>JASUUH010000147.1:2515000-4915000 GCA_030449925.1 Citropsis articulata
CCAGTAGTGATATTCTTTCCTCATCGCTCTCACATTTAATGATTTAACATTTTAAGTTCCTTCGACGCTTAATATTATAATTGAGTCGTTTGATCAAAGCCAACGGCTTACGCCTCCGATTTGTGGGTTCAAATTCGAAGAGTTATCGATGACTGGATTGGACTAGGGCCTCTTTGTATATAATCATTGCGTATACTACATATACAATAAACATTTGCAAGAATGAATTTAGGGTTAAGTCTATAAGGCATAGGCACGATATTTAATTCATAAACTAATTTTTAGGATGAGTTAAACTTGTGAGCTTCTATACCAGCATTGTGCATCAGACAGTAAACAATGGTGTAATTTTGTAACATCTCATTTATGATCTTGAAGTTGTGGATTAATTGATCAGCATCACCTGTGTCTATATCTTGAGAAACATATCCATTGGATCATTACCATAACCATATGTCTCTTAATGTCTTTCCGGATGAACGTAGTTCATACCAAAATGTTAGTTATTTCACCGAGGATTTCTTAAACTTACATAGCTAGTGATTTGAAGGTTGTTCAAAAATTATTTTCAAGAAATGTTAGATTATCTCCTTAACACTCCCTTATAGATTGATGAAGTTAAATAAAGTCAGCTTATTTATGAGTTAACTTTGATATCATATATATTTATAAATATTGATGGGCCAAATTTTACATTTGTAGGCTAACTCATAAATTGAGGGTTGTTAAAAACTTAACCAAAGAACGTTTTCGACAAATGTAAGATCCGTTTGTTATATTTTCATTATTGAAGTAAGAGAATAATTAAATATGCAAATTCAGATAAGAAAGCAACGTATATCAACCTGCAATCAAAGCGTTTTGTTGCTGCGACTTGAACTGGAAATAAGAGATAAGAATTGACACTAAGCAACTTGGTGTTATCAATAATACAAAGATAAAGATGGATTCTTAAATATAAATAAATAGTATACAATGTGATCAATTGATTGACTTTTTTTAATGAGAATTCATTGACTTATACACTATTTGAAAGAGAATTCATTGACTTAATTCTCATATCAAGGCTAAATTAACTAGTCGTATTCAAATGTTATCTCCTAACTACTACATATATAATACATTATTTAATATTATTGGAGAAAAGGATCTTACATAAACTGAAGACCGTTTCTAAATAAGGATATGTGCTTCAAACAATTATTAACTTTCAACTTAATCAACTTTTGAATTAATTAGGTCTATGGAATTTTATATGGAGTTTGAGTCAAATTTACTCATGAGTGATCTCACGTTACGTCTTATGTGACAAGACCAAACACACTATTTGGCTTATGTGACAAAGACCAAACACACTATTGGGCTGTTATTAAATGAATGTGATTATGACTTAAGTATTGTTATTCAATGAATGTGATTATGACTTTGCATAAAGATTATATTCTTGATAGTGAGAGAGATTATCAAACGTCCTAATTCTTGTGTATGTTAAAGATAAGCCTTCAATAATACACGTATACAAATTAATTTATATATTTTTGGAATATTTATTGGATCAACGTGCCAACCAGCTGTGCAACGCAGAATTCAGTAAGAAAAAATAATTTAACTTCAAATGACGATAATCAACATAAATGGTTTTGAATTTAATGCATGATCACAGAGCAGTTTGTTTCCTCTTCTTACTGAATTTTGACTTGTAATTAAAGGCTTGCGAGGTGATAGGATTAGAACCTCGCGCAAAATCTCCCACTATGTAACGTACCTGACTTGATTCTGGGTCCAAAACAAAAGCTTAAGAAATGAAAATTTATCGTCATTTCAATTCAAATAAAGCCTCAAGCTATAAATGCCGAGCTGCAAAGTCCAACCCAAACTCTGTCGAAGTTGTTGAAAATTATTGTACACTTGATTGTATGACTACGCAAATATGATATTAAAAAAAGCTATGCTCGTAATGTCCCAACTGGTAACGTAACCAAAACCCAACAAATTAAGCAACATATTTATGATTCTTTTACGACAAATAGGTATTGCATAAACCGCTCCTCTGGTTTAGATTCTCAGCTTTTGCCATAATCACCGCCCAATGTGCATTATTATTGCATGCTATTCTCAATAATACATGATGAGTGCTCAACATCGATCTGGCTGGCCACGTTCTCAAACTTTCTTATTAAATGTGCTAACTAGATTGGGTAAGCTCCTAACTGCAAACTATAAATTTTAGTCTATAATGGCGTTGAATTAACAAAAGTTAACAAATTTCAAATCAATAAATTTTTACTTGAAGATTCAATAAATAATTTGATTTTGACGTTGACCCAAATTGATGAGACCATAGTGCCTTTTGCTCTCTCTTGTGTGTGACTATGAGTTGAATAATTCAACTCAAACATACATATCAGTTGGTGGAAGTTGAGGGATTGCATTGGGTCTTAAGCATATTCACATGCCCAAGTCACAAGCCACATCTCCTCCTGTTATAAGACCCTCATAGACACATTGCTAGCACACAACAGAAAAACCCCAAAAACACAAACACAATCCAGTCTCTTTAATTTTTTCTGCTCTCTCATGGAGCTCCTCTTTTATCTCTACCTTCTCCCTTCTTTGTATCTCATGTTCAAGATATGGAAGTGGGTTGATGAGAAAAGAGACAAAGAATGTTACATACTAGACTACCAATGCTACAAACCGACCGATGATAGAATGGTGAGCACTCATTTCGCCGGTCAAGTCATAAAGAGGACAGAGAATCTTGGCCTCAACGAGTACAAATTTCTCTTAAAAGCGATCGTTAGCTCCGGCATCGGCGAGCAAACATATTCTCCAAGAATTATGTTCGCCGGCCGAGAAGACAACCCTACATTGCAAGATGGGATCGACGAGATGGAAGAATTTTTTGAAGACAGCATTGCAAAAATCTTGGACAGGTCAGGCATTTCCCCTAAAGAAATTGACATCCTTGTTGTTAATATCTCAATGATAGCCATAATGCCTTCTTTATCCTCTAGAATAATTAATCGTTACAAGATGAGAAAGGACATAAAGGTCTTTAATCTAACCGGAATGGGCTGTAGTGCAAGCTTAATATCGGTTGATGTTGTGCGTAGCGTGTTTAAGACCTACAAAAATATGCATGCTCTAGTTGTGACATCGGAGTCGTTGAGTCCAAATTGGTATTCGGGCAATAATAGATCGATGATTCTTGCAAATTGCCTGTTTCGTTCCGGTGGTGCGGTGATTCTTTTGTCTAACAAAAGATCCTTGGAGCGAAATGCAATGTTCAAATTGAAGTGTCTAGTGAGGACACACCACGGAGCAAGAGATGACTCTTACGGATGTTGCATACAAACTGAAGATGAACAAGGCCGGTCAGGATTTCATCTCGGGAAGGACCTCCCAAAGGCAGCAACTAGGGCTTTTGTGGACAATCTTAGGGTAATTTCCCCTATGATCTTGCCCATAAGGGAATTGCTTCGATATGCTGTGGTGACATTTGTGAGAAAGATGAGTAACAACACTCCAAAGGGTGAGAAAAAAGCCGGGATCAATTTCCGAACCGGGGTTGATCATTTTGACATCCACACTGGAGGCAAGGCAGTGATTGATGGAATTGGGTTCAGTCTTGATCTGACTGAGTATGATCTAGAGCCAGCAAGAATGACACTTCATCGATTTGGCAACACATCGGCGGCCAGTCTTTGGTATGTCTTAGCATATATGGAAGCAAAGAAGAGACTAAAGAAAGGTGATAGGGTTTTGATGATAAGTTTTGGTGCTGGCTTTAAATGCAACAGCTGTGTATGGGAGGTTATGAGGGATTTGGATGGAAACGTTGGTAATGTTTGGAAAGATATCATTGATAGCTACCCACCACAGTCGTTAGCTAACCCTTATTTGGAGAAATATGGTTGGATTCAAAATGAAGATATAAGCACCTTCAAAGTGCCTGAAGGTTTTTAAAAATTGATTAAAGGAAAAGGGTCATTTTAATTATTTACATTTTACTGCAGTTATTATATATATATATATATATATATAAATTTCATTATTTTCTCTGGATACTATTGTTTTAATAAGTTTGTTATGATTGTTGTTAAGTCCCTCTGTGGGATTCCTTTTTTCTATAGGTTGACAATGTTAATTACTGCTTTATTAAAGAAATTAATACAGTCATCTTTCAGTTTCTAATATTGCTTTTGAAATTTCTATTAATTAATGGTGCTTTTCAATTTTATGAGGGAGAGAGAGAGAGACTGTGCTTTTGCTACTTGTCACCAACACATGCTGAATAATAACAGCCTGTTTTATTTGTTAGAAACATAACTCTCAAAGCACTCAATATTTGCAGGGGCAATGGGTCCCCGAGTTTTGATTTACATGCATGTTTTGGTGGAGATTTAATATTTTACAACTGGACTCGCTGTAATGCTTCCAGATTTTTTAGCGTGACCTACTTTTGTGTATACGCAAGACATTAATTATAAAAAATCGATCCGATCGATTTCATAACCTTCTCTCGATAAAAATGGATTACATTCTATTGCTGGAAGATCAAACTCATGGCTGGGACTCTAAGGAATGATGGAAGAGAATAATTATTTTTTTTAAAAAAAAAAGGAAGTTGCACAAATTATGATTCTTTTCAAATTGAAGTTAAATCTTGATTAACTAGGTTCCTCTCGTAATATAAACTTATCTAACCTCTTAATTATGATTTTTTAATCTCTGAGACAGATTTTTTTTTTAATAATTCAAAGATATGCTTTTTTTTTTTTTAATGACTATCAATAATTATTAACTTATCAACAACAACAACAACAACAACAACAACAATAATAATAATAATTATTATTATTACTGATGATCGTGTGAAAAAAGTTAAGAGCGAGATTGTCCTCTTGAATCTTCATTTACCTTCTTATCAAGGATCACAACAAATAGTGAAATAATATTTATAATAGCGCAAAACTATTTATGATAGCAATAAATCAATGTTGTCCGATTTGCAGACTAGAGCAGTGCTTCGCGATTCACCTTTTTTCTTTTAAAAGACCATAAATTGATCTGTAACACGAGCTGATCAAATTAAATAGCAGCTTACTTCATCGATCATTGGTCCCTCTCCTCCAGTGGACGGCTCTGATAGCACCCGATCGAAACAAAAGCACACTCCTTTGTAGGTCTATATAAAATTTATATATGAACATTAATTAAATAGATCTAAAAGGCATTGATGCATACTTCATGTCGTGCATACACAGTTTATGATTTCCACCTAACAAGCTGGGCCATTTAAAAAGAGAGTTTCTGCGTTTGTGAAAGAAAGTTTATCACCAACAACCCCATAATTAATTGTCACTATAAGGCTCCCGAATGACAAATACTGCCATTTCCGCACAAATTAATTTAAGTTTTTCTGATCAACGTATTTGGCGTTGCAAATCTTTCGGACAGTTGACGGGAAGTCAGAACTCAGAAAATTAATAATCTTGCAGTTGAATCATTGATATACTTCATCTGTAGAAGTGTCAGTTCTTTCAAATGGATAGGCCTCCTGGTTTGACACAATTAATTAATTTACTTTCCAATGAATGTAGCTTGGTCGAATTGGTCAATACGGCATACTATGTCTATATCCACTTCCGGCATATTATTAGATACTGTTTTAAATTGAGGTATTGTAATTTTTAAATGATAATTATTGTGAAAAAAATTATAATTATAAAATTAATAAGAGTTAATAGTATGTGATAAAAATAAATTTCAAATAATAATTTTAATAAAATTATTAAAGATATAATAGATTTTTCATTATAAAATAAAAAATTACATCGATATAATTTTCAAACTACAATAACTAGTATTTATCAAATATTTTAATACTGTAAGTTTTAAGATACAGCTGTTCAACATCAGTTCTAAATGAACCCTTAATATCCAAGATTCGTATTATATTTTGTGGTAGTATACTAGTAGATATATTCCTCCAAACAAATCATCATATATCAAGTTGTACAGTTATCTCAGGCAAATGGAACATGCAAGTTTCAGGCATCGCTTTTGAGAGGTTTTGTTTGAGTTATGTCGAAAGACACAGTAATCTTCTCTCTTATATCAACCCCTCGACAAGCTAATAATCTAGTATTTTGTACGCAGTGATTTTAAAAGTAGAGAGAGAATTGCCGCTTTTCTCTCCTGTCTTCACTTAATAATTAAAGAAAAAAATAAATTCCTACATGCGTTGCGGGGGTTTGAACTGCTGCACTCACAGTTGTGAGTGTAAAATTCTGGTCACTGGACTAAGGCCTAATGGTTAAAGAAGAAATATAATGTCAATGCCGCGTTAACCTGCATTAATTGACATTGCGAATAAATAGAAATAGGAATTGATGGTGTTGTGTCAGAAATTTAAAGCTATGCATGTTAGCGGCCCATACAGTGCTGTTTCGTAATATTCGAACCGGGAGTGAGTGAATGGCATGAATGTGTCGATTATCATTAGGCCGTGGGTTCACCACGAGAATTTCTTGTGTACGTGAGAAAAGCCAATCGCCCACAGAAGATTTATTGATCGAATTTAGTCCATGATACCAACACATATCTTGAGGTCTCTAATCTGCAATTCAAAACTTAAGTCATACTTACTTCTCGTTAATTTGTTTGGTTTTGATGTATTTATTGTTTAATCTTTTGTCGAGGGCATAACTGCACTATTGCACCACTAAGCATTTATTGCACACCTTTATTGTTTTGAGATATTTATTGATTGAATCTCTGGCCAAGACAATGACTCAACATGTTGAAGCTGTGTATATATGTCTTGCCAGGAACACTCGGTAGGGACAGTCCGAAAAAGGATGCAAACTGAAAACAACCGCATTCATGTGGCGCGCCGATTGAATAGTTACCGATGCAATTTGTTCATCATTAAAAGATGGTATATTTCACTACTTTTTATTGGACAATGGTGTCAGAGAGTATTGGGCCGGGTCGGTGCTCTCCAATGCCACATGCACGCTGCTCTTGTTGAGCCCTCCACCCAAGAAAACTTGAGCAACTATGTAGTCAAGCCTCAACGTGCAAATGGGTTTTCATCTTTGTTGGATCCTAAGGCTTTGAATTTTGTCTCGACTCCAATTGCACAACAAAGCTTCGAAAAGTTTAACAATCCAGTAAAACAAACTCCCATTAGTTTTTTTTTTTTTTAACTCATAGTATAACACATTATATGATATTATAATTAATATTTATAAATTAAATTATTATTATTATTATACCTATTCTACTCACACTTAATAAGAGAAAAAATTACTTTTAACTTAATTATATATTATAATTAGAAAAAAAATTACTTTCATAATATGTTTGTTTGTAAGGATTTGAATTGCTGCCCTTACATTTGGAGGGCGGCAGCTTTAAAGGCCGAGTAGTTTACAAACTCTCATTGGTTACTACCTCCACTCAATTATATATAAATGACTTGGAACTTAGCACTTCTCTATGATTGTATGAAGTGAAACTGAATCAAAGCCCAAAGAATTTTGGTCTTTGAATAGATAAAACGTAAATGATTATCTGGGATACGAAAGATTTTAATGCGATCATAATTTACCCTTGAAATTACAATGCGGTGAAACCAAGTAAGTCAAAAAATTCCTGCCTAACTAGTAACGTCATTAATAGAAAATGGTTATGAATACTATGATACTTTCAACAATATGATTGAATGATAATAAAGTTGACTAATTCTTTTGCATAAGAAAAGAATAATTTGTTGCGACTCTATATATTTCTTGCAAATACTGTTAATATGAGAGCATCTGCAAATGAAAAAATTCGTTGGGAAGAGAAAAAGGGCAGCTATTAAAGTTTAAAGAGTAATTTAATCGAACAGGTGGTGTGCATTTGGGATTCCAATGGAGCAGCAAGCAGACTCAGCTTACAAGCTTCTTCTCTCGTGCCCACATGGTTTTTCATCATCTCAGGTATCTCTTTTAATTCACTCTCTCATCAGAGTCTCCAATTGATGGGAGCATGTGAGTATTTTAAGTTTCTCTGATTCAATTGTTATTGTGGGTGTAGGTCTCTGTGGTTTTTGATGAATCATATAATAGGGTTCCTCATCCAGACACTAACTTAGAGAACTCCATTTCTGAGGTACTACTCATTGCTGCAGCTTGGGCTTGTATTGTATTTGGTTATTGAATCTATCTCTTGAGCTTAATAATGGACCTTTAATTATTTTATTTGAATTTTAATGGAATATAAAGGAGATTATTACTATTATTATTATTTTTTTTTTTTGTCCTTGTTATGGGCCGAAAACAACTACATTTTGAATATACACTGTAAATGGCCTTGGTGCTCTTTATTCATATTGTTAAGGATTACGTGTATACAAATATTGGACATCTGCTGATTCAAATTCTGAATAATTTATACTTTTTCTTTAGATATGGGATTCAAGGGTTCAGAGCAACAAGTCCTTGTTTAATGGTCACAAGTTCAGGGTACGTTGAACCTCTTTCTTACTCAAAATTTGATCAATGGATTGTGTATGATATATTTTGTCTATCTGTTTTCTAATATAGTTTCATTATTATGTTTCCGTGACTTGACTATACTAGAACGATCTTTGGAGGATCAAACTGTGTAGTTATAGGGCTAGTCAATAAACATTTATGCTGCATTTTTTTTATATTTTGATAAATATTTTTCTGACTTGATCTCACTTATAACTTGTTCGCACATTTACAGTACGGAGGGCATATAATGCGAGGTGAAGGTGGATCCAGCGTAGAATCTCATGTGTGCCTCCATCTTGGATTGACAGATTATAGGTTCCCATCTCTTTCTTTTCACCTTCATTGTTGTGTTGATAATTTATTATACATTTAACCCGTACTAGTTGTACATTTAGATGAGTTTCAGCCTCTAACTTCTATTCTCCTTCCGATGGATGCTTTGCTTCTTGGACATATTGATGATCATGAATGGCTGCTGTAGGCTTTAAAGTTTTGTATTTTTAATTTAAAATTTGGCATATCACTTCTGTTAGATATCCCTCCAGTAGTGATTCCATGGAAATGACTGTGGAATAATTTCTGATGCCTCAGATCCTCAAAAAGTTTTGGTGCCCATACTGCACTTCTATACTTACATCCTATAATTGTAGAGTTTTATATCATTACATGGAAAATAATAAATGAATCAAAATATGCCACCCAAAGAGTAACATTATGATCATCCAAGTTGCACCCTGATCTCATTTTCTGCTAGCCTTCACCTCCCTTGAAGGAATGTAAAATATTGAAAAAATAGTCTCCAGATCCCAAATCAGTAAGGTGAGGCAATTTGAAGGACTTTTCACCATTTCTGACCTTATAGGTGTGATTTCAGTGTTAATCCTTCTCCAGCCTGTTAAAGTTCTTTCAAGAATTTGAAATTAATTTGGCGGGGATGCAGAGTTTCGATACGAGGCAGACTGAATTTTGATTCTTCCTTCATGTCACTTTTGTACCCACCACTTTCCTTTTCTGTTCAACCGCCAACTTTACAAATTGCTTTTTCATTAGAGAATGATGGATAAAATCTTTAATGCTGTTTGAAATATGGTTTCTTAGAGGTTATTGTTAAGCAGGTGGGCAATGAGTATCTAATTTTTCTACATAGTATCTTTAGTCAGTTTGAGAGTATGGTTCCTACTAAACAATTCTTACTCCTGCATATTGTTTCTATCATCTAACTAATTTAGTTGGAAGAATGATCAAAGCAACATATCACTGTTATTTCCAAAGTTCAAGTTTTTATTTAGCTTTCCGTTGATTCTCTTATTAGAATTCATTCTTTCTTGCAGTGTTCTCCAATATCAGTAGAGTTACTAAAGTATGATTTTACTGTAATATTTTGATTTATTAGATATCTCTCGCTGATGCTGTTCTTCCAAAATAATTGTTCATTTCATCTACTTGATACCCAGGACTTTTGTGGGTACAAACTTGAATCCTTTGTGGGAGAAGTTTCTGGTTCCATCAGAAGGTATATTTGCAGGAATATAACATGCTTATGTTTATTCATCCAATGCCGTTAACCTGACGATAGTCTAAATTATTATTGCATGTAAGTACACAAGTATGCAGACAGTGTTTGTCTCGCATCTTTCTACCCCCACTATTGTAAGCACTCAGTGGAACTAGGAGATATAAATGATAAAATTGTTAGTGGAAACTTTGAATGTCTTTGTTCAGATAAAATTATAAGTGATTTTCCTTATTTAGAAATCATATATGCAATAATTCTTATTTCCATGTGCTAAGCTGGACTCTTTTCAAAAGCATGGTAATGCTTGATCGTGACTGTTGCAGATCAACCTATCAACTTCTTAACATATGGCATTTTAAGCGTCTTTTGAGTGATTCATTTGTCTTGAGCACTAATAGCTTCACCTTTGTGTAGATGATGTGATCCAATGTCAGCTCACCGCAAGTCCCCTGGGTAATGGTGCAGTGGTAGAGACATCTGACAAGAAAATACTCTTGTTGCAAAGAAGTAATAATGTTGGCGAATTTCCTGGGCACTTTGTCTTTCCAGGAGGCCATCCAGAGGTATTGCATCCTTACTTGTCTTTTTTGGGTAGCCATGCATTCAGATTCCTTATTTTGTTCTATATCCTGCTGAGGTAGGGCAGTTAGTTTTCAGCATTAGTTTGATTCTCGTATCTGATGCATGAATGCAGTTTGTAGTCTACCATTAACTATCTTATTTGTGTGTTCACAATGAGGCTATATATTTGATGATTAACAGCCCCAAGATGCTGGAATTACATCTCATCTGTGTGGGTCAACAGACACTGAGTTCATAAACCAGAAGGTTTCTCAAGAAATGTTTGACAGCATTACTCGTGAAGTGGTTGAAGAAATTGGAGTACCTGCAGAATCTCTTGTGAGTTACAGTCTCTTACTCAGATACCAAGTCGTCCCTGCTCTCTTACTTTGTGGATATATGTGTACAAGTACCTAAGCCATTGATTTTCTCCCAGTGCAACCCACTTTTCATTGGCATATCCCGCAGGCGTTTGAATGTTAGACCGGCTGCTTTTTTCTTCATAAAATGCAGTCTTCAGTCAAACGAAATTCAACAGTTGTATTCTACTGCACAAGATGGCTATGAATCAACCCAACTTTTTGCAGTTTCAATGGTATGTTCAACTTTTTATAAGAAAAAAGAAACTTCTTTTCAATCTTTTACTGCAAAAAAACATTGTTAATTTTTGTGCTCAAGTGCTATGCTTTACTTTTTAGCTATTAGTCAAGCATATATCAGAACATGATGATTTGAGCTGAAATTACAGGTTATTGCTTAAAACATTAATACAGTTAATTAATTTAACATTTCATTTATATGGCGACATAATACTTATGTTTTCTGTCTTTTCAGATTGACTTGGAGAACATGGCGTCTAAAATGCCCGGCTGCCATCAAGGTGGATTTGCTCTTTATAAGCTGATGGTGGAAGCTATGAATAATATACCATAAAATTCATGAGAGCCCATGGCAGTCTGCGGCTTTGCTTTTCCTGAACTAATATTTACATTATAGTTGATAAAACGACAGAATTAAAGGAAATGTACTCGATTCTTTCTCTAAAAAGTATAGTTATTCAACATAAGATAAAGGCATGATTATGCAAGTGCATTTGTTTCTCTTTGCTAATTGATGCACGTGACTGTTTTCGTCAAATTATTGTAAGTCTTTCGCGAGTTAATTGATTATATTTATCTGACTTATTTCAATGATATTTCACGGTGCAGCATGACTCTGTTGTGTGCCCTTTTGTATAATTGGCACCAAGCTTGCATTGGACGCAAGCTATCTATCTAGATCAAGAAATCTATTTGGGTCAGAGAAGGTAATTGCCGTAATATTTTTTTTTTTTAACCTCTGAAATCTAATTAGGTCTCAAATTTTTCCAAGCCTGAATACAACTATTTTTTTTTTTAATCTGAATATAAATGATGTCTTATTTATTTTTATAAATAAAAAACATATTAAACATGATTATTTGACATTTACATTCTTATAAATCAAAAATAAAAATTAAATTTTGTAGTTTAGGAAATAAGTATATAATCATGTAATGTACAAAATGAATTTAAGAATTGATTTAATTTCATGGCAGCTCTTTATGTTGAGGTGCCTTTTGAATGCTAAACTCCCGATTCAAGTAAAGTATTCTAGGTGGTGATATTGGATCATGAAATCTAATTCCATATTTTAGGACTTCAGTTCCCCATGAGTTAAAGGTATTAGCATTACTCCCATTTCTTGATTCACCCCCTCCTCCACACCCCCCCCCCCCCCCAACCCAACCACCCCAAAAAAAAAAAAATAGTGTATGGAATTTCCTGCATGTCCATAAGGTGAAATTGGTGTTTGAAATCATAAATTGATTCATCCTCTTAGTGTAAGAGACTTAATGAGGAACTAACAGTAATGCTCGCCCTTTGAAGGGGAATATCATCGCAGGGATGGATGACTATTTAAATGGCCTAACAATTACCGCTTATTTGGGGGGGCCAAAGCCTGTTCTATTTTCAATTTGCTATGTACGTTTCGTCTCCCTAAAGTTCAGTTAGATCAGTTTGTTTCTTTAAGTTGTTTGTAAGGTCCACGAAGCCTTAGGTTGTAAGAGAAAGAAAAGTATATCCACTTGTTCATGCAAGACAAGGGAGATCCCTGCTGGGTCAAAAACATCTTTTCGAAAGCTGGAGTCAATCTGTCAATGAGAGATAAGCTGAGAGAGTTGGTGAGAAACGTTTTCACTATTATCTTCTAATCAGTAGTATTTTAGACTTTAGTTGGTCCTATATATATCTCCTCACTTATCATGCATCTAGAGTATCTTGTTTGTTGCTCTTTTCACATTTATGGCCCTTTTTTTTTTTGGACATTGAATTGGTACAAAATGAATTTTAATCATGATGAAGATTTTCTCATGCCTAACCTACACAATTAGTCAGCCGCAATTGAAGGTTAGTTGTGGATACATTATGACTTTTGTGATTGACATTTTGAGTTGACACGGCTGCTTTATCTTTATAAATTATAACCATCAAAATTTGGGCCACTCTATCAATGATCAATCAATTATGTACTCTTAGTATAGAAATCTGCTTCCTTGTGTTAGCAGTGGTTTTTGACTTTTATCTTACCAGCTAGCCGTGAACAAGCGAAGTTGTTTTGATTTCCTAATAGTTTCCCGGTAATCAGCTCCAACCTCTAGACTTTGTGCTTGAATGAAATAAGCCTTGCTGGGTTTAACGCCTTAACCCCTACCCGCCCCGTATCAATTAGTTGGTTTTGAGTGCCCACTTAGTGGGATATTTGCCGAAAACAAAGAAAGCGTATTGCTTAATGGTTCTAGAAGACTGGCTTTATCGTCATGGCCTGATAGTTTTGTGTTACGTAATCCTTTGCTTTCTTTGTATCTTCATTCAAACTTCCAAGAAAGACCCTTCTTATCGTTACACGATTAGTTTTTTATTAACTATGCTGATGATGAGAGTAACGCAGGTTAAATTCAGCAGTCAACTCAACCCAGTCAATGGAACTTCAATGTCAGAGCAATTATATATATGTATGTATATATTTAACGTTCTGCATAAAATATATCATATTACCATCATTTCTATATATTAAAGAGAATGACAGCAACGTTTTAGCAGCATTATATGTGCACTGAAACTGATTTAGGCACGGACAAATTAGAGGCCAACCATGTCTGGAACCATTAGCATGTGCGTCTTGCACGTGCGGCAGATGATTCCCCATTGTTGCAACCATTCCGCAGTCCGTTGCAGGCTTATAATTTATACTTGCTCCTAAAAGAAAGCAATTTTCCACCACGTGAAAAGTTATGGGGTGGCTTTGTTTGGACTTTATATTGGTTTCTTGCTTGCCCTCCATGTGAGCTTGTGTATATTTTACTTGGGATATTACTTTAATGAGCGGGCATCCAAATTTTGGGGCTCAAATAAGTGCTTTCTTGAAAGGTATACATGACCCAAAAGTTTTGTTATATATAGCGGTAGTATATATAATGCTGAAGATTTTGTAGGCTATTATTGCTAACTTTTTAGCTTCCTTCGACGTGAAGTACTTAAAACTTTTCTAGGGTACCCCCACATATATTGGCTTGTGGGTAAATGCCAATTTGTTAATGTTGTCTTGGCTTTCTGTATTTCATTCTTTTACAGTGATGCATTAGCATTGGTTTAATTAGATTTGGGGATGGGTTTTTGCCCCTTATTTGCAAAAATAATATTTCAATAACACTACGTAATTTTTATTTTTTTACCATTAACAACTGCATTCACATGAGAAGCACTATACTGGTAAAACTCATCTCTGAGTAGGCCCTTTTTAATTTTTTTTTCACATGAAACATGGAACCAGTTTTCACCATGGGAATAGCTCTCACTTTTATTAGCATATATTCCGAATGAGGATAATTGCCTTAATAGACATGAAAATAAGATTATATATATGTTAGTTAGGTGACTAAAACACATTTAATTAAAATATTGAACGACAGAGACATGAACAAGTTGATTTGCCTTTTTATTGTTTTTTGCAGCAAAAAATTGACTGTGAGGTATGAAAATGGACCTTATACGATATTAACATTTTCCCTTACTAATTATTATTTTATGATAAAGTCGACATTTGGACGATTTGCCGGCAATTTAATGAACGTCGACATCAGTCCTAATAATTAGAGATTAGAATAAATTCAGAATTCATATACACAAAGTACACAAATTTTCATCGTCTGAACCATAAAGCTTGTTATGAATAAAAAAAAATCACTAAAAATTGTGACAATTATTGAGATAATTAAATCTGATTAGTGAATCCCAGCTAAAATTGAGGCAGTCGAGCTGAAATTAAGGAAATCCTGTTAGTTTTTGGTCGTTTGTTTGTTGGGATCTCTCGGTATCCGTTCATATGGATCCAGCCATATACAAGTTTTAAGTTCTTGTCGGGTCACAAAGCGCGTGTGAATGACATATGTCTTATAAAATTGGACCGCGTGGGGTGCAGTGCTGCGAACTAAGAATTCTTCTAAAACTATCACGACACAAATGAAGTGGCGATGATTTTGTCAGCGAGTCGTGCACAACGTGGGCGTTCGCATGTCCGTCCAAAAATCACTCGCGGTTCACCCGCGTGGACCCCAAGCACAAGCCGGTTGGGTCCCGCCTTTGTGGCTTCATCACCTTCGGCTTTGCTGTGTGCCTGTGTCATACGTGAAGCGTTTTACCACTTCACATGTGTAATCATCAGATCGTTCTACTTGTACACATAATAATTTCAAGCCAAATTAAAGTTCATCATCTCCACATGGTTTTTTTTCCTTTACATTGGATGTGTTTTCTTCAAATGGGTAAAGTGGTTATTGACTTTAAGCAAGCGCTTCAAATTATGGAAAATTATGAAAAATAAAACTTTTTAAATATGATAATTATCCACCGATCACTAATTTTTTTAATTTTTTAAAAATATATAAATCTTATTTTTTTTAACGAAACTCCATCTGAAATTAACATTTAACAAAATATCAATTAAATGATCTTTTTTTTCCTAAATATAAAATTACTATTTTGTCTTAAATAAATGCAAAAAAATATCATTTAAAATTTTCCAAGTTCAATATGGCACTGTAAAAACCCCACGAAACTTCCATTTCCATCTTTGATGTCAGATTTGAATTACTTTTGCATCTTATGTATGTATGTGTGTATGTATGGATGTATGTATAAAATAAAATGATTTAAAGTTAACCAAAAATTTCTAATATCCAAAAACAAAACTTTAATAGATGTGCAAAAATAAAAGGAAAGAAAAGAAAGAACATAAAATACTGTCATTTTTCCTATTCTTATGAAATGATAATTTTATCCTTGTAATGTCAATAAAACTATAACAGTGTTATGATAAAAGTGGATCAGTAAAAAAAATATTAATTTCAGGTGGACCATTACCCTAAAAAAAATATTTTTATATTTTTAAAAATATTAAAAAAAATATGATTGGTGGATAATTATCTTTTTAAATATTATTGAGATAAGTAATTATTGTCGGTGGTACGAAACAGTAAAGTATGATTTTGATATGCTGGGGTCATGATATGGAAAAGATAAATAGAAAGGGTTACTGTGTAAAAGTAATGAATTTAAGAGGAGACAAATAATGAAATTTACGCAGAAAGAAAATAAAATAAATTTTAATTGAACCCGTATATTTAATCGACCATCTCATTGTGATTCCACGCATGCCGACGAAATACAAGTGGAGGAAAAAAAACCGAAAAATTATATAAATAATCTTTTATTTAATCCTTTTATACAAGGGATTGCCTATTAGTACTGACTCTTTTATATAGTCCCATAAAATTACTTTCAACGTGCCGATAGTTTGATAGTTGATACTGAAACATTATTTCCTAAAAAAACAAGCTTATAGAATTTTAATCATGAAAAAAGTAAAAGAATTTATAAATAAATGGAGCATAAATATAATTTAAAAACAAAAAGAAGAAGAGCATAAGTTGATACCAAGTAGCAATTCTTTTATACATGATAAAAGTTAGGGAGAATTTATTGGGAAAATATGCTCTTTAAAGTATATGTGTTTTATTTAATTGTAATAAATAATTTTTTTGATTAATAAAATAAATGAGGTATTTTATTCAAATATCTTAATTGCATAATTTTTTGAGTAAAATCCATTTAATCATATTATATGTATTTATGTGATCGTATGTGTATTCAAGGCATAAATATAAGTTATCTTATGATTAAATAAATTAAGTTCGATTGATAAATAAAGTTGGTACTTTATTTAGGTTTAGTAGTAAATTCGTTGAATGATTTATGTGTCATGTATGAATTCTTGATGTAGTTCATTCGTTGAGGTGAATCGCGTATGAGTTTAATTAACCGAAATGGTATCATTATTCGTCTGGGGTATTATTCTTGTAATCTTAATCTTAAGTTAATTGTGATTTCGTGATTGTAATTGTTATTTTGAGTTCTTAAATGACTTGTGGTCGAGATTCGTGTTTTGATATGAGCGATTATAAGTATTGAGTTAAGCATTATGATATAGAATTTATGCGTCTGCTTGATGGGTTTTCGTGACGATCGTAGAATTACTGCAGGTTGAAAATGATCGTTAGAAAATCGGTAAATATCAGTGCAGATGTGATTAAATCGATTAGACGGTTGAGATATCGATTTAATTAACGATGTGGTACAAATGATTGACGATAAAGAAATCGATGTGAACGGGCAATTATTATTCGCATGATTATGGAGATTCGTCTTATAGTGAGTAGAGTTGGAATTAAATGATTAAGCTTTGTTTAATTACATGTTTTATTATTGTGGCTATTGTATGTTAAAATAATTATCGAGTTAAATTTCGTTTAATTATATTCTTGAATAATAAGCAAGATAACTAATTATTTTGGTCAAAAACATAATTATATCTTTTAATGAGAGGCTACATTTAATATGTTTATATCTAAGGGGTGGTCTTTTATCACCATGTTTCTCTCTTAATTTATTTTACTGTAATAGAATTTTTGTAAGCCAAAATTGGTTTAGGAAATTTGTAAATAACGGATGTCGGAGGAACGAAGGCTGGAAATTTCAGCGGCAACCAGCGATCAGCAGCGCGCGCCCAGCATCGCGCGGCCGGCCCAGCAGCACGCGGCCGGCATTGCACGCTGGGCTGCACACGCAGCAAGCAGCGCGCACGGCCCATGCGGCCAGCAGCGCGCGCTGCTAGCAATGCTGCCAGCAGCTGCAACGGAACATGCGCCCCAGCGCACGCAGCTCGCGCAACTGCAGCGCGCTCGGCTAGCGTGGCCATTGGCGCGCGCTGCTCGCGCAGGAGCAACGTGCTCTGCAGCAAGTTGCGCGCGGGTCTGGTGCTTTCCGGCGGGGTGGCGGCTGTCTAGTGTGAAAGTGATGAACAGTGGCTGCCCTTTGTGGAGATGGCGGCTGGGGAAGAAGGAGAAAGAAAAATATGAATTTAGGGTTTCATGGTTTTTATCATGAGGGCCCTTATAGATCTATAATTTTTTTTGGGTAGAAAAGTGTTAATTCTTTGCATTGAAGTCTAAAAACAGTTTTAGGTTTCTTGAATCCTAGTTTTAGGCCCAATTTAAATTGGACTTAATGGATTAAAATGCATATATAAAATTGAATACATTAAATTTATTTTTGGTCCAAAAATTTAATTTTAATAATAAAATTTAATTTATTTATTTTCTTTCAAAATTAAAAATTAGACCAATAATAAATTTAAAAGCGATTTTCTGTCAATTTAAAACAATATGGAAGATGAGCGTTGATAAGAAGCCCAATGAAGATTAGGCTTAAAGTTAATATATTTTTCATTTAGGAAAGTCATGAATTAAAATTATTTAAATTATTTTTTCTATATACTATGTTTTGGATGATAACATGCCATATAGAATAGGCAATGCCATTCTATACATAATGATACATGTCATTCATTAATTATGAATCTTATTATATTGTTTGAAAATTGCATATGCTTAATAATATTAGATATCATCTAGATAATATTATAGGAAGCATGCAATTAACAATATAATTATTGTATGTTTTAAAAAGGAAAAACTCTTTTAAAATATTGAGTGGGAGAAGGAAAATTTAAGATAATTTTTCCTACGGGCTCCATTGTTAGTTCAATAATAAAATTATATATATACCTCGACTTCATGATACGGTGATGCTCCCTACGGAGGGTATATACATTAGATATTTTATTTGATGAACTTCTTCAAAGATAAAATTGAAATTTTTTTCAATTAATTGTTCACCCCAACGGTGATTATTGATATGAAAAATACGTAGATTGAAACAATGGTTACACACTCAACTAAAATTTGTTATTAACCTTCTCAACGAGGATTTGTTAACAAATTTAGACCCAAAAGGATAACGATAATTATTTATCATGTCTCTACATGAAAGTAAATAATCTAATGGATAATTGGGTCTAGTAAGTGTAAACATGACTTCTCCAACGGATAACTTGTCAAAGCGGTACTAGATTATCGTTACAATAAATTGAAATGCATTTATGGTTTTTTGCAATTTTTATCATTTATTGTGAATATTATATCAAATTATTTATGCATGGATGTTTTATTTTTCAGAAAATGTCTTCCCTGAGCCCACTTACTATTATTCTGAGTCAAAATAAACTCATTGGAGAGAACTATATAGATTGGAAAAGAAATCTATTCATTGTCCTGACTGCTGAAAATTACAAATATGTCTTAACACAGCCATGCCCTTCAGTTCCAGCAGATGATGCACATAGAAATCAGAAGAGGCTTTATGACAAATGGCAAAAGGCCAATGAAATGGTAAAATACTACATTTTAGCCTCGATTTCTAATATTCTGCAGACCAAACATCAGAACATGGAGACTGCCACTGAAATAATGGATAGTCTCCAACAGAGGTTTGAGCAGAGTACTCGTTTTGCGAGACAAGCAGCGCTAAAAGGCATTATGAACTGCAAAATGGGGAAGGGCACAAGAGTTCGTGATCATGTCCTCAAAATGTTGGACTATTTGAATGAGGCTGAGATTCAGGGAGCACAAATCGATGATAACTCAAAGATTGACATGGTGCTAGAATCTCTGCCAGAAACATTCAAGGAGTTTAAGGTCAATTATAATATGAACAAAAGAAACATGACCTTAACTGAATTGATGAACGAACTCTATTCTGCTGAAGAGATCTATTGTACTGAGAAATCTCTGGGAAGCATAAATATTGCTAAAAAGATTCTTCTTCTAGGTCTAAAGCGAAAGGTAAAGGTAAGAAGAAAGGTGGGAAAAAGAAACCGTCTACCAAGCAAGATGGCAAGCCGAAAGGCAAATGCTTCAAGTGTGGACAGAAAGGTCTCTGGAAAAAGGATTGCCCTAAGATTGTGAAATCAGGTATGAGAAATCTTTTTGTAATTGAGGCCTGTTTAGTTCAGAATCCTACTGACACTTGGGTGTTGGATTCAGGAGCAACTAATCATATTTGTAATTCACTTTACTGGTTTCAGGAAACCAGGAAAATAAGTGAAGGAACGTCAAATTGCAGTTATGGACAGGACAGTTCGTGTTAGCAATGAAGACTGGATCTGTTTTATTATCTTTTAATAATAAGACTGTAGTTTTGAATAATTGTCTTTATGTTCCAGACATTAAGAGGAATTTAATTTCAGTAGCTTGCTTATCAAAGCAAGGGTACACTGTAAATTTTGGATCCTCTATTTTTATTTTTTATAATAAGAGACTTATTTGTTCTGGTACATTGGAAGATAATTTATATCATTTAAGTCCAATGATCCATTCTATGCATGACACAGTGATCAATAATGATGAGCATACACATTTATCTAAGAAAAGAAATATTTCTTCCAACCAATGTTACCTCTGGCATTTACGCTTGGGTCATATAAACCAAAATAGGATACAGAGAATGATCAAAGATGAGCTCTTAGGTCCATTAGAAAATGAATCATTGCTACTCTGCGAATCATGTTTAAAAGGAAAAATGACCAAAAGGCCATTTTAGGCCAAAGGAGAGCGTGCAACAGTACCACTTGAATTGGTACATACAGATGTATGTGGACCAATCAATATACAAGCTTAAGGAGGTTATGAGTACTTCATTACTTTCACTGATGATTACTCAAGATACGGTTATGTTTATCTAATGCGTCATAAGTCTGAAACTCTTGAGAAATTCAAAGAGTATAGGGCTGAGACAGAAAAGTATTTAGATAAGAACATAAAGAAACTTCGATCTGATCGAGGTGGTGAATTTCTCTCAGGAGATTTCAAAAAATATATGGTTGAAAATTAGATTATATCTCAGTTGACTGCCCTAGGAACACCACAACAAAATGGGGTAGCTGAAAGAAGAAATAAAATTATTTTAGATATAGTGAGATCTATGCTCAGTTATACATCATGGCCAATCTCATTTTGGGGACTAGCACTGGAAACTGCAGTTTACCTCTTGAACTTAGTTCCATCTAAGTCAGTGCCTAAAACCCCAATAGAATTGTGGTCAGGTCGTAAACCAAGTTTACGACATGTCCGTATTTGGGGATCACCAGCACATGTGCTGAAACCAAAGGCAGACAAAATGGATTCACATTCTGAGGTTTGTATGTTTGTGGGGTATCCCAAAGGAACAAAGGGAGACTTATTTTATTGTGCTCAAAATAGGAAGGTGATCGTGAGCACACATTTCACTTCCCTCGAGGAAGACTATATGAATAATTTCAAACCTAAGAGTAAGGTAATACTTGAAGAACTGTCAGGTGATCAGGTTGATGCTCAGCTTTCAACACCTGTTATAGAACAGGAAGAATGGCAACAACCAGCTGATCAACACAGGATTATCCCTGAACAATCATCACTTTTAGAACCTCATCGTAGTGGGAGGGTAACAAGGTTACCTGCGAGATACATGTTATTGGGAGAAACCTATACGACTATTTCAGATGAACATGTACAAGATCCCACTAGCTACAACGAAGCTCTAATAGATAGAGATGTTGAATTTTGAAAAAATATTATGAATCAAGAAATGGAATCTATGTATTCTAATAAAATCTGAAAACTTGTAGACGCACCAAATGAGGTTAAACCTATAGGATGCAAGTGGATCTACAAGAGAAAAAAAGGAATAAACGGAAGGGTGGAAACATTTAACGCAAGATTAGTAGACAAAGGGTTTACTCAGAAAGAGGGAATCGATTATGAGGAAACATTCTCTCCGGTTGCTATGCTTAAATCCATCAGGATTCTGCTCTCTATTGCTGCAGTGCTAGATTATGAAATTTGGCAAATGGATGTCAAGACTGCCTTTCTTAATGGGCATCTTAAAGAAGACATCTACATGCAGCAGCCAGATGGATTCATATAGAAAGGCCAAGAACACATGGTATGTAAGTTGCAGAGATCCATTTATGGATTAAAGCAAGCATCCCGGTCATGGAACATTAGATTTGATCAAGCGATTAAATCGTTTGGATTCATTCAGAACATTGATGAACCAAGTGTATACAAGAAAATTCAGGAAAAATCTGTAGCATTCCTAGTTCTTAATGTAAATGATATTCTCCTAATTGGAAACGATATATGAGTATTAACTACAATAAAGAGTTGGTTAGCAAAACAATTTGATATGAAAGACCTAGGAAAGGCAAGTTATATTCTTGGTCTCAAATTAATATGAGACTGGAAGAATAAAACTTTAGCCTTGTCTCAAGCGGTCTATATCGATAAGATATTGGCTAGATTTAGCATGGAAAATTTTAAGACTGGTTTATTACCATTCAGACATTGAATTGTATTCTTTAAGGATCAATCTCCAAAAACACCTGAAATGATAGAAAGAATGAGACGAGTTCCTTATGCAGAAGCTGTGGGAAGTCTCATGTATGTCATGCTTTGCACTAGGCTAGATATCTGTTTTGCAGTAGGGATGGTTAGCAGATATCAATCTAATCCTGGACCTAAACACTGGACTGCAGTCAAGCATATAATAAAGTATCTGAAAAGAACTAAAAATTATATGCTTGTGTATTCTGGTGATGAACTTATTCTAGTGGGTTATACTGATTCTGACTTTATGTTAGATAAGTATTTACGAAAATCAACTTCTGGGTATGTGTTTACATTAGGAAGTGGAGCTGTTAGTTGGAGGAGCGTGAAACAATCTTGTATCGCGGACTCCACAACTGAAGCTGAATATGTGGCTGCATCTGAAGCTGCAAAAGAAGCTGTGTGGCTCCGCAAGTTCCTACAAGATCTTAAGGTGGTACCTGCTGTAACTGCACCCCTTAAACTATTTTGTGATAATAGTGGTGCAGTAGCTCAATCTAAGGAACCAAGGAACCATAAGAGACAAAAACATATTAAGGGGAAGTATCATCTCATGAGGGATATAGTGCAGAGAGGTGACATGGATGTTACTCAGATTGCGTCACAGCAAAACTTGGCAGATCCTTTTACTAAGGCCATACCTGGGAAACATTTTAACTTGCACTTAGAATCCTTGGGCATGGGTGAGATGCCAAATATGCTTTGAGAGCTCGTAGGAGATTGTTGGGAAAATATGCTCTTTAAAGCATATGTGTTTTATTTAATTGTAATAAATAATTTTTCTGATTAATAAAATAAATAAGGTATTTTATTCAAATATCTTAATTGCATATTTTTTTTAGTAAAGTCCATTTAATCATATTATATGTATTTATGTGATCAACATGTGGATTTACAGAAGATATAAATACAAGTTATCTTATAATTAAATAAATTAAGTTCGCAGTTGATAAATAAAGTTGGGCACTTTATTTAGGTTTAGACGGTAGTAAATTCATTGAATGATTTGTCTTAATCATGTATGAATTTACTGATGTAGTTTGACTACATTGAGCTAGATCACATATGAGATTTAATTAACCCTAAAATGACTGTCAGACTTATTAAATCTCATACGTATTGATTTTACTGTAATCTTAATCTTGAGTTAATTGTGATTTCATGATTGTAATTGTTATCCCATTTGAGTTACCAATAGGCACGACACACACTTGTGGTCAAGATTACCCGGTATTTTGGTGGGAGCAATTATAAGTATTGGAGTTATAGATTAACAATATAGAATTTGTACGACACGTCTCTTGATGGGTTTGACTTGATCATGAATTCTCGGCCAGAGTGTGTCAACATATTTAGTATGTTGAAAATGATCATTAGAAAACCAATAAGTATCAAGGTACAAGATGTGATTAAATCGATTGGGCGGTTGAAAATCGATTTAATTAACGATGTTACAAAGTTGACGAAAAGAAATTAATGTGAGGATAATTATTATTCGAACATACAATTATGGAGGTCAGTTCTAATCTTATAATGGAGTAGAGTTGGAATTAAATGATTAAACTTGTTTAATTACATGCTTAAATTTTGTAGCCACTATTGTATGTTCCCAAATGATCCCCAGGTTAACTCATTTAATTGGCTGCACCACTACTGGATTAATAAGCAAGATAACTAGCTATTTGGGTCAAAAACATAATTATATCTTTTAGTGGGAGGCTACATTTAATATGCTCATGTATATACATATTATTTTACAGTGGGCACTATATGAAAAGCAAATAACGTTAGTTTTAATTCTTGGAGCCTAAGGTTTTCCACTATGAGGGGATATGAAAGAGCTTATTATCTCCTAAACAGGATAGGAAAACTACTTTATATATATATCAGAGAAAAAATGATTTTTCTCTCTAATTTTTTCCAGAAAAAAATTTTCTCCTGCTAGTTTGCTTATAGTGGTGATAAAGGCGCTCACACGTCAAGTGCAGATCAATCCTGAGTCATAATCCGGAAGATCGTTTGGTGACGGATCGTGATCTGACGAGCGTGGTAGTGACAGATCGTGATTTGGGACCCAAAATAATTTTCATTATTCATCTTCTCGGATTATTAAGGTACGATTTCTAGATTACAAATTCTTATATATTTTATGAGATCGGTCCTAAAAGTTTTTTTTTTAAAACTTAATTTTCCCCAACAGATCTTATATAACATACACAATCCATAAGAACCACACAAATTGTAAGACTCACATAATTATATAGTTTTCATGGGTTATGTATGTTAAATGAAATGTAACATACCATTTGTCTAAAAGTTATTTCAAATGTTGTGGGACCAAAATAATAGAACCCATTAATGAAAAAATAGGGTATCATTTTTTTAAGAGATTATTGCTCATGATATTTATAATTATATAATTACAATCATATAATTATTGAGATATATTTTCGTCAACTCTAATATAGTATCGCTCAAATTTTTAATCATTTCAAATATTTAAAAGACGTCAAACTCTTCTCTAAGGAGAAAGAGTGTTTTTACTTAAATTCTGAGATTCTAATAAAAGAATTTTTAAATTATATCTCTCCAATACGTTTGTAGAGGCTCAAATCTTTTTTTTTCATATTTGTGAGGAAGAAACTCTAACTACTTGAGTTAAGCCCAAATTATTAGGGTGTCATTTTTAATATGGATGCTTTTTCGTTTTACAACTTCCAAGTCAATGTCGTTTTGAATATCCCACGCCTACAATGTCCAAACAAATGATACCTGGCCCCACCCGTGACATTATCAACGAGGGTCATCACAAAGATTTCAGTTTGGCATCATCTGATCCTACGTGACTTTGATCGGACGGTGAAGAATGTTTGTCATCGTCATGGGACATGTATGAGTCACCTATGTGAAAGGAGTAGGCGAGTAGCTAAGATTTAACGGCAAAGTGGTAATCCGAGTAATGTGTACCTGCGACCCACTATTATTAAATGGTGCAATTGCCATCGCCATCATTAATATAATATTCTGAAAATTATATCGGATTATAATTTTCGAATGAAAGAAAACCAAAAAAAAAAAATAGCGCATGGCGTTCATTGAAGAGTGTAAATCCACGCAGGTCAAAGCGCGTCATAAACACTCGCAACTGGGCCACCAACAATAAGTATTCATAAATTCTCGCAAGTTGCAACTTTTTCATTTATTTTTACTAAATAAATATTAAAATTTATTTTCATTCCGAATTATTTTCATTTTCAACCCATTCATATTTCAATTCGTTCTCATTTCATGAAATAAACACACCATAAATTTTTTTAAAATTTTTACGTGTTTTATGTAAAATTGTATATGAAGATTGTTACCTACATTATTATTATTATTATTATTATTATTATAATGATGATGATGATGTAAGTTATATAATTTTTTTAATAATTATTTGATAAAAATTTAACTGTTGTAGAAATAAAAGGTAATAAAATTATATTATTTCCACAACAGTTGAATTTTTATCAAATGACTGTGAAAGAACTATGTACCTTACATAATAATGTAAGATAACTAAAGTCATTGTATATTATTTTTTTAAAATTTTACATTTTCTATAACTGTATTATTTTAGAAAATTTGTCGCGATTTACAATACAGTGAAACTATTGTTTACAGACACAGACACACACAATATTAAATCTTCTTTTCTTTTTTATAAAAAGAAGAAATGACATAACCAATTGATTTTCTAACCACTTATAATACTTGGCATTTGAACTTAAATGATGGCCAGAACTGCCGAATAGGAATACTTTCTACCATGAGTGTGAAAGTGGTTTGCAGACGCATTGCAGGGGTTTAATTTATATTTCTTTCCTTGGACCCTCAAAACTCGAGTGAAGGCAGTCTTTCTCCCAATATGAGAGTTTAACGTCCCTCGAATATTTGAGAGGGTTTAAAATCTGAGCGGTATCATATCAGAATTGATATAAACGAGTCTCAGTAGTTATAAATATCTCATATAATATGAGTTGTAATCTGAGCATTAGTCTCATGTAATTAAAAAAAAAAATTAAGCCACTTAAAAATTAGTTGACAGGGCTTTGATCATGATCACATAAATAATACTTGATCATGTAAAATAATTAAAATTTAATTATAGGGAAAAATTTAGCAAATCATAAAAAATAAAATGATTTATGTCTTGTTTATGTCATAAATCTATCTAAATCTTATGTTAAGTAAATCTTGTCAAATCTTTGAATCTTTTTCACTAGGTTATTGTAGTATAACTTGACTCAATTTTGTTATGAACATAAATATTTTTAATTTTTTTTTCTATTATTAAGTCTTTTAGCAATCCAATGTCCTCCCCACTTCTATGAGCAAAAGATTCAAATCTTAAATGTCTTATTTTCTTTCAAGATTTTACCATATCAACTATAAAACTCTCACATAATTACTTTATACTGCGTGTGACCGTAAGTTCTAGAAAACAAATTAGACTCCATTTTGGAAATAGGAGATAATTTAATTAAATTTCAAAATTGCTTAGATAAATAGACTGGCCAATATGATTGATTTATGACAGCAGTTTTGCCCGAAATTATCTGAAACATTTAAATAGCAGAACAGTCAACGTGTAGAGTACTGTTGGGTCATGGAAAGACAATTTGCGCGCGTGCTTCTGTTATTTCGGTTGCTCTCCAAGGCCATTCTCACCTCTGGTTTTGCTTCTATTTTCCCTATATTTCTTTTTTTTTTTTTTCCTTTTATCTCAACATTATAATTTTGATTCTGAATAAGAATAGAAAATGTTCAAGCTAACGTTGTCATCGTCACCACCTTTACACACAAAAACAATGAAAAAAAAATAAAAGTCTCCTCTTTATTAGTGTTTAAAGATTGGCTTTCTGTTTATAACTCCTCCGGCTTTGATCTCAGATTCACAAACAATAAAGTTTTTTGTTGCTGCTTTACATGTGCGTGTTTTTAATGTTTTTGCGCCTTTAATTATAATCATTTTATTATCTGTCTTACATTATCTTCCTTTGTTCTTCTTCTTCTTCTTCTGCTCCTTTCTCCATCAAAATAAAGAACCTGTAAAAGGTGTGAAGATTTTGTTTTTCTTGTATTTTATAATCTATTCAAAGGCTGTCTTTTTTGTGTCTTTTTTCGGTTTGTTCACATTATGGGCTCTTATGGGTTTGAAGGAGGAGAGCCAAAGATGCTCCTTCATTCAAACCAAGGTAAAATCATGCATGTTTATGTTCATATGTTTTTTATTCTGATTTCCAATCTAGTAACTGTTAGAGGAAAAAAGAAAAAAAAGAAGAAGAAGAAGAAAAGCTACACATTGTTTTGTTTGATGTACTTTATGAGGGTGATGGTTTTTCTTATTTTTGATAAAGTTATTAGAGATTATTTTTTTCATCGATCATGATGAAGAGAACCCAGTGTTCTTTCTTTATACTTGGGGTTTGTTTACTCTTTCATGTTCATGTTTTGGATGAGTACTTGTAGCTGGATTCATTGACGGTGGGGTGGTCTTTTCTGTGAACAGGTCAATAATTTGGACTTGAACAGACAGGTGATCAAGGCAGAGAGGTAGAAACAAAGCCACAAAGTTTTGGCCTTTCGACGAAACGAACTCAATGATCTTTGGTGATGAAAGAAACAGTTTTTGATCTGGGTTTATGCTGGGAGGGAGAATAAAAGAGCTTTTGAGCTATGGATTATAAATAGCTCAGGGAGAGAAAGATTGTGTGTGTTCGATAAATTAATCAAATGGAGGAAGCACAGGGTGGACAGCCTAAGAAAAAGATGACTAAACAGTTAACTGGAAAACGCGATGATACCGCCTTACATTCTGCTGCAAGGGCTGGAAATCTTGATGAGGTGAAAGATATTCTAACTGGTACTGAAGAGGCTAAATTGAAGGAATTGTTGCCGAAACAAAACCAATCTGGTGAAACAGCTCTGTATGTTGCCGCGGAATATGGTCATGTGGATTTGGTCGCAGAGATGATCAAGTGTTATGATCTTTCTGATGCTGGTATCAAAGCTAGAAATGGGTTTGATGCATTCCACATAGCTGCCAAAGAAGGGCATTTGGGTATGTCTTGAAATAAGCCTTTTTAATTTGCCCATTCTATGGTATTTACTTTTTGATGATCATTAATTTGAGTTATGGTTTTGTATTGTCTTAGAGGTATTGAAAGTGCTACTGGCGGTGTATCCAGAATTGGCTATGACAGTAGATTTAACTAACACCACGGCTTTGCATACGGCTGCGATGCAAGGGCATGTAGAGGTGCTGAACTTTTTGATAGATGCAGAAAGTAGCCTAATAACAATAGCCAGAAGTAATGGGAAAACTGCCCTGCATTCCGCGGCGAGGAATGGCCATTTGGAGGTCTTGAGGACACTTTTGGCAGCAGATTCTGTGATGGCAATCCGAACTGATAAAAAAGGCCAAACGGCACTTCACATGGCGGTGAAGGGACAAAACATTGAGGTGGTAGATGAGCTGATTAAGGCAGAACCGGCATCCGTAAACATGGTCGATGCCAAAGGCAATTCACCATTGCATATAGCAACCAGGAAGGGTAGAGAACAGGTAACTCAAAGCTCCATAGATTTATTGTTTTGTGTCTTGTGGAGAAATTTGGTAAATTAGATGGGAGAGGTTGCAAAAATCGAATCAAGTTAACTTTGATAAAGTTTAAGTTTCTTAAAAATTCCAAATATTTGAACCATCATGGGCATAAGAATCCTTATCTGTTTTAACTCATGTCGTTCTTGCTGATTATAATAATAATATTGATAAATTCCTTTCTATAAGGTTTTGGTTGTGATCTGCCAGTTGAATTCTAAACGAAATCTTGATATATCTAGCAACTTTATGGTAGTTAAGTTAGCTTCTCTGATAATTAGAACACATTATTTGAAGCTTTTGAATCTTAAAAATATCAATATTCAATAGCTTAAAAGGAAAAAGGTGTACACAGATTACTCGGCTTAACATCAGTTGATGTCAAAACTGGAGAAAGATACTAATACTTCTTTGGTTCTTCCATGAAAAAAGTCAAATGAGAGGTAAAACTGACAATGTCTGTTCTGGTTGTGCAGATTGTTAGGCTGCTACTGGCAAATAGTGAAACTAACCTAAATGGAGTTAACAGAACTGGTGAAACTGCCCTTGACACAGCTGAGAAAACAGGGCACAGCAACCTCGCGGCCATCCTGCGTGAACATGGGGTTGAAAGTGCCAGAAACATGAAACCCCAAAACAACCCAGCTCGTGAGTTGAAACAAACTGTAAGTGATATAAAGCATGAAGTGCACTACCAACTAGAACACACCCGACAAACGAGAAGACGCGTGCACGGCATTGCAAAACGCCTCCACAAAATGCATGCTGAAGGTCTGAACAACGCGATCAACTCCACAACTGTCGTTGCTGTCCTTATAGCTACGATTGCATTTGCAGCCATTTTCCAAGTCCCTGGCCAGTTTGTTGATAAACCAGAAGAAGCTGTTGGTGGCGTCGCGCTTGGCGAAGCCCATGTTTCTAAAAAACCTGCCTTTATAATCTTTTTCGTCTTTGATTCTATTGCCCTCTTCATTTCTTTGGCGGTTGTTGTTGTGCAAACTTCAGTTGTGGTCATAGAAAGCAAGGCAAAGAGGCAATTGATGGCAGTTATTAACAAGTTGATGTGGCTGGCCTGTGTGCTTATCTCAGTAGCATACTTGGCGATGTCATTCATTGTGGTGGGCAAGCGCGAGAAGTGGATGGCCGTTGCAGTTACAATCGTAGGAGCTGTAATAATGGCTGCTACTTTGGGTACTATGATTTACTGGGTAATTAGGCACCGGATTGAGGACTCAAACATGAGAAGCATACGAAAATCATCCATGGGCAGCAGGTCTAAGTCCTGGTCAATAAACATGATGTCAGATACCGAGGTCCTAAACAATGACTATAAGAAATTGTATGCAATTTAAGATTCTCTACGCCAGACCCTTTTTTCAACATACGGCATGACAGACCTTCTGTTTCCTTACAAATAAGTTGACTGCCAAATGTATATTTTCTATAGAGCTGTCCGCAGTTTTGTCTTCCACAAGTTTTGGTAAATTATGCCATGATATATCATAGTTAATGTGAACGAATCTGAATTGTCAAGTATCCCTGCGTCGCTTCTGGTTAATTCATTCACAAGTGCAGATGAAATGGGGCTAAAGCATTGATTGATTCATTGAGTTTGGTGGCCCTGATCTTAGGTTGATACTTCAGACAATTAACCAACACATACAACAATGCCAAGAAGACAATTCTTGGGAAATAGTGCTAATCTGTACTGATGCGCAAAATGACCACTTTGCATCGGCTTCTAGAAATAAAGGGAAATTAGGTGATGCTGTGGTCCATACATAAATGATGCTCAAAGGTTGATGGAACATACATGTATCAAGACAGAAGCATGTAAGTGATACTGCACATGGAAAATTTCACATAAACTTCAAACATATGCCCACAATGAAACAAAATCATCAATCATATATGTGCCTTTTAGACTTTAGAACAGTGGCGGGCCCGGGAAATAAATTGGGCTTGGTATGAATTCATAAAAAGTTTTTGAACAAAATAATAAGAGCCAACAGAAGAAAAAAAAAATCAAAATATTTAATTTCACTGATAATTATTTTCAACACTCCTACAATCACTCGTGACATGTTTTCATGTTTTGATAATAGTGGCCGGTGGCTATGTGCAAGTGCGATTTAGAGATTGATGTGATTTTTTTTTTATTTTGGGAATTTTATTTATTTTTATTCTTTACTTTTCTTTATTGTTAATATAGAAATGGTGAGTTTTTCATTATTTTTATAAGCTTCTTAATTATCTCTAATAATATTATATTCATCAATTAATTAATAAAATAATACAATTAATTCATATAAATCTTATAAATACTTATTAACATCTCAAAAAATGATACGATAGAATTTGAAATAAAAAATTTAAAACTCATGTTATAACTTTGAGAATATTACTCAAAGTACCCTCATGCGAGTCTTAAAATTGATTCATCCATATGTAGCACCTTATGAATTATATTGTCAAACACTTTAGAATCTTTCGAGTTATGGCGTGGAGAGATTAAAAATCAGTTTTTCTATTTCGAACACCTCAGAAATCAAATTATTTAGTATCTTAAAGAAAGGTGATGCATTGAACCTCCATTCTATATGGAATCGGATTGTTCCATAATAAGGAAAAAAAAAGGGTGTAACTAGGATGTGAGTGGGGGTACTGATGGTAATCTCAATTGTTTCGGTTTCCTACACTTGGTACTAGAACCCGTTGCCCAATTTCAAATATATTTATTTTAAAAATATGTTTAGTAAATGGAATATTTAACATTATCGTTTATATGGTAATTAAAGTAATTAATTTCAATAAAAAATAAAATAATAATAATTAATTTTTTTTATTTTACTTTCTCTATTCAAAAACGAGTAAAGGCATATACTTATAAAGTTGAAGTTGAAATACAGAATTTATATCTTAAACGATACAATATTTTATTAATATCAAATATCAATTAAAAAATTAGTGATTAGTGATACATCATTTCAAATAATTAAACATTGCAATATTTTTTAGAAAATAATTCATTAATATTATATTTATTTTAGTTAGTTTTCCTAATTGTTGTTTGATTCAAAGAATGTTTGGATTTTTGGATATAAAAAGCCAGAATTTGAGTCATTACCCACCCAGGACTCGCCTACGTTACAACTGTGGTAACATACCACAGTTTTTGTCATTATCCAATGTAACCATTGGATTTAAAAACAATAGATCAAACACTTCAGAGACGGCCACGTTTATGTTAAAAAATACCGGGTAAGTCGGTTACGAAAAGGCAAATTTACATGTGACAAAATCTGTGACTCACATCTGAAATTGCACGGTTATTGTTATGTAGAAGGAAATTTGACGAATTTATGAAGCTAAGCTGATAATCGAAAGGAGCCCTGGGCAAAGGTCAAACCGATGAAAGAATAGATTCCCAGAAGCGATAAATACGATCAGAGGAAGAAAAAAATTAGGTGAGTTGATGCTTCACGCATTTTGTGAAGAGAGCAAGTGCCCTAATTTGCAGGGGTGCTGGTTTGCCGGCAAGACGGGCTTTACGGACAAATCATGATCCTAAACGACAGTTGTGCTCGCAGTTGTAGGTAATTATTTTGATTTATTAAATGGCACCTGTGTTGTTAGGAATTTGGAATGTCTACTAATAAGGTTGGATTGATTAGAATTATAAGGATTTGCAATGTGAAAAAGTCGTTTGCACATCCACTACCTAACCTTTTGGAGCCCACGAATGTTGCTGAGGTAATTGCGTGGTGGGGTTTGGATTATCTAGTGATTACTAGTGTTGATAGAGACGATTCAGCTAATCAATGAAGTGGTCATTTTGCTCAGATGGTGCGAAAGTTGAAAGAATTAAAGCAGAATATGCTTATTGAAGCATTGGGTATGAATTCTTTATATGTAAGTGTCTTTGTTGTCAATACTTCAATTAATCTTGACAACATTGTGTTGATTGTGTAGTTCTTGACCATCACAAAAACAATGGGTGTGTGGGGCCAAGTTGCCTAGTCGGGTCTGTATGATTTTGCTTATAATATCGAGATGGTTGAAGACCTTCAAAGCTCTGTGAGGGATGACCGTGGTAGCTTTTGATTTTACAATCGTAACTTCTGATTTTTTTAAAATCATTTTTGCATGCTGTAATTTGTATGTAGCTATATACGTTTTCATCTTTGAAGAGCATTGTTTTTTAAGCTAAATCCTCTCTGCTTTCTGAACGAGGAGCTTTTATTTATTCACACTGAATTATTTTGTGTAATTTTAGTTTTATAGAAAATATTCAATGGTAGGAGAGTGGAAGTTTGGACTTATGTGAACTTCTCTACGCATTTGAATCGAGATGTGCCATTCCAGTTATATCGACGGTTGGTAGACATGTAATAGCAAGGGAATTGTATGGTAATATTATTAATTTTGCAATTCATGTTAGCAATGCAGGTTAATGGCCTTTCCGAAACTATTTTTTTCTTTAGGGGGGGGGTGGGGGTGTGTTTATTATGCTAGGTATTCAACCCGCAGCCTGTCATCCCATAAATTCATTCAACCCAAATCAAATTGAGAAGGAACTTGGAGATGTTCACAATCCGACTATATAGCAAGGAAAAGAGCTTCAGCTGTTGATAATTATTTTGCCTGATGTTTGCGGATCATATTGTGAATGATAAATTTAATCCATGATTAAATATTTATATCAGCATTGATTTTATTAATCATTATTGGCTTTCTGCTTGCAGGCAAAATTAAGTTTGTGAAACGAAACTTGGGATTGTTTCACAATGCTGTTAGCCTAAGCAGGGATCAAGGCTCAATATGTAGTATTTTGAAAATGTGGCTATTAAAATCAATGTGAAGGTTTGGTTTATTCTGGTTAATAGGGTGAAAACAAATACAAGGGTTAGTGGGAAAACATGCGGGAGATGATTTCTTTTTGCAATTTAATTCCAGTCTTGATTTGCTAGAATTACTATAATTTTCTTTCAAATTATTAAATTTTGATGTTTTAGAATTTTTTAGGTTGGAAGTGCCAAATTTCTTGTAAATTGATAGGTTTGCTTTTATGCTTATGTTTGTCTTTTACAGGGGGCATGATCCACTATTAACAGCTCGCCACAATCATGAAGTAACAACAAAAAATGGCTTGTTCAACTTAACTCAGGCCCGCACTTTGAATTAAGTGACTTTATTAAGGAATAATTGCTTTCATTTCTACATGTTGTAGATATTGTCTACCCCCAACTTTACTTTTGTTATATCATAATGCATTACATACAAAGATTCAGAATATTAATTTCTGTATGCTTATATGTCAATACGTTTGCATATTTCGAATGTTTTGCATACAAGTGGTTGTAGGAACTTCACTATAATAAGACCACCAACCTTTGTACGCTGGATACAATCGATTGAAGTATAATAAATGCTTACTGCTTTTGCTTATTTCCTCTCCCTGTTCACTTGACTTCTTTCAACTAAAGCTTTAAAGTTCTTCTTACTTGCAATTATTCCATAAACTTAGGCTACTTCTATTATAAACCCTTAACAATGCAGACAATATAACCATTATACATAATTTCTAAAGAATGGAAAATCTAAAAAAGAACTCGAAACAAGATCGGCAAAGCCCTCTTTTAATCGGCAAGAATTAACTGTGTTTGATAGACACAATATTATAGTAATAAAAGTGAGGTCCCAGTCATTCCGTGGACTTGGTGCCAACGTCACCATCTTCACTCAGAACAAATAGGCAGATGTTAATTCACCACTTGGGGTTTGAACAGATAGTCATTCATCTGAGAAGTGGACTTGCCATTAAAAAAATTACATTCGCTGGTCCCAATCATACAAACAACATAAAGTGCAGAATCCACAATAGATGAAAGTTCTTTAGCCAAAGCTTCAAGCAGATCATGGTATTCAACAAATGTGGGGCAAGATTGAAAATGAAAGACGAGCATGGTAAATTTTTCACCCAATAATAGCCAATTTGGATATCATCTCGAGCACTATCTAAAACATCAAGAGAATACTTGTAAGGTGATAGCACATGCTTCCCATAATCGCATATCATGTCGACTAAGATCAAAAAATACCTTCATAGAGCCGGAAGGAAAATCTTAATAGGCAAGGATATTTATTGTGATGCACACTGTCACAGTAAATCATGTAACAGCTTCAGGGAAATTGAAGTGATTAAGCTAGTGCCTATTTATCATGATACAACTATATAAGATAATAGTTATTTATACTGCCTCAAAAGTCAAAACTAGCTATTTTGAATACAATGATCTTTGGATGATTATCTTGATGTTTGAAGAATGATTATTTTGATTCTATATAGCATTCTATATCATACTCTTCCTAAGTTCCATTACTTTTTGAGCTTTCCAACTTTACCACCATAATCTTATATAAAATAAACAACCAGCAAAAGTGCTAGCAAATTCAATGAGTTATAGTTATCACAACCAAGATGATATAAAGAAAAATTCAAGTAGCTTGAAATGAGATGGCCAAGCAAAAGTCCTTAGAAAAATATCAGTTAAATTTTCTCTTGAAAAGCATCTAGTAATGCATCCAACATAATTTTCCTTTCCACAGAGAACTAAGTTCCACCTAAAGTATCAGATGCAATACTTTATGATTTAAAAATATGATGAATATTTTCACACAAGTTCTGATCCTCAATTCTGACTCAATAATTTTAAGCTTCTCATAAATTCCAAAATGCTGCAAGGCAAAATGAGAAAGCAAGAGCAATAATGGGGGCATTAATCCTTAGACCGTCTCAAGAGCTGCTAGAGCCACTATTCACTGTTTAAATTGTACAGGGCACATATGAGCCAGAAGGAATTCTGCATCCAACCGGCTCTTGAACGACATGACAACTACATATCAAAGCCAAAATACAAATTCCAAAATTTAATACTAAAACCCTAACTCTTCCAATAATTATGCATAATAATAACTCAAACAATAGGCCAATGAAATGAAAAATTAAGAAACATTTTATTACCAAGACTTATGAAAATCCATCAAAATTCAAATAAAAATATCATTTGACGGCTTTTTATACCGCAGTTGCCGAGTTATCATCAGGCCATAGATCGCTCTCTTCCTCTTTCCTCTGCAATGACTTTCGCTCGAGTTCCCGCCACTTGTTGATTGCAGTTGTGCAGATAAATCCAGCACCAACAAAATAAAGCAATCGAAGAACCATTGTGCCGGCGGGGCGTGCCGTCATCTATTCTTCCGTCATCTTTCTCTGCGGTGTGTGTGTCAGTTACTTCGTCATTTTCCCAGGGATTGTTTGATACGCGAGAAATGTAAAGAGAGAATATAACTAGTTGTAGAGGTTGCCAGTGGCTAAGAAAATTATCCAATAATTAATTTCAGCCGTTAGATTAAATTTGAAAGCATCCTACGGTTCTATTGTAAAAAGACAAAAGGCGTGGTAAGGTACAACTGTGGCAAGGTAGGTGGATCCACCCCATTACCCAAGTCAAAGTTGTTAAAAAAATACTAAAATTATAAAAATAATAATAAGAAAACAGAAGGAGCAGTAGCTAAAATATTTTCTTGTCTTTGTAGTTGCGCTTATTAATTGAATTTCTGAAATCAATCAGCTACAGTGCGTGTGATCGAAAGATGGACGACGAATTGCTGGAACTGCAAAAACAATTAGAGTTCGCGCAGCAAGCGAAATCGAGCATCCGATTGTCGGAACGGAACGTCGTCGAATTGGTCCAAAAGCTTCATGAGCTCCACATCATCGATTTCGACCTTCTCCACACCGTCTCCGGCAAAGAATACATCACTCCTGTAAAAATAAATAAAAACCTATGTTCTCCCTATTTTCTGTTTGCTTTCCCGAGAAAATAGCCTAGAAGTTTTAAATTTTATTAATTTAACTGGACCGAGCCAATCTGCTAACAATGGCATCGTCAACTCAGCTTAGAATAGGCTATAATGCATGCGTTTCTAATCCTAGTTGCTTTTGGTGATTAAAGGTCGATTTTTAAAATCAAGTGAATAGTTTTTTCGTGCTGCATAGGACGTTATTGTTGTTTGAGTTGGTTGATTTTGATTGTACAATGTGATATGTGTTTCCTATAATTGATACAAATGTACATGATTTCATTATTTATAGCATTTCTATAGCATTTCTTTGTAATCAAACTGAGTGTTTTGGATTAGAATTGGTTTTTTCTTGATATTGATTTCAATTCATTTGTGTGATGGTATAATATGGTATGATAGGAGCAACTGAGGCACGAGATAATGACAGAAATCAAGAAAGTAGGGCGTGTTTCGTTGATTGACCTTGCGGACATTACCGGTGTTGATTTGTACCACGTTGAGAAGCAAGCAGAACAAGTCGTTTCTGGTGATCCAGGGCTTATGTTGATTCAAGGAGAAATAATTTCTCAATCATATTGGGACTCCGTTGCTGAAGAAATTAATGAAAGGCTTCAAGAGTGTAGTCAGCTTTCTTTAGCAGAACTGGCTGCACAGTTGCAGATCAGCTCTGAGTTGGTTACGTCTGTGTTGGAGCCCCGTCTTGGGACAATGGTAACATATATTTTCACTTCTGTGCCACACTGGGTAATAGTAAAGGCAAAATAATGATATGGTTTGCCTTTACTTTTAGGTGAAAGGTAGGCTTGAAGGTGGGCAGTTATATACCCCAGCTTATGTTGCTCGTGTTGGTGCGATGGTTCGTGGTGCTGCAAGAGGAATCACAGTTCCAATAAATTTGTCTGCATTGTGGAGCACTTTACAGAAGCTTTTGCTAGAAATGGATGGAGCAACTGGTGTGGCTGTTGAAGGTTCATTTTTCCAATCCTTGTTTAATGGGCTGGTCAAGGAAGGCGAGGTCCTTGGATCAGTTCGTGCTGGAGCTCATTGGACTCCAACTGTAAGTGACATACTCTTTAAATTAACTTATTCTGATGGCCATTACACTAATTTTTTGGTTTCAATCGGTCACTTGTTGAGGTTTTACATAAGATTAAATCCCGGTAGCTGCTTCGTTGCTGGAGTATATCAACTTATGAAGTGTTTGATTTCACTGGAAAATAATAATTTTTGAGTCTTGAAATCTTTTGAATTGTGCACTTACTGTTAGGTCACACATTAGAGAATAGAGAAATAGAGGCTACTAGCTTGCTTTTATACTGTATTGTTCAATTTCATACTTGTACCTGCACATACTGTACATAATATTTTACTGGGTGGATCAATATGCATAACTGATAAAGATTATTACTACTTTTATCTAGATTATTTTGATTTGATTGCTAGTTTGTCCACAAAAGATCTCAATCTTTTTTGGGGGTTCTATGGGTGCAGTTTTCATGCTCTTGTGAAGCCTAGACCAATTGCCATATTAATTAGTGACTTCTATTGATATGGAGGGAAATTTTGTGACAGGTCTTTGCTATTGCTCAAAGGGAATGTATTGATTCCTTCTTTTCACAGGTTTGGGCCACTTTCTAATTCTCTTTGCAATTTTTGATATTCAGATTCATAGGTTCGAACTATTTCAATAAGTATCCTGATTTGACTAATTTATGCATCATATGTGTTGAATTTGCTTTTTACTAACAATCTTTGCTTATTTTGTTCTGATTTTTTAATTTTTGTATTTATTGGTTTCTGGGAAAATCTGAAACAATATGCCATGTTTGATTGTTGTTTCCTTTATTTGCTGCAGAATTCTTTTATCAGCTATGACGCCCTGCACAAACTTGGAATTTCCCAGCCTGTTCAATTCTTGCAGGTATTTTCTTTCTTTTATGTTAATGTAGCATTAAGGGATCAGAATTGAATTATATTGTTGTTGAATTTCTTGAAATGTATACTTCATAATTGAGGGTTTTTTTTTGCTTATCTAATTGAATTTGTGGCAATGTACCCCAATTTAGTCCAGATATCCTGAAGGAAAACACTTGGTTACTGTATTTGTTCACCCCTCGATGGTTGAGATATTGGATGCTGCTACTGAGGATGCTGTGGAGCGTGGTAGCTGGTAAGGCTTATAATTGAGTACTTTTCTTTTCATTCTGTTTCCTTGATCTTTTTTAGCTTATTTACTCTTAATTTTGTTCTGTCCCTTTATTTTGTAAATACTTGCGTTTCATTTTTTGGTAACAATGATTCTAGGTAACTACTTACCTAAGTTTTCTTCATTTTATCTGCACTATGACATTTTAAACTGCTTCTACCCTTGATCCATCATCGTGGACTTGTGGTTCTATAAGGATGTTGTCACTGTTAGTAGCAGTTGCCATGATATTTTTCTCCCGATTATGACTAAGGAAAATGTTGTGACCATAATCATGGTCATCTAACCATCTACTGAAACTTTTATCCAATAAATGTTCTCAGCTGTCAGTGACTAACATGGGCAGACCTTATAAACTGGCTCTTTTTGTAATTCCATCTTATACATAGCTCTCGTTAATGCAGGATTGATTCTCTTTCTGTATTACCTGCATCCTTTGGTAGTCAAGATGCTTCTAAGATTCTGTCACTTTGTCCATCTGTTCAGTCGGTCCTCAAGGTTACACATATTTATTCCATTGTTAATTGCTTATGCATTTAATCTGTTTCCTATTGTTCATTTGTTTTATGTTAATTTTTCAGGCTAACAAAGCACTCATCCTGGGTGAATCCTATGTATTTAGCAATGGTTTTGTCAAGGTATAAATTATATGAAGAATTCAAACAGTTGTTCTACTTTACTTTTGTGTTGTGTATTTTACATTTGATAGCTTAGGTTTGATCACGAAAGGTTTTTATTTGTTTTGCCTAGCCATCTCATCTTAATAGCACTGTTTAGCAAGTACAGCAACTTTGGGAAAGTCATAGAACTTCTACTCGTTTATTCTCAAGAAAAGATTGGAGAGATGTAGGCCATGCTAGTCTGGCTATGGTCAGGATGCTGATTTCTTGAGCTTTTGTGATCCCTTTCTTCGCTATTTCTGTTATTTATACATATTTTGTCTAGCTTTCTTGTCTTGTTGTTCGTAAAATTTTGTGCTTTTTCGTATGTGTCAATGTTTACTTAAAAGAATCCATTAGAACTTTAAGGATATTCATGTGTTTGCTCCATTTGATTATGGGAATTGTGGGACCACTCCACGATAATTATATTCTTTCAGTTCGTCATTGGAGATCTGATGGCTTCATTTTCTCGTCTCAACTTTAGGATGTTTATGATCGTGTGGAAAAAGAAGCAGAATCTTTTGGTCTTTCAGGTTCCTTGGGTATCATGCCGAGTGATGACTCATACTTGATCAAGGAAGCCAAAGTTGGACAGGATACAAACAGGTCTAGTGAGGCAAGTGAGACTGGTTCTGAGAGTGGTCATAAGAATGCCTTGGAGAAAGGGTCAAAGAAGAAAAAGGGAAAATCTGGTGGCAACGCAAAGTCAGGTGCAACTGAAAGAGGTACAGATGACACAGAATATATTCCTACAAAGTCCAAGAAAAACCAGAAGAGAGGCAAGGATACTTCTTCATCACAAGTGTCCGATTCTAAACCAGGTGCCAAGAAAGATGGAGGTAAATTTCAAGAGGGCAGTCTTAATGTTCCTTCAGAAGAGTGGGTAATTCAAAAGATTATGATGCTGAATCCTGATTTTGAAGAACAAGGTCTGTTGATTTTATATTTAATTTTGGCCAAAGCATTTGCTTTATACCCTACTTTTAGCAATGCAGTGTTCCGATTTTGTAGGTATAGACGATCCCAAGACAATTCTAAGGCCTTTAGCCAGTTATATGAGACCTATGCTAATCAATTATTTGAAGGAGAAAAGAAAGGCATTGTTCACCGAAAATGCAGAGAAAATGAGGCGTCTGCTTGACAATTTGCAAAAGAAACTTGACGAGGTTAGGTGTTTGATGTATGTTTTGTTTTCATCAGTAGTTTGGCTGTGCTCATTTGTATCTTTCTGAATTTAGTGTGTGTTTTTGCATCTTGGCAGTCTTTTTTAAATATGCAGCTCTATGAAAAAGCGTTAGATTTGTTTGAAGATGACCAATCAACTTCGGTAAGTTCTTCAGACATTTGATTGATATTTTAAGTGGTTGCTATGGTGATGAAATGGGTAATAGAAGACTTCTCTGTGCATTACAGGTTATAATGCATAGGCACCTGTTGAGAACAACAGCTGCTGCTATTGTGGATACATCCTTTCTTGACATGGTAGTAATTATGCACTGTTCTATTTTTATTTCAATGTTACTTCAGTCTTAATCAGTTAAGAAATGTGATAATTTGAATAATACTTGGAACTCATTTGACTAGGACATGCACAACAAATTGAAGAATGGAATTGAAGTTCAGGAATTGCAAAACTCAGACTCTGTTTTGCTAAGCTCAACGGAAAGAACTGCTCTTGTATGAAATAATTACTTGCTTTTCTATCCTTGCTATATGCAAAAGTGATGACCTTTTGGAAAAAGTATTGCCAATGTCTGATTCTTATTCATGCTTCCTTTTGCTTGCACAGGCCAAGAGTTTCCCTGGACCACTTTCAAAGAGGGCTCTTGCTGTCATTGAAGCTTTGGAAGGGAAGGTCAGTGTCGTCATCATAAGACACGAAGTTTTTGTTATCTTAAGAGTTACATTGTAAGAAATCGTTGATTCATTGGAGTGTGGGATGATCTTTTGAAGTGCATATTCTTCAAATGTAGGTGATATACAACATGTAATGTGGTGTGGCTTGAAATTTGATTATTAGAGGTGCAATCGAAAGTTATGTTTCTTTTCTTAATGCGTAGTTCAATATTGCTGCGGATAAGAATCTTTGGTAGCTTAATATCTAGGTGGATCTGTTGAGAACTTTCGCTAGAAACCAAAATTTCACTGCCCTTCACATGAGCGGGAATTAATCTTGTAGGGTTTGTATTACATTTGAAAATGTGATAGCAGAATAGGAGAGGGGCGTGTGACTAGGAATCTTAAGTCTATTTCAACTTGATTTGCTTTTGTTCAATAGCCATAGTTCAGAATATGATTGTATTATTTTGGTTAAAAATCATTGAGTTCTAACTCTGAATCTTCTCTGTGACAGCAAGTGGAAACATTTATGAGTGCATTTAAAGAGTTAGCAGAGGAGAGGTAATTATATTCTTCCTTGAAAAGGCATGTTTGTGGCTTACATGGGTAATTTGTATCTTTTATGATATGGTACTTAGCTCTTGTGGGTTATTTTCTATCAGTGGGTTGCACTTGAAAAGGCTTGACAAGAAATTGGAAAGAACTCTTTTGCATTCATATCGCAAGGTGGGTCTTCCTGTCTATGGGGATACAGCAATATGGGTTGGACAAGTGGATAGACAATTAGAAAAGTTTGAGTCAATTTATAACCTGTAAAGCTTCTCACCATCTTACCTTTCTTTATCTTTCATTCTCAGGATTTGATGTCTCAAGTTTCTGCTGAAACTGACCCAGTTTCACTTCTGGCAAAAGTTGTGTCCCTACTTTATGTGCAGGTCTGTTAGTATAAGTTCAATGATTGAATTTTACACAGATGTGTATCTCTCTTTGTGCAACTTGGAACATGTGTTTCTTGTTTACAGGTTCACAATAAAGCTCTTCAAGCCCCTGGAAGGGCCATTTCAGTTGCTGTTTCTCGATTGAAGGTATGAAGTGCCATTAATGGTTCATTTATTTCTAATTTGCATATCTAACTTGTTCATTGATTATTCAGGATAAAATGGATGATTCAGCATATAAGGTCTTGACAGATTACCAAACTGCAACGGTGACCCTTTTAGCACTTTTGTCAGCAGCTACTGGTGATGTGAGTAAACATAGTGGTTCTATTTGCAGTATCCATAATGTAGTAACTCTTTCGTGTTAAGTGATATTTCTTGTTTTTCAGGGATTAGTAACTCTTAAAAGCAATGTCCATAACATTTAGAATCCTCATCGCAAGAAGGGAACATTCTTTTGCATCATATGTGGGAAAAATGTGAATAGAATTTGGAAAGAGAATTTAGTTCTTTACATGGTTATCCACATATTTGTATGATGTATAACAGTTATGAGATGAGATTAATGTTTGATCATGCATTATGATGCTATATTTCTGTTTTGGCAGGAGCAAGATTGTTCATCTGATAGAATCTTGAGTAAAAGAGAGCATCTGGAGAACATGATGCCGGCTTTGAAAGGATTGGTTTTGGGCTCTTCACAATCTTGAGTTGGCTTGGAAGAGCAAATGTAAAAAATCGAACTGACGGCTGAAGCAAACTTCCATAGATGATGAGGCTGGCCATATCATAAGTTTCCTTCGTTGTTACAAATAGAAGCAATCAGTCCAAATGATTTTCTTGGAACTTTTCAGTTGTAGTTTTACCCTTTTGTTTTAACTTGCCTAAAGTGTAAAATAACGTATCTCATCTGCGCTAACGAGTTGATGCTTAGGACCCTATAATTTTTTACTAACATTATGTCAGCTAAGAATCAGATAAAAGCTATCAAAATATTTGTAAAGTAAGGTGTTGCTAGTTATTCCCGTGGAAATTCTTTGCTTGACGAAGGCTTGTGCAGCCATTTCTCTTGATAAGAGTCGCTCTGTGATTGTGGATCAGCCTATACCTATTCAACTGAATATGACAATTATATATCTTTTGTTTAATATTTCTCGCTCCGAACCAAAACTGCGATACCATGAATATATTTTCCCCTGATGGCAACAGAAACTGGTACTGCCTGCAAGCTACCACTGGATTCTGCTGATGGCAGTGAACATGTTTTGTTATCTTCTATTTTAGTGATAGGAAGGAGGACCCTTAAGCATGGTACTAATTATCAAGGATAATTTCTTGGTCCCTCCTTAACTGGATTTTGTTTCGTATCTACAAAACACTGTGATAAATACAACGGCTATGGTAAACAAGTCGTCACTGCATTGCTGCCGAATTTATCTTAACTTTTAATGAAGTTCGGCGTCAGGCTGGCCACAAGGGTTCTGGCAGCATTTGATAATGTGTACTTGGCTGGCCTGGCTCATCATCAAACTCGAGAAAAATCATTTTGACAGTACTAACTTTGCATGTCCTTATCATGCCTTCAAATTGATCAAGATTTACTAGCTTGCAATAAAAGCCCCAACCAAATCTCTTGTTCTCTCAGGAAATGAAGCCCTGGAAGGGGGGTTTTTAATTAAATATGCCTCAAAAGTATCATATTTAGTTAAATATACCCCATACTTGAAAATTATCTAGATATACATTTTTATGTGGTGCATTGTCTAAAATATCCTTAGAGAAAAATATAAAACACCCACAACTCACCTCCAACACACTTTACTCTTTTTCACTCCCACAACCAAAGCTCACTCCACACCACAAATCACTCATGAACGGCAATGCACTGAGATTTTAGTTTGCAGCTGGGTGTATTATTCATCCTATGATTAAGGTATTTGAAACTTTACTTTCATTTTGTGTTATTTATTCATTTTGTTGACATTATGTTATTTTTAGGGTTTTGTTTGGTTTGTGATAAACAATAAAACAACTCACATTTTCATTATATTTGCGTCATATGACTGTTATTTGATGGATTTTATAACTACATTCGTTAAAACCTGAAGTTGTTGGGAAAATTTTATTCTGCACCCGATTTACACGACATCAGTCGTGTATGTATGGATTTACATTGCGGTCGGTATTTACCTGATGGTCATGTATTGCAAATACCATTGCGATCGTGTAAATCCATACATACACATCGATCATGTTATTGCTCTGATGGTCATGTATTGCAAATACATTGATCGTGTGTTGCACGTAGAGGCGATCATGTATTGTAAATTCCCTGAGCATATATGGTCATGCTGTTATAGCACATACATTGTACAAACTATCTTCTCTATCATTAATATAATTAATAAAAAAATAAAACACCATAATGCTTGTATATACTATTTTTAATAATATCAAATATTTTTTCAGTAGATATATCTTTTTACTATTACATAACTATTATCATATATATATGAACTTACATACTATAATTGTGCATATATGAAAAATGTTCCAACTGTTATGAGATCCCAACATCTTATCAGTGCAAGAAAAATAGTTTTATTGTTCCTGATGATGATATTGATTATTTTCTAGAGGAAACAATTAGTGGAGCTGAGTTGAAGATTCCTCTTTGCATTATCTACCAAAGAAAACAGATTTTGGTGACCCCTATTACTCATGTTGACCTTAGCTTTGGTAGGATAGCATCACGAGAACATATTCAGCCATATGTTGGAGGTGAAGGTTTAAGCCCAAATAATTTTGTTGTTGAAGATCAATCAATATTTGAATTTGTTCCTGAAACACAACTAAATGATAGAATGGAGCCAAATGAGGAAAATGAGAATGTTATTGTTCCTGATGATGTTGATAGGATAATAGTTAGTGATCCAACAGTGGAAATGTAGCACCTTCTAATATAAGTTTCCCACCTTCTAATATGAGTTTCCCACCCTCTGATAATAGATATATGCCTAGAGTTAATTTGTTTGCATGGTCACGTCAACATTCTGGATAAGACATGCAGTTGTCGGGAATTTCAACTCGATCAACTACCTTGTGAACATGCATTAGCTGTTTGTAGGTATCGAGAAATATTGTCTGTATATGATATATGTTCTCGTTACTATTCTAGCGAAGCATGGGTTGCATCATATACAGAAACAATATATCATGTTAGCACAGAACAAGAATGGGAGATTTCAGAAGAAGTGCAAAGTAATTAGGTTTTGCCCCCTGTGGAAAAGCGGAAAAAAGGGTCGGCCACAAGAAATTAGGATAGCATCACAAGGCGAAGAGAAGTTGCGTCGTAAGTGTGGTAGGTGTGGTTCGCGAGGACATAATCGACTAACTTGCAGTGCACCAATCCCACTGTCTAACAACGAGCCTGTACTGAGACCGAATGAAACGTAAACAATCACATGTACTATTATGAATCTTATATACTTGTCATTTTTGTTTTTTTGTTTTTAATTTTTTTAATATCTATAAATTTTGGTTGATAAATTTATACCATTTTTGTTGCGCAGATGAATGAACATGTTTATAAGGCTTATATTGTTTTCAAGCGGCGCGATCAGGGGCTTATAATTTTCTCATGGGCCAAGTGTTTGGGTTGAAGGTGCCAAAAAATTTCTGATGATTGTGCAACAATTTGCATTGTATTACATCTTATTTACGATTTGAATAAGTATTGGATTTATGTTGTTTGATGTACAACCACATTTGTTATTTATTACATTGAAGTTTAATATGGTAAATACCCGACTGTATGTATATTTGTAAGTACCCGACTGCAGTCGTGTATCTGTGCAAATACACGACGACAGTCGGGTATTTGCACACAGAGAGCTGGTCATGCATTCCTAATACCCGACCGCAGTCGTGTATCTGTACAAATACACGATGGCAGTTGGGTATTTGCACACAGAGAGCTGATCATGCATTCCTAATACCCGACTGCAGTCGTGTATATGTACAAATACACGACAACAGTCGAGTATTTGCACACAGAGAGATGGTCATGCATTCTTAATACCCGACTGCAGTCGTGTATCTGTGCAAATACTCGAATGCAGTCGGGTATGTGTACACAGAACATTCCCTGAGCATATATGGCCATCATGTTATATCACATATATTGTAAAAATTACCTTCTCTATCATTAATATCAACAACATACTATTTTCTTACAGAGTCTTGTACATACTATTTTTAATAACATCAAATATCAACAATATGCTCATTGTAACCATTACATCTCATGGTACAAAAAATTACACATCAACGAAGTTTTGAAGGATAAAACACTACAAAGTTTTTTTCCACGACCTATGCCCAAATAATTTGACAGCCAATGATTTTCGAAATTGTGTAACATGATCTTGTTGGCTCCAATAACTCATCTTGGGGTATAAAGGGACACACTTCAAAGCGCCCGGTCTCTTGAGGGTGCACCTCAACATCCGTCGTCTCTCGCAGCTTCTTTACTGTGTAGGTGACTGACCCGATGCGACGTCCATGGGATCGTTCATAGGCTACAGTCATAAGAACCAAATTGTTAGATAATTAAATAAACATATAAACTAAATGAAAAAATATTAAAACTTTTATATATCAAACCTTAAAATCAACCCCCTTAGATTCTGAGGTTAAAAACTCCTCAAGTAACTGAATAAGCCTATTTAATTATTGTCGATCACGTTAATATGACCGATTTTTCCCTCAATGTTATCAATCTTTGTGTCCATATTCTTCATGGTATTTTCCAGCTTCACAATATTTTCTTGATATTTTGGATCGACAACCAAGATGATTAACCTTCTCTCGATAATAGAACCACGAAGCGTCTGGAGGCATGTCCGGATGGGCGACCACGACATGTATCAAAATTTTAAAATATTATATTAGTCTTGATGTAATTTATTATCAATTGTCGAGATGATCACGCAATATAGAAGCAACAAATCGAGAATTTTTCCATCTTAAAATATTCCATATACTCCAAAGATGGCTTTCTCACAACTAGTATCTATAGGATTAGCATGGTGAAAATATTATTTAACAATAAAAACTAAACCAATAATACAAAATATCCATTACATGACAACAATATATATAAAGCATCCTTTACACGACTATAGTCGATAAAGTATACATTACGACTACATTCGATCAAATATACATTGGACGACCATAGTCCAGTAAAGTATCTATCACACCACAACAGTCCAGTGACGTATCCATTACACGATTACAATCCATTAAAGTATCTATTACACGACTAAATCACATGTATTGAAAATTATAAACAACAAAAACCTGTGTCAAATCAAATTACTGAATAAGAAATTTATAATGCTTGCAGCAATCAAATGGTCTCACAATTCTACACAAACTCTTCATCCATTTAGGGGTTTTGAGAAAATCAGGAACAAACATGCAATCTTATGAGTGGTGAAAGCCAATATGATCAAAATATTTCAATCCCCACCTCACTTATACCTAGAGATTTACACAAATAAATTAGAGATGGCATTGGGGCAGGGATCACGATCCCTACAGCCGATCCTAAGTTTTTATAATACTTGAACCCATCCCTACCACCCAAATTGTGGTAATTGGGGTTGGATCTGGATATCCCAAATTGTGGTAATTGGGGTTGGATCGGGGATATCCAGATAATCCCCGATCTGTTCATTTTGGTTCAGTTTAGGTTCGAGTTTTGGATCAGCTTACATTGAAAATTCGGGTCCAACTTTCAATTTTGGTTGCAATTCGGGTTACATCCTATCCCAAAATTCAATTCTATTTCAAAATGAATCAAATCCCAACCAGGCAGCCACCTACAATTCCAAAAATCTCAAACACCAGCCCAGCTGAATGATGCAAAAATGAATAACAAAAATGAATACCAACCATCAAGCATCCTCAAAAAGTCTTTTTAAATGACATAAGTTAACAAAGAACAAAAAAAAAAATAAATAAATTGCAGTCGAGAACCAAGGCACCAAGCTACTGAAGTTACATGTCCAAATGACAAACATGATTAATAACCCATCTCCATAAACACATCTCTAATTGACAAACAAATACAATAGATTAATAATCCATCACCTTCAACACTCGAGACAACAACAATTACAATGTTAAGAAGCCAAATCAGCAACAATAACAGCCATTATATAAGAGAAGATTGAACAGTTTCAATATACCTTACCTTGTGTGATTGATGACGGCGAACAAATTCAATGACAGAGCCGACAACAGCTGGAACGAGGAAGCAAATCGAGGACGACTACAAGTCACAAGGTCGGCGCACTTGAACGGAAGTGATGGCTACGGCAGCGTGGGCGTAGGTGAATGAAATCGGAGACGGCGAACGAAGCCGGAGGCTTTAATGACAGAGACGACAGCAAATCGAGGATGACTAGAAGTCACAGGGTCGGTGCACTTGAACAGAAGTGATGGCTGTGGGAGCGTGGGTGTAGATTTATATGGGTAAATGTGAGACGTTTGAAGCTTCTCTTCTTTCCTTCTTTCACCATAGAGAAGATGAAGTGGCTGTGGCGCACTTGAATGTTTGAAGCAAATCGTGAATGATTTTGAGAAATAAAGTGTTTTAAGTAGGGTATTTTAGTACTTGCACATCAAACAAGGTATATATGAGGAAATTTGAAGTATGGGAGTTTATTCGGATAAATAGCGTATTTTAAGAGTATAGCGGGTACAAATCCCTGCCTGGAAGGAAATGTTCCGAGGGTTGTTACTTTTATCTGCAGTGCTCTTCTTGGATCTTCAAATCGTCAAGGTAAGACTTATTTCTTTCTCAAATTTTAGTTCTTCAATTCACCGAACACTGAAACAAAACATTCCAAGTTATTGATAGTATATCATTAATCTTTCTATTACAGTATTCGGCTACCATACGTTCATCGACTTTGGCTCTTCCGATGACACACCAACTCCCTACCATTGGACGCCTAATATTTGGCGTAGAGATGAAGACTCCATAAATACTGGGAAAATTTTTCTCCTCTGTCCATGCCAAGACTTCAATCCAATCAATAGTTTAAGATTTTTCCCCGATGGCAACAGAAACTGCCGCAAGCTACCATTAGAAACTGTTTCTGATTTTCTTTTTTTTTTTTTTGGGAGAAGGGTTCTACCATGGTAACTGTGATGGCCTATCTTGGCCTCCAAGTTTCTAACTGCAGACTGATGGCAATTTATGGGCAAATGTGACAAGTTCTACTAGCCAAGAAGACCCGGTGTACCATGAAGCGATTAACAGAACGGTACAAAAAGCAGACAACCGTGTGTTTAGTGCGTACCAGGGATGATGAGGTTCCTTTTATTTATTGGCTGGAAGCTACATATATTCCTGAAGAAATGTACGAGCCATTGATGGAGAACAGAACCGCTTTTGTACCTCGATAGTAGGATCAATCACGGCGCAAACAAAGCTGATGAGTAAGTAACGGATTGCAACTGTTATGCTTCAGTTTAATTTCGAAAGCACACTGACACCGGTATATTTAAAGCTTTTGCCAGCTATAATGCTTCTATTTCACAGTAGTTGTGGATCTAAAACACATTAGTATATTGCAGTACCTCAAATCAAAGACATGTACTTATTTGCTTACTATTTATCTTTGTTTAATGTGAAAATATAGGGAAAAAATTGGTCCTCTGCAAGAATGCTGCAACCGAATCTGGAAATCATGGGAGATGTCAGAATATGTAACCTTATCCACGGGTAAAGTACCTGAATGGCACCTGGTACAGGAACATAGACCGCCATGGCCACTGATGGTAATCGCAATTGGAGCAAAAAGTGTCGGACTCTCTCTCTCTCTCTCTCTCTCTCTCTCTCTCTCTCTCTCTCTCTCTCTCTCTCTCTCTCTCTCTCTCTCTCTCTCTCTCTCTCTCTCTCTCTCTCTATATATATATATATATATATATATATATAAATTTCTCTCTCTCTCTATATATATATATATAGAAAATTTCCAATCCAAAATTTTAAAGTATAAAAAAATACAATAACACTTTAAAACGCTGCAATTTTAAAATGTTAATTTTATAATGTTTTTAAACCATATGGTTTTAAAATTTTAGACTTTATTTCTTGAACTTTTCCTCACTTCAAAATTCTAAATTAATTTTCCACTTTTGAAAATAATAGCTTACTTTATACTCTACTTTAGGATCCAATTATTCGGGTTGCGTGGAATCAAAGGAGTATTAAAACTTAAATAGACAGCCAAAAATTGGATGCCACTGACATCCCCACTTGGGGCAATTATAGATATGCCTGCTTGAGTCGATTCAGCAGAGGTAACAATCTCTCCTGCAAATGGGACTGCATTGGCACCATTGCTAAATGCCATGAAAGTTTTTTATGCGCTTGATGGGTCTAAGGGAAGACATCTGCTAGGCTTCTCATTCGCATTGTGTGTAACTCATTTGCTCGCCATTTTAGTATCTTTCTGACGTTAAATGTGATTGTTATATATACTTTATCATCAATGTTCACGTCAATATAAATTTTTATGTACCTGAAGATAACGGAGACTGAAATTTGCTTCCCTAGAATTTTCAGAAGCTCACAGTAATTGAAAACCCATAAAATGCATTGTTATGCATCATTGGCAGTCTGAGAAATACGTACCTTTATTTTAAATACCGATACATACCTCTTATTATTAGAATAAAAGAACTTATAAAATTTATAAATAAAAAAAACTACTTACAAGGTGATCGGAAAAACAGGATAATTTCATATTATTCAACTTTGATATCCGCTCGCTAATCCTTATCAGAGTAACATGAATCAGATCAACGATGGTGCAAAAAATAAGTATTCAGTAAGTTATAATATTTGTGTTTACATTTAATTTCTCTAACAATTTGCTTAACATATACTTATTTTATATAAAAATTCTTAGGTGCATATATCTAAATACTAGAAAACGTAGATTTCAGCTGGTTATTAGTAGTTACTTATAAAACCGGAAAAGATTACAAACACTAATGCAATGTTTGTTTTTATAATGCATTGGAACTCGCACTATTGTCCGTATTTTATGGATACACGTGAAACTTATTAGTAGCTTGGAAAATATAATATTGTAGCCAATTTTGATTTTTTATTTTTTAAAAAAAAACTATATGTAATTACATTTTAATTGCACATTCTTATAAGTACAAATGTGATAGAAAGATCACCTCAGCTAATGGACCAAATTCTGCAACTCAACTTCAGATTCATTCTCCGTTTTTGAAATGTAACATTTACTGGTTCCCTGGAGAATCATGTTGGTCTAGCTGAAACTATGGGATGGTTTAAATTGATTTTGTTCATCGAAGTAGATGGTCTTCTTGAGCAGGTCTTTTAATTAATAGCTAATATAGATGAAGCTTTTGCGAAGGCTAAAAACCTAGATATGAATAGTAATTCGAAGAAATACCTTAAATCTTTGTGTACTGACCCCTAATGCTGTGGCGTGTGATGGCAACACCAATCCAACCAAAGAATGTTTCAGACTTCATATAATTTAGTGCTTAAATTTCCTCCAAATCGAACTAGGAAAGTTGAGCTTTGCAAATTGACCGGAAACTGAATGCCAAAGACGTCCAAATTGAGGAAGATTAGACAATCAATACATTGTGGTGTCAGGTTTTGCATCGATAATTCGGCCAATGTGCCAATATCTCCAGGCTCCAGCAGAGAGATCTACATTGGTACCAAAACCAAATGTGATATTAGTTTCAGTGATCGATGTTTCTAAAGCAGCTCATATGTTAAAACTTTTCAAAGGGAATGTATTATCTTTTCCTTCATATACTGGCAATTATTACATTATCAATGGCTATATTGAAGACTTGAAGTATCTGAGGTTGACTTCGTGATGTGGCCGGCCGCAAGGTTATGGCATCACTGAAGACAGCGTAGATAGGTTATATGCTTATCCCTGTCTAAAAATTTTGTGTCTCCAAGTCCGTTAAGTTCAAGTCAACTCTTCCAGCATTACCTGGCAGATCACGAAACCCAATGAACATCATTTTGACATTATTAGTTTTGCATGTCCTTTTAAACAATTCAAACTGCATTCTTCATCATTGGCTTCGTGTTTCCTTCCCAAACACAACCTTTTAACGGAAAGTTTCTATTTCGAGCCGGGTTCTTCTATGGCAACTATGATGGCCTATCTAGGCCGTAGAGTTTCAAATTGAAGATTGATGGCTATTTTATGGGCATACGTGACAACTTCTATGATCCAAGACCAGCCACCGTACCATGAACTGATTTACAGAACTACAAGTGAAAAAACTGCTGTGTGTTTAGTGCGTACTAGCGATAATGGCGTTGCTTTTATTTCTTCGCTGCAAGCCACATGCATGCCTGGAGATATGTACGCATTGATGCAGAACAAAACTGCTTTGTACCTCGAAAGCAGGATCAACTTTGGCGCAAACAAAACTGTTGAGTAAGACCTTTTTTTTTCTGTTTTTTTAAGCCAAGGCAAAAAGTAGACTCAGACTCGTTTGCTACAGAAGACAGTTAAGAGACTCAGTGTTTCAAAAACGCGTAATTAAATCTGTACCGTTTTAGAAATTGAGCACAACCATATATGCCCATTTCATCAGTGAAGTTTATCATGTTGTTGGATATTATAGTACATTAATGCCTTTATCTCCAACTAGATGACTTGGGTCTATGTCAATTAAAAAAGAAAAGGGGATTAAAAGTCTTGGGAGGGGAATTTCATTTCATTTCTTGAATCATAAAAAAGAAGACTTTGTAAGTTTCAGTATGAGCAATAATATGGATTGGAAATCATTAAAACGGGGATTCCTTGCTATATTAACAAAAGATATCTAAAATATTCATTTATGAAATTGTGGGGTTTGACTGTCCTTTTTAAAAAAAGAGGGCTCTTGCTGTCTATTGGGCCAAATCTTGAGAATTGAGCGTGCCCTTTATTCTTCTTCTTTTATTATTATTTTTTTTTCTTTTGAGAAGCAAAAATAATAATAATAATAATAATTCTTTTTAAGTATCACATAGCACTACCCATTTAGGATGAACAATTTGCTTTCTATGTTGTTTGGTTGATGAGAATACTAGAGGACTGAAGAATTTGGACCTGTGGAAGAATGCCGTAACAGAATTTGGAAGCCTCAGGAAATGCCTGAATATCTCAACATACCCGGTGATCCAATGCTCGACTGTTATTCATCACTAGAATATCGTCCACCATTCCCCGTGTTGCTAACTGCCATCCAAGCAAAAACTGTCTCGGACTCCATATATTTGCCGGTCAATTTTTCATCACAAACGGAAGTTGTAGCCTACTTTGTACTCTACTTTATGAATCCAATTATTCGGTTTCCTGGGGATGAGATTGGCGAGGTTGAAATTTACATAGACGGCCAAAAATTGAATGCCAGAGACGTAGCTGTTCCCAACTGGGCCACTTTTGGGACAGAGAACAATGTGGCGTCTCCGTATCCTGTTCGGGTTTGGGGTTCAGCGAATGTAACAATTTCACCTGCAAATGGATCCACATTGCCACCTCTAGTAAATGCCATGGAAGTGTTTCGGGTGCTTGATGTGGTTGATGCAACTAATGGAGGACACCTGCTGGGCTTCTCATTACCAATGTTTGTATTTGAGTTCATTTGCTCCGCATTTTTTTCCCCTTATTTGAATTTCTGTCACGTGTAACCTTTAATTGATTTAAATGAGAATAAATGCACTCAAAACAAAAATCTAACCATTCGAGGAAATTAAATGAACCACTGTGAATAAACAAATAAAATTCTTTCAATTCGGATGGATACCTACAAAAAAAATTTAATTCTTTCAATTAAAGTTAGATGACCCAGTTGGTCGCAACCCAGGGATTTGTCCGTGGCATACCCCAAAAATAGTGTATTTATCTAAATACATCCCCATATTCTAAAATTTCTCATATATGCCTTTTGTAATGTGCAGTTACGAAATTACTCTAATTAAAAACTTAAATCATTCCAACCAGCTTCATTCTTCTCCTTCACGAGATTTGTTTCTCCTCCACTTTGTCACTGAATTTCTTCTCTTTTGGCACAATAGCTACTGAATTTCTTCTCCTTTTAGCACAATAGCTTAATTGAAATTACCATCATCAACCATAATAATGTCTCTGTTGTTGGTAATGGCATTCTTGGTGACAATGAAAATCATCCGTAATCGATGACCAAAATTTCATCAAGCAAAATCAATATCAGATCTCGGAGGTGGCATTCTCAAAGGTTCGCCTCATCTCTTCACTGTCAATTTAATGGGTTACTTATAATCCTGCTAAATTTGGATATATATTCTCAATTTTGCTTAAAAAATTACTAACGTGATTTAGATTGGTGGATCTAAAATTTGTTTTCATCCTGTCGATATTCATGTTCCATATTATCTCATCCTTGAATCTTAGGAAAATTGGGAGCCATGAGGAAAATTTATCATTAAAAGTTTAAATATGAGCACAAAGAATTTTAATTTGTTTATTTGAATATTCAACTCATTCTTGAATTTTAATTTTAATTTCAACTCGAAGCTAGTTGAGCGTTTTAATTTGCTTGTTTCTCCAGCAACTGATAACACCATATATGCAATGATGTTATCTTTGTTACTCCAGTCCTTGCAACATGTTCCTTCTTTTGTTGAGGCTTGGTCTCTAAAAGTTATGTTCTTTAATTTCTTGGGCTACAATGGTGATAATCTTGTCAGTTAGTTGTTAAATAGATCTTATAACTTGTGAAAACCCAAATCATCATATTAGGATTTTTGACTTTGTAGGATGTGATCATTCAATTCACGTATTTGCAAAGGCAAAGAGTGGAAGGGTGTCCTTAAAGAGTAGTTGAACTTGTTGAAGCTGATGCAAAACCTGAAGTCCTTGTATAACAGTCGATTTCTAAAGAATATTCTACTAAATAGGTGGGTGCAAAGTTGGATGATTTTTGTAATATTCATGTTGTTTAATAACTATCATGGGTTTCGTTAATCACTATATTGTTCTCTATTAGGATTTTGGATGAAAATGATATTACACTATGGATAAAGTTCTTAAAGTGCTACACCTTGTTGAGTATAATTTTATCAGAATATATGCTTTGTTAATTTGTGTAATTTGTTAGTAACATTAGAATCTATCTTGTAATTGAGGTTATATTTTCAATTCCTTAGCCCATTATGCGAGTGCATAACATCCCGCAACAAAAATCAAGGTATGTACTATATATATTGTGTTTTAAACTTAACAATAAGAATGATAATTTTTAACAATTAATTTATATTAATTTTGTTAGTGGTGATTGTGGAGCATTTTTGTTGCGGTACTTGGAGGTCCTAGCCCATGGACTTGACGTTAATTCATATTGCCAACAAGATCATGCTACACAATTTCGAAAAGCATTGGCTGTCAAATTATTTAGGCATAGGTCGTGGAAAAAAACTTCATAGTGTTCTATCCTTCAAAACTTCGTTGATGTGTCATTTTTTGGACCATGAGATGTAATGGTTACAATGCGGATGTTGTTGATATTTGATGTCATTAAAAATAGTATAAACAAGTATTATGATGTTTTATTTTTTTTTATTAATTATATTAATGATAGAGAAGGTAGTTTGTACAATGTATGTGATATAACAGGATGACTATATATGCTCAGGGAATGCTCTGTAAGAAAATACACGACTGCAGTTGGGTATTTATACAGATCTGTGCGATCGGTATTCTTTACAATACATGACCAGCTTTTTGTGCAAATACCGGTGCGATGATCGTATTTGCATAGATACCATGCGATCGGGTATTTGCAATACATGATCAACTCTCTATGTGCAAATACCCGATTGTATGTATATTTGTAAATATTCGACTGCAGTCGAGTATTTGCAATACATGACCAGCTCTCTGTGTGCAAATACCCGACTTCAGTCGGGTATTTACACAAATACATGACTGCAGCCGTGTATTTGCACAAATAAATGACTGCAGTCGGGTATTTGTAATACATGACCAGCTTTCTGTGTACAAATAGCCAACTGCAGTCGTATATTTGTACAGATACATGATTGTTGTCAGGCATTTAAAATATATGACCAGTTCTCTATAAGAAAATATCTGACTGCAGTCGTGTATTTGCACATATACACGATTGTAGTCGAGTATTTCCAATATATGACCAGGTCTCTGTAAGCAAATACACAACTTCTTTGCACAGATATACGATTGCAGTCGAATATTTACAAATATACATACAATCGGGTATTTAACATATCAAACTTCAATGTAATAAATAACAAATGTGGTTGTACATCAAACAATATAAATCCAATACTCATTTAAATCGTAATTAAGATGTAATACAATGGAAATTGTTGTACAATCATCATAATTTTTTTGTATCTTCAACCCAAACACTCAGCCCATGAGAAAATTATAAGCCCGTGCTCGCAAATAACTTGAGAAATATCAATGCAAATAACTCGAGATATTTTTTCTATCAATTGTACATATGTTGTAGAACGGGGCACCATGATCCCTCTTGCCTCCATACCATTAAATCTATAATAGCCGTTTTGCTCAATCCATTCACCACAAAACATAATAAGCACACGTACTAAAGTCATTTCCTGCAATAATGCAACAGTTAATTATACAACAAATACAAAAACAAAATTAAATAAGGTATATAACGAAGTGTAGAACTGTCTGCATATTTACATGACAGACGTCGTGTAATTGTTAGTTTACACGACAATAGTTATGTAATTTACTAAAATACACAACTATAGTCTAGTAAACAGTCAAATGATATATTTAGTAAAAAAATTGTAATCTTTGTATTAATAAAATGCTAGGTGTTATAACAGCTACTATATCTTTCAGAATTGCACGATTGCTGTCGCGTAAATTCATACATACACGACAAAAGTCGTGTAAGTTGAAAAAATACATGACTCAGTAAATAGTCAGAGGACATATTTCTTCTTCAAAAAATATTTTTCTTGCACTGATAAGATGTTGGGATCTCATAACAGTTGGAACATTTTTAATATATACACAATTATAGTATGTAAGTTTATACGTATATGATAGTAGTTGTGTAACTTATTAAAACACACGACTATAGTCCAGTAATAGTAAAAGGATATATCTAGTAAAAAAAAAATATTTTTTGCACCCATAAAATAGTTAGGCGTCATAATAATTAGAATATTTTATACAGTTTCACGACGACAGTCGTGTAAATCCATACATGCACGACTGATGTTGTGTATGTCGGGTGCAGAACAAAAATTTGGCAACAACTTCAGGTTTTAATGAATATAGTTATAAAATCCATCAAATAACAGTCATATGATGCAAATATAATGAAAATGTGAGTTACTTTATTGTTTATCACAAACCAAACAAAACCTTAAAAATAACATAATATCAACAAAATGAATAAATAATACAAAATAAAAATAAAGTTTCAAATACCTTATTCATAGGATGAATAATGCACCTAACTGCAAACTAAAATCTCAATGCATTACTGTTCATGAGTGATTTTGAGTGTAGAGTGAAAAAGAGTGAGAAGTAAAGTGTGTTGGAGGTGAGTTGTGTGTGTTTTATATTTTTTTTCTAGGAATATTTTAGACAATACACTACACAAAAAGATATATCTAGATAATTTTCAAACATGGAGCATATTTAACTAAATATCCTATTTTTAAGACATATTTAACTAAAAACCCCGTCGCAACCCACAAAAGTCAAACACCTACATCTGTGGAAAATAAAAGAATTGACTCTTAAGAAGAGACATCAAAGACATTAATGAGCTTATAATGTATGTCAGTCAAAAAATGGTAGCGAAAGCGGAATATATGACTTAGGGTATGTTTGGGATTGAGGTTCATTTGTAGCTTTTTCTGTTACAAATGTTTAAAGTGTTTGCTTTCTTGTACTGAGAGTTAATGTGATTTTTCACTTATATCATGAAAAATGTTTTATATTTTTAATAATTTTGTTAAAATTATTATTTAAAATTTATATTTACTATGTATTACTAGCTTTTGTTTCATAATTATAGCTTTTTTTCCACAGCAGCTGTAGCTTAAAAGCTCCAGCACCTAAATCTCAAACATACCCTTAACATCGGGGAATTCTGAGATTTGCTAATTATAATAGCTCGGTGGTAATATCCATCTTATCATCATGATGCGGCCGGCCTCACATATATCTAGCCTCGCATAAGACATTGATTTTCAATGTCTTAAGTACATTTTTGTCCCTCCCCCCCCCCCCCCTTCCCTTTAAGAATTGACTCCGAAGATAAGACAAATGCCACTGAACCATTAGGAAGAATATTAATTATATTGTCATGAACAATGCTATACCTAGGGTGTTAGGATAATTTGTATCCCAAGTGATATGTTATTAATAAAATTTTACTATTTAGATAAGACTTAATAACTAATTACCACTTGAGTCAATTAAATAATTTCACATTGTTTACCACGTCAATTAGGATATTGTTAGGAAATTGATGGATGAAGTAGTGCCACATATAAAATGAAATTAGAGGAAAAAAATGAAGAATAAACACACAAAGATAACACAAAAAATTACGTTGTTTGACTTTTCACCTACATCACAAATGAAGATAGAAAGAAATATTTTTACTAGTGATATAAACTATACAAGTATTGAAATATTTTGTCTCACAACCTAAAAGCATCTCTAAAAAACTCCTTAATACTCTTCAAATATCAATTTACTTACTGATGTGGCAAATAAGTTGATAGAAAAATACAATCCCCTCCAAAAAAGCTCATCAAATAAGAATAAGTTAACATTATTTTAATCAAATCATTCTCACTATCAAATTGAATTGCTGTTATGTTTTTTAAAGGAAATATAAATAATAATTATTACAGTCTTATTTTTCAATAAATAATAATAAAATATTAATAGAAGAGGAAGAAACCTATTCGGCAATATTAAAGAGTGAGGAATAAATTTTATTTGAATAATATAAATTAATGTATCTTTTGGAGTATTTAATATTAATATGACTTTTCAAATAAGTAGTAAAATTTTATTTGAAAAGTCTTTTAGAGATGCTCTAAGACCCTAATATACCCAATTAATTTTACTCACAAAACTCTCAAGAGCTTTATAATTTTAAGCTCTCAAATCTCTTAAAATCTCAGCTTTCTCTTACAAATGGGATGGGATGAATGCTCTGCCTCTGCATTCTAATCTATATGTCAAGCAATTCCAAAAAAAAAAAAAAAAATCAACAATGGTGGGCTATAAATTAGGATACCGAGTCGGTGCCGCCAGCACCAAATTCAAGCACTGATTTCGGTGCTAAATTTGCCAGATATAAAGAAGATGTCACAACTAAATAAGAATATATAACATTATTGTTATTGTTATATGTAAAATGTCAGTTTTCATTAGCAATTTATTGTTTGCTTGTGAATTCAGATATAAAATGTCTGAAAGTTATCATCGTAGCACAAAATTTGCTCTGCTGTTAGTGTCATCATAATTTAAGCATAATTATGGAAAAATTCATCTTGAAGGCAGCCCTTTTGCCTCAGTAATACTTGGGCTATATTTAGTTAGGACTGAAGTAGGTACTAGGTACTAGGTAGGGAGCCTATGAATGTCAAGTAAGGGGGTGAATACTTTAACATTAGATGCCAATCAAAAGCGGAGGTTTAAGTGTTTAACTTCTGCGCTCTGAAAACTTAAGTATTGTCATTGTGTGTAGTTGAAAATAATTAAATTTACGAAAATCTGAAGAATTAAAAACTAAGAAAAAGGCATCATAGCCTTCAATAAGAAGCCAAAATTTTGGTAATCCTAATAAATAATTACTTCATATCTGACAACAACTGCTTTGGCCATCTCAACACATGTAGTTAAAAAAAGTTTATGGAATGTTGGTAGTGGAAGTTGCTGGACAATTTCCCCCTGTCGAATCCTAAAATCTAATTTCAAGTGTATGCTTCAAATCATGCAGAGGCCAGGTGGCATATCTGGCATCACTATAAAGACTGTTATGCGGATAGGTTACTGCGTAATGCATCCCCGGAAATTGTTGCATGCTTTGTTGTCTCCATCACTATGTGCAGTAATCATCGTCACCTCTTCAAGTCATGACGGCAAGTCTCTTTCTTTTTCAGTTTTTAGCTTCTGGGAAAGAAAAAAAAAAAAAAACAAGTTAATCTCCAATCTCTAATTCAATTTAGCTTCTTTTATATGGCAGTTCTTGGTAACAATTGGTTGCTTATTGACTGTGGATCCTCAAATGTTACAATAATGAATGATGACATAACGAAATGGCGAACAGATCAAGAGTGATAGAAACTCAAGTGTTTGTGTTTGGCAATTGAGAAAGTTAAAGAAAACGAGAGAAAATGAAGGAAAATCTTATTATCGAACTTCTTGAATTGACTTTTACACTTTTGCTTTATAGTAGCTCAACCGAGCTTGTTACGTTGTTATCTAATTTGTTACACACACACGAGCCAAAACCAAAATAACTAACTAATCCACGTCGCCTGTGAGTGATTGTTCACACGCATGACTCTTTTTCTCTGTGCTTTCTCATTTGATCAGCTTCACTAACATCCCTCCTTGAACTGGAGTTTCTTCTTTCATTACTTCTTTCCCCGCTTATTCTATCAACTTTGACATCCTCTTGGTGGAGTTCCATCACTTTTTCACTCTGCTTGACTTACTTCATCAGTCTCACTATCATCCCCTCTGGAAGTAGAGTATCTAGGATGCACATTTAACTTACTGCGCAAGTAATGAAATTGAGTGAAAGTGAGAGCCTTGGTCAACACATCTGCTGTTTGATCTTCACTTGGAACAAAACAGACTGCAATTTCTTTTGAAGCAACCCTGTCCCTAATGAAGTGAATATCCAGTTCCACATGCTTTGTTTTGGCATGATAAACTGGGTTATAAGCTAATGCAATGGCACCTTGGTTATCACACCACATAAGTGGTGTTGTGCTTAGCTTGATTTGCAGTTCAGCAAGTAAAGATTGGATCCAAATCACCTCAGATGCAGCATGAGCCAGGGCTCTATATTCAGCTTCTGTACTTGATCGTGAAACAGTTGATTGTTTCTTGGAAGACCATGAAACCAAATTGGGACCAAGATACACAGCATAACCAGCCACTGACTTCCTATCATCTCGATCACAAGCCCAATCTGAGTCTGAAAAACAATTTATTTGCATGGCTCCACAATTATAAAACTGAAGGCCAAAATGAATTGTGCCTTTAAGGTATCTCAATAATCTTTTGCAGGCTTCCCAGTGAGAGGTCTTAGGACTGGATAAGAACTGACTGAGCTTATTGACAGTGAAGGCTATTTCTGGTCTAGTAAGGGTAACATATTGTAATGCCCCAATAAGGCTTCTATATTGAGACACATTTGGAATGTCAGTACCTGAGGCTTTGGTGAGGTACTGACCTGTAGAGATAGGTGTAGGAACTGGACTACAGCTAATCAAGTCATGTTTTGCCAATATATCAGCAATGTATTTGGCTTGAGATAGATGAATTCCATTCTGCAATTTTGAGACTTCAAGCCCTAAGAAATAATTGAGAACTCCAAGGTCTTTCAAGGCAAAAGTCTGCTGCATTTCTTGAATAATTTCCTGAACTTTAATGGAGCTGGAACCAGTTATGATAATGTCATCAACATATACCAACACTAAGAGTAAATGACCATTTTCTCTCTTGAAAAATAGAGAATTATCAGACTTAGAATTCTGAAAATGCCACTGAGAAAGCATGGCTGTTTTGAATCTAGCAAACCAGGCCCTAGGTGCCTGCTTCAGTCCATAGATTGCCTTCTTTAACTTGCAGATATGCTGAGGTTTGTGAGGATTAACAAGCCCCTCAGGTTGTGCCATATAAACTTCCTCATCAAGAATGCCATTTAAAAAGGCATTATTCACATCTACTTGTCTAAGAGACCAATTATTCATAACTGCAATACTTAAAATAACCCTGACAGTAGAAGCTTTAATCACAGGACTAAAGGTTTCAGTGTAATCAACACCATAAATCTGATGAAAACCTTTAGCCACTAGTCGAGCTTTGTACTTCAGTATGGAGCCATCAGGATTATATTTTATCCTAAAAACCCATTTATTCCCAACCACTTTAACAGGAGCTGTAGGTAAGACTAATTCCCATGTATGATTAGCTTGCAAAGCTTGAAGTTCTTCTTGCATAGCTTTGAACCATAATGGATCAGATAAAGCTTGAGTAACAGAATGAGGTTCAGATGGTTGAGCTAAAAGGGCAGAGAGGTAGGACTTTGGTTTAAAAATTCCATTCTTGGATCTGGTTATCATAGGATGACCTATGATAGGTGGTGCAGGAAGAATATGAGGTGGAGAATTATTGAGAGATGAATTAGAAGGGGAGGTATTTTGATGCACTGAATGACTTGAATTATTTGAAGTTGAAATCAGAGGTGAAGGATGAGTAGATACCTGAGAGGGTGGTGATTCTGGAGCTGCAGAGTCAAGTGCTGAAATTGTTGCTAAAGGAGCTGGAATTTGAACAACAGAAGCAGTGGAAGAAGGACACTCAGAGTTGGTTTGAGAAGACACTGTTATGGAAGAAAAGTCTGTACCAGGAACATAAGGAAAAGATTTTTCATCAAAGACCACATGATTAGAGATGTAGACTCTTCCAGATGAATGAAGACACTGATAACCCTTATGATTAGGACTGTATCCAATGAAGATACATCTGCCAGTCCTGAATTCAAGTTTGTGTTTATTGTAAGGTCTAAGGTAAGGAAAACATGCACAACCAAATATTCTAAGACTAGAGTAATCTGGTTTCTGATTAAAAAGTTTTTGATAGGGTGAAATATTTTGGAGAACTAGCGTAGGAAGTCTGTTGATTAGAAAGACAGCAGTTTGAAAGGCATTCCACCAGAATTTTAGTGGAAGATGTGCCTGAGCCAACAAAGTAAGACCAACATCAACAATATGTCTGTGTTTCCTTTCAATCATCCCATTTTGATGATGAATGTGTGGGCAAGGATGTCTAAATTGTATTCCTGAGTCATTTAGCAAAGAAGAAAAAGATCTAAATTCCCCACCCCAGTCTGTTTGGACTACTTTAATGCTCCTTTGTAAGTGTTTTTCAATGAAGGTTTTGAATTTGACAAATACTGGTAGTGCATCAGACTTTGAATTTAATGGAAATATCCAAGTAAACCTGCTGAAATCATCTAAAATGGAAAGGTAATATGCATAACCTTGGGTTGAATTAACATGAGAGGGTCCCCAGAGGTCTGCAAAAATAAGTTGTAAAGGTTCTGTGGAGTTGGACTGCACAGAATTAAAATGAAGCAAATGGTTCTTGCCGAATTGACAAGCATCACAGAAGTTTAAACTTTGAATTTTATTGAAACCAGCATTTTTATTACAAGAAATCAGGACTGTTTTCAAAGTATGAATTGCAGGGTGTCCCAATCTTCTATGAAGAAGATTTATATCAACAGTTTTTGTAGCAACAACAGACAGACATGAGTTTTTATTTTCCTGAAGAAAATTCAAACCAAAATCTTTACAAGTTGACTGTGGAAGATAAGCATAGAGAGATTGAAATTTGTTGTGACTAAGATAGACTGAATTGACAGCAACAGACTGAGAATTTGAAGTGGGACTTTTGACTTTATAGAGACCTCCTTTAGCAACTCCTTCAAGCAATATGATCCCTGTTCTCCTGGCCTTAATAAAACAAGAGGATCCAACAAATTCAAGTACAACATCATTGTCAGCAAGTAATTTTGAAACACTAAGTAAGTTTTTGGTGATTTTAGAAACATGTAAAACATGATTAAGTGTTAATGGTTCAAGAGAATTTGTGACAAGCTTAACTGATCCAATATGTTCAATAAGCAAAGCATTTCCATCTCCAACAAATAATTTCTCAGTTCCAACATAAGCTTTAGAATTGAGAAGCTTACCTAAATCATTTGTGATGTGATTGGTGGCTCCACTATCAATATACCAGGAAGGATCTTCAACAATCTCAGGATTTGCAGCATAAGGTGTTTGAGCTTGAGCTGATGGAGCAGATGTGCTAGGCATTCCATTTGTGACATTCCCAGGAAAATATGGAGAGAATCCATGAGAAAAGCCATGAGTAAAAGCATTATAGCCATTTGAGTAATTGAGAGATGGGTAACCAGACATGAAAACAGGATCAGAATAAGCCATATTGGCTTGAAATGCTGCCCCTCTTGGCACATAAGGATTTCCAAAATTAGGTCCAGGAACAAATGAACCTCTGCCAAAGCCATTGAATGATCTGCCTCTGCCATATTGACCTCTGAAATTTCCTCTACCATAATTCTTCTGAGGAACAAATGAAGGATTAAACCTGTTCCTGCACTTGTTTGCTCCATGTCCAGGAATAAAGCAAATCTGACAGACAATGTCTGAAAAATTTCTTGCACCAGTAGCATTATTGTTCTGATTGTTATCATTTCCAAAATTTCCTCCATTGTTTCTCTGATAACCATTATTATTTTTACCAGAGTATTGGCCTTTCTGAGCTACATTTGCAGACATATTATGCATGACTTCACTAGCTATTTTTCCTTTCTTTTGTTCTATTCTATTTTCATGATTAAGAAGTAGTGAATACAGATCATCTAGGGTGATAGTCCCTTCTCTGGCTAGAACAGCAGTTATCAAAGACTCATAATCAGAGGAGTCAAGACCAGTCAACACATGCATAACAAAATCATTCATCTCAACTGGTTTTCCAGCTATGGCTAATGTATCAGCTATACGTTTGACTTTAGCAAAGTAATCAGCCATGCTCATAGATCCTTTTTTAACAGTTTGGATTTGCATTCTAAGAGTTTGAATTCTAGCTTGAGATTGAGAGATGAACATACTGTTGAGTGATTCCCAAAGTTGTTTTGAAGTAACACAATCAATCACGGTTGCTAGTAGGCTTTGCTGAATTGAAGACATCATCCAGCTCAAGAGAAGTTGATCTGTTTTCATCCAAGCAATGAACTCTGGATTTACAGATCTTGCTTCGCTTGCATCCAATGTTGAAGCTTCATCAGTGATGATCGGTGAAAGAAATTGCTCTGGACGTTGCAGATCACCAGTGATGTAACCTTCTAAACCATTTCCTTTGATCGATGTCAAGACTTGAGTCCTCCACAAAATGAAATTGTTTTGATCCAATTTTACAGGCGTAACAAAGCTAAAGGATGAATTAGATTGAGTGATATTTGCCATTCTTGGCTCTGATACCATGATAGAAACTCAAGTGTTTGTGTTTGGCAATTGAGAAAGTTAAAGAAAACGAGAGAAAATGAAGGAAAATCTTATTATACTGAACTTACTGAATTCAGCTTTTACACTTGCTTTTATAGTAGCTCAACCGAGCTTGTTACAGTTTGTTATCTAATTTGTTACACACACACGAGAGAGCCAAAACCAAAATAACTAACTAATCCACGTCAGCTTAAGTGAGCTGATTGTCTGCTACGCATGACTCTTTTTCTCTGTGCTTTCTCATTTGATCAGCTTCACTAACAAAGAGTTTATAAACGCTGGGAAGAATTTTCTCCTCACTCCCAACCAAAACATCAATACCGTGAATATCTTCAGATTCTCCCCTGATGGCAATAAAAAATGTCACAAGTTGCCGCCATCTTGTGCTGCTTGCAAATTTCTGTTTCGAGCTCGGTTATTTTATTGTAACTATGGCGGCCTCTCTAAGCCACCAAGTTTTAGATAGGAGATCGATGGCAATTTTAGGGGCAAGCGTGACCGCTTCAAGGAGCCAAGAAGAGCCTATGTACCATGAATTGATTTACATGACAAAAGTTGAAGAGACAATGGTGTGTTTAGTGCGTAATCGCAACGATGAGGTCCCCTTTATTTCATCAACCAAAGTAAATTCTATGTTCCAAGACATGTACAAGTTAATGGAGAACAATGCCACTCCACAGCAGAATCGACCGTGGCAGTAATAAAAGTTATTGGTAAGTGATTTTTTTCGCGCTCACTGTTCGTGCATTGTTACATCCTGAAAGATTATGTAAGTAATTATTTGTAAACTTGTCGATATTTATGTAATCCGATTTGAATATCAAAAGACATGACGGACTATCTTAACATCACCAGAGAGACTGCTTCTCTCATTCATAGTTTGTCAAAGAAATTTTCCCGTCATGTTAGTAATTGCAGGTGCAATCCAAGCTAAAAATGTCTCAGATTCCATGCGTTTGTTAGTCCATTTCTCTCCTGAAGGGACTGTTAAAGCTTACTTTTGTGCTACAACACTGATGTCTTCAAACTTTCCCTAGTTTATGGTCCCCATTTATCAGTTTCTAGAAAGAAAACTGGCAAGGTTTAAATTTACACATGCAGCAAAAATTAGGTGCCGCAGACGTTCCTGAACGAGCGAGTATTAAGATTCGGGTTTCTGGTTCAGCAAATGGACCCAAAATGGGACCATTGCTTAACGCCATTGAAGTTTTCGATGCGGTCGATGCGAGTCGGAAGAACATTTGCCAGGCTTCCCGCTGGATCCACCACTGTGGGTTATTTTACTCCCTTTGCTGGCATTATAAGATTGATACTGTATCATTAAAGTCCTTTGCCGTTAATTAAATTTTGAAATATACTTTATTAGACCAACTTATCGCAAATTTCCAAATTAAAAACTTATTTTTTTAAAAGGTTCGGGTACTCAAAAGATAGGTCTCAAGACATAGCCCGCTTGGATCCTCTTCACAAAATTCTCTAAATCCATCTTTTCTCATAAAGAGAAGCTACTGCATCTTTCAATTAATTACCAGTATGCTTTGCTAAACTCTTACGATTGGTTGCTCGCGGATATTACAAGGTCGAATGCAAATGGTATGGCTCATCTCACAAGCTGGCTCCATATTATCAGGCTCCAATTGTACTTCTCATGTCTAAATTCATCCAGTAACTTTGAACAAAGCTTAAGCTGCAGTAACTGAATCTATTTCCTAAGATACCTGTGTACCTTGGTATATAACCTTTGATAATATTGCTTTGCATAGTATTACACTAAAAAAAAAAGGGATGGGGAAGAAATACGAAGCTAAATGGGGGGCCAATTACTGCAACAATGTTGACGTACTAAATTCAAATAAACATTAATGCTGCAAGCTGATTTCCGTTCTAATGAATGAGCTCCACAACAGAAACTTTACAATGTAAATTCAAAAAATATCTTGTTAATGTTGAGGAAGAGCTGGTCTCTTTTCCAACATCTCATAATGGACAACAAAATTATCCTGCAATGAAAATCGATACTTCTTAACATCAAGCACCCTTCAAGACATGACTAAAGAATACAAATGAAATAAGTAATAATTATTGATCAAACCTTGCGGATTGTTTCAAATGTGTTAGGATCAAAACAGTGATAAGATCCTCTCTCGTATGCATTTGTTTTAACTAGTGGCTCAACATTGGAGACTCTGATGAACCACAATCGATGTTCCTTGTGATAAAACCAACCTCTATTATAACTGCCAAGAAGAAAAACATTTTGCACCAATCTAAATAGAATCCAACCTCAATATTATGAATTGCAGATGAAAAGAAACTTCAAGACCCATGTGTGAAAGTGGAAACAAAAGATATATACACTGGTATTGGCTAAGAGAACATACAGTTCATTTGCAGCATATAATTGGGCTTCGTCTTTAGGCATGCTGCAAACAAGAGAAAACCATGATTGCTAAGTGAGAGAGAAGGGGGGGAGTTTGAAGAGGTATCCAAAACAAAACAAAAATCAATTAAAGAGAAGCACCTGTAGAATATATAAAATAATGTCTCCACCGTGAACTTTGAAAAATAACCTTGCTGCAGCCACCCACAAATGATCAAAATTGAGAAAGGAAAATATGTTAAGCCCTCAATCAAAACCAAAGAAATATAGACAATGAAGAAAAGCTCACATGTAGAGCAGGTGGTTGTTTAGCGTAATAACATTGCGGCACAGTGAACTCTGGGTCACCCTTTGCTGGTTCATCAGACCATGGCGAACCAAAAGTTTTGTGAAGATTTTCTGTTGAATTCAAGTTCAACCCAAGTGTCGTAAGGTCAATCCCAAGAGCCAGCGATGTGAGATCAGGATCACTCATTTTTATTACACTTAACAAGCCCAGCAAGCCAAATGGGTCAGGAGTAGAATGTGCTGCCTGTATGGACTTCATATCCTGATTTCTAAATGACTGATTGACTGCAGACATCTGTTGAAGGCGAAACTGGGATGGGTTCTGATGTTGATACTGGACAAGCTGATCGTATGAACCCATGCCCGAAACCGGATTTTGAGAATTTAAAGGTCTCAGTCCAATGCCGGGTGGTCCACTCGTCTGAACCAGAGATGAATGGGTTTAAGAGAAGAAAACCAGAAAAAGAAAGGAAAAGACAAGAGAGAGGTGCACAAAACAATGTTTATGAAAGCATTACTGCATTGAGTAGGGCAACCAATCATTGAGATTATGAATTTACTCTCATTTTCTATATTTCAACCATCACAACATCATAAACAGACTACAGCAACAGACTGCCATACCTGTGAGTGATAGGAAGAATGCGAAGATGGGAACATATCTGAACCATGCAGATGCAGAAGATCCTGGTTGTTAACAGATGAGAAGGAGACACCACTACTACTAACTGATGGTGCATGTTGCTGTTGCTGCTGAGGGCGATGGGATGTATAAGTTCCACCTAGATTGAACCCAGCAGATCTCCCCATCTGTGTGTTGCAGATGATAATGACGACAAGAATGACAATAATAATAAGAGCAAGGAAAAGAAACAGTCGCTCAATCTGTAAAATAGTAAGACTTACAGAGAAGTGCTGGGATTGCATCATTGACATGGTATTCTCATGAAGTTGTTCTTTCTGGTGCAAATCCATACCATATTCAGCATTGCCACCTGAACAAGATCTAACATTATAGTCAAACTCATAGTTCTGGTGAGACTAATTAACAGTTTTAGGCAAAATCAGTGTGATAACTTCCAGACATCAGTGCTCAAAATATACATGCATGGTATTAACATATTAAGCACGCAAAAGTTTTATCCATCAGCAAATCTACACAAAAGCTAACATGTAAAAATGATACCAGACATCAAGGACTGTCATGTTCTAACTGTGCACAATATTAAAAATTTCTTTTGATTCATGCCATTTACCACAAGAAAGAGCTGAATAATACAAAGATTGATAATGTCATATCCATAATGTCCTATTTAAAAGATGGAGCACGTCAATTAGTATCAATGGACCATCAGGCTAGAACTAGATAATGTCCTTATTTATGTTCAGAAGTTTCCACCGGGAAAGAAAAAACAAAAAAAACAAAACCCCTCACTATAAAGTAGGACAAATAATCTCATCTGCCGGTCAAAAGAACAACTATGCACCTTTATATCCAGGCAAAGCTGGAAAATCTTCATTTTGTATGCTAAACTCTTGGTTTTGTTGAACAATAGGGCTAACTCCAAGACCTTGTTTTCGTAGAGAACCTGCAACATTCTCTTCAAATTATATCTCCAGCAGAAGGAATGGGGGGATGAAAAAAACAATCAGAGAGCAAAGTGCAAGATCTTTCTTTAATTACCCAATTGTCCTTGAGGCCCACCAGCTGAACTAGGACGACTAGTCAACTGAGGGAAATCATTGTTTATGTCAAAAGGGGAACTGTCATTAGAGTTGACATCGTTCAACATTCCCATAGAGCTGAGATTGTTCACATGACTTTGGGAAAGTGGACCACCAGCAGTAGGATAAGAGTTTCCTAGCATAGAAATTACCTGTGGAGATCCTGGATAAAGAATACATCATTCACACTATCAAACAGAGCTCACTGGTAAATATGCATTACATTCACAACAATAAAACATTTTGAGAAAAAAGTAGCAAAACAATTGAAATAAGTATGCATTTACAACTAGCTAACAAGGAAAACTAATAATAATAAACTGAGCACTTCTGCACCCAGCCAAATCTTGAGGTGGTAGGTATCTTCCATGAAAGCCAACAAAAGAATTCTAATTCTTTTCAAAGAGCAGCAACAGAATTTAGAAAATAAATCATCAGGATGTGAATTCTTTTTATTTCCTGCCCTTTTAAAATAATTTTCAAAACTAATACCAACCCAGCACCAGCTATTCAGCACAAAATTCAAACAGATAAGTGACTCACAACATATTAAATAGCACAAGCAAGCGGTAGAATAGAACATTTACTCCTACCAACAAAGATGAATGAAAACTTCAAGGTAATATACCTTGAGGAAGTACGCCACTCATCAATCTATTTTGTCCTTGCATATTTAGACTTCCAGATCCACTATTCGCAGTTAGATTTAAACGAGATGCAAGACCACTAGGCACAGATAACCCCCCACCAGAACCCATGCTCCTTCCAATGTTGCCTCCACCAACCATATTTCCCATTGAACTAGTTATCCGAGGACCTGCATTTCCCAAAATTGGAGAAACTCCCATTCCTTGGCCAAGATTACGGTTGCCAATTGCCGCAGATGTTGGAAGAATCCCCGGAATAGATCCACCAACTCCATTTGTGTTACTACTAAATCCAGGATTTCCAACAACACTTATGCCTCTGTTTGCAACTCCTGAGTGTCCATGGGAGCTTCCATGAGATAACTGCAAAAGGAAGTTGAAACAAAAGTAAGCACAAGCCACAAACTACAACACGCACACACACGGCAGGAACATAGAACAAACAGCAAACTTTGTTGTTACCAATCATAACAAGTCACATCCATCATTAGTGTGTAAACCACTAGTACCTGAGAGAGAGCAACAGGAAGGTTGTTTGATCCAAATCTTCCACTAGAAAGGCTTCCAGCAGGTTGTTGTACCCCACCAGTTGGCACACTGTTTATTGTTGAATTCCTTGATGCAAGTGTACCCTGCATTGGGGCCACATTAAAGCTCCCATGAATATTATGAAGTCCTTGAATAGTTCCTGCAAAAAAGTCTTTCAATTAAATTAATCTCAAAATAACACAAGTTTGGGGAACGCCGGCAAGAGCTACCTTACCATTGTGATGGAAACTGGGAGAAGCCGCTCCAGACTGTCCAGAGAAAGATGTAGCAAAAGACCGCCCGGTGCCGTCCGGAATATTCGAAGCCGACCCGTTGAGGGAAGATTGCTGTTAAGTAGCAGACCAAACTCAGAAAAAAAATTGACCATATTTGAATCACCAGAAAATCAAATAATAAAAATTTCACTACATGAATTATCATAATGAAGAAAAATTTGCAAAATACTCATAAGAAATTATGCATAAATTACAAAGTAGCAGAAATATTTTTCAAAATGTAACGCTTGCAATTCATTCATACATGCAACTACACAATACTTGTAATTTATTCATATATGCAATTATGCAAACTTTATAGCTAGATAAAAATTTTCTAATATTCTTTTTATCCAAAAAAAAAGTGATAATCTGTCAGACAGTTCCTATAAAAAAAACAGACTCAAGATATTCCCAGAATCAAATGATTACAAAATCCCAAACTTCACGATATGTTACTTTAGACCTGCTTATGTCAAATAAAAAGCATAGGCATGATACATCACCGGTTTATACAGCAAATAATTCACATTGAAAAACTAAAAACAAAACTATATGATTGCATGTCAGGTCTCATGAATTAGAAAAGAGGAACAACTCAATGGTCTATCTATATCACACATCATTTATCTGAAAATTAAAGAATATTCCATATACTATATACAGGAAGTGAAAAACATGCAACTAGTTTAAAATAAGCAAAGTAGCATAACAGAGAGTTCCACAACTGGACAGATACTTTGATAGTCCTACAGCTTCCAAGTTAAGTGACAATACATTAAGTAACCCCGACATTGCAAGAGTGTCAAAAGTTCATGCAAAAAATCATTCCTTGCCGAGAAGCAGCCCTTCTGTGTCTTGAAATTCAATAGATACAATGCTGAATTGATCTCTGCAAATTTACAACTTAAAGCCTGAAAAATAAAACAGTATATAAGAGACTAAACCCATAAGAGCAAAATTGTGACCCAAACACAGGAAGTAACAAACAGAATGACGCCAAAAACAACAACGACAAACATCAAAATTTAAGTATAAAAGTTTTCAGTGATTTCCAAACAAAAAAAAATGAGCGAGCATTTTAGGACTTATATCAAGATTTTCTACCATTTACATTTTGAGTATAACAAGATTTTGAAAAAAATCCACGAATAATGTACGTGAAAAAGAAAAGAAGACTGAATGCAAACATGAACTAAAGAGTCGTGTAACCTCTTGTGCCTCATTTCAACATACAGTATTCAATACTATAAGAGGTTGGTCAAAAACCCTAAACATTTTCAATGTAAAAAAGGAGGGCATGAGAAGGACCCATAAAATGAACCCTAAAACAGAATACTGAAGATTAGAAAATTAAAAAGAAAAATCCACCAAACTTTACTTTCTAATGAAATGCATGCTACAAAGACACATAAGCATTGTTCTAAACAACTGTCTCTAATCGCAAACGCTCAATGCAACCTAGAAAATGTAATGTTAAATAATATGCTAAGAGAACTAATTATGCTTTCCACTAACTAATCACTTATTTGCTGGCAGAAAAATAATTAAATAAACCAAAATCTTGAATTAAACTTTATCAAAAGAAAAAAAAAACAGAGTGTAAAAATCACTTCAGTATCCATTTCAACAACGTGTAACAAATTAAAAACAAAGAAGTGAAAGTTAAAATGCTAACAAACCAAAACCTAATACTATCACATCAAAGTAGATAGCCGTTAAACCCTAAATCCTAAAATCGCGATTAATTACAAACGGGAAAATAGTTATAAGTTGGCGAAAAGGGGACGCGATAGCATCGTAAAAGATGAAGTGGATTCGGACTCAACCAAAGGAAAATATTAAAGAGTACCTGAGGGAGGGAGCGCAGATCAGAGACCTTTATAAGCACTGAGTCAAAGGAAACGAGTTTTTGTTTGTGTGCCCTAAATCGAAAGGAAGGAGGAGAGAGAGAGAGAGAGAGAGAGACGACCCAAGGGAGTCACAGAGCAAATAAAAAGCTTTTTTTTTCTTTTTTTCTTTTTTTTCTTTTTTCCTTTTTTTGTTCGATGATAAGTACGATAGATGGATCAGTGGGTAGAGATCGTATGTGGCGATGCGTGATTAGCCTGTTCTGGTGTGGCCATTTTGTCACCAATGGATGTGACATGTGTGGACTTCACATAATTTTAAATTCTTATTTTCTAGCAATTTTGATTTATTAAATTTTTGTAAAAGTTTGAAAGCTCTTTTGAAAAAAAAAAGAATTTTTAAGAAATTATTTAATATTTTTTCCATTTAAATGAAATCCTAAACTTAAAGATCAATTGATTAATTTTATATTTTTTTAACAAAACATTTTCAATCACGTTATATTATTTTTAACATTAAGCTTATCTCTTATTTTTAAAATAAAGGATTTTACGATCTAAATTTGATGGCACTCATAAGTATATTATTAAATAAATTTTTTAATTTAACAAAAAATATATATCTCTTTAGAAATTCAAATAGTTTATGAGATTTTTTATATATTATTTTTTAAGAAAGTTTATTTTTGAGAACTTTTTTAGATGAATAGTATTTTTTAAAAGTAAAATTCATAGAAGATGAAATAATTAATAAATTAACATATTTTATAATACAAAACACTAATAGGCTTATGGCAGGGTTAGAGATGGCCAATAAACTGTGCCGGTGAGCTGGATTAGCATTAAAGGAATGAACATGTATATTCGTGTTTGTGTGGTATATTATCGGGACCACTATGTGTTTTATGTCATGCCATGCCTAATTTTTTTTTTTTTAGGCTCAGCCCGACACACATGTACCGTAGGCCGTGCGCGGCGTGCCTAAAAAAAGAGTCCAATAAATTTTTTTCTTTTTTTATTTTTTTTAAAGTGCATGCCAAGTTGTCGACGTACTTTTTTCAAGATTATATACTTTTTGGGTTCATGTGCCTTTATTCAAATTTAATAGAATCTTAAATTCAAAACTCAAGTTTATATTCAATTATAATAAACTAATAATAGTAAGATAATGCAATATTAATTACTAAACTTAACCTTATGATATTATAATTATTTTTTAATACTTAACAACAACAATAATAATAAATTTTTCTTTAGAGTTAACTTACTTGTTATCTTGGATTTACATAGATTTATAGATCATAGTTCACAATAATATTAATATATATTTATAAAATCATGATATTTTAATGTTATTTATTAAAATCATGATATCAATTATTTAGTTAAACATAGTGAACATAAATCAATTACAATATTTTTTTAAATAAGAATTAAATGAATTTAAAATATTCAATTTCAAGTTATTTGTAAAACCACAAAATTTTTAGTTTATTTTCATTAAAAGTGAAATGGATTTATTGCGAGCTTTTTCACGTATGTGTTTTAAACCTGTTTGGTGCAATTTTATTAAATAGAAATTATAAGCGAGAAACATATGAATAGAACATACCAATAGAACTTTGAATGAAAAAAGTCATTGGGTGTTTGGTTATCAATTAAAAAAGTACTTTTTCACTATTAAACTGTTTGGTTCTATAAAATTAAAAATGCTTTTGTGTAATTAAATTACCAAAAAGTATATGTATTCATAGTTATATAGGCATGTAACAAAATGCATCTAAGTTATCAATTAATAAGAAAAAATTAATTCAATCACTTTTTCAATTTTCAAAATAAAAAATTACATCATTGATATATTCTCCCAAACAAATAATACTATCCAAATTAAATTGCATCATTGATATATACTCTCTCAAGTGTTAGGTATGTGTAGGGATTGCAAAATTAAATTGCTGGTTATTTAAAAAAAAAAAAAGAGATAAAGTGAAGTGGCGGCGGCAAATATGTTTATATAGCGGCAATAATTTTCGTTGGGTAGGTTTTATACAAAAGGTATTATGTAATTAATGAAATATGTCAAGTATATTTTTGATATTATATATTTTTTGAAAAAGCTCTCTAACCTCTACTTCCAAAAGCTCAATTTTTGGGCTTTTGCTAGTAGAGGCAAATTAGCTTATTTAAGCTAAAAAAGCTCTACTCAAAAAATAACCAAACATTATAAAAAATTTTAAAAAGTGCTTATACAATAAAATAAGCACTTATGCCTCTTAAATAAGTCATACCAAAAGCCTTAATCTATCTCTAACGTATTTGTCTGACACCTAAAATTTTAAGCCTACTCACCAAGCATATCATACCATCATGTACCTTATCAAAATATATTTATACCGTACCATACTTTACGGACACATACTGTACGCCCATTGGCCATTTTTAGGCACGATGGACAATAATTTAAAGATAATTTGTTTATTTTGTACAATCTGTGATAACAAAATTCGATCCCACACGATAGACAATAATAGATGCCTGCTTTTGGGCTAATGCTAAGGTACATGCATGTACCTTAGGGAGATCCATGCTTTTGTGGTTCCAAACAAAATAGAATAATAGTTTTTTGAATTACATGAGACTAATGCTTAGATTACAACTCATATTATATGAAATTTACAACTAATATTTACGCATACTGAGACCCATTTACATCAATTATGATATGACACCGCTCAGATTTTAAACCCTCTCAAATATTCGAGGGACGTCAAACTCCTATATTGAGAGAAAGACTGCCTTCACTCAAGTTCAAAGGCTCCAATGAAGGAAATATAAATTAAACTCCTACAATCTGCAGAACCATTCTCACACTGTGAGAGAAACTTTCTGGTTTTTTATTTTAGAATAGTTATTTTTAATAAATTAACAAAATAAAATGTGTAACATTTGATACGGTGAATAGATAGTCGTTTTGAGTTATATTGGTTGTCGTTTATTATGGTAGATTCTATGATTTTATCCAAGAAAAATTATTTTGAAATTTTGAAGTTGAGTAAATTCAAAAATTTGCTAGCAAAAAATACTCGAGGCCCAGTTCACTGCCCACTCTGGAGGAGACCCGAGAGTTTATGTGGCAATGCCATGCACTGGCAACAGTTTTTGAGTCAAAGTAGTGTAAATTTGAAGAAATCTAAAAGAAATTGGTAAGTAAATTAAACTCAAACTGATTTATAAAAATCAGTAACTAAAAACATGATTCTTTAAGACCATATCAAAGGTCAATTGATGGAAATTGTGAGTTCAAAGAGTAAATAATTATGAGTAGTTATGATGTTGATGGAAAAAAAAATAAAAAATTGCTTCAATATAAAATAAGAGAATGTTTCGCTCTATATTCATATAAATTTAGTGATGGAATAATCAATGAGTTAAGACAAGAAATTAGTTATATCTACATGGGATTATGATGGTAAACACTAAGAGTTAATTTTAGTGTCTGATAAAATTTTTTAGAAGTCATTTTCAACAAAATTACTCCATCCTATAATAGATTTTGAAAAATTAGAAAAGAATAATTTTTCAAAATCAAATTTTAAAATTTATTTTTATACTTAATATAATTTCATATATATCTTTATATATATATTATAAAAATCTAAAACTTTCCTTCTTAATTAGGAAATAAAACTTGAACTTTAAAGAGATTATCATTATTATTAATTATGTTGAGATAATAAAAAGATAAAATTAATAATATAAAATATTTATCTTCAAAATATTTATTTCGTTATCAATTATTTTATGTACAAAGCAAAGAAAATGTTTTATATACATATATTTAAAAGTTTAAATAAATTGTATTGAGTATTGCGTGTAATTCAATCATTTATGTTTTCACACAGCCTAATAGGAAGATTTACTAAATACTACTTTTTAAAATTTATAATATTTTTAAAAATAAATTTTATTAAATATTTAATTAATTATCTCCACAACTAAATTATTTATACCTTATAGCGCACAATAATTATTTTAAAAATTACAACATAATTAAACTGACCCTAATTCTGGTACAAGACTCACTAATGGGAGGGGGTTTTAAATTAAAAAAATAAAAAACGAGTAGATGATAATAATATTATTTCATTTATTTATGGCTAAATATTCTGTTTGTTGAACTTGGCTACAACAAAATTTTTGCACTCACCGTCTGACAAAATAAAAGCCAACGTTGAAAAGTAGATTGCCAAAATTTCACAGACAGTACATGACTTGACTTCAATAAGGGAGCGAGAGCATAAGAGAAACGAACAGTCGAACAGGAGGAGAGAGAGGCTCAGGTGTTGCTGTTATCATAGTCGCTTTCATGAATCATAAGGCCGCCGATGACGATCCACTTGATTTGCAGACTCTATGGTCGCTCAGGATCTTGACTTAACTAATATTCATCCCAGTTGGACCTGCATCACATCACCCGCAATCCATGGGTGCATTGCCTACTTCATCAATTTGCCCTTAAATTCAACCCCCGGGACCGGCAGCCTGTCCCACTGATGCCCTGTGCCGTGTGACATTTCCGATTTGAACATCGAGGCTTCGATTTGAAAAGAAACCGCAATATAAAAGGACAAGGACTCCTAATCTACTCTCCTTCAAACCCACTCTCAACTAAAGAATTCAAAGGGTCAAAAAAAGAAAAATTGATTTGAAATTGAGGTTCCGAGTTGGATCATAAAGGTGGATATAAAAATTAATTACCATTTATATTATACTTAAATAATAAAAAAATTATGAATCAAAACATGGAACTTATTTATTAATGATTTAGTTTGAATCAATAACCTTAAACATCTACCTTCAAAGTTGACAAAAGTTGTGAGCAATATATGGGTAGAATAAACATTGAAGGATATTCTTGCCCAGTCTCATCACAAGGATACTTAATTTTCTTCATTCATAATAAATTTGAACAGAATTTAACACATTAAGTTAAATACTGGATTAAAACCAAGTTTGCTACAAACTTTCATCCAAGACAATAACTAGCTGGAGAGAGAATCAATCAGGCGTTCCTGCCATCTTGTTGGTCATTTTGTACCGTCTGATGCACGTAATCGCTGATCTCTGAAGATATTTGCTCTTGGATGTTGACTTTGATCTCATTCATCACAGCTTGACCAATTTTATCCGCCATGTTGGTAGTAGTCGCCCCTCCGTGTGGAGTGCCAGCTTGTCCTATATGATAAAGCAATAAAGCAAGTTAAGCAAACAAATCTCAACTCATGCGCCGAGATTATAGCAATTAAGAAGAGAGAAAACATTTTTATAAATATCAACCGAGTATTTTTATATGCTAATTAACATATGGACGGAACGTGCACACAGTGAAACGGTCTAGATTGGTCCCAGTAGCCTATTGTGATTGTAAAAATTACCAGTTTTGATTAATGCTAATTACCTGAAACATGTGCAGCAATAGCTGCTGATTTCCTTCGATGGTGCAAGACAGCCACAAGTCCCACAATACCCCAGAAGACGAAGAAACCTGGAATTGAAGTTCCAAGTATTACCGGTAGCTTGCTGCTCTTCTTTTTCCTGCCTCCAGCAACTGGAGTACTGTCCGACGGTGTCCCGGCACCAGCGGTTGGCTGAGTACACGACTTGCCCGACACACACAAGTCGGGATTTCCCGACACACTGTTATCCGATAGAATTACATACTTGTCAAATACTGTATGGTCAGTAATTATGTGGATGCAAAGAAATAAAGAGATCAAATTAATTAAGGGTTGAATATATATAATAAACTTACACTAGTTTTAACTTGTTATTCTTTGATAAGGAGGAGGGTACGGGTCCACTGAATTTATTGTCTGCCAAATTCCTACGTAAGATGAAGAAAATGGATTGTCTAGTTCAGTAGCTTGGCTTTCAAGTAAGTGCAAGAGAATAAATTTCATCAATTTGAGTGAATATCTTACAATTCTTTGAGACTTGGTAAGTTTCCGAGGAAATCTGGTATAGCTCCATTGAAGCTATTATTGTGCAAATCTCTGCATAAGAATTTGAAAAAAAAAATGTTAGAATGTAACAAAGGTAGTGTACTATGTATGTGTATATATACAGTCATAAAAGTTAATTTATTTGCAATTTTAACTTTATTTTTTGAACTCACATTATCTCCAGAGCATCCATGGAACTGAAGTCAGGAAGTGGCCCTGAGAGATCAAAGCCGCTGAGATACCTGAAAATTCCAAAAACTTACGGGATAAGAACAAACAACTAGATTATTCATTATGTATTTAAATCATGAAAATAATCAAGCATTGTTTAAGTTTGATTAGAAAGTATAAGCTATACATACAGTGCTGTCACTCGAGGAGTGGCATCAGCGCTGCAATTGATCCAATCCCAAGAATAAGGTGATGGGAGACACGGGTCACCACCCCAACCCTGTAATGTGCCGAATTGACTCTGAAACGCAGCTAATCCTTCCACTAAAATATCATATACGTGAGAAATTAATAATCAGTTTTTAATTTGCTCTAATGATCCATACTTGACATAGAAGACTAATTATTAAAAACTTTATGCCAACCATCTTTACTATTAGTTCCATCTGCTAGTTGATCACTAACAGTAAAAACTTCCATGGCATTTATGAGAGGGGACAGCGTTGAATCCGCAGTAGCAACCAGAGAGAACGAGGTGTTTGATGAAGCACTCATGTTGCTAACGTACAATTCGGTCACTTTTCCATACGGAGGAACAATGGTGTCCGAGTCAGGCTTATTGTTTATGCGAACCTGAAAGGCTCTCTTTTGAGTTGAATCGAGCTCAGTTACTTCAGAGAAGTACATGGTGATGTATATAGGAACTTTTTCGGTTGGAAAATTGGTGCCCAGAGCTATGGAGTGAATTGCGGTGGAAGCTGTAATTGCATTTTGCATCACAGCTTGTGGAGGTTCATCCTCCACGTTAACATCAATGAATAATGCATCGCTTGTAACCATATCTAGTCCACTTCCTATCATTGCTGGATTCCATATTCGATCATAAGCATCGTCTGAATACCTGCAAAATCAAAAGGGGTGGACTGTGTTGCGCCTGGCTTTTTAATTCACAACTGTTGTGCAGGATAATCACTAGTTGTTAAGTATGCATAGCCATACCTGATAGTGCCATTGGCTCCGTAAGCTGTCCTACTTCTCAAAAACAAAGCATAAGCTGCATCAACATGGCTGTACATGCGTGAGCCCAAACTCCGGACCTCAATTGCTGAAATAAATGGAAGCTGGTTCGGGTTTGTCTGAGCAACGCAAACACTTATTGAGTCACCCTTTACGACGTATATTGCTTCGTGGTAAACGAGACCCTCACTAGAAGTCTTGACTGTTGCCCACATGTTGCCATCAAAATGGAGATCAAACGAAGGGGGAGATGATTTTTTGTCGTAATTTCCATAATTAAAGCTTGCGCGAACAAGGACTTGTCCTCCCTTGTTGGCTAAGATAGTGTAACAATTTTTTTTCCTAGTTGAAAAAACCCTAAGACTGCTCATCACATGATCATCAGATAATGCATTGCCTGATTGCACAACTTTGCTCTCCCCATTTTGAATAAGATCATCATCTCCTATCCACGTGATAGAATTTTCATCCTTGTACCTCCCGGATGCCCCGCAATCAATGCTCACGAATACTGCAATTAACAACGTAGCATACATTTAAAATAAAAGTTACATGTTACACTTAAAAAAAGGATCAATAAAATGCAAAACTCACCTTGTGCCGATGCCGATAAAATAAAAAGAGCTACGATAATGAGAACAAGGGAAGAATCTGCCATCATTGTGGTCTAGGGAGTAAGATGGAGAAGCGCCAAGGGACTTGAGGCTTTTGACATTCATATATTGGAATTGGAGCGTGGACTTTGAATTGGTCAATAGGGGTTTTTCTGGCCTCATGCATGCATTTAGTTATCTTTGCTTGCAAATGCCAGTGCATTGGTGAAGAGGTTTCATATGGGTTAATATTGGTCTTGGTTCATTAATTTATAGTATTAATTACGAGACAATTGCTTGAGAAAATTAATTGCTAATCATCCTATTATGAAAATAATTCTTACAATTAATGCTATGATGGGGCGTCACAATTTATGTGTATTTAACTTTTTTTTCCTGGATCGTGATCCTCCCGATCCGAAGACTTCTAATCTTTTTACGATCTCACACACACCGTATTTTAGTGGATGATTGTGATTTAACTACTTTTTCTTTTTAACTTATTAACTACCAATCATATTAATAGGTTTTGCTCAGATAAAAATCAGATCAGGAGAGGATCCTGATCCTTTTTTTCCTCTATCTAATGGATCTTAAAATTAAGTTTATAAAAATAGGCAAAAAAAACCCTTCTTGCTTTGTTGGTAAACCAAGCCTGGTTTTATGTGGGGGAAGTAATGTTGATCTTGGTTCATTAATTCAAAGATTCATTAAATTATAGTAGTAGGAGATAAAGACACTTGATGAGGAAATAATTAAATATTTATCTTGAAGATGAAATTCAATACCAAGCACTTAAATTAAGGAGCATGCATAATTATATTCCTATAAACTCAATGATGGCGGTATCACAATTAATGTCTACACGATTTGCCAAATTCTGCGGCTTGAGGTTGCGGTTATTCCATTTTAAATCTGTTCGAAATTTTCCTTGGCCTTGCATTGCTGCATCCTAGAAAAGTCAACAATACCATCGTATGGCAAATTAGTAAACCTTTTTTTTTTTTTCCCATCTTGGGTTGATATTATTATTAGAAAAGAAAAGACTCAAAAGAGTAGACAAAGTCAGCGGCTAGTGACATTCAGTGAGCAAAGGCAGTCAACGGATTTTATATATAATAAAAATTTTGAAACACCACGATTAATACAATGGTGATTGATAAAGATCTCGAATCTAAATTGCGTTCATATTCTCATTATTGGTTGGTTAAATTCTAGCGGACGACTCGGCACATTGACATGAAATTAAGCCTTTAATTTTAATTTGCTGTGGTTTTCACTTTGATATGAAATTAAGCCTTTAATTTTAATTTGCTGTGGTTTTAGTAATTAGAAACCAAAGACTAGTCAGAGGGTACCGTCAAAATCAACGGCTGGATATGTTTTAGCAAGCATTCATGCATATACATATACATATGCATACATGTATATATATTCATAGAGAGAGAAAAAAAAATTTTAATTCAAGATTTTAAAGTGTAGAAAAATTTGAAAAAATTTTAAAACCGTACGATTTTAATTCTATAATGCTATCAAAATCTCAGTTGCGTTGATACTTTATTTTATATTCTCTTCGTTATTCGCAGGTAAATTTATGACAACTGATATGAGTATACGAAGGTATAATCCTTGGTTATTCTTGATACTTGTAATACAACAAATTTTCATGTTAACCAAAACCAACGACCCAAACACACCGGATTCTTCGGCTTGGGCTGTTCTTTGTATTTAGCTTTTTCTGAATGTCCCCAATCTATACGCTCGAAACCCCCCCCCCCCATAAGTGAATTATAATCTTACTCGAGTAAAGCTTCTCAACTATTGTCAACGAGCATGCCTTTTACACCCACGTAAATTTTATAAAACCTTTCTTTAATTGAAGTTACTTAAACGAACGATAAAATAATTCTTTTTTGGTCTTGAATGAAAATTTTAATTAAATCCCTAAATAAGTTATTCTTTTAACAATTTTTTTACCCACCCTATTTCATAATTTATATCTATATTTTAACTTTTAATTGAAAATATTTGTTTTTGAGAAACTTCTAAGAATTAAGAATTATGAAAATAGAAATTATGTAACAAGAATTAAATAATTTAATATTTGAGGGTTTGTGTACATTTATAAACAAAAGCTAAAAGAAATACTCTTTTTAAGGTGAAATTTAATAACAAATATGATTGATTTTAATTTATGAGTCAATATTTTTATAAATTAAGCTGGTGGTATTTTAGAAAACAGATTTCGAAAAGGGTATTATAAAGATTTTTAAGAGGTGTTAAAAGCTCCATTTATTGTTAAATTGTTATTCAGTTTCAATTAAAGCTGTCTGATACTCTGATATCTACACTCCATCACTACAAAAACAAACGATAAATATAAACCTGGTTCAATTTTGTTATAACACCAGAGAAATTCAAAAAGTTGCAAAGTTCCAATCAAACCAGACAAACCAGAATTTGTAACATGAATCAAGTCAAATCGAATTAAATATAGTTCAGCTCGGTTTGGGCATATTGTTCGACCTTGAATTCTTTCAACTGAATGGATTCTAATCCAAACTAAAACTAAACAATCAAATCAAAATCTAATTTACCCACCCTTAACAAAATGAGTCATTCACAAACTAAATTGTGAATTCGTGCTTGGATCATGAACTTTAAGACATTTCAATGCCACAAACTTAAGACCAAATTGCGAGGTTTTAAAACCTGATCATTAACTACTTTCTATGCGTTTTGGATCGTATATTTATATGGTTTCAAGGATAATAGAATAAATACTTTATCCTTGTTGAAAAGACTTCGGTTCTTATCAATAATATTAAAATATTATTTTGGATCATTAACTACTTTCGGTTCTTATCAATATTATAATATTATTTCGGTTCTTATCAATAATATTATAATATTAAGTCTTCGGTTCTTATCAATCAAATCAAAACCTGCGTTTTGGATCATTAACTACTTTCACTGTCTTTTCCTGTAAATTTCGAAAAGACTTCGGTTCTTATCAATAATATTAAAATAGAATAAATTGTTGACCAAAAGGTCAGGATGGCCGAGTGGTCTAAGGCGCCAGACTCAAGTTCTGGTCTTCGAAAGAGGGCGTGGGTTCAAATCCCACTTCTGACAATTATTATTTGATTTATTTTATATAATTGTTGATTATCTTTGTGATTTGTGCGACCTGCATGTAGTTTAAGGAATAATCAAATTAATAACCATTGAAAAATGAAAATGGCTACAGTAGCTACGGATCGTAACGATTTTTTAACCATACTCTTTGTGAGGTATACCACCAGTCTAAGGCTATGATAGCTACATATCCTTTTAATCAAACTTATTCTAAAACTAGCGGTTAACGTACTGCTCTGTAGAAACATGCACGTGCAATAATATTTGGTTTGTGCATTTTGTATGGTGAGACAAATCTTGGGCGGGGCCGACTTAGGGATTTTTATTATTGCGAGTCAATTTACAAATTTATGGTAAATATTTGTATAAATATTCATTCATGGGATCCACCTATGTTTTTTTTTTTTTTTTGAATTATATTATACATGATTCTTGACATTCGTGAGATATTACAATTAATATTCTGATCGTATTATCTGATTGGGATACAATGCGTTGTGTCATTCTTGAGCGTTCATCCGCCATGAATATTCGGTCTCTTTCATCAAGGATATCTCTTCGATTAATTGATAATTAAGAAATCAAATATCTTTCTTATGGAGGCTGACACTTCTCAGCGTTGTAAGTCTGATTCTCGTTGGATGAAGTTGGGATCACCATATTCTGATAGTAGTACCATACCACAATTTTTGTCCCTATCTAATATAACCATTGGATTTAAAAGCAACCAATCGAATGGAGAAGAGATGGCCACGTCTGTGTTGGATAAGACCGGAGAAATCGGTTAAGAAAAAATAAATTTGGATGTGACGAAACACAATGACTTACCTCTCTCCGAACACACGATGACTGTCATCAAGAAGGAAATTTGAGGAATTTATGAAGTCCAGGTGAAAATCGAAGGAAGACCCTGCCAAAGGCCAAATGGATGAAGGGACAATCTTCTGAGCCGTTCTCTTTTCTAACACTGTTCTTTCTCTATATCCATAAATCATGACCAAATTTTCTCTCTCATCAAACATCAAGAGATATCTCAAATCATTTCATGGTGGATTTCTTTAATTTGTTCATTTCTCTAAAGTCTTGTGCAGTTTAATTTATCTCATGCTGCAATTTAATTTGTTATTTTATTTTGAAAATCAAATTGAATTATTGTTGCAGTGACGTATATATGCTGGGTTTCTTCACATCTTCCTCATTGGCTTGAAGTTTTGTACTTTTGTTCACGAAAGTTCTTCTATGCTTGCATAATTCACGAAGACGAAAGAAAAAATGAAAATAACATATATTGCTTAGACAGTTGCATTAGCTTATGCCCTCATTGTTTGTCCCTTCATGCCTCTGATTGTTTCTCGATTTCCTTATCCAGGGCCATTCTTCATTTATTCTGCAAGAATTTTATTGCATCTTCCTCCTTCAATCCAATGCTTGTTGCAATTAAATTAACCAACGACTCCTCGTTATCAATCTCACTTCTCTGATGTCATATATGCCTAAAAATTCAGCACCACTAACTTCTGATTGCCCCTTGCCCTGTTGATTATAATTTTGCTGTCGATTGCCTACAAGACACACGCCATATTCACATTACGAGTCATCAGAAATTTTTAATTGCGACAAACATAGCTAAATCCTAATTCCAATTTTTTTGGTCTTATTTTGCTGTCTCCAGATCGATTTAAGATGAAATCAGTTCCATTGATGTAGTACCAACAAACTTTCTCACCACAAGCTCGCAAATGATATTACATTAAAACATAACCAGCTCCAACAGTTGCTAGTTGCCGCATCCATTATCTAATAATTAATTTCAGCCATTAGATTGATTAGCAAAGCATCCAACGACTCAGCTGAATAAGGACAAAAACTGTGGCATGGCACCACTGTTGGAACATAGGTGGATCCTCACTCATGTTAGTAAAATGATTTATCACCACACAAAAGTTGTTAATTGTTGAAGTAAGTGATTCCCTCATTGTAAAAGATTAAAATTACTTATAGCGAAAATGGTATCATATATTTTGATTTTTTTTTCCAATTAGACGAAACCATAATATATATTTTATAATAAGTTAAAGCAATACTAATATTTTAACCTCATAATGATTTCAATTTATTGAATAAATATATAATTGAATCATTTTATAAAATAAATACCTAACTATAATTAGGGGAAAAAAGTTGAATGGGAGACATACTTGAAAATAAGGTAAATTTTCTATTATTTTATAAAAAATTATAAAACCTTACGGGGGGGCATAAGCAAAATTTTACAACCCGTTATTGGGTGTCAATATTTTGCGAATACGGTGGGATAAATATTTTCTCAAGTATTATTAAGAATGTATAACACCTAAGGGCTTGTTTGGTTATTGTATTAAAAATTAGATTTATACAAACTCATATTTAGCAAATAAAAAATTACAGTAACACTGTATTAATAGCCCAAGCTAATGCGGCAACTAAACCCGACTCACAGTCGGGTTAAAGTTAACGTGGCAATTGCCGTTTGTTTTTTCTTTTTTCTCCCTTTCACTTTTGCAACTGACGCTTGATTTTTGCTTTATCATAAATAATAATAATAATAATTTAATAAAACTTTTAATTTAATATAATATTATATAATATTTTTTATTTTTTATTTTTTATTTTTATATTATAAATTTATTAATAACTAATAATAAATAGTTAAATATAAATAAATTTGAATAATATTAATTTGAAATTAATATATAAAATATTAATACAATTTAAATATATTAATATAATATAAAAATATTAATATAATATAATATTTAATTTAAATTAATTACAAAAAATTATTACAATACGGTGTAGTACAAAATATTATACAATATTATTATAATACAGTATTAATGTAATACAACATAATGCAATATACTAGTATTAAAATAATATAATATAATATAATACAATACGGTGCGTCAAACGCACTTTGAGTGAATAGTGAAAAAGTTTCGACTCTATTTAGTTTAAATTCAAACTCTCTACTATGTAACCATTCTTAAATAAGGGTGCTTATATTTTATAAAATGTAAATTTGAGATACTTTTACATTTTATCCTTTAAATGTCTCATTTAATTATCGATATGTTAAATAGAAGAGTGGACAAATTAAACTTTCTTGGAAAAAATTCTTAATACTGAGAACATGTTAATAGTAGTTTAATCAAACTTTTCCTCCTTCAAATTAATTACCCTCTATTTTTTCTGAATAAATTTTGTTGGCCTCTATTTTATTATTCCAACTATTTTAAATCAAATCTTTATTTTTAAGTAATTTTATATTGATTTAAACGATGTTATTGTTGTTATTACTATTAATACTTGAAATGCTAACTAGGCAACCCAAGAGGCGGGGTGAATTAGATTTTTAAAAATAAGCAACTAAAATTCAATGAAATAATAACTAAGCAATCAAATTCGAAATAAACAAATTAATGTGCAATGAGAAGTAAAGAGATAGGGTAAGAGAGATCAAACACAATGATTTTTACGTGGTTCGGCTATCCCCGCCTACGTCCACGCCTCCAAGCACACCGGGCTTAAGGATTCCACTAAGCAAGCCTCCAAGGCTTCAAAAGCTTACAATTGACTTCCAAGGTGTCAATAAACCTTTACAAGAAGAGATTATCCCCAATCTCTTGACCCAAGTGTATCCCAACACTTTCAAACACTCAAAACAAAATATTGCAAATTATTTTTCTCACTCACAATATTTAAGATTACAAATTAATACCTAATATGTGAATAAGATGAAGAGAGAAAGTGTTTAAAGCTCAATGAAATTGTATTCTCAAGTATAAGCTCAATGGTCGTGTTGTGATCAACCTTTGATTTGATTTGAATGAGCTTTTTTATAGTTGAAGCTGAAAACTAGCCGTTATTACCTTTTTCGCCAGAAAACGGATCGCCGTTAACCGTTAACGATTAACCGTTTGCGTTGGTCAAAGTTACCGTTGGGCTGAATTTCAAATAAACAGTTGACCGTTTGTCACTACCCTTTCGCCGTTAAAATCCAGAGACCTGCACAACAAAACTCTTCTAACCGTTCTCACTAAACGGTTAAGGATTAGCAAAGAATATCATACTGGAAATTATCGGTTAGCAGTTTATCATTTAACGGTTCGCCGGTAAATTCCAGAAACATGCACAACACATTTCAACTAACCGTTCTCACTAAACGGTTAAAGATTAATAGTGTATGCCTCTCTGAAAATTATCGGTTAGCCGTTATTAGTTAACGGTTCACCGGTTATTTCCAGTGACCTTTAAAACAACAAGCTTAACCGGTTTGCTTTAAACGGTAAGAGATTAGCACAAAAAGTCCTCTCTGAATATTATCGGTTAGCCGTTAAAACTAACGGTTCGCCGTTTACCTTTAACAGGTCTGTTTGCTAATCTGTTAAAGCTTTAGAATATAACATTTCTTTGCATTTTATCGGTTAACCGTTAAAATAAACGGATTTTTGCAGAGATATTCCAGTTTATCCAAAAACTTATAAACACATAAAGAGAAATTATGGCTTTTAAGAAAATATTTGTTATTATGAAACTCCAACAAATTGATCAAAAAAGATTAAGGTTTGTTATCATCAAAATCAATAAAAAGAACATTTATATGTTGACAATATTAATATTATTATGTTTTAAATATGTTTGTCTTTTAGTAGTTCCGTTGATGTGCTCTTAATATATTTGTGCATCTTTAATTTAATGAACACTAATTTAAAAAAATAATTAATAATTTAAATATAAAATATTAATTATAAAATTACTCAAAAACTTAGTGTGTAAGTTTAAATAATTTTCAATAGGGTTAAAGTACCATTAAGTAGCTGATTTTTTTAAAAAGAAAAATAAATAGTAATTATAGGCTTTATTGCTGTTTTCTCTCTCCAATAAAAAAATAAAATATTAATAGACGAAAAAAAAAACTCAATTGCAATATTAAAAAGGGAAAAGTATGTTTTATTTAAGGAATTCTAATTGAAATGTCTTTTGACGTATTTAATGTTAACATAATTTTTTAAATAATAAGTAAAATTTTATTCGAACAGCCTTGGTGATGCTCTAAACTGCTGAAAATTTATTTTACAACGTTGTAAACATATTTGACACTGTTATGAGACCTCACATCTGCATTTTAGAAAAATTAGTGTCTATATTAGAGATAGACTTATATGTCACAATATCAGTAATTAAAAAAAAAAAATACTTATTCTATATATCGTTAGTGAAATCGTAAGAATAACTCATTTGTATGATGAGAGATCATTTTACTTCTCACATGTGTGAAAGATGATGTGTTTGCGTTCGCTTAGCTCTAAGAAAGATGGACATGGGTAACATTGATTAATTGATTAACGAGAGAATGGCCAGCACGACAAGCAAATAAATAAAAATAAACAAACAACAATTCCTTTTGCTGAATTAAATTTCTCACCAAAATTCAACTATGCAATCCGAAACCACCCAACAAATAACCCCATAAAAACGTTCCATTCCCATCAGGATGGCTTAGGCATGTGCACTTCATTTTATTTTATTTGTCTGCTTATTTTATTGGGTCTGAATTTATTTCAAAAGAAGGGTAGTGGTGGCCACGTGTCAATATCATGTTTCTTCAAGGTGACAGGCCTTGGACAGCTCACTTACCCTCTAATTTGTCATGACTTGTACGAATGTTCCATCAACCGCACAATGCTCTTATTATAGAAGAACCCCTGGGGCCAGATTTTTGTACGCTCTTGTTGTTTAGCGGTGACCGCATGCTAGTTGCTAAAATTGCTGATTTTATATTTCGTAATTTGATTTTCATGACTGACCGAATTTTCACGGACCACTTGATTGCGAGAACTAGCTAAACAGACATAAATTTTGGCACCATTCTCTGAACAAACAAACGAGAATATACATCGTAGAAAAATTTAATTAAGAAAATAAAATTTATTGTCATTATTACTATCGCTATGATTACAACCATAAAATAAGTGTTTTCTTTTTCTTCTGAATCTAATTAATTAAGAAAATAAAGACGGGCTTACCGTTGCCGAACAAATTGAAATGACATATATTTTTCTTCTTCCATTTTAGACGGCATATATTTTTTTCCACAAACAGACACCGACCGCCCCCACACGTTTGTATGCTCAGTTCCAGCTCATTTGTTTTGTTTTGTATTTTTTCCATTATATATTTATTTTTCTTTTTTTCTCCTCCTTTTCTTTTTCTATTAATGTGCAAAGATTGCCTAACAAATTGTATAATTTTTGCAGTTTTTATTTTATGTGGTCGATCATGTGATAATGGTTTAATTTTTTGTGCGTAAAGGTCCCCAAATCAAGCCTTAACTTTTGGCATTCTGTTTTCAATCTTCTTCTCCGTTGTTTGTTTAAACATTCATATCTCTTTCAGGTTGAGGACTTGTTGCAAGAAGACTTGACAAAAGCAACTCGTCAAGCATTTTACATTTTCACATGGGTCTTAAATGTGTTCGTATGAACGATTGTAATTTTCTTTGCTATGAATTTATGACCTTTCATAAAAGCTTTGGGAAGATATGTCGGTTTCTTATCTCCTTCTTTAATATTTGCTTTAATTTGCTGGTATAAATTCTACTTTAGTGGTTTAAAAAAAAATTTACCAGAAGAACTTTTTTTGATAACCTTTCACGATCAAGCATCACAAAATTGACAATCATCATTTCCTTTCACACGATCAATCTTCACAAAAATACGTGCTTTTATGTATAAACCCATATGATCAAAACCGTCGTGATCATATTGTCCCCATCAAAATAAATAAAGAATCATTATATTGCACATACGCATGTAATTTGTATCCTCAATATGTAACTTAACATCTAACATGTCACTCATCGACGGGAATTGTGAGATTGATAATACGTACGTTGATGATAAAATATTAAAATCAATCAACGCATTACTTTTAGTTAAAGCAGACTGGAGGGTAACAAAATTCAAAGTGTGAGCCAATAGATTAAGAGCAATAGGAACATCTCAGATTCTCAGTTCTTAATTACCCCACCAGGTCTGCACAAATTTCTTTATCATGGACTTGACTCCACATTATCACCACCCCCCAACCATATCGACTTTCGTCACTCACAACAAGAAACCCAACTTACTTTTGTAGTGGAGGAGTTATAAATATTTTTTCATTTTCTGTTACTCGCTCTTTGACTTTTGTCTCCTCCTCCCACCTCCATTAACTCCACAAATCAAATGAAAAAAATAACACCCCTCTCCATTAATTTTCTTTTATTTATGTTCTTATTTCCATGTTATTAGATTCATCTATCTAATAGTTGTTCTTTATTTTTCTTTCCCAAGGACAAGGTGAAGGTCAGCTCACTAAATACTGGGAGCTAGTTGCCGTTTGTTAATTCTTGTTCTGCTAAGCTTTTGACTCTGTTTTGTTTCGTTGAAATACTTCAATTAGTTTAATATAATAAAATATAAATCTTGGAATCTGTCAATTATCTGAAGTTGTCACCTAGCTCAAAGTCTCAAACCCAGCTTGTGCTTGGCTAGATTTGTGCACTGTATTTATTTAGTTTATTTTATTTTGAGGGGCTATTTGCCTATTTGTATGGAAATACCTTTTAAACTCCAAAAGGGTACCAAGGGTTTGCTGTTTCTCTCTTTGGTGGAGCTCCCATGATCTCCAAGGTGCCATCTTTTCTCTCCTCTATTCATTTATCTTCAAGCCCTGTTTTTGATTCATAGCAAGAAGTTCTTTTGTTGCTTTTTTTTTTTGTATTAGAAACCCTTGATTTCATTCTTTATAGGTGCCTCAATCAAATCCAAGATTTTGTGATGATGGGTGATTGTAGGGGGTTTCATTTCTTAATCTGGGTTGCTTCAGTTTTATGCCTTGTGTGCTTTTGCTCTTGTCAGTTTAATCCTGCTGATACGTACCTTATAGACTGTGGATCACGCACCAATACTACAGTGGGTAACCGTGTTTTTGTGGCTGATAATTCAGCTTCAAAGTTCCTTTCAACCCCGCAAAATGTTGTTGCCAATATTTCTGAATCTGTTACTTCCTCCAACGATTCACAGCTTTATCAAACAGCTAGAATTTTCACCGGATCCTCTAAGTACACCTTTCCTATCAGTCGCCGTGGTAGGCACTGGATTCGCCTTTACTTCTATCCATTTGTTCACCAGAGTTACAATATGAGCCGAGCAAGTTTTTCTGTTTCCACCAATGACCATGTCCTCCTCAGCAATTTCAGCGTGAGCTCTAATGTTTTTAAAGAGTTTTCAGTGAATGTAACCTCTGACAATCTTGATGTTATCTTAAGTCCTTCGAACAATTCATTTGCTTTCATAAATGCCTTAGAAGTTGTTTCAGTTCCGGATCAGCTCATTACTGATGACGCCTCCTCCATTAGCCCGCCTGGAAAATATCAAGGCCTGATATTTCAGACATTTGAGACAGTTCATAGGGTGAACATGGGGGGACCTTTGGTGACCCCTGAGAATGATACCCTCTGGCGAACTTGGGTTCCTGATCAAAGTTTCCTTGTGAATGGGAATCTCGCAAAATCAGTATCTAATATTCCAGCTGTCAAGTATGTCCAAGGTGGGGCAACCAGGGAAGCTGCTCCGAATACTGTCTATGGTACTGCTACCAGGATGAACTCTGAAAGTGACCCCAATGCCAATTTCAACGTCACCTGGGAGTTTGATGTGGACTCGGGATTTCAATATCTTGTTCGGTTTCACTTTTGCGATATAGTCAGTGATAGTCTTAACCAGCTCTACTTCAATGTTTATATTGATTCCTGGATTGCTGTCAGAGATCTTGACCTGAGTACTTTTTCAGCTAACACTTTGGCTGCTCCATACTATATAGATATGGTCACAGTTCAAACTGCTAGCAGTAAACTTCGTATAAGTATTGGTCGATCTACTATACATGACACTTACCCTGATGCTATTCTAAATGGGCTGGAGATCATGAAAATGAAAAACTTGCAGGGCAGCCTCAGTAATTCGAGCTCAAAGAAGCATGTTGGAGTTATCGTGGGAGTAGCCATTGGGGTATCTGTTGCGGCATTGTTGGCTGGAATTCTTTTTATGTTCTGCAGGAAAAGAAGACAATTGCCACAGCTGGGACATTCAAAGGCATGGATACCTGTATCCATTAATGGAGGAAATTCTCACACAATGGGAAGTAAATACTCTCATGGAACCACGACTAGCGCCAATTCTAACTCGGGTTACCGCTTCCCTTTTGCTGCCGTTCAAGAAGCCACAAACAACTTCGATGAGAGCTGGGTTATTGGGATTGGTGGTTTTGGGAAGGTATACAAAGGAGAGCTAAATGACGGTACAAAAGTGGCTGTTAAGAGGGGAAATCCTCGATCCCAGCAGGGACTTGCAGAGTTCCAAACCGAGATTGAGATGCTGTCTCAGTTCCGGCACCGCCATCTGGTTTCATTAATTGGATATTGTGATGAAAAGAATGAAATGATCTTGATTTATGAATATATGGAAAATGGGACCCTCAAGGGTCATCTCTATGGCTCAGGTCTTCCCAGCTTGAGTTGGAAGCAGAGACTTGAGATTTGCATTGGAGCTGCTAGAGGACTTCATTACCTTCACACTGGCTATGCCAAAGCAGTTATTCACCGTGATGTAAAGTCTGCAAATATCTTACTTGATGAGAACTTCATGGCAAAGGTTGCTGATTTTGGATTGTCCAAGACAGGACCTGAAATTGATCAAACCCATGTGAGTACTGCAGTTAAAGGAAGTTTTGGGTATCTTGATCCTGAATACTTCAGAAGGCAGCAACTAACTGAAAAGTCGGATGTTTATTCATTCGGGGTGGTTTTGTTTGAAGTCCTTTGTGCCAGACCCGTTATAGATCCAACCCTTCCGAGGGAAATGGTGAACTTAGCTGAATGGGCCATGAAATGGCAGAAGAAGGGGCAGCTGGATCAAATCATCGACCCTACTCTTGCAGGAAAAATTAGACCGGATTCTCTTCGGAAGTTCGGAGAAACTGCTGAGAAATGTCTGGCTGACTTTGGTGTTGACAGACCATCAATGGGAGATGTCTTGTGGAACCTGGAATATGCACTTCAACTTCAGGAGGCAGTTGTTCAAGGTGATCCAGATGAAAACAGTACTAATTTAATTGGCGAGCTCTCTCCTCAAATCCACAATTTCAGCCAAGTTGATACTAGTGTTAATGCAGCTGCACAGTCTGATGTGTCAGCAGTGGATGATATATCAGGTGTTTCAATGAGCAGGGTGTTCTCACAGCTTGTTAAGTCTGAGGGCAGGTAACTTGTCGGGGATGATATATTCCATGATTTTAGATCCTCCAGTGGTTTGTTCTCTGTTCAAACACTGCACAATCAATGGTTGTATTTTCTTCAGTCTGTTTCATAACGTGGGGCGGGAGATTTACTTCAATATATTTGCTTTCTTTAATGTGGCCTGTTTAATTGACCATTGTACAAACCAAAGGAGGCTGTGGCCATGTCTCATATCCTGTCATCCTTCAGAGAAATGCGTAAATCAAACATTATTGGTTGGGTAAGTCTGCTATCGAGACAGTGAGTTTCTCATGTACAGAATGGTTGTTGTTTTGAATGAGTTTTAGAGAATTGATAAGGATGTTGCATCACAAACTTTATCAATTTGCCTTCTTGCTCTGTGTCTGTTTTTGTAATTTATGTGAAGTTACCATCATGCATTTTCTTCCTCATAAGCAATTGTGTTTAGTATTATTACGATTGATTCTGTCTTTCATTCACCTTCCTTTACCGGTATAATTATGCTATATCCTCATGTATGTTAAAATCTTCAATGATTAAAGGATTTAAATGGCACTCCTTAAATCTCTTCAAGCAGATATTATACGTTGCGTGCAGTTCCGCCCGGGAATATGAGCATAGAGTCTATTTCCAGATCTAGAGAAATTATTTTGTCTGGGAATGCGAGCATAGAATCTAAATCCTGATCTGGAGATATGCTGGTGCAGTTGTTTGTTGTTTTTCCTTCTTTCTTAATATAAAAGAATTGCAGTTTTCCAAGATCATTTATAGGAATTTGGGAAGTTGTTCTTATACTTGAATCTCCATGTAGAGAATTCATTCATCACATAATGTTGTTAATCTTTCTGAATCAATTGGTTGCAATAACATCACAGGCCGCAGCTCAAAACAGCAATTGCACTCGATAGCGGCCAGTGATGCAGCACATGAGCTCCAACTACCCCTTTTGCTTTCCCCATAGTTAGTCCACTATCATTGTATAATCCATAATCAAGTCATGAACATGCACCACCAATTTCGGTCTCAGAAGCTGGACTCGATCCACCCATGTGCTGTTCAAAGCGTAATGTCTTATTTGTTTTTATTTTGTCGGTACTTGTAACAGGGTGTCAGTGCTAGAGTTCAAGTCCTTCTTTATTCGACACACAACGACGATCGAGGCAGCATTTCTCAACACAGAGACAGAGGACGTTATTTTGTACAATAAAATTACATGGGCGTGGCTGATTGCAGCGAGCACTAATTGCCACTTAAAAAGTAAAATGTACATGAAACACACTAACAATTTGCGATCTCCAAAATCAGTAACTAGAGCAATCGAATGTTAACATCAGATGTAAACAGCTAACCAAAAAAATTATAACGTGTGTACTTGTATGCAATTTGGGTGCATGAAAGATTCTGCTCTTAATTTGATATGGCCGGCTATCCAAGTCAGAATGTAATATTATCTATATACATGTATGTTAGTGTATTTTCTGCAGTTGGAGGAAGATACAGCTACATCCAGAGGCACGAATCAGCAGTTAAGTTGATCGATAATTAGAATACAAATAGTTGCGATCTGGCTAACCTAACATTCCACATTTCCACTATAAACACAAGCAGTAGCTTTAATTTTATGTCCCCTGTGAAATAACCCTTATTCATTGGCGAGAATAATCCAACGGTACGGTTTACCTACCACGCCTGCAACCTGTTCGTTTGTTATCTCCTTTTATATAACCCTTTAACAAACAAAACTTATTGAAGATTTAAATGTCATAATCATAAGTTGCGTGCGCTAAGCAGCAACTAGTTTGCATTAATCTGCCTGTTAATCACGTAATTAACGACAATGCACATTATTATTATTAATTCAATCGATGAAACCCACAATGCTTGCTTGCTAAGTTTCGACAAAGTAAAAGAGAACAATATGTACGATTTCTCTCATTAATGTGATTTTGGTCCCTTTAGGGCTCTTGTGGTTGTTTTTGGCAACCTTGGGATCATGTACTAGATTCCCCTCCCGATTCGTGATTATGATCACCACTGTTGTGGCTCTCTTCCCCTATGACTGTCTTAAAAATATTAGTCAATATTGATACGAAACCTAACAAAAGGCAAAAGGCATCTGTGATTTTGTTTCTTCTGACTAGCAACTCTGAATCCCTTGCCTTGGATTATTAGGATGGAGAAGATTTTCTGGTAGCCTTTAATGGAAATATATATGTGTGTGTGTGTGTGTATAAATATCACTCACACTCAACCATATTTTATATTTCGTGCTAAGTACTGATCAATATAATACACAGGCACAGTCCTCTGTTCCATATGCACATCAAATCAAAACTAACAGAGGAAACAACACAGAAGGAAAAGGAGTTAAATTAAATATATCATATACAAATAAGAACCAAACAAGCAAGAACAAATTAATTAAAAGTAGATATCCTTTTGAATTTATGATCGATCTCTCCATGATCATCATCAACTTTTGAAGTACATGATAAGACTCCACGAAACATAAACAACAGAGCATCACAAGATGCGTTTTTAGCCCTTCTAAACACCAACCACTTCTTTTTCTTGTTACTATTATTTCTTGATCCGCTCTTTGCTTTTGATGATCTTCTAGTACTGCTCTTCACTCTCTCTCTAACTCCACCGAAGCACTTGCTTGCGATTTTCTCATGTACAGTCTCTTCCTTCCTTGAAAACGTGTAGCTCCTTAGATAATTTTGCCTGCATGAGATGCTGTCGACAACCCTGGGGCTCGCAATTGCACGTGCATGGGGGCCACTACTGCGGCTGCGGCAACCGTTGGCGGTTATCGACCGGACAAACTCCGCATCGGATTCCGGCCACTTGTAGAGGTTCACGTAGGTTGCCCGCACGGGGACCCGGACGTCGTTGATGCAAGTTGAAATACAAGAGGATGCCATGGAGATTGGAGCAAAGGCTCTTTGTTTCTGTGGGTTCTTGTGTTTGGCCTTTAAAGGATGTTATGTTATAATGATTTGGAATCATGAGTGTTATATATATATATAAGAAGGCTTTCGGTCCATGCATTGATTTATATATACATAAACAAACAGTGGCATATAATTGTTCTCTGTTCTAGGACAAGCGTTGAATCTTGATTTCATGCGCTATCATAATTATATTATTATATGTATTTTTGTCCATGCGGAGGATAAAAGCTATTGTTTCATGTCACTTTGATAATGACTAATATTGCGTGAGTTGGTTGTTTTACATGCTATTAAGCAACGCACGTATCGACCAAATATATAATCTCTATTATTTTAACAAAACTGCTGAACTTTCACCAAATGTGTTTAGGTTATCTTATTGATGCTTGTAACCATTTTGATAATTTTAAATAAAATGTTTTTTTACCTTGTTAAAACTTGTGTCCTAATTAATATTAATACTTATTGAATCAAAACTTGTGTCTTAATTAATATTAATATTTTGGTTGAACGACACATGCATACTCGGTTATTCATTAATTTCTACTATAATCTACTATAATCTTGAACCATTTTTAGGCTTTGTTGCAATTTATTTAAGCTTTGAGTCTAACCATTTACTAATGAAGAATCTTGTGCCTAATGGGTAAGGATAGAACCGTAGAATTGTGGAGTGAAAAGCCGTGATCATGATATGAATGGCCGCTTCCATTGGATTTTGTGGCCATCAAGGCAAAATCATTTACGCGTTCACAGCAGCAGCAGATGCATTTGATTTCAAGAAACCCGCTGAAAGAAAAACTTATTGAAGGCTATGCCTTTGTTACAAAGTTAATTCAATTCGTTAACTTATTCTGCTAACCTGAGGTGCAGCCGTCTATTATTAATTAGAAGAAACCATGAACATGCGTTGATTTCTCGGAGACAAATTGAATCTTTATGTTTGATTCAATTGAGAGTTTTGTCCGTTAAGCATTCAATACAAATGGGGCATTGCACATAATGTAATCAAATGGGAATTTTTGCAAGCAATTTTGAGAAACGAATGTGATAGCAAGAAAGTGACATCCACTTATGAATCGCTGTCCTTTATGGAAACCACAAAGTCACCGTCCATGGTGTTGTGTTCAAACTTCAAACACCTTTCAGTCACTTCATGTGATCGATCAAGCACCAGCGCTGAGCCCAGAGACTTGCGATCTTCAATTGACAGGGCAAAGATTGAAAATTGAAACAAAAACACGACAAAACAAAAGCGGTTAGACAAAAGATGTTGACATTGAATACTGCTACTCACACAAAGCTAATATTATAACTAAAGTTATTAGGCCCCTAAGGTTGGATCATCGAAGTAATATTTGAGCCACTTATCATCAGCGTGACACAAATGAAATTCATCACCGGCATGACCCAGATGAAATTTGGGACTATTTACTGATTGGATTTCAGGGTTTAAGCCCAGGCGAATGCCAAACTGCTACACCACGACCTGTAGCACCATGGGTGATTTCTCGATTATTGATGGTTTTTTTTCCCTTCTTCCTTCTTTTTCTTTTTCTGTTTTTTGAATTTTCGATCATTGATAGTTGGGGGAAGTATCTTAACAAACAAAAATGGGTCCAATCCAACGAGAATCTCTAAAAAAATTTTGATGATTGCAGTCTGTAGAACCCTAAGTCACTGCCATTTATTAAGGCACTCACCCTTTTTATAAAGCCATGTTTACAAAATAATGTTAGATACCCATTCACCATTGAATTTTTTGAAATCAATAACTCTAACATTTCTATTAAGATTTTAAATAAAAAAATAATTTAAAATATCTTAACTCTTATTTATCATATGATAAAATAATAATTTTATTAAAAATTTATCGTCTAATAAATAAGTGATAAATAACTAACATCACTTAGTTTTAAAATGAATGTTATGAAAGTATGGAACCAATGTCTTAAAGTGGTATATTCCCTCACATTATCTAGTCTTTGGTCTCTTATCTCTACTCTCTACCAAGCAATTAGGATAATCTAGAACAATTACAATAATTTAATGGATAGATTCAGTTATTGTACATTCTTTTGAAGTTTAATTTGATATTAAATTTTACTCAAACTATTCATAATTTCGTCTATCAAAACGATCAATTATGTAAAAACAACAAATAAAATAGAACACCTACCATAGCTAACAAGTAGTAATAATTCACTGTAAAAGGGTGAATGCATAATAGAATCATCCATTAGTTGGTTGGTAAATCATTTATCTTTTTGCACATAAATAAGATTCAAATACTTGTGTTTTTTATGGTAAAAATTTTATTTTGATTATTAGGAAGTAAATTCAACCCATTTTTTGTTTACCCAGACATCCGAGATACATGATAATGAAATTATATATACATATAGACATTGATAAATTTAAGATTATAAATATAACATAATTAAGTCGATAAGCCTCCGTAGATCTTTTATTGTAAATACAGCACTATTTTTATTCTAGTTATTGACATTATAAATAAGATATTTATCAAAATCTTGTTTTAAGATTACTAACAATAAATATTAGTTTGATCAACCATACAGTGATATTGCACTTACTAAGCACTCTCCAGAAAATTTGATCTCACACTATGTTAATCGATTCATGAGATGATTAGATAATTAAATATATAATTTTATAAGTTAAAAGTGCATGCCATCTAATTGATGAATAGAAGAAAAGAAAAAGTGTAAAAAATTTTGAATATTAATGGAGAAGTCAAAAATGTTGCCAAAACTATTTAGGCTATTATTAATTTTCGTTTTTTATTTTTATATTATGCATTGTCGGCAATGGACTACCAATACCATATATTATATAAATATAGCAAATCCCTACACATATTTTGTTACGACTTATATATATATATATATATATATATATATGTATATATAAATATTTTTTTCTTTTGAATTTGTTAAAACTAATTACCGTCAGAATTTCTTAATAGGGGAGGAAAGGGGATGTCCAAGAAATTTCAAATTAATAATTTATCCTAAAGCTTTCCCCGTATAACGATGACGTGATGCACCCATGACCTCGCCACTCCTCATACGCCACGTCAGCATGGGGATCACATGCGAGTACTTTTACTTGTACATCACCACGCTTTCCCGACGTGGCGTGGTCCCATTGGTCACCCCCCCGTGGAATCTGGCTTCTTCCTGAACGACTATCACATTGAAAAACAAACTACCCATTAAGCCTTTGAATCGTTCGCTCTTTATATTCGCTAGATCTCGCTCTGATTGGCTTTTTCAGAAGGACAATTAAATAGCAGCCAAAATAAATATTTCTCGTTGCTTCTCTGGTAAGAGCCGAAACCTAAAATTCTCCATTTCATCAATTAAATTCTTTTTTTTTTCCTCTTCCCCAATTGTAGCAATTAGTTAATTCTTCATTGCGGAGTCTAGAGAGTGTAATTGAACTGCGTTGCTTATTTGTTGATTTAGTTTAATTAAACAGGAAGGGTTGACTTTTGTTTTGAAAGCTTTTCTCCGTGAGTGAATTTGAATTTAGAGTTTCACTTATGTCAATGCGTTGAAACTTGTGCGATCGGATCGTGATGTTTGTTTAAATTTGATTAATTTTCAGGTGGAGAGTGGGGAGTAGTCAGTTTCGATTCAATTTGGATAATTGAGTGCCAATGGGAAAGGGGAGCCAGAACACTGGTAAAAGAGGAGACTTTGACACGGAATCTTCGAATGAAGAAACTTTTCCTGCTTGGGCTAAAGATGTAAAAGAATGTCTAGAGAAGTACGGAGTGAATCCTGAGAGTGGACTGTCCGTTGGTGAAGTCGAGAAGCGCCGAGAGATCTATGGGTATAACGAATTGGAGAAACATGAGGGTACGTCGATTTTTCAACTGATTTTAGAACAGTTTAATGATACTTTAGTTAGGATTCTGTTAGTTGCTGCGGTTGTATCCTTTGTGTTAGCTTGGTATGATGGGGAGGAAGGGGGGGAGATGGAGATTACAGCATTTGTGGAGCCTTTGGTAATTTTCTTGATATTGATTGTTAATGCCATCGTGGGGATCTGGCAAGAGAGTAATGCCGAGAAAGCACTGGAGGCTTTGAAGGAGATTCAGTCAGAGCAGGCGACTGTTGTTCGGGATGGGAAGAAGATTCCAAGTTTGCCTGCTAAGGAACTTGTTCCTGGGGATATTGTGGAGCTGAAGGTTGGTGATAAGGTGCCGGCAGATATGCGGCTTTTGAGTTTGACAAGCTCGACTGTAAGGGTTGAGCAGGGTTCGTTGACTGGAGAGAGTGAAGCAGTGAGCAAGACTGTTAAGACTGTGCCACAGAATTCAGATATTCAAGGGAAGAAATGCATGGTTTTTGCAGGAACCACTGTGGTGAATGGCACTTGTACTTGCTTGGTTACGAACACGGGTATGAACACAGAGATAGGTAAAGTGCATTCTCAGATACATGAAGCATCCCAGAATGAGGAAGATACTCCGTTGAAGAAGAAGTTGAACCAGTTTGGAGAGGTTCTGACAATGATAATTGGAGTGATTTGTGCATTGGTTTGGCTTATTAATGTGAAATATTTTCTCACTTGGGAATATGTTGATGGTTGGCCAAGAAACTTCAAGTTCTCTTTTGAGAAGTGCACATATTATTTTGAGATTGCCGTGGCATTGGCTGTGGCTGCCATTCCAGAAGGTTTGCCAGCAGTTATCACAACTTGTTTGGCTTTGGGCACACGAAAGATGGCTCAAAAGAATGCACTTGTCAGGAAACTGCCTAGTGTTGAGACTCTTGGTTGTACAACTGTGATCTGTTCTGATAAAACAGGTACCTTGACTACCAATCAGATGGCTGTGACAAAGCTTGTAGCTGTGGGTTCTAGAGCTGGCACTCTTCGATCTTTTAATGTGGAAGGGACTACATATAATCCTTCTGATGGAAGAATAGAAGCCTGGCCTGTAGGTCGAATGGATGAAAATCTTCAAACAATTGCTAAGATTTCTGCTGTTTGCAATGATGCTGGTGTCGAGCAGTCTGGCAATCATTATGTTGCTAGCGGAATGCCCACTGAGGCAGCATTAAAGGTGAAATAACTTCCTACATATATATATATATATATATATATATATTGAAATTGCACTCTGTTGTTATTTATTAAATGGTGTAAGCTATTTGAATACTCTAAACTCAAATGAAAAAGGGCAATTAAGTTTTTAGTTTTAAATACAAGCATTTGCTTATAGTATCTGTGTGGTATACAATTTCTTCCACTTTGCTAGATTTTTTGCCTTTCCTAGTGTAATGCATTGTTAAGGCTTCTTTGTTCAATGAATCATTTGAAGTTTCTTCATATAGGTTATTCATTGTAAGCACTCTGTTGGAAAGGGAAGTTCCTGCAGTGTAGTTACTTATTTTAGTGTCTTCTTTTCCTTATCAGGTGATGGTTGAAAAAATGGGATTTCCTGGAGTTAATCATGGTTCATCTTCAAGTCCCAAGGATGTTTTACGTACGTCACTTTATCTCAAGATCATATTCTTTTTCTCGTCGTGATTTTTATTTTTCTATGTCTGAACACACTTTTTTTTTCTTTTCTGCGGCCTAAGGTTGTTGTCAACTATGGAATACATTAGAGCAGCGATTTGCAACTCTTGAGTTTGACCGTGATCGGAAATCAATGGGAGTTCTTGTGAATTCCAGCTCAGGGAATAAGAAATTGCTAGTAAAGGTTTGTACATTTTTCAGCCACTCGGACTTTCGTTCTCTCCCTGGAATATTATTATTATTATTTAAAAAAATTTTCCTTACCATATAAAAAGGTGAATAATTGAATTTTCATTAAAAAAATTGCTAATATATCTGTGTTGGCAGCATTTTCATGATGCTTCTAAACATATTTTTTTCTTTATATTCTCCTTTCTAAGATATGTAATATGGTATAATTTATCCCAGAGATGTAAATTCCCTAGGATAATAACTGTTTGCCCACTTCCCTAATAAATTGTGCTGGCAATACACATCCAATAACAATGCATAAATTTGCAAAATATATGATAGTGTGTGTATTCAGATCTTCGCTGTAGTTTGTTCACATTCTCCTTCCTAATAAAACAAAAATCCCAGTTAACCTTCTTTTTTAACCTTAGTTTACATGTTCTGAATCTAATAGATATTTTGCTTCCAAGGCCAGTTGGGAAGGGATATAGAGATGGCAGGCAAACTGGGATTCTTTACCTTACATGTTTCTTGGAATAGAAATCTAGCTTATATATTTCAGTTTAATACAGAGTGCTCCTATAACGTTTAATAAATCTAGCTTTTTAGTTTGGTACTATCAGACTCCACTTTCTGATTATTGGGACTTTTAGTCTTTTTTGCACATTCTCTTCCATTTCTCTCTCTCTTGATATCTGTGAAATCTTGCAGGGTGCAGTGGAGAATTTATTGGAGAGGAGCTCATTCATTCAACTTCTTGATGGTTCTGTTGTAGAATTGGACCAATATTCAAGGGACCTTATTTTACAAAGTCTTCAAGAAATGTCATCAACCCCGCTGCGTTGTCTGGGCTTTGCATACAAGGACGATCTTCCGGAGTTTGAGACATACAATGGAGATGAAGACCACCAAGCTCATCAGCTTTTACTCAATCCAGCAAATTACTCTTCAATCGAAAGTAGACTTGTATTTGTTGGCATGGTGGGCCTAAGGGTAAGTTGGTCCCTTTGTCATTTTCATTTTTGCTGTCCTACTGTAATTGTGTTACTTTTTCTTCCAACCTTTTAGAGAACTTGACAAGTTCACGTCATGATTGTGGTCACTAAGGATCCTCCTCGTGAAGAAGTTCGTCAAGCAATTGAGGATTGCAAAGCCGCTGGAATACGTGTCATGGTCATTACAGGGGACAACAAAAATACAGCTGAAGCTATCTGTCGAGAAATTGGTGTATTTGGAGCTCATGAAGATATCAGTTCACGAAGTTTAACTGGAAAAGAATTTATGGATATCCGCAATCAGAAAAACTATCTAAGAAAAGATGGTGGGCTTCTGTTCTCCAGGGCCGAACCAAGGCATAAACAAGAAATAGTGAGGTTGCTAAAAGAGGATGGTGAAGTTGTTGCAATGACTGGAGATGGAGTGAACGATGCACCTGCATTGAAATTGGCTGATATAGGGGTAGCAATGGGCATTGCAGGGACAGAGGTAGTTTTCTTCATTTCTACTCTTCATTTGGTACTTTGTGATTTGCCTCAAGTGATACATCATGATGGAATCCATGCAATAAAATGAATGCATGTGTTTGGATATTCATCCTTTCCTGTTGTGTTTGTTGTTGGACTATGTTTTTTAGATTTTTAGTAAACTTGTTAACTTGAAAGTTGGTCTCCTAAACGAACGAAAGTTTGACATGAGCACGTGTTAATAGCCATTATAGGATCTAATGAAAAATTTATGTTCTCCCTCCGTATTTATATTTAATTATTTATGGTGATTTACTTATTTTCATAAAGGAGTGCAGCTTTGGGTGCATTATAATATAGTAATCCTGGTTATTTTTTACCATCTTGTCTTTCAATTAGCAACTTAAGCCTTGTCCTCTTTGCACCTTAGTAGACCATTCTAGTAACATTTACATAATGCTGTTTTCAGGTTGCCAAGGAAGCCTCTGATATGGTATTAGCTGATGATAATTTCAGCACAATAGTTGCTGCTGTTGGTGAAGGCAGATCTATCTACGACAACATGAAGGCTTTTATTAGGTATGGTTTTTGCCATTTAGAAAAACCAAAGCTATATTCTTTTTCTTACTGCTGTGATCTGACTTGCATATTCACTGATTTAAATTAAAATTTGGGCTATGTTTTATTTTTTCAATTTTTACCCCTTGCACTGCAGGTATATGATCTCCTCAAATATTGGCGAGGTCGCGTCTATATTCATGACAGCTGCTTTGGGTATTCCAGAAGGCATGATACCGGTTCAGCTTCTCTGGGTAAATCTTGTTACTGATGGGCCCCCTGCAACAGCCTTAGGATTTAACCCTCCAGACAAGGATATAATGAAGAAGCCCCCTCGAAGAAGCGATGACTCATTGATCACTCCTTGGATTTTATTCCGATATCTGGTATAAAAGCTAAATTATATTCTCATCCCTACAACAGAAATTTTCAAATATGTTGACTTTTTCATTCACTGTTTATAGTAGCTAACTTCATTCCAATCCTGTCGCAGGTGATTGGATTCTATGTTGGGGTAGCTACGGTTGGTATATTTGTCATATGGTACACACATGACACATTCTTGGGCATTGATCTGAGTGGAGATGGCCACAGTCTTGTCACCTACAATCAACTTGCTAACTGGGGTCACTGCCGTTCTTGGGAGAATTTTACAGCATCACCCTTTACAGCCGGCAATCAAGTTTTTAATTTTGATAAAGATCCATGCGAGTATTTCCAGTCTGGGAAAGTTAAGGCAACAACTCTCTCCCTCTCTGTCTTGGTTGCCATTGAGATGTTCAATTCTCTGAATGCCCTCTCAGAGGACTCGAGTTTGTTGTCTATGCCCCCATGGGTGAATCCATGGCTACTTTTGGCCATGTCCATCTCATTCGGCCTGCACTTTTTGATCCTTTATGTACCTTTCTTTGCCCAAGTATTTGGAATTGTTCCTCTCAGTCTGAATGAATGGCTCTTGGTCTTGGCCGTTTCTTTACCAGTGATTCTAATAGACGAGGTACTCAAGTTCATTGGAAGATGTACAAGCGGGTGGCGGTATTCTAGGGCACGCAGACCATCAACAAAGACAAAGGAAGAGTGAGCACCCGATGGAGGATTGTAGCTGGCGAAGATTGGATTATATTGGGAGTTCACCAATCTTCGATTGCTATTGACTATTTAATTCTTGGTCCTCGCATCTAACCCTTGGTCCTTTTAAATTGGAAAGGGTTATATTGGACACCTGAAATTTGTTTAGATCGATCAAACAGGATCTGTAATAGTACAATCTACCTAAAATTTTGGAATGTCTCCAAACAAGTTTTTGATCAAACGGTATCTGTAATGGTACAACCTACCTAGAATTTGTTTAGATCGATCAAACAGTATCGACCAAACAAGTTTTCAAAAATTTTTAGTTCTCTGCAAATATTTTCATTACCATGTTGGTGCTGGTGTAGACACAGTATATAGCTGCCAGCAAATGTACACGAATCTAGCAATCCTGCTGTTGATAATAATGAGCACAGTACCCTTTCATCGTTCCCGTAACTATACTTGCTGTCAAATGGCTCCAATACAAACCAATTCAGTAATTAACGGACACTAGTGTAAGGCCTGTGTCATTAGAAACTTGGATTCCAAACTTCATTGCCTCAACTAATAACTGTTGTACATCCCCAATGAAATGGTGTAGATTTGAAATCTGATAGCAGCAACCATAACCCCAAGTCGCCCAACCCCTTTAGCATGCCATGATACAACCATAATTTGCTTGCATTTTGTTTTAAATCATTTTATATCACAAAAATATAAACAGATTTGAACAACCTTAAACCAAATCTGATTATTCAAAATCCTATTATTTGTTCAAACTTGGGCTATGGTTCCATTAATGACGAAGAAAGTGCGAAAGCAGCAAAATATCAAATGAACCAACGGTGTTAAGCTACACGACAATCTATCGTTAATTCTTCTCAAAATCATAGGTCATTAACGTTACAACAAATTAAACCAAGATTCCCATTTAACCAGAAAGAAAACGCACAAGTCCTAGCCCTAGAAACAGAACCACAAAAGCTTCTTGACAGCAAGACTTCTCTCTTTACACCCATCACAAACAAGCGATTAGCAACTTCTTTAACCACCAAACCCGTAGAGAGTCCTGCCCTGCCTCTTGAGCGCGTACACGACGTCCATCGCCGTCACCGTCTTCCTCCGAGCGTGCTCAGTGTAAGTCACGGCGTCGCGGATGACGTTCTCCAAAAAGATCTTGAGAACGCCACGTGTCTCCTCGTAAATCAGCCCACTGATACGCTTCACCCCACCCCTACGAGCCAGACGCCGGATTGCGGGCTTTGTGATTCCCTGAATGTTATCGCGAAGAACCTTACGGTGACGCTTTGCTCCTCCCTTTCCCAAACCCTTGCCTCCCTTTCCACGGCCCGACATGATTTTCCACTGCAGCACACAAACGCCAAGTTTAAACAAATTCAATTCAAATAACACTAAACCCAGATGCAAATAAAATAATTCGAGTTTGAAACGAACAAAAAGAGTTACCTCTGATATTGCGTGTTCGATGAATAAATCGGAGTGATTCGCGACAATTTTACTTCTTGTTTCTTGCTTCGTGGGTTTCTGCGTCCAATCGTGAGGGTCATTTATAGAGAAATGAAGGACGTGGAGTTATGGGGCTCGATCCATGTTCTTGTCTGCAGATTGGGTTTGGCCCGTCGATGGGTGTGAAGTGGACGGTGAGATTGCAAGGGTGTTTTTGATTCACGAAGATTGATGACGTGGACAAGATGAACGGTTCGGACTTTTAGCGGGTTTTTTGTGTTTCGACTTTTATGTTTTTCGGAAGTGGGAAAAACTGCGCGGCATTACACGACTAGGCGATGGCGCCTACTGATTTGAGGATTTCAGATCGGGCTTAAGTTCCTGAATCCGATCCGTATCCGGGATCCAAATGAATAGCATGAGTAAATCGGCGAGTAAATCGGCAATCATGTTTGTCAACTGTAGTTATATTAAGATTACGGGAGATTGCCAATTTCCCCCTTATTAAAATAATCGTATACCACTTACCACCTTATTATTTTTATAATGACTAATTATCACCATGCCATTATAACAGTAATTAAAAACAAGGATAAGAAGGTCATTTAACTATTATTTTTTGAATTTTAAATTTTATCTTAACATGTGACCTAAAAAATTAGGTTTTAACACAATAAAATATAAACTTAGATGAAAATAAAAGATTTTTTAAGTAAATTTACCTAAAAGAGAAAGTGGCTTTTCATCTTCTTTACATTTTATCATTTCGGGTGTTAGAGAATAAGTTTCAAAATCAAATTTTTTTCAACTGTCTTTTTACTAAAGCATTTGTGTACGTGTGGAGATGACTCTATAACCATTCCAAGTTAGTGAATGGTTAAAAGCACACATTTGATACAACCGAAATTTTTATCTTTATTTACTAATTGTTGTCGGTTGATGCTGGAGTGATAATGTTTTGGGTATTTTCAGAAAAATTTTCTGATAAGTATATTTGGGCCTATAAATAATAGGGATGCTAAGTAATCGGTATTCTAATTTTTTATTTTAAGGAATAACTCACTTTATGTTTTTTTTTTTCAGTGTACGGATTGATGTTGAATTGGGGAAAAGAAAATTTGGTTTCGTTTATGTTTTAAGGTATTCTTCTTTATAAGTGTTAAAGAAAATCATTTTTTTTAATTGTTAGTCATTTTGAATCATGTGCCTGAATTTAAAAAATGTTAATTTTTCTTTTCTAAGTATCATGATTTGAATATTTATATTGACAGATGGATCAAATACATGTCAATGTTCACTTTGATGGTAAACTAATTGACCTAGGTGAATATGAGGTAGATTGTTTAAGCTTGGTGGCTTTGATTAATGATGTTATGGAGAAAGTAATTAATAGACATCGGCTAGATGATGAAAAGTTCATGATAATGGCTCAAATTCCTTCTTCAAGTGATAAGCAGTTACTAGAGACTGACATGGAGTTGTTGAGTTTTGTGAACCTAATGCTATCTAGAAAAATTACTTTATTGCTTCTAGAAATGAAGTCATTGCCATCGGAGGCAATGCAATTAGACATTCTTGAAAATCATCAAACATCTTTTATTCCTGAAAATTCTTTTGAAAATACTTTGAAAAGGATGTTTAAGGCTTATGAGGAAGGCAATTCATCATGAACAAGCTACTAATTGGACTGACGAATTAATAGACAATGATGATAATGAACCATTGGACAATGACGATGCCAACAGTGTGGATTCTATAAATTGGACTGATGATGAAATTGGGGAAATTGTGAAGATTGACAATGAGGATGTAGAAAACATAATAGATTCCAATGATAATTCTGATTTTGATGATAAAGCACTTCTATATGATTATGAAATTGGTGATGAGGATACTTCACCTAAAGATTTTTATTTGAACTTAGATGAAGATAGTATTCAGATGATGGCCAGAGAATTAAGAGCTCAAAGGTTCAGAAAAATGGCTGATGAAGAAATCATATTGGAGGTTGGTCAAGTGTTTTCTACTGTAGATGAATTCAGGAGTGTCCTTAAGGACTTTACAATCCAACAAGGTTGTGTTCTACACAAGGAGAAGAATGAGAGGGCCAAAGTCATTGCTTTATGTGCAAAAAAAAGATGCAAGTGGAGAATTCATGCTTCATTGATGGTAGATAAAATTAGTTTCATGATCAAAACAATCAAAGGTGGAGCGCACACATGTGTACCACTTATTAAGAACCCTGAAACAACCAGCAAATGGGTGGCTGAGAAATTATTTGGTGAAATCAAGTCAAATCCTGGGATTTCTTCATCTTCTATAGCTTCTGCATTATTAAGTAGATTTGGTACTGCTACAAATAGGAGAAGGCTATACAGGGCCAAGAAAAGGGTATTAAAAATGTGTGAGGGTGATTATATTAACTCATATGCTCTACTAAATGATTATGCCAATGTTTTGCTTATGACTAACAACGATGCAATAGTAAAAATTAGTCAAGAATTAGTTGGAAACGAGAATAAATTTAAGAGAATTTTCATTAGTTTCAGAGCTCAACAGCAAGGGTTCATGAAGGGGTGCAGAGGATTCATTAGTTTAGATGGTTGCCACTTGAAGACATCTTTTGGAGGCATTTTGATTTCTGCTGTTGCTTTAGATGCAAACAATGATGTTTTTCCTTTAGTTGTGTGTATATGTGGGGTTGAATCGAGGGAGAGTTGGACATGGTTTCTGGAACTATTTAAAGAGCATATGGATATCCCCAATGATATGACTGTCTCATTTATGTCCGATAGATAGAAAGGTTTAATTCATGCTCTTCAAGATGTTTTTCCAAGTTCTGAAACTAGATATTGTGCAAGACGTGTATGCCAACTTTAGAAAACAACATTCAGCTGAGATTTTGAAAGAGCACTTTTGGAAAGTAGCAAGAGCCGCTAATAGGACTGACTTTGATGATGCAATGACAGCAATAAACAAAATTGATGAAAATGCTTACAAGTGGCTAGTTGAGAATGATCCAAGCACATGGTCATGCCATCATTTTGACCCATTCTACAAGACTGATCATGTGACAAACAACATGTCAGAGTCATGGAATAGTTATTTAAATGAGTATAGAAAGAAACCGATTCTAGAGCTTCTTGAATTTATTAGAATGAAACTTATGAAAAGGATCATAAAGAGGAGGGAGAAGTGTAAGGATTTGGAGTCAAATATACCTCCACGAGTACAAAAAAAAATTGCTAAGATTGCCAAGGCCGCAAAACGTGTGTCTATTATAAAAGCAAGCAAATATCAATTTGAAGTTGTAGAGATTATGCCTGACGTGGAAAGACACTATATTGTGGACTTAAACAAATGGTATTGTGAGTGTGGTGGGTGGCAAATGAGTGGGCTTCCATGCAAGCATGTCGTGGCTGGAATTTTACATAATCATGGCAAGCCATCTGATTATGTTGATAAGAGCTTAACAAGGGAGGCATATTTGCATACTTATTCAACTGCAATTAATCCCCTTCCAGACAAGACTAATTGGCCAAAAATTGATAGGCCAGTTTTAAAGCCTCCTGTAAAAAAAGTTCAATTGGGGAGGCCTAAGTTGAATAGAAGAAAAGAAGTGAATAAAGCCAAAAAGAAACCATTCTATAAGAGAAGATTCACTGTGAAATGCAGCATATGTCATGAAATGGGGCACAATAAAAAAAAAATGCCCAGCTTACAAGGTATAAATATTAAATATTAATAACTTTTTAAAATTTTATTGAATTGACATAGCTTTTGACATTGTAAAAGGAGAAGGATGTTTGCCCAAGCTCTGCAAATTACCAAGCGCTAGTTGAACGAGAAGCTCTACCAATAAGAGCAGGTAATGAACTAACCTTAAAAAGTGCCTATATTTGATGTTTCTAAGTAATAATAATATTTTTTTTCAGGAACAAATAAAACTCACCAATTAATTGGACAACAACAATTACCTACATACATTAGAGTGAAGCAAAGTAAATTAAAGTCTATGCATGCTTCACAAGCACAAATTAATCAAGTAGTTGCACAAGCACAACCTGAACAAGCACCAGGTAATGTTTAACCTCTATGTTAATTCCTTATTCTTATGTCCACGAACAATAACTAAATTAATACTTTTTAAGAATATATGAACCTCAAAGTACAATTGGACAACAACAACAACAACCTATATATATTATAGCGAGGCAAAGAAGGGCTAGACAAGGGCATGATCAAGGAACCGATAACAACAACAATAACGAGGTTATTAATACCGAGCATGTTCTAAAAAAAGCCAGAAAAGAGAGCAAAGATAGGTTGAATGCAACTCAACCATCAACTTCTAAGCCCGATGACTTTGGCGGTTGCATGTAGTATCTAGTAAAATATGATATCTAATTAGTTTTGTTAACTATTGTAGCAGGAGGGTAAATGTGGCCTTATTCGTTGGGCATGTGGCAACAAAATTCATACCCATTTGAATATTTTGTTTACTTTTGGTCAACTATGATGGAATCTTCTTATATTATGATTACATTTAGCTTATATGTCATTGATGCATCAAATAATTACTCCCCCTTTTGATTAAACGAAGATATATAATTTTTTTTTTTTGGGCAATGCAGTAAGATTTTGTTGGATTCTTTTTATAATAAGTGATTAGGTATTTATATTTTTGCAAGATTATAACTGCAGAGACATAGATGGTTGAAAGGATAGAATATCCAGGAATGTTTGTGCAAAGAATGTGGTTTGACAGAAGTGACACAAAATTAGGCTTATTACAATTGTGTATTATGGGCATATATAGCTTGATTCATGAAATTAGAAAATAAACATTATTCTTTCTATTAATATTCATTTTTTCAATCCATATATTAATGGCAATTAAGTCTTTTTGACTCTAAAAGTAAGGGCACTTTTAAAATTTCACTTTGTTATATATCAATTAAAACATATGTGGGTAATTGTGTAATTTTATCCACTAGAGCTAAGAAAATTGCAGCCAATCTCCTGTCATTTAGACACTAGGGGCAAATAGGTAAAAGTACTTAAAAATTGAGCAACTTCTGTTACTGTTATAACGGCAGGGAGGAATTTAGTCATTATGAAAATAGTAAGGGGGGAATTGATATATAGTGATTTTAATAAGGGGGAAATTGGCAATCTCCCATTTATCAATTACTGATAAATTGCTAGTTGCTATTAAGACGTTAATATTTGGGCTGGTACAGATTCAAGTAATTTATTAGTATCGTAATACATTATAAATATGGAATACCAGGTATGTATCCTAATAATGTGATATTTGATAGAATTATCTGATTAACAACAATGTAAGAAATAAACCATTATCTAAAACACGACAATTTTTTATTAGTCAAACTTTATTTAACATAGACACTAGTTTTCTCTACTTATATAGGCAAGGTTCAGACCTCAAACTTCATATTTTTAACACAATTAATTCATTATAGTGACATTGTAAGTATATGATATCTCATTATTCAAAATTATTAAGGAAAAAAGATCCTCTTTTTTTTTCCCTCCTGTCTTAGTCGCTTCTTGTTAAATAAGTCATTAAGATTGAGTTTTAAATTTTAATATAATAATTAATTTAAGTTTTTATTTATATTTATAATTAAGTCATTTTTTAATTAACAGCTTAATAAAACAAGCACTCCTCACCACTTTTTCTCTCTTCTTCTCTCTTAACATCCAGAAGCATTTCAACTTCTTCTTTCGCGGGAAAATCAGCTCTATGGTTTTCCGGCGAAACTTTTTTTTTTTAATTTTCTCCAATGAGATTTTTAAAATTGTGATGGTATGTTCTTCCACTTAGATCTAAAGATCTGTGGTGATTTATTATTGTTTATGTACCCAGCTTTACAAATCTAGTGTTGTTAATTTTATTTTGCTTGGTTTTGTGTTTTATGATGTGTATTTTTGACAAGAAAGGTTTCTTCTATGTGGAAAGTGTTGAAAAGACAAAGCCAGTGATGGATGCCTTTAAGATACTTAAAAAATATGGATAAAGTTTTACAGAGAAGAAGCTATCTAAGATGCATCAAAAGTGTAGTCCCCTCCCCGCTCATGTTGTCGAGGTTTAGGAAGATGCAGCCATTAGATGTGATGAGAATATAGCAGGTTTAGGAGTTGTAATTAGGAACTCAGATAATAAAATTATAGTTGCAATAATTCAACAAACTCAAGTTGGTGGAGATGTTAAATATGTGGCAATTGAAGCTATAAAATGGGATTTTTAGGCGGCAAAAAATACAAAGTTCTAATCTAAAGCCGTAGAAACTGATTGCCAAAATATTACAAGCTTAGTAAACAACAAGCATGATAGCAAATTAGAAATCTTGTGGATAATTTCATAAATTTATAAGTAACAACAAAGATTTTTAACGTGTAAAATATCAGTACATCTTTAGATTATATAATGCTTATGCCCACTCCTTAGCTAAATTAGCTTTAGGACACAATAGTCTTCTTGTATGGCTGTACTCTCTACCATCAAAGATCAAATGTTTTCACTGATGTGAATTAATGAAATGATTACTTTCTTTATTAAAAAAAAAATCATCTTTTAATTGGATTTAGGAAAAGAGAGAGAGACTTTAAGAGGGAGAGAAAAAGAAAATAGAGGATCCTAATCTAATTGTTAGAAGTACTTAAAGCACCATCCAATCTATGACCACATGCCACAAAAGTCTAAGGCTCTGTTTAATATATAATAATTGAGAAATTTTAACTTAAAATTTATAGTATTAAAATATTTAATAAATATTTTATTATTATTAAGAAGTTAAATTAATTTTATCACATAAAATATGTTGATGTTTAGAAGTTAAACATAAAATATGTTTATTATTTTAATGAAAATTATTAATTAAAGATTATATTTACCACAAAAACGCTTATTTTGTATCTCAATAGTCGATACCATATAGGGTATAAGAATTTGAGTTTGCAGCACAAATTGGCGCCGTTTCAGCTTTCAACCGTGTGTTGTTCACGACGTCGTTTCATCCAATCCCAGAAATCAAAATTTCCTGTAGAAAACTCAGCGACTTAAACCCTAACAAAACCGCTAACATAGACACAAGTCCGGTTCTTAATCCATCTCCAAACATGGGGTTCTTCGACCTCAATATTCCCTACGTCGAATCTCCGCCATCGAATGCCACCACTCACAAAAACGCACGTGTGAAAATCGTGATTAAGGCGATGGAGCTAGGCTACACCGGAGTTGCCTACAACCGTACGATGAAGGGCGTGATGTCAGATCGCGACCGTTGCTCGATTCCCCTCCTGACCCTCGCCGCTCTCTTGAAACTCGCCCCCTCTCTCTCTGCCTCCGTCAACTTCCACCGTGACCTCCTCGGCGTCCCACGCTCCTCTCCCTTCCGCCAGTACACGCGCCTCACCGTCTTTGCCGACACTATCGCTCAGTGTCAGGTGTTGAACTCCGGAAATCCCGTTCTGAAAACCTACGATTTGGTCGCTGTTCGGCCGTCAAACCAGAGCGCGTTTGATCACGCTTGTGAGAAAGCTGAGGTATGCAAAATTAACTTTTCTTTTTCTTTTCTCCCCTAAGCCTCTAATTTTATTTATTTTAATGTTCATATTTATACATATATGTCTGTTTTGTTTAATTAAAATTGATGTAGGTGGATATAATTTCGATTAATTTCGCAGAGAAGCTGCCATTCAGATTGAAGCTGCCGATGGTTAAAGCTGCCATTGAGGTATTGTTCTTGGCTTGATTTTGTTTCTGTTTTTGGTGTGTGTTTTTGTCTGCTCTTCATTGAAGGGTTACTGTTATTTTGGCAATGCAGCGTGGAGTTTATTTTGAACTAACTTACTCAGATCTTATCCTTGATGTTCAATTAAGGAGGCAAATGATATCCAATGCCAAGGTGAGAATCATATTTTTATTAAATACATAGCTGTATAATTGTTACATACTTTAGTTATCATCTTTACTGCTACCTGTTTTATAGACTTATAGATGTTGTGAAAGCTCAGATTGTTATATTCTCCTAAAATGAATTAAGATTATTAGAATAATTGTTAATTTGATAGTTGTATGCATCAACTTATCATCCGAGCTAAATAATGTCCAGTTACTGGTTGATTGGACTCGAGGAAAGAATCTCATTCTCTCAAGTGGTGCCTCCTCTGTTACCGAACTTAGAGGTCCGTATGATGTTGCAAATTTATCATCATTGCTTGGGATCTCTATGGAACGGGCTAAAGCAGCTGTTTCCAAAAATTGTAGGTATGGGCAACTTAGAAAAATCTTGCATCAGGAGATATAGTTACTTTTCTAATGTTCGGAAATGTTTTTGTGATGTTTGCAGGACTCTTATAAGTAATGCTTTAAGGAAAAAACACTTTCACAAGGAGACCATCAGGGTTGAACCAATATCGTCTGTTGAACAATTTGACTCCAAGGAGCATTGGTCTGGGGACTGGCTTAAGTGGGACTCGATATCTAGTGGTGAAGGTGATTTGCAACTGGATGATATGGCAAAGTCTTTTACTGCCTCCACTAAAGTATCCAAAACTGTCAAAACCAGTAATTTTGCTTCTGTTATTGACGGTGTTCCATCACACAGCTTTCATGTAAATGATTTGATATATGGAACTCAGGCTGTGTCACACTCACGAGATTGTGGTGAAAGTAATTTATTTGTTGCTGGGACAAATGAGAAATCTGTTGCATCCAATGGAGTGTCTGAAAATCGGAGAAGGCTTGATATTCTTCATGAAACTGATCAGAATTCATTACATAATGCTCCATTGAACAATCAATCATATAGCTGTGAAAATAATCGGGAGTCAGATTCACCATGTGCTTTCCCAGAAACTATAATTAATACTGAGGTCATTGAACCTCAACCAACCATAATTGAGGAGGATGATGTGGCAGAAAAATCATTTCCTGCAAAAGAAACAGAAAGGGATGATCAGAATACAAAACATGGCATATCTAGTCATGCAGTAGATCTTGTCTTATCAAAAGAAATTGTCAAATGTCCAGTTTTGACTAGTGAAATTGAGTTGGGTGCTGCTTGTAATGTAGATAATAAGTTAGAAGGTGACACTTTACCTAATACATTTCATTCTTCTGCTTGTCATAATGAAGAATCTAAGACTGCAGAGAGTTCTGATGTAGATTTTGGTTCCCAAAATGTTGCTATGGGTGAAGTTGGAATGAAGATAGATATAAAGGATCAAGAAGATGCATCTCTGGCCTTGGATAAAGTGTCTTTAACAGACAATGTTATTGAACGCAAACATTTCAGGGAACTTGTAGATGTTGTATCTGATCAAAACCTCCTTCAGGGGTCTCATAATGAGATGGATAGTAAAAATGGCACCTCATTTTCAAATCATGAGACACAGGTGACAATGGAAGAACTAAGGGATGGGGAACGACTGAGGGAACCAGGAGATGGTAGACTTCCAGCAGATAAGATTTCCATTCACGAGTCATGGACTGAGATGATAGTTACAGATGACTCTTCAGTTGCAAATCATGAAGCGTGTGAGGAGGTCATGGTGGAAAAGCAAAAAAATGGAGTACAATTCAGGGAACCAGGTGAAAGACTCATCACCGGTCAGAATCTGTTTTTGGATTCTTCCAAAGATTTTAGTGTCAAAGAGAACTCCTCTGATGCCAATCAAGAGGGCCTAGATGATGAGAAAATGGAAGAGCAAATTCATGGAGAAGCTGATAGTGAAACTGATCATCCAACATTGGTTCTGTGTGTATCTGGTAAATACTACTTCTTAAAGAGTTTGTTTTAACAATATTGAAACTTCGTTACTTTTGGAAGTTTTTCTTCTTTTGGGCGATGTCTTGTCAAAATCTGGTAATAGGCTCTGATATAACAGGGCACAGTTGTCCACTTGGTTTTTCGTGGCAAAGGATGATTCATACAATTCTATTTTTCATTTAGTCATATTCTTGTAACCAACAACTTATTATTTTTCTCCCCTTTTTAATGCAGGGAAAGTAAGAGCAAAGCGAAGGATGCAATGTCGAGCTCTTTTGTTCCCTCTAAAGAGAATGTTAAACCCTTTATCTTTTAAGAGAAAGGCTCGTAAGTTTAAACAAACGATCACAAAAATGTAAGTCTTTCCTAAATTTGAAATTTGTTAGGCATATGTAAATTAGATGAGTTTAGATTAGAACTAGTTTTTTCAGTTGTACAAGTACCTACATTTCGCATTGAAGGGCTATCAAATTTTGTTTTTAAATTGTATTCTTCTCATCAAAATTTCCCATCTGTCTTATGATCTGATAGGTACCATGCCTATTGGTACAAGTTACAAAATTCAAGCTATTGACTGGAATATATTTTACTTGGTGTGTCTTTCTTTTCTGAAAAATAGAAATATGGTGCTTGACAGGGTGGATGGTGTCCTAGCTGGTTAGAGTTTCAAAGGTTACTTACAGAATATGAGGGATAATTGTTAGTTAAAATCTCGAGATGCTATGTTTTATAATTTACAGAGCATGCTGTTTCTCTCAGCAAGCCAGGTTTTTGCACCTTAGGTAAGCTTTTTCAGTGGATTTATTCCATATGATAACTGCTTCTTTATTTATTAAGAAGACAGAACTTTTACTTACAGCCAAGAAGCGTCGTTAGTTCCATGAATTGATTCCTGGGAGCTTTATAAATGTAATAGGAACAGAAATGACCCTACAAAATATTGCTGCTCATGTGCAAGCTATATATATTAGGTTTAATTAAAAAAAGTGTGCTCTCCGAAAGTGGTGTTATTATGATGGCAACCAAGTGGATGTTGATGCATTTTTGCTTGATGAACCAGCCACACCTACATTAAGAAACTTACTTTTCCAAATTAGTAGGGGTTAGGTGTTGCATAGGGATTCGGCTCCTTGTCTTGCAATCAGATTACTAGAGAATCATTATTGTAAAAGTTGTGCATGAAATTGGGTTAGCTCATCCAAGTGATGTAGAGGCTAGGCATTCCATCCGCTGTTATTTGTTTTTTTTTTTTTTTTTTTAGTATTGACATGCTTAGTCAAAGGTGTTGTTGGGTCTAATTCAGTACAGTGATAGCATAGTCTGGACTCTGGAATGAGTTTACTGACCTAAATTTGCGTCAAGTGAAGGCGAATTCTACTTAATTTTATCAATAGAAAACTGCTATCCCTGGTATGGAATGGAGAGGGTTTCTAGCATTCCAAACATTGAAGTAAATCGAAATCAAAATCTTGATAAAAATTTTGTGGCTACATCATCAAGTTCCAGACTTTTTGGCAGCTCCTAAAATTTAAACATACTCTACATGTGCAGTAGGGGAGTAGCACTAAAGAGGAAATAGAGGAGGGGAAAAAAATACAATAATAAAGAGACCATTTTATAATTAGTTGTAGTGGGAGGGCGGCGGAGACCCACAGCCAGACCCAGCCTACAAAAGACCAAACATGGCCGCCCTTCCCATCTCTAGGGGTTGCTGTTAGAGCAATCGCTTTTAACTAAAGTCAAAATAAATTTAAAAAGAAAAAAGAAAAAGATTTAGATGCTAGTTTTTTTTTTTTGAATTACATTAGACTAATACTTAGATTACAATTCATATTATATGAGATTTATAACTGATATTTACATATACTGAGATTCGTTTACATCAATTTTAATATGACACCGCTCAAATTTTAAACTCTCAAATATTCGAGGGGCGCCAAACTCTCATATTGGAAGAAAGATTGTCTTCACTCAAACTCTGATGATTCAAAAAAGAAAATATAAATTAAATCCCTACAATGCAGATTCAGATGCTAGTTAGTTCCATCTTTTGTGAACTCTTCATCATTTCTTTAGTATTATACATATAAGCTTTGCCTCATCATCATTAAGAGACATGAGCGGCCAAATGATCATCAAAAAGGGTGATTTATGATTTATCAACCAGGGTGTGCTTTGCGGGGGGGCTTTATAAAGCTGAACAACCACTTTAAATAATCTTCAAAAAGACCATGGAAAATGTGCTTTACCGATCTTTTACCGTGCAAGTAATGCACATCTTAAGATCAAAAGGATATATTACAAAATACAAACTATAAGAACCTCAATTTCTCGTACAATTATTGTGTACTTTTTCCCTTTTCATTGAGAGTTGCGTTGAACCATAGAGATAAACAGGCTTTCTTAATTACATCAGTTATAGAGAAAAATATTGGGTGCTTTATCTTTTTTTTTAGTAATAATATAGTCACAAATTTTTATATAAATTTATTTTGTATAAATTGATGTGACATGATAGAATTAGTTAAATTAAATATCTTTTAGGCTACATTATTTATTTCTATTATTTTATATTTTTATTCAACTAATGAATTAACGCCACATCAGTTGGTATATTTATATAAGAGTTTGTGGTTATATCATCACTCTTTTTTTTTACCATACCTTTCGCAGTCACATCAGTATTAAATATTTATAAATTTTTTTGTCACATGTTTTAAATATTGTGAAATATTATAAGTGTTGTGGTGACTGCTTAAAAAAATTATAACTATGAAATAAAATTTAATAGTATATAAAAAAAATATTTTAAATAATAACTTTAACTTGTATTATATTATAGATTTTTCATCGTACAAATATAGTTCACTCAAATGGTTTAGTGTTGTAGGTTTAGTTGCACAACCATAATACCAAACAATGCCATTCAACAAAAAAATATTGTGAAATACAAATTGTCCATGGCAAAAAACTTATGACAGTGTATCCTCGGAGCGGATGCATGACAGCACATATGTGATGTATCTACGGTGCGTTTAGTACACAAGGAAATTTACATAATTAGCACAAAATTTTTAGGTTTTAAAAATTAGGTCATTTAATTTTTTTTATCATAATTAATCAAACATCTAATTTTTTGGATGAAAATACTCTCACCACTCTCAATAAATCAATAAAACTAATCCAACTTTCAACAAATTTCCAAAACTCTCCACCATTAACAAATTGTTGTTGATGTTGAAAATATTGTTTTTAAATATTACGAGTTTATAAAATATTTATTTTGAGTTGATAGATTGCCAAAAAAAAAACAAAAACAAAAATCATTCAAAACAAATAATTTGAGTGAAACTGAAGTAGAGGAAAAACCTAGAAAATGTATAACGAACACAAACATTATTTCAAACACCAAAATAATATAAAAACCTCACACACATTTCATTCAATACTTTAGGTGCAACAATTAACCTAAAACTATATTTAGCATAATTTGTCATTCTTTCACCAATACAAACCTAACACACCTTCTTTTTTTTTTTTTTTTGCCAATACAAACCGAGTACACTGTTTTTCACCAACAATTTCTATAAAATAGCCATTCAATTTCCCAAAACACGCTGTCATTATTGACTAGAGAAGCTGTCATTGAATTAAGTGTGTGGGAAGTGGGCGACGAAAGCTTCCGCTGTCGCCAATGTTCCATATCTCCACCACTAATAATTTCAAGACCTTAGAGTTTTGCTCGTTCATTGGGGGCTTGATAGAGATGGGACTTGGTTTGTTGATGAGGGTAAATGTGTTCAAAAAATTTTTATTTCGTTGGTTATGGTTAAAAAAAAAAAAAAAAAGGTAAGAATGACTAATTTTGAAAAACTCACAAATTTTTTAGTTAGTTATGTAAATTTTCCTAGTAAGGACATAAAGATCTTGAGCATATCTTACGGCAAGAAATTACTGGACACTGGTAAGCATGTTGGGCTTCGATGTCAAGAAGGAGCGGGGGAGAGTGGAACATCTACAGTAAAACGTAAAATTACTGTTATCCACCAAAGTTTGTCTCTGACTAGTCACTTCATTTGGAAGGTGTGCCTGCACTTGATTACTACTATTATTGAAGTCAAAATGAATTTTCATTTCGATATTTTTGTCTCCTTTGGTGCGTTATACAGCACTGCAAGAACCTTTTTGGTTTACAACGTGAGAAATTGTTCGTCTGCCGATGTACTGATTCTACGAAGCGCACACCCTGCTACACTCAAGTACAGGTAGAGATGGCCAATGGGTCGGATGGTACGTGTCCGTATGGCGCGTGGCACGGCCTTGGCGTTCCGGCGTGTCTGGCGGCGCGGCAACGTGAGCATGTCGAGGCGCAAAGTTAAACCTTGAGTTCAAGCTAATATTGGCGGGTAGAAATAATACGGCATCGCGCGGCATGTGAAAATGGCAAATAAAGCGCGGCCCATTTAGTAAAATATCTTAAAATATAAAATATTATAAAATTAAAGTAAAATATCTTAAAATTAAATTTTTAATATATTTTTTAGCATAGACTTTTAAAAATTAATTTAAATCTTAGTTTAAATAAATATTCTAATTTTTTATTTTTATAATTTACTAAATGAATAAGTAAATATCATGATTTTAATAAATAAAATATTAACTTTATTTATGATATTTATTAAATGAATAATTTTTATTTATAATATTTAATTTTACTTATGATATTTATTTATGATATTTATTTAATTAATTTTTATGTTTATAATGTATTAAATGAATAAGTAAATATCATAATTTTAATAAATAAAATTATAAATATCATAAATTTATAAATGATAAATAAAATTTTTTACAGCTTTAATAATAAAAAATTATTCATAAAAAATATTTTTCATATTAATATTAAATCATAACTTAGTTAATATTTAATAGAGATAGGTTTCGTAGACTGCAGTTATGACTTATTTTAATTGTTATTTGAGGATTGTCTATTTAATTTTAATTAATTATTATTATGATCTATGGAATTAAATTTATGTATTGTTATCTTATGATTGGTTATTGTAAAATAAAATATATAGTTGTGAAATTGTGATAAAATATTAATTGCTCTCCTAATAAAAATTAATATGATTATAAATTTATTATTATTATTATTACGCAGCTATTTAAAAGACAGAGATATTTAGCTCGAATAAAAGACGCCGCACGAGGCCAACACGCATACGGATCTAAAAAAAAGTAGGGCTATTTGGCTAAGATGATTTTAACTTAGACCACACAGGCCGGCTCAATTATGTTAGAAGACAAGATCAAGACTACACGGCTCATCAAATTAATTCGCTGCCGTGCCGTGCCCGTCCACCCCACCTCGCGAGTCGAATACCGACGCTGCACAGTCTGCTACATCCCCAAAGATATATAGGTAAAGCTCACTTAGTTATGTAATTTCTCACTCTGTTTTTAAATAAATAAACAAAGCTTTATTCTTGCTAAAAGGGCTACCTCCACTGGGTACTTGGGCAGCTTTTACTTTGTTGAGAGGTATAATAGTGTCCCACAAAATATTATAGGGATAGAAACACCCATCATGAATATAGAAATTTAGGCTGCGTTATAGCATAAATGACAACAATGATTTAGTTTGGTCTCAGTATCTCCGATTGTAAATACCATGTTCAAAATATGCAATAATTTTTCTTTAGCAGCATGTTCAGTCAATTCACTTTTGGCTTTGAGGACTATTGTTTATTAGCTACATGTTCTTGGTAATTTGATGATTCTGTTCCGAACTACAAGTCACAGCACATCAGTCTCAAATAAACCCTGAATCATTTCATGGCAAATGCTCTGTTCGAATTACCGAAGAGCTTTTGCGATATGAGAGCTTGCAAGTTCTCAATTTATAATAATAGTTCAAGTCAAACTATATTTACACAAACTAGTTTAAGTAAACGAACACCTAAACTCGAATCATGGTAACAAGAAACAATAAGCACTCTAGAATCAGCACACTATCACACTAAATAGTTCAACATAAGATTTTTTTTTTTTAAATTTTAATTTTAATTTTTAAAGATTAAGAAAATATATTTGCTGGTGAAATTGAATCAAGATAATTGATCCAATTGTCTTCGTCTTCCTCTCCAGCAACATGGCTCCATTGAACTTCAGAATTCTTCTCAATCTCTTCATTTCTCGCAAATCGCCCTCTTATGCGTGGCCTGCTATCTGCCAATGTTTTCCTGCACGCATACTGCATACTCAAAGAGAAAAATTATATCAATTAAACACTAATCTTCTCATACCAACTACGGAAGGTGATTTGACTTACGATTATTTACTTTATTCACACCCTTGCTTATTTTTATCAAGAGTATATCTACAATACAATATTGGTGTGGGTGGTACGGTATCTTCTACTCTCCATTGAAAATTTTTAATCTTTCGTTTCACTCAAATTTCCTAGTTCTGTTCATAATGCACCTTCAGTTGGAAAATTTGGGTGTCTAAAATGAACAACTTATTAAGTACTGCGCTCAATTCTTATATCTGTCAAATCCAACTTTGTGCTCGTGATTAAAAGCCATAGCCCACTAAAAGTCTAAAATCAAATGATAAGACAAGTGAGCATGAAATTCAAATTCACAGAGCTTCAAACATTCATTTAGTGGCCGTGTGCATTATATCATTCGGTAATCATACGAAGCATTGCTTCTCGACCAGAACACTCCCATCAGTGAGTCTTTTAAATTGTCATCATCATTCCCGCTTGAAATGAAATGATTACGACTTGTTGATCACAAGCCTTAATCATATTCGTGTTAAATTAACTAGGATGCGAATTATAACATATGGTTAGCACGTTAATTAAAGAGAATAGAGACCTTAATTCTCTTGTTGAAGTTCCTCTGAGTTCTCTTGCTTCTATATCTTTCAATTCTCTCCTTCTTCTCCTCTGGGCTATATGGACACGCCCTGTTCATCCCTTCAATGATAATGCTACTTTCACTAGCCAGTGGGCTCCCTGATGACCTCTGACCGTAATGCCCCATGTTGATTCCCTGCACCCACCAAGTTACCATTTTATAAACCCCTACTTAATTATCCATGCACAACGAAATAAAAAAATAATGTATCTATAGTCTATACGTACGTACATCATACATATGTACAGTAACTATGTGTGATAGTGCAACACTGTGTGATACAAAACAGCTACCGTCAGGTACAACTGACCACCTCAGTCTCCGTTAAAAATTATAAATTCTCGGTTGCGCACAAGTTTTTCTTTATGAACAACTATGGTATGTAATTTAACCTGAGAACTTAAGAGTTTTCAATCGGAAAGTGGGAAATATTACTACAGCGTGTGCATTATTAAAGACAGATAATGCAAGCAATTGGGCTTACGTGCAAATCACCAGTGCTAAAAACCCTTCTGACAGGGCTGGTGTCCATGTCGAGAAACTCATTAGCTGACATGAAAGAAGGAACCCCACTATTATTCTGAAACGATTGGGTGCTAGTACTCCTCTGCATCAACGTCGGCTGCTGACTCGGCGAGCCGTAGCTGCTGCAGCCGCTAGTGCTGCTGCTGTGAGCCATGTTCAGTGGGGACTCGAGCTCAGCGACGGCGAATTGTTGGTGATGATAATCGGGAGGAGCAAGTAAGGCATGGGGTGGCAGCGGGAGCGGTACTGCTGGGGATATTGATGAAGGGAAATGTGAAGGCGCGGGCACTACGTCGTCGTACGACGTGGAGTACGTGTTGTGATAATCTGAGGAGCGTGGGAATGGATACATGCCGAAAGGCGCGTGTTAGAAGGAGGAGTTTTTGAGTGAAAAGAAGTGTTCTGTGGTGAGAGTAGAACGGAATGACGAATGAACAAAGGGCGAGGAGAGTTTATTTATTATGCACCAAGGACGGGAAAAAGAAGCACAAGAGGCGAAACAGTTTGCTGACGTGGAGAATGACGTCATCTGTCGAGGAAGAAAGGCCGGTGGTGGTGTGGCGTTGACTTGTGAATTCCCTCAGACCGGACACGACGTTTGATTTGATGGCATTCGGCCCTTTTCCAGCCCCCACTTCGCCAAATGGTTATTTCAGGTACATTTATTTTTTTTTGGCGATGATTTATTAATACAGATAAAACTCAAAATAACTTAAATTCAAGTTTTTGAGTTTTTGTTTAATATAACCTTTAAGTAAAAATGATTTAGAAACAATCATCTTATAGTTTTGAAAACATTTGAAGTATATTTTACGGAAGTTAGCTGATTCAACTCATATAATCTTTTTAGAATATTATTAAAAAACTCTTCAAACAAAATTTTAATCACATCAACAATAAAAATCTCATCAAATAAGATTTTTTAAATAAAATTATTCCACTCCCTCTTCAAGTAATATAATATTATTTTTATACAATGATTATTGAAGAGACATAAATATTATAACAACATATTGAAAATATAGAGGGTATATAGTTATATTTGGTGAGAGAATAAGTTAATTAAAACGATGCAAGGTTGTTATATTTGAATAGTCATTTGAGAGAGAGTTATTTTTTTACTCTTCTATGTGCTATATAAATAAATAAACAAACAATTGAAGATAAAATTAGACTTTTTTTTTTATAATGCTCTTGCAATAAATAAAAAAATTGGAGGAATTCAGTTTATATTCACAGAACTTTTTTTGAAAAAGATTTGCTTTTAGAGGGCTCTATTTTAGAATTTAAAACTTCTCTAATCATGTTAAAAGCACTCTCCAACATTGGATTATAATAAAATATTAACTAGCTTCTTCCCCCTCCTCCCCCACCCCCACCCCCCATATACATACATATATATATATATATATATATATATATATATATATATATATATATATATATATATATATATATATATATATATATATATGAGTCTTTACAAATTAACACTAGATAAATTAACAATCTCTATTATATAATAAATTTTTACAGTACCAACTTGGACTAATGGATTAAATTAATAAATTTCGATAAAATAATGAGATAATAATTTTCTAAAAAAATCTTATATAACTTTGTGGTCACATTCAAATCATAAATTAATTATTTGTTGAAATTACAAATGTTGTTGACTATGATATTTTAATTACATAAAATCGTTACTTATTTATATAAAAAATGACTTTATTATTACTTTTTTTTTTTTCTTAAAATTTAAATTTAGTTAGATTTCATCTCTTTTTTTTCTTATTGTATTTAGAAGTTCAATAAAAAATTATAAAATGTTGTTGATGTACGTTAATTGAATTGTAAATAACGTTATAAATTAATAATTTATTAATTTATTAATTATTTAATTTCTCTTTTAATTAATGAATTTTACATGTGCTTGGCCGAGTTGGTTTTGTTTGCCTTTAGATATATTGATAATAAATCCCCCATTACCAGACACAAAAGTTAAAAGATTCTCACGAAAATCTCACCTTTGGAGACAAGCTTGTTATAAGAAACTCTATTTTATAGTTTTTTTTTTTTTTTGAACGGACTCTGTTTTATGGTTTGATTAATCTTTTTGTGGAACCAAATTGACAAGTTTCACACTTGGAAATTCGGTCAAACAATGAAGAAGCATGCAAGAATTATAGGCACTTTTCAACGTGGTCCTATGGATTATTTTCTTTTTGTGTTATGCTAAAATATTTCTCCGGAAATCATACCAAAATATCATATCCAGCTTCAACTTGCATTCTGACAACAAAAGAAAGATAAGTCCCCACATTTACATTACTCAGTTCCACAAGAGAGTGAGAGAATTCCTGAAAATATTTTTATAACACAAACGCCCATGTGAAGAGCATAATAGTTTCAATCATTTTATTATAGGTTAGGGATGATTACCTCTATCATTAAAAAAAAAAAACATAATTATAGACATAATTATTATTAGAACAATACAATGGATAACATACTCTTCTAGTTAGGAAAGATTTAGAAGTTGGATTTTGACCCCATCGCCATTGTTAATCATAACTTTTATGTCATATGCATGCTATCCCACTACTTTCCTATTTTGGCTTCCCCAAAAATATAATAAATACTAGAGCTTTAGTATCAATTTTTGCACGTCAATTATAAGTTTCTTAAAATCCCTAGTGAGCTTAGTTACTTTAATTTATAAAATTTCTTAAGGCGATCTGACAGGTTTTGAAATTTAAATCCAGTTTAGTTGCCATCAAACAATATTCTTTTAAAGAAAGAAAGTTCTTAGAACTATTTCAAGTTTAATCGGGGGCATAACGATCAAATTCTTTTAGTTAAAAGAACTCGTGTATATGCATATTCTTTCTATAGCGATGGCCAAGAAAAACGCGTATATTATCCATCATAACATACTAGTCTTCTAATACCTATCGATCGAATTCGTTTCAAAAATTTTCTCCGTGATATTCATTTCTGACACGAAACATCCATGCATCTTATGATCGATCAAGCAGTGAACACCACATACTTCTTGCCTGGCCTTTAACCCTACACAAATTCTTGACCGAAAATCAACTTGAAAACCTAACAGAGGGCCATGAATTGCGAGACCCAAAATTTCCCATAATGATTTTCACTTTGAATTTTATTTTCTGAAACTTGATCGCATATATGAGTTTGGGGGGGCCTCAGCAGCATCTTCTCAGTAGGACCCTTAGAATCATCTATATCGTTTCAAAAAGGAGTATCATGATTGTTTTCCACATTGATGATCAGAAGAAGAAATTGATAGCCATAAAGACTTTCGATGCATAATGTAACTAAGAGGATTCGACGTTTCGATCTTCGGTTGGTGAATAACTAGGTCGTAGTCGATGTAAACTAATGGGGAACGAAATATTTGTAATTTGGCAACAATAATGTCCCCAATGCTTAGTCACTCAACAGAAGCATACATATCTGTCTGTGGGTGTGTGTGTGTGTGTGCATTTTTTTTCGTGCAACAATATTTAGCAATCGCACCCACGTAATGTTAACAGTGTTCTTTATACCAAATTACCAACTTGTTATCTCTTGTCTCCGAGGCACTTGGTTTTCCTCTCGTTGTATAATTACTTGATGAAATTAATATAAGCAATACTTCTGCATTCCGTGCGGGAAAAACCAACTTAAAATCTTAAGCTAATAGTTTGATTATGAATGCTATACAGTTTTGATAAAATCGAAGAGAGAACCGTATAAAGATTTTATTTTTAGGATTTGTTTTCTATATAATATGGTAGCAATGTTATTAGGTTAGTTTTTCTAACTTTGGGGCTTAGTTGTGATTTATTTATAAGTTGTATTATAGTTTTAATAATTAAACTTGTGATTTATTTATAAGTTGTATTATAGTTTTAATAATTAAACTCTTTGATTGTCTCTGCTTCAATATATTTTTATCATTTTTATGCTGTTTTTATTCCATTAAATACTTCCGTCCTACTGCATTAACACTAAATTAATTAAAAGAGCTATATATTCTTTTCAAATTATAATTAATCTAAATGAAAAGGGTATTTTTTTAGTAAATATTGTTTTTATTGGTTTACTTTTACTTTTTCTTTTTTTTTTTATTGGGTCTTTTCATTCTTTTATTTTTCTAATAATATCTCAATGAAACAAAATAAAGGAATATAAATTTGTTATTAAAATTAATCTAGCTAGGCTATGCATATTAATGCATGCCTATATACATCCTACAAAATGCAATGATGATCACTTTCCTGCGGTGAGAAAGGTGGGGTTCTTCAAGTTGAAAAAAGTGAACTTATTACAATAAAGATAATGAAATTGGTTGTGACCCAACACTCTGTATAGGCTTGAGGCCTTGTGATCAAATGGGGTCGAGAAACAGTTTTCTCCACTACAATAAGTGATTATGTGAAATTGAGCTTAATGTGTTATCAACCTCAAGCTATCTATCCATCCATGAATGTGAAATGGCAACAAATAAAGAAATATACACAGGAAAAAAAAATTTTGATAGTGGCTTTCCATTAATATTTAATAGGGAAATGGTTTAGTTATGAAAGTCTTGATATTCCCCTTATTTTGGTTAGTCAACGGAGGGAAGTTTCTATTTGTTGTGAAAATCTATTGTAGGTAGTTACATGTCGTTCTTATTGCTTTTCTGTATTTCAATTTCATACTCCATGAAGTTAATTTGCAAGCACTTTCGTTTTAGAAAACGCATGGTGTGACTTGTAGATAGGACATTGATTTTAGATGTTTATTAAAAGGAAAATTATCTCTGCACCACCTTTCTTTTGTCGTATGTATATCTAACCACTATAAAATTTTAACATGTACTTTACAGCACCTTTGATTTTAAATTTGTATCAATCAACCACTTTAATATTAAAAAATAATCATTTTATCCCTAAATGAATTAAAAGACCATTTTATTTTATAAAATTTTAAAAACAAAAAACCTATAATTATAAGAATATAAAAGAAATAAATCTTAAATCCAATATGTTAATTTTTTATAATTATAATTTCATTTAAAAATTATCATATTAATTTTTTATAATCATAATTTCATTTAATTTGTATGGGAAAGTTTCTTAATATTAATTATAGGGAAATTTAAAATACTTATAGGTAGCTTTTCTCTTCATGTTAATTTTTGTAAACTTCCTTATACTTAATTTAATTATAAAATTTAAATAAAATTATAATTACAAAATATTATAATTACAAGATGTTATTTTTTATAATTATAATTTCATTTAAAAATTATCATCTTAGATTTTGAGATTTTTTTTATTTTATTGAATTTAGGGGATTTTTATAATTATAGTTTTTTATTTTTCAAAAGTTTGTAGAATAAAATAATCTTTTATTTCATTTAGGGGTAAAATAATTATTTTAATGTCAAAGTGGTTGATTAATACATGTTTAAAAATAAATGTGGTGCAAAGTACATGTTAAAAATTTGTGGTGGTTAAATGTACATATGGCAAAAGAAAGGTGGTGCAGAGATAATTTTCCTTATTAAAATAAAATGATATAATTGGGCATTGGATATACAAATTTCACGAGAAAAAAGACAGAGTTCAAATAATTATTAAGATATAATCCATTGATATTAGAGTCTAAATTCATATAATATTATAAAAGAGATCAGTTCTACGTAACATAGCTTGGACATTTGTGCCAATAAAGATGAGATCTTCTCCTACTTATAATTATAAGTAACGACATTAAACCCTCAACGAGAACTTAAACCTCATTTCACCACTCGACTCTTGTGTGGGTTGGCACTTAGCAATTTATGCTCTTTTGTTATTAGATTTTTTTTTATGCCTTTCTTTAAGGAAGTACTAAATCAATATTTTTCATTCAGTTTTCTAAGTTGGATAGTTTTTTTCCTTGTTGATCGTTTCAATTTCATAATCCATGAAGTTTCAAATCATATTTTGGCTTCCAAATGCATGGTGTGACTTGTGGGAGATAGATTTTAAGATGTTAATGGGAAAAAAATTGATATGCAGGACGTAGGATCGATGTTTAAATTTTATGAAAAGGAAGAAAGTTTTCTATTTAAATCGATTGGAGTATATTTTTAATAATCAAATCTGTTGGTTTGCAACTTCAGCAAAAAAAAATTTCTCCATGTTTTTTAAGAACTATATATTGTCAGCATTATGTCCATTGCCAACCCTGAATTCTCAGATGGCTCGAAAAAGGCCACTATGTTTGGAAAACGATATAAATATAAATGGTCATATTAATACAAGATGTTAGGGATCGAACTTAAATCTCAATGCTATATATCACACATTTATTAGATAATAAATTTCACAACTTGTAAAAGTGCGTAGCCATCATTTAATAAATGAACATTATATCAATTAAATTTTAAATTAGGACTTAAATATTTAATACTTAACATTCTCTAATTAAAGGCATCACTTCACCAAAAAAAAAAAAAAAAAAAAAAAACACCACGCTAGCAAGTTGCTAAAGTAACGCCAGTGCCAATATTTAAAAAGAAGTTATCGACAATCATTTATATACTTTCGGCCTTGACCTAGAAGCCCTAGCTAGCTATTACTTATCCAGCAACGTGAAATCTTGACTCTTGTACATTTATCACATCAACGGTCATTTCCAAACAATTTAAAGCCTTCCAAGTTTGTATCTTTATAACTCTTGGTGGGGGTGTTGAATTAATCAATCAATAGTGATGGAGAAAGATGGAACAAATTCCCCTTAAATAAAGATGATAAGGCATAAAAAGCATTATGGTCCTTTTCATGGCTGTATTTTCATGTGAAAGCTAGCTAGAGAAATGAAGAAGATATACATCAAAGTGTCTAAGCAATCGCCCCCTTTACTTTCTTTGGAGGATATATCAAATCAACTGAAGAGTCAAATTCAATTCATTTCTCTGTAAGTTGGTTTGGTCTTTAATCATGTAGCACTATATTGCAAGATCTAAGTTTACAAATTTGCCCAAAATTTCCCCAAGATGGCCAGGCAGGCAGGCAAAAAAATTTCATTTGCACGGACCGCAATAAGACTTGCCGCTAGATGTCGCTGCATAGGCATTTGCTTTTAATAGGAGATACTAGCCTAATAATCTCATCATCTTTTAGTTAAAAATTTTGATGATATGTAGTATTGTATAATATTCATTTATATTATTTATTTATTTGGGTTTTTTACCGAATGAAGGGCAAATCTTCAAGGCCCAACGAATCTTGAAGGTCCAAAAAGTTGATGAGAAGCTCGTCGGTGAACTTTAGTCAATTTACTTAACAAGTCAAATTAATTTCTCAATTTATTAATTACATGAGAAAGTATTAATTTTAATGTTACAACCTGAAAAAATTTAATTCACATATAATTTCAAAATTCCTTTTATCATACTCAACTCATAATTATAATGAACCTTACCCTACGAAGGAGACTGAGAACAATTCAACAAAGAACCTCTAAATAAGTACAAGCTATGCATGCATGCAAAAAATATATAACCACCACAACAAATTGAAAATTTAAAAAATCCAGAAAAATCTGATTATTATTAAAATTGATGAGTATATTACATGATTTTATTACTATCGCATTTGAATGATGAGGCACAATTCTATCATCTAAACTCTCAAATTACATGCTTAATTTGAATATTATATGCGTTAGGATCGTGACCATGTCAGTTGGTCAGGACGCGCGCGGCTGCAGGCTTGGGAGGTCGCTGGTGCACACAAGTTTGTTAGTTTGAAAACGATGAAGGATCGACCTCATGAACTTAAAGCAATTCTATTATCAATGATCTGTAAAAAATCTGATCATGCACTCATGTGAAATCTCAATATATGGATACGAAATCAATTGAAATGTTCATTGTGATGCCGACCATATAGGCAAACATAAAGAACTCAAGTTTGTGTATCTCCGGATTCGTCAATGGCGGCGAGGAATGACGCTTGGTAATACTTTCTTTTCAGGTGCAGTTTAAACTCATTAAATTATTAAGTCAATGACAGAGAAATTTTGTTTGTTTAAATGAAAAATGACAAAATTAAAAAAAAAAAAAAAAAAGAGAGAAGAATGCAGGAGGCCAAGGGGAAATAATTTTCGTGGGTGGTGAAATGAAATAATAAATTAATTAAGAGGCATATTTGAATTGGGTTATATATTGCTGGAATTTCGGTAGGTATGCAGAGTAAAAACTAAAATTTAAAATTTTTATGGTGGTGTGCTGAGTATTGTTTTCGTGGGTGGTGAAATGAAATAATAAATTAATTAAGAGCCACGTTTGAATTGGGTTGTTGCTGGAATTTTGGTAGGTATGCAGAGTAAAAACTAAATTTTAAAGTTTTTATGGTGGTGTGCTGAGAAAATATGCCAAACCTCAAGGGGGGCAAAATGAAAATTACTAACCTTTCTTGACCCCATAGAACCATTTGTTTGAATATGTATTAAGTATTAGCGACATTTGCACTTTAATAAGTGAACGCTAATCCGCTGAACGTTATTTGCGGGTAATTTGAAGTATGTTATCTTAATCGGGATAAATTGAAGGTTACACTTTATTTAACTAAAAAATATTTCCAATTAATCCGAAGAGTTCCCACCTCGGTCATCATGTTAAATAATTTCTTCAACAAATCAATATTCTCAATATTCATAGAGTGCTGCTAGCTAGTTAAAAAAACGAGAGAAAGTTGAGAGAAACAACAGCACATGTTGCTGTTTTGCTTCCCCTCTCTCTTCTCTCATCACATGCTTCCTTCTCACAGCTTTCTTGATATTTAGTATTTTTGATAAATTTTTTAATCTTGGGTCTGATAAATAGTGATGGATAAATATTAATTTTGGCATTAGAATTGGGATCAGCCAAATTCTCTTTTTTTCTTTTTTTTTGTTGGCTAGGTAGTTTTCTCTCGCTTTAATTTGAAGACTAAACTCATGTAAACCAATGCCGAATTGGGAACCCAGGCCACTATTAATTTCAGAGTTGCATGTTTCGAAAATCTTAGAATTGAATTAAATAACACAAAAATAAACCAAATCAAACTTTGTTAAACTTGATGCGATCAAGATTCCATGCAACATTATTCTCTGGAAAATCAAAAACACTACTCAGGGTAGCCATATCTTGGGAAAAACGAATTCCCATTCCTTTCCCTTTCCATTTGAACGATAAAAACCTGTATCATTAACCTTGACGATGATCTTGTCTCTGAACTTCTCAAAGTCTTTACTTGAATCATACGCATAATATAACGTTTCAGTCCTATAACCTCTTGATTCCTTGTCATATGTTCCCACGCACCACGCTTCTGTTGTTGCGTTATTGGGCAACTCGATCGAAGTATTTTTTCCTGGGGCAACACAAGTTGCTATTCGAGGTGCAAAATCTTCATAGCATTTAACACAACCTAATCTGCCCGTGTCCTCTTGGTTGCTCAGAATCAATCTGTTTGCCGTACTTGATGAAATTTGTGATAGAAACAAAACGGCAAAAGTTGCGATAATGATCTTCATGAATATTAGCAAACTCATCAGACGTGGTTCTTTGTTGCTGTATTTATATATATATATATGCATGCATGAATGACATCTTTATATATGCTCTTCTTGCTTTCTGTTAAAAATTTCGTCTTAAAAGAACGTGCATCGTTATTTATTTTAGGAGTTAATGAATATAAATGCATCAGTTATATCTACGTCCTAACTCTCAAACATCTTTGAAACGCGTCATTTACACTTTGGTAATTAAGGGATAATAGCAGTGCTATTAATTAAGGATAGATTTGATCAAATTCAGTTACATGAATGTGGATTGAGGCAAGAGCTCATAGATGAGCTGAGATACAAAAGAGCCTGAAAGTAAATCAAGAAGTTAAAAATTGAAATAGAGCTTGAAAGTGGAATGAACGGTTGAGCACGAGACTGGCTTTGACGGTCATTTTGCATAATTTTTATTTCACTGTTTTACCTTTCCTATGATGAAACCTATATTCTTTGGAATATTTCTTTTAGCTAGCATTACTTATAAATGTATGATTCCATTATGACACAGTGTTGCTAGAGATTTGGGACATTGTTGGATTGTTTTTTAGAGGTTTAAAAGTAATTTTGTAGAATTAAAAGTTAATTTCAATATTTGGTAAATTTTTCTTTTGGTAAAATTACTCCATCTCATAGTGGATTTTGAAAAGTATAGAACTGTAAGCTTTTCGAAATCTGATTTTGAGAATTAATTTTATACTTAATACAATTCCAAAGATATACTCACATAAATTATAGAAATCCATAATTAAAATTATTAAACTTAAAGAGATTTTTGTTATTATTCATTATGCTGAAAATATATTCTATGTATAAGTTTATAAATGTGTAAATAAATTTTATTCAACATTATTTTCTTTTTAATCATTTATATTCTTACAACAGCTCAGTAGTAAGATTTACCAAAAATTTACAATACTTTTAAAAATAAGTTTTATCAAATATTTAACTTATTCTTTTCATAGTTAATTATTTTCACAGTACAGTTAACAATAATTATTTTAAAAGTTACAACTTAATTACTAAATTAGACCTTAGTAATATTGATATGATCTATGTGTTATTTATTTATTTTTGAATAAGATTGTGATTAATTGATAGTTATTAGATAAGAATTTATAAGTAAGTAAATCCTAACTATGCACTATTACAAGAGTAATGTTAGGTTTCCCAACATTTGAATCCCAACTAATATCACATTTTTCTATTAGATGATAAAATAAAGTAATAAGTGATTTTACATTCATCATCAAACATCCGAGTGATATATAATAATATAACTCAAATAAAAACTTAAATATTAGGATCCCAAACATTATTCCTATACAATTGCACACATAACACAACATCTTAGAAATATAGCATAACTCAAATCTATGACTGGATCCAAACTTTGATTTGAACCAATAAATCGTAATTACCGCATTTGATGCAGTCTGAAATGGTAAAAAAAATAAAAATCCACCCAAAATCCTGCCTCATTGTAAACAACAACTAGCTTTCAAGGATAGAACTTCTAACTCTCTTCCTTTTACAAATTCTAAATCGACGCTAAAAGGGTTCGGCAGATAAAGCTTTATTAATCTTTCTTAGGGATAGAAATTGAACCTTAAATCATTTGCAATTGTTATAATTTAACCTGAAAGAATTAAAACAGAAAGTAGACACTGAAAGTAAAAGTTAACACGTTGAGAGTTGCTGAAGCTTGCATATCTGGCCCAGCAGTAACTATTGCTAGTTGGTGTGCGATTATCTCTTTCTTAGTCTAAATAGCAGAACTCATCTCCTTAATTAATCTCACAATCAATGTAAAATTTTCTCCGTAATGTCACAATACGACACAACATGACCTAAGATATGTATTAAAACTATAAATTGAACTAGAACAATAAAATGCAAGCCCAACACGTTATAGATCATTAATTTTTATTATTATAAAAATTAGAGTACATAGAAACAAACCAAATATGAGTACTTTAACCCTAATGCGATCGAGATTCCATACAACTTTGATTTGTTTTTTCCTCCTGAATGCTCATCCTTATTATGAATAAAAGGCTTAACACTGCTTAGGGCAGCCAAAATGTGGGGTAAATTTCTTCCCATACCTTCTTCTCTTCATTTGAGCGATAAAAACTTGTATCGTTGACTTTAACGATGATCTTATTTTTAAACTTCTCAAAGTCTCTGCTTGAGTCATAAACAAAATATAGTTTTTCATCCCTGTAACCGTGCGACACTTGGTCATATGTTCCCACGCACAGCGTTTCCGTGCTATTTGTATCGGGCAACTTGAATGAAATTTCATTTCCCGTTGCAATGCATGTTGCGATTGGAGTCTTCAAATCTTCGATGCATTTAATACAACCTAGCCTACCCGACTCGTTTTGGTTGCTCAGAACCAATGTGTTTGCTGTAGCTGATGAAATTAGTCGCAAAAGCACAACGGTGATGGCTGCAATAAGGATCTTCATGGCTGCTGCTGATAGCTAAATTCTGAATCGATGTATGAAGCTTCCTATGCACCCACATGGGCATGGCAGGCGGTTTATATATGCTTTTGGTTATAATTAATAATTTGGCCTTATATAGAATTAAATGGATATAAAGTTTTCACTAGTTACCTATGGTCATCAGTTATTTAATTCTTAAATGGCGTTTTTAAAGCGAAAATATTTATGATTGTTGTTTAACTTAAATGAGTATAAATGCTTAAATTGCGTTCCTTGAGGTAAATTTAATTGCTTATATGATACTCTACTTTCTTTCTTTAATAGAGCTCATCTATCATTTAAGGAGGACAAATCTAGAACTGGAAATTTAGGGGTCAAAATACTAAAATGGTATATTTAGGGGGCTGATTAAAGCCTAATACAAGGCAGACATGTGGGATAAATAGCCATGCAATTTTCAAAGTTTGTAGGGGTTATTTTGTAAATAAACTCTATCTTATGTGTTTAGATATTAATATATATTGTATGAAATAGTCGTATTTGAGTATACCTTTGATTTTCATACACACGTGCATGTCCTTATTCTATTTGTTTTGTCCCTTTTTTAATATATATTCATTATAATAATAATTTTTTTTTTTCATGGGGCTTGGATCCGCTGTTAAGAATTTTATGACGCTTTCAATTACATCATTTGTTGTTAAAATTTATTCATCATTCGTATTTCTATATTTATATGAGTGAGAGAGAGTCCATTTTAGAAGAAAATTTTGGCCTAATCCAGTTAGGAGGGATAAAGGGTGTAAAAACAATTGAAAAAATAAAAACAAGAAAAGAGGAAAAAAAATCAAACCGTCTACTTATTTTATAAATATTAGAAAATAAAGAAAGTACGTTGAAGCACACCCCTAATGTCCAATACATATATGGAAGTACACACTACTCAAAGCTCAAACACAGGTCCAATATATATGTATAAGAAGATGATACTAGTGAGGAGCAGCCAAAAGTGCTTGTGATTGCCTCTCATAGCGGAAGCCATTTTTCTTTGAATCATCAGCAGACCAAACAAAAATACCGTGGAGTTGTTTCTGGCTCTTGAGCCTGCTGCAAGCAGTGAAGAATCCATCACCTGGAGCCAGACCGCCACTCCCGTCGCTAATAAAGCTCACCAAGACCTTGCCGCCTTTGTAATTGGAGCTCTGAGTCTTGAAGTAATCCATGAACTGAGACTCACTGGTTCCCTGAGCATACGCGTAAAATTGAAAGTTAACATAATCAATAAGGCCACCGTCGCTTTTCCACAAGGCCAAGTAATGGCTCTGAACTTGGTCATCATCGTATGGTGCGATTGAAGCAAAAGAGATGACACCATTTTTCTTGAGAGTTTTAATTAGGCGCCCTATGCATTCAGCAAATGTATTAGGATCGGCTTGGAAATGTTCATAATCAATGTCAATTCCATCCAAGTTGTATTCTTTGATGATACTTGTGAGTGAAGCAACCGCGTTAGACACCCAAGTGTCTACTGATGAAGGGTTGAAGTATACCTTGCCACTGGACACACTATCCCCTCCGAGGCTCAACGCAACTTTGACGTTAGAGTGGCGATTCTTGATGGCAGAAACTTGCGAGGGGCTAAGGTTACCGGTGTCCCAGAAGACGTTGAATTTTCCATTGGTGGGCGAGGGAGAGCTTGACGTGTCATAATCAATGGCAAATGAGAGAATATAGTGGAACTCAACGTTTGAGTTGATGGGCACGTCAGTGAATTTGACATTGTTAAACTCAGCTCCAATGTACTCTCTGAAGAGGTTGGAGCTTTCAGGAGCCGCTTTTGCTGATGACATATTACAGGGAAAAAGGGACTGAAGAATGACAAGGGAAATGAAAAGCTTGGAGATGATTTGATTCATTGCCATTGGTTATGATTCGAGAGTAGATTTGTGTTGTAGCCTATGAGTGAAGTGATTGTGTAATTTGATGTTATTATATAGTCTTAAATTTTCAGATGAGGACCGAGCATTAGGGGCTAAAAACTGACATGTAAAGTTTGTGTGCCGTCTTGGTCGGGGAAAGTTAACTTAATTATGTGCTTTTGATCAATCAACTGTCCATATTGGAGAAATATAAGAAAAAAAAAAATCTACTTGCTTGTGTAATGGAACTTAAAAACATATTGATCTTGTTCTGTATCTTTTGTCCATTATTATTTGTTGCCAACTTTTGAATACGGAATGAATCATTATAGTTTCTTATGTTGAATGCTACCTTGGCCTGTTGCTGTGCCTCTCAGTGGAAATGCAATTCTCCAAAAGAGACAAAATAAAGGTACAAAATTCATCTGACTAGTATGGTATCTTAATTAATTTGAGAAATATTTTCATGCAATCAGACTCCTAGAATCTTTTGATTCTCAATGTTCCAAGCAGCAAGCTGCCCAGTTAGGTTGATTCATCTGTTGGCAACCTTATCAGCATGATTTCAGCATAAATATTTATATACCCAAAAACCCGGGGGGGCAGGAGGAGCATTATCTGGTACCATGCCCCCGCACTCTTTGTTAGAAATCTCTTAACTTTCTTTCTGTTACACCCTCAAATTTTTATGGACGACACATTAATTTTTACCATAAGAAACATAATATATTATAAATTAAGAGACAATAACAAAAACTTGAGGAGGGTCAACAATTTAAAAAAAAAAACTCTTTGTTGGAAACCTCTTAACTTTTTGTTACACCCCCAAATTTTTTACTAGTAATACTCTCAATTTTACATATATCATAAATTAGGAGTTAGTAACAAGTTTTTGAAGAACTTAATAGAGTCAGTAATTAAAAAAAAGACTAAAAAATTTGAAATTTTTTAATAAAGAACGAGTTATTGTTATTATTATTATTATTATTACTAAGAGTAGGAGTCGGCAAAGTTCAAATCAACTTTTTAGCATTCAACCTCCTCCAATATTCATATCCAAATGACCAATAAAATAACATTACGGGAAATACGGTCGATCAACTTTGCTATGTGGGCACTCCAGCATAAAATGAAGTTGAAAAGATGACGTGCAACGTACGTACAAATAACTCGATATAAGGGCCTGCTCTACGATAGAACGAAATGAAATTTATGGGCATGCAGTGTATATGGGGCCTTTCCTTTAATAACGGGCCGTATAGCATTTTTGTGTGCAAATTTTTCTTTTTGCCCCCCTATGCAAGTAAAGGCACAGTTCACAGAAAATCGCAGTTGTTGCCGGGAACCAGAAATGAAAATTAGATCAAGGACCTGTATCACGGAGTGAGAGTTGATAGAGATGTGGTAAAAAATAATTGTAAAGAATTTTATTTTTCAACGCTTAGCCCATCAAATTTTTTTAATACAAAATTTAATAAGTTTTTAAGTCTCCTTTTCTTCGGAATGATTTTTTTTTTTTTTTTATAATTCTAACTTTTATTAATATACAACAAAAAACACTGAAAAGCATTATATGCACATTTTAATGTCTTCAAACTGATAACTGAACATAGATGAAAGAATTTATTAATTTAGAAAAAAAATTGAAACTTTTTTAATGTTATAAGCAAATGTGCACGTTTGTAAGTTTTGTGCATAGATTTATGATACACAAAAAAAAAAAAAAAAAAAGGTGTCTAGACAGATATAATTTTTTACTACAGTTATTAAAAGTTATAAAGCATAACTTCTAAAACTTAGTAAATATGGTTTGCACATTTATTAATAAAAACTGCACATTTCTTTAATTAAATTGCACGTCTGTTAATAAACGCACATATTATTTTCAAATAGTAAAAAAATTTAAATTATCTGTAAATGGATGAAGAGATAAAAAAAGCAAAAAGACAAAAAAAAAAAAAAAAAAAACAACCGCTGGAAATCAGAACCAAACGGGCCCTTATTCCCACTTGCAGTCTTGTTGATGCTACAGCGAGCAGAAGCAGCTTAAGTTGAAGACTCATCTACCATTCAACAAACAAAAGAAGAAAATGATTCTCTTTGTTGCTTACAAACAAACTGCTACCTTTTCCACCCACATGTTATCTTTATTTTCCAGAAAAGCAGGCCTGAATCTTCAAAACCAAATACAGAACTTCACCCATTAAAACAACACCAACATTATTTGATTCCAAATTCAGAGGGCAATGCCTATTGTACCCTCTCCAAATTCTACTAATTCACCTGCCATTACTTCATCAAGACTTCATCTCAACATATAATTGCATATGCACAACAAACTAAACACACTGTAAATGCATTGGTTTGTCCTAAACTTGGTCTCGTGATTAATTGGTTTTTCCCGCACCAATATTCAAGGCAGTTAATTATTTCATGTTTGCTTGTCACGCAATTCTATCTTCATCACCCAAGACAAAGTGAGATTCCTTATTTGAGCTGATGTGAGACCACTTAACCAAGTAACATGGGCTATCATGATAGCCTGATGTGCTGTACAAAAAGCTTTAAGTTGTGAAGATGATTTTTTTCTCAAAGCATGCATGGGGCCATTGTACTTTTCCTTTGCAAGCGATTACATGCTCGTAACGCCCATTTTCTTTTCTTTTTCTTTTTCTCGTTTTTATTGAGTTCTCTGTTGGGCTGATTATTAATTTGCCTCTTTTTCTTGTTTCTTTCTTGTTTCGTTTCTTCTTTATTAGAGCATATAAAATTTTGCAGTCATGCTTATACCCAGATGATTACTCCCTCGCAATCATGCATAATAATTATTCACGTCCTCAGATGATAATTCAAAGGCAAAAATTTGAGGTCTTCAACATGGAATATTGCAGTAAAAACCGCCCACTTATGGGGGTGATAAATCACTCTCTTTCTCACACGTTTGAAAAATCATTTGATGATGAGTTTTACCATGTATAAGATTTTCTGATAAATTAATTTGTTGAAAATAAATTCGGCCAGTTTCAGAGATATCGGACATAGACCATAACAAATTTGATTTTTGGGATCTCAAATCTGATTGAAAACTTAGATTGCGCCAGACCAACTAACAGCTAGCTAGCAGCCTAGCAAAAAATTCTCAAAAATTAATAAAGAGATTGAAGAAATAAAGCGCCAACAGGAGCATATACATGGAGTGTGTCCCAAGTAATAGTTCCACTGTGCGCACTGAACCATACATTACCTTTGCCTCTCTTTCTGTAGCCGCCGCTATGTTTCTGCCATTTTTCACAGTCCTTCGAAAAAGATCACAAAATTAAGAAACAAAAAGATCGAATATTACTTGTGCCGCGGTTTCTGAAACCCATGTGAGATGTTAGGCCACATGTTAAAAGTAGAGTTCTTGATCAGCTTCAACAAGTTAAAGATATGTATCATTTATATTAATGCTAAGTTGTTGATTATCCCTTGCTACACATGCTTGGAATTAGCTGGCTGAAGAAGATCAGTCAAAAGCAGAGTTGTTAAAGCTAATTATATAGGTCAGGAACTTTTTATTTTTGATTACATGAGACTATTGCTCAAACTACAACTCATATTACATGAGACTATAACTTATATTTATAAATCAGATTATTACTGGGACCAACTACAATATTGATGCTAATGAAGTTCTATCCAGATTTTTAACTCTCACTAATATTTGAGGGATGTCTACTCTACTCACTCATGGGTAAGGGAGAAGACTGTCTTCACTCAATATAATTGAGGAAAGAAATACCCCCACAATACGTTTGTGGGGGTTCGAACTGCTGCCCTCCAAGATGGAGGTTAGCAGCCCTGCGCCGAGTGGCTAGGTCATGAACTTATGAATGCTAGTATTTAGAGTAATGTTATTTTAGGTGATTATTTCATTAGTGAATTCTGAGTGAAGTTGCTCACGATATAATCATCAAAATTGTCTCTTGATATGGTCTTTCTTTTAGAATATATACAAATCAAAGAGCATAGTCTGGTATTTGATTCCATAGTGGGACGGACTTACTTTCAAAACATGGAATTTTTTTTTCCCCACTAATGCATATGGAGGATTTGAACTACTATCCACGTGTATGCGTGAATGATGTTTATTCTTTAGTTAGCGGGTAGTTTTTACGTGTCTCTACTTACTGTATAGTTAATACACGATTTTAATACTAATTACAAAATATTGTGTCATAAGTCAAGTTGCTAACTTTATCTTTTATATACATAATACATGCACACAAAATTTAGTAAAATGTATTGAATATAGTTTACAAGTTTAAGGGAACAAAATGGAGAACCACAGTTATGTTAAATTAATGGGTATTTGATGATTTTCTTTATGAAGTTATTACTTAAATCTTTAGCCAAGGACATTACCAAATTTACCAGCATTGTAGAAACAAAATGCTTGCTGTCCCATATTAAAACTACATGTTGATAAGGATGCTAGGTGAGTCCCAACTCGCCGTGAGATACTCACTTAAATGTCAAGATTTTTCAGTTAACAATGGTTCGTGTATAATTGTCAATTTGCCACAACTTCACATCAACTGATACCTGACTTTCACTTTGCAACATGGCATTGTCAATTAGAAGTTTCTGATGCAAACTTAGTCAGTTTTAGGTGATCTATTTGGCTAAAGCAAGTGATTTTTTTACTTTTATTTTGAAATTAAAAACTTTTTTTTTCAAAAAATTAAAACTTTAGAAGGGAATGCACATAACATAATCACTCAGCAATGACACCATCCCAACGGCAGGCATGTGCACTTCTCACATCACTGATCACTCTTTATCATCACATGGGGCAACTTTGCCAATTGCCACCACACACTGACCCCACTGTGTCTTCCTTTAATTATTATCCACTTTTCTTTCTTCTATTTTTCTGCCAAAATATTGATATTTTCCCCCCAAAATACTATTTCGTTATTAATTAGTTCATATTCCGTTTCCCTGTAATCAAAATGGCCACCATGCTCGAATAGTTGTTTCCATCATAAATAATGATTAAAAATAAGCAGTAAAATTAATTTTTAAATTAAAATAATATTACACTGGTATTTTCTATAAAAAAGTGTGAGGGATTCTACATAATTGCGCGCCCATCAAAGGAAGTTCATATACTGTCGCGCCGCCGCCAACTATACATTTCGTATTGTGCCGTGTTGTGCTTAATTTTTTTTGTTAGACCCGACACGGCACACGTGACGTATCCACTCGTGCCGTGCACACACGTGCCGCGTCGTGTCTAGAAAGAAAAAAGCTTATTAAAATTTTTTTAATTTTTTTTAAGAGCGCATGTCAAGTTATTGTTTTATTTTTTTAAGCCTACATACTTTTTTGGATCCGTGTGCTTTTATTCAAATTTAATAAAATTTAAAATTTAAAACTCAAGTCCATATTCAATAATAATAAGAGAATGTAATATTAGTTACCAAGTTTGACTCTATAGTATTAGAATTCTTTTTTAGTACTTAACAATAATAATAATAATAATTTTTTTAGGGGTTAACTTAATTGTTAACGAATTACGTAGAGTCATACATAATAGTTTATAATAATATTAATACATATTTATAAAATCACGATTTTTATAATTTTATTTATTAAAATCATGATATTAATTACTTATTTAATAAATTATGAATATAAATCAATTATAATTTTTTTGAAACTAAGAATTAAATAAATTTAAAAAACTTGAGCTAATAAAATATATTAAAAGATTCAATTTCAAGTTATTTATAAAATCATAAATGTTAAATTTATTTTCATTAAAAATATCAAAACGCGTTTATCAAGTGACTTTTCGACGCCAAGGCTTTCTCTTTACCATTTCAATCACGTTATATTTTTACCACGTGTCAAAATCTAAAATGACTGCCCATGCCAAGGTTGTCAGATATCACAATATTGCATCAACACGCATTCTCGCCCCAGAAACAGACTGGCACAATAACCGCCCATTAGCCACCTCTATACATAATTATAATGTTGATACAATGAGAGTCAATTTTCTAGGATCATAATTGGAAACAATGATATAAGAGAAGCATTAAAATCAAATATAAAATTATAATTTACACTGTCTAAATAGTTTTACTTAGATGTTGAATCCTGAGTAAGTTAAGTCTGTCAATCTCTAAATAATTTTTTAGAAAAAATTCTCCTTAACCCACATAACAAAATTTAAACCTTTGTATATAAGTGGAAGAAAGAAAAATGATTTCGTTACTTGATTGTTGGGCTGCTTCCATAATCAAATACTAACACATTTTGGATTCAATTTGTGCATTAGATCAACTATATTTGGCTGGTTGACGATACACAATTGATGTATAGAAATGAAGCTTCATTTTTTTTATTTATTTTCTTGACAGAGAATGAACGTTTATTTGTTAAAATTGGTTGAGCAATTTTTTTTTTTTCATTTTATATTACCCTCAAAAGAGTACAAGTTGTTGTCCCCATCTATAATTTGGACAAAACTATTAAAATAATTCACAATTGCCCTCCTTTGCCGATTTAAATTATCCTCCAACCAAATAAACGAAAAGTCAATATTAGTTGGTAATTGTTTCCAAATTTCAAAAAATTTCCATTAAAAAAAAAAAATAACATTCTCGCCATAAACTTGCAAAAAATTATCAAATATAAAAAAATTGCACAACGAAAGTACGAAACCATCATCGTCCGTGGGTCCCACGTTTTCCTCTGAAACAGGAACCCGGGCTCTTTGATTTTCTACCAAATCGGGCAAATCTTAATCTCACGAAACTTTTATTAAAAACGCCTTAATGCTCCGCCATTATTAATCACACGCAAGAAGGAGGTAATATTGTAATTATGTGAAAATCAAGGGCAATTTGTCAACATGTTCAAAAATATTTCAAAAAAACAGAGAAAAAGTATTGTACACACAGTACGTCATAGATTATCAACTTTAAGCTCCTTTTTTTGTCCATTTATAACGGTCGGATACTGCGATAAACGGATCTGAAAACGCCGTCATTGCCGTCCTCCGCATTCATACATTCCAAAAAAAAAAAAACCCAAAAAAAAAAAAAAGCTTAACGGCATTAGACATTTCAAAATCCGTTTCATTTCATATTATCTTCGTTTATTTATTTATTTTTTTGTTTCAGCTTCTCTCTCACTCTCGCTCTTGACTCTTTCTCTCTCTTAAATCTTAATGTATATGTATAAATATAAGTAGAAATAAATTAATAAATTAATCGACGTTGAATTGATTCCCCACGCAACACAAGCATTCAGCTGATTTGCTCACCCTCTTCTCAGTTCGCCTCCCTAAAAGAATTGTCGTCATTGTTTGAAAGAATCTCCTCTAAAATATTCAGTCGCCGGCATTTTTTGATTCACTGTAAGTTTTTTATTTTTATTTATTGTTTATAATTTGAAGTTTCACTTTCTCTTGTTCTTTTTGGGTTGATCGATCGGCTACGCTGATCTAATCATTTATGAATTTATTTCAACTAAATCCAGTATTTCACATTGTATGTATACGATTTGTTTCTTTTGTTTTATCTCTCCTTGTTGCGGTTGGATTCAATCCGAGTTGACTCAGTGAGTTGCTCATTTTCATTCTTCAAGTAAAAGGGAAAAAAATGTAAAGATTGTTGATTATCGATACTGAGCAATGTAGCTAATTTTTTTTGTTAATTCTTTCTCTCTTTTTGTTTTTTCCATTGTTTAAAATATATGAATATGTGTTTATTTTTAATTATTATTAATATGGAAATTTTTTCCTCTTGGATTATGAATTGAGCTGACTCAGTGAGTTCTTAACTGACTGAGCAGAGACAAGTGAAGAGGAAAATATGGATTCTAATCAAAGAAGGGGAGGTTTAGTATCATTATCGCCATCACAGACGCCGCGTTCAAGTGACAAATCAGCGCGAGATCTACGATCCAATGATTCTAACTCAAGTAAACATGACAAAGATAAGGGTGTCAATGTACAGGTCATCGTGCGCTGCAGGTTAGTATATTAGATTTAAAAGTCTTTAGTTTTATGTGTTGTTTTATTTGGTAATTTGGTTCGTATTTTGTCTACAGCTGAGCTCAGTTTGTTGTTGTTGTTGTTGGTTTACGAATTTGTAGGCCATTGAGTGAGGACGAGATGAGGGTTCACACGCCTGTTGTGATTTCTTGTAATGAGAATAGAAGAGAAGTTGCTGCTGTTCAGAATATTGCCAACAAGCAGATTGACAGAACCTTTCTTTTTGATAGGGTTTGTATTCTTTTGTTGAAACTTAAGGAACATAATAAAATAATGGGTTTTACTTACAAAATGGCTAGTGAATTTGTCTTGTGATTGTGCACTGCAGTTGGTTTTTTGATTATTAGTATGATATGGTTCATGTATTGAAAAATTTTGCTTAGGTGTTTGGCCCAACATCGCAACAAAAACACTTGTATGATATGGCTGTGTCACCTATTGTGTATGAAGTTCTTGAAGGCTATAACTGCACTATCTTTGCCTATGGTCAGACTGGAACAGGAAAAACATACACAATGGAAGGAGGGGCAAGGAAGAAGGTCAAATTTCTGCCAAAAGACGTCGATTAAAATAATTATTTTTTTTGGGGTTTGAATGCATAATTTTTTATTGAATTCTTTGCTTTTTGCAGAATGGGGAATTTCCAAGTGATGCAGGTGTTATCCCAAGAGCTGTAAAACAAATTTTTGATATACTGGAAGCTCAGCATGCTGAGTACAGTATGAAAGTTACTTTTCTAGAGCTGTATAATGAGGAGATATCAGATCTTTTGGCCCCAGAGGAAACTTCAAAATTTGTAGATGATAAATCCAAGAAACCCATAGCTCTTATGGAAGATGGAAAAGGTGGTGTTTTTGTTAGAGGTTTGGAAGAAGAGGTTGTGACTACGGCAGATGAAATTTACAAAATCTTAGAAAAAGGTTCTGCAAAAAGGCGTACTGCAGAGACTCTTCTTAACAAACAAAGCAGTCGTTCTCACTCGATTTTTTCAATCACAATTCACATAAAGGAGTGTACTCCAGAGGGGGAAGAAATGATCAAATGCGGAAAGCTTAATCTTGTCGACCTTGCTGGTTCTGAGAATATTTCACGTTCTGGTGCAAGAGAGGTACAACATAGTGAACACATTTTTTTAATTATTATTTAGCCTAATGATAACCCAATCCCCTTCCCGCCCCTGTGAGTGGGGTTCAAACCCCAGACCTCTTGTTCAATGACTATTTGAATACTACTGCCGTTATTGTTCTGGAAGATTGTGCTACTCATTTTCTTAATTCCTTCAGTACATTGATTCTGGAAATCAATTTTTTCAGGGTAGGGCAAGGGAAGCTGGGGAGATAAATAAAAGCTTGCTTACACTTGGTCGTGTCATCAATGCTCTCGTCGAGCACTCTGGCCATGTTCCTTACAGGTGTAGTTTTTAAGCTAAATTCCAATTGGTTGCTTGGCTGTGTGAACAATCCTGCAAGTGTGATCAGGGCAAATTGTTTGTTACAAATTCCAGGGATAGTAAACTAACAAGATTATTGAGAGATTCCTTGGGAGGGAAAACAAAGACCTGCATTATTGCCACAGTATCGCCTTCAATCCACTGCTTGGAAGAAACTCTCAGCACTCTAGACTATGCACACCGTGCCAAAAATATCAAGAACAAGCCAGAGGTAAGTAATTCTAATTTTGATACGTATACTGCTTTTAGCTACTTTTTTTTTTTTGCCCGCAGTGTAACCCTTTCTGATTAACCCATTCTAATGATGTGAAGTTGAATTATCTTTTCTTGGAAGCTACTCTAATGGTTTAAGTTGTTGGTTGCCATATCAGATTAATCAGAAGATGATGAAATCTGCAATGATCAAGGATCTGTACTCTGAAATTGACAGACTGAAACAAGGTAGTTGACTGCTTCATACTACTCTATGCAAAGACTTAAATTAATAGCTCTCTTGGTGGTTAGGTGGTTCTCAATAATGAGCTTTTTTTTTTTTTTTTTCCCTATGTTCAACTAGAGGTATATGCTGCAAGAGAGAAGAATGGAATCTACATACCGAGAGATCGTTATCTTCAAGAAGAAGCTGAGAAGAAGGTTTAATTCTTTTCTTATCATTGGATGATGAAACCCATTTCCCTAGTCCTGTGTTGGATTCAGGAATTGTTAATTAATTATATTTACCTCTGTTTTACAATGCAGGCGATGGCTGAAAAAATAGAGCGGATGGAACTTGAATCAGAATCCAAGGACAAGGTACATTTCTTCAAGATTATATATCTTTGCAGTTGTTTCCAAGTTGTTGTCTCGGCGTGAAAGTGACTATTTTATCTTGACCTGTGAGCAGCAACTGATGGAGCTTCAGGAACTCTACAATTCTCAGCTCCTTTTGACTGCAGAGCTGAGTGAGAAACTTGAGAAAACTGAGGTATTACACTTTTTGGTGGTTAAGTTCCAATTTTGTTGTTAATGTACACTACCTTGTTTCCTGCTCTTATAAGGTGCAATAACTAATATTGCTCATTACTCAACTTCAGAAAAAGCTTGAGGAAACTGAACATGTGCTGTTTGATCTTGAAGAAAAGCATAGGCAGGCAAATGCAACAATTAAAGAAAAAGAATTTTTGATAGCCAATCTCCTAAAGTCTGGTGAGTGTCCTGAGCTTCAGCAGGAAATTTTCAGTCATTTCTCTCTCTCTTTCTGTACAAAATGGAATTGTTGGAAATGCATGCATAAATATATTTAGGACATAGGTTTACTCCAGATTTCTATTCTTACATTCATGTTACATTGGTTTATGCTTCACTCTTTTCAGATTATGCCTTATAGAAACATACATTTATTATTCACCATGGTAGACGGTTTTCATTATGAGAATATGATTAATCAACCGGCACATATAGGGATTCCACATTCATTTGCATGCCCATAATAATTATCTATGTAATTGCCACTGGTTTTCTGACAATGACATTGATTGCTAATTTTCAGAAAAAGCACTTGTTGAGCGAGCGATCGAGCTTCGTACAGAGTTAGAGAATGCTGCGTCAGATGTGTCCAATTTGTTTGCCAAGATTGGTTTGTAATTTTTTGGAAGTGAATTCTGTTTTAACTACTATTTTCCAAAAACCTAATGGTGAACTATTGTTCATCACGTTTGCTTTTCGGAGAGGAAGGATAAAATTGAGGAGGGGAACAGAATACTTATACAAATGTTCCAATCCCAACTAACACAGCAGCTTGAAATCTTGCATAGGACAGTGGCTGCTTCTGTGACTCAACAAGAACAGCAACTGAAAGATATGGAGGAAGATATGCAATCCCTTGTATCAACAAAGGCTGAGGTAATATCTAAGTCATAGCTTTATATGTTTTCAGCCTGAATTTTCAGTCCGAAATTTTTATCTTTTCTTTGTCTTAAAGGCTACTGAAGAACTTCGGGGAAGGTTAGGAAAGTTAAAGGACATGTATGGTTCTGGTATCAAAGGTTTGGATGGAATAGCCCGGGAGCTCGATGGAAATTCTCGGTCAACATTTGGTGATTTAAATTCTGAAGTTTCTAAACATTCACATGCACTTGAAGATGTTAGTAACCTTTACATAATAATAGTTTAAAATGAAGCTTTCTTTCTATTTTGCTGCATCTGACCTCAACATAAATGGATCAGCTCTTCAAAGGAATTGCTTCAGAAGCTGATTCATTACTAAATGATCTTCAAAGTAGTCTTTACAACCAAGAGGAGAAGCTAACCGCATATGCACAACAACAGCGTGAGGTGTGTAATCTGCTCTTTTATTTTTTGATTGACTAACATTTAGAGGTGTTTAAATTATTCTCACTCTGTCTAGATGTTTCTATTGACACTGAATGCAGGCACATTCCAGAGCTGTGGAAAATGCTAGATCAGTTTCTCAAGTAACTGTAAACTTTTTCAAGACCCTAGACATGCATGCATCCAATCTGACCAAAATTGTGGATGAAGCACAGACAGTCAATGATCAGAAATTGTTTGAATTTGAAAAGAAGTTTGAGGTGCATGTTGGTGCTTGATTAAAATGCTTGAATCTATGTTAAGACCTATGTGTTCAAAATTAAATTACTTTAAATTGTTGCCTGTAGGAGTGTGCTGCCAACGAAGAAAGGCAATTGTTGGAAAAAGTTGCAGAGCTGCTTGCAAGTTCAAATGCCAGGAAGAAACAGCTGGTACCTGTTACTTATAATAGCTGTTATTCACGTGTTAATTTCCCAAGAAAATTTGTCCCAAGTATAACTTTCTATGTTCGTTCTTTAGGTCCAAATGGCAGTGCAAGATCTCCGTGAGAGCGCAGCCGGCAGAACCAGCCAACTACAGAAAGAAATGTCAACCATGCAAGATTCCACTTTTTCAGTTAAAGCAGAGTGGAGTGCACATATGAATAAAACAGAATCCCACTATCTTGAGGATACCTCTGCGGTAGAAAATGGAAAGAAAGATCTGGAAGTGGTCCTGCAAAACTGGTATGGATTGGATTAGATTTAATCAATTATTCACACCTTTGGTCTGGTTATGCATATACTGCTTCTATGTATTCTTCACTGAATCGACCCTGCAGTTTGAAGCAAGCAAAAATGGGTGCACAACAGTGGAGAAATGCTCAAGAGTCCTTGCTCAATCTGGAAAAGAACAATGTTGATGCTGTAGATTCCATTGTTAGGTATGTTCTTTCCAGGAATATTATAAAAGTTTCCCAATCATGATGATTTATGCGTTTTTGATTCTTTTCTTGGTTCTTTCACCAGAGGAGGAATGGAAGCCAATCAGAACATACATGCTCGGTTTTCTTCTGCTGTGTCAACTGCGCTCCAAGATGCAGATGTTGCAAACAGCAATCTTCTTACATCTATTGACTGTCAGTATCTTGATTCTCTTGTAGTTAGGTTTCAACTTACTATGGACCTGATTTATATTGCAACTTTAACCAAACTAATCGAATACTTGCAGATTCATTGCAACTTGACCAAGACGCATGTGCAAATCTCAATTCCATGATTGTTCCTTGTTGTGGTGATTTGAGAGAATTGAAGGGTGGTCACTACCACAAGATTGTAGAAATTACAGAGAATGCAGGAAAATGTCTTCTGAATGAATACATGGTAAGAATGCAGAACGTGCATTGTTCTTGTTGCGAAAATTAGCATAAAGCAATCTCTGCATATACTTCACGATGCTCTATTTGTGTGTTCATTTATTTACTCTGATCTCTTACTGTGTTTTCAACCCTCAATAACTAACAGGTGGACGAACCGTCTTGTTCAACACCAAGAAAGAGGTCATTTAATCTTCCGAGCATGGCATCTATTGAAGAACTAAGAACCCCTGCTTTTGAGGAACTATTGAGGTCATTCTGGGATGTGAAATCTTCCAAGCAAGCAAATGGAGATTTGAAACACATTGTGGGGGCATACGAGGCTGCCCAGTCCTTGCGGGACTCCAGAGTTCCTCTCACTGCTATTAACTAAAGTGAGTGGAATAGATTAGCTTTAGTGGTATGAGTGTGTACAGAAAGAATATATGGCTCAAATATGAATGAAATTCTCGCCATCTTATTCATTTATTGTTTGTTCAAAGAAATACCACGGGATGCGAAGAATATATACTATATAGTACATTTTTTTTTCATTGGTTTTTTTTTTTTTTCGGCTCACTCACTGTCTACTTCGGTTTGTATTAATTTATATAGTATCATGTACTGGGGCTCTCGCGAAATTTGAATGCTTTATGATAGTTTTCGATGGTTCACCGTAATGATTTGTAAATTGTAATGCAGTGGCCAAAGCCAAACTGAATCTGTGGTCCTGCTCAGTGCTAAGGCTATCGGCGGACAAAAGAAAAAAATGAAAAAGACAAAAACAGCGACACAGCGTACGGATTACAAAAAAATGATTCAAAAAATTTAGCCCTAAAACGGTACTTCATCCACTATTTATTTATTTATTTTTTAAGAAATTATTAACAAGACATGTTACAATTCTACTAGAAATCTAAACACACGTCTACCAAGTCTTCAACTCCAAAATCCACTTCCACGATCTACCCATACTAAAATTTAAGAAAATAAATCCCATAGGGACTCGATCACCACACCCTTAACATATGTTGAGGGGGGAGTAACGTTACGAATTTTCACACCAATTTTACTAAAGGCTAATTTAATAATAAAAAATTAATTGAATATGGTGCATAAAGAGTAAGTTGATGAGATCAAATATCCTCACCCATTTAAATTCTTACCTATTTTTTTATTTAGAAATTTAGATACATTTTCGAAAAATACTTAAAAAGGGTTTTGTTGATGATTTCAGAAGGGTGTTAATAGCACTACTCACCACTGAGCATAGGGTTTGGCTAATGCTGTAGTTTGCCCCCTTAACTTCTTTTTTTTTTTTAATAAATACTTTAACAAATAAAAATAAGTTTGTAACTTAATATTATATTTATTTTATTTTATTTCCATATTATAATATAAATTACTAAATTTACAATTTTTTTATTATTAAAAAATAATTGTTACATTATAATAATTAATATAAAAATTGATTATTATTTACCACAATTTACAAAAGTAAAAATATCATATCATATCATATTATATTATATTTCAATAATTAATATATAGAAACGGATTCTTATTTAACAATTTCATATAACTAATAATAAATACTTAAGTAATACATAAAAATATTATAAAATATTACATTATTTTACTATATCACAATAATTAATATATAAAATTGATTTTTTAATAATAACTAATAAATAAATACTTAAATAATAATAAAATTAAATAATATTAATTTAAAATTAATAATAATATGAAATATGATTACATATAACACCAACCATGAACCGGGTGATATTGCATCATGGCTTTTTTTTTTTAAAAAAAAATGCATTTCCACGTCTGCTGTAAGATGTATTATTGTATATATAATGCACAAAGTTATAGATTTAGCTCGTTCAATGGACGAAATGAACTATATTATCAACTGATCAAAAAATATAATATTAAGAAACAAAAAGGCGTTATTCATGGGATGCAGAATGATTGTATCCACCGGCATGTAAACATATTCTTGAGCTCTAGAAGATCACTATCTATTCTACTTTCGCATTGAACCAATATACATGTAAAATTGTAACCTTCAATCTACAAAACACATCAACTGCAGTGTCACGGCTTCTAATAGGTGGACCTTTGAGCCTGCAAAAAATCCATATTCATTGTTAGAAAACCCCCGAGCCGTGGACTAAAATGCTTTTAACATCATAACTATTGTATCGCAAGTAATTAAACAAAAAGTCATGTAAAGGACAAAACAAAATGTGTCAAGGAGCATCAACAAATCTAAAAATTTATCCATGTTGGAACAAATTGGATAATGGATATAAAGATCCAATCAACAATATGTCTCAAGTCAACCTCACTAGAGCCTAAACCTAATGCAGAATCATCGTCCCGTGACCACACCATCACAAGTTTCTTTCATGAGGTATAATATGGAAAAGACAAGTAAAAATGAGGCAGAGATTTGGAAAAATAATGAAATGATGTCTAAACCATCTGAAAATCATTTCAAGTTATAAGCCAACAAAAGCATTAAAAGGCATGATGATATTGAGAACTACCTTCCATCACAACAAGCTTGCACTTAAAAGTCCAACCGGCCTTTCTCTCCCAAATGCTTCATCATCAAACTCTTCATTTGTGGAATTTTCTTGGCATAGCAACTTGTCCTCAGGCACAGGATTTAAGTTGAGACTGTCCTCCCAAGCCATTGGATCACCTTGATGCGTGTTCGCCTGTTCAGAACCATTATTATCAACATTGTCCTCTGCATTTTCTTTCTTATCATCATCAACACATGGTGGCTCAACATTGCTATCAGAGGCCAACTCAACTCCAGCCTGATCGCTAGTCCCATGGAAAGCCACTGTTACTGCTGCCTGATCAGATTGTTCAGCAGGATCTTTCTTCTGCCTCTTCCATTTCTTTGTAGATGAAGTGCCATCGTCCTCAAAATCTTCTTCTTCTCTTTCTCTATGTAAATATACCCACAATTTCCGCTCTGAATCAAATTGTACACATGGATCACGTTCATAATGCAAGCGGTCCAAGGCTCCACTCACAACTTGATTAACTTGTGCATCAGTCACATCTTCTACAATATATTGAGAGTCTCGTATTAAAGTACAAACATCTGCCCTAGTGCCAATACTTCCAGGCAATCTGGCAGCCGCATCTCTTACAAGACAAAGAATTGTAACATGTGGTGGCCGATCACGTTTCAACATAAAATGGTCGCGGGCTTTAGAAGTTGGCTTACCACCACACCTCCTCAGAGGAGCAACAATGGATTTTTTGCCATCAGCAGCTGTGTAGGAGAAGGCCCTATCAGGGATGGAGTATCTAAGAACTTCTTCCCGACGGAAATAAGCTCTTACTTCTTCAGTACTTGGGCTGATGGTATTAAGGCTCTTCTGAGCTCTTAGGTCTCTGAATCTATCTTTCTCATCCTGGTTGAACTGCAGCAATGACGCAGGCGGTGCAGGAAGGCTTCCTATCTGTTGAAGGGTTTCTTGACCACTCTTCAGCCAACCAGCAAATGAATCAACTAACTTGACAAGCATTTTATGAGGAAGACCCCAAGCTTCAGGAGACGTCACCTCCTCAATCATCTCATGATCGGTTGAGCCATGGGAAACTGGACCAATCCAGGACCAACTTTTTGTAGATTTTTCATAGGCCACAAGCGCCTTCCAGCCTTTGGCCCCTAGAGGTGCTGTTTTTGATGAATATATCTTGAGAACTCCTCTGACCAAATCCTGGAGTGGTTCTTGTGTCTCAAGAATACAAGGATCTCCAGGGCTAGATGTCACACGATTAACAATATCCTGTACAGTAAGAGAAGGCAGCTTTCCTTGCCCAGCAAGATCTGTGTTATTGACATCCGCATTCTCATTAGTAACCACCCCACTGACTTCACCTTCTTGTTCTTTTCTCTGCTCCTCTCTAGTTTTTTCAACCTCTAATGAATCTTCCGTGAGCGGAGTAATCATCGCCATGCGGACTGCTGAAAGAAGATGAATGATGGAGAATGAGAAGCCCGTATGAACTGTTGGTGTAATCAAAGTAAATGGCTTTTTCTGGGGTTTAGTTTCCTGCTCCACATCCGCAGATACTGTTTCTCTAAGCAGTGGGTGAGAAGTTTCCATATCTGGAGTACCATGATCTGCCTCTATTTTCCTTTTTCCCTTCTTTTTCAAGAAATGGGCATCATCAATTTGCAGCTGATCTTTATCTCTTCCTGCCACTTCCATGGAATCCTCCTTCGCTTTTCTCTTCTTCGTCATCAATTTGCATTCTTGTAATGAAGCCTCAGATCTTTCACGACGATCCTTAGCATATCCTTCAATAGTATGACCTTTCTTCCCCACTCGGTCCTGTCTGCTACCATTTACCAATGGTCGTCTGTCAAGCAAATCATCCTCCTCATCAACCACGTATTCAAGGGCAAGTTCTGCCTTCTGCTTTCTCTCAGTAGAAAAAGCCTTTAAAGAGGACAAGTGCATTCTTTCCCCAGCTTCCCCCCGTAGTTGGGCATTCTTGCCCATTTTGTAAATTGGTTTCCTATCACCATCGGCTTTAAATTTGCCCGTGCCTGAGAGAGAGTTATCTTCCAAAACTCTAGCAGCAGAGTTGTGCAAGGGACTGCTATCACGCATTTTACCCTTCTGTTTTGCTTTGAAAGTGTAGTTTTCCATCCTCGACATTCGTGCAGGCTCACCAAAGCCACCCATTGTCATGGAGGAGTTTTTTATTCCATCGAGAACCCGTGCATTCTCTTGAATGTCTTTCTTTAAAAATTTGGTCTTCTTAGTATCCATACTAGGCTTCAACAAAGAAGATCGAGATCCTTCCACTGCACCACTTGGGTAGGCAAACTTGCTTCTAATCAAAGGATTGCTGTCATCATCATCATCATCATCATACTCATCATCATCAAATTGCTCAGATGAGTCTGATTCTGTTTCTTCATTTCTAACAAGCAATCTATTACCTTTCAACACTGCCATATCTGGTCCTCCGTTCAGTGCAAAATTTCCCCTTATCTTCTCCTGAGATGGCTTCACTCTAAACTCAGAATGTAAGTATCTATCATTCATCTGTGGTGAGGAAGCTTTATATGACTTCAAATTGAGATCAGGAGACTTTTTTCCTGCTTTCCATTTCTTGCTTCTAACATTCCAGTCATCACATTTAAAAGGAAAGTCCACCACTTCTTGGGTTCTATTTTGCCAAAAAAGTTCTGCACTGTCAGTTAGGTTGGGTCGACTTCCTTTCATTGGTAGCTGTTGAGCGCGTCCTTTTAGAGACTTCATGTACTCTCCAACTGTTTGGTGGGGATTTTCAGGATACTTTGCCTTTTTGGAAATTTCATACGATGTTCTCATATTAGCAGGCTTTCCTGAATACACTTTCCCATCAGACAACTGAGTTACATTCTTGTTCTTACCATAGACCTGTAAATCACGCTTCAAGGGCATAGGCAAACCCATTCTTGAAGCTCCACTTTTATCCATAATACTACCACGTGCAACATTTCGACTTCTTTGAGCACCCGTTCCAAATAATGGGTCTTCAACATCATCGTCGTCGTCATCAACACTGAACTGACTACTTCTCCAAAGGGATGACCCCGACTCATATCCTGTTGCTTTGTTTTGTCGATGAAGAGCTACTCTTGAACCATACAGCCCAGAATTCATGTCCATAGCATGATAACCAGAAGGAAAGCGGCCGGCAGAAGGTGTCTTTGACCCAGCTGTCTTCAGCATACCCTTTGCATTTTGCTTCCCATATTTTAGTGATTCCATCCCCATCAACTGTCGTCGTGAAGGAAAATCCAAATTTGAACCCATAGCATATGGGGAGTGATGCCGCATTTTCTGAAGACCTTTCACATCTTTCACCTTTTTGTTCCAGAACCCATCACCTGATTCCTCCTGTCCTGATGAATTGCTCTCCAAATCCTCCACCTTCTCAGACATCAAACTCTTTTGACTCTTCATAATATTCAAAACCCTAAGCTTCTCATCAATACTATAGCCCCGACAATTACTCCATGCATCCCTTATCTGACAAAGATTAATTACCATAGCATTCTGATACTTCCTTAAATGATGATAATGTTGCCGCTTCTGAAAAAAATTCAACCCTTCTCGATAAAGTGCCACCCTCGGCTCACACAAGCCCCCTTTCAACATGTCAAACAACTTCTTAATAGGACTCCCAAAATGAAAATTGTCACCCTCAAAAAGCTGCTTCAATGTCCGCATAAACGTGTCTTGATCCATATCGGGCAAATATTTAGTTAATCCAAATTTCTCCTCCTCACTCAACAACTCATTCCATACATCAACAGACAATATATCTTCTAAACCAGCAAGATCATACAATTCAAAAGGAACACTACAAGTTAAGCTTCCAATTTGGCAAAATTCGGCCCTCGTTTCCCCCAATTCAAGCAAATCAAAGTCGTCCGAACCGGCACCTGAATCCGCATCATCGTATTCATCATCATCGGATAATTCATCAACAGCTGAGCTTCGCCGTTGAAGCTCGTCCTCATCACTCGACATAGTTCCTCTACTATTCGGTGAAAACTCCGAATCAAAACGTGAAACCTTGAAATTATTCTTCTCTATCGCCATTACTATGACAAACAAACCCTAGCTTTCTCTCCTTTTATTCACCAAAATTATAATTCCTAAGAGTAACTGAATCAAAAACACGAAAGAAAATTCAAATTTTCGAAATTGACAAAGCTAGAAGATTAAATATCAAACGATAATTCCAAAATCTGATTAGTTTAAAAAAAAAGTACCTCGTTTGCGAGAGAACGGGAGAAATTGACGAGCGACGCATGAAATTCGAAACGTCAATGGGTGAGATGAAATTTCAATTTTTCTTTTTTAAATTATATTTTGGTGAATGAAAGAAACCCTAAGAGGGAAGGAGCGAGAGAGGCGGTTGAATAAAATAAGAAGAAGAACGATGTTGTTGTTGTTGATGATGATGATGATGATGATGAAGAAGACGAAGGTGACGTGGAGAAGTGAGGGCCGTCTGATTAATGGGGCGGAAGGAGAAGGAGGTGATATGAAAAGACTGAAAAGGGCTTCTTAGAAGCAAAAGGCGTGCGTGCGTGTGTGAGTGAGAGCAGAGGTGGAGAAAGGGAGAGAGTGGAAAAGAGAAAAGAAAGAGAAGGTGAGTCACGCGGTGAGTTGGGTTCCGAGTTACTGAGTTTAGTTATTCTTTCCCTGGGTTTTGTGATTTACAAGTTTGCGGCCGTTGGATTAATCGGGCCCCACCCTTTAACTATCTCCAAGTAGCTTAGTGCGTAACTGCCAGCCTCCAAAAGAGTTTGTTAGTTTTAGTTAGGAATGTAAAATAAGTTCCTTGTGTTGAAAACAGTGGATAAATGGAATATGAGACTTTGATATCAATTTTTTTTTTTTTTCAATATAACAATTTGAAGATAAATTTACACATATCTTTGAGTTAAAAATTTTATGATACATTATTTCAAAAGTATTTTTTATTAAAACAATAATGGAGTCACAATTCTTCGTTCAAATTATATACTAGAGAATTAGCATAATGATATTTGTCGGTTGAAAAATTACAGTTACATCACTTTCAGCTAATATTGATGTATTGTTATGCGGCCATAGTTTGTATAAAAAATTATAGCTAATCCCAATATTGAGAGATATTATACCCTCATTTACTACAAAAATGATTAAACATTTAGCCTCAGAGTTAATATTATGCTATAATAATGAAGAATGTCATAAATATGATAAGTTAAACCTTATTTGAAATGCCACAAATATAGGAAGGTGTTTATCTTCTTGCCTCTTCTTCAGTGATTTGTTTGGTCTAGACACATATATTTGACGTTCATGCGAACATAAAACGCACAATGGTAGAAGGTAGGTGGATGATTCCTAAAAATGATAGAAGAAGCATCCAAAAGCATTTGGTGGGAAAGACATTTGATAGATGCATTTCTTCGAACACTCTATAGCATATCATTTTTTTTTCCCTTGTTTCTTTTAATTTGTTTCCCTCTTGAAAGAAAATATTATTTTAAACAAAAGTACCATGAAAGTACCTTTCAACCCTTCTTTATTCATTAATTTTTTTTTCCTTAAAACACCATTATTTTTTCTCTTTGCAAACAAAAGGGGCAAAATTCAAATTAATATTTTAGTCCTCACCTATCTGCAATCGAATGGAAAAAAGAAGTGTTTACAAGCAATTTGGTGAAGTTTAGGGATATATATATAGTCATTCTCTAGTAGGGGCACTCTAATTTTTTTTTCATGCGAACATATTTTAAAATTGTGGGATTTAAAAAAATTAATTTTTTAGTATTTTAAACCGCATGGTTTTACAATTCATTCAATAACTAACTCTTTTAAACTATACGAATTAAAAATGTGTCCTCATTAAAAAAAATATGGGCGACCGCAGCTTGAGAATAATTAAATTTTATTCAATTCTTAAAATATTTGCTCTAGTAATAAAAACATTAGATTGGCAGAAACTTTATAGATATTACACCTGGTTGATTCACAAAGTAACTGGTTATTACAGGCTGTTGATCCTGTGATCCTGATTAATTGTCACTTTTGTTTACTATATTAATATCTCTCAGAACTAACCCAACCTTTCAATTCTTCTCCCTCCATTTGTAAAACAATTTTGACCGTTTCCCCTCCTCAACCTTCCTCACTTTCTCTTGTCATACAATTCCCTGCAATTTCATCAAAATCATCCTTTCTCATTTCCATGGCGATTTAAGATGCTAAACACTAAATTAATTGCCATAAAATATGTAATTTAGCAAAGACAGATAAGCTGGAAGAATATTACTATTGTTATTGTTATTATTAACGTAACATGGTTCCGGTTTCGAAAAGTAGAAAGCATGCAGATTCGAGATCGGTATTGGAAAGCTTGGAGGTCGACCGGATGGTAGATGTACCTATAAACGATGACACGAGCGGCAGAGTCGTGTCGAAACCGCCGACGGCGCCGTCTATGCGGAGGAATGCAAGCACTGCCATCAGGAGAAGTGGGATGCTCGGCACTAACAGCATCCGTAATCCCGCAAAGATGGACAGAACGGCGTCGTCCGCGGCTCGAGGCCTCCAGAGCTTACGTTTTCTTGACAGGACCGTCACTGGAAAAGAGAATGATGCCTGGAGATCCATTGAGAGGCGCTTTCAACAATTTGCAGTTAACGGCAGACTGCCTAAAGATAAATTTGGCATATGCGTCGGTAATGCATTTTCTTTTTCCCCAAGAAAAAAAAATCAGAAACTTTCTCTTTTGTTGTTATTATTATTATTATTTTTTGTTTCAATTCTAAGATCAAACATTATTTACAGGTATGGGAGAATCAACCGAATTTTCCGTGGAAGTGTTTGAGGCGTTGGCCCGGCGGAGGAAAGTGAACGCGGAAAATGGGATTACAAAGGAAGAAGTTAGAATGTTTTGGGAAGATATGACTAAGAAAGATCTCGATGCTCGACTTCAGATATTCTTTGACATGTAAGTAAATGATTCTCTCTCTCTTTTTGTCAGATCACAACGCATTGACGTGATTTCTTCTTCTTCCAGGTGTGATAAGAACGGTGATGGGATTTTGACGGAGGACGAAGTGAGGGAGGTTATAGTGTTGAGTGCTTCCGCAAACAAGCTCTCAAACCTTAAAGAGAATTCCGGTACGTATGCAGCTTTGATCATGGAAAAACTGGACCCTGATTGTAAGGGATATATAGAGGTCAGCATTAATCTTGATTCTATTAATATATTAATCCAGCTTGTTTATGGTTTCTTTTCCTTCCTTTTAATTTAATTTAATCTTTTTTGCTCTTTAAACAGATGTGGCAGCTGGAAATTTTACTGAGGGGAATGGTGAATGAAGAAGGTCCCAAAATGAACAACCGGACTAGTACACTGACCAAAGCTATGATCCCACAAAATTATAGAAACCCTACTACCAAGTTCTTCTCCATGACCACAGAATTTATTTTTGACAATTTTAAAAGAATATGGATCGTCACATTATGGCTAGCAGTAAACTTAGGACTCTTCATGTGGAAGTTCATTGAGCTGCAGTCGGGACCTGTGTTCCAAATCACAGGTTACTGCGTCTGCTTTGCCAAGGGTTGTGGAGAGACTCTCAAATTTAATATGGCTTTAATTCTGCTAACAGTCTGTAGAAGGAGTCTCACAAAACTAAGGTCGACATTTCTCCATAAGATCTTCCCTTTCGACGACAACTTAAACTTTCACAAACTGATCGCATTAGGAATTGCAATTGGTAGTATTGTACATACTCTCTTTCATCTCCTTTGCAATTATCCCAAGTTGAGCTCTTGCCGCCCGGAGAAATTCATGTACCTTCTTGGTCCTGCTCTCCATTATCATCAACCAACCTATTACGATTTGATGATACATACTGTTGGCTACACTGGGGTATTAATGCTCGTTATAATGGCCATTTCATTCACTCTTGCAACGCATTCCTTTAGGAGGAATGTTATCAAGTTACCATGGATTTTTCACCGTTTCGCGGGATTCAATTCCTTCTGGTATGCCCATCATCTGCTGGTTTTGGCCTATGTCCTGCTATTCATGCATGGCTTTTTCCTCATTTTTGACAAGCCGTGGTACGCCAAAACGGTATATAGGATTTTGAATTACAAAAATGATCGTGTCTATTATGTAAACTGCAGTTTAAGAGTCGCTGAAACTATTTGTCTTATCTCTCTTTCTTTGCAGACATGGATTTACATCATTGTCCCCGTTGTCTTTTATGCTTGTGAAAGATTTTTCACAAAAATGAACGACCTTAATCATAAAGTGGAGGTCATTAAGGTCTGCAGTTGAAACCAAATTTTTTTTGTTCTTGCTCTACATTCCTCAAGTCCTGAGTGAAATAGATCTGTTCTGTTCTCTTGAAATGGCAGGCAGTAATATACACGGGAAATGTTCTAGCCCTGTACATGACAAAACCTCCAGGCTTCAAGTACCAAAGTGGAATGTACCTTTTTGTCAAGTGTCCAGATTTATCGCCTTTCGAGTGGTAAAATTTATAGATGCTCTGCTGATGATTGAAAAATAATCAAACCCACTAAATATTTTTTTCACTTAGTTGCTCTAGTGCTGGTCATCTCTCACAGGCACCCTTTCTCCATTACTTCTGCACCAGGAGATTACTATTTGAGTGTCCACATAAGAACCTTGGGAGATTGGACTACCGAACTTAAGCAGAGATTTGAGAAGGTATTAAGCCATTTACGATACAAGCACCCACTCACTTATACTTAACAACTGGTGATTAAAAGCCGCGGCACATCAATCCCAAATGTGCCTGCAAATTAATGTCCATTCTCTTTCAGGTCTGTGAGGCTCCAGCGCCAGCAAAACCGAACAGGGGAAACCTGATGAGAATGGAAACTAAATCTGCGGCAAATAATGCCAATTTTGAGCAGATACAAGCTAGGTGAGAGGAATTCAGCTCAAGTTAGCTTAAGTTACAGATTATAAGATTCCTAGATTATCATGTCCAATATGGCTTTCATCACTTTGTAGCTTTCCGAAAATCCTCATCAAGGGACCATATGGAGCCCCAGCTCAGGATTACAGGAAGTATGATATCCTCTTACTCATTGGATTGGGAATTGGAGCTACTCCATTTATTAGCATTATAAAAGATCTCCTGAACCACATCAAGTCGCATGAAAGGGACACCGTACGTAACAAGGCAAATCAAATTTTATAGTGAAATCATGAGCATAAAGATTATTAAGCTTCAACGTAACCAAAAATTTGGCTGATACAGGAATTCCTAGAAAATGGATTCAAGAAAGGTCCTGAGAGGGCTTACTTCTACTGGGTAACAAGGGAACAAGGCTCGTTTGAATGGTTCAAAGGTGTTATGGATGACATTGCAGATCATGATGACAAGGTAAAAATTTTATTTGTTATATGTTCTTCCATAACATTAATCAAATCATATTAAGTGGTAGTTGTCTGGGTTCTTTGAATGCCTAGAATGTGATAGAAATGCACAACTACTTAACGAGTGTGTATGAGGAAGGAGATGCTAGGTCTGCACTTATTGCCATGGTTCAGAAACTTCAACATGCTAAGAATGGAGTTGATATTGTCTCCGAAAGTCGGGTACCTCACAAATCAAGCGCTAATACGTTGCATAATTTCACTGGCCTTTTACAATTCGTTAGTTTCTTTATTAATTAATATACATTATAACAACAGATAAAAACACATTTTGCAAGACCAAACTGGAGAAAGGTGTTCGGTCAATTGGCAACTGACCATGAATCTTCCCGAATAGGTAAATTATCAAGACTAACTTTCTGTTCATGCCACAGATCATTCCAACTAAAAATATTCGCTTAATGTTGTAGGTGTGTTCTATTGTGGGAGTGCAACACTTACAAAAACCCTGAAGGAGCTTTGTCTTGAATTTAGCCTAGAGTCACCAACCCGGTTTGATTTCCACAAGGAGAATTTCTAGACTGTCCGTGTCGCATTGGAAAAAAGTTTCTGTAGATAATTTTTGTAACCAAAAGGAACATTAAGTGCCAGTTTCCATTGTGCCACAGACACTAAATTCCAATTGTAATCATCAACAAAATTTGATTGATGCAAAGAAATTTTTTTCTAAATAAAAAAATTCCCACTTTTTTTCCCCCAAAAAAAATCCAGCTATGAATTTAGCAGCCACTTGAATGTATTAAAAACTGATCATACTACCGGAGAATGCTTACAAAATTTTCATGTTATCTTTTCGTTTCTTTTCTTCCTTTCCTTTCCCTCGTTTTTAGTATGCTCTGCATAATTAATTCACAAAAAAGTTCATGGAAATTTTTAAAAAAAAATTACTTTTTAGAAGTGAGAAAGACAGTTATATTGCACTAACATTAAAGAATATCAATGTTACAAAACAATTGTGTGCTCATTTTCTCTAAGCTCCACGTGGACAAATAGTTATTTAGAACGAATCAGCCGATTCCGCGACTGAAAATAGGAGATTAAGGGACTATAATAATTTGATTTTTTTTTTTTAAAATCAAGATTGATTTCTCTCTTCTCAACACTTTGGAAGATCTGCTGGTGGAGGAAGTAGCTTTTGATTGGGAAGCTTTCCATCTAAAACAAGCCAAGCTGTCTTCAGACCCCAGCTTGTGTGCACTTCAAGATGACAATGCATAAACCATACTCCTGTTAACAAACATTGTTATCATTATTAACTTAAATCAAATTTATAAAAAAAAAATTACAAGAAGTAATATTTTAATTTCTAAACACTCACCTGGATTGTCTGCAAGGAACCGAATTGCTACCCAACCACCTGAAGGCACACCAACAGTGTTCCTTTCAATTGGATCAACAAGATTAAATTTTGCAGGGTCCTTATTTGGATCGAAATTTCCAAAACCTTGGCCGACAACGAAGAAATTGAAGCCATGCAAGTGAAGAGGGTGGCTCTCAGCTCCAAGAATGCTTGTATCCTGCATTATTAACTCCACACTAGTGTTAAATGGAAGCACCACCAGCTTTGTTCCACTGCTTACCATTGTATTATTTGGTGGGTTGCCCGTGTAATTAAATGGAATCAATGGACTAGTGGGAAAATCAGGAGCGTAAACACCATTTGATTGGCCAGTGAAGTGAGCTTGGAGTAGAGCTGTTGTTGGCATTACAAATGATATGTTATTGATTGAAGCCTCAAACATTGTTCCGTTGGGACCCTGGCAGGTTTGGTTACGAGGGCAGGGGCTTGTTCCTAGGCCTACCGTGAAGAAAAATCGCTTGTCAACATTTTGGGGCACATTGGCAGGGAATTGTGCACTTCCTAAGCTTCGAAGTTTATTTACAAAATTTGTTACAAAGTTTGTGTCGTTGAGAGGTGGTAGGATCGGTTTGAAGAGTGGAAGTTTTTTAATGGAGTTGCTTGAATGAATGAAACTGAGTGGTTTCTCATACTCTAAGATGCCAGCAACGGTAGAATTGTCGAAAGTGCCTAGGCCAGTGACATAAGGTGTAGCAGTCATGAAAAATTTGGCACTTGGGTAATGAGATTTGGTTTTCAGAAGAACATTGGTTGTTTGCCCTGGGGTGATAACTAGCGTTTCGGTCTCAAAAGGTTTGACATAAACGGCATCCGCTTCGACAACTGTGAGGGTGTGATTTGCTATACTGAAGAAGAGGTCATCATTGAGTGCAGAATTGACTAATCGGAGAAGGTAAGTTTTTCCAGGCTTCACCTTCAGCTTGAATGTATCTGTCCGATCATGCAAGTTTATGCAAATTAAAACCTACTTTATGAAAATAAAAATTGGATTGCATTAAGGTACAATGGATCCAACTATTGGATTTATTTCTAGGGCCCATTATAGGCTAGATCTAATGGTTGGATCCAACTGTAATACCATGTAACTGTAGTACCATAATTTTACCCTAAAAAATAATGTCGCAAACTTTAAAAAGTCTTAGTACAGCACTAATACAATTTGATACCTTTAGCAGAGCAGTTATATAAAGGCCCTGGAAGTCCATTGATGGTATAGGCATCAGAGACGTTTGGGCCTCCGCCTGTTTGAAGGGCCTGGTTAATGATGGCCTCAGTATCTGAGTTGAACCACTCTCCTGCAATTTAAGCATTATTGTTTAAGTGATAAGTTTTGTTGCCAAAGAGGCAAAATTGGCAAATTCCGAATATGATTATTTTTAAGTTGTAATTACCAAAGACAATTGGAACTTCCTTGTAAGGCTTAGCAAATGGATAAGGAATGCCACGCCTGGGAAGAATGATAATGGGACCATAGAGAGTAGATCTGAGCCATGAAATATGAGCATGCCACCAGAGTGTGCCTCTTTGGCCAACGATAGTGAAGTTGTAAACGTAGCTCTGCCCTGTTTGAATGGGGCATTGTGTTATATATGCCGGTCCATCAGCCCATCCACTCCGAAGCTGTCGAATTCCATGCCTGTTATGCCAAACAAATTAATCATAACTTGCAATCCCTATATGTGATTAAAAAATATATATATTATTTTTATTTAATATATGTTCATAATTTTCCATACCAATGGATGGAAATATTGTGCTGAACATGATTAACAACTTTGATGAGAAGCCGGTCACCCTCCCTGGCTACAATAGGAGGCCCTGGAAACTGCCCGTTAACTGATACAAGGCTCTTGGTATGGCACAGACGAGTAACATTTTTCAATTCGACCTACAGAAAATTTTGAATTTTGACAGTATGTTAAAAGTTTTAAACAGTAGCCTCCTTATGAATTAAAATAAGAATCCAAGGCCATATACACTATACATGTACGCACATTAAACTCGTAATGTCTCGTGATGGCCAGTACTGATTCCTGAAGGAGACACAAAGACAAAACTGCTAGTAAAACAGATCCCATAAATGCCGGAGAAGCACCCATTACTGTTACTTCCTATTCTTCAGCACCTGCTTCTCTTTTTTCACCTTTGAGAAAATGTTATCGAATGAAGAGAGAGCAATGAATTATGTACATATTCATCAGAGCTTGCATGGTTGGTACATATATACAGAGAGGGAGAGTGAAGGAGTGTGTTTGGTTGATTAGGTGGTAGAAACGGTATTTGTTTAAAGAGAAGAAAATAACACAGGGATGGCTGCAATAGATACTTTGAGATGATGAGTTGTTAGAACTATTTCTCCCAAAAAAAAAAAAAAAAAGAAGTTAGAACTACTGTAGAGTGATGTCAAAGTTAATCAATTCTAATTTCTTTGACCGCCTTTGCTTTCAGGTCAAACCATAGCTTGTTCGATTCATATAATTATTATACAAATAAAATGTTTCTCCTTTTACCATGATTTAGCCATTTAGGGTTCTAGGAGAATTATTTTGTTAGCCTACTTCTATGTCTTCTCTCGGGAAAAATAATAAGTACGGAAAATTAATTTACAAACCTAGCCAACTTTGTTACAAGAGTTTTGATTTTATAATGAGCTTAACTTTGTGTTATAATTTTTCTAATATTGTAATTGAAAGTTACACTGTTACAGTATTTGTAAAGAAACAAAATATAATTAAACTTTACTGTGCTGGTATAAACTTGTACGGGGCGAAAGATTATGAAAAGCTTAGAGCTTCTTAACTCAGTGCCAAATCTAAATCCTTGTATAATAATCAACTTTGTTGAGATGATAATTGAGAAGAAAAAAAACGTAACACGAGTCTCTTGAATATTTATAAGTGTCGGATAGATCTTACTTGTATTGAGTTCATATTTTTTTAGTTATGCTCAGTAGATCCTTGGGCTTTGCTATAACTGTATGAATTTGGATACCTAGTAAACACTTAATTACAATGTCGGCAGACTGCAATATATTAAAGAAGATATTGAAAACGAAAAAAATGTGTGAAAATAAAAGCTCAACAACTTTCACAATCGGAGGTCCCACCCATCAATTGTAATTAATCAATAATGTCTTGTAAAATTACCAAGCAAGTTGGAAATTAAATTAAATAAAATTATACTTGTCATATAATTATTTGTTCATTGATTGCATTACTACCTATGTATGAAAGATTTTCTCCACGATGTTCATAACTTTGCACTCTCTATTAATTGCTTTTTTTTTTTTTCTTTTTAAATGATGATTTCTAGCTAGTGTTTAACTCAAGGGTTTACTTCTTGCTACCAGATTGAGAGAGTTAAGTAGTTATAATTAATAGATTTTTTCATGTCATCCCTCAACCACTTTAGGTGGAAAATGCATATCAAAACTGACTTTCTGAAAGCAACTTCTTAATTATAACGTAGTACAAATATAATATACAATAGTTTCGTCAAGAACATACAAAGCTGTTCAAAACTTTAACATCTATTTCATATTAATCACGAGTATCAATCTATGGCTAAACGAGATTATATCACAAAACCAAACTGTCACCTGCATGCAACATTTCAACCGACTTTGCTTGGTCACAAAGCAAAATCAAACATATCTAGAGATTCTATCAAGCTGTCATTTTAGAGTCAAATGTGTGTAATTATCTTTCAATTCTTCTTTTTGGAGGAAGAAGAGATACGTAGATGAATGGTAAGGCAACCTCAAGAGTCATGGTATATTTTCTATCAAGCAAGCTGCAGTATTTTAAAAGGAGCTAGCGTATATTAAGGGATATGCAAAAAGTCCCAAGATTTCGATGTAGTATGATTGCAATGTTGGAAATGAAATGTCGTTTTGATGTTTATTAATCAACTGTGACATACTCAGCGACAATTTATTTTATAGCTTTCTTCAAAGTTCTTTCGACAAGTTACTCAAAAATTGAAAAAAGAACAGATTGCATGATCCCATAATGTTTGTGATAGCATAAACCCAAAATAAATAAATAAAAGTTTTTTCAGAAGTAAAAGTTTTCAAAACTCATATATAGCTTTTTTTTTAAAAAACAACAATAATTGCAATATGCATTTTGGCAAACATTTTTTATTTCTTAATTCTTCTTGTAGCAGCATGGTTTCAAGGGCAAAGTACTACACCTTCGTCAAGAGGTGGGCACGTAGGCCTCCTCAACTCATTTTTGAAATCCTGTTTCGTGATTTTACCGTACTTAAAAAAAAATTAAAAGAAAAAGATTTGTAATAAAACAAATAGATAATACAACGCTATCAGTTTTTAAAGAATGCTCACCCGAGCTTGGAATGTGCCTCGCGTAATGGGTTTGAAGCTACCAAAATAGAGTCGTTATCGGATGTTTGACAAACAGAAACATTTAAAGTTGATGATACAAGAAACACTGATTTTTGAATAATGATGTTTTATAGGAATTAGTCTGAATTAACAAAACCAGGATTTTAGACCTCCTTACATAATAACTCTTAACTATGGCGAATTTACTAAAATAAACAAATTTGAAATATTATTCTATAATAAAACTCTCCTAATCTAAATAAGAAAAGCAAAGCAAACGGTATCTAAATTCAATGTCTAGAGAAAAAAAGATAAAAATTCTAGAAGAAATATGAAAAACAAGAAAATATCTTAAAACTAAAAATGTATCGAACAAGAATTAGGCTCATGGGCTTCCACACTATGCTATCTTTGTATTATTGTTTTTTTTTTTTTGGAAAAATAACAAGGAATATAGAAGAAATCTTCTTAGAATGAATTTATATTTTGGTAATCTTTAAATTTAATTTCAGAGGAATATAGCATGCAGCGGTCTTCTTTTCATAAAATAGTTGAAAATAACTATTATGAAATAACAACAAAAAGATATTTTTTACTCCCTTGTTATTTACGATATTGTATCCAAATTCTACTATATATAACACTAATTATATTCTAATCAATCTTCATAAAATTTTAATCATCAGTGACCAAGAGATATGTAGAGTAAATGGGGATCTTTTTAAAGAAAGTGTAGGACAGATCGAATCTAGATAGCTTTGATTATGAAGATAAAAAGGATCATTAAGATCAACAAAGATGCTTTACTCTTCAAAAGAGAAGATTTAACTATGACAAAAGTAAAAGAGTATAAGTAAACGTCAAGGAACCCTTTTTGGTACATACTTGTAGCTATAGCTAGCAACGGTCTGACGCGCATAAAGCTCCAAGAATAAAACTTTTCATTACGTGAAGAAAAGAATAGTCGAACTATTTATCCTTGCTATAAATTTCACAAAATGATCTCTATGCTTCCGTCACAGCTTATTGATTGTATTTAAGCGTTACAAAAAATGAAGAATTGCGGTGGATCGACCTGCATATTTTGCGTGCTTTTGCTTGCTATGCTTGCAGGAGGTGATGAAGGTGCCCCCAAATCCAAAAGCAAGGTAATGAATTCGAATTTATTAAATCCCATGCTGGTTTGAACTTTGTTGAACTTTTAATTAAGATCTTGCGGCTGACATACATTTGTAATTCGTGAATAAGCTTGAATTTCATAAAGAAAGAACTGTTTTCTCTTTAAAATTGAAAAAAAAAAAAATTGGAGAACAATATTATGTTTCCTTTTCAAAAATAGTTTCAATTTTTATTATTTAACTCCCCAACCATCTGGTATCTTCTCATGTATTTTATTATTTAAAAACTATCAGACAAGTTAGTACTTGCAACGAATGAATTATATAGATGGTACAGTGTCAGTAAGTAATTATATTATAACAGAAATGGTAATAATATGGCTTTGTATTATGTTACAGGAAAATTGTACGTACGCAGTGACAATAGAAACGACATGCACAAAGGGAGCCGACACCTCAAACCCTGTTAGCCTGAGATTTGGTGATACAAAATCAACTGACATTTTGGTGAAACATTTAAATTCCAAGCACGTGAGACAGGTTGATCCATTATGGCCAACAGTTCTCGACGACGTGCCCAGAAAGCCATTTCAAGCTTGCAATGTAGATGAGTTTCAAGTAACAGGTCCGTGTGTAGTGTCTCCAATTTGCTACCTGTATCTCAAACTGGGCGGAGAAGATGACTGGCGGCCGGGATTTGCACAAGTTAGAGTGCTGGAAGGCTCTCATCACAGCTCTGAATATTTCTATTTTCGACGGTATTTGCCAAGGCACGTATGGCATGGTTCAGATATATGTGATAGGGAGGTCACTCCTTTTGGAATTGAGCATAAGAGGAAGGTTCTTACATTGAAGCCATAGGAAATGTTGGCAGCATAAAGATTCAATATAAATTAATTACATTTATATGAGGTTTATTTTCTAGCAAGTTAAATATATAAGTTTTATTTTTCTGGTTTTTTGGGGAGAGTAAAGTTTATCCTAAATTACTGTATTTTTTAAAAATAAAAGTCTCCCTTTTCTATCGATCGATATTTAATTATAAAATTAAAAAAGGTCATATTTATTTAATTTTCTTCAAATTGATCATGAGAATCATAACCCATTATGTCATCAAGAAACATATTCCTTTTTGCTAACATCATATTTATATTATTGTATATTTATTGAGTTGTTATTAGTGAAATAATGACTAGCATGGATTATATGTGGTTTTGTTCTAGATAAAAAAGAGTCTACATATCAAAAATTAGCGTCAGAAAATAATTTTTTGTGTACATTAACGAAAATATAAACGGTCAATATATTATGATACATGTATATATTTCTTTAAGTGTAAATACTAGTTTGTTTGGTTTCTTTTAAACATATTTGTACACACATCGGTTTGTTATTAAACTGGTAAACAAGTATATCTTCATGTCTAGCTAATACATTTTCTCGAAAAACTTGCCTAAATACATTTTACATTCCCAATAAATAAATTTGAGAAGAATTTAAATTTAGTACACTATTTTTTGACGCTTTAATAATCTTATGTTATGAGTATATTTATATTATTATATAATTAAGATTTAATTACTTGTTTATCCTTATATATCCAATAATCACGGTTGACATTTTATTGAAAAATTGGTACAAAAAACTGCTCTATGACAAATTATTTATTGAAAAAGAGCAAAAAGTGGACTTTGGCATGAGGGTAATAGGAAAAATTCTACAATAAATCAGAGGTATCGTGTCAGCCATACAATAAATAAATAGTGTCATGACATGTTTATATTTATTTTAAAAAATTATTTTGTAAGTAGTAATTGTATTAAATTTAATTATACATGTCACACTTATAGTAATTAATTGTAATACATCTTGAGGTATTGAAGAATGTCTAGGTAATAGGAATAATCGTTTTTGTTTTTCAAAAAAGAAAAACGCCATAATGATTATTGCTTTCCAGAACTTATGATGAAAAAATAATTTTTTTAAAAGAAATAAATAATAAGTATGCTCACCAATTGAATTCCACAACCACCAAATCGGTGATTTTTCTTTTTACCTCAAAATATAACAAAAATTTTCCCAATTAATTTGCTTGTCAGAAACCATGATCAACAATTACACTGCAGCATGCATTTATACGCATGGCAGTATAATAAAAAGCAGCAACTCTGATCACTGTATAACGAATTTCGTTAAAGCTAGCTCTTCCCCTTTAACAAAAAGCACTGAAAATCTGAAAATGATGACTCAATCAAAACTTCTTCCGACACCCAAGTCAAAGTGAAAGTGATTAAGAAACTTTAATTAATTACTTAACCAACCGCCTTTGATCACACTGTACTTGAGCGTTTAAAGTATAGTAAAACTAAAGCAAAGCAGTAACAGTATAAACAGTATCTCTTGTGCTGAAAAGCTAATTTCTTTCTAGGCTCTAGCTGGCCACTTTTTCATGAAAGATCGTAACTTTGATGTGTTCCCTCAAAATAATTATCTAATTATCTCGAGGTCAGATCAATTGTAGCTTCTTTATGCACATTCTTAGGCCGGCTAGCTATGATTTGGTCCCTTCAGAAGGGAGTGATTACATACTACAGTAACTAAGACCTGAGCGTTCGCAATTTTTCTTAATTCAGTAATTCACATTTTAAAATGCTTGGGATGTTTACATCAGCGAACTAGTGAACACATAGAGAAACAATTTAGTGAGTAACAGTATATGTGACGTGATTCTATGATGTGGTGTTGTAACTGTGGTTTAACTTTATTTTATTTTCCACAACTATAACGTGAGAATATACAAATTACAAAATACTTGTGGGTTTCCCCATAAAATCTTTTAGTTGACAGAAAAAAACTTAAACTTCAGGAATAATCAAGAGGTGTAATTACAAGTCACACTATGCTTAAATAAAATGAAAATTACTGAATGCCAATGTCAAATGCCACTAAAGAGCACTATGGCTGTTAAATCCGTAATTTCTATCGGCCATCACCCCGGGACCTGTGTGGATACAAATGAATGAAATTACCCTTATTTGTAAAAACTTAAAAAAAATATAGGGGGACCCAAATATTGTTACCTACTTTCAGAAGAGACGACGCAATCTATTTAGAACACGTGATACTTTGAAAATGCTTCTATGTGGGACACATAAAAATTTCAACGGCTGAGATTATCCAGCATATGAGAAGGCTGAAGGCCACAGGCTTAGCATATATACAAATGTGATGCATAAGCTTGATTTGTCGTCAGTGGGTCAAATCGTTGATGCTGATAGATAATACTAATCGCTTGCTAGCGTATTTAGCGTGTTCCAATCCTCTCTGCCCCCTTCTTCTTATTCATGCTTTGACCAAATAAAATTATGCCCCTCTTCACGAATCACCATCTGCACTAATCTGCCTGTAAACTTCTCCTAAAACAATAAGTTGATAAAATTAAACAAATCGTCCAATTGCCCACTCAAGCTATTTAGAGAGTGCAATTGACTCTTTCTTCCGTCATGTATGCGTTGTTGGATGGTAGATTTGGTCAATATTACGGAGGTGTAGACTTGTGAGTTATTCTTTTGGGATCTAAGCGATAAATTATGTTATAGTAAAATTTGATTTGAGCATGGGCTATGCTGCTATGATAATGAAGCTTTTTTTTATGTACCCTCTCGGTACACCTTTTGGACTATAACAGAGTCGATTATAGAGGGTCTTGGCAAATTAATTAGTACCAAAAAAAAAAAAAAAAAAGAGCATTAAAGCAGAAATGTTGAATGGAGGTATATTCGTCATACAATATCGAAGTAATAAATATACGATGACGCAATTTCATCAAAGAAATTTCATTAATCATTCATTCTAGTATACGCATTAAACCCTGGAATATCATTGTCTTGGCTCACTTTAATTGATTTCTTATTCTAGTTGAAACCAACCAAACTACTGACAAAAATTAAAACAAAAGTATGCAATATCATCATTTTGATAATTACCAATCGAAGGCAAGGAAAATAAAAGCAAAGAGCGGCAATAATATATAGAGCGATAAATTAACCTAATTGCATTGGCACTGAGGAGGATATACAGCCTGCATGCAAATGCAAGGAATCTAGGATATGCGTCCACCAATCAACATGCAGATATTCAATCAAATTATTACTCGTAGCTTATCTTTATTTACAAAATTTTCCATTCTCTCTTCTCTTTTTTGAATATAATGCATATACATGCTTGGTACGACTGAAATGCGACTGGACGTACAAGTTTTGCCGGATAGCTATGAAATGATGAAGGGAAGGAAGAAAAGATAGCCCTTCTTTTCGATCTCAATGGAGTCATGCATGTGTTTGTTGTATTTGGTCCAGACCCTTTCAATCCAGGCGTGGTGGCCTTACCTTACCTTCCTCATTTATGGTGATTTGTTTTCCTTTCGACATGATCTCAGTCTTTCGTCACTACAGCACTAAATATTAACATATGTATTAAATGATCCAATGACAGCGACCATCTTTGTCTATCACACTCGCCAATCTCAATAATTAAATGAGCAATGTCGCTCATTAGAACATTAAAATTAAAATATATGCTTCTTCTTAGTACTTCAGAATTATTTTAGACATAGTTTCTTAAGTAGTTAAAGCAAATGAGCGAAGTACACTCCATCAGCGCTATTAAGTTAATGTTTCTGCGTTCTATTATGTTCATTGACAATAGTGTTCCCTTTTTTCTCTTTTTTCTCTCATCTGTAAGTATAACATAGATAGTATCATAATTTCAGTTGATCCGATAGTATTGTATAAAATATTACATAAATTGTGTTAAGGAATGCAAAATCATTCGTGATAAGGTTGTAAAATCCGTTATATTACATTTTCCTGTATAAGCAAATTGATGGCCTAGTTAAAAATTGGAGTTAATGTAACTTATCTGAAGATCAACAAAGAAGTCCAAGCTATTCTTGGTTTTCGAAGATCAAAATTATTTTTCTATCTTAAATACTTAACAATGTACTAATATTTACAATAAAAAAAATCAGTCAAACTTTGCCTACATCAATTTATTTACGTTGTAAACCCCCCCCCCCCCCCCAAAACAAAAGAAGAAAAAGTTTACAAGAGACTTAAATTGTATTTTGAAACTTTCATTTAGGTTAATTAATATATGGATAAAGATTCTCTCATGTCTAAGCTCTCGTGAGCTTTTAAAAATCTTATGTCATATGTCATTAAGTGATAGTGTATTGATAGAATTTAACTTTTTTATTTTCTTTATTAATTAACTATTAATCACCCACGTGTATTTTTACTAACAAAGAGATAAGATCCTAATATATCTCAAATTAAAAAAATATATTTATGAGAAGCCAAGATAGCTGGGTCAAATTGCTATAAATTTGCTGAAATTTTTGTCTCTAAAAGTAATTGCATTTTGTATTTCAAAAAACCAATAATAATTGCAATGCTTCCTTTTTAAAGAGAAATAATAATTGCAATTTGAACAAAGAAGGAAAGTAGTTGAAGAAGTGGGGTTTTTGATTTAGGATTACGTAACTTTGAAAGTTCCAAAATATATGGCAACCATTGAATAAAAAAGGAGTAGTGCTCCAAAAATGCCAAAGAATTTTTCTTTAAATTAATTAGCTTGAACATAATAAAATTGTTTGAACAGACGGGAGGCGTAGTGGGGACAAAATGAGATATTAGGTTTTGTAAATGAACGGTTGAGATCAAAATGGGAATGTTGACAGTGGATAAGCCCATGCAAGGATAAAAAAGGCAGGCCACTGATCTGCATGCATTTATGGAATTTGTAAGCTTGTTTGTCCACAGCTTACGTTTTGTACAGCGAACATATTATGTGTACAGAAAGAGAGAGAGAGAGAGCTGAGCCGAGCCCGTGGGTCGGTGACGTCCATCTGTGAACTGCCAAAGCTCTTACCTACTCGCTTTATACATCATCAGCAAGAGCCATGATATGTGAATGCTATTGTCAGGATAACTATTATTATTATATTATATTTATAATTTATAATCCAAATAATTTTACACAGAGCTTATTGTTCTTTCTTATATTCGGACTAGATAATGACAAATTGACAGTATATACAAAAGTAAGGGTAACCGAAACTTGAACAGAATCCAAGGTTACAAAACAAAGGTCAAAAAGGTCCCAGTTTTAGAAGCTGAATCATGCGAACTTTATCAACAGTTTTGTTGGCTTATGCTACTGTGACATATGTGTTCAAAATTCTGAGATTAACAATTTGGCATGTATGATGTTGCTATATACTTTTTGTCAAATGTAAAATACGTTGTCGTGGTCTTTTATCCCTTTGTCGTCAGTAGAATGAAGATATTTTTAACACTTATCTTATAAAACTTTCGGGGTTTTCAAAAGAGTATGAAATATTTTAATTAATGTTAGTAAGAAGACCAGAAGAGTGTATATACATAAAGAAATCTCGAGAGTTCAACTAAACGTCCGCAATTTCATTTCCTTATTCAAAGTTTGAGTTATTACAATTTTGAGAATCACACACAAGTGGTAGAAGCATGCAACTTGGTAGTTCATCAATTAAGAGTTGTCCTAAACTCTTATGTTCTTAACCTAATTATTTGTAAGAGAGATTATAATATTTTGTTGTTTGAAATTTAAGGAGAAAACGGCTAGCCGGTTGTGAAGAAAACGGCTAACCATGTTCATCCAGTAAGCATGTTTTTCTTGCTTCTACAAAACGGGCTAGTTGTATTTTAAAATCCAAAAAACCGGTTAATTCTAGTGAGTTCTCTGGACAAGAAATGTCTAGCTGGATTTAATAACCGTTAAATTGGTTTTTTACATAATGCTCTCTGGATAAAAAATGGGTATCCGGATTTTTATATCTGGCAAGCCGTTTGTAAACAGATGCTAATTTCAAACTAAATGGTTTGTCTTTGAAGAAGTACCATTTTCAATGGTTGTAATTTTAAAATGAAAAAACGCCTTTTTCATTATATAGACACTCATATCAGTTAATAAAACTAGATTTTTTAACAAATTTCATATATGTTCTTAGAATATAATCTTATTTGGAAATTATATTCAGGATTTGTTATATCTTAGAGGTAATTTGCCATTAAACTCTATAGCAAATCAAGAGTGGTGAGGATAAACAAAACCTTAAAGAAAAGTGTATAAACATATCTCAAATCCTAAGTAATTTCTTTGATTTTTGTCTCCATTTCGTAAATTCTCTAACATTATTACATTCAACAATGTTAAAAATTCTATGGTTCGAGTCCTATATATGTGTCTTTTCTTTTTTTGACAATAAATGTAAAATTATTATTTTACTATACAAATAAACGAATGCCACATCATTGGGATTTAGTTCTTGGGATCGTGCAGACAAATTTTTTTGTATAATTATTGTTAGCTAAAAGGTAACTATAGTGCGGGTCTTGACAAATTTAATAACAATATAAAGGAAAACAACTTTGCTCTCTTGTTATTTTAGGAGGCTTAAAGGCCTAATTTATGTAAAAGATTCAAAAAAATAAAAGTAAGAAACAATCACACACACGCACACATACATGCATACACATATATATAGACATGCCTGGAGCTTTGAACATCAAGTAGGAGGGTTAAAAAGCAGATTTCACACGGATGAAACTAAATCACGAAAAACTCAGATTTCAATGCACTATTTTTTATCTTTTAGCTCTGTTCTCATGAAATTTCATTTTAGCATCCACACCTCACACACACAGAAAATTAGGTTCCAATGAGGGATCCTTTATTAAAGTAAGAGATAAATTAAAAAATAAGAAAAAACACAGTTTGATTAGTGTATTTTGACCTATAGTGTAATAGAGTGTTTTTTTTTTTTTTAATCTTTCAGGGAATTCTTTACTTTAATAAAGGATGAGATTCATTATTAGATCATTACACATGTCATACATGTTGTAATGATAATGATTCTTTTCATGTATATATGTTACTGGTTTCACCCATATTTATCTTGATCGGGGATGACACGATGAGAGCTATAAATTACTTTGTCGACCACAGAGGAGAATCTAAATAGTTTTAAACATAAAGAGGACTACATGTAAATCAAATCCAAATGACTCAACACCGTGGGATTTTAAAATAACATTTGACCCCGTGAGTATATATACACATAAGATCTCCTTGTCTACAATAAGATAAAAGAATCTTGGTCAAATTCTTATTAGGTCTCATTTATTCATATGTTTATATGTCAAGAGTTGCCAAAAGAATTTATCCGAACTTATATACCTAACCCAACAAGTTTTAACATCAACTCTCTTTCTTGTCAGCTGCAAACAGTTTTAGCCAAATACTAACAAATCCCGAATCGTGATATGTGTGCAATAAATAAATAAATAAGTAATACTTGGCCTCCTATTAATCGTAGATAAGAAGTGAGAGAATATATGTTAGAAAAGAAAAAGGAAATGTGAACGGAGAATGTTTATCACGCGCTGCAAAAGCAGGTTGGGTGAGGTTGAAGGTCAACAAAAAAGGGGAAGGCTAGCTAGCTTTTCAGTTTCTGCTTCTTTCTTTAGCATACAAAAATTTACTTGCTGTGTCTCCGACCAAGAAATAAAAAAGAAATTAACTTTGTTTATCTCCACGGTCCACTTCAGTTGATAAAAATAAATAAATAAATAATAATGAAATGATAATGACATAATCATTTAAGAGACATTACGCAGCTGCTGCTTCATTTCCACAACAACAGCTAGATTCTCTTTTTCTCTTCTCTCTCATGTCATGTCTCACTCTTGTCTCTACACAGTAATATACTGAATCTCCTTCACTTGAATGCCCCTCTCAGGGAGACATCAGCATGATGACAACGTTGCTCTTCATGTACACTACTCTTTACTCCCTCTATATTAACCCCCTAGCTCATCTCTCACTTCATCACCTTTTCTATTCGTGCCCTAGCCTACTGTCACACACACACTCGCACACACACAGAGACACACATCTCAAAACCCTTTTAATTTGCTTTCGTAATGTCTCCAGCAGGATCCACAAGATGGTGCCCAACGCCTGAGCAGCTGATGATTTTGGAGGAAATGTATAGGAGTGGAGTTCGAACTCCTAATGCTTCACAAATTCAACACATCACTGCCCATCTCTCTTATTTTGGAAAGATCGAAGGCAAGAATGTGTTTTACTGGTTTCAAAACCATAAAGCAAGAGAGAGGCAAAAGCTTAGAAGGAAGCTGGGAAAGCAACTCCAACTTCAACAGCAACAACAGATCTTTCAACATCATCATCACCTGCAGCAGTGCTGTCAAGTGCCAAATCACCACCAGCAGCTTCTTCACTGCAGCTTTCAGTCTCCTCCTGCCGGTGGTTCCTTTTCTAACCCAGCTAAAGTTCTTACTCAGGTAATTAATCACATTTCACTCAATTCCATTTTTGTGCAAAAGGTTTATCACTATAAATTTTCACATTAGGTATATGCAAAACAAAACACGGCTTGCTACAGCACCTCTCACTCTCCATTAAAACCCCTAACTAATTGTTTTGTAAAATGTTCGTAAATTCCTTTGTTGACAACCCCAAGTTTTACAGTAGTACGTAATATTATGAATTGAGAGATAAAGCCTCCTAAAAGTTTGTGATTTTCAAAGAGTTTTCTTTGACTTGTTATCCTGATTCCAATCCTGAGGAGATAAAGAGTTAATTTTTTTTTTCTTTTTCGTCTACCCCTTATCTTTTAAGTAAAAAATATAAATAAGCAAAAATAAGATAAATAAATAAATTGAGAGACTAGAACAAATAAATAGAGGGGTGGAAACAAAAATTTTAAGAAACCTGAAGTTTTCATTGGAGAATAGCGATACCAAACAACACTATAGCGACCAAATCGCAGTCTTCTCTAAGAAATATATCGTGTTGTTGTAAATAAAGCAATATATATATAAATTTTTAAATAACATGTGAATGGGATGGGTTAACAAAGATTGACTTATGGATTTATTTTGTCGGTTTGTATGACTTCATAGTGTTTTCAGCTTAGGGTTTCATGCAAGTAATCTCTTTTTCTTTGCTCTGAAAAATGACTATTTTTATTGCAAAAAAAGAAGAAGATATTTTATGTCCAAAATTCTATAATACATATATAACTGATTTCTTTTAAGGTTTTTATTTATTAATTTGCCTCTTACTCTCTATTTATTTATTTGTGCGTCTTAACAGGGAATGCTGACTGAAGATGCTTCAACAAAAACGATGAGTTACACGTGGAAGAAAGGGATCCAAGAAAGGGTAGAGATGGAGAAGTCCTTGATGGGAATGTACGGTCGTGATTGGATGATGATGGCTGATGTGGCTCCACGTTCTCTGCAGCCATGTTGCTCAAAGCCTCCGCTCAGAACCCTTGAACTTTTCCCAATCACAGCTACTAATCTGAAAGAAGAATGCAACTCGTCCAAACAAAATTAATCTCTCTTTATTTTAATAAGTAAAAAAAGAAAAAAAAGAAAAATCACATGTATCTCTTTCCCTTTCTAGGGTTTTTTAATTAATTAGCAACAGTTTAAAGCATGTCTGTAGCCTGAGTGCTTGTAGCTTTTTTGTTTGTTTGTCTCTGATTACTGTTATGAATGTGTCTAAGACTGGACCGCTGAGAAAGATCTATATTGTCTTGTGAGTAATGGCACTGTTCTCTTATTACTACTACTGGCTATTAATTAATTTGCAATTTTACATTGTCTGTTTTCATTTTTGAGAATTCTAAAAGCGGTCGCTCTTTTTTTCAGCACTGATTTTCATTTTTTTTCTTTTAAATATTCGCCTCTTTTATCTAATGAGGACCATACATATAAAGCTGCTGCATGTGTGGTACAAATTAAGTAATTAACTCAGTACTTGCATTGTCACGTAGACATCAACTTTTTATTCAACCTACAAGACAGGACAAGAAAAGTCAATGCTACTATTTAAAACACTATTTTAATGCTAGCATTAAATCTCGCACCTTGAAATCAAAACGGGAAACAAGAAATGCTAACTAGAAAGATGCTTATGTTTTCTAAGGAAGCAAATAATTGTAGTCTTGGATTTTATTAAGAGACAAAAGGAAATACGAAGCCGTAAAAAGGCTATGCTAAAATGAAGAAGCTATTACCTTGAGCCATCTCTAATGGCCGTCAAATATTATTATTTGTCTCCATGGAATAATTTCGCATTGATTGTGGTAATGTAGAAAGTAAATATATCAATTTAATGGACTATCCCTGTAAGAACCAAGGAGCTTTTGGGCTTCTTTTTTTTTTTTCCTCCCTTTAACATCGATTTCAGTTATGCTGAATTGATAATGTATATATGTCCATTAACCCAACTTATACTTAAAAAATAATTTAAGAGTTGAAGGTAACCTTCGCTTTATACACATGGTCTGGTAATTAATCTCAACTAATATGGGATACTTTTTCTATCACGACTTCTCACATGCAAGCTGTCTATCACTTGTAAAAGTATAGTATGAGCCCATTCATAGATGAGTGCAGCTCTTATACCTTATGACATTCTAAACGTCTAACCCATACTCAAAAACTAACTCATGAGTTGAGGTGGGTAAAGATTGTATACTTACCACTATTATATTTGGTGCTGGTGATGATATGATTTTGGATGATGCAAGTGCTTAGAGGGTATCTAGGAGCTCTACTTTTTTTAAAAAAAAATTTATAGTAGATAATATTCACACAGTGGTTATGGGTTTTAATTCGCACTCTGCTAAGATTCCCTCTCATTTTGATGAGAATATTAGTTTTGAAGGGAATGATACGCTGATGAATACTTTTTATCCAAGTCTGAGGCTACTGGGAGGTGCGATTTTATTCCCAACTTTAGTGTTGTTGGCCCACGAGCCTTAATTTAGTTCAAAGAAGCAGTTCAAATTAGTCATTGTACGCAAGTATCATAAGTGGCACTATGAACGTTATCTTATTTTCATACGGTTTCTTTTGTTAGGATTTGCCTATGGTGTTCTCTTGTTTATTCTTTATTTCTTTTATTTACTTTTACTATTTCTCTTCGCTGGCTTTTTTTTTAATAGATTGGAGATTTTGTTCTATGTCCCCCTCCAAATATTTTATTTTCATTTTTAATTTTAATCTATAGGTAAAGGAGTCTTGCCTGACCTCCCCATCCTATGGTCGTTTAACATTCAAAAAAAAAAAAAAGGAGCCCTAGATCTAAGAATAAATATTCAAGCCAAAGGAAAAGCCTTTATTTGAACCCACTACAAAAATATTAGTCTTTAGTGACGAAACTTTTAGTGACGAAATTATTTTCGTTGGTGAAAGTACTTTTTAGCGACGAAAAAAAACTTTTGTTGCTAAAGTCATACTAGAAAAAATAATATTTAATTGTTATTTTTAGCGACGAACAATTCATCGCTAAAGAGTATTTATAGCAACCAAATATTAGTTTCGTCGCAAAAAAATTAAGCGGCTAAAAATATGTTGGCGCCAAAACCTTTAGCGATGAAAATTTAATATATTGCGATGAATAGTTTTCGTCGCTAAAAATAGTTTTAGCGACGAAAACATTGCGTCGCAATATATTAGTTTTAGCGACGAACTTGATTTCGTCGCTAACAATAGTTTCAGCTACGAATAAATTTGTCGCTGAAACTCTCTGATATGCCAAAAGAGCTTGTTTTGGCGACGAAAATATGTTTCATCGCTAAAAATACCCTTAGCGACGAATGAATTTTGTCGCTAAAATTCTTTGATATGTCAAAACATCATGTTTTAGCGATGAAAATATATTTCGTTGCAATAAATAATTGTAACGATGAATAGAATTTGTCACTAAAATTCTTTGATATCTTAAATGGCTATATTTTAGCGAGAACAAAAATTCATCGCTAAAATTAATTTTTGCGACGAAATATATTTTCGTCGCTAAAAATTGTGAAAATTTAAAAAAAAATTGGCGGATGATTTTGCGCCAAAATTTAAGACCTTTAGCGATGAAATTGAATTTCATCACTGAAAGTGTGCTTTTAGCGACGAAAATCACTTTTGGCGATGAAATATTTCGTCGCTAAAAAATGTCAAAATTTAAAAAATTTTGTGGGATTATTTTCCGCCAAAAATTAGGTTTTAGTGACAAATTTTAAATTTCGTCGCTAAAAAGTCCTGTAACCTATTTATATACCACTTACTTCATTTTTTTCATTCTCTCATTCTCTCATTCACTTACTTTTATTATTTAATTCTCTCATCTCTAAATGTATAATTCTCATTTTCTAATTTAATCCCTACTTCTTTTCTCTTTTATTTTGAACTTGATGTAATTTTTTTTTATTAATATTATTTATTCTAGCTTATATTATTATTAAATTTGTGTTTATTATGTTAACTAATTATTGTGTGTTTATTTGTAGGGAATATTGAAGACCAATTACATCAAGATGAAGACAACTAAGAAATTTATATTCATTTGTAACAATTTTCTTTCAAAAAAGAGATATTAAATTTTGTAATTATTTTTGAATTATTCATCAATAATAATAATTGTTTTTAAATTAATTAATTCTGTTTTTATCATTATGGTGTTAATTGTCATTGTAATTTAATATTAAAAATAATAATATTTTAACAATAGTAATAATAAATAAATGAAAGAAAAATGATATTTTTTAGCGACAAAATAATTTTCGTCACTAAAACTACTTTTAGCTACAAAAATTAATATTTTTCGCTAAATGTTTACTTTTAGCAACGCAAAAGTATTCGTTGCTAAAAGCATTTTTGGCGACCAAACAAGCATTTTTTGCGACGAAATTTGAAAATTCGTCGCTAAAGACCTAACGCGACGCTCCTATAGCGACGAAATTTTTTTTGTCGCTATAACCTTTAGCGACGAACAGTTTCATCGCTAAAACCCTTTTTTGTTGTAGTACCCCCCCCCCCCCCAAAAAAACCACTACTATACCTACATGTAATTAAAGTTTACATAAAAAATTTTAATATCATAATAAACAAACTTAAAAAAGAAGAAATGCCATGACTTTAGTTAGTAAAATCTCTTAAGTAAAAATAACAGGTTTGCAATTTGAACCTTATGCACATGAGTGGGAAGAAAATAGTTGCTATTAGGCTATAGCTTAAAAAAAAATTCAAATTAAAAAAAAAAATCAATCACCTTCTCATTTTGAGTCATCTACAATTTTTCACAACAAAAGGAGCAGTTGTATTAAATTTCATATACTCAAGTATAAAATTATTTCAATGTCTTTCACATAACCCTGAATAATTTTTTAAAAATCATTTTAATAGTTTTGTGAAGGTTAGATAATTTTCTTTCAAATACTTAGAACTAGATCTGCTTCATTTTAAGTCAAGATATTCAAATAATATCATTACAAAATTAATTTAAGAGGTTTTGAAAGACCATAAAAAATAATATACTGAAATTATAACTAAAAAAAGCAGAATTGTATATAATAATTAACTTGAGAGTCTGTATGAAGAAAAGAAAAATAATCAAAATAAGCTAAAGAACGAAGAAAACAGTTAGCCCAATCAATATCACTCAACAAATATCATGGACACGCCAACTCAAGATCAGGACTCAACAAAAACAGTGGACACCTCAATAATAATACTTTCGTTTGGAGAAGCAAATTTTATCATTTTCTTGGCAACTTCATTAACATGACTGGACAAGTTAAAGGCACAAGTGAAACCAATGGTAGTTATAACTATAAAGGACACACAAGATGCCATTAATTAATTGACCAACATTATCAACATTATCGATCATAAATAACTCTTCATGATAATGGAGATACACAGACACGTCGGTACACACGCATGCACACACAGATATGGGTCATTCTATATAAGGAGCTAAATTAATTACTTTCATTCGAAACCGCTACAAGGAATAAATGGGAAACTCCATAAAAATAAATGGGTATATTTAAATAATATGGCGATCACTTTGCGTCATCCAGTCACATTCTTTTACAATGAATCAAGAAAAAAGATTTCCTAGTCCAATAAAATTAAACAATTTGGAGCCATTATTTAATTTTTGAGTTACACAGATGAGATTTTGTGCGAAAGAGTTTTTTATGTGGTGTGGGGAAGATATGTTGTCATCTGCCTATGTCATGTACATTGCATTTGGAAGGCCATTTAACATTCTTGTTGGCAATAAATATTCATGGCCAGTTTTTAAATTTTCCGACTTTATACTAGACGTCATAGAGCACGCAAACACAGAATGAGAGTCGTACGTATTAATAGTGCCTCATAAATATGCATGTATACGTTATATTTCGTCATTTCTATTAGAATAATATATACTGATGAGGCGATGGCCGCAGCGCAATTATACCTTGCCACTAACAGAGTGGACATATAATAACCAAACGAGTCCCACAACAAGAAAGGACAGATGAGAGCCGAAAGTCAAAGAGGTAACCCTTCGGGGCTATATGCCTATATCTAAGACAAGGTGCGTAAAACGAGGGGTAAAATGTCAAATAGTTAAAGTTATAGCGACTACACCGTGAAATAACCTATAGTTTGGGGTAAAAAAACCCCCTCCACCCCCCACCCCCCCCGGGCCCCGGCGGAATGATTCCTTTCTTCTTTTATGATACATTTTCTTTTCTTTTTCTGATTGGTAAAATATTTGATGCATGCATTCGTACGTGAAAAAGAGCTTTGGATATAAAGCCCATCAACTTTGGCTGTCTCAAGCTCGAAGAAGCTTTTCGCCTCAGTATGTTTATATTTGAAAAGTGTAAACTCTCCCCTATAGTCTCTAGCTAAGGTTGGCATTAATTTTCATTTAGTTATTTTATTTTTGAAAATGACCAGCCTTTGCTTTTGTTAGTGTTAAAAAATTAACTTTCTTGTCCTGAAAAAATAACAAGTAGCAGGGGGATTTTTGGGGTTATTTTTTAAATTATGAAGACTAACAGAGAATTGATGCTTGTTATTAATTCTAGAGATTAAAGGAAAATTTTACCATATTTATAAATGAGACAATTGAATGAAACTTTGAGCGGGATCCTTTTTTGACATTGATGTAATCGAACTCTTTTAATTTGGATTTCGTATATTGACGATCACATAACTTTATAGTAAGGCTTGTTTGTTGGATTTTTATCTTGGAGAAAATTGCGTGGATTGAGGTTTCCCTTACTTCTCATCCATTTGACCTATGGATATGAGAATGGAAAAGAATAATATTCCCTTCGTCTAACTCTAAAAAATGACAATTTATCAATAAGCGCATAGATTAGTTGGCAAGAGACTTTTTTTAACTAAACCAAGGTCTTCGGTTCGGATCAGGATCCTCTCCTGATCTGATCATGTCCTGAGCAAATATCTCATTTGTTGATTGGTAGTTAATAAATAAAAAAATAAAAGAAGTTGAATCTTACCCATACACTACCACTAAAATACACATGGCAGGAGATCTTAAAAAGCTCAGATAAGATCATATCAGGAGAGGATCCTTTTCCCTTCGGTTCGAAGCTTGAGAATGCAGCTGCATTAAATACTTTTTGGGAGAGCTCCTAATGATCCTACCTGGCTTGAATCTGGATTAGTCGAGACCCAGTGTGCTCTTAGGATATCAGATGATTTAATATACAAAAAAAAAAAAAAATTGACAATCTGATGGAAACAAATTGAATTGCTTATATCGCCAGACGCCAAACATGGCAATATGGTTCCACACACGCTCAATCTCCGTCAAAAGCCAAATAACAGTGAACCTTTGATACATCTGTTTCAGAATGCAATGTGAAGACCAAATTAAGCTTTTAAAAAAATATCAAGTTGTTTTTAACTTGAAATTAAGAACTGATTTGTTAAATGTCTTAAATATGAAGTTTTATCAATTTTAGAAATATTTTTAAATTTACTTGTTTGTTTGTTTTTTTTTTAATCAATTATGTCTAATTTTTTGGAATTTATATCAAAGTGGAAAAAATAAGCTTTAATGACTTTTAACTGAATGAGAAAATGTTTGATTGAGAAGTAAATATTATATTTCAAAATTATCTCTCTTAGATATTCTTACTTCCAAAATAAGAACATAAATACCAAATAATCACTTTTAGATTTTTTTTTTAATTTATAAAATAAATAAGATGCTACTTATATTTAAATATTAAAAAAGAAAAATAAACATGACATTCAGACATTTGTATTTGGACCCATTTAAATTTTAGACAAATTTAGACCTATTTAGATTTTATAAAAAAAAAATGCTATCTAAGTTTGTTTTGAGTTGTAATTAATTGTTATATCAAAATAGGCAAAGATATTCTTGTACTTGAATTTAGTTTGGACATTTTGTATGACTTGTGATTGATAGCTAATAAATTTAAAAAATAATTTAAAACCCTTTTGACATTACTTTCGTATTTGTTGGATCTAATTTTTCATAAGAAAATTAGTATTTTAGTATAAAATAACTTAAAAGTCAAACAAAATCAACATAAAACAAGTAAAAATTAATCATGCATCTTTAAAATATAATGGGGTTCTTCTAAGTATCTTTTAAAATATAGAAATTAATTTTGGCATGAATTATGCTGACCTCTTTTTTATTTTGCACTTTAGCTAATTGAAAAGTATGGTAGCGGCCCAAAACCAAAATCACATGGGAAGAGATGACTAGCTTGGAACTTGGAAGCCTGTTAAAATCAACTCTGGTTTGGGAATTACCATGCATAAATATACCAAACATATATATAAGATTTAAGATTTGGAATTTTTTTTTAAAACCAAAACAATGTTTGACTTAGTAAGAAAGGAGGTCAGTTAATTTGATTACTTTGGTCCTCACTCTATGGTTGTTTCTAACAACTTGTTATCTTCAAGTTGCAAGCTTATCAATCTAGTCTGGCATGAGTTTTCTCGAATCAGTTTCTTGCCTGCATTCGTCGCAACCAGGCACTACAAGTTTGATGCATATATGTGATATTTTAATTGTCATAAGTTATAATGTATAAAATATTCTATAAAAATCGTACTATATAGAGGCAGAAGCCGAGCCCGGGGCCACCGAAAAGAGCATTGTATCAGTGAAAAGGCAATTTTCAGGGCCTCGCATTGTAGCAAGAGAGGATTAAAGTTGTTAATCATATTCAGAACAATATCTCCATCAATTGGTAACAAGCATTTGAGATCCTAATATAATATATGTTTGTAAATAGCAACAGCGATCTTATAGTAGCAATTGCTTGAAACAGGCATGGAATTAGACAGCTCCGAAGTGGATGGGCTGATGGACCGGCATATATAACCCAATGCCCAATCCAAAGTCAAACAGAACAGAGAGGCAGACTCTCTATGGCCCTCTCCTTAATTATTCTCCTAAAGCCAGGCATTCCCATTATGTTTGGTAAACTTAATTTGACCATAAATGATATTTGTATGTATAACTTGTTTCACTTATAATTTTACCCTTTTCTGGTTTTGTTTCTTTGTAGTACAAAGCAGAGGATATGTAATTTCCTTGCATAAATCATAATTGCAGGATCCTGAGGCTATCATTAGCCAGGCCCTTCAAACAAGTGGAGGCCCAAATGTATCTGATGCAAATACCACTAATGGGCTTCCGGGCCGTTGTATAAATTGCTCTGCTTGCCTAGGGGCATTTGATTTTTGCACAAAGTATGAAACTATGACGTTATTTGATTTCTCATAAAATTTCGCATAAACTGGAAGGCTGGAAAGACTTACCTTCTCCGACTAATCAATGCTGCCCTCAGTGACGAGCTCTTCTTCAGTATATCTACCTAATCGTACGCTCACAGAGTCACAATCATTGAAGCCGATGCTGTTCATGTGCAACCTTTCGAAACTAAAACTCTACTCATTTCCCCCCGGACAGACAGCAAAAGTTCTTCTCAAAACCAAATGACAGCCAGACCTTATGTGACAGGCCAGGGCACTTCTGATAATTCAACCGTTGCCGGCATCCAAGAGTATGATTATATGAGAATCCACCTAATTGTGCCTATCATTCAAGCGTCTCAATTGAAAGGCTTCAACTCTATAACTACAAACCAATTCTACCTCCTCTCAATGACACTTCATTTGCTACAAGTTTTACAAATAAACTTGGCACCTTGGCAATTAGTCATGTGACTCATGTCCCTGTGCCCAAAATGTTGACATGCAATTCTTCTCCACGTCAGGCCTCGGAACAAGCCCCTGCCAGAGTAAACAACCCGCCAAGGTCCCAATGGAACTATGTTTCAGGTTTCGGCCAAACACGGCTCTGCTCCAAGCTAACATTTCTGGCCGATCAAATAGCGCTTACGCACCTAATTTTCCTACAAGTCTGTTAGTTCCATTTAATCACACGGGCACCCCACCAAATATCACAAAGATGAGGAATGGAACAAAGCTTGTGGTGCTTCTATTTACTTAACACTAATTTGGAGCTAATATTGTAGAATAGAAGCATTCTTGGAGCTGAAAGCCACCCCCTTCACTTGCATGGCTTCAATTTCTTCGTTTGTCGAACAAAGTTCTGGAAATTTTGATCCCAATAAGCACCCTTCAAAATTCAACCTTTTTGATCCTATTGAAAGAAACAGTGATTGGTGTGCCCTAGGGTGGCTGGGTAGCACTTCGGTTTTTTGCCCACAATCCAGGTGAGTATAGACTATTATTAACAAATGCGTGATTATGATGAATTAATGGTGATGATATGATAATGATTCTTTTTTTTTTTTCTTTTTTTTTGTTCTACTTGTTAAGAATATACTTAACTCATTATGTAAGCTGGAATAATTAGTTAACTAACTCTGCTGATGTGGCAGCATAGTAAGCAGAGTCGTTACAATTTGTTTCAAGCTGTTATTAAGCTCATGCTTCTGGCGTGTATATGGACAGTTCTGGACATTAGTATAAATATAGATTGTAAACTCAGATTCATTATGATGAAATAACAAATCAAAGCATTTATCAGTTTTCTCTCTTGTTTACAATTTTCTCGATTTTTTTTCTCAAGAACCAAACAAAATAAGTAAACCTTGATTTGGTATCAGAGCCATAGATCGCTCATTCTCATGGCTTTGTCAAGTTTAAGTACAATATTTCATCTTCATTTTCATCATTCTCGTTCACAACTCCGATCAAACTTGATAGATCTAACTATATGATCTGGAAATCACAAACTCTGTCATCAGTACGAGCTAATGATCTAGAGAATCTTCTTGATGGCTCACGGCCTTGTCATGATCAATTTTTTGTTGTTGATTCAACAAATTATGATGCTGTTGCACAAGAAAATCCTGCCTATGCCTCATGGAAGAAGCAAGATCAAATAGTACTGAGTTGGTTCTTATCCTGCATCAGTGTTGAGATCCTTAGTCTTGTGGTAACCTCTAAAACTTCTCATGAACTTTGGATTAGCTTAGAACAACAATTTAGCTCAGAATCTGCTGCTAAAAAGGTTCATCTAAAAATGATGCTGAATAATCCCAAGAAAATTTCTATATCTATGACTGAATATTTTAGCAAATTAAGATATATGACAGATGAGTTAGCTGTTGTTGGAAGTCCAGTCAGCTCATTGGATTTTATCACACACTTAATCTCAAGTTTAGGTCAACAATATTATCATGTTGTGGTGTATATTGAAGCAAATATTCTTAAGATGAGTATTAATGAAGCATATTCTATGCTGTTGACTCGTGAAGCTAGACTAAAGAGTGCTCAATCCGTGCTAATAAAGAAGTAAAGTTCAATTATACTGCTAATATAGCTCAGACTGGAAATGTTCAAAAGAAATCTGGAAATAATGCAAACTGGAATAACAACAATAATAATCATGGTAACTGGAATGGAAATTATGCAAATAAGAATGCAAATGGTAACTGGAATGGGAGCAGAGGAGGCAGATGGGACAAAATTCTGGAAGAGGATGGAATAATAATCAAGGCAGAGGTAGCTATCCTGGTAATTTCAACAATGGCTATTCTAGTGGCTTTAATGATAATAATGTTGGTTTTTTCTTGTGGCTTTTCTGGATTTGGAAGGGGAAATGGCAGAGGTTTCATCATTTGTCAAATTTCTTTTAAACACAATCATTCAGCAGCTGAGTGTAGGGCTAGGTTCAACAAGAACTTTATTCTAAATTTCCCAGTGAACAATCATTTTTCTCATCAGAATCAAGCTCCTAGAGCTGTTTACATGGCTACCTCAGAGGGAGTAGCAGATCAAGGTTGGTATTTGGATAGTGGAGCAACTCATCACCTTACCAACAATATTCAAAACTTGACTGAAGGTAACTCTTATTCTGGTTCTCAGTTGTTAATGTTAGGCAATGGTCAATGACTTGAAATTTCACACACATGCAATATCTGTCTTTGCACTTCTTTAGGTACCTCATTGAACTTAAAAAATGTTCTGTGTGTACCTAAAATTACCAAAAACCTTATCAACATCTCTACACTTTTGCTGGATAACAATATAATCATTGAATTCTCTTCTAATCCGTGTTTTATCAAGGACAAGATGGAGGGAACTTTGCTGGCCCAGGGGATAGCTAAAGATGGTCTCTATCAACTACTGTCACAAGATGATTCCTTTGTTCATTCTGAAGTTCAAAGTTCAAAACCCAGCTCAATGTTGTCTTTTCTTTCTAATAAAGAACTTGTAAACTCTTCACAAGAGTCACTATTTTTCAGTACTTGTACTCAACCTGCAAGTTTTCTTACTTCAGGAAAAATGTCACCAAACTTGTTACATAACAGGTTTGGACGTCCAAACAAGCAATTTTTACAAACAATAATAAAACATCTTCCTTTGCATAATGTCTCAAGTCAAAATCTTGATTTTTGTGATGCATGTCAACATGGTAAAATGCATCAATTTCATTTCTCAGTCACTGATATTAAGACCAGATCACCACTTGAATTGTTGCATACTGATCTATGTGGTCCACCTTCTGAGTACTCTTTGGATGGTTACAAATATTACATTTCCTTTGTTGATGATGTCACAAGGTATTGCTGAATATTTCCTCTTGCTTTTAAATCAGAAGCATTTGACACATTCAAGCAATTCAAACTCCTTGTGGAAAAATAATTTTCTTTACCTATCAAAGCTTTACAATCAAACATGAGGGGTGAATTTCTGACCTTTAAATCTTACCTTCAGTAAGAGAGAATCCATTTTAGACATAGTTGTCCATATACACATTATCAAAATGGGGTAGTTGAGAGGAAGCATAGATATATTGTTGAGACATGGCTTACTCTCCTAACTCAATTCTCTTTACCTCTCTCTTTCTGGTGGGAGGCTTTTCACACAGCCACTTACTTAATCAATCGAATGCCAACTCATGTTCTTGGTAATCTGTCTCCCTTTCAAAAGTTACACAACCAACTTCCTGATTATCAATTCATTAAAGTCTTTGGCTGCTCTTGCTTTCCTTTACTCAGACCATACAATCAACACAAACTCGATTTTCACACTAAAAAATATGTGTTCATTGGTTATAGTCCTCTTCACAAAGGATATAAGTGCTTGTCTAAGTCTGGTAAAGTCTTTGTAGCTCGCCATGTCACATTTAATAAAACAAAATTTTCTTACTCTGAGTTATTTTCTAACAACTCTTCTGTTGTGATTGAGTGTAATCCCCTTCTTCTCCAGTTCAAGTTTCTTTCTTTCACAATTCAAATCTTGCTGACAATAGTAACGAAGGATCACAAACAACTTTCTCTGCTCCAACTTTGTCTCATGCATCATCCACTTATGAGACACAACATACTTCATTCTAGCTTTCTATCAACTCTCTCAACTCTTCTCTAATTTCTTTACCCCTACCCCCATTGCCTACCCATCCAATGAATATTAGAGGTAAAACTGGTATTTTCAATCCAAAAACATATCTATCTGCTACTCAGAATCTTGAACCAACTAATGTTAAGGCTGCTTTACAAGACTCTAAATGGTATCTTGCTATGAAAGAGGAATTTGAAGCATTACATAAAAACAACACCTGGACATTAGTACCACCTTATATAACTACCAAAATAATTGGTAACAAATTGGTGTATAGAGTCAAGTATAATCCAAATGGCACCATCTTTAAGTACAAAGCTCTTTTGTGGCTAAAGGCTATCATCAAACTCATGGGGTTGACTTCTTTGAAACCTTCGGTCCTATAGTGAAACCTGCACCATTAGAGTTGTTTTGAGTTTGGCTGTTATGCATCACTGGTCTATACGGTAGCTGGATGTTAATAATGCATTTCTTAATGGAGTTCTAACAGAAGAAATCTTCATGCATCAGCATGAGGGGTTCATTGATCTCATCTATCCCTCTCATGTTTGTAAACTTAATAAAGCTCTCTATGCCTTTAAGCAGGCTCCAAGGGCTTGGTATGACATATTAAAGACTTCTCTATTGCAGTGGGGTTTTCAAGCTTCAAAGTCAGATACATCCCTTTTTATTCAACATATTGGTAAGGATATTTCCCTTATCCTTATTTATGTTGATGATATTTTGGTTATTGGTTCCAACTCCAAACATGTTGAAGTTGTTATTCATTATCTCCATTCTGAATTTGCTCTCAAAGATCTTGGTGACTTTAATTATTTCGTTGGTGTTGAGGTTATTCCATCAGTTGAGGGTCTACATCTTTCTCAGACCAAATATATTGGTGATATACTTAAAAAGGCTAACATGCTAGAAAGCAAAGGCTGTTCAACTCCTATAAGTGCTAGTGAAAAATTATACAAAGACAAGAGTGCTACTTTTGAGAATCCCTCTTTGTATAGAAACATCCTTGACTCTCTGCAATATGCTCTTTTAACCAGGCCAGATATAGCTTATATTGTTAATAAGCTCAGTCAGTTTTTACAAGCTCCAACAGTCTTCAATTGATAGACTTGTAAGAGGGTTTTGAGATACCTTCAAAGCACAACTCATTTTGGTATTCAGTTTTTTCGTTCTGGTTCTTTATCTTTAACTGCATACTCTGATGCAGACTGGGGTTCAGACCCTGGTGATCGATGTTCTATTGGTGGCTACTGTGTTTTCCTAGGCAACAATCTTATTTCTTGGTCATCTAAAAAACAACATATTGTGTCTAGATCTTCAGTAGAATCTTAGTATCGTGCACCAGTCTTAGCTATATCCGAGGTTCTGTTGGGGAAAATTCAGTTTTTAAAAAAAACTTTTTAGGACCGATCTCATATAATATATATGAATTCGTAATCTAGAAATCGTATCTTGAAAATCCAGTTTGGATTTTTCCGCTGAAGTAATTTAGGCTCCTAGATCACGATCCGTCACCACCACTCCGGTTAGATCACGATCCGTCACCACCACGAAGATCGTCACCAATGATCTTCCGGGTTATGACTCGGGTTTGATCTGCACGACGTGTGGACGCCTTTATCACTACTAAAAGCAAACTAGCACGAAAATTTTTCTCAAAATTAGAGAAAATCTTTTCTCTCGATCTGTATAGTGGTTGTCTCTTTCTTTTGGGAGAAAATAAGCCTTTATATATTTCTTTAAAAAAACCCTAGGGCTCAAAACTAAAGTTTTTTCCTTTTTTCCATAGGGACCACCTTTGTAAAATAACATAAGGTCCCCTTATACAAAAGTATATTAATAGAGCCTCCCACTAAATAATATAATTATGTTTTGACCCAAATTGCTAGTTATCTTGCTTATTAATCCAAGATGGTGTGCAACAATTAAATGAGCTAACCCGGGATCATTTGGGAACATACAATAGTGGCTACAACAATTAAGCTCGTAATTAAACAAGCCTAATCATTTAATTCCAACTCTACTCCACTATAAGATTGGGCCGACCTCCATAATTGTATGTTCGAATAAGCCACATTGATTTCTTTACTGCTCAATCCTTTGTACCACATCGTTAATTAAATCGATATCTCAACTGTCCAATCGATTTAATTACATCTTATTCCTTGATACTTACTGGTTTCTCTAATGATCATTTTCAACATATTAAATATGTTGACACACTCTGGCCAGAGAATTCTATGATCAAGTACCGAAAACCCATCAAGAGATGTGTTGTACAAATTCTATATTGTTAATCTATAACTCCAATACTCATAATTGCTCCCACCAAGATACCGGGTAATCTTGACCACAATGGTGTATCGTGCCCATTGGTAACTCAAGTTGAATAACAATTATAATCATGAAATCATAATTACCTCAAGATTAAGATTACAGTAAAATCAATGCCTATGAGATTTAATAAGTCTGACAGTCATTTCAAGGTTAATTAAATCTCATGTGTGATCCAGCTCAATGTAGTCAAACTACATCAGTAAATTCATACATGATTAAGACAAATCATTCAATGAATTTACTACAGTCTAAACCTAAATAAAGTGTCCTACTTTATTTATCAACTGCGAACTTAATTTATTTAATCATAAGATAACTTGTATTTATGTCTTCTGTGAATCCACATGGTGATCACATAAATACATATAATATGATTAAATGGACTTTATTCAATATATTCATGCAATTAAAATATCTCAAATATTTTATTAATCAGAAAATAAATTAATATGCTTTAAAAGAGCATATTATCCCAACAATCTCCCACTAGCTCTTAAAGCATATCTCGCATATCGCACATGCTCTAGGGCTCTAAGTGGTTATAAAGATTTTCCACTAATGGCCATTGTAATAAGATCGCTATTTAGCATCTTATGCCATTTAGGTACTTTCATATAACCCATCTACACTATTCCCTTTAAAAGATTATTCTTCCTTTCAATATGTTTTGTTTCTTGTGGTTCCTTGGTTGAGCCATCGCACCACTATTATCACAAGATAGTTTAATGGGTGCGCTATACAGTACCATCTCAAGATTTTGCAGGAACTCAGAGCCATACAACTTCTTTCGCAGCCTGATGTAGCCACATATTTAGTTTAAGTCAGGAGTCCGTGATACAAGATTGTTTCACACCTCCAACTAACAACTCTACTTCCTAATGCAAACACATAGCTGGAAGTTGATTTTCTAAATCATTTATCCGACATAAAGTCGTAATACGATAACCCACTGGAATGAGTTCATCACCAGAATACACAAGCATATAATCTTTAGTTCTTTTCAGATACTTCATTATATGCTTGACTGCAGGCTAGTGTTCAGGTTCAGGATTAAATTGATATCTGCTAACCATTCCTACTGCAAAACAGATATCTATCCTAGTGCAAAGCATGACATACATGAGACTTCCCACAGCTTCTGCATAGGGAACTCGTCTCATTCTTTCTATCTCTTCAGATGTCTTAGAAGATTGATCCTTAGATAATACAATTCCATATCTGAATGGTAATAAACCAATCTTGGAATTGTCCATGCTAAATCTAGCCAATACCTTTTGATATAGACCTCTTGAAACAAGGTTAAAGTGTTATTCTTCCGGTTTCATATAAAGATGATACCAAGAATATAACTTGCTTCTCCTAGGTCTTTCGTATCAAACTGTTTTGCTAACCAATTCTTTATTGTAGTCAATACTCCTATATTGTTTCCAATCAGGAGAATATTATCTACATAAAGAACTAGGAAGGCTACAGATTTTCCCTGATTTTCCTTGTACACATATGGTTCATCAATATTCTGAATGAATCCAAACGATTTAATCGCTTGATCAAATCTGATGTTCCATGATCGGATGTTTGCTTCAATCCATAAATGGATCTCCGCAACTTACATACCATGTGTTCTTGGCCTTTAGTATGAATCCATCCGGTTGTCGATGTAGATGTCTTCTTCAAGATGCCATGAAGAAAGATGCCTTGACATCCATTTGCCAAATTTCACAATCTAGATCGCAGCAATATGTAGTAGTAATCCGATGGATTTAAGATAAGAACCGGAAAAAGTTTCATAATCGAATTCTCTTCTCGAGTAGAACTTTTGGCTACTAATCTTGCTTTAAATGTTTGTTTCCACCATTCCGCTTATTTTCTTCTTTCTCTTGTAGATTCACTTGAACGTAATAGTTATCAACCCATTAGGAGCATCTACAAGTTCCTGCACTTTATTGGAATTCATAGATTCCATTTCTCGATTCATAGCCTTTTTCCAAAATTCAACATCTCTATCTATTGAGTCACAGAAGCTAGTGGGATCTTGTACATGTTCATCTGAGATTGCCTTATATGTTTATCCTAATAGCATGTATCTCGATGGTAACGTAGTTACCCTCCCACTACGAAGAGGTTCTTAAAGTGATTGTTGTTCGTGGATAATCCCGCTGATCACCGGTTGTCAGCCGCTCTTCCTGCTCAATAAGTGTCGAAAGTCGAGCATCAACCCGATCTTCTTTATTTCTCTAGTTTTACCTTACTCTGTGTAATAAGTCATTATATAGTCTTCCTCAAAGAAAGTAAAGAATATGTCTATAAATACATTCTCATCTCGAGGACTATAATTCGACTTTACCTTATTCCTTTAAGATACTTTAAAACATGTAAAGTTTCAACACGAATTCATCTTTTTCTACCGATCCTAGTATAAATACTAGTAAACCCAACACGAATGTGTCTCAAACCACAATGTTTGTGACTTTTTCATAATTTCTTGGAGTAGTAGCATCGAGGTAGATGAATCTAAGTTCCTTAAACTTTACAGCTTTAAATTCGGTATCCGAATCAAAAAGGCAATTGATAAACCAATTAGTATATATTTTGTTTTATCCAAAAGAATCTTATTTCTCCATTTAATTACACTATTGTATCATAGTGTTCTTTGTTTCGATCATATCGAAGTTCTTTTATGTTCCTGTCTAATTGCTTTGTCTTATCCATGTACCCTTTTGAATTTCAAAAGCAATGGAATTACGACGCATTTAGACAAACATAAATAAAGTGAATATTCATCAATAAAATTGATAGAATACTCATAACCTCTTACCACATGTAAACTGATTAGTCTGTACATTTGTATGCACTAAATCATCAAATACAATGTTATGCTTTTAGCTCAAAAAGAGCATTCTCGTCACATTACTTTTCTAAATAAAATTTATAGAATTACCATGATCAATCTTAATAGGTTAAGAAGCCTATCATTAATCATTTTCTTAAAATCTTATTATAGTTTATATGACTTAAGCATAAATATTATAGGTTATTTTGGTCAGGAGAAATATTTCTTTTCTTAGATAAAAACATATACTATTTATCATTATATCTTACTTTGAATAGATCAATGGACTTATATGATATAAGATGTCTTTATCAATAACCAAAATAGATAATAAATAGAGGATCCATTAATAACAGTGTACTCCTGTTTATTAAAACAAGTCACCGAAATTAAATTCCTCTAATAAAGACAAATATCAAAACTAAAGTCTCGTAAAATTGATCTAGTCTTTCAATTGATATAAACTAGCATGTCCTTAACTGCTGCTTAAAGCTTTCTTCACTTAATCTCTTGGTTTGCTGAAAACCAAATAAATGAATTATAAATTAGCTATCTCAGAATTCACTATTACATAAATCAATAGAAATCTGAACTAATTAGGAAGCTTAAAGATTTCCTATACCTGATTTTAATAATCTTAGGACAATCTTTCTTCTGGTGACTCTTCTGTCCACACTTGTAACACTTGCCTCTTGGCTTGCTACTTCTTTTAGTGAACACTTTGCCAATCCCTACTCTTTCTTGCTTATTCCAGTCTTTCGACTTAAGCTTTGAAGAGAATCCTTTTTCAGGAAGTTTTCTGCTATGATAAAACTCTTCTATAGCATGTAGTTCGTGCATTAATTCAATTAAGGTCATATCTTTATTGTTTAAGATATAACTGACCTTAAACTCTTTGAATGTATTAGGTAAAGATTCAATCACCATGTTAATCTTTGTTTTATCATCGATTTGAACACCATGAATCTCTACCTCACTCAAATAGTCCATCATTTTGAGGACATGTTCACGAACTTTTGTGCCTTCTTCCATCTTAGTATCCGTAATACGTTTTAACGCTGCATCTCTGGCAAAATGAGCATTCTGCCCAAACATCTGATGAAGACTAGCCATTATTTCAGTGGCTGTTTCCATGCTCCGATATATCTTATGCAGTTCTATAGAAATCGAAGCCAATATATAGCGCTTAGCCATTTTGTTAGCTTCGCACCATTTCTCATAAGGCTCCCTCTTATTTCTATAATCGTATAACGATGGTACTGGAGGGCAAGGCTGGGTCAACACAAATTTGCAGCCTCTAGCAGTGAGGATATTTAAATAGATTGTGTTTCCAATCTAAATAATTTTCTCCAGTGAGTTCATTTTTAACAAAGATAATTAATAATGGGTTGATGGAAGTCATTTTCTGAAACAAAATAGACATGCATAAATACTTTGAAACAATATTCACAATAAATGACAAAAATACAAAAAACCATAAATGCATTTTAATTTATTGTAACGATAATCTAGTATCGCTTTGACAAGCTATCCGTTGGGGAAGTCATGTCTACACTTACTAGACCCAATTTTCCATTGAATTATTTACTTTCACGTAGAGACATGATAAATAATTATCGTTATCCCTTTGGGCCTAAATTTGTTAACAGAGCTTCGTTGGAAAGGTTAATAACAAATTTTAGTTGAGTGTATAACCATTGTTTCAATCTACGTATTTTTCATATCAATAGTCACCGTTGGGGTGAACAATTGATTGAAAAATATTTCAATTTTATCTTTAAAGAAGTTCATCCAATAAAATATCTAATATATATACCCTCCGTAGGGAGCATCACCGTATCATGAAGTCGGATGTATATATATAATTTTATTATTGAACTAACAATGGAGTCCATGGGAAAAATTATCTTGAATTTTCCCTCTCCCACTCAATATTTTAAAATTGATTTTTTTCTTGAAAACATACATTAAATTATATTGTTAATTGCATGCTTCCTATAATATTATCTAGATGATATCCAATATTATAAAGCACATACAATTTTCAAACAATATAATAAGATTCATAATTAATGAATGACATGTATCATTACGACAGAGTAAGACTACCTATTCTATATTATACGTTATCGCCAGACGTTATCAACCAAAACACAACATATGTAAAAATAATTAAATAATCTTAATTAATGGCTTTCCTAAACGAAAATACATTAAACCCAAGCCTAATCTTCATCGGCTTGTCAACGTCCATATTCCATGCGTCTTTGTTAATGAATTGACCAGAAATTAAGCTTTTAAATTTATTATTGGTCCAATTTTAATTTTGAAAGAAATAAATAAAATCTTTTTTTTTTATAATAAAAAAAATTTGGACTAAAAATAAATTTAATGTGTTAAATTTTATCTATGCATTTTTAATCCATTAAGCTCAAATTTTAATTAGGCCTAAAACTAGGATTCATTAAGCCCAAAACTATTTTTGGACTTAAATGTAAAAACTTAACACTTTTTCTGCCCAAAGCAAAAATTAGGGAACCATAAGGATCCTAATGATAAAAACCATTAGAAACCCTAAAACCCATCTTCTTCTTTCTTTTCTCCCCGCCGCCATCACCACAAAGAAATCCGGCCACTGCTCTTGTTTTTCCGTCGTCGGATCTGCTGAAGCCGACGGATCACCCGAAATTGGCCGGACCCGCGCAACTTGCTGAGGAGCACGCTGCTCCTGCGCGTGCAGTGCGCGCGCAGAGCGCCCCTGCTGGGCTCCCGCGCAGCGCGCGGCACTGCTGCTGAGCACGCTGCTCCTGCACGATGAATCCAAAGCGCGCGCCCCTTGCTGGGCTGCTGCGCGCAGCGCGCACGGCGTGCTGGCTTGCTGCGCACAGCGCGCGCGGCGTGCTGGCGTGCTGGCTTGCTGCGCGCGGGGCGTGCTGGCTTGCTGCGCGCGGGGCGTGCTGGCTTGCTGCGCGCGGCGTGCTGGCTTGCAGCTTGCGCTGCTGGCCGTGGGCAGTGACGTGCGCCGCTGGTTTCCGCTGAAATCTCCGGCCTTCGATTCCTTCGAACAGTAATCCATAATTTACAAATTTGCTAGGCCAATTTTGGTTTACAAAAATTCTATTACAGTAAATTAAATCAAGAGTAAACACATGACGATAAACCACCCTCTCACATGCATCCAAAGCGAAAATACAGAAAATCTAACCATTAATTAAGCATAATCCAAAACACGCTTTATTTATATATTAAACAAATAATATATATCCAATAAATCAGCCACTCTAATACATAATTATCAAGATTAATTTCATACAAATTCTTATATATTAATACGACGACTGATACCAATTGGCGAAAATTCGCTTTAAAAATAACTTTTGCGACCGATCTCATATAATATATACGAGAATCTAAATCAGACTGAAAATCTAATGGATTTTTCCAAGAATTTGCGCCCAGATCACGATCCGTCACCACCACTCCGGTTAGATCACGATCCGTCACCACTACGCCTGTTAGATCACGATCCGTCACCACCACGCCTGTTAGATCACGATCCGTCACCACCACGCACGCGATCACGAATCCGTCACCAACGATCTTCCGCGCATGCACTGCGCTGACATGACTGACGCGCTGACGCCTTTATCACTACTAAAAGAACTAAGACGGTAAAATTTTTCTCTCAAAATTGTAGAGAAAATCTTTTCTCTCGATCCGTATGGGTTTACTCTTTCTTTCTATAAAAATGCCTTTATATTATTTCTTTAAGTAAACCATAGGCTCCAAAACTAAAGTTACGTTACTTTCCTTTTCCATATGCACCACCAGAAATAACATAAAGCCCCTTATACAAAAAAGATATTAATGTAGCCTCCCACTAAATAATATAATTACGTTGACCCAAATCGCTAGCTTATCTCTTATTAATCCAAGAGCAAATTAATTAAACGAAATTTAACCTTGATCATTTTAACATACATGGCCATACAACAAGTTCTCTAATTAAACAAGCCTAATCATTTAATTCCAACTCTACTCCACTATAAGATTGAATCGACCTCCATAATCAGACGTTCAATAAAAATTCTCAAGTTCACATCGATTTCTTTATCGCTCAATCCTTTCAGACACATCGTTAATTAAATCGATATCTCAACCGTCCCAATCGATTTAATTACATCTTATTCCTTGATACTTACTCTGGTTTCTAACGATCATTTTCAACATATTAAATACGACACACTCCTACTGCAGTAATTCTACGATCACATCAAAACCCATCAAGCAGACGCACAGACAAATTCTATATCATAATCTATAACCCAATACTCATAATTGCTCCCACCAAGATACGAATCTCGACCACAGATCGTGCCCATTGGTAACTCAAGTTGAATAACAATTATAATCACGAAATCATAATTACCTCAAGACAAGATTACAGAAATCAACGCCATGAGATTTAATAAATGATACCATTTCGTTAATTAAATCTCATGATCCAAATTTCAACGAATAACTACATCAAGAATTCATACAATGACAAGACAAATCATTCAACGAATTTACTATAGCCTAAACCTAAATAAAGTCATTCTACTTTATTTATCAATCATGAACTTAATTTATTTAATCATAAGATAATCTCAGATTTACGTTTTCCATGAATCCACATGGTGATCACATAAATACATATAATATGATTAAATGGACTTTATTCAATATATTCATGCAATTAAAATATCTCAAATATTTTATTAATCAGAAAATAAATTAATATGCTTTAAAAGAGCATATTATCTCAACAGATTCTATGGCTGACTTATCTGCTTTAGGAACTTAAAGTTTCCCTTGTTCGAACTCCTGTTCTGTTCTGTGATAATCAAAGTGCTGAAGCTTTGGCTAGCAATCCAAAGTTTCATTCTCGCACTAAGCATATTGAATTGCGCCTTCACTTTGTTCGTGAACATATTGCACTGCAGCAGCTTGTTATTCATCCTGTTTCCAGTTCCAATCAGCTTACTGATGTTCTCAACAAACCACACTTGCTTTTAATCATTTTTCCTCTTTACGTAGCAAGCTTAATGTCTCACCCCGACCTTAAGCTTGAGGGGGGATGTTAAGAATATACTTAACTCATTATGTAAGCTGGAATAATTAAACTCATTATGTAAGCTGGAATAATTAGTTAACTAACTCTGCTGATGTGGCAGCAGAGTCGTTACAATTTGTTTCAAGCTGTTATTAAGCTCATGCTTCTGGCGTGTATATGGAAAGTTCTGGACATTAGTGTAAATACAGATTGTAAACTCAGATTCATTATGATGAAATAACAAATCAAAGCATTTATTAGTTTTCTCTCTTGTTTGCAATTTTCTCGTTTCTTTTCTCAAGAACCAAACAAAATAAGTAAACCTTGATTAACTGATTGTGTATTGGATGATTAGTGGTATGTATGGCTCATGAACTGTCACCTGCGAGTACACACAAGCTGGGGATTGAAGATGGCAAGGATTGTATTGTATTTGATGGAAAGCTTCAAAATCAAAAGCTGCTGTTTTTGTGTTTGAAGCTGAGCTGTTTAGAGGGAAAATAATTTTTTTTTTAATTTTTCGGTTTGCACATTCAATTTTGTTAGCGATATAAAAAAACAGATTGCACATTCAATTTTGTTAGCGATATAAAAAAACAGACATTTTCCGTAAATGTTTACGTTAAAAGGCTCTCTCACATACACCCTTCACAAATCGTGTCACCTTTTGCTTCTTCAAAAGTTGAAGTTTCCGTTTGAATGGTGTTTGTGGAAATGCCGCAAAGTTGAAGCTTGAGGCTATTTACAATTAGGATTGGCCAAGGCAACTGCAGGAGCAAGCGGAATTAAAAAAGCGTATATTAACAATAATACTAATGTGTTTATGAGGACGATTGGTATGACTGCGGAATGAATTGTGATTATTTTTTTAAGAACCTGTGCCACATGTCCAGCAAAAATGTACAGATTGAGATTTAATTTTACATAAATTGTTACCCAAGAATCATGGTGCAATTGGTATGTTTTTATAAACTATTAGAAATATTAAATGAAATTGAAAATAATAATAATAACTTTCGTGGGTTAAGAAAAAGTTGTCTTTCTTTCCCAGTTTCCCGTTATTGATAAGGAAAAGATTTAAGGGGAGTCATATTGCTATTTTCACCGCCTTGCTCTTCTTCTCCTTGTTGAATTCTGATAAATCTTCACCAATCTGATAAATAGCCTCAAGTTTCAACTTTTCTGCAATCCCACTACACACCACTAAAACACTAACTTCTCTTTCTTTTGTTGTTCTTGATTTGCTTCTTCTCAAATACCCATCTTTGAGCAGCCCCAAAGGCAAACCACAATGTCTTGGATTACTCTCACAGTTCCTGAGCTCCAAGAAAAATATACTGTCTCACTCTGTTATCTCCAACAGTTTCACAATATTGATCGTGTAGCATACGCCAAGTTAGTGTTTCAACTGGCTCTGGATTCTCACTTGTCCAAGAGAATTGTAGCCTTTTGGAATTGGCTTGAAACTGAAGGCTTCACAAATTTTGTCCATGAATCACTAAAACTAACGGACTCACTTCCAGGGCTTTACGGATTAGCTCTTGAGTCTGCATTGTGCCTCGTTTGTTCAGAACAAGAATCTTTTACATGTCGTGATAATAATCTTCCACTAATGAGTCAAGTTTGTGGCAAAGAGCTCTCTTTAGAATTTGTTTTTCAGAACAAAGAGAATGCCAAAGCATACGTAACAAAATTTGTAAGAGATGTGTGTGACAGAGCGTTTATTGACTATGACTTGGTCCTCAGAAATAATTTGAATAATCATCAAGTTCAGGTTTTGGAGCCTGCTGTTCAATTGCTTCAGCCCCAAGTTAATAATCTTAGGCAACAAGGTAGGGGTAGCCATTTGGCAAATGAACAAGCTGATGATGCTGATACTGATCGGACTTTGTTCGCCACATTCTCTAAAGGTCACCCCATCACAAGAGCAGAGCTTTTTGAGTTCTTTACTAGGTACATATTACAATCTCTTGTTCTTTTCTTGATTACATTAATGAATGCAAATAATCGTACAAAGAGAACAAGAACTGCGACTTTGTTAACTTGTTTTTCTTGGTTTTGATTGAATGCAGGAGATATGGAGAGGGTTGCGTAGAGGATATAAAGATGGGTAATTGCCGTGATCAGTCTCTCTATGCTCGTGTGATCGTCCGCTCACCTGCATACCTAACTTTAATTCTTGGAGAGAATGAACTAATGCAATTCAATATTCATGGCAAAGATGTAAGAGTGAGACGATTCGTCCCAAAACGTGCGACGGTAGCAGCTTCAGTCTCAGCAAATTAAAAAACTAGGATAGTTTTAAAATTAAGAGGTTCCACTTTCAGAATTAGAAGCTATATGTTTCCTATGTTTTAAATCAAGCCTTGTACCTTCATTGCCTTATTGAAGTTGAATATAGTCACTTGCTGTTGTTGTATGAATATCCTTTTTCACTTTCGATGTGTGCGTTTAGTCAAACACCTAGAAAGAATATTGGAATTTAATTACTTGGGAGAATTTCACAACAAAATCGAACAGAAACTGAATATCTGAATATTTGTATCTTTCCGGCTTTTTGGTTACTTTTTTAAATCAAGATTCATTACCAAAAGCCAAATCTCTCTAGGTTTACTCATCAAGATTCAAGAATCACAACCGAGAGAGCCGTAAAAACTTTTTAACACCATTTAAAGAACTTGCTTTTGGATTTTGATGCTGGGATAATGGCTTTTGCAAGGATTACTCTCCAACAACTCGAAGCTTTACACAAGAATTAACGAAAAGTTCATGATCGATTGATGATCAATCTGGTTTTGAGCCTGAAAGTTGTGGCCTTTTGGCATTGGCTTGAAAGACAAGCTCATTAGGAGTTTTTCCCACAAAAAACTAACGGTGGATCATCAGATTTCACACTGCTCAGCAGTTGAGACTAGAGCGTGCCTCAAAACTTGAAATGATATGGTTACAGTAGCATGGCCATGGAGTAATAGTACTCGATCTTTTGTGCCTGCTTGTCAACTTCAAGAACTTGGCCGTGTGATGGAAGACGATTCATTTTTTCACCTGTTTTGGGATTGTAAAATGATTGTGGATAACTCTGGTTTGTATTCATTGGAGAAGAGATACTTGTACCCTGGGGAATACAGAGATGTTTTTCAGATGTATGTTAAACTTACCAAGATAAGAGTAGCAATTAGTGGATCAAATGCTTCTCCTTTCTACATCAGTAGTGCTTGTGATTCTGTTTCTCTCAAATAAAACTGCATCCGCATTGTTGCTTTTGGCTAGTTTGAACGAAGAAGCACAAATTATAAAATACCTGAAGCTTTTGTTCGGACGTGTTCATTTGCATAACCGACAAAATTTTAGACGCACACATTGTATGGTAATAAGAATAACATCAGCGGTTGAATAACTTAAGCCATGGATTCAAACACAGCAGGCTTGACTTTGCTGTTCAAGGAGAGTTTTGCTCACATCAAGCGTTTTAAACAGGAAAGAAACATCTTTATCAAAAGGGGGGAAAACAAGAAGACAGGAAAGAAATCTCTCAAAATTTTGCCGGAAAAATAGAGAGGACATGTCACCTATTATAAAATGATCCAACGATATATCCTAAAATGTACGTGTACGATATGTCGTTTTTTAATATAAAACTATTATATTTTGTTTTTTTGAAAATTAAATTTTAAATTGAACTTGTAAGAAAAAAAAAATCTTATTTTGAAAAAAATTTCAAACAAAATTCGTGTAAGTCAAGAAATTGTAATATTATCATATAAATAACTTTTATTTATCTTCTCCCGAAATTTTTTTAGTAATAGATATAAATCAAGAAATAATACCTACACATATTTGTGACATATGCAAAATCCGAGTATTTTTGTAAGCAATTAAATATAAGTTAGTTTAGGTAAGATAGACCGTTAAATATATCAAACTAATTAATGTTCATAGACATGGTTTCCCGTCTCAACTCTCAAGCTGTGCATGAGCTTGCCTTAACATTTATCTAAGGTGGTGGGCAAAGAGACAAAGGGGTTGGTTCGATTCTTACAAATGGATAAAATATATGAACATGAAAATGACATTCTGATTCTTCTGAACAAAATCCCTTATCTCTTGTTAATATGAGATTCCTTGATGGAAAAGCTCCGTTATTAGTTGATTGGTTGTGTACGTCCATTGAGTTTTCTATAATATTCACCAATGACTTAATGTTCTTTGATAAACACAGATAAATACATGCATGCCACATCTAAATTTCATACAATAACCCTCCCTATATACAATTCAACTTGATGTTTAATTATTGCATCTTCAAAGTTACATTTGATTTCAGCTGTTCACCAATATTTAAGTGAGCTAGGTCCCTATCATTTTTAAACCGCAGTTGTGGTAAAGAAAAGCTTCTCAAATTTTTTTCCCCCTCTTCCTACGGGTTATTAGCATAGAAATCGGTAAATCAACACTTTTGGGGAACCACATGAGCATGTATTGATTTATAAATCTGTAAATAATCGAAGTTTTCGACTTAAAAAGAAAGAAGGTCAGAGAATTTATTGCCTTTGACCTCACTCTGAAGTTGTTCTAACAACTAGTTCTTCTCAATTGAGCTGTTCTTGTTTTCTCTTCTCTCAAACTACAAATTTCTATCACCTAATCATACCGCATGCCCCCTCCATCTACTGCATATATATATACACACCCGACCGTATAAGCTTCAATCAATATGTACTCAACAAGTAGCTCTGTCTTCAGCAATCACACTCTCTTAACCAGAAATGGGTGCTTCTCTTATACAGTCACCGTCACCAGGTATTAAAGGAGTCCTTTGCTCATTTATCGCCCTGTGTCTGCTTGCTGAGCCTGCATTCGGCACTACCAGGCACTACAAGTTTGACGTATGCTTAATTTGGTTCTGACGAGTAATTTTCATGCTACTGTTCATAATTTTTAACTTCCGTACTGTCAATGAATTTTTTAGATAAAATTGCAAAATGGGACACGCCTGTGCCACACGAAGAGCATTGTTTCAGTAAATGGGAAGTTTCCAGGGCCTCGCATTGTAGCAAGGGAGGGTGACCAGCGTCTTATCAAAGTTGTTAAACATGTTCAGAACAATATCTCCATCCATTGGTAAAATCATGCCCTGAAGAAACAATGATTTAGTTTTATTCTTAGTTAAACAGCATCATAGAATTGCAAAATTGTGATCTTTTTTGGAACAGGCATGGCGTTCGACAGCTTCGAAGTGGATGGGCGGATGGACCGGCTTACATAACACAATGCCCCATTCAAACAGGGCAGAGCTGCGTTTAACTTCACCATTGTTGGTCAAAGAGGCAAACTCTGGTGGCATGAACACGTATCGTGGCTGCGATCAACACTCTCCCATCATCATTCTTCCCAAGCGTGACACCCCTAACCCATTTGCTGAGCCTTACAAGAAAGTCCCCCTCATCTTTGGTAAATTTAAACCATAGATAACATATTTACCTCTTTGGTAGCTTTACTTTGCTTACATAATAATATTACTAAAACTTTAGGAGAGTGGTTCAACGCAGATCCTGAAGTTATCATTAACCAGGCCCTGCAAACAGGTGGGGGCCCAGATGTATCTGATGCATGTATTGTCAATGGACTTCCGGGGCCATTGTATAACTTCTCGGCCAAAGGTGTGAAACTGTGGACATCGGCATTAAGGGGGTGGTTGGTATTCTTATTGGGTGTTTTTTATTTTTCAAAAACGAAAAATACAAAATACGTTTGGTTAAATCATTTTCTGATATACAGTACAAAAATTTGAAGAACAAAAAATTTTCATTTTTTAACTTTTGTAAAGAAAACTCAATTGACGTTCTTGAGTTTTTATAGAATAACATAAAAAAAAGTAAGGTAAAAAGTTGTTCCAAACCCACCAGTGTTATTTATTAAATTATTGTTTTATTATTTTATATTCAATTTTACTTCTACCTTATCTTTTTCTTTACAAAAGTAACCACTTTTACGATTACACAATTTTTACAAATTACAAGTTATTTTCTTCTTCTTCTTCACTATACTATTGAACATGGCCTTCTTCTTCTTCTTCATTGTACCAAGCAACAAGATCCAGAAATTTTTTTTTTTAATTTTGTTGTTTCGTTTATTGTGCATAAAAATTTTATATGATTTTCTATTATATCAAATATAAGGTGAAGAACCTTTTTTTTGTTGTAATTTTTACCTAGTAAGAATGAATAACGGTGGCTTTATTTTAAATTATTTTATTTAAGTTTATATGTGCTTATATATTTTTTACATTTTAAGCATGATGACATTTTAAGCATGTACGACTTCTTGTCTTTTATTCTTTTGTTGATGATGACGCTCAGCTGGATTTACTAGTTACGGTTTTATCTTATGTTTGTTTGATGTTAATTGGTCTACTTGAATTACCCAGATCTTTTTGGTAATATAATAGACTGTTCGAAGACTTTCAAGTAGAAGATATGATATTCGAAGAAAAGAATGAAAGAAGAGCATTGGTGGACATAATTTTATCTAATCAAGAGTACATTGGGAAAATGAATGCCAATAGAAATATGAATGCAACAACATTGTAGCATGATTGTACACGAGATAATGTATATGTCAATTTTTATTTGTTGTATATTTGACTTTCTAATATTCTTATTACTCTTATTATTATTAATAATAAAAATATCATACATCTATTTTTTTTTTTTTTGTTTATTTGTAGGTGACGGCCACTATGTTGAAAGGAATATATGTAGATATTTAGGCATGTTTTAGATACAAATATTTTGTGCTCTTTTGTTCTTTAAATTTTATGTTGTAAAACATAATTAGCACAAGTGAACTACTTAAATGTATATAATAAATATAATTGTAGTTTGAATTTTTATTTTTTTATGTGCTAATTAATTCTACATTTATTATTTATTTTTATTTCTTAAACTTAATAGATTATGAGAGGGTTTTTTGAAAATTAGTATTACTCTATGAACTTTGATTTCATTCTTGTTAAAATTATAATAATAAAAGATAAAATGTATAAATAAATTAAAGAAAATTATTTTATAAAAAATCTATATTTTCAAACAAACAATCAAACACATTTTTATTATTTTCACATTTTCAAACAAACAACTAAATGCATTTTTATTGTTTTCATTTTCATATGTTGTTTTGAAAACAAACTACCAAACAAATTTTTATTTTAAAAAGCATTACATTAAAAACATCATTCTCCTTCTCTAAAATAAGAGCAAAAAATGTTAGTTAAAAAACAATACCAAACACACCTAGTTGACAATGGTGTTTTCAAATGCAATTTTTATATGATGTTTTCATAAATTGGTGTTGCCAGACACATTCAAGCTGAAGGTGAAGCCTGGAAAAGCATACCTTCTCCAAATAATCAATGCCGCACTCAACGATGAACTCTTCTTCAGCATAGCCAACCGCACCCTTAAAGTTGTTGAAGCTGATGCTGTTTACGTTAAACCTTTTGAAACTGAAACACTACTCATTGCCCCTGGACAGACAACAAATGTTCTTCTAAAAACAAAACCTCACTATATTTCTCATGAAAGCTAGACCTTGTGTAACTGGCCAAGGCACTTTCGACAACTCGACCGTTGCTGGTATTTTAGAGTATGAAAGACTACCCAATTTCCATCATTCCAGCAACTCTATTAAAAAACTTCCCCTCGTCAAACCAATTATACCTACTCTCAAAGACATTTCCTTCGCTACAGGTTTTACAAGTAAGCTTCGTAGCTCAGCAAGCACACAGTTTCCTGCCAATGTGCCCCAGAATGTTGATAGGCGATTTTTCTTCACGGTTGGCCTCGGAACAAGCCCCTGCCAGAGTAAACAAACCTGCCAAGGTTCCAATGGAACCATGTTTCAAGCTTCAGTCAATAACGTATCATTTGTAATGCCAACCACTGCGCAACTCCAAGCTCACTTTATTGGAAAATCAAATGGTGTTTACACCCCTGATTTTCCTACTAGTCCATTATTCCATTTAATTATACGGGCAATCCACCCAATAACACAATGGTAAGCAATGGAACAACGTTAGTGGTGCTCCCTTTTAACACTAGCCAGGAGCTAATAATGCAGGATACAAGCATTCTTGGAGATGAAAGCCACCCTCTTCACTTGCATGGCTTCAATTTCTTCGTTGTCGGCCAAGGTTTTGGAAATTTCGATCCAAATAAGGACCCTGCAAAATTGAATCTGGTAGATCCTGTTGAAAGGAACACAGTTGGTATTCCCTCGGGTGGCGGGGTAGCAATTGGATTCCTTGCCAATAATCCAGGTAAATGAGATAAAACAATAGGCATCATAATATGCATATTTTCTAAATCATAATTATATAAATTTCTTTGCAGGTGTATGGTTTATGCATTGCCTCCCTGAAGTGCACACAAGACGGGGTCTGAAGATGGCTTGGGTTGTTTTAGATGGAAAGAATCCCAATCAGAAGCTATTCCCTCCACCAGCGGATCTCCCTAAAGGCTGACAACATTTTACTCCACGGATCAGTTTTTCTTTTTTAATTGAATCAATTACTTGGCTGCATCAAATTATTTGTGCTTTAATTTCTTGATCCCTGCGGATTCTGAGAAAATAGTTGATTTTTTTTTTTTGACATGTATTCTTAAATAATATTATCCAGTAAGGAATTTTTATTCTTCTAGACGGAGTGTATGCCTTTAAATAATCATGTTCGCTAAGGAAGCTCTGATACTTGACAAAAACAAACATAACGCTCAAGATTCATATTGATGAACTAAGCTGAAATGAAAAACTTTCATTGATATATTAAAGAAATAAGTTAAAGATGATAGATACGATGCCAAAATGTCCATCGGCAAAACAAACCCTCACTATATGTCTGTGAATCTTTGAACCACCTGCAATAGGGTCACAGTTTTATTACGATGAGACAGATTCCAAATTTCTTTGAAGATTCATTTTGATGAACTAAGGTGGAATGAAAAGCTTTCACTGATTTATTAAAGAAATAAGTTAAAGATGATAGATACGATGCCAAAACGTCCATCGGCAAAACAGACCCTAACTGTGTAAATATCTCTGAATCTGACCCAGCTGCAGTAGGGTCGTAGGTGTTATTACGATGAGACAGATTCCAAATTTCTTGGACATAACGACATGGATAAAAAGATGAAATTGCCGAAAGCTTGGCATGAAGAATAAGGCTGACACAACCTCTAGGTAGTTGCTCCTTGGCCGTCCAAGCAGCTAGGCAATATATTTATCTTGATCTGCAAAGCATAATTTCTAAAAGCTTTGATCGTGATACGTGTGTCATTGATGGTGGCAGTCATAAAGATCTAAGAAACTTGAAATGCTTCGCCATAATGAAAGTATCCACATTCCTTCAACATGACAGCTAGCCTTAAAATAATCGAGAGCAAATATTTGCCTGAAATCAGGGCGAAAAGGCTTTAGTTCTGTGTCTTTCAGGCAGCTTGGATATGAGTTCCGATCAATGAGTCATTCAATATTAGGATCAATCAGAGTTCATAATCCATTGGGGAAAACGAACTTAAACTATGAAATGGCATCGCTGAATTAATTCTGCAAGCATCTGGCCCACTTAACAATGAAAACAATGAGCCTACAGGTGGATGCAGACTAATGCTAGCAAACAAAGCTACTGTCTAGTATAAAATATTCTACATCTCCCAATGCATCTTAGAAATCTTAGAACTTGGTCTTGACTCTGCATGAATAGAAAGGCTGAGATTCCTCTTCTAACAAAACGAGAAGCCCAAGAGGAGGGGGAAAAATAGAAGAAAAAAAATATCTTGCAGACGACAGATATCTGACCACCACCCACTTCCATAAATTCCTTCTCCGACAACATAGCTTCTGCCCAACTTCCAACGGCCATGACATTCTATAAGCGCTCTGTGCATCTTCTTCTAACCATTCTCTATGTGATGCTTTCATCAACCCTACCAGCCCCAGGAAAATCAAAGCTTTTTAGAGAATACATAGGAGCTGAAGACAAGGGAGTTACATTTTCAGACATACCCACCCATTCTGAAGTTGAAGTTCACTTCATTCTCTCTTTTGCTATAGACTAGACTTCATCATCCCGTCCCTCACCAACCAATGGAGCCTTCAGAGTGTACTCGGACGAACAAAACCTCACCCCTTCTCATGTAAAATCCATCAAAGCTCAGCATTCAAACATCAAGGTAGCTATGAGTCTTGGACGTGATACAATAAAAGACCAATATGTGTACTTCAGCCCTGAATCAATCAACTCCTGGGTTAGAAATGCTTTTCATTCAATAACAGAGATAGCAAGATTGTATCATTTAGATGGAATTGATATTGACTATGAGCACTTCAAGCAGATCCTAATACGTTTGCTGAGTGCATTGGGAAGCTTCTGTTTTACCTTAAACAACATGGAGTAGTGAACTTTGCATCCATCGCACCATATGATAGAAGATTCTGTGCAACCACATTACTTGGCTCTGTGGAGAAAGTATGGGCATCTCATAGACTTCGTAAATTTCCAGTTCTATGCCTATAAAAAAGACAACTATTTCTGAGTTTATGAATTATTTTGATAGCCAGAGCTCAAATTATAGAGGAGGGAAGGTCCTAGTGAGCTTCGGTACAGATGGAAGTGGAGGTTTGTCTCCCCAAAATGGATTCTTTGAGGCCTGCAGCAAGCTTAAAAGGCAGCATAAGCTTCATGGCATATTTATTTGGTCAGCAGATGACTCCAGGAAGGATGGCTTTCGATATGAGAAGAAATCACAAAACTTTTTGGCTACTCTCTGATTATGTAGTTTGAAGCTCTTTAATAGATGTTAAAATAAAACAAAAGGTATTAACACCTAGTTAATGCATAATTCTATTATTATTATTATTATTATTTTTTTTTTGTATTTCAGCTCAAAAGTAAAAACAAATAAATTTGCTAGTAGTTAACATCATAATTTAAAATAGTATCTTCCTATATCAAAATGCTCAAGCTCAACTGTCCATGCTTTCCCTGATTTAAATGGACAAGAACAAGTAGCTGCTGGTATTTTCACAAAACCCATACAGCTCTAAACCTTTTTATGATTCAGAGTTCACCCGGAACAACCAATGCAATCTGTGCAATCATTAAATAATCTGTTTACGCCTAAACCAACAAAATAGCTACAGGAAATATCAAAACCTCATCTGGCGATATGATATGCTACCTGGTATCAGGTCAAAATATTAAAATCTGGAAGGCATGGAAAAGCCGAAAATTGCAACAGAGTATGTCAGAAGAAAAAAAACCTCTACTTGATGCTAGAGATAAAACAGCTTGCAAACAAATCATAATTATCAAAGGCTGTTGTCCCTTTATGAAGTCAAATTCTAGAGATTTTGTTGAGGCCATATTCAGAATTAATACCACGAAGATATAGATACCCAGGAAAATGCAAGCAAGCATTATAATCGAAGGGAAGAAGGAGATAAAGCAGCAGGCAAAGTTGTCCTGATGACGCAGGGTTCCTATATATCATATACCATCATCTCGTCCAAAGAAGGCATGTCAGCGGGTGAACGTCTAGTTGGGAACCAGGTGAAGATCTAAAGTGCAAGCGGACATCTCTATCTTAGAAAGGCCAAAAGCACTCAAATGTTTGGAATGGGATACCAAGGACTGAAACTTCCCCCTTGTTCCTATTTAGAAAGCTGAAACGCAATTCCTACAATTGTCCCTGCAAGCAATGTAAGTGCTGCAAAATTTTCATCTGTATAAAACTTAACATAGAAGGATTTGAAGTCTTAACTGTTTAGAACAGAATAATTTCCTTGAAATTGGACATGGTATACTACCAGAAGGAACTAAGTTACAGTGCAGGTCAGCACTAATTACAGCTTCAGACTTTTACCTAGGCAAAAGAATACAAGTTTTAAACCGTTCCTCATTCTACTGAGATACAAACATAGTCCTTTCAAATACAACTATATAAGTATTGAGTTGCATGTAGTCACTTATGTTCAATATAAGCATCAATTTAGTGTCCTCTCAATTCCCAGGTACTCAGAAGATGCCAAATCATGATCCAGGCCCACAATATATAAATTCCTTAGCTGAGGGTTTTGGACTTTTGATTCTTCTAGTGATGCTTCCAGGTGTTCAGGAGTTGCAGACTCTATGTAGTCCTTTGTATATTCATAATAGAGCTTTTTGGAAAAAAGCAATCAACGAATTAAGAAGCTTGCTTATCAATTAAATCCTGAATTGGAAACTGTAATCCCACCAAACAAACCAACAATACTGCAATTACTAAATGTGCAACAAAAAAAGCATTTAGCAACTGAAAGGCTTTTAGAACTTAGCACTGGACCAAAGCGTTTTCCATTAAACAATCAAAGCACAAGGTTGGCGCAGATCTCACATCAACTACACATGTTAAGCATTCCACAGGCTGTAACCAGATTAGTGAGTGACAAACACAACTTTAAGCCAAGGGACCTTTCCCTGCAACAATATCATAAAGATGTTATAAACTTAAATGATTATCAACTATCAGAACTTACATTCACATCCTAGAGAAGAATGCAACACTCAGGTTTCAAGAGAAAATGCAAAAATAGTTCATATAGAATTCCCTATTGCATTCACATTTTTTTTCCCAAATCCCAGCCTGGATCAAACAATTGCAGAACAACACCCAATGCATTAAGTAACAACGGTGGGTTCCTATTGTTGTTCTATCAAGCACATTTCATCAGCTGAAAGCACAGCATGCTAACTTCAGACTTCAGAGGCAGCATATGTGAAGAAGCATCACCTTTCTATTAATTAATTTAAAACTTCTACAATGCTTCAATTTTAAATAGCACATAACAATTTGCAGTAACTCGTAAAGAGGTCATATTTAAAAATATAACTTAACATAAGATTAACCATTGGTAGACCACATTGCAACACAATGATTATGATTAAACTCTACCAAATGATCATATCCTCTTCAGCATTACAATGCAAGACTAAAGTCCCAAAAAAATTCCCCATTTAGCCGCTGCACACCCACAATTCTCAAAATTTCATCAATCTCCATGTGACTACATAAGAACTCACCTCAAGACAATTTAACTAAATCTCTCCTTCAATTTTCCGTTTCTTCTTCTTCTTACTCTGAAATACCTCCAAATTTGTTACCCTTCCCTCCTCAATCTCTTCACTCTTCCTCTTCTTCTTCTTCTTCTTCCCCTCCTCCCCCTCCTTGACTATAATTCCGCCACTGTTTTCCTTCATCTCAGCAACTTCATAACCACTTGTTTCCCTCTTTTTCTTATGCTTCTTTCTCACATTTTCCATTCCGATATCTCCATCTTCCTCAATTTTTATTCTATTTTTTTGCTCCTCCAAATATCCAATTTGACCTACATTTTGCCCCTTACTTTTCTTGTGCTTTTTTCTATCATCATCTTCAATCCCCACATTCCCATCTTCCTCAATTTTCACTTTACTCTTAACTTCCTTCAAAATTCCAACTTCACCCCTCTTCTTTTCGTGCTTACTCCTCCCAGTTTCTACACCCAAATCACTCTCCTCAATTTTTATTCTCACTTTATCCTCAACAGTTTCCCCTTCATTTTCCACAGTACCACCAACCCACCCTCTCTGCCCCTTCTTCTTCTTCTTCTTCTTATGATTCTTTCTCTCACTCTCCTCTCCATCGGAACGATTAGATATAAAACTTTGGGTCGGTTCTCCATCTTCAGTCACAATATTTAACTTCGTGAGTTTGTGCTTTCTATGTGATTTGAGTTCCTTGTGAAGCTGATTCAACTCATTAAATGAAGCGGTGGCACGTCTAAGGTAAGCACAAACGGCCTGTGACGCGCCGGTGTCGGCGTAGACGAACTTGGAGAGGATCTTCGCCGCTTTGGAGATAGATATGGGAGTCGTCGAGAGCACTTGGCCTTTAACGGACTTCATCTGTTTCCTTATTAGGGTTTTTTATGATCTAGACTAGGTGTTTAGGGTTCTTGTCTGAGGAGAGAGAAAAATCAATTAGGGTTTTAGGAAATTGGAGGAGAGGATGGAACAAGCAACTCGGTGAAAGAAATTAAATGGAAGAATATTCTTTATAGGCACCTCGTGGTGTTCTGATTACACCGATCCTTTTTCAATGTGGGTTGGTACATTAATAAATAAAAACGGTGCATTTAGAATTACCGCCAAAACAATCAGAAGCATGGACATCCATTGGCTAACCGGTTGCACCAGATCCCATAAATCGGTGGGCGCAATGACAGTGTTACTGTCAACATCCTCACGACATACTGTTTGCAGCCCTTGTCACGTTTTAAGATACAACATTTTATTCCACGGGTATATGTATAGAACGATGATGTTTTCAGGTAAAGATAGTACAAAAATTAACACAAATAATCAAATATTATATGAGATAAGAACAAATTTATCTCGTAGTAAATTTTTTTTCTTTTTTTGGTTCCATAGTGATAATATGCTAATTTTTGTACTAGTTTTTGTACGCTTATCACTATTGTATATTATAATCCCACCTGAAATTGATAAATTGAAGTTGCATTTACAAAAAGTAATACTACTCACAAAGTTGGGATGCATATTTTTTATATTCCAATTAATGATATTCATTACTTACATGAGAAACGATAAAACTAAAGAAACTCACCATCACACGACCAATATGAACCCACTTTTTTCATGTTCACTAAAGAACAGTTTGACACATTATTTTATTGTTGTCCTCATTAATCCGGATTCAATATATGAAGCATATTATTTTTTCAAAGCTTGGATAGTTTTGTTTATATATGTATTTGATTAGGTAAATTTTAAATTATCCTCTTATAAAATTATAATTTTGAAAGCATCCTCAAATTATTGTACACTTAACTTATTTTTGTTCAAAACATAAGAGACAAATGGGATGTGTTAATGAAAATTTTCTTACTTTAAAAAATAAGAAGTTGAAATTTACAATAGTTTTAAAGTATTTTAAAAATTGTTATTTCACAAGAGTAATTTAAAATAAATCTTGTTTGATGACATCAATAAATCTATTTTATTGGAATTAAATATGTCACTGTATGGTGTTGTAATTTTTTTTTTGGCGACATCGATAATATAAGAAATATGCGCCATTAAGTCTAAATCTAATCAAGGGAATATATTATTTATATTAATAAGAAATTTTAATTATTTAAAAATATTATAACTAGTTAACAAAATGGTTAAAAAGGTGATTTTAAATTTACAAAGAAAAGAAAATAGAGAAATGAAGAAATTACGGTCTCTCTCTTTGTCTCACTAAATTTGCTCCTAAGTCTTTATCTCTCACGTTTTTAACAAGTCAACAAATTAATAAAACAATTTCAAATAGAAATAACAAGAGCCCCTACAAGTTAATTATAAAACAAATTAGGGTTATGCACATATGTATAACAGCATTGTCCAACAAGAGTTGGAACAATAAGAAGATTGGCTTCTCATATCAATGTTATGGCATCACTTGCTAAGCATTACGAGATTTCTAGGGCTTTGAGGACGATTAATATTGGAGCTTAAAGCAGCAACCGTAGATTAAACTGGGATTTTCTTCCTACATTTATCCGCAACCTTGAGGACCACCTGTCGTCTTTTAATTAATCAAATAATTATTTATCATTATAGTTCCCGAATAGCTGAGATTAAAACTCCGAGGTTCGAGGGTACACAGACAGCATTGTAGAAGCCTTAAATTATAAGTAGGAATCCTCGTCAACATTTACCTGTTAACCTAATGGTCCAGCTTCCATATAGAAACTACTACTTTCTCAGAGAGCTCGAGTTCGATTTGCGTTATTGGTTTCTTTTTCCCCTTTTTGGCCGTGCCGCCCAAGCAAACTCGTAACTAGATTGTCACTTTTCCCCCGCCTAAAACCCTCTCCCCTCCAAAAACACACCCAAAGCTCTTCAACCTCTTACAGAACCCTCAATTCATTTTCCAACGGTAATTACCAATAGCAGTACGTTTGTATGCTGTTTTCGACAATTTCGTTAAACGTTCGGCTTATAAATTCAAGCTCTTCTCCATTTGCGGTGGCGATTGGTCAGAAATGACGCAGCAGCTGCAGCAGATATCACAGAGCATAGCTTTTACGAAGCAGCCCTACATCGAAGATGTGGGGCCACGAAAAATGTGAGACGAGATTATAACTATCAAGCGTAAAATTTTTTCGTTTGGTTTTCTTTCTAATTTGTTGGAATTATCTTCTTATTATTTTTAATTTTTCAGTGAAAGCATTCAGTTCTCAATGATGTCGGATTCGGAGATCATGAAAGCGGCGGAGGTACAAGTGTACAAGGGCCAATACTACAGTTCCAATCGAGTGCCAATTGAAGGCGGTTTATTGGATCCTCGTATGGTACGTGTTTATACGTGAGCATTTTGATTAATTTCTTAAATTGAATGACAGTTACTCAGCTTGATTAATTGAAGGCATAAAAGCTAGTGCTCTCGCCTAGTGGGGATGTTGAAGACAAATACTATGAGACTGTAGGGTGAGGTATTTGACAAATTTAAAAGAAGCCTATAAGGATTTTCAAAATTAGAGGAAGGATTCTAACAAAGTCTAAAGCTGAGTGTTGCTGTACTTATAGTTTAGAGGATGCTAAGAAAATTTAATCTTGATTGGTGACTGTTTTCACATTCATCTCCTGAAGACTGCTTCAAGTAATTCATTGGACATTTTGGAAAAATTATGGTTAATCTTGTACGGTTTATTTAATGTTTCAAAAAGTAAGTCTGTTATCTATTTGTGCAGAACAACCTAATATTGCTTAAGAAATGATGTAACATCTTACTGAAGATTGACAACTTATGTTTTCTTTCTTGCCGTCTTGACTAATTTTTTAATTGACTTTGCTATTATGAAATTTGTGTTTTGGTGAGCCATGTAGTACAATGGCTCTACTGTTATGATGGTTCATTTGCAATGTGTTTTGCTTTTGCTTTTTCTGTTTATTATTTCTTCTTTTTTAAGGAAAAGATAATATATTTCACAAAGACTCTTCTTTCATGGATTTCAGGGTCCTGCAAATAAAAGCTGTACATGTGCAACATGCCATGGAGGATTCAGCAATTGCCCAGGGCATTATGGATACTTGACTCTTGCCCTCCCTGTTTATAATGTTGGATATTTGAGTACAATCTTGGACATTTTGAAGTGCATATGTAAGGTAGTAGAATGATATAATTCATTTGTCCGTAATTCAGCTTCCATTAATGATATAGATGCTAGTCATTTTCGGCAATGTTCTGGATGGGTGGCTTTTGGTAAAATTATGGCTCATTTGTATGGATGCATTTCATTTGGGCTAGGTTGAGGTGGGTTAAGCCTAGGTGTCTATTAGAAATCTTAGCCCTATTTAACTAGAACTCATGGTGATCCCACTTTAAGATGAATCTTTCTGTGCTTGTCCTGCTACTAACACTATTTTGTTTTGTTTGGTTGTAGTTTTTCCTAAGCTTATTTATTTTACTTTCAGATTTTTGTGGCACGTTCTCTGCACTGCACATAGCAGTTTATCCCTGCACGTCCCTGAAAATAAACATGCACAGAGATAATAAAAATAGGTAGAAGCAAAATATCAGCATTAGGACCAATCAGAAAGCATCATGATTATAGGGTCCACGGTACATTTGGGTACTGCCTGTAGAGGGCAACTGAAAGCACAGATGTTAAATGATATTTGATTAGAGATCCACATCTGGAAATAAAGTTGTTACTTGATACATTTATCTTTTGAGCTCTGCCTTTGAAAGGAATTAGGGTCCTGATGTTGCATGGATTTTTGAAGCACAAATCCTTATTTCTTTGTTTGTTTGTTATTTTTTTAATTGGTTAAATTGGTTCTTACTGCTTATGCATTCTTTACAGTATTGTTCTCGTTTACTTCTGGAGGAGAAATTATGTAAAGACTATCTAAAGAAAATGAGAAACCCGAAGATGGAGGCTCTGCGAAAGACTGACTTGATGAAAAGTATAGTGAAGAAGTGCAGTACCATGGCAAGTAAAGCTGTGAAATGTCCAAGATGTGGATATATAAATGGTTTGGCTTTTACCTTTGCCGTTGACTTAATATTTTCTAAGGATGTGAATTTTTTGTTGTCAAGGACAAATTTTTCAAGAGAATCAACTACAGGAAAAGTTAGCTTGATCTCTTTAATGCAGATTTTTCTATACCACTAGGTTGGATTTTGTTGACAAACTTTAATAGTATTCCATGTGGTATATCTGTGAAACTGGTTCTCGGGAATCTGTCCATTTGATTTTTTCCAACCCTATTTTATTAATTTGTATCTTTAGTTGTGGATCTGGACTATGAGAAACAATATATAAGCTCATTTCTTTTCTTAGACTCGAGGCCACACTACTTTTTTTATAAGATAGTACTCTGGTATGTCCTCAACTCTTCGGTATCCTCATAGACAACTCTAGCATCCCCAATTTATGTATCTGTTTTTCTGCATCCGCATATTATCCATGTTACATTGTTTCATTTATTCTAAAATGTAATTTTTACTTAGATTTTTTAATAATTGGCTTTAGATATATTATTTTTATCCCTTTTTCTTTTGCTGCTCTCTTGTGTACCGCAGTCCATAAATGTCCTGAAGTTTATCGTTGGGGGTTCCAATGAATTTCTATTCTGTCCCCCCCCCCCCCCCCCCAACCCCAAAACACCCAACAAAAACTCCCCCCTTATTGGCTGACAAGGGCTAGATACGTCTTGCTTTCTGAAAGGGCCATGAAATTTAGGACAGGGACAGATGCAGCTGGCACCTCAAAGAATCTATCTCTAAATTTTCTTCCTCCCTTGGATTGAAGAGGTGCAGCTGGGGATGAAGTGGGTCTTAGGTTTAAATAATATATGTTAGAAAAAATATGCCTTCTAGTAATGCATATTTTGATTTGTAATTCTTTCAGGTATGGTGAAGAAGGCTGTGGCTGTACTGGGCATTATTCATGATCGATCAAAAGTGACTGAGAGTCTACAAGAATTTGCTTCTGCAATTACTCACACAAAAGAATCTAAGGCAGCTGTTAATGTGGCTACTTATATCCTTAATCCCGTTAATGTGCTTTTCCTATTTAAAAGGATGACTGATACGGTATGTTTCCGCTAAATTTGTTTTCTGGGTTGAAGTCTTGGAAAAGTCCAAAGTTAATGCATAAATGAGTTATGGACATGCTTGATGATTAAGGAATTATGTATTATCCTTCTATGACTTATCTGCTTGCAAAATTTCCTTTTATCTTTCTGTTCAGGACTGCGAAGTGCTTTATCTTTCTGAGAGACCAGAGAAACTCATTATAACAAACATTGCTGTTCCACCAATAGCTATTCGACCATCTGTTATTATGGACGGTTCGCAGAGGTTCTAATGGCATCTCTCAGTTTGCTTTATTTATTACTCTTTTTCCCCCATTTTCTTTGTTTATTGGACGTTCTATGTTTACCATGTCATTTTACTGATCTGTTGGTATTATGTTTGAAATGTGCTCCTTATTGCAGCAATGAAAATGACATTACAGAGAGGTTGAAACGAATTATTCAAACAAATGCCAGCCTCCAACAGGAGTTAGGAGAAGCGAATTCTGCCTTCAAAAGTTTGGTATAATATACTATAAATTGATCATTTAGTTTTTTACAAAGGTTGTAATGATTATTGTTTTGGGAGATGGTAATTTAATTCCATTTTCAAGGTTATAAATTATGTAGTTTTTCATTTTCTTTAATCACAGTCCTAACTGAAGATTACCTGAGCTTAATATCTGTTAGCTGCTTGAATATATCAATATATACTTTTTGACACCCCAATTTGTGATGATCCGTTTATATGTGGTTAATTCTTATGATTTTTGCTTTCTTAGTGTTTTTTGACATCTACATCTATTCTATGCTGTGTCTTACCAACTTTTCTCCTATTTGGTTTATCTTCTTTCTTGTGACGATTTCTCTGCCCACTGAAACTCATTGCCATATGTCTCATTGAAATTCATTTTTGCTTCATTTATATATATTTTTTATTTTCCTTCCCCTCAAAAAATGTGTAAGGAAAAATGTGTTGTTTGTAAAATCATTTATGGTTGAGGTGCTTGGTGGAACACTTGGCAATCCAGTAGTTATAGCAAGAGAGAGTCTTGCCTAGTATATATTCCCCTTGAACTCCTTAAAGTGTGGACATGTTTTGGGTTGCGAATGTTAGGCAAAACCATTAGGATGGAGTGTCCAAAGTGTATATTATCTACAGAACTCTGGACTGGGGTGTCACTTTGTTGGTTCACAATTGTGTTGATGCCATTTTAATTTTTTTTTTAAGTGTTACTGTTTTGTATGAGCTTTGATTGATTTTGGGGGGATACCTGGTCCTCTACTCTTAAGTATAATATGTCCATTATTTAGTACTATAAATACTCATAGGAAATCTCGATTATAGTTATAATTGGTTGAATTAGTATAATTATCTTATGTGGTACTTTGGGCCCTATAGTACTTCCATATTATTAGAACTCGCTTGACTGGAATAGCTGGACTTAATGGACTTGCCCCCTGTTCCTTTCTCTCTCCGCCTGTTTATCCTCGTTCCCCACTATTCTTACTATAAAATTTTGGTCAGGCTGGTTGGGAGACACTTCAAGTTGAGGTTGCCCAGTATATAAATAGTGATGTTCGTGGTGTTCCATTCTCCATGCAAGTTGCCAGGCCATTGAGTGGCTTTGTTCAGCGCCTCAAAGGGAAGCAGGGACGCTTCCGTGGGAACTTGTCTGGGAAGCGTGTTGAGTATACTGGCAGGACTGTCATATCTCCTGACCCTAATCTAAAAATTACTGAGGTCAGGCATTTTATCATAAGCTGAAGTACTTCTTAGCTCCTCTTATGTGCCCTCCATTAACCTGTCATCTAATGGATTGATGGGATCTAGGTGGCAATACCCATCCGAATGGCACGTATTTTAACTTATCCAGAGCGTGTTTCTGATCACAATATAGAAAAGTTGAGGCAATGTATCCAGAATGGTCCTGATAAATACCCTGGAGCAAGGATGATCAGATATCCTGATGGCACAGCCAGGCAAGATTCACAACTTGTCGTCACCCTCAGATAGCAAATGCTTCGTTTGTTATTATGCAATGTTTATTGTTTTTTTTGTGCAGGGTGTTGTATGGTAAATTCAGAAATCAACTTGCCGTTGAACTGAAATCTGGCTGTATAGTTGATCGTCATTTGGAAGATGGGGATGTTGTTCTTTTCAATAGACAACCAAGCTTGCATCGGATGTCTATCATGTGCCATCGGGTGATCAACATTAATTCCAGACATTTTAATTTGTTTCCAAGGTTTGTTTGTAGGTATTCAATTTTTTTTTTGTTATTGTTTATTCATGCAGGCGAGAATAATGCCTTGGAGAACTTTGAGATTCAATGAATCTGTTTGCAACCCATATAATGCTGATTTTGATGGTGATGAGATGAACATGCATGTCCCACAAACAGAAGAAGCTCGAACAGAAGCCCTTTTGTTGATGGGGGTAAGTTCCTTTAGATCTCAATATTGCATGTATTTGTGCCTGTGTACACCTGTTCTATTTCTGCATGAATTTTTTTTTTTTTTTTTGGTGTTCACTTTCAGTCTTAATTTATACAATATTCTGTACAGTATTGTCACAATCATTGCTGGCACCTTGCAGTTCCGTATCTATAAGATATAAAACTTAGTGGATATATTCAGTTTTAATCTGGAATGTAACTTAATCTAATTCTACTTGGATTTGGACTACAAAGTGACAATTTAGAGTGAAATTAATGGACTTTGACTGTCCTAAGCTATTTTTTGGCAACTGCAAACTCTTTGCAAATTTGGAAATTTCCCAAATAGCGATGACTTCCGAAAAACATAGGATACTCAGAATACAACGAAACCAGTAACTCTCATATGCTAAAAACCTAAAATTAGACTTTATGTCAACTGTACTATATCACTCTCTGGGAGACTTCTATCTGATAATATTGTGAGGTGTACCACAATCTCATTGAACAAGTTATTTTGTTGTAAAACTATGATTTTCTCTTCATTTGTTTAATAATTTTCCAACTATTATTGTTAATCATTAGTTTCATTTGTGAAAGATAGCAAACAGCTGTCTTTCACTCTTAAGCATTCTCTCAATGAGGATTTTTTTTTTCTTTATTAATTATTTGCTTCTTTTTAGTTTATATTGCATGTAATCACTAACCATACGAGATTTTGTGTGTTCCTCAGGTACAAAATAATTTATGCACGCCAAAAAATGGAGAAATTTTGGTTGCTTCTACTCAAGATTTTCTTACATCTTCTTTTCTCATAACACGGAAGGACACCTTTTACGATCGTGCAGCTTTTTCTCTAATGTGTTGTTATATGGGCGATGGAATGGATCGTGTTGATTTGCCAACACCCGCAATACTTAAGGTGAGATATGAAAGCGTGAATGCTACAATACACATTTTTTGATCTCATGGTTTATTGTATGGTTACCTCTCATTGCATCTTCTAGCCGGGTTCAGATATTTTTTGTTATTCTACACCTTTAATGAGTCACTGAATGCTACATTTGTAGTGTGGGCAAACTACTTTCCACAGGAAGAGTTGATACCAATTTCTAATTCATCATGTTTAGCTCCATATTGTAGCATACTCCATGAATAATTTGTGGTTTAATTATTAGTTAGTTTTCAGTTATCTGAGTATGGCTCGATGGTAGATCAAAAAATTGAAGGGTTGATGTGGAGAGTTATCTGTGTTATTTTTCTTATTCTGGATTATAATTCAAGAGAAGCTTGGAATATCAGAAATGGCTTTTGCTTTATGTTTGAGGTTTAAATGGGAAGTTGCTGAATGCTGCTGAGTATATTCTTGTGGCAGATAAAAGATGAATTTTATCTTGATGATTAGGAATGTGGCAGAAGAGTAGAAGGAAGATGTGGTAATGCTGAACAAAAATATATGTAATTTGAGTTTATATGCTTCATAAGTACGTGTCACTGAACTAGATTTGGAAGTTCAGATTCTTTATTTTGATAGAGGAGTATTTTTATATTGATATGCTGTTTATAATTTAGAAATTTGATTGGATAATAGCATATGTACTTTGGATCTTATGTCAAAAGATTGTAATAAAATCCGCTAGTTATTTATTTTGTAGTCCTGCTGCCCCCTTATCTTTAATTTGAGCACTATTTTGTGATGCAGCCGGTAGAGCTTTGGACTGGGAAACAATTATTTAGTGTGTTAATTCGCCCGCATGCAAATATGAGAGTCTACATCAATTTAACTGTGAAGGAGAAGACCTACTCGAACAAGTTAATTAGAACTGAAGGAGATGAAGAAATTCGAATAGAAACCATGTGCCCTAATGATGGGTTTGTTTATTTTCGGAATAGTGAGCTTATTTCTGGGCAACTTGGGAAGGCAACTTTAGGTGAGTTACCTTTTGTTTCTAAATCTTGTGGCACTGATGTGCCTTTAAGCAATAATCCTCTCACATTTCAGATTCCTAGTATCCAGCAAATAGTGATGCTCCTTTGATAGGTTTTTGTCCTTGGAAGAGGTCAAGTAGTAGCAGAACTTCCTTCCTGGAACTTTTATAAGCATCGAACGATCAGGAAGTGTAATTAATGTTTAAAAAAAAAAAAAGGCTCTTGATAATTAGCATAGCCTTTGTACTGATGTTATTCAGTATTAAAAATACTTGGTCAAATGAACCATTAATTGTGACCTTGTTCTACATTAGTGCAAATATCATCTATAATTTTCCTGTTACAGTCTTACAGCTCTGATTTTTTCTTGATGCCTTGGTTGAAAAACATATTTACTTTATGTGAGTATAAACATTGCATGGGGTGACTTATTGCTGTCATCAATATGTTATCTTTATGGTTCAGGCTTCAGGGGCACTGATCTACAATATTAAGAAAATAGTGATATTGCTAGTGTGGGTTCAGTGGTAGAGCCCAAAAGTTGGAAAAATTCTTTAAATAAGCTGAAGGAAATGTGACATGGTGCTCCCGTTATTTACTGACAGGAAGTAGTTATTTCAAAAAATATTATCTGCTGATATCCTGCATGTTATTAAGTTTCCTCCTTTTGCTGTCATACTTGTTGGGAAGAGGATTAACAGCTTTTTGGATTTGCTTTCTTTAATTAGTATGGAGTAGTACATTTACAAAAGCATTCATGGTGATAGAACCTTCTTCCTAAGATATAGAGCAACTTTCGTTTTCTTTTCCAATTTCCTCATGCTAATCTATAGTATTTCAAAATTTTATCTGTTTGCCTTCCCTGTTTAATACTCTCTCTAAATTCTACTTTTATACTGGGCTTAGAGTCTGTGGAGTTTGTCCTGATGGTTTTTTCTATTATTATTATTATTCTTGGCCTTTTCCCCGTGAGATTGCATGTTCTTACATTAGGAAATTACTCCAGGAAATGGCAACAAAGATGGACTTTACTCTGTTCTTCTTAGGGATTATGGAGCACATGCCACTTCAGGTTGCATGAATAGACTAGCCAAATTGAGGTAGCTTTCTACTGAATTGTTTCGGAGAAAAATTCATTTTATTATTTATTTATTTGGTGTTATTGGATTTGAACTATATTTGTTGATTTACTTTGTTCCTTTTAATTGCTTTGATGCCCTTGCTTTTTCTTGTTTGTATGGGGTCTCACTCGGCCTTCTGTGCAAGTGCGGACATATGATCTTCTTGGTGGAATTTTGATTTGATGAATTGTGTTACGACAGTCAAAATTTCATTTTTATTGTTGTACTGATAATAACTTTTCTACCATTCACAACCTGATTTATTATGTTATCACCTAGTCCTTGCATTTATTTGATGATTTGGTGATTAAGATTGATTCTTCGATTTTCAGACAAATAAGTCTCTCCATATTTGCATGCATGCAGTGCTCGATGGATTGGGAATCATGGCTTCTCAATTGGGATTGATGATGTCCAACCAAAAAAAGAATTGAGTGATAAGAAAGGGAAATTGATTTCAGAAAATTATGAAGTTTGTAATGTAAAGATAAAAGAGTACAATGAAGGAAAGCTACAGCTTAAACCTGGCTGTGATGCTGCTCAAACACTAGAAGCTGTGATAACTGACATATTAAATAGGATTCGAGAAGACGCTGGAAAGGTGAACATGATTTCGCTTGGTAGCAAAGCTTGATACTGGATTGCTTCCCTTCAATTATTTGGATTCTGGAGACTTTGGCTGAAAACATTGATGTTTCTTCTTGAAAACTAGTGCTACTGAAAGTTTATTTTATTTTATCTTTTCCTGAGTTTTGAAAGTTAATTTCTTTACTAGTGGCCTTTCTCCCTTTGTTGGTGCATTGAACATTTTCTGATGAGTGATGACTACTCAATTTGCTGTTAATAGGCATGCATGGGGAGCTTACCTTGGAGAAACAGTCCATTGATCATGTCACAATGTGGTTCCAAAGGATCTCCTATCAATATTAGTCAGATGGTTGCATGTGTTGGACAGCAGTCTGTTGGGGGTCGTCGAGCTCCTAATGGATTCATAGATCGAAGCCTTCCTCATTTCCCTAGAAAAGCAAAAGAACCTGCTGTATGTGCAACTTCGTTTTTGCACTCTTTAGCGTTTGATTCTTTTTCATTACGATGCAAGAACTTGATCTTTTGTAGGCATCACGCATCTTCTACTAAAGATAGCATATGGTGACATTGTTAGTCTATGGCAATGAAGCTTATCATGGTTAGTCTAGATAATAAAAGTTCTAAACTGATGCACATATATTGCCTATAAGATGTTGAGAAATTATCTTAAAGTTATATTGTTAGACCATCTTAAGACCATCTGTTTGGTAAGATGGAATTGGTGTGATCAATTGCCTATCCTTTGGGGATAATCCCATGAAAAATCCTGATAATACTAAAACCGCCTATATATATATATATATATATTTTTTTTTTTTTTTGGTAAAGCACTATCAGTTTACACTGGTGATAGATAATAAGAATTCTAGACTGATGACGGATTTTCTAATGCTTATGAATATTTGAAGGTGACAAAACAAAAAAAAAAATCAAAACAAAAACATAAAATCATCCACTTTACTGTATGAAGTTTTTAGAAATGTTGCCTGAAAATTTTCAAATTTCTGAGGCATTGAAGGGATATTTGTACTTCTTATCTTTACGCAGGCTAAAGGTTTTGTTGCCAATTCATTCTATAGCGGGCTGTCTGCTACTGAGTTTTTCTTCCATACAATGGGTGGACGAGAAGGTCTCGTGGATACAGCAGTACTGATTCTCTTTCCTCATTTTGTTTCATAGCCAATTTAAATTAAGCTTAGTCATTACATCAGTTTCTCTGTACTCCACTGCCTGTCTGTTGTTCCATTGTCTAATCAAATGTTTTTCATGCATCCCGCATATTACAACTACATTCATACTCTCCCAACATTTGGTCATATATATTAGTCGAATTTTGATGCATGACCAACCTGTAGCATGTTGTCTACAGTTTGGTAGCTGATCCAACTAAAATTTGTTGTATAATCCATTGGTTACTGAAATCTGGTTCTGTCTTGAATGAAGTTCACTTTGTTAATAGGTCTCTGACTGAGGACTTATATTTGACAAATGATGCCATGAATTGGGATTTTGTTATCTTCTTTGAAGAAGACAGGAAAAGGTTGAGAAAAGTAGTTTTTATTTTAATGATGCCGTCCAATGGTTGCTGATTGACATATATAGACATCAAATGCTCTTTAATGGATATGGTGATCAACATATTTTTCTTTGAAGTCATACTTTTTTTTCCCCTTTTATAGTGGGAAAAGACATGTCCATGAATTATTATATCCTACTGTTGTGCTGTTTGATTCTAACCATGGCTTATCTTGTGCTAATTATTTGTGCAGTAGTTTCTATGTTTGGTCCCAAGAGATTGTGCTTTATTTTGCATTAAAGTTATACTTGAACTTGGAGCATGATCATTATTCTATCACAATGATTAGGTTCAGGTGTTCAACTTTTGCCATTGAGTAGAGTGGATAATTATACATACTATTAATAATTACAGTCAACTGCTGCAGGTGAAAACAGCTGACACCGGATACATGTCTCGTAGACTGATTAAAGCATTGGAGGACTTATCGATTCAGTATGATAACTCTGTGCGGAATGCAGGTGGATGTATAGTTCAATTTCTTTATGGAGACGACGGTATGGATCCTGCAAATATGGAAGGAAAAAGTGGAGAGCCTTTGAATTTTGACAGATTGTTAATGAAAGTCAAGGTTGGAAACTTTGCCCCAGTCATTAATTTCTGTCTCTGAGAATAATGCATCATTGTTTGGTAAACTTGAACTTGATAAAAGTGTATTTCCTCATGTCCTGTTTAGGCTACTTGTCCTCCTGCAGGACAGAGATACCTATCTCCTCAACAAGTCTCTGAGACAGTAGAAAAGCAGCTAGCAGCATATGGTAAAGAGAGTTGCTCTGAAGCCTTCTTAAATTCTCTGAGAAAATTCTTTGAAGGTCAGCAGGATAAATTAGAAAAGAAGATTAAATTTGTTGAAGATATTGGCTGGGATGATAAATCTCAGATTCTAGAGGAAGTTACCCACAAAACATCTGGTATCACTGAAAAGCAGCTGGAGGTAATTGCTGTATATTCTTTGCATTTTCTTCTGACAAAAACGTAGCTCTATTATTTATCATTTTCCCTTGTGTCTCCGTCAATGCTTTTTTAGTGAAACAGGAGTTTCAAAGATTAAGTTGACTGTGTAAGTCAGAGGGATCTGAAGTACCACTAACACTCCACATCATTGCCACCTGTACCATGCCATGAATACCATGTTATCGTTGTTAACACAGTCTTGTCAAACACAGCTACTGTGCCATCATGTTGCCACCATGAATTCAAGGCTCTCACTACAGCCACCTATACATCATTGTTCTTTCTCTTACCTCTGCTGCTAGTATCCTTGAAGTATGAAGGCAGACAAAACATAGTTGTTTTTATTTACTAATAGAACAGAAACAATGGTTTGTTATTGCTCGCCATCACTGACCTTCTGACCCCCTAACATGAATAACATTATAACAAGAATAGATATATCTTTCCGCTCATAACAAGCACCAGAACTTAAAATTAGAATTAATCATATGCATTTTAATTGTTTTTTATGCCACTTTAAGACTGGGCCTCATAAGGTAACTTATTTAACAGTTACTTTCCTACACGTGCAAAATTGTTGTTCATCATTGAAAGTGATGAATGGATGCATGATATATGACATTGGCCTCGACATGGCTAATTATTATTATTATTTGGTTTTGACAGTGGCTTCAACATGGCTAAGTATCAACATTATTGTTATCATTTTTTTTTTTTTGGGTTCTCCAGAACTATTGTTTCTTGGCATGCTATTTGTTTGTATTGTATAATACATTACTATGGATAGAAATATAAGTTGTTGGATATGTCTTGTGTTTCACTAATTTATTATGATTTGGGTGGAATAAGGACTCTTTCTTTAACTCTTCTAGGTTTTCATCCAAACATGCTTCTCTCGTTATCATGTGAAAAGGGTCGAAGCTGGAACTGCAATTGGAGCAATTGGAGCTCAAAGTATTGGTGAGCCAGGGACACAGATGACGTTAAAAACCTTTCACTTCGCTGGAGTTGCAAGCATGAGTATCCTTGTTCAGGCATTTGTTTTGAATGATCATTGATAAATTATCTCACGTAATTAATTTTATGTCTCAGTCATTTGCCTAATTAAGAATAAAATGTGTTTCAGTATGTTCCCTAACTCTGTGTTTTAGATATAACGCAAGGAGTTCCCCGAATCAAAGAAATAATTAATGGAGCTAAAAGGATTAGCACACCTATAATTACTGCAGAACTTGAGTGTAATGACAATGAGAATGCTGCACGGGTGGTAAAAGGTCGAATTGAGAAAACTCTTTTAGGGCAGGTATACAATCTCACACCAATATCAGTTAGGTTGAAGTTGTCGCATTTATTACTTCATGATCTTTGGTGTTTGCATAACATCAGTCCGTTTAGTCCATCTCTTACTTGGCTCTTAGATATAGAGGGTCTATTAAACTTTATTTCTTTACTAGAGTGTTCTTTTCCTAATTAAATTCCCCGTTTCCATTTTTGATATTCTTGATTTAATGTGTGGATTGATCTGATCACAAGATTCCTCTTTCATTGCAGGTAGCTAAGAGTATTAAAATTGTAACGACCTCAAGATTAGCATCAATAGTTATCGCACTTGACATGGAAACAATTCAAGATGCACATTTGTGTATCAATGCCGATATTGTGAAAGAATCAATTGTACAAACTCCAAAGATCAAACTTAAGCAACAGGTAGAAATCTTCATTGGTGGTATACTTCGTGTTCTTAATCCTTTGTGTTATTGACATCTCTTATCATGGTCATGTAATCTGCAGCATATCAAGGTTTTGGATTTCAGAAAGTTGGAAATTTTTCCTCCAGTTGACAAAAGTAAAATTCATTTTGAACTCTATTCTCTGAAAAATGTGCTTCCAATGGTTATAGTGAAGGTCAGACTTTATGACATTTCAGTAATATTTGATTCTTGATAATGCTGCATAGTCATCTGTTCTTGGAGCTCTTGAGAGAATACACGATCTTACTTTGTTGTCTTTGTATCAAAGGGCATAAAAACTGTTGAACGTGTTGTTATTGCTGAGAAAGAAAAGGAGAAAAAGAAAGTGAAAGAAAATGGAGAGAAGAAAAAGTACCGGCTGTTGGTAGAAGGGTTAGTTCTTTTGTCATTTAACTAGACTCCACTTTGTCTACTCCATTTGAGCAACATTTTAGTTAAAATTTACCTGTTTTCTTCAGTTTTTAATTTCTTCTCTGTGAAAATCATGGTGATGTTTTTATTTATTTTCAATTTTTTTTCCCACTATATGGACATAATAAAATATGATTGTTTTGAAGAGTGCCTGAATGGACGACCAAAAAAAAAAGGGTAGAATTTTATTATCAATATATTTATAATTTGCTTCAATAATCAATAGGGTCTAAAACATCTGTGCTTCAAAACCCTGATAATTTGTAGTTGTTGTATAAGAGATTTTGGAGATTTAATATGATCTTTGATTCATTATTCATAAACCCATTGTAGATTAACCCTGTAGTAACGTAATCCCCATCATGTGCATATTCAAATTGCTTTGCATTTCCATACTTGTTTTGTGAAATATATAATGCGTCTCTATTCTGTACCATTTTTGCCAATTTTCTTTCATTGGCTTGTGCATATTTTAGCACGGGCCTTCAAGCAGTTATGGGTGCTGAAGGAATTGATGGATGTAAAACAAAGAGTAACCACATATTTGAAGTGCAGCAGACTCTGGGAATTGAAGCTGCAAGAATATGCATAATTGATGAGATAAATGAAACCATGAAAGCTCATGGCATGAGCATAGACAAACGCCATATGATGCTTTTAGCAGATCTGATGACATTTCGAGTGAGTATATTGCCCAAACTGAAACCAGCAAGTTTGCAGTATGCTTTTGCGTTTAAGTGTGCAGCTTTTAGAAGCATGCATAATAAAATGTGATTGATTATTTTTACCAGGGTGAAGTCCTTGGAATCACGAGATTTGGAATTCAAAAAATGGACAAAAGTGTATTGATGCTGGCTTCATTTGAGAAGACTGCAGATCACCTTTTCAATGCTTCTGTAAATGGGAGGGATGATAGAATTGAGGGAGTAAGTGAATGTATCATTATGGGCATCCCAATGCCTTTAGGTACTGGTATACTCAAAATCAGACAAAGGTAAGCAACTGTTTATATATTTAATGTCTGTATGCTTCCAATATGCTACCTTTTTGTAAGATACAAATTGCTTTTGTATCTTCTGAGAATTGCAGTTAGAGATCCTTGGTTTTATTTTCAAGTTTCTTAAGCTTCAAATATGTCCGGTGTGTCATTCCTGCACTAAAATAAATTAACAAGTACTGGTTGGCAGTTTATCTGCAAATGTTATTTCATACAGTTGGGGCTAATTGTGTTTTCATCTACTGACAGAGATGCTGTGCCTCCAATGCTGAAATATGGGGCCCCAGATCCAATTCTGTCATGACTTCATCTAATTTTCACAACTATGAAGCAGAATTTGCAGAGAGGATCAGAGTCACCAGACTGCATTATGGTTACTGTGCTGAAGGTTGCAAGATGTTGCATAGGAGCTACCAACAGCTTTATATGACAGATCGGCCAACGACAACCTATGTTCCAATAATTACGCGCTGTGTTCAGTTGTTTGACGATTGAGTTGCGGTTTCTTTCATTCTCTGGGAGGTGCTTGCTCCTCCATCACGCATCCAATTCACGAAATGACCGCTGTTGAGTAGATCTTAAATTGATTATGTAAATGCTTTTTTCTTTTTGCTTTCCCATTTTATTTTGGGAAATTTACGAAATTAGTTATTATATTTTAGTAAATTATAAAAATAACCATACAAATTTTTTTCTATCAAAACTAGCCAAACAACAAAATTTCGGACGAAATTACCCTCGTTTATTTCAACCAAGCTCACCAAAATCTTTCACCCACCCAAACTTGATCTCACCTATCGGCAGCACCATAGAGCACATCGGAGTTTATCACCGGCGGCCAATCTCGTCGGAATCACGTTCAATAAAATCAATTCCACCAAAATCACATTTAATAACAATGATGATATCTTGATCAACGGTTGAAGTTTAAAAATCCTAGGTGAGCAATTTCAAATAGATATTTTATTTTATTCTTGTGTTGTGTTGTGATTGTGTGTTGTTGTGGTGGTGGTGGTGTTGGTGGTGGTGGAGGGTGTTGGTGGTCTTGATGCATTATTGAAGTGTGTTGGTGGGAATATTTTGCCATGGGTGCTGACCAATTCGTAAATATTCGAACAATGGATAGCACCCATCACGCGAAAATTTGTGCGACGGCTTATATGTTGCACAATTTTAAATAGTGTATTTTGAATTTTTGTGCGACAGTCTTCCGTCGCCCCAAATTTTGTGCGATAACTTGCTCGAAGGTTATTTTTTGGAGGTCATAATTTAGGCTATATGTGTCCTTTTTTTGCATAAACTATACCGTTTCGAAGCTTGTGACGAAACAAATCAAAACACACAACTTTTTTTTCCTTGTCTCCTCTATAACCAAACAAAAAATTTATCTCAAGTTAAGTGTGACAAGAATTTGGTATGACTATTTTTGTAATATCCATGTAAAATGTGTCGTATACTAACTTTATTATGTGTTTTAGTGTGTAAGCACATTTGTTTTTTTTTTTTTGGTGCTATTTTTTAGGTTTAATGGATTCAGTTGTACTTCAATTGTGTTACAACGGTTGGTGGGAGACGTTGGCGTATAGTCGTATGGAGTATGTGAATGGCAATAATACAGCTTTTCTGATTTAGAAAGATTGTACGTTTGATCATTTTCTAGCAAGAGTTTATGATATTTTACGAATAAATAGTAATGAATACAATATTACCATGAAGACAACTTTGAGGTCTAGTAATACAGTGTATTGTACATGTTCATTACCTATGGATATATTTAACGATGAAATGGTTAAGATTGTGTTAATTACAACTGTCGAGAAGGAGAACAAATGTATTCATCTCCTCGAGTTGTTAATTACAAATGTATTCCTGTATTTGTTACCACATCTCATCGAGTTGAGAACGAAGATATTGAGCCACCTGTAGAAACTGAAACTTCTTTTAGAGCAAATGTCTTTGTCCCCGATAGTGAACAAGAGGTATTACCACAGACACTGTCCTTACAGCAACGTTACTCTCCACTCCACAATAATGACACTATTAATGACAATGGTATTACCCTAGCGGATTTTGAAGAAGAGGCATTACCAGTAACAACGTCGTTAGAGCAACGTTACTCTCCATTCTACAATAATGATTTTCGCAATAATGATGATCCTATTGATGACATTGGAGATGTAGCAGTAAACAATGAGAGCGTCGGTCCTTCTGATATTCATACTAATGATGAGGATGAAGATCAGAACGATATTCCTATTAATAACAGAGATAGCCGACCTATTCCTTCAATGGTCTGTTCGAGAAGGAGAACAACAGTTGACCATCTCGTAAGTCTTGCTCCAGTTTTACCTTCGAACTTGGCTGCTCCAGACTTGGTCAGAAATTGTAATTATGATGATATTAGTGTGGATAAGTTGTTTGCTGAGCAAAAATTGAACGATTATCGAGCCTCAATGATGTTTTAAATTATATATATATATATATATACACCTACATTACGAACCCATCTTGGAATGTATGGAACATAATCCTCGCCAGTCTTTCAATAGCTTTTAACCTTATCTTGTGCATTTGGCTGGATGATTTGTTCAACATTCTCATGTCATATAGTAGACAAAATTTCATGTTCGAATACTCATATAATACTTAATAATGTTAATAGTTAATCTATACATTAAATACTTACAGTACGAGTGTTGTCGTTGAAAAACGAATACATCGCATCGTAAGTTATTTTTGGAAAACCAGTTGCTTTCCATTTTAAGATGCGCGGCATCTTCTTCTTTGTTTTTACTGCCCACTCTAATAGGAGCCTCTCAATCACTTCAAAAACCCAGGCCTACAACAAGCAAAGTTACATAATTAAAAAAAAAATGACATCATGAATTCATGAGTACACATACACCCATTTAAATTTTTATTTTTCCAACCCACCTAAACTCCAAAAGTAAAGCCATAGAGATTGTATTTCTCAATATTATGAGAAGGATTTTTCAAGCGACCATTCTTATATTTCTCGGCTTTCTGGTTCAGTGCATTATCAATGTTGTTGTATACTGTTTCCCATGATATTCGACCCAATGGGCGACTCCGAAAATTATCTATCTTATCAACATAATTCATAAATTTGAAATCAGCTTGGCGGTTATCCTTTCGCCCATTCAAAACCCTATCCGCAAAGTAATACAGTGCAATTTCTAGGGCATCATTGTCGTCCATAGCACGAAAGTTCAAATTGGCAAATTCAACATCCACCTGTTTGAGATTCAAGTCTTTAAATATGCCATCAAAATACTCATGAAGTAGCCTATGGTGTACTGGTGGATTTTTTGGTATGACATCTTCACCACCGGAAAGCCCTGTGACTGGGCACCACTCTCTGATCGATAAACGGGTCAGATGCTCTCCTATTTGAAACCACAACTAATTTGTATTAGTTTTTGCGTGCGTGACTTGCCTAAGCAACATGTTGTGGATTATAACACCACTGAATGCATAGCTCTCCAAATCCAAGAAGTGCCCGAAAATATCATGATTGATACTGAAAAATGACTTTGATAAAGATAAAATTATTAGTTTTTCACTTTTTGTATCAATTAATGCGCTCATTATTTCTAAATTATTTTAATACTCCCCAAATATACTTTTATGTTAAATTAATTCATAATATGTTAATTTTCATCTTGTAAATATTTTTTCAGGAGTAAAGATGGAATTGGAATTGAAAGCGGGAACAAAGAGGAACTACTGGAGCAAAATTGAGGAGATATAATAATATAATAATAATATATATATATAAATTAAAAAAAAAGATAAAAAAACAAACAATGCAACCAAAGCTCGTGATGGTCATTCTGACCATAACGAGTATCAATATATATATAAATAAAAAAATAAATTAATAATATAATAATAAATTAAATATTAATAAAATAAAATAAACGAAGAAGATTCCTTGCCTATAAAAGGCAAGCGAGGGGCGAAGAAGAGAGGAGAATTGGAGAGTGCGAAAGAAAAGCCGAGGGATAGAGTGCTAAAGAATTGTGTCTTTTCTTATTTTTCTTCCTTTGTTTTGTAATCAATTTTCATTGTAACATATTTCAAAAGTTTATCAAATAAAAAGAGTGTTGTGTTTTCTTTCAACATGAATAGTTAATTTTACTAAGCTGAGGTGAAGGGTGAAGCTCAAAGTTTCAATTTATGAAATTGATTACTTTTTTCAAGTGAGTTTTAAGTTTATTTTATTCTTTTCTGGTTATTTTTATGTCATGTTAATTTAAAAGTTCTCTTGGATTTGTATGGTATTTTGACACAATGTCGACACATTAATATAATTGTGGCACATTAGGTACTTTATTCCATATTTATCCACACACATAGAATTAAATGATATAATAAATAATTGGTAAAAGTGAGGCAAAATATAAAATATGAGAGAGTAAGAAAATTATAATTTGAATACTGAGAGTGGATCATGTAGTCTTAGCATATTTTTAAATTCGTTTCAAATAATTTCTTTTCCCCACAATTAATTTTCTTAGTTTTAAATTGACTATTGGATTTTAAATTCCTTGTGGTTCGACTCCGGACTCACCGGGTTATATTATAACTAGACACTCTTATACTTGAGAGTAATACACTTTTGAGTTGTGTTAAGTTTTTGGCGCCGTTGCCGGGGAATTTGCTAAATTTGGTATCAATTTGTCTTTACTTTACTTTTGTTTTATTTTATTATTATTTTTTTGGTTTTGTCGTTTACTATCTTACCGTCATTTTATTTTATTCCTTTTTGTAAAACTTCAGTCAGCACCCCTCTTCTCTTGAAATCTTAACATTATCCATAAAATTTGTGAGAAACTTCACTTTATCCCAAAAACTTCGCAAATCAGTCCTCAAACTAAATTACTTTCTTTAAATTTCTGCAATTTACTTTCCGCATTTATTTTAATGGTCGGTTCCACCGACTAACTGTTATTTAAATTTTGTTAATTTATTTATGTTTATTTATATGGTCGGTTCTACCGCCTAACATTTTAATTTCAGTTTATTTATTCTTGTACATTAATTTATTTAATTTTATGTTCTATTATATGGCTGGTTTTAAAATACCGCCTAACTTGTTTTCTTTAATTTCTTTATTTTATGGCTGGTTCTAACCTACCGCCTAATATTTTGTTAATTGTTTCCTTTAATTACTTTGTTTTTATGGCTGGTTTCACCGCCTAATTTATTTTATTTCAATTTGTTTATTTATTTATTTTCACATTTTTGCTTATTTAATTTCCAGTTTATTTTTTATTTATTTTTTCTTTCTGTAATTTTCATTTAGCGTTTTATGCGTCATTAGTTTAGCTCACATCATTAGCATTGCATGCGTCGTTGGTCTCGTACAAATAGTGGCAGATTAATTAGGAGATCACCTTCACCACCTTTAGATATGGCTAATGTAGGACCTGAAAATTTTTCAGAGCATGAAGATAACCAAGCCTTACAAAATCTTCATGAACAACCTAGGACCCCTAGAGATTTCATGCATCCTACAAGAACAGGATCACCATCATGCATAGTCTTTCCTCCTGATGCATCACGTTTTAATTTCAAACCTGGTATCATTCAACTTCTGCCTACTTTTCATGGTTTTGAGTCTGAAAATCCATATTTGCATTTAAGAGAATTTCAGAACACCGGACCGACCAAAATTGTAGCATGAACATAATCAGGCTTAAGTTTTTTCCTTTCTCACTAAAGGATAAAGCTAAAACTTGGCTACAAAATCTTAGATCAGGATCAATAAGAACTTGGGATGAAATGCAAGCACAATTTTTGAAAAAATTATTCCCACCCCACAGAACAAATTCTTTTAAAAGACAAATCACCACTTTCACTCAAAAACCAGGAGAAACCCTCTACCAAAGTTGGGATAGGTATAAAGAGTTACTTAACATTTGCCCACACCACGGTTTTGAAACATGGAGGTTAGTGTCTTATTTCTACGAGGGATTAACATCCCAAAGTAGATAAGTCGTTGAAATGATGTGTAATTGTGAGTTTAGGGATAAAAGTCCTGAAGATGCATTAGATTATCTTGACTACATAGCAGATAATGCACAACACTGGGATACAGTTGGGTCTTATGAGTCATCAAGTAAACCTCAGTCATCTCCATCTAGTGGAGGCATGCACAACCTTAGGGAAGACCATGACCTTCAAGCCAAATTTGCATCCTAAGCTAGAAAAGTCGAAGCACTAGAGTCGAAAAAGAATGATCATGTAAAGTCTGTTCAAAGTATTTCAGTTTACATTTCATCGACCATTCTACGCAGGATTGTCCAACATTGCCGCCTTTGAGGAAAGTTTGCATGAACAAGTAAATGTCGTTGACAATTTCAAAAGGCCAAATCCCAATCCATACTCCCAACTTACAACTCGTCGGAGAAACCACCCAAATTTCAGTTGGAGAAATGACAACCATGCACAACCTTCACAACCAGTTCCTCCACGTCAAAATTTCCAAAACCCCCAGAGTTACCCACCATATGTCCCACCACCAAGAAAAACTTTGGAAGACACATTGCATTCGTTTATTGAAAAACAAGAGTCGATCAATAACCAAACGATGCAAACCTTGACCAATTTGACAGAAATCATCTCCAAACTTACATCTGCTCTGACCTTGCATGAAAAAGGAAAGTTTCCTGCTCAACCTGAACCAAACCCTAAGAGTCAACAACATCCTTAAATAGAGAATTCAGGAAACCAAAATATGAGTCAAGTTAAATCGGTTATAACTCTTCGTGGTGGAAAAGTTGTTGAAAAACATATCCTTGACCCTCGTGAAACTGGTAAAGATTCAATTTCAGAAAACCGAGAAGAGTCCGTCGAACCTTTAACCCACGAAGAAATAACCAACTCTCCTCCTGTACCCCCATTTCCTCAAGCACTAAACAAGCCAAAGAAATTAAACCACAGTCCAGAAATTTATGAGGTTTTTAAAGAAGTAAAGGTTAACATTCCTTTTTTGGATGTCATTAAACAAGTGCCCTCTTATGCTAAATTTCTGAAAGATCTGTGCACAGTGAAAAGGAAACATAAGGTGCAAAAGAGAGCTTTTCTAGCAGAACGGGTAAGTTCCATTCTCTCAACCAATAATGCTTTGAAATACAAGGATCCTGGTTGTCCAACTATTTCTTGCATTATTGGGGATCATAAAATTGGACATGCTCTACTTGATCTTGGTGCCAGTGTTAATTTGCTTCCTTATTCAGTGTACCAACAACTCAATCTCGGTGAGTTAAAACCAACTTCTACTACTCTTTTACTTGCTGATAGATCGGTTAAGGTTCCAAAAGTAATAATTGAAGATGTATTAGTCCGAGTCGATAAATTCATATACCCTGTGGATTTTATTGTTTTGGAAATGGAACAAATTGCTAATGAATGCAAACAAATTCCTGTTATATTGGGACGACCATTTTTACCATCGCTAACGCCGATTAATCAGGAATGGAGTAATGAACTTATCTTTGGCAATATGACATTGGAACTCAATGTGTTCAACATGTGCAAACAACCTCACCACCAAGAAGATGATGATAATGAACGAGATTGATCTTATCGAGCCAATTATTGAGGAACACGTTCAGGATGAAAATTTCTCAAATTCTGTGGATATTTGTTTTGCTGGTTCTTTTGAATCAAGTAAAGAATTAAATTATGATGCTGCTAACATATGCTCTACACTTGATTCTATGCAGGTGCCTACTGGTGATGATGACCAAGCAAACTTTGAAGATATGACACAACCTGAAGAACCAAACGAAGAGGAAGCACCAGAGCTCGAACTAAAGCCCTTACCAGAAGAATTGAAGTATGCTTATCTTGGAGAGCAGCGAACATACCCGGTGGTAATTTATTCCCAACTTACGCATGATCAAGAAGGTAAGCTGCTTTCTGTACTTAAAAAGCATAAAACTGCATTTGGTTGGACCTTAAAAGACATAAAAGGCATTAATCCTTTAATATGCACACACCGAATACACCTAGAGGAAAATGCTAAAACAACTTGTCAACCACAAAGAAGATTAAATCCTCATATGAAAGAAGTGGTAAAAAATGAGGTCCTGAAACTACTCGATGTAGGAATTATCTATCCTATCTCTGATAGTAAATGGGTAAGTCCAACACAATTAGTACCAAAGAAATCTGGAATAACTGTTGTAAAAAATGAAAATGGTGAACCAATTCCAACACGCATTCCATCTAGTTGGCGCATGTGCATTGATTACAGAAAATTAAATGATGCCACTAGAAAAGATCATTTTCCACTTCCATTTCTAGACCAAATTCTTGAAAGAGTAGCTGGACATCCCTACTACTGCTTTCTTGATGGCTACTCTGGCTACTATCAAATCCCTATAGCTTTAGAAGACCAGGAAAAGACCACATTCACATGTCCATTTGGAACATTTGCATTTAGAAGAATGCCCTTTGGACTTTGTAATGCTCCTGCAACATTTCAAAGGTGCATGCTAAGCATTTTTAGTGACATGGTTGAAAATTGTCTAGAGGTTTTTATGGATGACTTAACAGTATTTGGTAATTCTTTTGATACGTGTCTTGATAATCTGGAAAAGGTTTTGGAAAGGTGTAAAGAAAAAAGATTAGTTTTAAATTGGGAAAAATGCCATTTCATGGCCATTTCTGGAATTGTCTTGGGTCATATTGTGTCGTTAAAAGGAATTGAAGTTGATAAAGCCAAAGTTGAAGTCATTTCAAAATTACCCTCACCAAAGACAATTAGAGAAGTCCGTTCTTTTTTAGGACATGCAGGATTTTATAGGAGGTTTATAAAAGACTTCAGTGTCATATCTAGACCACTTTGTAATCTCCTAATAAAAGATACACCTTTTGAATGGACAAATGATTGTCAACAAGCCTTTGAAAAAATAACTAGTCTTTTGACATCAACCCCAATAATGCAACCCCCTGATTGGTCTTTGCCTTTTGAGCTAATGTGTGATGCCAGTGATTATATCGTTGGTGCTGTTCTAGGACAGAGGAAGGAAAGTAAGCCCTTTGTTATTTATTACGCAAGTAGAACTTTGAATAGTGCTCAAATGAATTACACCACAACTGAAAAAGAACTACTTGCTGTAATATTTGCATTGGACAAATTTCGTTCGTATTTAATTGGTTCATCTACTATTGTTTATTCTGATCATGCTGCTGTGAGATATTTAATGACAAAACAGGATGCCAAACCAAGATTGATACGATGGATTTTGCTACTACAAGAATTCAATTTGACAATCAAAGACAAAAAAGGCGCTGAGAATGTTGTTGCAGATCATCTTTCAAGACTTACAAACGAGTCTTCAATTGAAACAACACCCATCAATGATTCTTTCCCTGATGAATTTTTGTTTTCTATAAACAAAATGCCTTGGTATGCTAATATTGTTAATTATCTTGTAACATGTGAAATGCCATGTGATTGGAGTTCCCAGGACAAGAGGAAATTCTTAACAGAAGTGAAAAGCTTTTACTGGGATGATCCATACGTGGTCAAGTATTGCTCTGATCAAAGTTTTCGAAGATGCATACCAGACGACGAGGTAAGTAGAGTCATTCAATTTTGCCATTCTGAAGCATGTGGTGGCCATTTTTCTTCAAAAAAGACAGCTGCAAAAATATTGCAGTGTGGATTTTATTGGCCTACATTATTCAAAGATTCTTATGCATTTTGTAAAGTGTGTAAGAATTGTCAATTGGTGGGGTCCATTTCAAAACGAAACATGATGTCTTTAAACCTCATTCTTGTCATTGAAATATTTGATTGTTGGGGAATTGATTTTATGGGCCCTTTTCCATCATCATTTGGATTTGTATACATTTTGGTTGCTGTTGATTATGTTTCAAAATGGATTGAGGCGATTCCTTGTCGACACAATGATCACAAAATTGTGATCCGTTTTCTAAAAGAAAATCTTTTGAGTCGATTTGGAATACCTCGAGCCATTATCAGTGATGGGGGAAAACATTTTTGTAATAAGCCATTTGACTCCTTAATGAAGAAATATGGAATTACACATAAAGTTGCCACCTCTTATCACCCTCAAACAAGTGGTCAAGTTGAATTAGCAAATAGGGAGATAAAACAAATTTTAGAAAAGACAGTTAATCTAAACCGTAAAGATTGGTCTCTTCGATTAACTGATGCACTTTGGGCATATCGTACTGCTTTTAAAACATCTTTAGGAATGTCACCTTATCGCCTTGTTTATGGAAAATCTTGCCACTTACCAGTTGAACTTGAACATAAGTCATTTTGGGCCATTAAAGCTTTTAATTCAAATCTTGATGATGCTGGCAATGTGTGTAAATTGCAATTGAATGAACTTGAAGAATTAAGGAATGATGCATATGAGAATTCTAGAATTATTAAGGCAAGAACCAAATTTTTTCATGACAAAAGAATTTTTCGAAAAACATTTGAAATCGGTCAAAAAGTCTTGCTTTATAATTCTCGTCTTCATTTATTTCCAGGGAAGTTAAAATCAAAGTGGAATTGTCCGTTTGTTGTAAAAAATGTGTATCCATATGGTGCCGTAGAATTTGAGAATCCAAAGGATGGTGTCACATTTAAAGTTAATGGTCAAAGACTGAAACCATATCTGGAACACCAACCACGTAAGCATAATCAAATTAATTTGGTGACCCACCAAACCTCGATTGAGCCCTTTTGTTTTAACTTTTGTGAATTGGTTTTACTATTGCTTTATCGTTTGAATTATTCGATTTTTTTCCTATGTCTTGAATGGAGTATCATCGCTTTTTAATTGTGCTGTTTGACAAATGTGTTTTAACTCACAAATTTTTATACTTATCATGAATACCTCCACGAGAAATTTCCTCATCAATCATCTTAAAACACTTTTCCATGTAAAATTTCACTTGAGGAAATTAATCCGATTTTGTAAATTACATCCTATCTGGGATCTACAACCGCCAGAGTTAGTATTCCACGTTAAAGATCTAGAAAGACAACTCACAGAAATAGAGGATGATATTTATGATCTGCAATTGGAGCTGGAGGTAAATCAATAAAAGGACGAATGTGAGTTATATTTCTTGTGTGTTTTTGCTTTATTTTTGTACTTTTTCACTTTTGATTTGATTTTGCAGATTTATTTCGTTTTGTTTTAATTCACTCTCCCGTATAAATGGCGGATAACGGTACTCCGTGACTTTTTAAAGTCGGTATTCTCAGTTTCCCACAATAACTGAACCCCAAAGTCAAGCATGGAAGAAATACAACATAAATTGCATCGCTTTTCCTTCTCTCCTCAAAATGCTCTCAAGAAGATTTACAAAGCTCGTTATGAACGATCACGCTATTAATGATTAATGGGATTCCTAGCGATATTCATTTGGTTAATTGAAGCAAAAGGTCCGACTTACGAATTGTTTTAATGGCGGGAACTAGCGACGACTTAAGAACATTTGTGTGCTCGGATTTCGCTATGGAAAGTATAAGGAGTTCGTTCATGCACCATAGAGCTTGGTCGTATGCTATAGCAGAGAAAACTACATCTTGTACATGGAGGAGGTGACCGAGGGTTATCAAAGCTTGTCTCTGAAGCTGCTTTCATTCGAGGAAGCCAAGTGTTAGGCATCATTCCAAAAGCCTTAAAACCTTTAGGATGCCTATCAGACCCACCAACTGGAGAAGAGTTAGTTGTCTCAGGTATGCAAGAAAGAATATCTGAAATGTTAAAGCATGCTGACGCTTTTATTTTCTTGCCAGGAGATCTTGCAACATTAGAGGCGCTAATTACATTTGCTTCTTGGGCCCATTTGAATATCCATAAAAAACCCATCGGTTTGTTAAATGTTAATAACTTTTATGATGGCTTAATAACATTTCTTAATCATGCAATTAAAAATTATTTCATCTATTCCTCAGCGAGAAAACTCTTTATTTGTGCTCCCACTGCTAATGAGTTACTTGATCTTTTGCAAGCTTACAAACCAGAGCCAGATCCCATGACTTTGGTGTTGGATTGGGCAATTGATGACGATGGCAGTAACTCTCATAAAAAGTGTAAATTAGATTTAACTCTCTGTTTGTAAATATTTTCCAGCAGTGACCATGTGATATCTTCTAAACTCTACTCCTTTATTCTAAGACATTGGGGACAATGTCTCTTTCAGGTTAGGGGGAGGGAATAGTTGATAATTGTGGAATGTCTCAGTCATGGTGGTGTTTTTACTAATTTTTGTTGTAAAGACTAACTTCGGATAAAAATTTGAGTCGAAGATGGCAGAATATAGAATGTAGTGTCTCTAGAAACGCATCTTCATTTTAGAATTTTGTTTTTCTCAAAAAAAAAAAAATCATATTCTCTTAATCATCTCCCTTAAGTTTCTGCAATCAATCCCAATTTTTTTTTTATGTGTTCTTCAATTAAAAAAAAAAATTTATTTTTCGGTGTAATCTTTTAACATTAGATAGCATGATGATTTTCAAATTTTGGTATTTGTATTATCTTTGGCCTTGAGTTATATTACACTATGTTTTTCCCTTTTGCATGTTGAAACGTAAATTGAAAAATTTGATGAGTGAAATTGATTAAGCCATTTGGAGGAATGTACATATCACGAAAAGTCCAAGTGAGTTTTAGAGCCTATTATCCTTGGAGAGTAACCCTATTTGCCTATACAGCTTCACAATTTATTGTACAAGATCTCTATAATTTCAAAAAAAAAAAATTGTGCAATCGCATCTAAAAGCCCATTGAACTAGTGGATATGAAAGATTATTTAGAACCCTAAAAGATGACAGAATGCCATTTTTGATCCGTTTGAGCCTTTCTAGCCAACCCTATTATAAAATATTCATAGTTAACCCCTTTGAGCCTTTAATATATATATATATATATCTTTTCTTTGATAACTATCATCTTGTCCCACTCCAATGTGGAGTATCACCTTATGTTTTGTATTTTCCACCACCCAATTATGTTTGAAAATAATGATGATTATGCATTCCTGATAATGGTGCTAAAAAAAAAAAAAAAAAAGAGGATATGTATAAATAAACAAATAAAAACAAAAAAAAGAAGAAAAAAAAATTTCTCTAAAAAAAACAAAAAAAAAAAGCACCTTTCAATCTATAAAGAAAATCCCCTATTTTTCAAACATATATTTTTGTTTTCCTATTACCCTTTTTTGTTAACCATAACCCTAGCCTACGTTACGTCCTAATAAAAGTCCTTCTTGATTTTAGGGAACTATAGTCTGAAGTAAAAGCTAGTGATGTGGACTAAAAGATGTGGTGATGCATAAAAAAAGAAAAAAAATTATTTGCCATTAATTCCTTGGGGCTTGAGATCATTTTATTTCTAAGCTGTGGGCATTATTTTTTCATCCTGTGAGAGTGTGTGATATTGTTTTATTATCTTCTCAAATCTATTTTTCTTTTCTATAGTGACAGTTTAATTCGGGGTATATTTTCTTTTGAGAGAGTCACTCTGAATCGTGAGGTTTTGGGGTTTGATGTATCATTCTTAAAAGTGGTTTGATTACTGTAGCTCTGATAATTGATCATTTTACATGATTTTACGTAATTGATTTATGTGGGTGTGATTTTCTTTAGGCCGAAGATAATGCTTATACTTTTATTTGATTGTTGTCATTAATCTGATGAAAGAAGTGAACACATTGTTTCTATTTAAAAAAAAAAAAAAATTTGGTTTTGAAATTTCTCTAAGTTTTTATCGCTTAAATTGCTAGGGCCTAGCAATAAGCTGGTTGGGGGGTGTGATTGATACTGAAAAATGACATTTGATAAGGATAAAATTATTAGTTTTTCACTTATTGTATCAATTAATGCGCTCATTATTTCTAAATTATTTTAATACTCCCCAAATATACTTTTATGTTAAATTAATTCATAATATGTTAATTTTCATCTTGTAAATATTTTTTCAGGAGTAAAGATGGAATTGGAATTGAAAGCGGGAACAAAGAGGAACTACTGGAGCAAAATTGAGGAGATATAATAATATAATAATATAATAATATATATATAAATTTTAAAAAAAAGAACAAAAAAACAAACAATGCAACCAAAGCTCGTGATGGTCATTCTGACCATCACGTATATCAATATATATATAAATAAAAAAATAAATTAATAATAATATAATAAATTAAATATTAATAAAATAAAATAAACGAAGAAGATTCATTGCCTATAAAAGGCAAGCGAGGGGCGAAGAAGAGAGGAGAATTGGAGAGTGCGAAAGAAAAGCCGAGGGATAGAGTGCTAAGGAATTGTGTCTTTTCTTATTTTTCTTCCTTTGTTTTGTAATCAATTTTCATTGTAACATATTTCAAAAGTTTATCAAATAAAAAGAGTGTTGTGTTTTCTTTCAACATGAGTAGTTAATTTTACTAAGCTGAGGTGAAGGGTGAAACTCAAAGTTTCAATTTATGAAATTGATTACTTTTCTCAAGTGAGTTTTAAGTTTATTTTATTTTTTTCTGGTTATTTTTATGTCATGTTAATTTAAAAGTTCTCTTAGATTTGTATGGTATTTTGACACAATGTCGACACATTAATATAATTGTGGCACATTAGGTACTTTATTCCATATTTATCCACACACATAGAATTAAATGATATAATAAATAATTGGTAAAAGTGAGGCAAAATATAAAATATGAGAGAAAATTATAATTTGAATGAGAGTGGATCCCGTAATTTAAAGATATTTTTAAATTCGTTTCAAATAATTTCTTTTCCCCACAATTAATTTTCTTAGTTTTAAATTGACTACTGGATTTTAAATTCCCTGTGGTTCGACCCCGGACTCACCGGGTTATATTATAACTAGACACTCTTATACTTGAGAGTAATACACTTTTGAGTTGTGTCATATCACTCTTGAATAACGATAATTGTTTTCGTGTTAGTTTACTTCGAATAGCTTGGACGACTCTCCTAAATTTTGATGTCTTTGTAATACGGCCCGGGAAATGATCATCAAAGCCTAACTTCATCACACCTAGACCTTTCCTCCGTGTGGACGGATTATGCTTGGCCAATTTATTTTTTGCCATGTAACTATAACAAAATCAAATTTCTATTCGTTATACAATTTTACAAAATCACTACAATAAAAATTTAAAATAAACATTACAAAAAAATATAAATAAACATGAATTATCTATAGAGAGCTCTATGTTTTTGTGCGACAGGCATCCCATCGCATATAATTTTGTGCGACAGGCATATTATCGCACAAAAAAAATTCAATGTTCTGTACAGCTCTGTATTTTTGTGCGACGGATGACCGTCGAACAAAAATTTATGCGACGGGAATCCGTCGCACAAAAATACAGAGGCTGTGCTTTGTCGCACAAAACAAAGGCTCTGAATTTTTATGCATCCTTCGCTCGGTGTTGTGCGATAGGCAATAGCCATCGTACCAAATCTGGTGCGATGGCCAGCCGATTGCGCGAGACACTCGCGGAATGGCTGCTGCAAATTCAGTCTAATGGGCAGCAGCAGCCATCCAACACCCATCAACATACATGCCTCCCATCCCACTGGCAACACAACAACCCACCACTGCCATCAACAACCGCAAAATAACCAATCCATCACCACCGCCACTAACCCAACACCACCACAACAACAACAACAATAACAACAAAACACAACACCACAAAATCGCAACACAAATTAAAAAAAAAAAAAAGGTAAGAACTCACCTATGGTTTTTTATTTTTACAATTGATTTTGGAGATCTTGGATGATTTTGAACGTGATAGGTGATTTCAGCCGCCGATGATGGATTCCGGTGCTACTCTAAGCCGCCAACTATAGATAAGCGATTCCAGTGAGAAATTTTCGAGTGAGAAATTTTCGACGAGATGAAGAGGATTTGTGGGAGAGAGGAGGGTGAGAATGAGAGGGGTAGTTTGGTCTTCAAAGTGGGTGTTTGTTTAATTTTGATTGAAAAAAGTTAGGGGGGCCAAAATTAAAAAATACAAAACTATAATGGTTAATGTCGTAAATTTCCCATTTTATTTTGGGGGCCGAGTCTTTTTCGCATTTCATTTTTGTGAATTTGACGGTTTCGATTTCTTTTTGAGCTATGGCAAAACATATCCTCTCTCTTTTGCGTGAGAGCTACTACAATACCTCTAGGTCTTATTGGATTAAATTTGTGGATAAAAGACATAGCAATCCCCCTTTGAATTATGTCCCACTTAGAGTGATTATCTTCAATATATCTTAAAGGGAAAAAAAATATTAATTTTCTTCCCACATCTTCTTTAGTTTTAACAGGTAAACGGATAAAGTTATATATTTTTATAACGGTCAACTGACATATTCGTTAATTTTCACTCTACCCAAGAGTTTTAACAAATTTAAGCACCCTTATTTCAATAAACTTGACTTTGCAGTTTGCACTCGAATTTCTCTTTTTTTTTGTTTTTTTATAATTAATTGACATTATACGTATAGGTGGATTATATTGCCCATCATTTTTATTTAGTCGATTAAAACCCTAAATCCCCAAATTTAATTTTCTGCCTAAAAATTCCAATTCCTAAACAACAATTTTTTTTCCATTTTAGACTCGATTGTTGTTTACTCATCCCACCAGAATCCCCATAATCAGGCAACCATAACCCGATCATCAACAACCCCAACAGTGCCCATACGTCGGCGAACTTATCCATGCTTGCTGCTGCTGTGAAGCAACGGTCGAGAAGAAGAAAGAAACAAGAAACAAAGAGTAGAAGAGAATAAAGAAGAAGTTCAAAGAAAAAAAAAAAAAAAAAAAAGAGAAGAAGAAGAAGAGGAGGAGGAGGAGCAGAGACGAGAACAAAAAACAAAAAGAAATTGAACTATTGAGGTAAAAATTTGATTATTTTAATTGAGGATAGATTATAGTGGATAGCATTGCTGGTAATTTGTTAGAAAAGCCTAAATGAAGAACAATTTTTTTTTTTTGGCCTAATAAGGACCTTTAAAATTTAGGCTGTAAAAATAATTAATTTTAAATAGAATTAATTAATTATTTGTTAAAATTTATTTTTAAGAGTATTTTGAATTTTAAAATTATTTTTTTTATATTTGATAAATCTTATTATTAAACTGTGATTAGGATAGAAATGAACGTAATGTTCAATAAAATTTTATTTACTCATTTATAGACATGTATATATAATATTATTAATTGTATATTAATAATATCTGATAAATAAAATAATTTTTTATTTATTAATTTTATTTTTTCGTCTCAATATAATTGGTAATAATAATCTCTCTAAATTTAATAATTTCATTTTCTCATTGAATAAAGATAATTTTTTATTTTTGTAAATATGTAACTGTATATATGGAATTAAATTAAGTATAAAATTAATTATCAAAATTAAAATTTCAAAATTATCTTTTTTTTTACTTTTCAAAATCTGCTGTAAGATAGAATAATTTTGTCAAAAGTAATTTTTTAAAAAAATTTACCAAATATAAAAATTAGCTTTTAACTTTTTAAAATCACTTTTGAGTTTCTCAAAAGTAATTTCAAATGCGCTTTAAAAAAATAATTTGGTAATATTATAACTTTTAAAATAATTATTATTAGATCTGTTGTAAAAATAATCAATTGTAAAGAGAATTAGTAAAATATTTAGTAAAATTTATTTTTAAAAGTATCGTGAGTTTTTAATGTAATTGTATCTGTTCGGTAAATATTCATGTTAAATTGTTGCAAGCATAAAAATTATTGAATTGGGCAATAATGTTAAATAAAATTCTTTTAAACACGTATATAAAATATTTTTTTATTGTGTACTCATAATAATTGATAACTAAAATAAATATTTTATATTATTAATTTTATTTTTATTTTGTTGTCTCAATATAATTGGTAATAATAATAATAATTTTTTTTTTTAAAGTTAATAATTTTATTTTAAAATTAATAAGGGTAGTTTTAAATTTTTATAGTACATATGAGGATATATATGAAATTATATTAACAACAAAAGTAATTCTTAAAATCAAATTTTAAAAAATTAATATTTTTTTATTTTTCAAAATCACTTCAAAATCTACTATAAATATAGTGATTTTGTCAAAAGTGATTTTTAAAAAAATTTACAAAATATTAAAATTATTTTTTAACTTTCTAAAATTACTTTTGAGCCTCCGAAAAATAATTCTGTACATTCCATCAGTCATATCAACTTTTTGTTTCAAAATGTTATAACTTTTTCAGTTTTAATATTTTAATCATAAATTTTTAAGTTTCTCAAGTTGATCCATGTGAATTGTGAAAATGAAACTAACATTCTTGAAACAAATAACACCAGTTAGCTTAACATATTCTTTTACAGTTGGGGATAATATCATACTTTACTAAGTTAACATCAGTTAGCTATTAAAATTATCGGCATTCGAGAATAAATTGAAATTTCCATATCTTGAAAATATAATATATTGAGGATAGTTATTTGATGTTTACCATTTGTATTCCTGCTCAAGTTTAGCTTATTACTATGTTATTCAGAATTTTCTCTTGTGCTCTATTCTTTCCTACAATGGCACTTTGCACTCTCTGAACCAATGTTTCAACCTGAATTAACTGCGAGAAAGAGCTTGGAATGTAAAAGAAATTTTCTGGCAGTCAAACAACATTATCTCAGCCACCCCTGCTTTATTCATGTTTATGTCTTTTTCGGCTTCCCATATATTTACGTCAGCTCTTCATACAAACATAGACTATGGAATTTTTAACTTTTACGCAGCATCAAATCATTGGGAAGGCGCCGGCCTTATATTAACAAAATAAATGCAATCGTATGACAACCAAATATTTCTCACGAATATTTTTTCTTCCCCAATGCTTATTATTAGTGTTTGAAACTTGCAAGGCCTCAGCATCTAGAATAACAATTTTGAAAAAGATCAAAACCCCAAAATTCGAATGCATTATCAACCAGAAAATTATTGAATGTAGAGCTGACCGATGACAAAAATATCACTTCCTATATTCAAATATGGCTTGAAGTTGCTTTAGATTGACCTCCGTGCTTGTTATTTTTTATAATCGCAAACAGTTATTTGCAAATGGGAACTATCCTGATCTGCTGAATATTGCCTGATGAAAGCTCTTCTCCACCAAATCTCAAATGCTTTCTGAATATTGGGACAATCACCGCCTTTATTAAGAAATCGGTCAAACCAGTTAAGCAAAATAGCCTGCTGTTGCAGCAACGGCAGAGTAAGAATCGTCTGGCTTAGACCATCCTCAACCAACTTCCTATCTACAGATCTACTAGCCCTTCTCATCCATCCAAAATCTTCATATAGAGCTTCCAACCACGTAGATAGCAAAGAAAATCGGGTATCTTTTGGCACCAAGATATGTCCTCTCCCAATTGCAATACATAATTGTGCGGTGATTCTGCTGATCTCATGCCGATACATGGTAGGAATCTTGCAATGGAGAATTGCAAGTTCCTTTTGGTCTGCCCATAGTTTCACAAATTCATCACACATTCTTTTATCAATTAGGATATCTACAAGCCACTGCATATTGTCAGCCTCTCGAGCTATTTCAGCCATTAAAGCCCCTCGATCCCGCTTGCTATCATCAATGCAAGTAGCTTCTGATAAGCAGAGTATAAGAGAACTAAGACATCTATGGCATAGACTATAAAGGGTATCTTTAGAGACATCAAGTCTGTTCTCATAATTGGATGCATCTTCTCTAATTAACCGAGAAATAAGAGTTTTCATTTCTCGACGGCATTTATCATCCTTGGCTTGTAGAACACCACTCAGCAGTTTCAAGAAGATGTCATCAGCCCTCCTAGAAGTAGACGGTTCAGATGTTACTCTCTGTAAAACGTCAGTCGCTGAGTCAACTAGTTCGAGTTCACCCAGAAGAGATATGACTTTCTCTTCTTGATCCCCAGACCATGGAACGGCTTCCAGATACTCCAAGCAGGACTGAATCCCCAAATCAAACATGATAGCTGCAGACACCTAAAATGAAGCACCGGTAATACCGAATTTCACTCCACAGAAATGAAAGCAGGAAAATGAATATTCTTGTCCCGCATATGAAAAATAAAAGGATGATTTGAGCAACAACTTTTCTGCTGCTAATTTCTTCCTTTTGTAGACAATAAATATGAGTTTGAACAGTATATGCCAGACACAACAATGATTACGTTTAGCAATAAAACAGACAATACTAATTCATTAATTTATCATTTTAGTGGTCAAGCCAACAAAGGCTCCATTTCTTTTAGCTTTTTGGCAGCTCAAGACTAAACACTTTTGTAGCTAGGCTTGGCAGCATCGACAACTATTTTCCACAACTGTTTACCGGAAAATAATCTCGATGAAAGATGAAAACGACTTTTACTTGACTACTAGTGGTGTTTACCAATCACCCTTAAACTTTCACCTTGACAGCTAGAACTTCCATTCCAAAGCAGCCATTGCTTAAAGCCACACACCACAGTATCAAACAGAGCTACGTCAAGAAGTGGAACTAAAAATAACTCAGTTGAATCAATTTGTACTTTGTTGTAACAAATATGACCAGAAACAGAAATCTATGCGCCAATTGAAAGAAACAGTTGTACAACTTCAATTGTCAAACTTAACAAAACACAATGCAATTCCTTATATATAAAATTATCTACTGCTATCGAATCCATAAATTCATGCCCAAAAGTAAAAATAAAATAACAAAAGAATATGGCCAAAAAACAAAAAAAGATATGCTTATACCTTAAGCAAAGCCAAGACCTTGTCAAGATCCTCACCAAGCAGTCTCCTCTTCAAGTCGTCACAATACATCAACACCACAGTCTCCACATAAACCTCCACATCATCACACTCACTTATCTCCACCATATGCAACATCTCTCTATTTTCTTTATCTCTTATCGCCAATTTCTCAGCAAAAAATCGGCTCTTCTCAGCCAAAACGTTGTTGTGCACGTCCATACAAACTCTGAACCCATCTTTACCAACCACCGTGAGCCTTACGTTACCAGGTCCCAGCGCAAGATAGCTGAAAGAATCTCTAATGTTAGGGTTCTTGAATTCTGACAAGAGCTTAAAGATTCTTGATTGTGACTTGATGGGCTTGTTGGTGGTGGTAGTCTCCTGGAGTTGCTCTTGTGACATCATTTCGAATAGGGTTGGGTTGTGAGACGACCGAGTTGACTCACTGATTTGGGGTTGTAGTTGCTGCGGCGGAGGTGAGGATGAAGGTGAGTAGAGTCTTGAGAGTGTTTCTATAGTAGCAGCAGCAGCGGTTCTTGATGGTGAAAATGAGAGAGCTGGGTCTGATAAAAACCCTTGTTTTATCATTGCTGATACTTCTCTCGTCGCCATTGAATTGAATCTTTACAGAGAAGAGGTGTGGTTTTGTATTTTATTTTGGAAGATAAGTTTTCTGGGTAAGGTTGGATTTTTAATGGGAAAAGGATGAAATTATTTTATTGGAAGCAGAGAGATGATTTTCCGGGAAAGTGGAGAAAGAAAAAGACAAGAGTGGGAATCTTAAGACGAGTGTCTAGTGTGAAGTGTGTGTGGGATGATCGGCTGACTGATTGAGTGAACAGTGCACTGTAGCAGTAAAGTGAAAGCGGTGACTATGATTACAATAAAGTTCAATTCACCTAAAAAAACGGTTCCTTTAATAAAGAAAAGAGGTGGCGATTATTGCTTGCACGTGCTTTATTCACAGGACTCGATCTCAATTGCTTTACGAAATAAGTTAATGGGAGGCATTGCGTAATTTTGAGAAATTTAATTTTTTCAGTGAAGCCCCTAGCGTTTTTGTTTTTATCAGATGATAAATCTAATATTTTTATTGTTTAGTGTTGCAGCATTTTGTTTCATTTTTTGACAATAAACTCTGATAGCCAAAAAAAAAAATGACAAGACAGTCGACCACTCCTTTGCCTGTTGATTGACCTACTTGTTTAATTCTTGAAGTGGAGGGTCCAAGTCTCTTCGTCTCTCCATTCTTCTTTGAAGCATATTTTTGAGCCCGGCTTCAGCCGCACTAAATCATTGTAACATCAGTGTTGGTTTTTTTTTTTTTTTTTAAAGTTTGAACAGTTAAATGGAATAGTTCCTAGCTATAAACATGTTGGTGAGTTGCTGTTTGTGCAGAAGTTGCTTTCAGACACACAACATTAATGGTTTCTTTGAAAATTTCAGGGCAAGAAATTTAACTCTCACCCACAAATATGGCAGCATTCTTATGTTCATTAACAGACAAGTTCATCCCAAGAGGGAGAGAAACTTATCATGTGGCCTAAGCTTGTTTGGATTTCCTTCAAGGACCTCTTATTGTCATTGTCAATTTGTCACAATGTCTGTCAACAAACGGTATGCCAATTGAGAGAAATGAAGGTGACTACTTTTAATGGGGAAAGAGATGTGTCCATATAACTGTGTGTACATGAATGTAATGTGATAATTTAGTGAAGAGAGAACAGGAACAATTATGATATAATTTGATCAAAAGCATCAAGTTATTTTAGTTTAAATTTACTTTTTCTGTGGAAAAGGAAAATTTCCCATTTTCGAACAGTGTTAGACGGGTTTGTAATTGAGTAAAATGAGGCATGAAAGAAAGAGAGAGAAAATGAATTAATTAACTAATTAATTAATAAAATACAAAACTTACAAAGTACCCAACAAAACAGATACAAACGATGCATACAAATAATATATTACATACACAAGGCACCAACAAAATTCTCAGTTTCTTTCTACAAGCTGCAGCAGCCTCCAAGACTATCTATCGACAACAATGCCGAGGTGAAAGCACTAGCAGAATCAATGAAACTGTTATTACTCGGCAAGTTGAGCTGCCCTTCCATAGCCTCTACAAAATGGGATTCACGTACCAACATAGATTTGCAGCAGACACTTCAAATAAAATAACAAAGAATTAGACTCCTCAGAAAACGTTTTGTTGCAAATCTTGCATTTCTGGATCCATAAATTTATATTCCTTCTCAGTATCGGCAGTGAAGAGAGGGGCATCAAGCTCAGGAGGGTTCTGCACATAAGTTACAAATTAAAATTTCGGGATAGCTAGCATTGAAGCAAAATAGTTGTACATTCTGATTGTATTAGAAGGAATTCGAGGTTTTAGTACCATGCAACGAACTAGTGCCCAATTGACACCTTTGAAAAATGGATGCTTCTTTACTTCATTTGCTCCTTCATGCGAACCTAATCTGTCCTTTGGATCTCTATGCAACAGGTGGTACATTAGCTGCTTTGCATGAAGACTTGTCTGCATGTATAGCAAAATTTAATGGTAATGCTAGGCTCTAAAAATTCCTTAAGCTCCATGTTTGGTTTAAGTTGAGGATCCTACCGGTGTACTTGACGGAAATTTGAGGTCTTTGTGGAGAATATTTGCAAATGTTTTTTGTCTTGTCTTGCCCCTGAATGGTGTGTATCCATAAAGCATTTCATACAGAAGAATCCCTGAAATTTTATTAGAAGAAGGAAAGATTTAGATGATTTTAGACAAGTTACATAAGAATGAAAATGAAAACTTTCTTCTCAAGAAAAGATTTGCTTCATTTCTGAAAAGAATATGAAATAATTACCAAGAGCCCACCAGTCCACTGCACTTGTATGGCCTGCACCAGCTATAATTTCCTGCAAAGAATGGGAAACGGTTGAAATTCGATAACCTTCTTGGAAACCAGTATTAAGTAGTTATATAACGAGTCATCCGAGTGTATGCAAAGTCACTAACCGGAGCTATATATTCTTCCGTGCCAACAAAAGAATTTGATGCTCGCATTGGTTCAGCCATGAAGACTGGATTCTGTTGGCCTTTGTGGTGCCTTTTCTTTTCATTTGTAGTCGGAAGCAACAGCTGCAAAGAGCAGAACAAACATACCAGGTTCCCGTTAACATAAAACTCTAGGGCAGAGCCAACATACACAAAATAAAAAAAATGTTGAATGGTAATAATATAGCTGAAAAACCTGTGGTTTGCAAGATGTTAAACATGATAAATCGAAATCTGTCAAGGACACGTGTCCATTCCTCTGGAGTAAAACGTTTTCTGGCTTCAAGTCCCTGTATATGATCCCTGTAATTAAAATAAGCAATACGTTAACAAATAAGCTGCACTTTGTTTGGTTAGATCCATTGCTGAGATATAATTCAACAGCTGTGGATCTTGCAAACAGGGAATAATCATATCCTGGAGCCAGTCAAGCTATGATAATTTCATTTTACGGATTAGTTAGTAACTTTACAGAATCCGTTTGAATCACTGTGCCAGAAAAAATTTTCAGGGACATTTTACCTTGACAGTGAAGATACTCCAATGCCACAACTACTTCTGCAGCATAGAATCTACAACCATAAAAAATTTTATGTCAGTTAAGATATAAGGAGCAGGCAACACTGTGAGCCTTGCAAGTAATTAGGCTTCAGCCTGTACGACCCAAAATTATAGAATAAAAGTTAGAATGAAGAAAACAGCAGTTTGTGTACACTAACACAAACATGTAGTCAAGCAGGGTTAAGGTAGCGTTTTTAACTTGGCATTTTCGCTATGAACTAAAGGGCATGATCAAATAAAAGCCTTCACATATTCTTTGCTTTTAGTTATGATGAAATATTGCATGACAAGAATTACCTGACAGCATCTTCCTTCAGGACTTTTGTCGGTTGTCTGTCCAAAAGCAGGAAAAGCTCCCCACCCGGGCAGTAATCCGTTATCAAACAAACATGTGTTTTGGTCTGAAAAGCATTCAAATATCAGAACTCCTCTCTATTCCCATACCATCGAGTATGCAACTGACTATTCAGTGACTTAGCTAATATAGTCATAAAATGTCCTACGATTATCATGTATTGTCAATTTCTTAACATTTGAAGATTCCTGAGATTGACATCTAGTTTTGCTAACCTGAAAGGAAGCATATAATGCAGGAAGAAATGGGTGGTCTAGCATATCAAGAATTTCTCTCTCTGCACAAGCCCTGTGTACCTGTAGCAGAGTAGTACTCATTGTAAACGTACATCACGAGAGCGACAGAAGTATATGAGCTCAAATATTCAAAGTAATTACACATCTTAAGAATGCTATGGAAGCTAGTAAAGCTGAGTAAATTTGAATACCTTATTGCGGTTGAGCATAACACCCTTATCCATGGCTTTCATGGCAAAGTACTGCCCTGATCCACACAATTCAACCAAGTGCACACTGCCATGCCAATCAATAGCGGAAATAAATTGATTAATTCGACCCACGAGAATATGAGTCAAACTTCTATGACTTCAGAATATGAATACCTAAAATTGAGGTGATAGCAGGGAAAAAAGAAAAGATCAAACAAACCTGCCAGTGTCACCAGATCCCAAAGGTTTAATTGGCCTAAAATGTTTTAGATTTATCTGTTCGCCGCTATCTAGAATCTGCAACATCATGTGATTTTGCCGTATGTTACAGAGGCACAATGAAACTAATACCATTTAGCCCCAAGCATATATAATTCTTCTCTACTGTGTTCATAAATTACCTTTTGAATAGCTTTCCAAGAGGGGCTGTCCTTTCTATGTGGCTTCGGATGAACCACCTTTGAATGATTTGCCCACAAGTCTTCCGGTGTCTACGGGCAGTTAGTAATTAACTTGTTATCACAAATTCACAATTGTAACCCAAAAAGCTTTTCATAAACAGTGAAAGAAACTTGGCTTATTAACTTACCAAATTGGCGTCTGGAAGTTCTTTCACAGCTTCATTGACATTTTCAGCTGTTTGTTTCACCTGATGATATTTATGCATCAAGCTAATTGTCACAAACAAACTTATGTACACTCAGTACAGCCAAAATTGTAACGCAAAATTCTATCAAAGTTACAGTAATAAAAACATCTGACATATACATATAAATGAAGCAAATGAAGGGATCACAGACCAGTTTTTCACTCTCTTTAGCAGTAGCCTCTGGAATACTGCTGCGTAGTGGCTCAACGTGCTCGCTACCATCTAATTGTACTCCAATGAAATACTGCACTTCTCCCTGTTCATCATCAACCCAAGTAAAATGTTACCAAAAAATTTTAACTTAAATATTCCTTTCTGTTAAGAGGCTAAAAGAGTTACAAATGTAGCTATCTGTGCTATCTTCGAATTGCACCTTTTGGTCACGCATAGGCTGCAAATGGAACAGATTCCAGAACTTCTTGCCTGGAATTGGATAATTAAATTAACAATAAGTTGAAATGAAATGGACATACACATCTGTTGCTGAATGTACAACTAACCAATGGAATCGTGACAACTGAAATACATTACCGCTTTTTGTGTAGTTAATGAGCTGCACAGTTACATCAGTCTGATTGTCAATTGCCGCCCTTATTTTCCTCACAGTAGCAGGATCAGTTTCAGGGCCTTGAAGAAACCTATAACATTTGAAACAATCCCATTTATATCATTCAACTGAATCACTTATAGCCTGCTTCCAAATTCTGTTGCCAGAGGAAAGCAGAGTGTGACTTCACTTGGGTAAGTTTTGTAGTTTGTCATGTTTATCTCGTGTATGAAGCGAGCATTATATAATTACATAATTAAACTTTGCACTAACTAAACAGATTATGATTTTTAATAGAGTAATTTAGAGGTCTCGTTTGGATAAGCGACTCTTTAAATAATGTGATGAAGAAAATTAAAGGTGACAATTAAGTCACAGATCCCCAAACATTGTAAACAAAAAAGTGTCTTGTTCGAGGAAACCTAGGTGGGCTGGTGCATGCAGCGTCCCTTGCATGAACGGCCACGGGGCCACGTGCCCTCTCATCTTGTCTCCTCCGGCCCCGACCAATAGACACACGTATAAAAATACACATGAAACATGTTGCTGTATTATTCAGTGCAATTCGCTTACGGTGCATCTGGTACTTGTTATGTCCAGTGAATTAAGTTTCTTCTTTCTTGTCAAGTACTTCATGAAGCATTCTGAATCTTTCTTTTGATTTTTTGAAAACTTCATTTTTAAGAATGCTAAAAAACTATCAGCATTATTATAAGTCGAAAATATGAATTTTTATGTGCCATGTTCATGTTCAAATTCAAATACCTGCAATTTCTCCCCAAGATTTCTTCACGGCTGTACTCTGTCAGCTCCAAGAAGCTATCAGATGCGAAAATCTGAAATTCAGAAATTTACAAATATGAAACAGTTTTGAAGTTCAAGTATGAAACATTATCTCACTTTGTTGAGATTTATGTTAATTACAGTGACTTCAACTTATAATATGGAAATTAAGAGAGTATTTTAGAAAAACTAATTCTAGTTTGTCTCCAACTAATTCTAGTTTTTCTCGTCTTGCATCTAGGGAGATTATATTATTGGAACTGTGTACTTAATTTTTTTTTTAAATAACAATTAAAATATTTAATAAATATTAACTTTAACCTCACTAGGTTTGATACTTTTATATCGTAACACCCATCGAACCAAAATCTTATACTGCCATTGCTCACATATATAATACATACATTTGACATCTACTACTTGAGAGATTCTGCAGCATCTCTATTGCACTATATCTATTGCACTATACTAACTTAATCTTTGTGTAACATGTGTGTATGTATTAAATACAACTAGTAATTACATAAAAAAAAATTTAAAATAAATACTCACATGTTATATATGCATTGAGTGGGTGTACTATAACAGAGATACTCTAAAATCTTTCTAAGATCTTTTATTATACTACTTGTTATCCTAAAGTGTAAACCAAGACACCTTAAACCCAAACATATCAATTTCCATGCTTACATGATCAAACAAAATATGAAAAGAGTTTCTGAGGAAGCTTACAATGGGATTATCAGGCAGCCTTGGATCAGTAATGACAAAGTTTTTCTCAATACGTTCAAGTGTAGTCGCCAAATCAATACCCTTTCTCATTTCCTTTTGCCTCACTTTGTCATCAACACTATCTGGTCTCTCATCATCACTCTGATCATCATCATCACCATCCATAATTATTTCAATATCAAAGCCATAATGATCATTTGTAGATTGACTCTTCCTGCCAATGAGCCTGCAGAATGCACCAAAAAAAGGATAAAAAAAAGAAAAACCATAGTATACATTAGACACAAATACTCATGAAATAAGCAACTTTGTTATTTTTTCATAAGCTAAGCCGAAGCTTTTATAATGAACTATATGTGGTAAGATTTTTCTATTATACCCCATAAAAGAACGACGGCCGGACTTTTGTTTTTTCTTTTCGGGGACTTCACTTATTCGCTGCATGGAAGTTCTACGGCCGCCACCATGCGAATTGCGTCGAGGAGGAGGGACATTTTCGGATTTTCTCCTTCCCAGGGCTCCTGCTCTTTCTTCTTCAACACCGCCTTCTGATTTTCTCATTATGGGAGGCCGATTTGTTGATTCGCTGAGTGACCGAGGTTTCTTCATTGCTTGTACTAGTTCGGTCACTGAACTTGTAGCCATCTCTTTCTGCCGAGCTGCGCAAATTAAATAATTATACATTTCTCAGAGACCAGAGTAACAGTTACCACTTCTGCTACAATTAATATACATATTGAAGTTTAAATCACGATTTGCAATTTTCATACTATATGTATAATGTCTTAAACAGGTCATGTTGTAATAACAATGTTAACTCTTCAGATAATTGTAAAACCTTACCTTCATAGTTACATAGGTTCAAAGATTACATAGTTACCAACTGAATCAGCAGTTAGCAGTCACAAGTTGTAGAATAATGTACAAATTGAATTAATTGGCTTCTAGAAAAGAGTTATTTACATAATATTTTAAAACATAAAGTAGAGTTAATTTTTTTTTTGTAAAGGATATGTAGATACCATCGTATCGAATCAACGACTCGGGCAATCCATTAGGCCGCAACATCTTATCCTTGGCCCCCTCAGTATGCTTGCTCACCTCCACCTGCATTCTGCCAAATCAGCAGCAAACAACAAATTAAGAAACTTCAAAATGTGACGTATTACGAATCCACATGGCTGGTGGCTCTACTCATCCCATCACCGTCCATTTACAATCAGACAGTATAAAACATTGCATCAGAGCTAGCTAGGCCCACACTCCATCACCGCAAGAATTGAGTCTTGGCTAGTGACGATGGATCTTATTGTGGGCATCCATTCCCACGTTAGCGAAAAAGGGTTTCAATAATTTGAAGAAAACCATTTTCTTACGCTTGGTTTTCCAAGTTATCATTCAGTTTCTGTTATGTGGGACATGGACACAATGGTGGTGTTTATAACTCTATGAAAATATAATGAATTAAACCATTTAAATTGCATTCATATGGGCAAAAACAAAAGTTCTTGAGCTCCATTAGCTTCTATCATGCAACAAATGCACCAAAGCTTCTGCTGGAATTTCCAAAATTTTCATGACATGTCTCATTTCCTAAGTTTTATAAAATTCAAAACTCTAATTATTAAGTTAAAAAAAAACGTAACAGAACATTTGAGATATGTATTAAAACTCAGAAAATGTAACAAAAAAATTTAATGCAGTAAGCGATCGAAAATACCATAGTGTGACTAATTGTGTACATCAAGTCTTAACTTATACTCCTTTTTATTGAGTCATTTTCTAGTGTACATATAACATTTTTAAAGTATTCAGATGCCCATCAGGATTAGAACTTTTATTTTTATGTTATATTTTTAATTTTTTAATTTATAATTTGTTTCAGGTTTATATTTTTTATTAATTGAAAAAATTGGAAGGGAAAAAACAAACAGAAAACTGACCCAATAAATTTGAGGACTTTTCCCTCATCATCCTTAATTGGTGCAATTGTAAGAAGGTTCCAAAATGGAGTCCCATCTTTCTTATAATTCAGCAACCTCCCACAGTAACTGTGCCCATTTTGTAAAGCCTCTCTAATTTTGGCCACATCTCCAGGGTCAGTACCCGCACCCTGCAAAAACCGACTGGCCCGACACAAACATAAAATGTCAGTATTACCCTCAAGACAGTTATTACAGTTAAAAATATTAATGTAGAAAGGGAAGTCTAAATTAGTACCAATTCCTGCCTACGACCTCCTTGGAGGTATAACCCGTCATCTTAAAGAACCCGGCACTCGCATACATAATCGGGTTATCGGGTTTGGTAGCATCCGACACCACGAACGTTTGCTGAAAAGTTGATAATGCATCTTTTACGGTATCAGATACTCTAGGGAGTCCTTTTTCTTTGCCTCCCTCATCAGACATATCACCGGAGCTCCGAACTGAATTATTCGAATTTCTTCGTGAAGTACCGGGTTTTCCATTCGGATCTTCGCCACCGGAGGTCCGAGCCACAACCCCTTGCGGTTTCCCAGTTTCGGTATCCGTTTTCAAAACCAGGCCCCATTCTGCGGCCCGTTGGGCCGCTACACCAGCTTCACCCGATAATTGCTTAGTGACGGTTGATCTTTCTTGATCATTGGTAATTTTTTGGATCAATGGTGATAGTGATGGTTGCTGTGGAGCAGGGTCCTTGAGGGCCATCCATGAAGTTATTTCTTTGCCCCGGCTCGACTTGGAGTTGAGCTTGGCGTGTTCGGGTTCCGGGCTCTCTCGTTGCTCCGTCCAAGTTTGCCATGTGGGTTGTGGGCGAAACGCAGGGGTGGTGGATCGGGTAGAGAAAGTTGATGGGTTAAAGACTTCGAGGGACCCACGAGAGTCTCTCGACAAAGGTGACTCGCACGCCTTAGATGATTGCTTGGGTGATTTTTCTGATTGATCCATCTCTGCAGTAGCCATTAACACAAAATTAAAGCACATAGGCATTCACATTTTTCCTGATCAATCAGTTTTATAATTTTCCATATAAATGATGCGGGACAGTGTGGATGATGACCTGGACAAGAGAACTCACTGTGAAGAGGTGTTTAGGTCAATCCAGTCTGATTTACACCACTAGATTCTGTCAGTAAAGGTTTGGTGGCTAGCTAGAAAGTAGAAACTCAGAGCACCTCATATTTTTTAAGGGCAATTTGGTCACTCAAGTGGGCACAAATTCGGAGGATTGAGATTGTCTTCTGTGCACGGAGAAAACAGTAAAAATAGTTCTGAAGCTAACAAATTTTTAGGCAGCTAGCAGATTAAATACAGACAGCTGCCCGTAACAGCTAATGCTGCTGTGGTGATGATAGTGATAGAAAATTGAATACAAAAAACTTATCAATAGAAGAATTTAATGAGAAATTAAAAAAAATAAAAATGAATCGGGCGTTTCCTCATTCAGCTTTCACTCTAAACTCAAAAGCTCTCTTAACCTCATTCATGTAGACATGTACATGGAAAGGCGGAGGCGGGAGGCCTGACCCTAGCCCTAAATCTACAACTTTTATGTCATGGCCCCCCATAAGTTTGTTGTTTCTTCATTTTAGCCCCTGTCAGACCAAAAATATTTGTTCTGCGACCATTTATGTGCATGACATCCCATATAGCTAACGCAAGAAGAAAATTGTTTTGCAGATAATAAGGAGAAAGAATATATAGTACCTGATAAGTGAATCTGAGACCGGTAGCTGATTCAAATCTTTGTTTTAGGGTTGGGTTTTTGAGCAAAACGAGCTGCTGAAAGCACTTTTGACAAAGTAAATATATATGTAGAGGACTCAAATTATTGAAGGCGACGAGAAGATAATGTAAAAGAAAGAGCTTTATAATGGCAAAAAGACTGAGAAAAGATCAAAACAGAAGAAAGACTGATTGTTGAAAAGGTTTTGGCTTCCCATTCCCTGTACACCTGAAACTCACATGGCTATTATTTTGCAAAGCTCGTATCTCCATACTGGGATCAATCACGAAACATTAAAAATGCTTCCAGAGAACATAAATATTGTCATTCTTTTTTTTTTTTTTTGGGTATATATTAACATAAGATCATTTAACCATACCGACGGATTTCTGCTATACTTTTACAGAGTGGAAATGGGTTGGCAACAAGAAAAGGAACAAAAACAAAAACTAGAAAAAAAGGATAATGAGCAGAGGCAGAAGCAGAAGCAGGTAGATTTAAAAGAAGCAAAAGAGACTGTTGTTAAATTATAGGCACGTTGGAAGTTTCATGCTGTACCGACCGAAGTCTCGCTGAATAATGCTTCCCGTGTCTTCTTGTCCCACTTATGCCAATAAATTTTGGAATGATATCAATTTGCGGTGTTGATACGTCCATTCCATTATTTTTGTAAACTTACCTACATGCAAAAAATGATTACAATAGGTTCATATTATTTTAAAATATTTAAATAAAGAAAAAAAATTACAAGAATTAATCATTTAAATCTGTTTTTTTTTTTTTTGTGACTAAGATTTTTTATTATTATTATAGTTAACTACTAAATTTCTTTAACATAAGCAATTTAAAAGTCAGCTCTTTATAACATGAGATTTAAACAAATAAAATGTAAATACAAATGACAAAAAGAAAAATTAAGAGGAGTTTGGTTCGTTCAGTTCTCAACTTATTTCCAAATTCTTTTATCATCTTTGACTTTCTTTTTCATCTCACATCAGATGAGATAATATAAATTTTTGTTTATAAGTGTGTTCTTCACAAGATCGATCATGTCAATTTTTCCAAAAATAGTAAAAACGTAAAGGAGATACGATTAAATCCCATCTTTTAGCTCCATTTTCAAATCTTTATGCTTGTTCTTTTCTTCCTTCTCATCCAGCAAAAATACATAAGACGAGCACGGTAACTGTGGATTCCTTTTATGAACAATTCCTTTTATTTATTTATTTTTTTTTCCTTAGTGCATGTTCAAAAATAGGACCACCAAACAATCATCGCTCTCTCCATATAATCTATTGGTATTACATCATGATATATTAAGATCATTTTAATTAACGCTACAATATGATGAGCTAGTGTGAAAGCCTACTATGATGAATGGGAAAATTAATAACAAGATTTTTTTTTTGTAAGCACAGTAATAACATGATATTTAAACAGATAAAAATTTATCGAACACTGCATGTTTTGAACTTTAGGCTTTAAATTTTGAGAGTATTGCCTCCATATAATTCAATTATTGTATGATAACAAAATCTCGAAGACCGCATCGAGGTACCATATGTATGCTTGACATTGATTGGCGATTGGTGTATTAAAGATAAAATGGAATGAGGACACTGTGTAGAAGCTAGCCCCACATGCGGTAGGTCCAAAGCCACGTGAATTAACCTTTCAGAAATCGATCTATACATCTCCTTTTTCCTATCTTATCTGTTCACGGCTGGTTTGTATGAGGTCACATCGAACGCTTCTTGTTGCGATATGGTAAAGCAGTGTCTTTTTCATGCGAGTTTTGAGTGCCCACAATCTATCAATGGGGAAACCTAAAATTTGATCCCATTGCACTCTTCTGGTGTTTGTTGGCTCAAGACTTTAAAGGCATGGGATTCATGTTCTCCTGTGTCAACAACAACTTGATCTTTCTTTCTTTTTCTTCACAGCCACTCTTTTCTGCCCAAAATATCAATCAGGCAGCAATTCAACCATCCCTGATATTACAGTACTAATACTGGTTGTTTTGTCAGATAAAATTGAGTTTGTCACATTTTTAGTTATTAAGGTTTGGTTTGCGTAGTATTGGATCGTGCCCAACTCAAAAGAAAATTGTGGATATTAATTAATTCAGCTAATAAGATTGTTTTGATTTGGTACAAGAGATTTAGAATTTGGATGGTGTATAATAACTAGAAAGGGGTTTAATTTAATACTAATAAATAGAAAGTAATACTATAACCATAAACTCTAGAATGAACTTATACTTGTATAAATTAACTAGTGTAATAACATTAAATTTTACTTGTAACGCTATGACTACGAATTCTCAAACAAAATTTTAATCTATTATTAATCTTTTCTTTTAAACTCTTTTCAATTTGCGACAAATTTTGCCCTATTATTACTGCCTACAATTGCAAGTATCTGTATAATACGCACTGAAAAGACATATAAGAAATTTTTCGAAAACTGCAGAAGCACTTAAAATTAATCATACTTGTGGACGAAATTGTGATGGTTTTATGTTAGTTCAAATCAATCTTAAAATATCTACATTTATAACTCGCTAGCTCCAAACTACTCTTTGTATCACAGCTACATATAACTTGTCATGTTTGTATGCAAGCAAAGTGAAACACCAATGACATTGAAGTCTTTTCATCAAGAAAATTGATAATCGGCCATCATTCATAAATTTGAATTGTCAATTCATGAAAGCAGTTGGTTGTCGGAGTTCCTTTCTTTGCTGATCCAAAAAGAAGATAGAACAAAAATCAAAGACAGCTAATTTCTCTGAGTTGCTTTCTTTGCTCTCTCCATCTGTGGACCGCTTCCAATTGATATCAACTTGCACGTTTGGGGAACCATTTAATTGAGATAGTTCAGCTGTACTTCTCCGGCTCGTTCACTTGACATTCGGCATTCGCCCCAAATGAGTAATGATATAAAATTTGCATCTCAAGTGAAAAGATACATCGCGTATTATTAATAATGATATAAAAGATCAACTAACACCAAACCCATTACAAATTATTAATTGGTAACGCATTCGCAGCCATATCATGACTCTTGCCCAAATTCATCCCAAGTTAATTCGGAAAATGTTTTCTGCCTCTGTCGGTAGTGTCGTTTGTGCCCTTTAACAACTTTGCTTTTGGAAGTTAATTATTCAACGATCATTAATTAGGGTGGAGTATATTTTGGGATATTTTAATTCAAAAACAAGTCAAATAATTAAAAGTAGTTTCTTCATTCTCGTCTGCTAGTCTACTTCTGTAAGATATGACAAATAAAAAATATTAAAATATATCTGATGTATTATGTCAGTAATATAATAAATAAATAATATCACAACGTACATATATTTATTTTATAAATTATTATATAAATAATAATTATATTAATTTAATTATTTAAATTATGTATGCATCCATTAGTTATAATACATTTAAAGTAAAATTTCCCGTGTCAAAATAACAAAAAAAAAAGGTTTTTGGAAATTGAGACGCTTCAGTGGAAAACGTCTCGAAAGCACAAGGTCCCACGTTTTCTCTGACTCCGAGTGTTTCATTTTGGGCTTTAAGCCTGAATGTTTTCCAAGCCCAGCTCCAGCTATCAACAACTGAGAGCCACATACACTTGATATTACCGAATACTGACAGCTATACACAACACAGGAAAGTGAAAATCAGGAAAAAAAATGTTTGCTTTTTCCTTTGGAGTTCGGACTTTAGGAGGAAGTCTCACATGTTTCCACAGCCCAACAGAACTGGCAAATAAAGTCAAGCACGTTGTGTAAATCTTTTACTCACTTCAATTTAAAAATAATTGCTAGTGTTTAAATTCTATTTGACAAACATATAGATAATGTGATGCATATACTCCACTCGTTTAAGATTTTCTCTTGACATAATTAAAAGAACGATGAAAAACTCTCTGTCGCATTTAAATTATTAAAATGGTTAATGTGTGGTACATGCCAAGTAGTTAATTAACTCCGAACCAATGTTAGGGAAAGTCCATAGCTGTACGACTCCGGACTGACACTCGCCCTCTTCTTTTGTAACTACGGTATTCTAAGGTCTTGGTTGTTGTGAATTAAAGATGATATCTTCTAATTTGATCCCCAAGGAAATATCCACACACTGATCTTGTATGTTAAAAGGAATGTATTCGTTTTGAATCAGAAACAGAACAAAGATGGATTCATAAGAGATTAAAAAAAAGAGAGATGAAACAAACTAAACACAAGAAGGATTATAGAGGTTCGGTAAGGTCTTGGTTGTTGTGAATTAAAGATGATATCTTCTAATTCGATCCCCAAGGAAATATCCACACACTGATCTTGTATGTAAAAAGGAATGTATTCGTTTTGAATCAGAAACAGAACAAAGATGGATTCATAAGAGATTAAAAAAAAGAGAGATGAAACAAACTAAACACAAGAAGGATTATAGAGGTTCGGCTAAGCAGCCCACGTCCTCTTGAGAAACAGGAGCCATAGCCTTCTTATTGATGCTTAACAGATTACAAATCTTATTCAGAGTATTATAAGGAACAACTCTCTTAACAGCTTAGCCTCAGAGACTTTATATATAGCTCTGAAAGAAACCAGAAAGAGATGCTACTCGCCAGCTCACGTTCTGGGTTTGTTGCAACAAACCCAGAAAGTATTCCCGCTAAAGTTAACAGCCTTTTAAATTAAACAACATTTGGAGCTGCCATTTTGATGTAACCGTGAATAAGTAATTGCTCGTGCAAGTCACGTGCATTACTTATTCTCTTGTATGACAAGAAGCTGAAGTCGTATGAGTAGCATTATCTCCTTGGATGTCTTGTCGTTGATTAACCCATCACACAACCGACGACGTCACTTCTTCCATAGACTATTAATTCAGGTTCACACTTAACATTGGTTTATACATTTCTGGCTTTTAATCCATGACTCTCGTGATACAAAAATACAAAATGATGATTACAATTTTGTAACAAAAGACATGTCGTTTGTATTATTATAAACGATACTACTACATGTCGTGTTATTACCTTATTATGACCGACAAGTCCGGTTATATATTGATCTTGTAGACGATGTATCGGGTTCGTAGTGCGCACTTTCAACAGCTGCTTAATTTCCTTCCCAAATTTAGAAAACTAACAAATGGGAAACACCTGCGACAAGAAAATACATCTCTGTAACACAGAAAAACAAAATTTTCATAAACAAATGGATTCAAGCTCGCCCATTTGCACGCTTTACATCTCTCCAAATCTTCTCTTAAGTAGCGACCGCGGCAGCGACTGTTATACTTCTATTCCTCATAGCCAACTGATCAACTCAACTTCCACTTCTTTGAAACTCAAAGGAAAAAAGAAGAGGAAGATATCACAAGCCTTAATTATATGCTTTATGACACAAAACTCAAAAGCACATTTTCTTTGGGATAGCAGCGTCATCAAGCTTGTGGAATCAGAGAAAAGAGCACGGTGGAGGCCTAAAGAAACAAGAGGACTAGTATGGGTTGACAGAGGAGTTAGGGTTAGAAAATAATGGAAGGTTGCCTGAAATTCAGCTGCACAAACAAGCAGGCAAAGAGCTGCATTAAGGATTCCGCGGGTCGTTTCAGAGATGTTGAGGGTCGGATTGGAGGATGTGAGATGGTTTGTAGCCGACGATGATACAATTTTCATAGTGGATAATTTGCTGAGAGTGCTTGCAAAATATGGTTATACTCAGTTTTATTATATTGCACTGGGAGTTCGTCTGAGCGCCATACCAAAAAATCAGAATATATATATATATTTTTCTTATGCAATGGCATATGGCGGGTGGATTTGCTGTTACTTATGCGTTGACCATGGAATTGGAGAAGATGCAATACAGATGCATCCAGAGGTTTCTGGCTTTGTACGGCAGTGATGATGGGATTCAAGCTTGCATGTCCGAGCTTGGGGCGCCACTCACTTAAGGAAGCTGGTTTTCATCGGGTTATGGTTTTGATCAGGTTAAACTTCATTAAAAAATGTTTAGGTACAAATTAATCTTGTGTATACTCCCTCCTCTGGTTTCAGAGATGCGTGTAACAATAATATAATTGGAAAGCGTGGATGCACAAAAAGTAGCTAAGACTCTCTCAAAATTTTAATTCGAAATAAAAGAATAGAATTCTTTAGAATAAAGTCCTTAGAACATACGGTGTATACATAACTAGCCAATTGGATCTATACTTTTGAATCAAAAAATGAAAAGCAGCGACGAGTCTGAAGGCTCATTTGGGTATTTGATACTGAGTTGTTGTGACAAATAATATGTAGTCTTATAATATGTAGTCTTTTGTGAAGTGGACTTAGTACGACTGATGAGATGCCATTCACCATGGTTTTTTATAATTATGTACCAAACATTTAAGCTGTTGTGTGAAAGAAGCAGAAGCTAGTATAAACGAGTCCTTAATGACTTGGCTTTAATACTAATGTTCAACATGCAAATTAAATTGACTTCGGAAGCTAGGTGAACTGAAGTGAAAATTTGTTTCTTGTGCTTGTGCAGTATGATGTGTATGGAGAGCTACTAGGTCTTCTAGGAGCACATCCTGTGGCTCCGTTGGTATCAACTCATCATGTAGATGTAGTGTTGCCGATACCTCCAGGCATGAGCAGAGTGAAAGCCCTTCGACACTTGCTTCAATCGGGGAAGCTCGATTCAGCAAGCATAATGCAACAATCAATGTACTACGTACGACAACACATGGTCCTGGTCCATTTCGGTATAAAAATTTGAAGAGGCTTCAAGGAGAATTTTTTTTTATTTTTTATTTGGTATAAAATGATTATTACATTGTACATGCATTCACCAGTAGGCCTGTGGCCAAGCACCCTTATGAGACATCCTTTGCTTTTTATATGAACGCGGTCAGTTTCCATCAAGATACCAATCATAATCAAACAGTGGGGATTCATTCTACTCGTAAATCTCCCCATCCACATGTACTGCTGTGGAAAACGGAGTCACCGGAAAGAATTGAGGCCATTGTAGTCTCGAAATGTCCAGACCCCTCTCCGAGGCAGAATGTAAGTAATATATATAAGCACATGCGTGATTTAATTCTTTTTGTGCATTAAGATTGCACATACATCTGGTGTAGGGAACATTTTTGGCTGATGCTTTTTCTAATTTAGATCATGATTTGATTTGTGCTGTCGCATGGGAGGGGCATAGGAGGGATTGTTGTAGAGTTTTACCATCAAGAAACAGAACAACGATGAATATAGAGGTGAATGGCAGAATAGGTGCAAAGAATAGTGAGATTACTGAAGTGCAGAATCAACAGAGCTCATAGGCTTTACATTTGGATCAGATTCTTTACACCAGAAAGCACAATGAAGAAAATTCTGAACCCGCGTGACGCTGAGTCTACCAAAATTACAGCTTTCTGCAAAACTGATACAAGCACAAAATTGCAGCTAGTGACACTCTCTATTACACTATTACTCATCCTATTGATTTATCTGGAGCAAACAAATTGAGATCTTTTCTACAATATTCCCAAGAAAAAAATATATGTTAAACCTTCTAATCATACAAAACCAACGACTCTTCAATCATTTTTACTCACTGGAAGTGCTTCGGTTCCATTGTTCCTAGTGAGACTCGACTCGAGTCAATTGGCAAGGTAGCAGCTGCCAGGATGGCCAGTTCAACATAAGAATCATTGAGGCGATGAATTGCTACTGGATGAATTTCTGCAATTCTGCCATCCTCGATTACCAAACTCACTGCTTTCGGAAAGTAATTAAACAAAACATCTAGTTATGGTGCATTCAATAACAAAAATGTAGAATCTTTTGTCTGATAAAGAAATTGTAATCATTGTAAAAGAGGGGCATTGGTCTTCTTGTTGATCTACAGATCTAAACCGAGGATTTTCAAGATAAGAACACAAGGAATTGCATAAAGAAAACGAACATTGATTGCAAGGATGCGCAAAAAATCCAAAATCACCAAAAAACAAGAATGCCAAATAACAGAAACCAAGCAAATGAAACAACAAAAAATTCAAGAAATTAACTAAACAAGCACAAGAATTTCTCAAAATAAGAAGAGGGTTATTGAGATCTTGGCAAGAAATTGAGGTACCTGGATAAGAGAAGTGCCAGAGAATGAAGAAGGAGAGCAATATGATGACAGGAACAGCATGGATCCACTTGTGTGCTGATGGAGATGATGATCGAGGCTGCGAAACTGGAATCTCGCTCTTGGATCGACGCGTCTTGCTGGGACAGCGAAAGATGGGAAGATAGCTTGCATTATCCATGTTGCTTGATTTTTCTTGTCAATGAGATTAGAAAGAAACAGAGGATTTACTAGATTTTCTTTCTGCGTGTGTTTATTTCTTGTGAGGAGTTAATGTTTATAGGAGTTTTGAACCTGGCTACAGATTGTTCAGTTAGTCTAGCCTGTTAACGACTTCAGGCGGGAAATGTATTAGGATTGCCACGCGCTACGCACATGACTTTGGCCTTTGATGAGATTTATTATTATTATTATTTAATACTATGCAAATGGCAAATGCCGTCAAACTTTCTTATATCAGCTGAAGTTTGAAGAGACTTTACCCATATGGTGAATTGATTTTCGCGATATTTTATATTTTAAAATAGGGAATTATCTCCACAACACATTCTCATATAAATATTTAATCATCATAAAATTTTAACATATTTTTTTGTATTATCTTTATTTTTAAATTTGTATTAATTTATTGACGCTAAGAATTAAATAAAATAATTATTTTATTTCTAAATAAATTAAAAGATTATTTTATCCTATAAAATTTTAAAAAATTATAATTACCATTTAATTAATTAATAAAATATAATTGATTTTTTAATCCTTTTGACTCAAAAAGTGTGTAATACTCATCTCAAAAACTTTTCTTTATTTTTTTCTGCTCTTTTTTATCAATCATACAGTCACAGTTATTGAAATTATTTAAATTAATCATAGAATAGTAATAATTTAAACCCACTTTGAATGATAAAAAATTATAATTATAAAAATTATTGTTTAAAAATTATAATTATAAAAATTAATATCTCAAATTTTGAGATTTATTTATTTTATTAAATTCAGAGGCATTCTTGTAATTATAATCTTTTATTTTTAAGAATTTTGTAAGATAAAATGGTCTTTTAATTTATTTAGATCATTTTATTTAAATTTTTAGTATCAAAGTGGTTAATTGATAAAAATTTAGAAATAAAGGTAGTGCAAAGAACATGTCAAAATTTTATGGTAATTAAATATATATATGAGAAAATAGAGATAATGCAGAGATAATTTTTCTTTAAAATAATTATTATTTGTCTTACATGGATTTGTATAATGTACCTTTTTTTTTTTTTAAGTTTACTTGAGAGTGTATGTGGGTGTGTGCACATGTGTGTGTAAGTACTTTTCTAATGAAAATATTATCATTTTGTCAAAGCTTGGATGTTATTAAAATATAAAAAACTGTAAATTTCAATGATTGGAAACTGTATTTTTTGATTGAAAACTGTGTTTTTTGATTTGTTAATGATATCTTTATTTTAACAAAATGAAGATATACTCAAGAATAATACACACACAAACATACATACATACATACATACATACATACATACATATGTGTATACATATATTTCTTAAAAGCAAGTAAAATATTTGTTGCCTAGTTTTCAAGTAGTATATTTTAGTCGACCAATTGAGTTGAAATAAATTTATTTACATCTTACCCACCCATCATAATAATAATTAGTATGCCTATAATAATAAGAAGGGAAAATGACATACACACTCCCAATGTTTAGTAAAGGGACACAAAACCCCTTAATGTTTCAAAAAAGACATCCACAACCCCAAATTTTATAATTTTACAATTATACCCTACTAGCAATTTGTTGATTATGCAATTTGTCTATATATTGTTAATAAAATTAGGAAAATACCCTCATTACCCAATTCCTCTATTTAAATTTTTGTCAAATTTTTTCTTCAAACTAAATAAATTTAATCAATTACTTAAGAATAAAAATAAATAAAATTAGTTATTAATACCATAAGAATAACAATTGCTTGTGATTATTTAAGCATAATTACTTTTTTTTTTAAAATAACAATTCTCTACATGTCAATCATTTAAACTTATATAATCAACAAAACAAAAAAAATAATCATACTTAAATAATCACTAGAAATTGTTATTTTTGTGATATTAATAACTAATTTTATTTATTTTTATTCTTAAGTAATTGATTAAATTTATTTAGTTTGAAGAAAAAATTTGACAAAAATTTAAATAGAGGAATTGGGTAATGAAGATATTTTCTTAATTTTATTAACAATAATAATATATGGACAAATTACACAATCAATAAATTATTAGAAAGGTATAACGGTAATTATATGTTAAAATCATAAATTTTGGGGGTGTGAATGTCTTTTTTAAAACATTAGGAAATTTTGTATCATTTTCTTAAACATTAGGGGTGTGAATGTCTTTTTCCCTAATAAGAATTTAATCTTAGTATGCGTTTGATTATAATATCGGCAGATTGTAATAAACTTTCTAAATAAATAAATAATTAACTTGGCCAAAGAAAATACAGAGGATGTTGATGCCGAAATCCGGATGAGTTTTTAGTTCGTGACTCAATCTCAGATCCCTGCATCAGCATTAAATTTATTTGGTGGGAAACTGCTGGTTGATCTCCAAGAAGATCCTGTGAATATGAGCAGAACGTTCATGAGCAGATAATCTTGATTGCAGTACCTGAAATTACAGAGAATGGTCAGAGACGCCGGAAGTTTTTCCGGCGTAAACCCTCCGACGCTCAAGTCAGTTATCGGGTTTACAGGAAAAACTAAAAATATGTAATTTCTCCTTTTTTTGTGAAGAAAATTAATGTTAAGTCCATGTAATGGAAAAGACAAAACTTAGGAAAAAAGTCCCCCTCTTTTCCCACGATTTTCTTTGGGTTTTTATAAACACCACCTTAGATCGTGGTCATTCATAATTAAATTCGTGCCTGGTTTTTGGAGGTGACTGTGGCGGTTATTTTGGTGATGCCTTCCTGGTAACTTGGTTTAATGTCTCCTCAAATCCGTCTGCTCGAGGTCACCAGAATTGTCATCTGGTCGAGGTGGTCTGCTCACGGTTTTAAGATTACCACCTGACCGAGGTGGTATGCTCATCAAGTAGTCTGCTCACCAGATAGTCTGCTCACCACTCACCAGGTGGTCTGCTCATCAGGTGGTGTGCTCACCAGATAGTCTGCTCATGGGTTGGTGCTGCTCGCTCACCGGTGGTGCTCACCGGTGGTGTGCTCGTCACTCACCGGTGGTGTGCTCACTAGGTGATCTACTCACCGGTGGCTGCTCACGGATAGTGCACTCAGGTGGTCACGCTTTATTTAGAGGAGATAATGGTCACCCTATTTAATTCCCAAACAGTCCCCAGGTTTCAGTGTTGAGAGTAAAGCAGAATCAATCTGGAAACTATAGTCTCTAGTTTTATGATGTTGTCGCTCACCCATGGCCGGCAGTTATGTGACAGCTTCTTGTCTCGCCATCCGGAGGCTTTGAGACTTTCGAGCCTTTGTTTGCCTTATAAATTTTCTTGAATTTTGTAGTGCCTCACGCTTCACATGGTCGGCAGATTACGCAACAGCTTCTGTCTGCCATCCGGGAGGCTTTGAGACTTTCGAGCCTTTGCTTGTCTTATAAATTTTCTTAATTTTGTGGTGCTCACCATGGCCGGCAAGACACAGCAACCGTGTCTCGCCATAAGCGGAGCTTTGAGACATTGAGCCTTGTGCTTGTCGCCGCCTTCACGGTCGAGCAGGACCGCAAGCTTCCGTGTCTAGCGAGCTTTGAGACATTGAGCCTTGTGCTTATCGCCGCCTTCGCCGCGGTCGGCGGGACACAGCAACAGCCGTGTCTGCCATAAGCGAGCTTTGAGACATTGAGCCTTGTGCTTGTCGCTCGCCTCGGTCGGCGGACACAGCAACAGCCGTGTCTAGCCATAAAGCAGGCTTTGAGACATTGAGCCTTGTTCTGCTTGCCTTCACACGGTCGAGCAGGACCTGGCAAGCTTGGCTTCGTGTCTCGCCATAGAGCAGGCTTTGAGACTTTGAGCCTTATGCTTGCCTTCCCTGATTCTGATCTAGCGGACTCAGCATATCATTTCATAAGCTTAATGAGACATTTAAATGATCTATAACTTATGAAAATTGTGAGTAGAGAAATAACATAACTCGTTTAGACATTCTATCAGATAACTGGTGGGCTTAACATCATATCCCGATTATGTAATTATCTTCACTATGATTTTGCAAAGTTTCACAATAGAAATAACTTATCTAAGGTAGCTTAAGCAAGCAAAGGCATGGATATGTTCTTAAACATAAAAGCCAAACACGTAATTATGAAAACTATAAATGCAGCACATGCTTTCGCGATAAAAGTAAGCATGTTGTTCTCACAATTGGATGGCAAGCACACGATTAATTAAATACAAATGTCAAGCACATGATTCCTGTAAGTTCTCATGCCATGCATTACACTTTAAATCCAGACTCTGTTAAAATTCACTTTAGTTCCAATTACTGAAGCTTTCTCATCCCATTTCAAGAATTTATAATTTATTTAACAATAAACAAGGCATGCAGTAAATGGACATTTGATTGCAATGCACGTGAATGGCAATTTAAACAATTTGATCTTTGTGATCTAGTCATGCATGACCATGAATGAAAATTTCCTATTCTCAAAATAGATTTATGCTCACAACTACCAAGATTGTGCAATTAAATAAATTGATTTCCATTATTTCATATTTTAAATCGCAAACTTTTTTTTTTTTTGAAGACAAGATTCCAGTTCTCGTCAAGGTAATCAGTGAATTAAAGTGAAAAGCCGATGACTTACCGATTGAATGAGCAAATTCATTTAATAACCGAACTTGGTCACCGGCTCGGCGTTGATTAATCGAGATTCATTTCCAACAATTTAATTTGCGAATTACTTCTGCTTCGGTCAAATCCAAATTGGTAGAGAGAATGATGACTTTTTGTACCGGTCCCCACAGACGGCGCCAAATGTTGATGCCGAAATCCGGATGAGTTTTTAGTTCGTGAATCAATCTCAGATCCCTGCATCAGCATTAAATTTATTTGGTGGGAAGCTGCTGGTTGATCTCCAAGAAGATCATGTGAATATGGCGAGCGTTCATGGCGAGATAATATTGTGCGGATTAACAATTACAGAGAATGGTCAGAGACGCCGGAAGTTTTTCCGGCGTAAACCCTCCGACGCTCAAGTCAGTTATCGGGTTTACAGGAAAAACTAAAAATATGTAATTTCTCCTTTTTTTGTGAAGAAAATTAATGTTAAGTCCATGTAATGGAAAAGACAAAACTTAGGAAAAAAGTCCCCCTCTTTTCCCACGATTTTCTTTGGGTTTTTATAAACACCCAACCCCCACGACCTTAGATCGTGGTCATTCATGAATTAAATTCGTGCCCTGGTTTTTTGGAGGTGACCTGTGGCGGTTATTTTGACTGAGTCTGCTTCCTGGTAACTTGGTTTAATGTCTCCTCAAATCCGTCTGCTCGAGGTCACCAGAATTGTCATCTGGTCGAGGTGGTCTGCTCACGGTTTTAAGATTACCACCTGACCGAGGTGGTATGCTCATCAAGTAGTCTGCTCACCAGATAGTCTGCTCACCACTCACCAGGTGGTCTGCTCATCAGGTGGTGTGCTCACCAGATAGTCTGCTCACCACTCACCAGGTGGTCTGCTCAGCAGGTGGTGTGCTCACCAGATAGTCTGCTCACCAGTTGGTCTGCTCACCACTCACCAGGTGGTCTGCTCACCAGGTGGTGTGCTCACTAGGTGATCTACTCACCAGGTGGCCTGCTCACCAGATGGTCTGCTCACCAGGTGGTCACCTTTATTTAGAGGAGATAATGGCCACCCTATTTAATTCCCTAAACACCAGTCCCCCAGTTTCTAGTGTTGAGAGTAAAAGCAGATCAATCTTGAAACTATAAATCTCTAGTTTTATGATGTTGTCGCTCACCTTCACATGGCCAGCAGTTACGGCAAGCAGCTTCTTGTCGCCATCCAGGAGGCTTTGAGACTTTCGAGCCTTTGCTTGTCTTATAAATTTTCTTCAGAATTTTGTGGTCTGCTCACCTTCACATGGCCGAGCAAGACCTGGCAAGCTTGGCTTCGTGTCTCGCCATAGAGCAGGCTTTGAGACATTGAGCCTTGTGCTTGTCTGCTCGCCCTCACACGGTCGAGCAGGACCTGGCAAGCTTGGCTTCGTGTCTAGCCATAGAGCAGGCTTTGAGACATTGAGCCTTGTGCGCTTTCGCCACGCGGTCGGCGGGACACAGCAAGCAACCCGTGTCTCGCCATAGGCGAGCTTTGAGACATTGAGCACAGGTGCTTGTCTACGCCTCACGGTCGGCGGGACACGGCAAGCTTGGCCGTGTCAGCCATAGGCGAGCTTTGAGACATTGAGCCTTGTTCTGCTTGCCTTCACGGTCGGCGAGGACACAGCAAGCGTGTCTCGCCATGTAGCGAGCTTTGAGACTTTGAGCCTTATGCTTGCCTTTCCTGATTCTGATCTAGCGGTGAGCAGACCATCGGTGGCGAGCCACAGGTGAGTAGATCACTGAGCACACCACCGGTGAGCGAACCACACAGTGAGTGGTGTGAGTGGCAAGCCACTATCGGTGAGCACACCTGCGGCGAACCACAGTGAGTGGTGGCGACTCTGGTGAGCACACCACCTGATGAGCAGACCACCTGGTGAGTGGTGAGCAGACTATCTGGTGAGCAGACTACTTGATGAGCATACCACCTCGGTCAGGTGGTAATCTTAAAACCGTGAGCAGACCACCTCGACCAGATGACAATTCTGGTGACCTCGAGCAGACGGATTTGAGGAGACATTAAACCAAGTTACCAGGAAGCAGACTCAGTCAAAATAACCGCCACAGGTCACCTCCAAAAAACCAGGGCACGAATTTAATTCATGAATGACCACGATCTAAGGTCGTGGGGGTTGGGTGTTTATAAAAACCCAAAGAAAATCGTGGGAAAAGAGGGGGACTTTTTTCCTAAGTTTTGTCTTTTCCATTACATGGACTTAACATTAATTTTCTTCACAAAAAAAGGAGAAATTACATATTTTTAGTTTTTCTGTAATAACGACTTGAGCGTCGGAGGTTTCTGTGCTTCCGGCGTCTCGACCATTCTGTAATTTCGGTACTTGTGTCTGCGAATATTATCTGCTCATGAACGTTCTGCTCATATTCACATGATCTTCTTGGAGATCAACCAGCAGCTTCCCACCAAATAAATTTAATGCTGATGCAGGGATCTGAGATTGATTCACGAACTAAAAACTCATCCGGATTTCGGCATCAACATTTGGCGCGGACCGATGCAAAGTCATCATTCTCTGCAATTTGGATTTGACCGGCGTAATTGCAAATTAAATTGTTGAAATGAATCTCGATTAATCACGCGAGCCCGGTGACCAAGTTCGGTTATTAAATGAATTTGCTCATTCAATCGTAAGTCATCGACTTTCACTTTAATTCGCGATTACCTTGACGGAACTGAATCTTGTCTTCAAAAAAAAAAAAAGTTTGCGATTTACAATATGAAAATTATGAAAATTAATTTATTTAATTGCAAAATCTTGGTAGTTGTGAGCATAAATCTATTTGAGTATAGGAAATTTTCATTCATGGTCATGCATGACTAGATCACAAAGATCAAATTGTTTAAATTGGCATTCACGTGCATTGTTGCATGAAGATTTAGAATCAAATGTTCATTTACTGCATGCCTCGTTTATTGTTAAATAAATTATAAATTCTTGAAACAGGATGAGGAAGCTTCAGTAATTGGAACTAAAGTGAATTTTAACAGTCTGGATTTGAAGTGTAATACATGGCATGAGAACTTACAGGAATCATGTGCTTGACATTTGTATTTAATTAATCGTGTGCTTGCCATCCAATTGTGAGAACAACATGCTTACTTTTATCGCTTGAAAGCATGTGCGTTTTCATAATTACGTGTTTGGCTTTTATGTTTAAGAACATATCCATGCCTGTTGCTTAAGCTACCATAAGCTATTTCTTATTGTGAAACTTTCGTAAAATCATGGTGAAGATAATTACATAATCGGATATGATGTTAAGCCCACCGCTTATCCGATAGAATGTCTAAACGAGTTATGTTATTTCTGCTCACAATTTTCATAAGTTATAGATCATTTAAATGTCTGTAAAATGATATCTTTGATCGGGTCGAGTCGGGAAGGCAAGCTCAAAGTCTCAGCTCGGCGGACACGGCCGCTGCCGGTCTGCTCGGCGTGTGAAGGCAAACTCAAAGCTCGCTGGCTAGACACGGCCAGCTGCTCGACCGTGTGGCGGCGGTGGCAGGCTCAATGTCTCAAAGCTCGGCGGACACGGCTGCTGGTCTGCTCGGACCGTGGCGGCGGCAGCGCTGTCAGCTCGCTATGGCTGACACGCGGCCAAGCTGCGGTCTGTTCGGCGTGTGAAGCGGCGGAAGACAAGGCTCAATGTCTCAAAGCACGCTGGCGAGACACGGCTGCGGTCTTGCTCGGCCATGTGGTGGCCAAAATTCAAGAAAATTTATAAGACAAGCAAAGGCTCGAAGTCTCAAAGCCTCACGGATGGCGAGGCGGCTGCCGACCATGTGGTGGCGACCACAAATTCAAGAAAATTTATAAGGCAAACAGGCTCGAAAGTCTCAGCCTCCGGATGGCGACAAGAAGCTGCTATAATGCTCGGCCATGTGAAGGTGGCAACATCATAAAACTAGAGACTATAGTTTCGATTGATTCGTTTACTCTCAACACTAAACCGGGGGCTGATGTTTGAATTAAATGGTGGCCATTATCTCTAAATAAAGGTGACCACTGGTGACCATCGGTGGCGAGCCTGATGATCACTGATGACACCACCGCTGATGAGATCACTGGTGAGTAGATCACTGATGAGCACACCACGGTGAGACCACTGGTGAGTGGTGTGAACCAGCGGTGACTATCTCGGTGAGCACACCACCGATGAGCGGTGAGTGGTGGCGGACTATCGGTGAGCGAGACTACTTGATGAGCATACCACCTCGGTCATGTGGTAATCTTAAAACCGTGAGCAGACCACCTCGACCAGATGACAATTCTGGTGACCTCGAGCAGACGGATTTGAGGAGACATTAAACCAAGTTACCAGGAAGCAGACTCAGTCAAAATAACCGCCACAGGTCACCTCCAAAAAACCAGGGCACGAATTTAATTCATGAATGACCACGATCTAAGGTCGTGGGGTTGAGTGTTTATAAAACCAAAGAAAATCGTGGGAAAGAGGGGACTTTTTCCTAAGTTTTGTCTTTTCCATTACATGGACTTAACATTAATTTTCTTCACAAAAAAAGGAGAAATTATATATTTTTAGTTTTTCCTGTAAACCCGATAACTGACTTGAGCGTCGGAGGGTTCTGTAGGAAAACTTCCGTCTCGACCATTCTCGTAATTTCGGTACTTGTTGTCTGCCGATTATCTGCTCATGAGCGTTCTTCTTTCGGGATCAACCGGCTTCCCAAATAAATTTAATGCTGATGCAGGGATCTGAGATTGAGTCACGAACTAAAAACTCATCCGGATTTCGGCATCAACAGAGGACAACGAGCCAACGTGGCTGATTTTTTAGGCTATCAAATGACTTTAACTCCGGAAACAAATTTAACCCAAAAATGGTCAAGAAATGGTGATCCCGTGTCCTTTGTCCACGAAGAATAGCCATTATAGTTCCACAAATCAGCTATGGATTGGAGAATTTGGTCACAATGCAAGGACATATGCATTTGGCAGAAAACAAAGCAGTCCGGCAAAATCAACAAGAAGAAAACCAATTACTATGAATACTAACGCTCAACTATTATTATCGAAAATTTGGTTTAACATTCAGGGTTTTATAACCTCAGCTGACATGTACATTAAAGGAAGAGAAAAAAAAGGGCAAACTTTCTGTATAGTGGCACCGGTTATCTTCTGCTGAACAAAATTTGATAACCAGACACTACCTATGTATTAACACCATTGGAAAGGCACTGACCAATTGACTTGAAGTCCTCTCTCTTGGACCCACTCCTGGCATTTTTTCCGTGATCGTCGTCCTTGTTTACTCCAAGACCAGATGGAGATTTTCGAGAGCTCCGGACAGGAGGGTTTTGGGGATCATATTTTTGGGAAGCAAGGTAATTTAGAGCCATGACAACATCAGTTATAGCTGGCCGCATGTTAGGCTGCTCCTGGACACACATAGCAGCTATGGCAAGAGCTTGGTACAAGCCTCTTACTGGATATTGACCTTGAAGTGAAGGATCGACCATTTGGGAAAAGTTCTTTCGGTCTTTGAACATGGGCCTTGCCTGCAAATAAATTGGATGAAGACAGATTAGCATCTTAATTAATCAAAGATACTACTTGTGGATTGATGTTATTTTCACTGTGTCTACTTCAATTATCTATAAGCAATGTTGTTTCTAGTGATCAGATGTCAGTGCAACAGATTCAATATGGTCACAACATTATCCCAATCTCAACATTGAAATGAATAAAAGTGAAAGACACAACAGAACTCAATGCTATAAACTGCAGAAAGAAAGCACATTTGAGATGTTACCAACCATGGCAGCAGAAGTCAAGAGCCGGAAGGGACAGAAAGAGCAATCTTAAGAAGTGCAGATCGCATCATCTAAGCAGTGATGGTAAAAGCAAACGGGGGCTACTTTCTCAGCAACTGTCATCAGGACAAAGTAATTAAAACTGACAGTTTACTTGCCTTGCTATTTATTGATCATTACTGTGGAAGAATGAACAGACAACTCCAACAAGATTTGAATCACGGTATTGCAGTTCACCTCCACAAGTAATCACTTGTTTTATTGATAAACTCGAAAAAAAGATTGATTTTTTTTTTTTTATGCTTCCCAGCACAAAAACATTGTGAATTCTTACATTACCTGCTGTGATTATCAAAGTTGAGTTGTAAAGAGAGGATTTCAAAATCAGTTTATGCCGTTTGACGGGAAACACAAAGCAAATGCATATATAATTATTGAGTAAACAAAATTTTTGATTGCCTGGTTTCTGCATCACAGACATATGAACAGTTTATGAAAGAGAGCCACTTCAATTGGGCAAATTATGATAACTCTTGCTCAATAAATGGGTTGATCAATTCCAGAAAAACTGCTTCGTATGATGAATGGAGAACAAGATTCAATCAACATTTGGTGTAAGAAAAACAAGGACAACGAAGGCCAGACTAATTCAAATAAATAAGCAGATATATAAATAGGAAAGAGTGCAACAAAAGTTTAGCTTACCCATGCAACCAGATTTAGCTCCATACGATCTTTTGTTTGATCAATTGCTTTTCTGCCAGTGATGAGTTCCAAAAGAACAACCCCAAAGCTGTAAATATCTGATTTAAAAGTCAGCTGGCCTGTCATTGCATAATCTGGTGCACAGTAACCATATGTGCCCATAACCCTCGTAGATACATGGGTCTTGTCTCCGCTAGGGCCCATTTTGGCCAAGCCAAAATCAGATAACTTGGGGTGGTATCCTTCTTCAAGCAAAATGTTTGAGCATTTCAGATCACGATATATAACAGGCTGATTCAGTTGTTCATGCAAGTACTGCAAGCCCCTCGACGCGCCAGCTGCTATTTTCATCCTTGTATTCCAATCAAGAGGTCTTGTATCAGGTCGAAGATCTGTTTAAACATTAATCAATTAAAAATTATGGTTAAATGAAAACCATGAGAATATTGGCTGAGCTGACATACAAAGCAAACTGTCAAACTTTTGCATACCATGTAAATGTTTATCCAAAGATCCTAGTGGCATGTACTCATAAACCAATAATCTCTGATCACCCTCAGCACAATAGCCAATCAATTTGACAAGATTAGGGTGGTCGGCAGAGCCCAATGTCATCACTTCTGCAGAAAATTCCCTAACTCCTTGAACTCCATGGTGATCAAGTTGCTTGATTGCGACAACCTACAAATATTACCCAAAAAAATAAAAAAGCGCCTTATACCCAAGTCACTTCAATTCTTCATCACTATCAAATAGGCAAAATGAGATAACTTCACCAATCATAATTCCCAACAAACCAGTCAGCGTCTTCAGCTAAGCTACTCAATACAATACTATATCTTGTTATGTACTTTTAACAGTATCAATCAAATGAACTTAACTTACCTGTTTGATTTTCTCCAGGTATCCCTTGTACACTTTCCCAAAACCTCCTTCACCCAAACAACAGTCTGACCTAAAATTTCCGGTAGCAGCCGCAAGTTCATCAAATGTGAACGGCTTAGCGCTCTTGCCACTGTTATTTGAATCATCTTTCAAATTTAAGTTCTTTACATCCATAGATAATTGGTCATCCTTAGAGACGTCCTCTTTCTTTAAGTTGGCATTCGAATCAACTCTTGGTGTATCTAAAATACATGAATCAAAAAACACAAAGATGATGAAAGGCAGCAAAGGAAACGACAAAAGATGAGGCACATGTCAACGCAAAATCCCAAAATTGATTTCCATATGAAAATAATTTTTTTCTGCCAAAAAAAAAAAAAAACTCTATCAAATAACATACAGAAGGAGAGAGCTGAAAGCTCAACTAGGGCTATGAATCATTTGATTGGAATTTCCCATCATGCAAAACAAACAAAACGAGATTAGCAACAAAACATTACCTCCGTAAACCCAATAAATAAATAAACTAACTAAAATAATGAATATTGGACAAATTAAAATTGCACATTTTATGGAATATTTTAAAAAATGAAATACAAATAACTTTTTTCTTGGGGGGGGGGGTGTTGGAAATATCAATGATGTTTGAATTCCTGGATAACTTATATTTACAAAAAAAAAAAAAAAAAAAAGGAAGAAGAAAAACCCCTTGATCATTTACTAGAAATATATTGGCTTAAGAAAGAACATGCAACCGAGAATTTTGATTGAAAGAAGTCAAGATAATCACAGAAAATAGGAGTGAAATATAAATAAACAAAATGCTTCCAAAACAACCCAAAAATTAATTTTACAAAAAAATGATCATCATTTAACAGAATGCGTTTCAATTCTTCAAAACAGAAAGCTTTTGATCAAAAGAGAAACTAATGTTCAATACCTGCAATGAGTTGTTTGTTGTCAGCTTGCTTGTTTAAATTCTTGTTCTTGTTGTCGATTTCTTCGTCTAATTTTTTGTTTGATTTTCCACTGCAACGAAAACAACCCATAATACTTAAAAAGGGAAAAAAAATCCTCTCTTTTTTCTTTTGCTCTTTAGAAATTTTCACTTTTGTTTTCTTCCTCTTTCTCAGCTAAACAAACGCATAAACTAGCACCCCACTTCACAAACAAGCATTAAACACACACACACACACACACACACACACACAAAATCAAAATTGGAAAGAAATTGATAAAGAAAAAAAAAACTGAAAAAGAGAGAAGCATTAAAGAGGGAGAGAGCTCGAGCTAGAGTTACGCTCTGGTTTTGAGCAAGTATTTTTTTTTTTCCTTTTATATATTTTGTGGGTTAAGTTATGCTATTTTCCTGTACTTAGGGATGGCAATTATCTTACCCCATAATTAAATTAAAGCCAATCAAATCCATTGCGGGTAATTTTATCCATTCTGGTAGGTTTAGTATTATAATAAACCCGCGTAGATGCTTGGTGGTTGGTATTAATCTTTATATCAGGTGGATCTGCGTGGATATTTAGTAATATTTTTTAAATATTTTTAATTTAATTTTAATCTAAAAAATGTATTATGAAAATAATATAATTATTTAAATTATCAAATAACCAATGGCCAAAAGTTGTGTATGTATGTACGTGGCTCATCTCTCATTCTAAAGTCATTCACTGTTAAAAAGCCCAAAGCGTTTTTCTTTTGACATATCTACCAATTATAATTTTGTATGTACTATTTTTTTTTTAACTTAATACATGAATTATTTTATTATTATAATATTTTTCTTCGAATTAGTATTTGAAAATATTAATCTTTATTATTATTGTAGACATCGTGTTGGATGGGTGTTTGTGGTGGTGAATGAAATGAATATCTTGTCTTGGAGCTTATTTTAAATGATAAAATGAAATATAATTGTTATTTTTGTATATTAGTTTGTGTTTTTTAAATGGATTTGTGTAATTTATATTTGAATTCATGAATTTGTGTTGGATTGATGTTGAAATTTTAATTTTTCATTTATATTGTTTAAATATAAAATTGAGTATGTTATATGGAATTTGAGATTATTATTATAAATTTATATATTAAACATTTATAATTTTAAATGCAGAATTTGTGTTGGATTGATGTTGAAATTTTAATTTTTCATTTATATTGTTTAAATATAAAATTGAGTATGTTTTATGAAATTTGAGATTATTATTATAAATTTATATATTAAACATTTATAATTTTAAATGTAGAAACACGTAAAAAATCCGTCGGGTACTATTGCGGGTTTGGTAATTATCAACCCAGCTGGGTGGGTTTCTTAAAAAATTAAAAGCACATTTGTGGGTTCTGGATTTGATAATTTAAATTTTATGCGGGTTTGAGTTTGGTAATGACAAACCCGCTGCGGGTGGTGCTCCATCCCTACCTCTACTCCTTTTATTTTTGTTTCCAGCCAATGGAAACTTCCACGTCATGAATACAAGTAATGCTTTATCAATTTGTTGTTTCGACGTTTAAATCAGCTGCGGAGTAGGTGTAAGTTTAGACAAATGCGGTTTTGTCTTTAGGTGCTTGACGCCCGTAATCTGGATGACGCGGCGAGCGCTGATTGAATATCGCCGATCCTGCGAGCAAGTGGGGGTTGTAACAGATCTTTGTCTTTTCTAGAAGCAAATTTGCATTTCCTTTTTTCCATTTTGTCTTGTAGTACCCGCCCGTGAACGCATGCATAGCGGACGGCATTTACCACCTTCTGAACTTTAAAGTCAACGCGGTGAAAATCGGGTGGGACCCGCTTTGATTTTTTGCGCTTTCACATTAACACTGGGAACGGTGATCCACGCGCAGCCGACGACACCATAAATACGCAATTAAGAGTTAAAATTCCTTCCAATCGCGTGCTGACATTCATTAGTTCTGAAGAGTATTTTTTGACTCAGCACGCCGTTATTAACGGCCATTAGTGTTTGTACATTTTTATTTTTTAAACGATTGCCTTATAATTTTGGAAAATTGTTACGCGATTTAATTCCCCTTAATTTGTGACCACTTCTTTTTTCCACCATCAGCGGAGCTTTAATAGCAATATTTTTTTTTAACTTTTCATGAGATTATTTCTTTTTCCACTTTAACAATTCTTGCTTATTTGAGAGTATAAAATTACTATTGGAAAGCATGGAAGGTTAAAAAAGAAAACTTAATAGACGAAATCATAATTTTATCAAACTTGCTGAGATTACAAATTAAAAATTTTCCAAGCCTAAGGGCTACGGTTGCATAATAAAAAGCCTAAATATATAGTTTTAATTTCCTTTTTTTTTAAATCAATATATTTTCTCACATTAACTTCACATTCGAGATAATTAGATCATCACTAAAAAAAACATTTTTACTTTTTCTCTTTAAAGACTTTTTTACTTACTTATATGAAAAATAAAAAAAAAAGTATTCTCCCAAAAGACTTTTTAAATAAAATAAGTTTGTATTATTTTAGTCAATTTTTTTCATCCATCAAAAGAAAACAATTCATTAAGCCTGATAAAATTTAATACGATCCAGTAACACGATACAAACCCATACGATAAAAATGGCTATTGAGTCATCTTTTATTGGTTCGGGTAGCCAATGGGTCAAGTTATTAAAACTCATTTCAAAAATTGTCGGATTTGAATTTAACCATCAAACTCATTTCACCCGATGTACTAACACTTAATACCTTTAGTTTAATGAATTTAATAACTTAAATTATAGATTACTCAAGGAAAAGTAAATTAAATTTTTTAATATTATATGAAAAAAAAACTAACATAAAGTTATCACAAACTCTAAACCTAGGTATTTATTGTAAAACTTGAAGTCATCTACTCATCATTGACTCATTGTACGATTTTTCCTAGTAACAAAAATTTTAAATTTATTTCCATAATTTTTTTCTTATAAGATTTTAATAACTGAAAATGGTGTGGTGCCTAGAACTAAATTATTGATTTTTTATACTATATTATTATATCATGTTTAAAAAAATAAAAATACTAAGATTTTCTTTCGTTTGGCATTATATGTTTGAAAGGCTTTTTTTTTTTTGGGTGAATTGTTATGTGTTTTAAACTAAAAATATATAACAATTTATTACAAGGAGCGGGTTCAATGGGTCGGTTCGAGTACTTTATAATGGTAACGAATAGGTTTATATTTATAATTTTTTTTACCCATAAATTAATGGATGGATTCATATATATTTTGTTTAACACAAGACAAAACCACTAAAACATGACCTATTGCCAAGCCTACTTCCCTCTCTTTAAGAATGATGAGATTAAAAAAAAAAAAGTAATAATATAATACTAAATTAAAGGCTCTTAAAAAAAACTCTTCAAATAAAATTGTTCCCTCTTTCTTTTCAATATCTCTCTCTTCAATATGATTCTCCAAATAAAAAGGATAATCACATATGAAGAATTTCATTTAAAGAGTCTTTTACAACTCCTTTTACTTATGTGATTCTTCAAATGAGAAATAAAATAAAATTTTATTTGAAGAGACTTTAGGTAATACTATTAGATGTTATCTATATCAATCAATTTATGTATGTGTTTTTAATAAAATTTTACCTAAAACTTAAGTGACGTCGACATCACCTAATACTATCTCAAGTAAAAAATAACTAATGAAACAAATTTTATATGTTTTTTATAGAAAAATAAATTACTATAATACAAAATAATCTTAAATATCTTAAATCAATTTTGTGATGGCACCGTCTAGATATTTAATAAGAATATATTAAATTTAATTTCAAATATTTTAGAAAAGATTAAACCTCATAAAGTCATACGTATGACTCCAACTCCTTGGTTCCCAAGCTCAATTTCAAGGTTTCGCCTTATTATTGAATTAGGGTTTCATCAACACACTAAAGTCCAAATCCTTTGTTGACCATGACTTGCCCTCTACTCATTGCAAGAATCCACTTTATCGACTCATTATTCCACTTTCTTACTTCTATAGAAGTGGATTTGTTCTTGCATCACCAATTTAAGAAACTTATTATTTTACAGCCAAATCTAACAAAATCTGAGCCTAAGATTCAAGCATCTCCATACTCAAATAAAAGTCCGAAGCAGCCAAAAAGTAAACGACAACATACTCCAAAAACAATTGCCTAACAGAGAGACAATTATAGCGGGTTTGTTTCATGGGTGGGCCCCCTTTTGTGGTAAGGTGATAAATACAAAGAGCAGTACAGAATCAAAAATCCTATTATTTTGGAGCCCCTACGTTGCGTTTAACGCAACGTCTTGCATATACGCAGTCTTTATTGCTTATTATTTTATTTACTTGCGTGTTCAAAATTCCATCCAAGTCCATCCTAACTAAGGTTTGGCCGGTGGGCGCACGAAAAACACTATTATAATTCAATGATTTGATCCAGAAAGTTCCACGATTCCACTTGTGCAAAATGGCAAAACCCAACAGCACATCTGGGTGAATGTCAGAAATAAAAAAAAAACCCTAGATGAACACGTGTCAGAAACCCATTTTATTGACTCATTTTGTTAAAAGAATGATGAAGGGTAATGAGATGCTGGTGCTCTTGGGATGTCTTTATTTATAGAGTGATGGTATAGTTATAAATTTTTATATAAATTTATTTTATATAAATTAATGTGGTATTAATTTATTTATTAAATAAAAATATAAAATAATAAAAATAAATTATATGAGTTAAGAGATATTTAATTCAATTAATAAATTAATACCAAATTAATTTATACAAGATAAATTTATATCATTACTCTTCTTTTTAATATTTTTCTTTTTAATTTTCTTCAACTGCTAATAGTATTAAAATGACAATCTGATAGGCACAGAGATTTTATGTCTTGATGAGACAAACAAAGTAACGTGCACGTGTCGTCTTATCTGAATATTTTTTTAAAAAAAATATCCCAATTCAGCTAGTCGTAGGGAATAAATAATCTTTGAAAATATACTTTCTAGCGATCGAGTTATGAGATTTTGAATTGATATTTGATGACTAATCGGATCAAATTATATTTTATTATATACATTTAATGAGTGGTGATCTCATGAAATTTGGATTTTAATATGTTCCGTGGGTGCAAAGGACATCCCAAATTCGCAACCGAGATTTTTACATGGAATTAAATTTGATTCAATTTTGGAAGTTTCATCGTCCGATTAACAGTAGGCAATGTGAATTGGGATACATTGTACATTGCCAAAAGCCCAAAACAATTTTCATACATATATACAAACGTACATATACATACATACATACAATATTAATTAGCACTAAAAAGAACGAAAGAGTCTTAAGTGAAATGACCATACCATATTCTTCATGATCTCAGCATTTGTTGTGAAATTATTCAACTGTTACACCGGAAGACAATTTAAATTCATTTCAATTTAGTTTGATGCCAAAATCTAACTAACGACGAGTCAAATTAAATTAGGGCATACACTTATTTTAAACCGTTAAATCACATAAAATGGCTGATGCTTATATTTGAAAAGAATTAGACAGTTAATCTAGTGTTTACATTTTGGATTAGAGTAGAAATCCTGAGAAGTGGGAATCCTGGGATTGGGAGTGTAGAGTGGGAGTGGGAGTAAGTTGTTTACTTACATTGGAATGGAAGTATCAGAATCTAATTTATGTGTTTACATTGTCTTGGATTGGGAGTAAATAGTTTTAAATTATAATTTTACCCTTATTTAAAAACTTATAATTTTTTATTACAAAATTAATAAAAAATAGATTTAAAAAATAAAATATTTACTTTATTATATTTGTAAATTAATAGTAATTATTAATATTCTTAATTATGTAAATAATTTTTTATTAATTTTAATTATGTAAATAAAAAATTATTATTAAGACTTAAGAGCAACACAAATGAAACATTATTAGTAATAATATAAAATTAAATTTTTAAGAATAAAATATTGATTATTATTAATTACTAATATTAAATAAATATAATACTATTATTTTTAAATAAATATAATAATATTATATTTTTAAATAAAAAGAGTACATAGTAATATTATTAATTCTATGAGTATAATAATATCTTTTAAAATAATTTTAACTTAGAGTCAATATAAATTATTATTTTTAATAAATATGATCTATAAAATAATATGATTTAAATAAATATGACAATATTTTATTTTGTTTTATTAAATATTTTTTAATTTTTTTTAAGGACAAAAATGGAAGAGGGGAGTCCCACCTCCCCCAATGGGAGTGGGAATCCCACTCCCCACTCCCCACTCCAAAAAGGGGTGGGTCCCACGGAGTGGGATTCCCACTCCCTCCCGAAATATAGTAAATAAATATTAGAGTGGAAGAAATTCAGATTCCTCACTCCCACTCCAGTAAGTAAACACTACATAAGTATAGTGTCATACCACATTATTAGAATGCTAAGCATCAATTTATAATGAAATTAACCAAGGCGTTTTGTCAAAAAAAAAAAACAAGCGTGATTGTGATTTTAATATGTAAGAGAAAACGCGACATGATTTTATTATGCTCACACGCAAAAATGTTTGACCTAATAATTCATATCTATTTTTAAGAGGTGTACAATTTTGGTAACTCATATTTAAAAAAAAAGTAAATAAAAGAGAAGAACATCAAAAGTAAGATAAAAATTTAAATGAAATAAATGTATCACGTAATTTACATATTTTCTACCCTAGGTCGGCAAAGGTTTATTACAAATGATTGATTGAATTATCATGATTTTATTAAAATTGACTTATATAAGTTTTTCTCTGCCAGCATACATAACAATATCCTGATATATAAGAGAAAATTTTGATAAACGTGACATGAATTTATTACATTGGTGTATATTTATGTTTGACCCAATCATTTATGTTTACTTTTAAGAGACGTGCAATTTTAAAAATCTATACAACACATAAGAAAAAAAAAAAAAAGAAAGGACATAAAAAGGGTAAGATAAAAATTAAAATGAAATAGATCTTACTTGAACGGATTTATTATAAATGACTGATTGAATTATCATGATTTTATTAAAATTGTCTTATATAAGTTTTTCTCTGCCAACATACATAACAATACCATGATATATAAGAGAAAAATTTAATAAACACAATATGAATTTATTATATTGATGAACATATATATTTGACTCAATCATTCATGTTTATTTTTAAGAGACGTCTATTTTAATAATTCATATAACTCATTAAAAAAAAAACATAAAAAAAGTAAGATAAAAATTTAAATGAAATAGATGTATCATGTAATTTATGTCCTCTTCTTCTATGCGGACAAAGATTCATCACAATTGACATATCGAATGATTATAATTTTTATTCCCCAGCATGCTTCCTAATACCTGTTTTGAATATCAATGGTATTTCTTATCTCGCAAAGAACTGTCTTTCAATGTTGGCATGAGGCTGGCAGAGACGCGGATTGTAGCCATTCATTGCATGTCAGAAAGATTGATAGCTGCTTATGACTTTGCAGTAATGTTTTATTTATTTAGTTATTATTTTAACTGCCCAAGAACTCGGTGGGTCGACAAGTCCGCATCCAAACTCCAACAATTCCTTTTCCGAATAGTTGAAAACTCATTTAACACATTCCCAACCTTATCAGCTCCTAGCAAACAGGCAACGGGCAACGGGCAACAGGCAACAACCGAAAGTGCTTTTTAGCTTTTATTATTCTTCAGCTTTTGCTTGCTGCCTCTCTTGTTTTGGGACTCATGCACAGGCACACACGCCTTCATTGAAAGTTCAAGAGCTCGTTTGAACAATCATGTCAAGATTCCATTATATCAAACAACACTACTTTAAGAAAGTAATTGTTGTGAAAAGTTGTGTCATGTTGTATCTTTTCTTGCTTAGTCTCAATAGAAAACAAAAGGCACCTACTCTCTGGGTATGGGATATAAATCTTTTATTTTCATGCGCTTGTCTTGCTTGTTGAGGCTCCAATCCAAGCCTCGAAAATTATTTGAATGATACAGCAGAACAAATGGGGAAGTTGGGCTATACTTGCCCCCACGTTGTCATTGGAAGAGTGGAGGGTTTAGAAAACTCTTTTTCCATCACAAAAGAGAGAAGTTTAAGTCATTATAAGGAACACATGTTCGTATAAATGTTTATTTGTACGCGTGAAGTAGATCTTACTTGAACGGAGTGTATTGTTTAGTTGTGTTGCTCGTTGGATCTCCACCCCAAACCACACACTCTAGTTGTAAAGGGGGGGGGGGGGGGTGGAAGAAGAAGAAGAAGAAAAAAAAAAGAAGAAAAAGAAGAAGATGCTACTATAATATTACTGCTCAGTTGCTCTCACGAAACGAAGTAATTGGTCAATAATGCGGATAAACGGTTTCATAGTTAAGATTTCTTGTTAACAAGGTTTGTTTGACGTATGGAATAGTTCTCTGTTGGTACCTAGACATTGAAGCCTAAGTGTTAATTGTCCATTAGGGCACGCCTTGTTTTTACACCCGAGTTAAATCCCAAAAACCAAACAAGATCTGAAGGAACAACACAACAGGACAAAACTGAAAACTTCTATCAGATCAAAGTAACAAGCAAAGAGAACATTTTAATAGTAAACCAAATAAAAATAACAGAAGAAACAACAGAGATTCATTGTTTGCGCTTTTAGAGTTTAACCCATTCAAGAAACTCTTAAGTGAGTTCATAAAAGTCTACAACCATCAAGGCAGAACCATAGGTCCGTAAAATACAGTCTAAAGTAGCTTGTAAACGTTTCACATTGATCAAATGCACCTACAAAATATCTCCAACCCAGTCCCAAATTAAGAATTTAAGACAACCCATTCCCACCATGAACAGTTAATGCTAATCTAATGTACACAAATTCACATGCTCTATCAGGGACTAAGGGTTGATTTTAAAAATCTGCGGCACTGCCACAATGTTATCTTAGATTGTCACTAGAATTGTCTTCAGAGATATGCCCGTTGCTTGCAGTATCTTTCCCTGAATTGGCATCTGACCTGAAAGAAAATAAAATCAAAACATATTTTATAAAAAACAAGGTATGATAACACTAACAAAATGCATATCAGTATCATACTCTATTTGCCGAACAAATTGTCCCCTGACACGAGGCCTTTGTTCTGCCAATTTTTTCCGGCTTTGATATTGAACCTGAAAACAGAACAGAAGCAAAAGCTGGTTTTGTCAAATAACTATAATTTAGATATCAAAAGCAAGCATGAAAAAAATGTTTCCCAACAAAATCAAAGTTCTAAATCATCTGTAGGAAACGGTCTCTTAAGTTCAAAATAATCACAGGGCCGGATTCAGCAATACTGGTTACAAAAGCATTATATTCCCAAAGGAAGAATATCTATCAGCTTAATGAAAAGTCATATTAGGTCTTCTAAAAATAAATCTTAAGATTAGACCACAAGATGCCAAGGAAATGGAGATCAGAGGTACTAATAATTAAAACTTTTTATAATCCTACATATCGTGAACACTTGGAGATGTGGTTCACCACTATGAGATGAACTTTGATAATTCCATGTTTTAATATTCAATATTCTTTCCCATTTGGCAACAAATGCTTCAAACATCAGCAGCAAACCTCAAATTTACAATGGCAATTATAACTACCCAGCAGGACAGATCTCTATGTAAACCAGCCTTAGCAGCCAAGCAAAAACATAAGCAAAGAAAGTAAGTTACCCTCTTTCCAAAACACCTTTCTTTCCTTTTCTGGCGAAATTTAGTCAAGGCAGCTTCTCTCTGAGAAACCCGAACTTCATCTACCACATTCCCACTGATTCTTTTAGTTATGCCACCAGCTGCACTATTTCCTGCTGCCCCATTGTCACTGTCCAAATTTGTTACTCCAGCATTCAAGACAGTGCTGCTTCCATTTTGTCCATTGCTGCCATGGTTACTCCCTGAGGCACTCCCATTCACACTGTAATTTCCAGCATTACCTTCATTGGTGCTCTCAAATACATTTGATGACCCACACTGTGGAGCTGCAGCTGCCATATTCTTGAACGAGAGATCATCACAGTCCTCTGGTGACTGATGGAGCTGCATGTTGTGGTCGTGCTGATGATAATGACGGTGGTAGTGGTGGTGGTGATTCTCTGCTTGAACTGAATGGTGTGACCCTCTCAATTGTGATTGACCTGAGTTAAGTCCCATGTCATCCGTCTTTTCAGGTAAAAGTGGTTGAGATGAACAGATACGGCCATTTACACCATAATTTCCAACATCACCATCATTGTTGCTCTCAAAAACATTTGATGACCCACACTGTGGAGCTGCAGCTGCCATAGTCTTGAACGAGAGATCATCATGGTCCTGTGGTAACTGATGGAGCTGCACGTTGTGACCATGCTGATGATAATGATGGTGGTGGTGGTGGTGGTGGTGGTGGTGATTCTCTGCTTGAACTGAATTGTGTGACCCTCTCAATTGTGATTGACATGAGTTAGGTCCCATGTCATCTGTCTTTTCAGGTAACACTTGTTGAGATGAACAACTACGGCTATTCTGCAAAGCTTGGAAAGCAGAAGAGTGAAAAGGTTTGAATGCCGATATTGACTCTGACTTATCATTTAAAGCTTCGGGCTTGGAGGTAACATATTTAGCAGCGGAGGCCATGTCGTTGTTGCTGCTGCTCCCATTAGACTGCTGATTGAGAGGAGTGCCATTCGAATGAGATGGAAAATTTTGCATTGTTTCTGTCTTCATTGCCACAGAGCTGTTATCTAGGGGAGAACAGCTTCCCACATTCCCAGTGAGACCCTGGATAACAGAGGTACAAATATTAGACTGGAAAGAAAACAAGGGTCTTGCCATTCTGAACTTGTGCTTTCCTCCCATCATTGCTAATATCAGCTGCTTGCCAATAGCTGCAAGCCACTGTATGATAAAGGTGATGCTGGCTTTTATTGGTGAAGATGCCATATTATGATGAGGTTATGCATTTTTTCCCCTTAGTGAAGAATATAAGGCACACCAGTAATTCATTGGTGTCCTTTTGCTCAAGATTTGTAGTGACTTGACATAATGCCATCAACATCTTAATGGTTGCATAGATATAAGCGTAAGTAAATGCAACTTTTTTAACATAAGAGAGCTGTGTCAAAAGTTTTAGGATTCTACAGTCCAAAGAGGTAGATCATTACCTGATTTGCCGAAGACGCAGTATTGTATCTGCATATTCAAGTTCCAAAAGAAGGGGGGGGGGGGGAAAGACAAGAAAATAAAAGTTTTAGGCTCATTGTAATTTGCTAAAAACCCTAAAGTTTAGAGCCTTCAAGTTCAAATCATACTTTGAGAATGCAGAAAAATTTGAATGTCTCAACACATTGCAGTCTTCATTTGCAGCACTTCGATCATCTTCCACTCCTCGCATCCTTTTCAAAGTTAGTTCCAGGCTTGGTGTTTCTTTAACACGTGACATATCAGAAGGGCCACTTGGAGTCTCAAAGCCTCTGATTTCAGCATGTGGATTAGCATGATTGGCGTTTGCACTTGATGTGCTAGTAGCCTGATCTCTTCGCTTGCCACATATATTTTCGTTGTCAAGCTCCACTTGCTTATTATCAAATGGCTTACTATCTAATTCCGGGAATTTAATCTTCTTTTTGCTAGTTTGCTGCGTAGATTTCTTCTCATGTTGACAATCACATTTTAAATCTGCATTCTCAGATACTTGTATTTCCAATCCTTTGTGCATTGCAACACCATCTTAAACATAAGAGGCATTTACAATTACCAGAAATCATATTATAATAATAATAATTAAAAATAAAAGATAAAAAGATCCAACCAAGGGTACCACAGAAGAGCAGAAACAGATAGATACCAGGTTGTTCATCCTGGTCGAGACCATCTTTTGGTTCATTAAGATGCACCCACCCATTGCTAAATGATTCAGGCTTAGTATGAATCACCTGGGCACAAATGCTGTCATCAGCCAATTGATACCGGGGTGATATTAGTTGGGGGCTGTCGTCTTCAGCTGCCTTTTTGGTCCATGAACTCTGCAAAATAAATGAATTATCACATCTGACTTCTGTCATCAGTCAAACTTTACGTTCTATTTATGGATATGACAGCCACAAAGTCCGAAAAGCATTAAATTTTATGTCTCTATTCCAGATTTTTCTTGATTTAAGTCATCTCAATTAACATTTTATTTTCATAAATTATGCTTAAAGACAGTTGCCTATAAATTGATAATGAGAAACCTTTGCTTAGATGCATATAATAGCATGGAATTTTGTTGATGATGTCGTGTATTAAGGAAATTCAGTAGACACAGAGAAAGTGACTCTAGAAATTCATACAAGGGGCACATTCCCTCACCAATTGTACAGAAAGCTGTGATATTACTAGCCAGAAGAGAGTATTAATACATATAACACTTCTCTCATGCTCTACCCCTTTTTCTGGCTAGGTAATTGATATTATGCATATTTTCCATTAAAACACACTTTTAATAACCATTCAAAAGTTATATAATTGCATATACCAAATGAATTCAAGGTACATAACATTCAAAGACCCCTATAAAATCACCTGAGTGCCACTCCCATTGTCACTTCCATCTCGAATACTCAGACCATTACTCCCATTCTCAAGCTCATCGCCACTGCTGCTATCATTTTCAGAGTCATCATTACTTTTTGACTTTGCCAATTTTTTAGTCTGTGTTCCACTTTCACTACCACTGCCACTGCCACTTGACTGTGAAAGGTTAAAACTTAGTCCAAAGACAAGAAGGAAATTCTAACATTCATTATTCTTCAATCAACTGAAAGGTGATACTGATCAAAGGTAAGATACATAAGTCCATGAAATTAAGCTTACTTAACCCAGAAAACTTGGCAATTGGAATCTGTATGTATAATAGGAAGTGAACCTTACAAGCAAAATATGGTGCACTAATACTTCCAAGTTAAGGAATAACTTAACTTCCAAGTAACCTACAGACTTGACCAACAGTATCGGATTGAAAACCTGGGTTCATAACATGTAATTACACATCTGAAGCAGAAATTCAGAAAACTCACACTGTGGCATCTCCTCCAAACATGCTGCCAGAGATTTTTAAGCTCATTCTTCCTTATCGGTTTCACTAAAAAATCGACCGCACCTTTTGATAAACACTTAAAGACTATGCCCATAGAATCTTTAGATGACATCACTGCAAACACATCTCATCAGATATCAAGGAAATTAAATGCATCAAGCTTGCAATATTCATAGGAAAATAAACCTTGCATTTCATGAATATCAACAAGGAAACAAGTAGTGAAAGCTACTTACTTATCACTGGAATGTTTTTTAGAGTTTTATGCGTCATAATTTTGTATAAAAGACCAATTCCTGATACAATAGGCATGTCTACCTCCGTTAGAACAATATCAATATGATTAGTAAGATCTTCGAGAATCTTCCACGCGTGAAGGCTGTTTGCAACAGCAGTAACTGCAAAACCAGATCAAAATATAAGTTTTCGCAAATAAACAGAGGTAAGGAAAAGTTGAAGATACAAGTCTGATGCAGCTCAATCCATGTTGACCTAAGGTTGCACTTCAGATGAGGATACAAGTCTACAACTTTGATTTTGCTATCTATCTACTACAGACTTAGAATCTGAGGAGTACAATTAAGCGACGTATCTGGAAAGGAATGATCATAATTTCATATTATTCAATAATTATATATCCCTACCAAACAAGATCATCTAAGGAAGAAGACGTCCATCACATGTGTATCCATGCTTTAAGTGATATGATTAGAAGGTAAAATATGAGAAAGCGTTGCCCCTCCATAGTTGGCACCACAAACAGCAGTTAAGCCAAACTCCTCTACTTGGGATTGTAAGTTGAAAAAAATGAAGCTATGAAATCGAATTATAACAAAAAGATCTATACCATATTAAATATATTCTTGAGATTGATTCTCTGTTATTAAATGGTACTAATTTATTTCCATAGGTTGAAACACAGATAACCTTCATAACTACAATTCCGCAGCAGAGCGCTGACAACATGGCGAGTTGAATCATCGTTTTCCACTAGAAGAACCTTCAATGACCTAATAGGTAGAAACCTCTCCCAACGTATCAAAGAACCTTGAGGTTGTTGTTGTTGTTGTGATATCTGGAAACCATCATGGACCTGAATTGTTTCACCAGGCCCATTGTTTGAGTTAACAGCATCGTCAACCCTTGACTCATCTTCCTCTGATGAGCCCAGACCATGACCCTCACCAGCCACTCCATTCCCAACTTCCTTTTGCTCGTAACACATACGGTCGTTTAGGATTACCAACCCACTATGTAAACCAAATTCAATAAAAACAGTACAGGATACCCTTGTTCAATCTACCACGTTTGTATTTTACCATGTCCACAGAACCAAACTCTGCAAACACAAAGCAGAAAATTTGAATAAGCAGACACCTACAAGAAAACTGAAGACTCTTCTTAAAACTACTAATAGTAAAACGAAACCCTCAAATCCACTTGCACATTGCACATCAGGAAATCCAGACACTTTTTCACAATACTCGAAACAGAAAATCAGTACTCAGATTTTAAGTTAAAAATTGTAAAGTGTAAACAATCCAGGACTATCAACTTTCGATATCTGTAGAAAACACACAACTTCAAAGCAATCTCTAATAGAGAGGAAACAATTACGGATACTTTCAACACTTAGAAAGAAAATGCAATCCGAACTCATCTTAAATCAAATTCCACCTATAACTATTTACTCAGAAACAACTCAAACCCAGAATCTACCATCAATACAATAAAATAATGAAACAAACAAACTAATAATACTAATAATAAAAACAAAAATAATGATATTAATATCCAATCAAAATGAAGAGAAAATAATCTGTTATTTTAAAATATACAACGGAATCCACATGAGAAAAGTTTACAGACCACGGTTAGGTTACTCACAAAACAGAACCTATGAAAATAAACTCATCGAAAGATACTTAGATCCAAATCATTCAAAATTTTCTCCTCTCAATATTTTTTACTCTGCTTGCAAACATAATATTAAAGAAGACAAAAACAGACTTTTTTAAGCAAAAAATTATAGTATAATATAATATAGACATTTTATATAAATGAACAAAATAGAAAATAAATAAGAAAAGACGGAACCTTCACTCTTTATCCAGAGAATAAGATCAAGCCACCATTTATCAAATCCTAGTTATCAGGAACTCTAATTTTTTTTTTTTTTTTTTTTTGTCCTTTCTCTTGATATTTCTGGTTGCGAGAAATAAAATGTACTGTTAAAAGAAACTGAGGAAGCAAATGTTGAAGTGGGAGAAGGAAGATATTATTTTGCTGACGTGTAACAAATGGAGGTGTGGAGTGGCTCGGAAGCCACGTAGGAAGTGGCCCATTAGCGTGGACGACTTTGAACCTTTGATGAATGCTGACATGGACAAAATCAAAAGCTGGGAGTAAAGAGTTCGAGCGCGAATCTTAAACGATCTTCAAGATCTAGAGATGGACACGTTGCTCATTGCGCGTGAAGGTAAAGGTCTTCATTTGCGAACATCAGGGGATATACGAATCCCGTTAGCTGTAAAGACGGCGTCGCTTCGCGTGGCAAGCTGTATTGACAACAATACCCCTTTATCTGAACTTTATCTGGCAACAATTTCTTTCTTTCTTCTGTTTTTTTTAAAGTAACTATTTGTATGCAAGCTCGCCATAAGCAGTGAGCCTTATCCATGTATTATATAACTTTTTTTTTTCTTTTTCTTTTTTAAATTTTTGCCCTTTATGCTTTCATATACACGGATCAGGATTCTCTCATGATCTGATCTCCTCCTGATAAAAAATACATATGGTGATTGGTAGTTAATAAATAAAGAAAATAAAGAAGTTAAATCCTATCCATACACTACCACTTAAATACACATGGCACAAGATCTTTAAAAGCTCATGAGAGCTCAGATCAGGAGAGGATCATTTTCCCATATACACCATGCACGCAGTTATTATCCGCTTTGCCCCTTCCATGAATCCCCCCTTCTTATGTTCAGAAGAGAGAATTTTAAATTTGTTTGCATTTTATTTATTGGGAGAGCAAGAATCCTTTTAAAAAATTAAAAAAATCGACAAAAATAAGAGTTAAACGTAAATTTTATTAAAAGAACAAATGAAGATTTGAGTAAATGAATGTTTTTTTAATTTTATTATTAATTAAACAATTTCACAGCATTAATAAATTAATCGTCATATGATACATTATTTAGAAACAAAATCTTATCAGTACATCATTATCTTAATATTAGATTTTTTTTTCTAAAATAAATAAATTATTATTATTATTTTTTTTTTACAGGAAAGGATTGAAGTCATACAATAATTTCACACCTTTTTAAAGCTAACTTACTTAGAGACTGTGCAATGGCATTACAGTATTTAGGAGTACGAGGGATTTTGAGTTTCTAGAAATCCTTTCATTTGTCTTGAATTTTTTTAGATAACGCAACAGATCTGTGATCTACTGCTTTTCTTATTGTTAGTAAAATCAACCACGTCTTTGAAATTTGTTTCAACAATCAGTAAAGTCAAACCGATACTTTTAATAACTTATAATTCTTAGTTCGTTAGATTTTAACCATCACAGTAAAATGCCCCATGATTGATTATAATTGAAAAGATAAGGCGATATCAGATCAACTTTTCATCAAAGTAATCGAAATGAGAAAAAAAAAAAAAGGCTTTCTCTTTGTTAAAACTGCCTTGTGAAAAATCATTTATTTTATTTATTTTTAACTTCTTGAGGTTTGAGGGGCAAATAAAATTGACTTATATAATACAAACAATTGAATGTCTTCATGACGTTTTAATTACGAGTGGCGGCTTGACGCCACTTGAGTTTGTGCTAGTGATACTCATTGTGTAGCGGGGGCCTGAGCTCGGATGGAAAATAAGGGGTGAATTTATCCGACCCGACTTGAATAAGTTTCAGAAATTTCAAAAGATCAAACAAAAAAGTAAATAAATAAATTGACGGCCAACGGTTAGGCTGGGCCTAGTGTAATAACAGGGCTGGATAGGCCCGGGCCGCCCGGCCTGGCAAGTCGATACATATAGAAACAAGGCGTCAATGGATTTCGGAAACCGCAGAACGACATCGTTTTTTCGTGCCAGAGATGCACTCATTAATACGAGGAACTTTGCCTGCGCTAGCCAAACGGGAAAGACCAAAGATGGCATTGACAAGATCAGTGGCGCTAAAACTGATAAACAGATCAATTTCAGCAGCAAGTATCTTCAGCCTCGAATGGGCCCGTGCTCCTCGGGTCCAAGCCCAACAAGTTCGGGTCTTGTCGGCTCTAATGTCGCCGCCGTCAAAGGCTGTCGTCTACGAGCGGGAGGGCCCGCCCGACTCAGTCATCAAGTACGACGCCGAAAGATATATGTATAGATGAGTATAGTTAGATATAGTAGTGAGTGAATGAGTAGTGTAATTGCATATTCGGTGTTGAATTGAATTTGCAGAATGATAGAGTTACCGCCGGTAGAAGTGAAAGAGAATGACGTGTGCGTTAAAATGTTAGCTGCTCCTATCAATCCTTCTGATATCAATCGCATTGAAGGTCTCTTTTGCTCCCTTTTTTTACTTCACAGAAGCATAAAATTTGCTCTGGATCAAAATTGCTCTTCACAGCTAACTGTTTGTACATTTCGATGATTATTAACTCAGCTGAGTAAAACTTCTAATTTACGCCAAGCACAGAAATTGCACAATTATATTTATTGTTTTTTATTTATGGTTTCTGCATGATTGGTTTAGTTCATTGCAAAGGATAGAATTGAAAATTTGTTAATTTGGTGTTGTTGGCAGGGGTGTACCCGGTGAGGCCAAAAGTGCCAGCAGTTGGAGGGTATGAGGGTGTTGGAGAGGTGTATTCTGTTGGCTCTGCAGTTACGAGACTGGCTCCCGGTGATTGGGTCATCCCGTCTCCACCCTCATCAGGTAGATTTTCTTTTTCCAACTTTGCTAGCTATTTCATACTGAAGAAAATGTGTGCTAGTCTTGCAATTGCACGTAGGACAATTACTGCACCTTAGAGACTTCACATATTGTGAAAAATAGGAATAGAAAAGACATTTTGGATAATACCTAGAACACTTTAGGCACAAGTTTAATATTGACATACTTAACAAGAGAACATGATAGGGCGCTGTGCGATGCTCTGTGCAGGAACTTGGCAGAGTTATGTTGTGAAAGATCAGAGTGTCTGGCACAAAGTTAGTAAAGACTCACCTATGGAGTATGCTGCTACCATTATTGTTAATCCTTTGACTGCTTTAAGAATGCTTGAAGACTTCACAACTCTAAATTCAGGTGCTGCCTTATGTTTCATTTCAATTTTTTATTATTCTTTTGCTTCTTTTTCCTGATAAATCTTGGTATAAGCAGGAGATGCTATCGTCCAAAATGGTGCAACAAGTATTGTGGGGCAGTGCATAATCCAGATTGCAAGACATCGTGGCATCCGTAGCATTAATATTATAAGGGATAGGTATTACATGGAAGCTGAGTATTACTTGAGCTCGGTTGCATTTAATTTTGTTATTCAGCAAATTTGTTTGAATTTTGATAATTAAACAGAGTACATTTCTGTGGTCTCTGTTCATGGTTTTAACCTTGATAATAGACATTGCTTTCACCAACAAATTATGGTTTCATACACTTCATCTTCCTGAAAACTTTGAATGTTGAGGATTACTGAGGTTTACTACAAAACTAATTTAAAAGCTTTCCTAGTGACAGCTGACCTCATAGTTGTCCTATTGTTGATTGAAGTATGGTCTGAAAGCCTCTTTTTAGAAAACAGAGACCCTTGGTTTAGGCATTTATTAACTTTTACCTGGTGTCAGAATTCACTGCCAGAATAATGTTTGATAGATTTACATACTTGTCAGGCTCTAATAGTTTGTTTGTGGGTTGCCCATCCTTGCACCAAACAAGGCCTTTAAACATTCACTTCAATTGCAGTACCGTGCCCAACGAGCTTCGTCTTTAATCTGCGGATATTACTGTTTTACATCCTTTAAATCACTGCTAGATACACATGCAAGCATGAGTATTTTTCCCGAAGCATCCTCAATTTCGTTTCTCAAGTTTTACGGAGGGTACAGATGTTTCTCGTGATCTTCTTTGAGTACTTACCTCGAGGAATGTTATATCCTAATCTGACTTTTCTCAAGTTTACTGAGGGTACAGATGTTTCTCATGATCTTCATTGGGTACGCCTCTAAGAATGTTATATCCTCATCTGACTAGCTCTATTGGCCATGTTCTGCTGAACAAATTGTCATTGACCAGTATATGGACACCTCTGGGAAGTAATAACTCCCATATCCTCACTAGATTTCTGACTACAACCTATTCTGTACTCTTTTTATCTGATAACCCTTCCTGATCATTTCTAAAGGATTCAATGATGGAGGGTTAGATGTAGAGAATCAATTAGTTCTTATTTGAAGTTTAATTGAAAGCTGAAAAGAAATATCGCTCCATGGTTATGACTTGTATCAAATAAAAACAAAGGTATTTGTGGCTAATAAGTGATCTGATAATAACCTTACCAAACATGGGAAGGAGGAAGACCTACAATCAGACACACCTGTAACTTTTAAAAATTTAGAATGTGACAAGAAGGGTTTATCTGAGTGAATTTTTTAATTGCTTGAAGTTTTGTTATCCGATGGATGCCTGCCTATATGCCTTCATTTACCCTGTTCAGCTTGGTTCAGGGCAGGGTCAGATGAAGCTAAGGAAAAGCTTAAAGGACTTGGTGCAGATGAAGTATTTATTGAGAGCCAGCTGGAAGTGAAAAATGTCAAGGGTCTTCTGGTATTATTTTCTTTTAGTCATTATATTTGTGAGACTAAGGATTTGTACTTCTTTAATGTGTTCGGTGCTAGAAAATCGTGTGCTTTTGTAATGCTTGATTTGTTTCTCACATTTTGAGTTCTTCAGACTCAATGTTACGATTTTATATATCTATTGTGTGCTAGGCTAATTTACCTGAACCTGCTTTGGGATTTAACTGTGTTGGGGGCAATTCTGCTTCTATGGTTCTCAAATTCTTGAGGTGTGATCTTCAATACTAAATTATTGAGAAAGCTATATGTTTGGATGTAGAAATTATTTTCACTAAGTTAAGAGATAAACTTTTGTTTTCAGTCAGGGAGGAACAATGGTAACATATGGTGGAATGTCAAAGAAACCCATCACTGTACCAACTTCATCCTTCATATTTAAGGTAAGCCCTGATACTCCAGTTCCTTCTCGTTGTTGTCAGTTACATTTAAGCGTTACTATTGAGGATCAATAACTGTAGGGTTTAAGAATCTGCTTGTTCTTTAGTTTTTTCATCATCCACTTAAGAAGGTTATACTAGAAGGATATTAGTGAGGCATGGACGTGAGGTGTACTCTAATGTTCAGAAGAATCTGAAGCCTAAAGCATAGAAACATAAACCCAGAGTTCAAATTTGAAGGAAAGTGGAAAAGAATGAAAAGGAATACTGCAACTTGTTATTTGCGTGGTAGCAAAAATAAAATGAAAAGTAGCATTACAAATGGGTTGTCTTTTTTGAAGCACGCTTATCATTCCAAGACTCTTACAGCCAATATCTTTAAATATATCTTTTTGCAGGATCTTTCCTTGAAGGGCTTTTGGTTGCAAAAATGGTTGAGCTCGGAGAAAGCAACAGAGTGCAGAAATATGATAGATTATCTTCTGTGCCTAGCACGAGAAGAGAAATTAAAATACGAGTACGTTCATCTTAACAGACAAAATACTTGCTGTAATGATATTAATTAAGCATCTTTTCGTTATTCCTTTTAATGATCGCCTATTAATATTTTATTAACTGAGGTGAAGTGTTTTCTTTGCAGCATGGAACTGGTTCCTTTCAACAATTTTCAGACTGCACTGAGTAAGGCACTTGGATTACACGGTAGCCAACCTAAACAAGTCATCAAGTTCTAAAGACTTATGACGTAACCCAAAAAAGATGGAATATGAGATATTACTCTAGAGCTCTGCGAAAAGGAGACGGAGAGGACTTAATTTGGTCTTTATTGCATCATAGACCATTCCATGTGCTGTAACATATGAAACTTATATTTTTGTACTGGATTTTTATGCTATTGTAATTACCGTGCTAAAAGAGAAATGAAAAGTTTTCAGGACATTGAATGGAATTCCTCCTTGCCCTAAACTTCTCTTTTTGTTGCATAATCACGTTCCAAGTGCATTGGCTGAAGCTAAATGATCATTAGGCTTGTTTAATAAGTGTGATAATGCCCGAAATCCACTACATTATAGAGGTCAATTACTTGTAAACAAGAATAAAAGCCAGATAAAATGGGCAGCTTGAAGGAGTCCATAGCAAGCGGAACAAATGGTCTCTTCTTATATTTTGAAACTGTGTTAGATTGTTTCACAATTCAACTTAAATAGAATTAATCCCATTTACGGGGAAAGAGAAAAAATGAAGACAACGGGTTTTACACCAAGATGGATTTGGACATACAAACTTAGAAAGAACTACTAGGTTATCACTATTCGTATCATATGGTAACTCTGAACTTAATTGACCCATACATCCTACACCTTTCAATAAAAATGGCCTGGTGTTCGAAACAATATAACAGGAAATCTTGGAACATGTAGGGTTATATAATCTGCATTAGATGGACTCCTTTCTCAATATATACTCCACAGCTTCCTCCACGGTGTCAACGACCTGCAAAATTCAACATAAAAGTCCAGTTGAGCAATTCAATGCCAAATTGGTATTTGGAGCACTTCAACTGAAGTTAAGCACATATGGGTGGCAAAAAAAGAGGGAAAGAAAATGTGCTTGATTTAACTGTAAATATGAGCGCATTACGCCTGGATAACAAAATGCCCAAGTTCATGGAATGTTTACCAGATCCGCCGGAAACTCAGAACTATTTTCCTTTCCCTTGAAAACCCCCGTCCTAGTCAGAATAGAAAACCAGGGTCGCCCAGCCTGAAATAGCAAAAGAAATCTTTTTGTTGTACTGTAATATATTTTTAAAAAATATGTAGTTGACAATACAAATATATGAGATTATGAATCCACATTTCTAGCCCACGTGAGACGAACCTGGCGTGCTCCTTTAATGTCAACTGAAGGGTTATCTCCAATCATATATAGTGTTCTAAAATGATGACTTTCAGAAGTTGCATGATTCACAACACGAGGATTAGGACAAAGAGAAAGCACTAGTTGCTTTAGTACCAACTCAGCGCTCTGAAAAACTAATGGATTTGGCTTGCCAAAAGAAGTATACTCCAGAGGGTTTGGGTGAATTCTGCATAATTAATGAAAAGGCAGAAAAGTTCATTGCATCACACAATATTGAAATTATATAGTACTAAAGGGTAGAGATTAGAGAACATGTGATATAGAGGTTATTTTTTCAAAATTTGATGTCAATTCATCATATCTGGAAAAAGGGCCATCTCTGAAAAGCAGACGTCCACAGCTGAGCCTCCGACTCATAACCCATTTAAGTGATTGTGCTCAAATAAGTCAAGGACCATCAATAAGTGGGCCAACAAGACATTTCCAACTATGCACTGAAAAAATTCAGACAGTATAGGATGGTGTTGTCTTACCTATTGAAAATGGATTCCAGTGCAATTCTGAAAGCTCCCATACCCAGACGTTCAGAAGGAAAAGTAGCCTAACTTCAGCAGCACCTCATCAGTATATAACCAGTTTTAAAAAAGATTTCTTAAAAAACTCAAGATAACAACCAACATTTGTAGTCTACATGAGAACTAACCTGGTATTCAAGATCATCATTTGCAAAATACAAATGCGGCTGGTGTCCGGTTTCCCTTCCAGGTAGACCTCCAGTTCTTAAAATGTCACAAAGAACCTAAAAAATATTTACTGTAGCAAATATTCAAAGACCAAATATAACAGGAGTAGAAAGATGTTTTCAGAAGACATGACAGCAAGAGCAAGTTTGAAACTGTTGTGACTCGGGATGACCATTCAAAGTTCAAACCTCTAATTTGATTATAGTTGAGACTTACTATTAACAGAATTAGATTGAATGTATTTTTCTTTTCTTTCTCACAAAGTTTCCCATATTATAGACAAAAAAAGAAATGCACTGTGATTCTCAGGTTTTGGCTAGACGTTCAGAAGCTGAGAACTGAAACAACCTAAACAAAAATCATAACAAATCAACTTCAGCTAGATTATAATCTTTCCACAAGAACAGTAAGATCCATAAGCTGGAAAAGTCTAGGGCTGGATTATAAAGGCCAACACTCCTGGCCACAATACTGACACAACACTCGTAGGACAAAGGGGAAGGTCAAAATTTAATTCTTAACTGTCATCCATATGGACGTTAAGACATTGTGCCTGGCACCTTTGTTGACCAGTTATAGCTAATAATTTGATTACAAGTCCTTTCATTGAATGTAAATAACAGTTACTGATCATATCAGCTAAAAAACCTAAGTGAACCTGAATGTCTCTGCTCCAGTCAACAGAATCACTAACTATAAATGCTGCTTGAACTCTTTGGGAGCAAATAGTTGGAGCCATCTCCTTAAAAGTACTATTTTCACTAGCAGCATGTTTAATATTCCACTTCTTATATTGTGTGAGAGGATCAATGCCGTCGAAGTAGGATGCATACTCATCCATTGAAAGAACATTTCTGCAGAAAAAATGAACAAGCACAGTAGTGATTCAGGTATAAAACTCAGGAAGATATGACTATTTCCAAGACTTGTGGTGAATGGTGAGTGGGGGAGAAAAAAAGAAAAAGAAACCAAGAGCCTACTTAAATCCATATTCAGCCATAACAGCAGCAGGTTCACCTTTACCAACAGCAACAATGAATTCATTCTCAAATCTGCACAATTCAAAAGTGTTATCACTTCAAAGATAATTGGACTAGAAAAAAACTTCCACAATCCTACAGTTTTATGTGTTATTTTAATTCATATCTCTCTAACGATGAATAAATTTCTCCTCATTTCAACTCCAGCAGGACGCATGTAACTTCACTGACAAATTAGAAATTATTTATCTACTCTGAGACTGAAGTGAACTACTAAGTTAATTAGCCTTTCATTCATCACCATTGATCAGAGTCGCGAACTACCACGAGTGATTCTTTGTGTGTGGAAAAAAAGTACATTTAGATCTGTCATCAACCATATTGACCATAAAGATACAGCTTATGTTGATTTGATTTGGCAAGATTCAACAAGGAAGGCCTAATGATTCTCTGCTTTAGTAGAACTTTAGAATGAATAAAATGGAATAAAGAAAAAAAGAGAGAAGTTAATAGCTTTACAAATGCCCATATATTATGGTCTTTATTTTCAACTCAATGATGTTAAAGATATAATTAATGTCATTTATGCTCATTATTCTACTCAATACTTTTAGGATCCTTTACTTCAGCATAAATATGCACATCAATATCAATACATAAAGTAGCTACAAATCATACCTGTACCTTACCTATTAAAGAGCTGATTAAAAGGTGAATGGCCTTGTAATACCTGCGTGGAATCACATTTTAAACAGTTAATAAAAGCAAAAGAATGCTATGCACGATAATCAGGAAAAAGAAATATAAGTTTTCATCAAAGTCTGTTAGTTTGACACGGAAATAATTGATAACAAACTGTTATAGAATAAAAGAAAAAAAAAAATCATAATTAAACACAGGTTAAATATTTTAAGAATTGTTGCAGCATTACCTGACAAGGTAGAATATTCACACCCAGAAGTTTACTTAACTCAGTGGCTCTTTTAGATTCACGAAAACCACCTCCTGTTGAAGTCAGAATCAACTGCAGATTAGCCAACTAATAATAAGTAATATCTTTAATATTATTCATAACTTCAATCACCAACAAGCAAACTCCATAGCAAAATTTCCCACAAAAACCCATCTCAATGTGCATAAATATCTATTTGGCATAAAAACATATTCCTCTATTTCTACATCAGTAGTGCAAAGCCATCCATAGCTATTGCAAAGTAAAAGCGGGCGTGTTAAAAAAAAAAAAAAGGACACTATAGCTGCTTGCTTCCAAAATATACGCAAACATGCATGTGCACTAGATAAACTAAGTGTACTAGATAAGTTCAACGAACATGTGCACAGCAACTATCAGGCAATGTAAAATGCCATGTTAATCATCATCATCAAGAAAATGGCTCACCATTGGTCAAGAAAATGTAAGGAATCCTCAAATCACCTGTCCATAAGACGAAAATAAATAAATAAAAATTCTATAAATTTATTCTGAACAAAATTGCATTTTTGGAGTTTGTTTATACCGGAATCTTGGTACAGGCTTTTGAGAGCTTTATTAGAGCCACCAATGGGAGTGTTTCCTAAAAGAACGACGCCGTCTATGTCGAAAGCAATGCCAAACGAAGGCCTGTCAATCAGTCGACGATCACCATCAACAAATAGTGAGGAAATGAAAATTCGTATGTAATGTGTTTGACGAAATGTTTTTTTGTTTTTTATAAGTAGAAGTAGAAGCTCAAAACGCACCGTTGAGATTGCGAGCTCAGCTGTGAGAATGATCTAGAGAATGAGAATGGAAGTGGTAATAGCTTCTTCCTCTTTTGGGTCTGTAGAGCATTTGTGATTGCGAGAATTGAGAGCCTCATTATTTCTTCGCTTTCGTTGCTTTGGTTCCGTTATGCTTATGATGACAAATTAATAAACAAAACTCCTTCCTTCTTGGACATATTTATAGGGCGTATGTAATACTTTTCAACTCATTGTTGCAGAGGTGTGCAGGTTTTATTTAACTCGAATCCCGTCCATGTGAACTGGTGGGTGAAATTCCATATCCAATAAAATATAAATAGCTTGGAAGCTTTTATATAAATAAACGTAGTTGACGGTCACAGTCGTACATCTTATACTTTATGGAGTGTAAGTAGGCACCTATCAGGATCTAAAGTAAGGAGCAGTGACCCCACGACACAGCTCTATACTTCAAACCTTACCGTGCACTCCATGTTACTGTGCGCACCTGATTAGCTCCCTCGCATAAATTGGAATGGAAAATGAACAAATACACCTCCAATGTTTAGGTAAAAGGATAAAAATTCCCTAAATATTTTTAAAAAAATATTTATATCCCAATTTATTATAATTTTACCATTATACCCTTCTAGTATATAAAAATAATAATTAGATTATCTAATTTATTCATATATTATTAATAAAATTATAAATATACTATTATTACCCTATTTTTTTATTTAAATTTTTATCAATAACTAATTTTTAAGAAAAAATATACACACCTAAAAAAAATTGTACATAAATTATAATTTTAAAAATAAAATTGGTTATTAACATAAAAATAAAATTAATAACATAAAAAATTAGTTACAAATGTACAAGTTTAAAATTAGTTATTAATACTATAGTAAATGATTGACATGTGGAAATTTGTTAAATATACAAGTTTAAAGTTTAAATAAAATTAGTTATTAATAATTAATTTTATTTTTAAAATTATAATTTATTTACAATTTTTTTAGGTGTGTATATATTTTTAAAAATTAATTATTGATAAAAATTTAAATAAAGGAATAGGGTAATGAGGTATATTTATAATTTTATTAACAATATATAGATAAATTAGATAATCTAACGATTTTTTTAATATGTTAGAAAGGTATAACGATAAAATTATAATAAATTGAGGTGTAAATATCTTTTTTAAAATATTTAGAGTATTTTTATCTTTTTATCTAAAGGTTGGGAGTGTATTTATTCTTTTTCCAATTGGGATAAAAACGGTTCAGCGTTCCGGCAGTGACACTTAACGGATTGCCAGGACAAAATTCAAGAATTAGACAGCACTAGAAAAATAGAACAATGGAAATCTCAGAGACATTTCACTGAAGTTGCCTGCTAACACAGCCTAAGTAGGCATTACAGAGTCCAAAACTTACAACCAAAAAATTAAAATCAGTACATTGTTGCCAGTCATGTATTCTATCTCGATTATTACTTTCTTCTGTTTTGATAAAATTGAATTTACGGTATACAAACACATCCCAAACCAAAGGAGGCTAGGAGCAAACGGCCTTCTTTCATAAATCCCAAATTACAAACCCTAAATGGGAACTTCACTGTTGAAATTAACTAATCTGGTAACTTGTATTATATGATATACTGACATAGAGCCATTCCACACTACTAAAATCAGAAGGGAGTACCTATCTCCCAAATTTTCTGCTTATGCAGAATTCCCTAATTGCATACGACATACATGCTAGCTTTGCAAACCATAATCAACCTTGACATCACTCCAATGAACCGATCAACAGAAACAAAGGTCAAAGATTACTCAAGCATGTGATCTGGGTTGAAGTTCAAACACTCTCTCAATATGAGCTCCTTTATATCTTCTTCATTCATGGATGTCTGTTCAAAATCAAAGTTGAAAGGGCACGGACAGGTAGGCTCCTCATTGATCTCATGAAGACTTGATAGATATGGATGGTTTAATGCTTCCTCCACTTCACATATATCACAAAAATAGAGATGTTTCTTGTCAGTAAAAAGAACGTGAAAAACAAATTGGTTAGGTGTGAATGTGTTATACAAGGAGCATACCTGTTATGCGTTTGGCCGGATCGAAAACTAGCATTCTCTCTGCAAGGTCAATTGCCACGGGAGACATATTGGGGAACTTCTGAGAAAAGGGTTGCTTGGGGACATGTGGAAGCTGCTTAACATATCTCCGGGCATTATCACTTCTTAGGAATCCAAGATCTGAATCATCCGGTGAACCTAGTAGCTATTTTTGGTAAAAGCCAAAGAATTTTTATTCATTATATCCATTACCTAATTATGCAATCCAAATGTAGTTTCAAAAGCCAATAGGAGAATAATGAGAAAGGATGAGCACCTCAGTTATCATTGTCAACTGTTGAACGTAGTCTTTACCAGGAAAAAGAGTATCTCTTTGCATAATCTCCATGAAAATGCAACCAACCGACCAAATATCAATAGCTGCAGTATATTCTGAACAGTTAAGAAGCAATTCAGGGGCTCGATACCATCGGGTTACAACATACTCCGTCATGAAATCTGTCTCTGAAGTGGTTCTCGCTAGTCCAAAGTCACAAATCTTAAGATCACAGTTTGCATTGAGCAGCAGGTTGCTTGGTTTTAAATCTCGGTGCAAAACATTAGCAGAGTGTATGTACTTAAGTCCCCGCAGCAACTGGTATAGGAAATACTGCAGAAGCCATTGAACAATGAGTACCTCTGTTATAGGTAAGTTTCATCTAGTAGAAACCAGCTTGAGAAAATATTCCATTATACTGTACTGAACTACACTCGTAGAGAAACAAATTGACAAGTACAGAAGGAACACTTCAAAATGGGTGGAGAAACAGGGTTCAATAAATAGGTTTAATTCTTCAAGAAGTTTGCTTGGATCCTCCTGGGGATATGGGTCAGGCAAGAGCATTCTTATTTCTTCATCTTCTCTAGGAAAAATCTTAATCCACAAAACAGTCTTCTCAGCTTTGAGGAGACCATTCAGGAAAAAACAACCATTTGGCATGCTAGTGAAGGATGGAATGGTTCCCCTCAGGCTTTAAGTGATGGTGTTAACATATATAGCAAACATTTATTCATTTGAAGCATACTAAGGCAAGAGCACACATCTGAATAATAAGGACAACACAAGGAAAGTTGCAGCAGATTAACAGATACAAGATATTTTCATGCCAGCTCCTAATTCGATAAAACAAGATCATAAACCCACTGTTCATAAAACGTTTTTCAACCAACGTGATAAAAGCTTGCAATGTGTATACTCATTTGGCAGGAAAAACCACTACTATAACAGTAGAAAAAGGACCCAACTAATTTACCTGACAATGATCATCAGTCAGAGCCTGTTTGGAGCGTATTATCTGATGTAGATCAGTATCCATCAACTCATATACAATATAAACATCATTGAACTTTTCCTTATCCATCGGTGGTATTATGTCCTTCACCTTGACAATCTGCACAAAACTAATGTCTTGATCTTCTCCCATTCACATCATTGAAAAAAAAAAAACAAATAGTCATAGATAGATATTATGTACAATACTCCTTCCGGTAAATGTTACAATTAGTCTGCAAAAGCTCCACAAGAATACCATGCACATTACTAATGCATTACTGAAATGAAAATATACATATATATATTCCTTTCTTGTGGTGCCTAGCAGTGCCTACTTTTCTTAAAATCCAAACCAACTTGTTGTAAAGAGTATTGCTGATAAAACAAAACGTTGTTCAACTCTATGTTAAGAAATTGTCTAATTAATAATTAATTGGAGTTGACAATTTTTTGTCGTCTAGCAACTCTTTGATTGTTGATTTGAATTTCAATTGATGTCTACACTTTAGAATTCGTATATATAGATAGAGAGTAATGATCTAATAGGTGACGTTGCTCACGTTATAGTGAGCAACACTGTCATGTTGGCCTGTCAGATTAAACAACTTCAACACCATTCACAAGGCATTATAGAACTGCACTTACCAGATCATTTGTTGTGTGTGGATATGTAAATGATCTATTGAGCAACTGCAAACATGACATGATTCTATAACAACTTAAAGATAGAGTTGAAGCTATTGATAACTAGAGCACACCACATAGCAGCGTGGCTCACCATAACATGAGCAACATCGCCCACTAGATCATTAATACAGACACATATATATAGGCAATTCTAGGAAAACATGGTGTGACATCTTTTGATCACAAGCAGGGATTTGCAAGTGAAAGTAGAGTAACAATGCTTGAAAAATACAGGACAGTAAACAAGCCTATAAGTTTACAGAAGCAAATACATTCTCATGATCCATGTGACAAAGGAGTTTGATCTCACGGAGGATCCTCTTGGCATCAATCCTGTTATCGAATGCATTCGTAATTTTCTTTATTGCAACCTCTTCTTTTGTCTCCGAATTTACAGCACTACTGCATTATATTAACAAAGTTCAATTGTTCGTCAGAACATTGCATCAATTCTTACATAGAAAAACATTAATTCCATTAATAACCAAACCATCATTAAATACACAATTAATACAAAAAATAAATTAAACTGAAATTATAAATCCTCAGCTTAAGAAAGCCAAACCAAACATGTACAAACAATAAAAATATAATTAAATAGAGAAATTCTAGAATCTCTTTGTAAGAAAAAAAATTGTTTTTTAAAATTTGAGTATCATTTTAGCTTTTCTTCATATGCTATGAATAAAACTGTAGTAGAAAACAGCGATTTGTTTTTTCATAGTTATTTCATATTTTAAGACAATTTAAATCGTTAATTTAAAAAGCAAAACCAGAACTTGTCCGATACCGAATCAAACACTCCTTTTGAGTTGCAGGAAAATAAGCAGCCTAAATTCTCGACATAATTTACTTCCAAAAGCTAAAAAAGAAAGAAAAAAGTTTGAAAAAAATTATACCAAACGATGCCGTATGCGCCGCGTCCAATAGGCTGAAGAGGAGGAACATACTTAGAGGAGACCTGAAAGAGGTTTCCTAGAATATTGTACTGTACGTATTTGCCGCCGTACAGTGGAATCCCTCTGTCTTTCATCACCATCGATTCGTTCTCCATTTTTGAAAAACCAACTTTTGAGACGAAGACGAATGAGAAAGAAGATAGAGCTCTCGCGTTTTTAAGTAAAGCCTCTGTCCTCTCTCTTTTGCTTTCTGCAGCAAGTTGCCGTTTGGCTCTGCTTTTGATCTTCAGATGTTAGGCTTTTGAAATTTGAACGAAGAATTATTTGCGTTTTTAAGTTGACCAATGCGATGACTCAAATTCTTTTTTTTTTATTTTCAACTTAAAAAAATGGACCATACAAAGACCTGACACTCTGACAGTGACCGGAGATGATAAGCAAGTATGGTGACTATTCTTTTACTATTTTATCCTTTTATTTTTCCTTCCACTGAGATTTGAGTGGGGTTCGGTACGCGTTCGCCTTCAAACTTCAAAGTATGAAAGAGCCGAGGCTTTTTAGTCAAACTGGTTGATCTAATATTCAAGAACAGCCAGGCGTCGGATTGACATGGGCTTGGCAGGTGTCGTACACGTGTCCGACCCGTATTTGTCATGAGTTAAGCTATTACTTAGCATAGCACCCTCTACTATTCTTTTCAAGTCCCTTTCCTATTTATATCATGCTTAATTCCAAGAAAGGCTTTTAATCTTTTATTGACCCCCTCTCCCAATTCAATTTTCAACCCCTTTCCAACTTTCAAACATAACTTTTTTTGTTATTCTTCTTTAATAAATCCAATCTTGAATCTTGATGCAGCATCTGTCTTTTTGTTTTTTTTTTTTCTCAGTAATTCCGAATGAGCGTCTCTCTCTCATTCCTACCATACTTATATTAATAATCTATGAAAACTTCGCAAAATTATTTTTTTTACAAAAATAAATTGTAAATAAGTGAATAAAACTTGTTTAAATTAATTTTAACTCCTTATAGCTTTTTTTTTTTTAAGTTTTTCAATTTAAAGAGTTTGCAAGAGAGAAAGAGATTGAGTGAATTAGATGACTTTTTAATACAATATGCAGTCTATTGTGAATTATTGATAATTATTGTGGATTCCACCAAGAAAATGGAAGCTCCACTTGTGATTAATGAGTTTGCCATTATGATTAATGGATTCATCATTATGATTAATGGATTCACCATTATGATTTTATAGATATATATTATCACCCACTCCACTAATATTTTCACTATATATAGATGTAATTTGTGAACAAAATGAGTACTTGGAAATAAACTTATCTTCATTTGCTATTAATTTCCTTTGAAAATCTCTACACTTCAATTCCTTGTTCAAGTTGTTTTTCTTATTTTCTTCAATCTCCATTTGAATATTTCTTTAAATCATCATCAAATAATTGTTAACATAATAATATCCATTATCTCCAATTTCATAACACGTTATCGCAAGACGAAGTCGCTTCAGACAGAAGTATTCTATCCATTTATGCTTTTATTTTTCTACGCATTTATTTTAAGAAAAAAAAATTCCTATAAGTAATACTTATTATTTATATTTTTTTTCTTTCAATATTTATTATACTAATCCCTTTTTTTTTATTTGTTTGTGATAATGTCTCACTTGACAAAATTGGAGTTTAATGCTTTGGATATATCTGGCGATAATTATTTATCCTGGATCCTGAATCTTTGAAATTCATCTTGATCTTACGCAGTGACACGATAAAAATAATAATAATACCATCCACTCAAGATCGAAAGCTAAAGCACGATTTTCTACGATCATCTCCACCAATCACTTAAAATGGAATATTTCACTATAAAGATCCATTTGTTCTATGGGCGGTTGTATGAAAGATATGGTCATTTATTATTCTTCCTAATGCTCAGTGAATGGAATGCCTCGGAAGACTTTCAACAAGATACGAATATTTGTGTGGACAAAATATTCTTGATGAGGATATGTTGGAAAAACATTTCTGACGTTTCATGCTTCAACGTGGTTTTACAACAACAATATAGAGCTCGTCGTATATTGACAATGAAATCATTGCTTTGTGTAAAAGAAAGAATGAGTTATTAATGAAAAATCATCAAGCCCATCCTACTGGTGCAAAACCAATTTTTGAAACAAATTCTGTCTCACATGATCGTGAAGACAATTATGAAAATGGGCGTGGTCGTGGGTATAATCGTGGTCGTAGAAATAGTCGTGGCCGTGGTCGTGGCTATTATCGAGGTCGAGGACATAATCATTATTATCGACCTCGTGGTGGATATAAGAACCACAAAAGGGAAAAATGAGGATCAACATATTCTTAAAGAAAACACTTGTGATAGATGTGGAATGTCCGGTCATTTTGGAACAATGTCGCACTCCGGACATCGTGTGGATATGTTTGAGCATCCTTAAAATCGAAAGGAAAGAATATTGAAACAAATTATGTTGATGACTCGGATCCAAATGGATATTACACATCTTGATGTTTGGTTCTTTGAAGATAAAGATGGAAAAATTGATCACTTGATTGGTGATGGAAATGTTCATCACATTTAAAATTCTACTTGTGCTTTATGTTTTCTCATGTAATTTTATATTTTATTTTCATGTTATCTAATATGTATTTTCCTTTTCTTTTATTTTTATCTAAGGATATGGATTTCAATAAAATGTTTGATGGAGAAATATGTTTGGTGATAGTCTTACATACGATTCTTGAAACAAAAGGTATTTTTAAATCTAAATCTAATTAAGGCAAATGTGAATACAATATCGCGTCCGATAGATCTTATTGAAGGTCAAGAGCAATAATCATATTAGCAAAAGGTACGAAATTGGATATTCATAATGCTCTGTATTCACCTAAATCAAAAGAAATTTACTTGGTTTTAAAGACATTCGTAATAATTTTCATATAGAAACAAAGGATGAGAATAATGTAGAATATTTATACATTACTTCGATATGTCTCGGAAAGAAAGAGATATTAGAAAAGCTTCCACTTTCTCATCTTATATTATACTGACGATAAAATCAATGGAAAGTTACACTCATAAAAGATAAGTTACATGATCCAAAATCTTTTATACTTTGGCATGACCGTCTTGGTCACCTGGATCAACAATGATCGTAGAATTATTGAAAATTCTCATGGACATCCATTGAAAATTTAAAATTTTATTGTCAAATGAGAATAGTTGCACCGCCTTGTTCACAAGGAAAATTGGTAGTTAGACCATCACCCAAGAAATTAATTACGAATCTCCATCATTTTTACAAAGAATTCAAGGAGATATCATGGGCCTATTCACCCACCAAGTGGACCATTTCGTTATTTCATGGTTTTGATTGATGCATCACGATGGTCACATGTTTGTTTATTATCTACACGTAACGTTGCATTTGCAAGATTGCTTACAGATAATCGAGTTACGTGCACAATTTCAGTTATCCAATCAAGACCATACGTCTAGATAATCTTTGGTGAGTTTACTTAAAATATTTGATGATTCTTGCATGGCGGTTGGGATTGATGTAGAACACCCGATTACCACATGTACATACTCGAGAATGGATTAGCGAATCTCTTATCAAGCGTCTTGGTGGTGCGAACTTTATTATTACGAAGTCAATTACCTATTTCGACATGGGACATGCTATTTTGCATCTGCGGCGTTAATCCGTTTGAGGCCTCATCGCCTATCATAAATATTCCCATTACAATTGGTATTGGGACATCAATTGATTTATCCCATTTACGCATTTTTGGTTCATACAAGTGCCAATTGCACCCCACAACGCACTAAATGGGACCCAACGACGTTTGGGAATTTATGTGGGATTGACTCACCATCCATTATCGGATATCTTGAACCATTGTTGGTGATGTGTTTACATACGATTTGCGGATTGTCATTTTGAGACAAATTTTCCTCCATTGGGAGAAAGAAAAAAGGTTCATGATGTTAGGCGCATGATCCTCGATGGAAAGTGACCCATATATCTCATTTAGATCCACGCATCTCAAAGTGAATATGAAGCGAGAAGTATAGTTCATTTGCAACACATTGCGGAACAATTTCCAGATGCATTTAAAGATTCGGAAAAAGTAACTAAAACATATATACGGTACCAAATATACGTAGGGTCATTGTACTAAAGAACAATTAATGAAAAGTGCGGTGAGGAATTATCCGTGTCACGCAGCGTGGTAGACCAGTGGTTCAAAGATAGTGTTAGAAAAGAAGAATGATTAAACAATGTTCTGCTGCAAATGATGATAATAATCTAAAAGAACAAATTGCTTCAGAAAAGCAATTAGTCTCTGAAAAGACTAGAAGGCCTGATAATACACAAACTCTTCATGAAGAACAAAGTCTTGAAAAGGCACATGAATCCAGAAATAGTGAGATTTCTGTTGATCATACTCATAAGTTTTCTGTTGATCATACTCATGAGATTTCTGTTGATCATACTCATGGTAATATTATCATCAATGATGTGTTTGCATTTACAGTAGCTACTGATATTATAAATGATCATGATCCGCAAACCATTGATGAATGTAGACTAAGGCATGATTGGCTTAAATGGAAAGAAGCAATCCAGACAGAGTTGACTTCTTTGTGACGTGAAGTATTTGGACTATAGTCCAAACACCAGGATGTCAAACTGTTGGGTACAAATGGGTATTTATGCGGAAGCGTAATGAAAATGATGAAGTTGTAAGATATAAAGCACGACTTGTTGCACAAGGCTTCTCACGAGACACAGTATTGATTATAATGAGACATACTCTCCATCGTATATGTGCAATTACGTTTCGATTTTTAATTGGTTTGGTTGTATCGGAAAAACTTGATGTCGTCTCGTGGATGTGGTGACGACTTATTTATATGGGTCACTTGATACGAGATATATATATGAAAATCACGAAGGATTTAAAATGCGAATCTTGTCAATCATCACATCGTGGCTTGTATTCAATAAAGCTACAAAATCTTTATATGGATTAAAACAATGCAGACGTGTGGTATAATCGCCTCGGTGAATACTTGATAAAAATAGGATCGTTAATGATCTATCTCCGTATGTTTTATCAAGCAATCAAAATCTGGAATTGCTATTATCGCAGTTTATGTTGATGATTTGAATTTAATAGGAACTCATGAAGAGCTCTAAAAGACCGCTGATTGCTTGAAAAATGAATTTGAAATGAAAGATTTGGGGAAAACTAGGTATTGTCTCGGGCTGCAGACCGAGCACAGACCTAATGGTATATTTATCCATCAGTCAACTTATACTGAGAAAATTTTGAAACGTTTCAACATGGATAAAGCTTACCCATTGAGTACCCCAATGGTAGTTCGGTCTCTTGATCCTAAAAAGGATCCATTTCGTCCTAAAGAAGATGATGAACAGATACTTGGTCCTGAAGTACCATATCTAAATGCAATTGGTGCTCTGATGTATTTAGCACAATGTACTAGACCGGACATAGCATTTTCTGTTAATCTGTTGGCTCGATTTAGCTCTGAACCAACTAGAAGACATTGGAATGGTGTCAAACACATTTTTCGTTATCTTCAAGGAACAATTGATTTAGGTTTATTTTATTCTAATGAATTAACGAAAAATCCAGGTCTTGTTGGTTATCTTTGATCGAGTTATTTATCTGATCCCCATAAAGCTCGTTCACAAACGGGATATGTTTTTATTTTCAATGGTACTGCAATTTCTTGGAAGTCTACAAAACAGACTCTCGTTGCAACATCCTCCAACCATTCTGAAATTCTTGCACTACATGAAGCCAGTCGAGAATGCATATGGTTGAGATCTGTAATCCATCATATTCAAAGAACATGTAGAATATCTTCAAGTTCAGATATCCCAACAGTGATATATGAAGATAATGCTGCATGTATAGCTCAACTTAGAGGAGGATACATTAAAGGGGACAGAACAAAGCATATTTCACCAAAATTACACTCAGCCAATGGGTAACAAGAAGATTGATATCAAACAGATACGCTCACGGATAATTTAGGTGACCTATTTACTGTAAAGCTCTACCTACATCTACATTTGAGAAAATAATATATGGCATTGGCATGCGTCGCTTCAATAAACTATCAGAATAATACATGTTGCCATCAGGAGGAGCACTCATAAGGAGGAGTGGAATTTGGACATACATACACTGTACTCTTTTTTCCTTTTGACCAGGTTTTCCCACTGGGTTTTTACTGGCAAAGGTTTTTAATGAGGCAGTTTAAAAGTACATCCAATGTTATCATACGATCCATTAAGTGGTGGATATCCAAGGAGGAGTATTGTGAATTATTGATAATTATTGTGGATTCCACCAAGAAAATGGAAGCTCCACTTGTGATTAATGGGTTTGCCATTATGATTAATGGATTCACCATTATGATTTTATAGATATATATTATCACCCACTCCACTAATATTTTCACTATATATAGATGTAATTTGTGAACAAAATGAGTACTTGGAAATAAACTTATCTTCATTTGCTATTAATTTCCTTTGAAAATCTCTACACTTCAATTCCTTGTTCAAGTTGTTTTTCTTATTTTCTTCAATCTCCATTTGAATATTTCTTACTTAGAAATCATCATCAAATAATTGTTAACATAATAATATCCATTATCTCCAATTTCATAACACAGTCTAAGATATAGAGGATAAAATTATAATTACAAAACAACAGGAACTTAGGAATTTTATAAGAAAAGAGGGTGCCATTAACGCCACTCATCTATCATCATTTGTAAATATAAAATAATCCAGTCTAAGGGCCCCAGGCAAAACGGACTGGGGTGAACATAAATAAAACTAATATAAGTGATTTTATAAGGGCTCCTTCCTTCAGTTCGAGCACGAATACAAGAAACTAGGCCCTAGAAAGGCCGACCTAACGCATTGGACTGTGTACGTGAATTTTTTATCCTTTGGGTCTAGAGCGAAGTTACTAGCATCTCTTTATTATTCTTATAAAATCTCACTTTAAATAAAATTATATCAGAGAAAAAATAAGAATTAAACACATTTAAGAATTTTTTGAATAAATTACTTACATTCATAATCAATTCATTTTTTTTTTTACCTATCACTTCTATCTAGGTGAAATAAATTGTAAAAAATTAGAATAATGTATTTTCTAAATTTACTAAAATTTAAGTCTTATTTTGCACTTACTACTGATTTACTGGTTTTATATTAATTTACTTATTTTATCTTTTATTTACAAATCTTATGCTTAATTTCTAAAATTTATGTTTTATTTTGACTTAATATTGATTTAGAAGATTTATATTTCATTTACATATTTTATGTTTAATTATAGCATTGATTTTGTAACTTTAATCACAGCGTCATAGAATGACCTTAAGATATGAAATAAATATATAGCATCATATAGACCTAGTTCCTAGCACGAGTTTACCTAACTTGCCTTACTGTCACATGAGCCCTCATCTGCATACAATTTTACGAGGACAGGTTCATGAGTTATTGAAGAAGGGGTTCATTCAAGAGAGCATGAGCTCATGTACGGTACCAGCTTTGTTGGTGCCGAAGAAGGCTAAAGGTTGGCAAATGCATGTGCATGGACAGTAGGCAAATTAATTAGATTATAGTGAAGTACCGATTTTTCATTTCAACCTTTTTGGATTTGTTAGAGTAATTGGTGGATGCTCGACTTTTCTCGAAGACTGACTTGCGCAATAAATATTACCATATCAGAATTCGGCTTGATGATGAGTGGAAGACATCGTTCAAGACGAAAAAGGGGGTTGTAGCAGTGGTTTGTGGTGCCATTCAAATTATCAAATGCCCCTAGTACATTTAAGAGCTTGATGAACCAATCTTTTATTATTAGGCCATGCCTCTACCCGTAAATTAAATCAACTAATTAAAAAAATATAAAGAGGGAACATAAACTAAATCTCTCAAGAGAACTAAACATATTGAGCAGTATACAAAAAGTCCAAGACAATAAGTTGAAATTAATATCTAACTAGTGGGATTTCAAGAGTATTCAAATGAAGAATGCCAAACAAACTAGTTAGAAGGTCTCTAGGATTGAAAAATCACTTATGAGTCAGGTTTGTATAGGCCTCATTGGCCATAAAGTCATCAACAAATGTAGCCTCCTAAAAGATATGTCTGATCACGATAGATGGGCTAGAAATTAATGCCCAAACTCGACCAAGGAGATAAGTCAAATCCCATTGTACGAAGTCCTTAGAATTCGCCCAAAAAACCACAATGGCTGAATCAAACTCCACCTCAAGAGAGGAAACACCAAATTGAATGATAAGATCTAAACCCTCTAGAACAGGCATTAGCTCAGTGAAAAAATAGGATAGTGTCCTAAAAAGAAGCCAAAAACAGCTAGCACTCTTCTTCGATGATCACGTAGAACACTACCTGTAACAAACATACATGGATTACCCCTAGAACGACCATCCACACCCAACTTCACTACCTTAGGCAGTGGTCTCATGAATGAGACCAATTGAATTGGTCTACAGGAAGGGAAAATAATATGTAATCCCTCTCCAATCTAAGTATTTTAAACACTCCTCGATTGATATAGCTTAAAGGTAATGGCAAAACTGGAGAGCCAAAGGTCTTGAACCACTTGATTAATAATAGCGTCCATACTAAAAGCAACCAGATCGAGATCCATCATGAGTTCTAAAACTTAACAACAAAATAACAATAATTTTTTAGAATAAAAATTAAAGATTAAAATGTATTGATAACAACTAAATTATATAATTTGTCTAAAAAATCTAATAAATATTGTCACTTATACTTTTTCACCAAAATAAGAAAATAAGAAAAATAAGAAAACATCCTTCAAAAGTTAATTTCGAGACAATTTTGTACAATCAAAATTTTGTGCCATTTGTGCTAGTCTATGGGAAAAATAACTATGTTCTTTAAAAAGTATTTGGCCAATATAATAAAGTAAATTGCCATGCATTATTAGTTGTCTTGTAATTTGAATATTGCATATGCATACTTTGGGGTTGGCTAACCTTAATTATTTTTTTCCTGTTATCATTTAAATTTACAAAACTAATATTTAAGTTTTAAGATTTTTAAATACATGGTAAATACCACTAATATGTTATGAATGAAATTTATTATAATTTATAATTACACAATTGTTAAGAAAATGTTAAAATAAAATAAAATTAAAAAATAGGTGGATATAAATTTAGATCTAAATATTAAGATAGATTCACATCTGTTCCAAATCCGTATTAGATCCGCATGTCGATATCCAAATCCCGACCCAAATCCGAGTATAATTAAGAATGCTACTCAACCATTGTGTTGGTGGTTTAAATGAAGTCATCTTCAAGCTATGCCGAGGAGATTTCCGATTGCTTTGATAATACAAACAGAGACGGGGGCCGTACACCAATTAAACTTATGCTTACTGGTACTGGAACATACCCTTGGAGGGTCAAGGACAACCAGACAACTTGCTTCTGTGTCTTATCAATGTTCTTTCATTTAGCAATTAATAGAGAAAAATTATACCATAGATTCTAATTTTGCTTCCTATGCGTCAGTATATAGGTCGCTGATTAGCTCACTTTTGGATTCGGATCCTCTCCTAGTCTTTTTCTCTCCTAATCCTCCTAAACTTTCAAAAATCTGCTGACATGTGTTATTAATGAAATTAAATGGCTGAGATTTTATTTTAATTAATTTTAATTTAAAGACACCCAAACTCACGTGATTGTTGTCAAATTCTTTCCCGCATTTTTTTCCCTCTCATCTCTTTCTACAAATGTCACCCATCTCCTGCAAATTGGTAAAAAGATTAAAAAAAAAAATTACAAGAAACATCCATTGGAGAAAACAAATCAACAATAAGGTTTGCATCTTAACTTCAATTTTTTCTTTTTTTTTGATGTTTAGCTTCTTTATGGATTCGAATTTCTACAGTTAATTAAAACAATTGTCTTCTTTATTTATCTTTTGCATTGTTACAGGCTTATTATTATGGCTTTAGAATGCTTAAGTGATTTGGATGGAAGGCCTAAGCTTGGAATGGAATTTGAATCTGAGCAATTAGCATATGATTTATACAATAAGTATGCACTGAAAATGGGATTTAGTATTAGAAAAGAGGCATTTTCTAAGAATAAGAAAACGGGTGAAATGACCTCGAGGATATTTGTTTGTTCTAAGGAGGGATTTCGTAAGAAGGATAAGAGAGATTTACTTGTAAAAAAACCTAGGGCAGAAACAAGGACAGGTTGTAATGCTCAATTGTGTATTAAGTTGAACAAGAAGAAACAAAATTATTATGTTTATCATTTTGTAGAAATTCATAATCATCCTCTCGTAAGAGAAGAATGTGCCCATATGTTACCGTCTCAACGAAGAATATCAGTATCTCAAGCAATTGAAATAGACTTGGCTGAAGCGTCTGGAATCTCACTCAAGTCTTCATTTGAATTAATGGGTAAACAAGTAGGTGGAAGAGATTCTCTTGGGTACACGAAACAAGATCAAAAGAATTATATGAGATCGACAAGACAAAAAAAAATGGCATATGGAGAAGCGGGATGTGTGTTGAAGTATTTCTCCGACCAAAGACTGAAAAATCCATCATTTTTTTCTTCTGTACAGCTGGACAACGAGGAAAAAATTACGAATATGTTTTGGGCAGATGCTAGAATGATAATTGATTATGGTCAATTTGGGGATGTTGTTAGTTTTGATACAACTTATAAGGTTAATAAAGCAAATCGACCATTTGCTGTGTTTGTGGGATTTAATCATTATCGAGAAACTGTGGTGTTTGGGGCAGCTTTAATGTATGATGAGACAGCTGATTCATTTGTGTGGTTGTTTGAAACATTTTTACAGGCGATGTCTGGGAAAGCTCCAAAAACTATTTTTACAGATCAAGATGCTGCAATGGCTAAGGCTATTTTACAGGTAATGCCTAGCACATACCATAGGCTTTGTACTTGGCATATGATGCAGAACGCCTTAAAGCATGTAAACTATATTTTCAAAGGTCCTGGTGGGGTAAAGAGTGTTTTATCAATGTTTATGGATTCTATTGAAGAAGAAAATGAATTTCGAACTGCTTGGAATAATATGCTTGATGTATATGATGTTCATGACAATAATTGGCTTAAAAGCATATTTGAGTTGAGAGAGAAATGGGCTTATGCATATGTTAGACGAGCATGGTCTGCTAAAATGAAAAGCACCCAACTTAGTGAAAGCTTTAATGCTAGTTTGAAAGACTATTTGAAATCAGACATTAATGTGGATCAATTTTTTGTGCATTTTGAAAGAATAACAAGGAATTGGAAGCAGAATATAATATGTGTTACCGGATGGTCAATCCAAAGGTATCTGCTAAAATGTTAACTCAAGCGAGGGAAATTTACACGAAGACAATATTTGAAGATTTCCAAGACCAGTTTGTAGAAGCTATTGATTTGTCTATGAAAAAATGTGTGCAAGATGGTGAGAATTTTCTTTATATTGTTATTATGGATGATAACTCTAAGGAGCAGTATGTGAAAAGGGAAGGTAATGACACATTATCTTGTACCTGTAGGTTGTTTGAGATGGAAGGAATAATATGTAGTCATATAATCAAGGTTCTCAAAGATACCTTGAATATCAAAGAAATTTCTAACCAGTATATCTTGAAGAGGTGGACAAAGCATGCAAGGGCAGAACGTGTGCAGGACATGCATGGCTATGAAATCCAAGCTGATCCTAAGTTACAACAAACATGTCGATACAGATTTTTATGTTATGCCTTCACCAAAATAGCAAGTAGAGCTTCAGAGAGTGAAAGAGCTTATAATCTAGTGACTGAACATGCAAGTAAGTTGTCAAAATTAGTTGAAGATATTTTATGTTTAGAAATGGATGGTAATATGAATGAGAAAGGTCATGGATTGCCTTTTGAAGAGCATCGAAGCAGTACTGATAAGGAATGTGTACAAGATGCTAAGATTGTTAAAGCAAATGGATTAAAGAGGAAAGAGTCATCTTGCGGAAGACGTAGAATTAAAAGCAGCTTGGAGAAGGCCTTGGCTAGGAAAAAAAGGTCAAATAATCGTCCATCGATCTCTCAAACTTCTCCGGTAATATTGTTAATAAAATTAGTTTGTATTTCTAGCTTATTAAGGTTGTTGGTATCGATAAATGTTTAATTCAGCTTGCATACGATATGCATGCACCTACACACTTGTTTCATATGATAAACAATACTCCTTGTTCATAAGGATTATCATCCTTATTCGGTAAGTCAATTTAATCTAATTTATTATTGTGAAAAGAAGTAATATCTATTAAATAATTTAGTATGATGAATTATTAAATTATGTTACAATGACTTTATGCAGTTGGAATTTCAAAGTTGCAATTTGTCTAATTCAATGTCCAATATATCGCCATGGATGCATCATGAAGAATTTCAACGAACAAGTTTTCAAGAATTGCTTCAACAAAATAGCACGAGTTTTCACTCTCAATTGCAATTCAATGAACTAAATTAGTATTATTACTTCACAAATTGCCGTTACTGGGCATATAATTATGTAGTTACAATTTTAATTATGTTTAGCTATTTTTCTGGGTTTATAGTTGCTATTTTGCTGTTCTTTTGGGTTTGTAGCTGTTGTTTGCTGTTTTTTACTATTTCTTCTGTTGTTTGCTGTTTTTCTGCAGGTTGTTATTTTTCTGCTGTTTGTTGTTTTCTAGATTTTATAGTTGCTGTTTGCTATTTTTTGCTGTTCGTAATTTTTTGCCGTTTGCTATTTGTTTGTAGTTTTCTGTTTTCTGGCTTCTATAGTTACTGCAGTTGCTGTCTGCTGCTTTTTGAGCTCTATAGTTCATGTTTTCAATTCTTTAGCTCCTGTATTTTAACTACTCTATTTCAAAAAATATGATACCTCAAATAACAACTTTGTAATTAAACAAAATTAAAAGTTAAGCTAAATAAAGGAAGGCATAACAGCATGTATCAATTGAAAAAGCAGACATTTTCATTTCAAGGGACATCCAAAGCCCCTCTAGAACAATTACAATGATAGCGTACATCACAATGATTGGAACCAATCCTATCAAAATTTACAATTAGAAAATTAGCATTATGTCAACCAATCCTCCAACAAATCTTCTCAACATCCACAACCAATTTCGTTCAGCCATTTTGTCAAACACTTGGAGGGCAATCTCCAACATCCTAAATTCTCAGGTTTTTCCACACTTTTCTAATCCTTTTTTCCATGGAACAATTACAATGATAACACACATCACAACACTTGGAACTAATCCTATCAAAATTTACAATGAGAAAATTAGCATTATATATCATACTACTACAAATGAGCAATAATCCTCATTAACTTCTCCAAATGCATTTTCCATACACTAACTAAAAATTTTGAAAATTGTGCATTTCACCTCCAGCAAATCTTTTCAACATCCACAACTAATTTTGTTCAGCCATTTCGTCAAACACTTGGAGGGCAATCTCCAACATCCTAACTTCTCAGCTTTTCTCACACTTTTCTGATCCCTTTTTCCATTGAACACGTTAATCCTTATCGATGTACATCTCACCCAAAACAAAATACTATGAACAAAGCTATTAGCTCATCTCTATCGCTACTCCTCGATCAAACAAAAGCTATTTGATACTATATAGCCTGGACCCCGTAATCATCATCATCGTGCCTCAGCCTCCCGCACCCATGTTCCTAACCATCTTTATTCAGACTTTTTTTTTATTTTCAATTTGCTGGAGATCAACATCAATACAAAAAGAGAAGAGATGAAAAAGAGTGAAATTAATTAAAATGATTTCGTTTCTCCAGCATGCTTTTTTTTTTTTAATAATTTATTGGAGATGAGTGAGAATGCAGAGAGAGAGAGATGAGAGGGAATAAAATTACAGCTATCACGTGACCTTCTTTAAATAAAAATTAATTAAAACAAAATCTCAGCCATTCAATTATATTAATAACACATGTGAGCAGATCCTTGAAAATTTAAGAGGACTAGGAGGGAAAGAGCATAGGAAAGGATCTGAATCCCTCACTTTTACCCCAAGTCCAGTGGTGAAGAGGTGAGTTTGATTGTTTCTAGGACAGCATAAAAGTCTTTCCATTTTCCTGAGATTCCAATTCACGAGGCAAGTGATTCAATGAAGAAAAAGGCACAAAAGTCTTAGAAACTACGGGGGCAGTTGTATCTGCATTCTCACTCCCACTGCTTTTCCAAGATTCCATTCTCACGTTGTGCTAAAAGATTTCAGAAATGATTGAATGACCAGCTCGTGGCTACAGTTCTTATTCTACAGTAACGGCTAAAGAGGACTTAGAAGAGCTCAAAAAAAAAAAGGCCCAAACTCGACCTTTCACACCATGTGGGCCGCTGCAACAGCCTTCCCTATCTGATAGAAAACTAGAAAAGGATCCCATGAGATTGGATGTATTCACTCACGCAACTGAAATTTTTGTGTTTTTGTTTCGGAAACACCATAAAGCAAAGAATAAGCACAAATTGCCAACATAGTTATCCATATGAAGTTTGAACATGGACCACGTGATCCTGGCTCCTGTCTGATTTAGGTGATCCGCAAAAGTTTGGTGTCCCTTCTTCTCTGGTCTAGTTTTACTCCCGTCCTCTTCACCCTTAGATTCAGTGGACCGTGATGGTCCCATGACCATGGAATTACTACCTCCTGACTCAATGAGTCCATCTTCACTCGCGTTGATTAGACACCTTTAATTATTACTGTAATGAATCTTAAATTATATTTTAAACATCCTTTAAAATCTTTTTAAAATTAATTTCTACTCTGAGCATCTTTCTAAGTATTTTCATTTTGTTTCTTAACGTATGGTAGTTAGCTCGCCTAGAAAATCCTATAAAAACCCTTTGCTTAAAGTTAAAACACATTAGTAAATAATTAAAAAATGACATTTGCGAATTGTCAGCTAATTCAATTACTGAAATCTATTGATTATTAAGTGGAGATAGTATAGGCTTGGAGTTTGAATTCTACTCATATGAGTAAGAAAAGAATTGAGTTATCATTATATGCCATAACTGAAAAAAAAAAAAAAAAAATTCTCTCGTAACTTAGTATTTTAATTATCTTTACCTATCTTTTTTCTTTTTCCCTTTCTTCTTGGCAAGGCTTATCTTACGTACGATGTATGTTACAGCTATAAGTTTTTAAACCCTTAAAGAAGATAATAATTACTAAAAAAATTGATAAGTTTTAAAGTTTTACTTTATACCCCATGCTGTTTACACCCAAGCTGCAACGGTACTGTTAATATTTCAATTTTTTTTGAAGTTCTCTATTTATATTTATAGCAAAGTTAGTACCAAATTGCTCAATAATTTTTTCTATTTTATTTAATTGAATCTCTAACATGTTTAATCTTATATTTATTGAGTTTTTATTCATTAGATTAATGATCTCTTACTTTAATATATCATGATCTTCAATGTTGAAGTCTTTTATGAATTGTTTAACTTTATTAAATTCGTTACTTAGTTAATCTCTTAATTTTTTTAATTTATTTTATATTTCCTTCATTAAAATTATTAATTTCTAATATTTTTTTACCCTTTCTCTATCATTTATAGATAAATTTGGGTTTTCTAATTTATTTAATATATATAGTGACATTCAATTTAATTGATTATTTCTCCACATGTTTGAATCATTGATCAGATCAAAGACATGAAATTATTAAAGGCTTTAGCAATTTATTCATTGTACCATCTTTTTAATAATTTATTAGATTTATAAGATATTTGTCACATATAATATCTCTTATAATTCAGGATATTAAATTTGGATTATAAAATCTATGTGACAACATTGCTGATATGTATTTAGGATGGAAAATAGATTGAATGTGTGTGTGTGTTAGAAGAAAAATATAGTTTATATCTCAAGGGAGACAAGAAATTATAAATGCAAGTGCAAAAATATATTCAAAATTTGTGGATCTTTATGAATATAATAATCATTTAAAATCTTTATAAAAATATTGTAAAAACTTTATAAAGTTTTAAAAATAAATGTAAAAAAGATAGATGACAAAACCATTTAATTATAAAAAATTAATGAGGACTTATTTGAAAACATGAGTAAACATATGATAAAAATAAATTTTTTTGTAAGTATCTAATACACCTGTACTTTGTTTTATGTTAAAATTATTTTTATCCATTGGATATAAGGAATATCAAAATCAATGGCCTATATTCATTGATTGTTTGTTACATCATTTGTAAGATAAGCTTCCCCTTCTTCTTAACTTGAAAGTTGAAAGAAGAAGTTGAAAGTTGAACCATGTGAATATGTAATTTTGAAATTAGACGCTGCATAACACAATTTTAGTGCAAAATCGGCTAAATTTTATGAGCAAAATTGGAAATACATACCAAAGCTTCCGAAGAACGGGTAAAGCTACAGTGGATACTTGCGTAGCAAGCTACTGAGCTCTCTATATATAAACCAGACCCTACTTCACTCTCACTTATCACCAAATCAATCAAAGTATAGCAAAACCAAGTAAACAGCCCAGTTAAGAAAAGTTCTTCTTCTTCTTCTTCTTATTCTTCTCTCTGTCCCTCTCTGTCTTCTCCTGCTCCGTTTCTCCTCTGTTTTTTTCGTCTTTACATTAAAATTCAAGAAAACATACCCATTTCAAGCAAATGGAACACGAAGCATTCAAGCTCATCAAGAAGCAAAACCGCCGCCTGCCGCCGAAAAGAGGCCGAGTTCTGAAGGAAATATTGAAGTATTTGTTCGGATCAGCTGGAGGAAAGAGAAAGGGAGATGGACTTGTTGGTAGGGAGAGTAAAAATCTCCACGGGACCCGAACTCGTCGGGGTTCGGGTCAGGTACTACCCTCTCCAAACGCTTCAAAATAATTTCGGGTCTGATCCTGGGGACGAACCGGAGCGGATTTGGGGAAGGGTTCATTCTTGAGTAATCCCCAAATCTGAAGCTTCTATTGGTGGGCTTTGTAGCTCAACCGCATCAACCCCAGCCGAAACTCCTAGTGGCCACAATTCAGATGCTGCCTTTGAGTCTGAGTCTTGAATCTTGATTAAGCTACTAACTTTAATTAGGGGCTAATCATGGCTCAACTTTTATTTTTTCTATTCTTTTTAAAATTTTGTTCATAGACATTTTCTTTTTCTTGTCATTTCTTCTAATTGAAGATGATTATGGAAGGATGGGGTTGATGGCTAAAAGATGGGATTTTTTACCCATGTTTAGGCCTGTGTATTATTACTGTGTTTTTCGTTTTTGATTTTGTTTGTAATGTATATAATTTTTTTTATTTTACAAAGATTTTTGCACTTTAGTAATTAACATTATTAGTCTTCTTTTGCTCACCTTGCTCGTCATATTCTCTCTTAGCAACATGTTAATGGTGTGTTTTTACATTTGGAGGAGATGATTGTGGAATTAAACATGAGTAGTGGCAGAGTCCGGATTTTGGTCGATGGGGACTTCGATGGAAAAATCATTAAATTATTAAGTTGTAATACAAAAGTTTTATGGGAAAATTTAGTGAATCCGCTTCAACTATTATGGGTGGAGAACAGTGACTTTAAGGGTACTAATTCGAGTTTCAATTTCAAAATTATGTATTTAGGTCTTACTTTTAAATAGAGCACATTTCTATTTTTTTTGGAGTTATTTTTAGCATACTATAAATTATCATACATATGAAACCGGCAACAATTTAAGTAAAATTATAGTTTCATAATAATTTAGACTTTTCTCCGAAACATACATAATTGGAATTTTCCATTTTCTTTGTAAGTTAAGCTCTTGTGCCTCGGATGCCATGGTCCCAAAACCATGGAATCATTAGCTGGAGTCTGGAGTCAATGTTTCAGTGGTACCACTACCACTCACTCAAATCTGCACAGCAAAATACTTGCTGAGTAAGTAACTGAGTTCGGTATGTACTCTTCCCTTCTCGCCAATTCATTGTACATTTGTACCGCATATCACTTATCATCAAACAAGCAGGCAACCGAGTCTCTCTCTCTCTCTCTCTCTCTCTCTCTCTCTCTCTCTGTGTCTCATATCTCTTGTAAATTAGACGAATTAACAAATGGGCTCGTGTTTTGACCCAAGATCCGAACCATCTCGCAAGCATGACGTGAGTCCAATTGGTGAATTTGGTGTACTTAAATTTCACCATTTCTATTTTCTGGAAGAGACAAAATTTTCAAATTTCAACGTGGGTTTGGTATTAGCTCGAAAAAGGTTACTATGTCAACCTACTTTCTTCTACAATTTATCGCCATGAAACTTAATTTATCTACATGTTTGATCTAGTTCGCAATAAATTTACAGGCTGATTTTTTTTTTTTAAATTCATTTTCTTTTCATTGCTGGTGTCTGATGACTGATGGAAGGAACTAGGCGGAGATGGGTACCCTTGTATAGACATGTATATTATTAATAACCTTTTTTATTTTTTTTTTGTAATAATGTTTTATAGTGAGTGAAACTTTGATTTTGTAAAGCCCTGCATCTTCTCTGTCTGAAAATCTAGGAGGCAATTTCGTGTTTTAAAAAAAAAAAAATATATATATATATATATATATATATATATATATATATATATTGAGGAGATGAGTACTGAATTGGTTCATTGAATGATATCATGGTTCTTTTTTTTTTTTTTTTTTTTTTTGAGACTGGTTATACACCGTAGATCTTGCATTCATTCTGATTTACAAATTAAAGCGACACTATAATCTTGATATTCTGACAATCATACATATTCTTGGGGAACTTATATTATTACATTTGAATTTACAAGATACACAAACGACCTCACAGAGGAGGACTCTTTCCACTCACATCTTGTGAGGGAGAGAAATTATAAATTTAGCACAACGCTTTTGTGAACACGCTCACGCTTGTGAGGGCAGCGGCCCAACCATCGGGCTACAAGCCCTTTGGCTGATATCATGGTTCTTACTTCTGAGATTATGATACATTTCCATATTTTGTGATTCTGATGGTGGTCATGATTGTATATTCATTTTCTTGATCGACGGTGATTATGCGTCTCCTCTGTCTTCCACTTTTCGGCGACTCCAACAGATTATAACTTCCCTCGGTTGGTGGGTTTGATGTTGATGTTCAAACTTTGAATGGGTCGTCAGCATTCTAAAAGAACCATTTTAATTTATATTTCCTTCCTTGGAGCCTCAGAGCTCGAGTGAAGGCAGTCTTTCTCCCAATATGGGAGTTTGACGTCCCTCGAATATTTGAGAGGTTTAAAATCTGAGCGGTGCTATATCAGAATTGATGTAAATGGGTCTCAGTATCTGTATGATTGTAAATATCATGAGCAATAGTCTCCTCAAAAAAAAAAAAAGTTATCAGTTTGATGGCTTCTACTCTGATCCCGAAAAAATTTGGTAATGGGATGCGTGATGTAATCAGGGGCTGACCTCCCTCTGAGACTTTGAAAAATAAAAAATAAAAAAATTACATCAATATGTTATTTTAGTTTTTAAAATATAATTTTTCATAATCTCATTGCGATAAGATTAATATTTTATCAGTTTTTTTTTTTTTGAGAAGAAAAGTAAACATTCATTAAAACAAAATTGAGAGTACAGATACTACTTCAGCTGGCAACGGTTCTGTCCAAATCACATTTTTATCACACCTTAAAGTTAGTTTAGCCAAGGAGTGAGCATGAGCATTACATGATCTGGGAGTATAATGAAAGTTAATGTGCTGGAAATCTTTACTTTGATTTTGGATTTCTAAAATCACCCAAATAATCTCTGTTTTGTTGCCCTTTTCGTTGTTAACCAACTTCACCACCTCTTGACAGTCCGTCTCCACCATTAATGAACTAAGAGCTGCATTTTTTGCCACAATTAATCCCCATCCAACAGCGACACGCTTGTGCTTTACATCTCCAAGAATTGTGTGATCTTGATACGCCATTATAATTTCTTTGTTTGAATATCCGATTCTGACCTAGACTCTGCTTATCCCTTTTTCAGTGTTAACAGCAGCATCAACATTAACCTTGAAAACATTTGCAGGCGGAGGGCACCACTTATGGTTTTTCTTTGGAGTATGCGTTCCCCCTATTCCTTGTCCTTGTTGGTACACTCGCTTATAAGCTTCAACTACAGGCTCTGCTTTAGCCACAACTCGACAGCAGTCCATCTTTTTTCCTTCAAAGATCTGGTGATTCCTGCCATGCCAGATGGCCCAGCAATATGCAACAAAAATTTCTATGTCTGACTTACTCAACTTCTTAGCTATGTCGAGCACAATATGCCACATGTCTTGATTGGCAGTATCAGAGAAACATGTTGAGTAAAAAATAAAAAATTACATAAATACGTATAAGATATTTATAATTTTAGTTTTTAAAATAAAATTTTTCATAATTTCATTCCGATAAAATTAATATTTTATCAGTTTAAAATTTTTCAACTTCAACTTCTAAAATTTTAGTCCTAGCTCAATCCTGTGACATAATTTAATATATACAAATACATATATAGCATCATAGTTGTCAAGCCATCAGCAGTGTATAATAGTATCCAGATTACACACACACACATTATTTTGTCTCATTATAGCACCCACAGAAAAGCCAATACCGTGTAAATTTTCTACTCCAATAAGCAAAAATAGTTAAAAAGTCTCATTCTAAGGTCCTTTCTCTCGGAGGAAACCTCAGAATGGTAGTAAAACAGGGTTGTCATAACCCTCATCTTGTCACTCACAAGTTGGGTGAATTGTGAGTTAAGTAAGAAGCTTCTGTAGGTGGGAAATAATAAGTGTGGATTTGTTTTCAGGGGTGAGTTTACAGAGTAGTAAAGCTAGCAGTCGATTATTATAAAGGAGTGAGTGTTTAATTCTCGAAAGGTGCTGCATTTATTAAGGCTTGTGAAAGCGATTAAGCAGTGGCAGTCTGTTGCTTGTGGTCAAATGGATACGGAGGAGTTGATAAAAAAGTACAGCTTCATCACTTTGGCAGAGGAAGAAGAAGACAAAGTTCTGTTCGAGGGAAGAATAAAGGAAAAAGGGGAGATGCTTGCAGCCCATTATTTGATTGGAAAAATTCTTCTGAATAGAGGAATACATATAGAAGGGCTGAGAATAGCGATGAGACAAGTCTGGAGGACCCTTAAAGAGGTGAAAACAGAAAGCTTGGGGGAGAACATTTTTGTCTTTAAATTTGGCTCAGACGAACAAAAGAAAAGGATATTCATCGGCGGCCCTTGGCACTTTGATGATGCCTTAATAGTGTTCACAGAACCGAAGGGAGTGGGAGACATAAAAAAGCAATCATTTTCGAATGCTTCATTCTGGGTGCAACTACACAATGTACCCCTTATGGGGATGGATAAGTATGTGATAGAGAAGTTGGGGGCCCTGGTAGGAAGGGTGAAAGAGGTGGATACTGACGCAGGAGGGGAATGCATAAGACCTATTGTGCGAGCAAGAATCTCAGTGGACATCACCAAACCACTGAAAAAAATCCTATTTTTTCAACAAGAAGAGGGAATTAAAACCCCAATAGGTGTTCAATACGAAAGACTCCCTGACTTTTGCTTTTGCTGTGGACTAATTGGACACCAATACAGGGAGTGTCTTAAATATAAAAGGGAATCAAAGGAGAAACTAGCTTACGGGGCATGGCTCAAAGCCTCACCAATGGCTAAATGGACTATAAAAAATAGAAGGAAAGAAGAATGAAGTAGAGAGCATCGCCAACAAAGTTCTGAAACGGCAAACAAAGAAACTCAGAACCAGGAGCAACAGGTCAGCCCGGTTGAAGGCAGCGGGTCGGGTCAAAGCCGAAAGGGTAAATCTATCACCCCAATGGAGGTGTGTAATGAGACAAAGGCAGCTGAGGAACATTTAATGCGAGCAGCCATAGAAACTACAAATGTAAAAAACAACAGGCTACATGATGCAAGGGATAAAAAGCTGATTGATGCAGCTGCCAATTTTACTCCTAGAAAAGAGAATATTAAGGCGGGAAACTGTGAGAAGTGGGAGAATGAAAGCTTAAATGAAATAAAAAATGGGGCTACACCAAATTCACAAGAAACAAGCAGGCAGCACATCCCGGAGGTGGATGAGTCGGTTAGTAGGCCAGCAAAAACTAACTCGAAGCCCAAACATAGAAAATGGAAATTGAATGCAAGAGCCCAAACAAAAGAGATTATTAGCAAGGGCCAAATAACCACAAAAAGGTCAAATAGTACAATCAATGGTCAAAGTCCACAATCAAAGCGGGCAAAATTAAACAGCCCAAGCAAGGCTCTCAATAACAAGCTCTAAATTAATGCCCCTCCAATGAAGATTCAGTTAGCCTGGGAACAACACAGTGCCATGGTTTCGAAGGATTTAGAAACAGTTCTAGAAGATATATCGGCGGAGGCTGTTCAGCAGTCCCGCCGACAGCCATGAAACTCATTAGCTAGAACGTTCGGGGTTTGGGGAATCCCCGAATGCGCCTAGCTATGAAGAAAATTCTCCAAAACCATAGGCCTCAGCTTGTTTTTGTTTGCGAAACGAAACTGGAGTCTAGACAAGCAAATGAAGAATGCAGACGATTTAACTTAGATAATTGCTTTGCAGTAAGTAGGGAGGGCAAAAGTGGAGGCATAGCAATGATGTGGAGTTCGGATATTAGTGTGAATATTGTCTCTTACAGCAAGCATCACATTGATGCTGAAGTGCAATATGGCAGTGGCAAGACTTGGCGATGTACTGGAATTTATGGGCACCCTGAAACACAGCAAAAGAAGCATACTTGGGCGCTGTTGCAAAGACTAGCAGGTATGTCCTCAAAACTATGGCTGTGCTTCGGCGATTTTAAAGAAATTCTGAATTTGAATGAGAAAGCGGGTGGAAATGATAGAAATGTTCGAATGATATCTGAGTTTAGAGAAGCTATTCAAACTAGCAATCTTGTTGACTTAGCTTGTCAAGGGTACCCATTCACCTGGAACAATGGTAGATTCGGGGCAAACTATGTATAGGAGAGGCTGGACAGGTTTCTTTGTAATCAAGAATGGGGGAATCACTTCCAGGAGAAGGCGGCCACAAATTTAATTAGTTTGGGTTCTGATCATTGCCCAATAATGATGGAAGTCAAGGAGAAAAGTAGCAAGCTGAAATATGTTGAAAAAACCTTCCCTAAAATGCATTATGAGGACATGTGGAGCTCATATGATGCTTGTAGAAGCATAATTAAAATAGAATGGGAACAATATGGACTCGATGAAGAAGAGGATCATGTTCTCCAGTTTAAAACAGTGGCAAAATCCTCTTTGGCTCAACTAAAATGGTGGAGTGATAAGGAGTTTGGGGGGGGTGAAAAGAAGCTAAAGAAGTTGATGAAGGAGGTCCAAAGTGCGAAGCAGAATAAGTTACAATATGAAGAGGGTAACAAAATTTGGGAAATTGAAAACCAAATCCACAACATGTTGCTTGAGGAGGAGATCTACTGGAAGCACAGAGCTAGAGCTGATTGGCTAAAAGCTGGAGATAGGAACACAAAGTTTTTCCACGCAAAAGCTACAGCGAGGAAGCGAAAAAACATAATCTGGGGAGTGGAGGATAGACAAGGCAACTGGACAGAAGATGGGGAAGCAGTGGAGGGAGAGTTTTGTGAATACTTTCAACAGCTCTTCACATCCTCCAACCCAAGCAATGCTCAAATGGACGCAGCTCTGGAAGGCTTAACGCCAAAGGTGACGGACTCTATGAATGATCAGCTGAATGCCCCATTTACAACAGAGGAGGTTTCGGAAGCCCTTTCCCAAATGTGCCCCACAAAGGCACCTGGTCCTGATGGTCTGCATGCTGTCTTTTTTTAAAAACATTGGCAGTATGTCGGCAAAGGAGTGACACAAACTTGCTTGTATGTCTTGAACGAACAAGGTAACATCACCCCATTAAACCATACCTTCATTGCTTTAATTCCCAAAGTTGTCAAACCTAGGAAGGTCACTGATTATAGACCCATCAACCTATGTAATGTTGTTTACAGAATTGTGGCAAAAGTTATTGCAAATAGGCTTAAAGCAAATTCTTCACCACATCATCTCTCCATCCCAAAGTGCCTTTATACCCAATAGGCTTATCACTGACAATATTATTATCGGGTACGAATGCTTTCATAAAATTAGGCATAGTAAAAGGAGAAAAAATGGCTTAGTTGCTCTAAAGCTTGATATTAGCAAAGCCTATGATAGAGTGAAGTGGAGTTTTCTTAAACATGTCATGGGTAGATTAGGATTCACTGAGAAATGGGTGCAGCTCATTATGAAGTGTCTTACGATACCTTCGTTCTCGGTGCTTATCAATGGGACAGTAAAAGGTTTAATCCAACCTCAAAGGGGATTGAGGCAGGGGTGTCCGCTCTCACCTTATTTGTTCATTATGTGTGCAGAAGCTTTCTCTAACCTTCTAATGCAGGCGGAAAGGCAGAAAATTATCCATGGGCTGAAATTTGATAAGTAAGTAACAGTCTCACACTTACTCTTCGCGGATGATAGCCTCATCTTCACTAGAGCATCTGTCGAAGATTGTAGAAACCTAAAGGCAATATTTGACTGCTATGTGGCTGCCTCTGGACAAATCTTCAACTACGAAAAGTCTTCCATGTTTTTCAATGGAAAGCTCCAAGCCGAGTAAATCACAGCCATCAAAAACATCTTCCAGCTGAATATGGTATCCAAGCATGAAAATACTCAGGATTGCCATCTATAATTGGGCGAAAAAAGACGAGTTTCTTCAATGAGGTGAAGCTTAAGGTCTTGAACAAAATCTCGAATTGGCAGCATAAGCTTTTCTCAAGTAGTGGAAAAGAAGTGTTGATAAAGGCAGTGACTCAGGCAGTTCCTGCATATGCAATGAGTGTGTTTAAAGTTCCATTGACTTTGTGTGAGGGTATTCAAAAAGCAATTGCCAAATTTTGGTAGGGTGCTAAAAAAGATAAGCATGGTATCCACTGGATAAGATGAGAGAGAATGAATTATGCAAAGCATCGAGGAGGGCTGGGCTTCAGAGACATATCCAGCTTTAATCAAGCTTTGGTAGCTAAACAGAGCTGGAGAATCATTCAAAATCCAGATTCTTTAATGGCAAGAGTCCTCAAAGCAAGATACTTCAAACATGCAGACTTCCTCAATGCCAAGCTAGCGGGCAATCTCATCCTTGACATGGAGAAGCATTCTTTGGGGCAGACAAATCATCCAAAAGGGAACAAGGTGGAGAATTGGCTCGGGGGAAAATGTGCAAGTTTATAAAAGCAACTGGCTGCCACGACCAACTACTTTCAAACCAATATCCCCAAGAACTCTAGATGCCGATACCAAGGTGGCTGATCTGATAAGCTGTGAAAGGAGGTGGAAGACATACATAATTCAACAGCATTTCATCCAAGAGGATGCTGATGTTATTTTGAAGATCCCCTTACCAAGAAAATCATTGGCAGATGAGCTGTGTTGGCATTATGATAAGTTTGGGAAGTACTCTGTTAAAAGTGGATACCAGATTGCTTTGAAAGAAAATTTTCCAAACGCACCAAGCAGTTCAAGTCCAGATCCCGGACCATAGAACGCCATCTGGAAATTGGTTTTGCCAGAGAAAATAAAGATATTCATATGGAGGGCTGTTAAGAATCTTCTGCCAACTGCAGAAAACTTGTGGAGGAGAAAGGTGTTGTAAACACCAACTTGTTAAATATGCAAGCAGGGAGTAGAAACAGTCACTCATGCATTGATCGAATGCAAAGCCGCTCGAAAAATCTGGCAGCATTCTCCCTTAGCTGCTCTGGAGATTCCAACAATCCCAGGCTGGAATGTGTTAGACATGATAATGAAACCAGCAAGGCAATGGAGGAAGAGTGAGATTGAACTTCAGATTGCTTATTGGTAGACAACGTGGTACGCAAGAAACCATTTTCTGTTCAAAGGCCAAAAGCTGGACCCGTTAATTCCAGCAGCCAAAGCCGAAGCTGTTGTAGAAGCCTTTGGAAGGATTAAAAGCATGGAGCAACAACCAATGAAAAGAACAAAAATGGAAAATCCGAAGCAATGGAATCCTTGATGAGCATAATTTACATCCTTATTTTATCTTTAATTATATAATTACTAGTTATTTTTATTTATTATTTTTAACTAATTAAATTATTTTATTAAATAGGAAATTAATTAGAGATTATGGATAAAAAGAGCATGAAAAAATTTAAATTGAGAAGAAATAAAGATTAAATTAAAAGATAAAAATAGAGTCAAGAAATAATGGAAGCCACGAAGACCAAAACTGGAAGTCAATCTCTCAAAGAATGGACGGTGGGCATGCCTTTGGAAAGGAAAGATTTGGCAATTTGAAATGCATGGGCCGGGCATTAAAAGAAGCAATCATTAATTGCCTTGTGCTTTTAAGTCAAACAAGTGGCTTGCTTTCAAAAAGTCAAACAAGTGGCTTGATTTCAAACATTAATGAGGAAACAATTTAAAAGCAGCTTGGTGAGCACGCGAGAGAAACCGAAACAAATTAAAAAGGATAAGCCTTTTGGCTTTAGGATTTAGAAACGTGGGGTCCATTTGAAGATAATATAAGCAACTTTTGGCTCTTGCAAGGGGGAGGAGACGCTATTCGGGAGAGAGAGAGAAGGAGAAGAGCGGCAGCAGCAGTAATTCAATCTCATGGTTGGTTTTATTTTATTTATTGCTCCCAATTTAAGTATGTCTAGTTAAATTTTTTATACTGAGGTGAAGAATGAAATCTTATTCAATGAAATAATTATCTTTTTATTTAATTAATTTCCTATATGTGTGTTTAATATTTATGATTTTTGTTTCACATGATTAATTGGGTATTATTAAAATCTTTTAACCAATTCTGTCATGCATTATTGATTGTTAAGATTAATATTTGATTAAATCTATACTTGGATCTATGAAATTTATACATGATTATTTTTTTATTATATATTTTTCATTAAATTGTTTATATAGAGTGCTTAGGAAATTTTGACTCTTTATTATTCAATATGTTTACATGGGATTCTTAGATGTCATACTATTAAGCAGAAAAAGAACCTACATAAGATTGATTTTAATTGGACTTAATTGTTATATTCATGAGATGACATAGATTGATTTCGAGTTGTCACTCTAAAATTGGGGATTAATTAATAATTAGATAATTACTAGTTGAATAGTGGTGGATTCTGAAACCTTGGTAATTTTTGTCTTATTGAATTCTCATTTGCTTTAATTGTTTTCTTATTTTAATTAGTTTAATTTCTTTTAAAATTCAATTTGCTCAACTAAGTTATGATTAATATTAATTTTAGATTTAAATTAGACTTTTTAATTTATAACAATCCATGTGGGTTCGACCTCGTTACCACTATTCTATCTTTAAATTCGTTGCGAGTATATTAAAATTTTCACAACAATTCTCCTCCCAACAATTGGTGCAAAGCAAATGTGGATGCTGCCACTGATAAAGAGAATTATAAAGTTGGGTTAGGAGTAGTCATAAGAAATGCTAAGGGAGATCCTGTAGCTGCAGCCATCAAATCCTCAAATTTCAATGGAGAAGTTTCATTTGCAGAAGCAGAAGCAATTGAATGGGGAATGCAAGTGGCAGCAAGAGCAGGCTTATTAACTGGCATTCTTTAATCGGATTGCCAAATGGTGATTGACTTGGCAAACAACTGAAAGGGTAGCAAAACTGAGATCGGTTGGGTGATTTCGGAGATTGAAGAACGCAAAAAAAATTTCCAGGCAGTAAAATTTCAGCACACTCACAGGTCTTGCAATGCTAATGCCCATACATTGGCAAAGGAAGCCTTAAAAGGTATAGAACCTGTTGTATGGCTGGATAATTTACCAGCTCAAATCATGTGTCAGCTTTCCTTTTCGTAATGATGGTTTCATTTCCTTTTCAAAAAAAAAAAAAAAAGCAAAAATAGTTCAAATTCAATTCTTTCACGTTACAAGCTGTAAGGCGACGGATATGTCTAGCTAGAACTTTCTAATCGTAACGTAATTGCATTGAAGGTTAGGTCATTTTCGCTCATTCTGATAATATTAAAAATTGTGAGTCAACTTGAGGGACTGAAATTTATAATTGGCTAACCATCATTATCCAATATCTCTAATTTTTTTCCACGTGCTCTTAAGATTTATTCGTTCCTACAGATTTTCCTTCGCCTCCAAGAAACTTTGAAAATAATGACAATTTAAGCTACCATTATTTTGCATAGAAAGATGTTATCTTTTAATTCAAATCCTTATTTTGCATTATTTCAATAACAATAATGATAATTTACGAAGTTGAGATATATAATGATAATTAGAGATGGGTGCCCTTTTTAGACATGCCTATTACTAATAAAATTTTTAATTTTTATTTTTATTTTATACTGAGAGTTAAAATTATTTATAAAGTGTCTGACACAAAAGAAAGTTAAAAAAAAATAAGAAAATGAAAAACTGAATTAAGAGAATTATGGAATTATCATTCAATCATCTTAATCTGTTAAAATGAGAATACATTGCGATTTATATACACATCCAAAGATTGCCGCTTAATTGTATAACTAAGTACTGCTTAACGAATGTTAACAATAACTAATTGAGCTTAGCCTTCACGTGTGCTGGTAACTACATAGCCATCTGGTGCCAGCTGGGCATCCAAGTCATCAACCCTTAACTAAAATTGAATTAAACATGTCATGTTTGTGAGGTTTGGATTCTCAGTATTAGACTAAAACCTAGTGACTTAATTATATTTTTAAAGGATATTTTTTTGTCTCAAGGTATGTTCAATGGATGTTGAGTGACATACATAATTAAAATGGCCGTGGCATTAAATATTTTCAAAGATTATGACAATTTCCTTACATTGGGAAGCAAAACCAAATTATTATACAACAATGAAACATAATAATTTTCTTTCGCTGGTTGCAAATCTACAATGTATTACAATTTAGAATTCTTACAATTCTACATACATGATATGATCTAAAAATTACTAAAGGTAGCTCAAAAATATACTCTTACTAACAATACAAACAATGTATCTCCTGCTATTCTTCATTCAATCCATAAACGCATGTGTTTTAACTAAATCTTGGTTTAGTCATATTAAATCCAATAAATGTTGTTTTGTAAGTTGTCTGGTGCAAAGATTAGATTATGAGTGTTCTTTATGCTTCTTTGATAAAACCTAGGTAGGCCGTTATAAGGAGTAGACAGGATGAGCAAGGGATATTTGAGGAATGATCTTGACCTTAAGGAACCTATCCAAGTGACGAAAATGAGGTTAGAGACGGAACTAAACTGTAAATGAGATAAGGGCACTATATTTTTCAGAGAGTAATGGCATACTTATAAAGATCAAATATAAAATTTGTATCTTAATTAATGTGCAACTAATATAATATTTATCATTCATAGGAAATGAAAATATTCAATGACTAATTATAGTAAGAGCATATAAAAGAACATTGATCATATTGTCGGGACACAAACTTTATATCTCAGCTTCGTAAATTATAATTAATATTTTTGAAATAATGTAAAATAAGGACTTTAATTAAAAGATAACATCTTTCATGTAAATTTTATATTTCTACTTTCTCACGTAGTAATTTTTCCTGTGTGTATGTGTATATATATATATTGTCAAACTAAAATGGATCTGATTTTGATGCTACAAGGCACAAACAAACTAAGGTTGCAAGCAGTTTGCACAAAATGAGGCTCAAACTAAATATATCACTGTCATACTAGAGAGAGAATTAATGGTAGCTTAAATTGTCATTGTTTTGAAAGTTTCTTGGAAGCGAAGGAAAATCTCGAGGAGTGAAGAAATCTTAAGAGCACGTGGAGAAAAATTAGAGAGATTGGATAGCGATGGTAAGCCAATTATAAATTCCAGAGCTTCAAGTTGACTTACGATTTTTAATATTATCAGAAACTGCGAAAATTACCAAACCTTCAATCCAATTATGTTACGGTTAGAAAGTTCTAGCTAGACATAAAGCCTTACAGCTTGTAACGTGTAAGAATTGAATTTGAACTATTTTTGCTTGTTGGTGAAGAAAATTTACATGGAGTAAGCTTTTCTGCAGTTGCTATAATGAGACTATATATATATATATATATGATCTAGATAATATTACGCAGGGTTGTCGGGTTAACAACAAGGATATTATTTATAAAAAAAATATTAAATTACGTCACAGGATGGAACTAGCACTAAAATTTTAGAGGGGCCAAAATTTTTTAAAACAAAATTCTAGAAGTTGGAGTTGAAAAATTTTAAACTGATAAAATATTAATCTTATCGGAATGAGATTATGAAAAATTATATTTTAATATTTAAAAATTAAAATAACATATTAATGTAGTTTTTTTATTTTTTATTTTTTAAAGTCTCAGAGTGAGGTCGGTAGCAGTGGTGATTCGTCGTAAGCGTCGATTCAGAATTTTTGGGGCGCAGATTATAAGTATTGTAACGTGTCTTCACCACCATGATGGCTGTAGTCCTCGCGTATTCAATTAAAACCATTGTTCAAATAGTGTAACATGTGAAACCATTGGCAAACCCATTATTATAACATGTAAAACCCATTTTTTGGGATCACAGTAGAAGCCATCAAACTGACAAGTTAAAAAGGTTCTTTTAGAATGCTGACGACCCATTCAAAGTTTGAACATCAGCATCAAACCCACTAACCCAGCGAAGTTGTTATGTGTAGGAGTCGACGAAAAATGGAAGACAAAAGGAGATGCATAAATCATAATCGCCGTCGATCAAGAAAATGAATAAACAATCATGACCATCATCAAGAATCACAAAATATGAAAATGTATCATAATTTCACAAGTAAGAACCATGATATCATTCAATGAATCAATTCAGTACTCATCTCCTCAATTTTTTTAAAAAAAAAAAAACACGAAATTGCTTCCAAAATTTTCAGACACAGAAGATGCAGGGCTCTACAAAATCAAAGTTTTACTCAGTATAAAACATTATTACAACAAATAAAACAAAAAAAGATTAGTAATAATATACACGTCTACAAGGGTACCCACCTCTGCCTAGTTCCTTCCATCAGTCCTCGGACACAAGCAATAAAAAGAAAATGAATTAAAAAACACAAATCAGCCGCGATTAGACGCTAATTAAAGTTGAGAGCTTGATCAAGAATCAAGACTCAGAGGCTGCATCTGAATTGTAGCCACTAGGAGTTTCAGCTGGGGTTGATGAGCTTGAGCTAAGCCCACCACCACCCAGTCTATTTCTCCTTCCCTTCCCTCCAGCTGATCGGAACAAATCCTTCAGTATTTTCTTCAAAACTTGGCCTCTTTTTGGTGGCAGGCGAATGTTTTGCGTCTTCGTGAGCTTGTATGCTTCGTATTCCATTTTCTTGAAATGGGTATAGTTCAATTTCAATCAAGAGATGTTTGATGAAAAACAGAGGAGAAACAGAGGAATTGAGCAAGAAAAACAGAGGAGCCTTTTGTAATTTGCAAGAAATGAGAGAGAGAGAAAGACTCGGTTGCCTGCTTGTTTGATGATAAGTGATATGCGATACACTGAATTGGCGAGATGGGAGGGGTATAAAACGAACTTAGTTACTTACTCAGCAAGCACAACTGAATCATTGACTCGAGACTCCACAGGTAATGATTCCGTGGTAGGGATGGCAACTGGATCGCTCCATAATGGATATCCATAATATCCATCCAATTAGAGCGGATAATATCCATCCAAAACTTATTGGATTTGAGAATGGATATTTTAAAATTATATCCAAATGGACATGGATGGATATGGATAATTAATTTTATCCAATGGATATCCATTTAATCCAACATAAGTTTAAAAAGTTTTAATTTTATAAAATAAAAAATAAAAAATGTAATAAACAAATAATTTTTAAATTAGCTAGATCAACATCGCCTTGATCTCGAATGAGATCAACGTGAGATAACTTATGATTGAATCGAAACAATCAAATCTTGAGGCGTCGATATTAACCAAATTATCCTAACCATAATTTATCGAATTATCCACCACAAAGTTATAAATTATCAATTTATCCTCAATCCGAATCGCAAAATTAATCATGATTCGCGTTTCAAATTACCCTCAAGATGCAAATTAAAAATGTCTTAATTCAATTAAATCAATCACCCTAATTATCAAATTACCACTGCCTTTATCAAAATTACCAAATTATCCATAATTTTTCAGAAATTACAAATTCACCCTAAAGCTTTGTGAAATTACCGAATTGCCCCTCACCGGTCAACGGCGACCGGACTTCAGTCAACGGCAAGGGGAAGCTCCAGTCTGCAAGTTCCGGCCACGCTGAGTCCAATGGTGCCGGCTGTGACGACCCACGCACGGCGACGAGGCCGGATCGAGCTTCCAAAATCCGCAAGCTTTCCGGCGATCGTTCACGGCAAATCCGGCGTCCCCGCTGGTCGTGGTTGGTCGGAAAACGTTGCTGGGAAGCTGAGGAACAAATTCCAGCCGGTGGAATCACCCAGATCGGGCGATATCAACGGCAGCAAAAACGGGTCTTGGCCGCAACGTTCGACCTCTTTTCGCCGGCGTTCCGGTCCGTTTCCGGCGACGAGGATGGCATGGATACGTACCTCGTCTCTCAAGCTTCGAAACGATACCTTGCTCGACCAAAACGGAGGTCGGACGAGGGAGATACGGCCGGGTCAAACTCGCGGGTCGGCGGGTCAAACCCGAATTTCTCTCTCTCTCTCTCTCCCTCTCTCTCTCTCTCAATATATAGAAACGGAAAAACTACCTTTTTTTTTTTCTTTTTCTTCTACAAAATACAAATTAAATATCCATGGATATCCATGGATATCCATATCTATATGGATAAAATCCATATCCATGTCCAATATTAAATATTGGATATGGATATGGATAAATCCATAATGGATAATTATGGATTTATATTTGGATGGATAATATCCATCCATAATTGGATATTTGCCATCCCTATTCCGTGGTCTTGGGACTATTGTATCCGAGGCTCAAGAGCTTAACTTACAAAGAAAATTGAAAATTCGAAATTATGGGTGTTTGCGAGAAAAGCCCAAGTTATAATCAAATTTTTGTTTTTACTTAAATTGCTACGGGTTACATATATCTGGTAATTTATGGTCTGCTAAAAATTTATATACATATAATTGTACACACTAAAAAAGTTGGAAATATGCACTAATTAGAAGTAAGACCTAAATTAAAATAAATATTTTTGGAGCTAAAATTCGAACTAGTGCCGTTAAAGTGACCAGTCCATTGCATTTTTGAATTATTAACGATGACAATAAAGGGTGATAAATTAATGTATAATCTAACGATCATGACAATAATTTTTTCTTTTTCAATTAGAATATGATCTCCACCTTCCAATAGTTGAGATGGATTCACTAGTTTACTCGTATAAAATTTTTCATGTAACTCATTATACTTTAATATATGGAGCATTTTATTCTTTTTTTAGGTGGCGTTTGTTTTTTAACTTAATGATATAAAGTGACTTAACTTAATTAATTAAGTTAATTAGAGGTGTTTGTTTTTATAACTTAATGGGAATTTTTAGATAATTTTGACTTAATAAAATAAGCTAATTTTTTTGGCTTTTTACTGAATGAAGAAATCTGAATTAAGTCAATTATTTTTAATGTCAAAAATATCCCTGCTTTATAATTTATTTTTCATGTCTATCCCAAAACTCACCCATAGATATTTACCCAACATAATAATCTCATCATTATTTTTTTTAGCTATCATGGAATCACTCCTTACTTTACTCATCTCATCTAGTTCTTGAATCTCCCATTAATATATTATTTTACTTATAAATGTAAAAATATTATGGTATTTAATATATTATTTATTTCACATTCAAATTTAATAAGGATACAAATGTAAAAGTACATATTTTCAGTTTTATAAGTTGAAAAAAAATAAACAACTTAATACTTATTTTTCGAGATTTAGAAAAAAAAATAAATAAATATATTATTCAGATTCAGACATTCAGATCTATTCAGAATTCAGACTAATTCAGGTTTATTCAGATTTCAGACAAAAAAATAAATGCCACCTTAGTTTTAATAAATATGAAATGATCGTGTTATATATCCTTGCTATCAAACATCTTGTAATTAAAGCTTGAGTCTTATATTTTGTCTTAAATAATGTATTTAATCGTGTATAATCGTGTAGTTTGTGCATAATTCCGGTGATGTATTATTGAGTATTGACATTTTTTAAGTCACTTTTAATGTATTTTACTAATTTAAAAAAGAACAACATAATAACATGTGTAGAAAGAGTAAAATGGGAAAATATCCATTGACTAACCAATGATTAAAATTTAAAAAAAAATTTAAATAAGAACTTGTCTTCTAGAAAGATGACTTGTTGATGACCATTGATGCATGCGAGTATACGACATCATCACGTAATACAGATACAAAGGTTCTACACTGTTTATTAAAATATAAATAATTAAAATGTTTTGCTACGCTGTCGTGGACCCTTGACCTTCTAATCTTTAATCTTTAGATAACATTCTTCAATTATTACTTTGTGCCTTTTTTAAACATTAAGCACTGATTGGACATCGATCCCAAAGCAGAATTGAAGACTCATTTTCGAAGAATATGATAACCCAGTAAGCTACACTTGCCAATTTGTTCGCCTTTGGGATAGAAAACTCCAAATCGACAACTTAGCTTATTTGCTCAGCACAAAGTGGCCATCATCTCAAAGTTCGACACTTTGCACTCCAAATCCATCGTTGTTGAGATTGATGTGAATCAAAACCGGAATGCTGAAACGGCAACGTATCAGCCCTATTGATGTTTTAAGTTAGTCGTGTGCTTCTCATGTGACCTTCTAATTGATTCCATAAGCATCAAAACGGCGTAGCATTTTCGCGTTCTGGTGGTTCATTAAGTGAAGCATGTGGACCGCAGGCGAGCAGCTCAAGCAAAGGTTGTCATAACTCATAAATGTTAACGTACGTGGCAGCTTTCTGGGCAATCTGGAAATCCAATTTTACGTACATTTTGCATTCGGCACCTCGTGTTTGTATTTAATTTTTGTAACTTTATTTTATAGATCCTCCATTGTAACCCCCGCTGTTGGCCTCTCAATTTTACAAGTTTCATATTACAACCTACTATAGTTAATGATTTTTCCATCCAGGTCCCCATCAACCAAAATCCGGGCGCTGGTGCTACGCTTGATCGTTCAATTCCACAACCATTTCATCCAAATCTAAAAAACAAACCATATTGCTGACAGAGCATGAAGAGCTAGAAGCAAGAAAAAGAAAAGCAATAACGGTAATTACTTAATTACCAAAATCTATGAAAAATTAAAAACTATATCCATTAAAGACAAAATAAAAAACAACAGACAAAATAAAGACACAGTAATAATGCACAGGCCCAAACAGGGTATCCATCCCCCAAAATCCTATATTTAACCATCAAAACCATCCTTCCATAACCATCTTCAATTAAAAGAAATGACAAGCTAAAAAAAAAATGTCCAAGAACAAAATGATCCCCACCCCGAACCATCCGAATTATTCTATGGACTTCAAGTTTTTCCCCAAAGTCAGACCCAAAATTTTTTGAAGCGTTTCGCCGGAATGAGCCTGACCCCCACGGGTTCGCGTCCAGCGGAGATATTTGCCATCCCTGATAACAAGTCCATTTCCCCTTCTCTTCCTTCAGCTGATCCGAACCAATCCTTCAATATTTTCTTCATAATTTGGCCTCTTTTCGGCGGCAGGCGGAGGTTTTGGTTCTTGATGAGCTTAAATGCCTTGTGTTCCATTTGCTTGAAATGGGTATGTTTTCTTGAATTTTAATGAAAAGAGGGGGGGAAAAAACAGAGGAGAAACAGAGCAAGAGAAGACAGAGGGAGAGAGAGACGAAGAACTTCTCTTTACTGGGCTGTTTACTTGCTTTTGCTATTGTTCGATTGGTTTGGTGATAACTGAGCGAAGTGGGGAGTCACCTTTTTTTTAAATAGAGCTTAGCAGCTTCTTACGCAAGTGTCTTACTTTACACGTGGCTTGAAAGCTTTGGTATGTATTTCTAATTTTACTTCTTCAATCTTAAGCAAAAGTAGAAAAGACGCGGCGTTTAGACAAAAGCACGATGGTTAAGAGAGAATATTCCATATTCCATTTTTTCGGTTATGGCTAATGACATATCGCGATGGAGATGGTAAAATTTCAAACAATCCCATTATTTGACACAAACACCGATATAAAAAATTAAATATAAATTGTTAAAATTTAACAGAGTTTAGTTTAGGTCTATATACTTTGTTTTTATGTTAGATTAAATTAAAATTTTTGACTCATTTATCCGATCAATGACACAATTATATATATTTTTTTAGATTAATTTCTTAATTTTTATCATTAAAACTCAAATATTGTACATGATTCTCTCTTTTCAATTTCATTTTGGAAGTATAGATATATATATAGTATTTTATTTATAAAATTTTATATAAATTTAAAACTTTAATAGTGTAAGTGTATAAAATATTAGTACACATGTATATTTTATGATATTGATATATAGTATTATTTACATATATATAATTAAAAACTTTAATAATGTAAATATGTAATACTTTGGGGGAGTGTGTATGTGGGTGTGTATGTGTGCGTGTGTGCGTGTGCGTGTGTGTGTAACATTTGTTAAATATATAAATATTAAACGGGTTATTGGATAACCTGTTTATTTTCTGTGTTGTGTTTGGGTCTCAATATTTTGAGACGATTATTAAATAAGTTGTGTTTGTGTCGGCCAAATTTACACGAATCGTACAACTCTGACAAACCAGCCACAACATCAAACAACTTTTTTCTTATTCATAAGAGTAGATTTCAAACTCTAAACCTATATTATTGTCACTCAATAATCAATAGATTTTAACAATTGAATTAGTTGGCAATTCGCAATATCATTTTAAAATTATTTAGTGGTGTATTTTAACTCGGAGCAAAGGATTTTTATGAGGATTTTCTAGGGGAGCTAGCTGAAAATACGTAGAAAGATGCTTACTGTAGAAATTAATTTTAAAAAATTTTTAAAGGGTGTTTAAAATATAATCCAAGATTCAGTATGGTAATAATTTAAGGTGTAAATAGAAATACTCAATTCTAAATGGAACCCATCGACTCGAGTGAAGATGGACTCATTGAGTTAGGGGGTAATGATTCCATGGTCATGGGACCATCACGGTACAGTGAATCTAAGGGTCAAGAGGACGGAAGCAAATCCGGACCAGAAAAAGAACACTGAAGTATTGCGGATTGCCTGAATCAGGCAGTGAGTAAGGACCACATGGTTCATGTTCATACGGAAGTTGCAAACACGATGAAATACAATTAACAAGACACATTTGGCTCGTGGCAACGCAATTAAATACAATAACTCATTCGTTTTTTCCGAGACAAAAGCACAAAAATTTCGGCTGTGGGTATGAATATGTTCAATTTCCAAAGGCTTCGGCTTCTCTTGTTCTTACATAATGGCATAATGCATTGACTTGAATTGAAATGTTACCCCTTTTCAGCTAAAATCGAGACGTTTGACTGCTCACTGAATTTATCTGGCTTAAACCATGGGCCGCCAGCTCGCCGCTGAATGGGGACGAGAAGGAATATTCCGTGGTCTTCGCCACGTCGTGTGAAAAGGTCGGTTTGGGTTTTCTCAGCTTTTGTACGTCTTTGCCCACATACCATAGCACGGCCCACGTAGCGTGACAGATGCAGTGCCGCCACTGGAAAATAAGTACTCTAGGTGGGAGTTGCTCATTCAATCGAATCAATCATTCCTGAAATCTTTTAGGGCCGTGAGAATGAAATCTTGAAAAAGTGGTGGGAATGAGACTGCCGATAGAGCTGCCCCACTACTTTCTAAGACTTTTGCGCCTTATGATTTGTAAAAGAAGAACTCCAAAGCCATATACATTATATTTCACGCCTTCACGGAGCTAGCAGTATATACACTTCCTTACATATTCAAGGGGAATACAGAGACTCCAATTTGTAAATCAACAAAGAATATGTAGATGTACAGTATTGTAAACGTGTCATGATGAATAACAAGCGGGCAGTGTACTTACTGTGTTCCAACCAGCCCGTATTTGTCCACACCAGAGAAGTACTTATAACTAGAAGGTACCTCTTGGTTTGGGTAATCTGTCTTGTCTGTGCAAGAAACAAATGCCGATGCCTGCCCAGAAGCAAAATAGGTCTGGCCACCGTTACCATAATATTTAGTACCAATAACCTTGTCTCGTGTTTCTGAACTTCTTCTTTTTTTGAGCAGTGAAAATTGTTTGTCAAGTTTATTAGAACAGGTGACAAACGTTATAATTCAAAACTTCTCTGATTGAGAAAGATTGATCGTATGAGTTACAAATAACAAGCAACTGCATACCAGCTGAAAAAAGCTCCCATCTATCATATGTCATTGGAAATATTTTCAGGCATCGATAGTAATGCACAACTTAGACTTTCCGGAGTTCATTGTCTCAGAAGTTACTTCAGCCCTCCACTCAAAAAATAGGATTACTAAATTGATCATGTTGCTACTTTTACTTGGTAGCCCACCACAAAGTTCTAAAGCCTTGAAAGCCGTAGATCCAAGCTGTTTAGTTCTAGGGAGGATTTGACTAATGAAAAATGTTTCTGTAAGAAGATTGATTTACCATTGAAGAACAGATATATTGCAGAGTCTTGTTTACCACCCCAGATAGATGAAAGTTATAGCAGATACGAAAATTGTCCTTAAATTCGGAGAAATATATGACGAGCAAAGTAAGAGGAGACCGATAAAATGAATTTGGAGATGTTATTGGGTCCAGGAGGCTTAAATTGTCACGCACGCAGCCCATATTGAAACGAAACCGGCCCTTTGCCTGTTAATGATTTGCACTGGTAACTTTATGGGCAACTAGCCAATGTTTGAATAAAAGCATAGAAAATTTCAGACCAATTGCCCCAAGATATGCTAAGCTAATTCTCGTACTTTATTTCTCCTTTTCTTTTTTTCTTTTTTAAATAAATCCCCTTATAAATAAATATATAGCCCGGAAACGTTGAATGGATGAACTGGCTGGCACTTTAGTCGATTTGGTCCGGCTTTTTTAACACACTAATAATATTGAGTGTCAAAATATTACCGAATAAAAGAAATAAACGTTTCTTTTAGTTATCCAAGTTACCACAATCCCATAACCATTGATCATAAATTAAATATTTAATAAGGATTCTATCCCAAAAAAAAAATTAATAAGGATAAAGAAATCATGATTTTTATCAAAATCACAAACATTGGAAATGTACCAAAATCCGAGAACTGAATTGAAGAAACTTTTCCAATTTTATGTACATTTTGCACTTGGAACCTCGTGCTTGTATTTAATTTTTTTAACTTTGTTTTATAGATCCTCCATTGTGACCCCCGCTGTTGGCCTCTCAATTTTACAAGTTTTATCTTATAACCTACTATAGTTAATGATTTTTTTATCAAGGTCCCCAGCGACCAAAATCCGGAATCCGGACTCCGGCGCTACACGTGATCGTCCAATTCCACAACCATTTCATCCAAATCTAAAAAACAAACCATATTGCTGACATAGCATGAAGAGCTAGAAGCAAGAAAAAGAAAAGTAATAATGGTAATTACTTAATTGCCAAAATCTATGAAAAATTAAAAATTATATCCATCACAGACAAAATAAAAAACAAAGACACAGTAATAATGCACAGGCCTAAACATGGGTATCCATCCCCCAAAATCCTATATTTAACCATCAACCCCATCCTTCCATAATCATCTTCAATTACAAGAAATGACAAGCCCAAGGAAAAAAAAGATGTCTAAGAACAAAATGTCAAAAAAGAAAAAGGAAAAAGAAAACTTGAGCCATGATTAGCCCCCGGTTAAAGATAATAGCTTAATCAAGATTCAAGACTGAAGACTCAGAGGCAACATTTGAATTGTAGCCACTAGGACATTCAGCGGGGTTCGATGCACTTGAGCTACTAAGCCTACCACTAGGAGTTTCAGATTTGTGGGTTACTAAAAAATGATCCCCGCCCGGAAACCATCCGAATTATTCTATTGGCTTCAAGTTTTTCCCCAAAATCAGACCTAAAATTTTCTGAAGCGTTTCGAGGGCAAGAACCGGGCCGGAATGAGCCGGACCCCCACGGGTTCGGATCCAGCGGAGATTTTTGCCATCCCTACTAACAACTCCATTTCCCCTTCTCTTTCCTCCAGCTGATCCGAACCAATCCTTCAATATTTTCTTCAGAACTTGGCCTCTTGCCGGCGGCAGGCGGCGGTTTTGCTTCTTGGTGAGCTTAAATGCTTCGTGTTCCATTTGCTTGAAATGGGTATGTTTTCTTGAATTTTGATGAAAAGAGGGGGAAAAAAAAAAAAAAAGAAACAGAGGAGAAACAGAGCAAGAGAAGACGGAGAGGGAGGGAGAGAGAGAGACGAAGAACTTTTCTTAACTGGGCTGTTTACTTGCTAGTTGCTTTTGCTATTCTTTGATTGATTTGGTGATGAGTTGAGTGAAGTAGGGAGTGACTTTCTTTTATAGAGCCTAGCAGGCAGCAGCTTCCTACGCAAGTATCTTACTGTAGCTTTACTGTTGCACTGCAATTTGCTACCCAATTTTACCTCTTCATCTTAAGAAAGTAGAAAAGGCATGGTGTTTAGATAAGAGCGCGAGGGTTAAGAGAGAATATTCCATATTCCGTTTTTTCAGTTATGGCTAATGGCATATAGTTATAATTCAATTCTTTTCCTATTTATATGAGTAGCGTTCAAACTCTAAACCTATATTATTCTCATCCAATAATCAATAAATTTCAGCAATTAAATTAGTTGGTAATTCGTAATATCATTTTAAAATTATTTAGTAGTGTATTTCAACTTTGAACAAAGGATTTTTAGAGGATTTTCTAGGGGAGCTAAACGAAAATACGTAGAAAGATGCTTAGTGTAGAAATTAATTTTAAAAAATTTTTAAAGGGTGTTTAAAATATAATCCAAGATTCAGTATGGTAATAATTTAAGGTGTAAATAAAAATACTCCAATTCGAAATGGAAACCAATCGACTCGAGTGAAGATGGACCCATTGAGTTAGGAGGTAATGACTCCATGGTCATGCGACCATCATGGTCCACTGAATCTAAGGGTCGAGCACGGGAACAAATCCGGACCAGAAAAAGAACACCAACGTATTGCGGATCACCTGAGTCAGGCAGGAGTCAGGACCACATGGTCCATGTTCACACGGATGACTGTGTTTGCAACTCGCGCAAGCGCGATCAAATACAGTTACTGAGACACATTTGGTCCGCGGCAACGCAATTGAATACAATAACTCATTCGTTTTTTCCGAAACAAAAGCACAGAGATTTCGGCCGTGGGAGTGAATTTGCTCAATTTTCAACAGGCATCTGCTTCTTTTGATCTTACATAATGTATTGACTTGAATTGAAATGCTACCCCTTTTCAGCTGAAATCGAGACGTTTGACTCTTCACTGAATTTATGTGGCTTAAATCGACCATGGGCCGCCAGCTCGCTGGCGATATTCTTTGGTCTTTGCCACGTAGTGTGAAAAGGTCGCTTCGGGGTTTCTTAGCTTTTGTGTCTTGCCCACATGCCACAATTGGCCAAGGCCGACGTAGTGTGAAAGATCTAGCTTGGACCTCCCTCCCGGTGTTCCATAGCTGCCACTGGAAAATAAGTACTCTAGGTAGGAGTTGCTCATTCAATTGAGTCAATCATTTCTGAAATCTTTTAAGGCCGCGTGAGAATGAAATCTTGAAAAAGTGGTGGGAACGAGAATGCCGATAGAGCTGCCCCAGTAGTTTCTAAGATTTTGTGCCTTTTTCTTCGTTGAATCACTTAAAAATGGAAATTATGCAGTCACAGAAATAATCAAACTCACTTTTGCCCAGTAGTTTCTAAGACTACTTGCGCCTTTTTCTTTGTTGAATCACTTAGAAATGGAAATTATGCAGTCAAAGAAATAATCAAACTCACCTCTTCAAAAAAAAAAAAAAAAAATTAATTATAACCACTCGGCCTTTGGTCGAGTGGTCAGAGCACAAGCTCTCACAATGTGTGAGAGATTGTGTTTGAATTCTCATAGTAATAAGGGGATTTAATTCCTCTCTAAAAAATTTAAGTAGAGGTTAGCCTTCTCCTTTATGAAACATGAGTGGAGTGGACATTTCTCAATTATTAGTGAGGGTTAAAATCTGGGCAGAGCTTCATATGATATCAATGTACTAGTGTTCCAGTAATAATTTGATTTGTAAATATCAGTTATAGTCTCATGTAATATGAGTTGTACTCTTAAGCAATAGTCTCATATGATAAAACGAGTCGGTGTGTAGGTCTTACGTTGGTGTCTTGTTTACAATTTAATGACCACTCGTTTTATTACGTTGGTGTCTTGTTTACCACCCCAGATAGACGAAAGTTATAGCAGATACGAAAATTGTCTTTAAATTCCGAGAAATATGTGACGAGCAAAGCAAGAGGAGACGAATAAAATGAATTTGGAGATGTTATTGGGCCTAGGACGCTTAAATTGTCACGCACGCAGCCCATACATATAATGAAACCGGCCCTTTGGCTGTTAATGATGTGCACGAGTAACTTCTTGGGCAACTAGCTAATGTTTGAATAAAAGCATTGAAAATTTCAGACCAATTGCTCCCAGATATGCTAAGCAAATTCTAGTACCTTCTTTCTCTTTTTCTTTTTTTTTTTCTTTTTAATAAATCCCCTTATAAGAAAATATATAGCCCGGAAACGTTGAATGGATGAACTGGCTTGGCACTTTAGTCAATTTGGTCCGGCTTTTTAGTACAGTGATAATATTGACTGTCAAAATATTACCGAATAAAAGAAATAAAAAATAAAAATCTGTTGCTTGGGGAGTTGGTAGTTGGTACCTTAGGTGGTGGACCTTTGAATTTTTCATGCGTGGTTTCTGAAGACTTTGGGTGGGCGTCAAGTCAAGCCCTTCCTCTCTTTCCTTATGGAAATAAAAAAGTTCAATGCATTACTGTTAAACAAAAAAAATATATAATCAGAATTTGTAATTTATTATTATTATTCAGGTCAGATATGCATATGTATACAGTATACATGTATAAATCACTGGCTAACCATATTGAAAATATAAAATAAAAAATGGTGACTGAAACGATTCAAATGATTATTTCCATGCTTTATCCAAAAAAAAACGACCATCGACCATTGACCCTGTCTTGAAGAGAACAAATGATTTTCCGCGTTTAGAGAATACTTTTCAAGGTCGCGAATTCTTGCTTCCTACTTGATAGATGCTGGTAGCTACACTTTCGAACATAAATTTCCCACCAAATTATCATAATTTTGTTAAAAAAAAAATTGAACTTTTCAATTGATTGTCTTCAGTTGACCCATGTTGAGACATGAGAGCTTCAATGAATGGAAAATAAGACTTTTGCATGTGAAGGTTGCTTTCTTCATTGGAGCAAATATAGAGCCACAAAAAAGACCAAATATCCCCATTTTTGTGTTAAAATCAAAAATCAAACTCTATATATCATATTTGTGGGTTCATTTTGGATCCAATGGTTGGATCAAATTTGTGTCACGAATGCAACTAGTTTCTTACATATTGTATACGTATTACGCGTACTCACATCCTTTAATTTGAGCACTATTAAATTGGCACATATTTTATTGATTTTCAAATCATTTCACATTTGATGGTATTCAAGCCGTAGATTATAGTATCTTTAGGTGGTGTTTGGTTTTAAGAAATGGGAGGGGAGGAGAGGAGAGGAGAAGAGAAAAAAGGAGAGGAATGGAGAGGTGATAAAAGGAAAAGAGTGTAGAAATTAATTGTTATTGTTTGGTTTCATATTAAATTTGAAAGGAAAAGAAATTATATATATTTTATTTGGACAAATATACTCACTATCTTTAATGTTAATGTTGTTAATAAATTAAAAAATAATAAAACTATGAATTAATTCAATCTAGAAATTATCTAATTAAATAACAAATTTTATTTTTTAAAATTACAGCATCTGGCCATAGACCGCCACCGTTGACCGCCATTGATTGTCATTTTTCATCGCGTTAAATGCATAATAATGATAAGAAATAGACGATTTACTCATTGGAAATGTTAATTTTGCAGAAAATATATTATATAGTTGGAAATATGAGAGTTAAAATTTTCCCAAGCATGTAAACAAGACTTGAGATAAATAAAAATGTATATTAACATTTCTAACCTCATAAAGTTGTAGATCGGCTTATGAAGATTCCATTGGTACCGGTTTTGATGGTAAAACGCATTTCCGGCGAGTCTCCGACGAGTCACTTTACTATTTTTTTAAAAATAAGTTTATCCTATTAATTTAAGAAAATAAATATAAATTATTTGTACTTTTAATTTATTTAAAATTGATTTTATTTAGAGGATAATATTGAAATTTTTGTGTTTAAACAGATAAGGAATTTGAAATCCTTAGTCATTGATAAGAAATATAAATTCTTCAAATTGATGGAAATTAAATTTCAATTTAATTCCATTAAACTTGATCCAACCAAAAAATGAAAAATAGAGAAGAAATTGAATTCTTTTCCTCTCCCCACTTCTCTACCCCCCAGCAAACATAGCCTTAAGGTATCATAGTCGGACCTATGCATCAAATGATGCCAATACCGAATTCTCTTTTTCACTTTTATTCCTTTTTGTTGCAAAGCTCCGTGAGTCATTACTTAAGTAGTAAGTACATTCAGAATTAGACAATGTAACTAAAATTAAGGGGATTTTTGAAATTATGAATAGACAACTGTAACTTAAAAGTTATAGTACTAAAGTATTTGGTAAATACTATTTATTGTAATTTAAAAGGTGGATTAATTTAAATTTATACTTATATAATGAAAAATCTATTATACTTTTACTAAATTTGTCAAAATCATTATTTTGACCTAAACGGTTATATGATTTTTTATTTGGATGATAACAAACAATGTGTTAAGAATATGTTAGGGTGTGTGTGTGTGTGTTTCAAATCTCACTAGCTCTTGAAAGACAAAAATCCGACATGTGAGATCAAGTTCAAGGCACTCAATAGATAAAGACAAAAAGTAAATCAAGGACAAGTATCAAAGATACTAGCTTAGGTGATTTCTCTTGTTACATTTCTTATAAAGTTAGTACAATTAAATTTATGCATGATTAAGTATTTAAAATTTCAAATTATTTTTCATGAAATTTTAAATAAATCATTATTTTCATAATATAAAAGTTCTATACTTAAAAGTAGAAATGACTTTATAAAATTGGTTGTTTTTAAATTTATGAGATAAATTAAAAAAATTTTAAAAATTTTGAAAACTTTGAAATCAACAAGTATTGTTTGAAATTCTAAAAGTGAATTTAATTGAAATGTTCTATAACATTTAACGCCATAACATAATATTATAAAGGTTTTAGACCAAGCTGTAATTTTAGAAAATTAGTGGCTCACCGTTTCATTGTAGCGGCTAACTAATAATTTTTTAGGAGTTTTTTTGGAATCAAATGGTAAATTGTTTACTCACAAGTAGCAAGCCGACTTTGAACAAAGAAGTCTCGGAGTCAAACTGTGAATCGATTAAATCGCAAGCAACAAGCCGATTCCAATTAGTGGACTCTCTAGAATTAAATTGTAAATTGACAATTTTCAAGTGGCCATCCAATCACGCAAAATTTTTTAATTGTTTCATAACAGTAACTTGCCACATAAGCCAAACGGCAGTCCACATACCCAGAATGTGAAAAACAGTTACTTGTCTTGTTAAAACTATAAAATGGCAAATCAAACTAATTGCAAGAGAGTTCTTTAATCTTTATCAAGTTTAAACTTGTTCATACAAATCATCTTAAACCTTCATTCATACACTGATTTATTATTGAGCTGTCATTTGCTTACATACTCTTGTGAGGAGTGCAATCTTTGTAATCTTCATTTCAACATAAACTTGATTATAAGTGATTATAAGTGTGGTAAACACTTAGGAAAAGAGAAATGAAAACATCTCAAATTATAAAAGTTTATTGACACATTAGAAGTTAATTCAAAACATCTTGAATCCTTGGATTGTAAAGCTTAGTTAATGAAATTCTTAAACTTGGCTTACTTGAAGTCATGGAGAACTACGTAAAATAATCATGTTCATTTTCTCTACACTTAACCCTTTAAATTTTTTGTTGTCGAAATTATTATTATCATTGGTTGCGGTAATTGTTGGTATTGAATTATAGTATTATTTTTAATTTTTTTTAAAACCCAATTCACTCTCTTTGAATTACCTAACTAAAATTTTACATTATTTAAAAATTATATTTATTATATATAAATAACTTTTATTTTATAATTCTTTTCAACAACAACTATAGCTTTTCAATAATTAACCGGCCTAAAATGAGGAAAAAAATGAATGCCCGCGATTGCAAACTCAATAGAAAAAGCACAAGAGACAAAGCAAAACAATGACTTGTCGTCCCTTTAATTTAAAGATTACTTCTAATGATGTAATATAATATATCGGGATTAAGCTTAAATAATGATGTTGGCCCCGCCCGAAGCTTCCGTAATCATAGGTATCACTTTATCCATCTATAACCACTTCCACTATTTTCATCTTATCTTTTTCATTATCTTGACTTTTCTTTTTATGTAAGATAAGAGTTTCCCTTTAATAAAAAAAAAAAAAACCAGAACATCAGCATGAAGAGAGTAATTTTAACACAGAGAAATGGGCATTCGAGAATGATGAAAGAAACTCTTCAGGAATCAGGATCTACTTCTCAGTCCTTTAACTTAAATGTTTCTGAACTTTATTTTTATTTTAAAAAATGAAAAACAAAACATGAAGACCAATCGAGAAAGAAGAGAAACAAATTAACATTGGCTTAAATGCAAGACAAGAGCGAGAGGGGAGTGACTTAAAAGCATAGAAAAAGGAGAAGTAAAGTTATGGATGCCACATGTTGTTACTTAAAATTTGTTAACTCGAAGTATCCAGTCTCATAATTTGCCGTTCATGACCCGCTGTCACTAAATAATAAGTTAATAACTGCGGTCGATGAAAAGGCAAAGCCTATCATATGGCATGTCAATTTTACTTTTGTGATGATGTTGATCAGTTGATGTTAAAACATGTAAGCTTTACTTAATCGAATATTTAGCTTGTAACTTAATGAATGTGTTAATAATTATTTATATAATTCAATGTTGGATCAGTTGCAGTATAAAATTTATATTCCAACTGAATAACATAATACTTTTCTTATTAAAATTAGAGTTATAATAGTAATTGCTAAGTTAACCTCTTTTTCAATAACACATCAAGTAAGTATATTAAAATATTAGAATTGAGTTAAACACCTATTAAACTTTTTTTTTTTCACTTTTTTTTTTGGGTAGAATTACCAACCAATTTAATCAATTTACCATAATTTTAATCAAAAAGTGTAAATTACTTCTTGTTGGCAAATGTGTATAAGAGAGAGCTAAAGGAAGACCATCATATCAGTTTACGTCGAGATCTTGGTACTAATTTTGAGATTCAAAAATAGAATCTATGTTTAGTTTGATCATGATTATTGATGTATGATATAGGATTCATGTCCACAATATTTTGTAAAGTTGACCTTATAGAGCTGTCTTCTTTCTTTTTTATGATTCAATAATTGATTGCTTAATCCATATTTACAAAAGAAACATTCAATTAATAAAATCATTTATTAAAACCATTAGAGCACCCTCGACATTATTAAGATATTTCATTTGACAAACATGTGTAACTACAAATCACTAAGAGGTATATTAATAAGTATCTTTTTAAGAGGCCAGAAAAATAAAAAGAGAAATTTTTTTTTTCAAATCATTGCTTCAATACCAAGGTTAATTTGGATATCAATAAATATGATTGTCCTTCACTAGTGGCATGATTTTGAAGTGTTAACAAAACTCTGGCAAGCTTTCAAACTTTCTCTGTCCATGCTTTTTGTTTTTTTTCTTTCAATTTCTTCTTGTCTCTCAAATATAATCTCAATATAATAGCACCCCCATTAGTGCATTAATTAATAAGATGCAAAAGGACAAGAGCCCCTAACTATGGAATGATTTGGAGACTTAACAAGAAGCCATTTGTCTGAAAATCTCAGTCTTTGTGTCGTCGTCTCTTTATAATGAGTAATGAACAATGCACATCCCCAAATTTCAACCCATCATAAATGGAGTTCCCAATACTATCATGAGGTGCAAAATAATTAATTAAATAGAAGATCATATTAGGGTCAAAAAACATTAAGACACCCCATAAGACACGCTCTCTCTTTAAGCTAGGAGCTGACTTTCTTCACGGTAATGGACAGCCTCTCAGGGGCCTTAACTATGTTCCTAAACAAAATTTAATGTAGGGCACTTTTTTACATCCACGTCACGAGTACCACCACCATAACATCCCCATTCCCCACCGTTTGATCTTCTCTAATTGAAATCAAGATAACATCATTGACAACAGTTTGGTGTCATGATATCTCTTTATTTTCTGGATCTTGAACGGTGCTGATTAGAAATGTAGAATAATTTGTAATTTTGTCAAGGTGATACCTTTGACAATAGTAAGGTGCTAGAGGACTTGTACATTTTCTAAATTCCAAAGGGGATGTTTGTCATAGACCTTAAGTGTCAAGACCAAATATATTTTTCTACCATGATTATCTCTTTGACAATAGTCAAGAATAAATACATTTGTCTATTTTCTAAATTTTAAAATGTAATTCCATCACCGATTAAAAATATTTATATCAATATGTATTTTCATGAAGCTTATTAGGGCGTTGTTCTATTTTAAGCCACTTAAAGAATATTTCCATTGGTCTATTTTTTATATTTCAAAAGGTAAATTTTATTATCCACTATAAAAGTGTTTGGACCAATTTATTTATGAAAAAATATCCACCGTCCACCCGTTTTTTTTTCACTTTTGCACAAATACACAAATTCTAATTTTTTTAGCTCCGCTTCACCTGAACTTATATCTTTTTTCACATTTCCACCTCTGTCTACAAATCGTCAAGACGTTGCTAATGTCATAAGGATAAAATGATAATTTCACCTACGCTTCGAAAACGACATCGTTTAAGATATGTAATAAGGAGAAAAAAAAATGAGGCATAGTGGTCCACCAGCACAGCAAGCAGCGAAAATGATTCCCCACCACCATGCATGAAGAAGCAACAAAATCCCGCCATATTTCCTGTAGTTTCCTTGCATTTTCATCAATGAACCACACTTAAGTTTCAAATCTTTTGTTAATTCGAAGATTCAAAGGCATTGATGAAAGCGGTGAGCTGTTACGAAGTCGCGACGTTTTGGTTTTTTTAGGTGTTTGAAGCTACAATCAAGTGAGTTTTGTTTTATTTACTTATTTTCATATAATTTTTCACATGAAATAATTTTTTTGAAACAATGTCTGGTGATGTTGTTAATTGTTGTTACTGGAAACCCTAGAATATAGATTAGTTTGATTTGTAACACATTTGTTGGTGGTAATGATAAATTGGGGAGTAATTGGTGTTTTCGGCTGTTGAGATGCAAATTCATGAAAGATTATGCTGCTATAGTTAAATGTATGTTTATCCCATGCATGCTTAAGTATCTTTGCCTGTGGTTTATGTATAAAATTTGGGGCTTTTGAAAATTTTTGGTTGCTGAACTATGGGCCATGGTTTTTTGAAATATTTTAACCCCTGACTATGTATGTATCTATATCTCTTAGCCCCCCGAGGAAGATTCGGCTGTTGCATGCAAAATTATAATGTTTAAAAAACTAGCTACAATTTTAACCTCTAGCTATACATGCATCTATATCCAGCAAGATGTTTGTTTCTATGCCTTTTCTTTAAGTTTCTGACTTGCAATATTAATAATACATTAATAAGAAAATAGTAGAGTTAGTGATATCTTTTCGAGGCATGAAGAAGAATTAAGGGTTGTAGGTATCTATCTGTGTTTTAGAACTTAAGAACTGTAAACCAATGCTGAATCTTTTTTTTTTTTTTGGGACATCTAAGATACGACAAGTAGAGCTAGTGATATCCTTTCGAGGCATGAAAAAGAATTTAGGATTGCTTCAACCTGATTGTACAGTTGCGAAGATTAAAGATGTTGTTTTAAGCATTACGAGTCCATATGGGTTAGATTGTGCTTCAAAAGTCATGTTATATGTTACGAACTTGGAAAATCAGGCTAAGATTGCACTGGATTCAGATTTTGGGCTAGAAGTTTTGCTTAAAATTCATCAGGTTTTAGGTGTTAATACTCTTACAGTTGAAGTTGCGCCAACATTGTACCCTCAGTTTCAAGATTCTGCCTTATTGCAGGCATTATTCACTAACCTAGGAGTTGTTTTGCCTGGTGAATTAATTAATCAGTTGAATGATTTTGTCGGGGAAAATGCCTCTGTTGGGGGACAAGCTTCTGTTAGAAATGATGCTATTGTTAAGGGACAAGCTACCGTTAGGGGTGGTGAATCTGACGAAGATGTATTATTATCTGACTACTCGGACAGAAATAATTGCAGCGATGATGATGTTAATGCAAAAGTCATGCAAGCTGAAGATGACACTGTAGCTACTCTTGTTGATGAGGATAGTGAAGGCACTACTGAAGCTGAAGTTGATTTTGATTCAGATGGTAATTTATCTGGTGATAATAATAAGGTAAAAGAGGTCGTTGATTCTTCCGATGATGATATTGAGCTTGGGACTGTCAAATTAACCAATTACGTACAGTAACATGAGTATAAAGTGGGTGCTGATGGGAAAAATAGGCTAAAATTAGGACATGTTTTTAGAGATATTGCTCATTTTAGAGAGATATTGCATGAAGTGATTATTAGGAAAAGGTTTGCCATTAAAACAGTTTATAGTGAGCCAAGAAGATTTGTGGGTACTTGTAAAGTGCCTGGCTGTCCATGGTATGCAATTGGGGCAAAACTAAATGATGGAACTGGCTTTATATTGCGCGAATATAATAAGAAACATGAGTGCAGACTTACCAGCAAGACAGTGAAAGTTACTTCTTCTTGGGTAGCCACTAAAATAAAAAGACAGGTTACTATTGATCCGAATATGAAAATTGATCTTTTGAAGAATTTAATGCAAGAGTCGTATGGTTTGATGGTTGAAATTTTGACATTGTATCGGGCTAGAGCAAAGGCAAGAATGGAGGTTTTTGGGGATCATTCGAAGGGATATCAGAAGCTGTTTGAGTATGCTGCAGCTATTCACAAAGCTGATCCGGGAGCAATATATAAGGTGTTGTGTGATGATGTTTCTATACCCGACAAAGTATTATTCCAGAGATTTTTTGTTTCATTTTCGGCACAAATAAATGCATTTCTTAATGGCTGTAGGCTTTTTATTGGAGTAGATGGATGTCACTTGAAAGGTAAATATGAGGGAGTACTGTTAGCCGCTGTTGGTATGGATGGTAATAATGAGATTGTCCCAGTGTGTGTTTGTGAGATTGAGAATACATAGACATAGAGATGGTTTATGGAGCACTTGCATAGTTATCTAGATGATGGGAGCAGGTGACTTTTGTTAGTGACAGACAAAAAGGATTGATTAATGCAATTTCAAATATATAATCTACTGCTTATCATAGGGCATGTTCTAGGCATGTTTATGATAATTTTTCTAAGTCATTTGCTGGTGCACAGTTGAAACAATTGTTTGGAAAACTACTAAGAGCTGTAACAAGCATGATTTTGAGGAGGCAATGGCAGAGAAAAAAGTTGTAAAAGAGGCTGCCTTTGAATGGTTGGGCAAAGAACTAAATGGTTATAGTTGGTCGATGCACACGTATGACAGAAATTACATGGTAGACCGGACTGACAACAATGCGTTAGAGTGCTTCAACAGTTGGATATTACCTTACCGAGACAGATCTTGCTTGACACTGCTTGAAGAAATCAAATGTAGGTTTATGAAATGTTTTACAAAGAGAATAAACGAGGCAGCCACTTGGAAGGGGCAGCTGACACCTAAAGTTGTAAGAGAGTTGGACAAAAAAAAGAAAGCTTGCACAGAAAATGATTGTACAAGCTTCTGGTGAGCTGAATTTTCAAGTCATGGATGCAGCCTACAGTCCACCTAGAAGGTTTGTGGTGAAGTTAGAGTGCAGAACATGTGATTGCGGTTATTGAAAAATTGACGGCCTCCCCTGTCAACATGCGATGGCTGCCATTGGATATGCAAGACATGCAATTGAGGAGTATGTTCCAGCATGGTTTGCTCGACAGACTTACATTAACACTTATTCAGTGATGTTTAGCCCCCTTCTGAATTAGTGTACATGGGAGCGTATAGGAAGACCATTGATTGATCCACCAATTGTGTAGACGAAGGTTAAAAGACCTAAAAAATCAAGGAAAAGAGCAGAAAATGAGCCTCATAAAGAGAGAAGAAAATTCTTTGTTATTTACTCATTTTGTGGTGGCTCCAACCATAATGTGAGGTCATGTCCATTAAGGCCATCTGTTGCAAGGGCAAATAGAGCTAAAAATCATAACTCTCAGGTACGAGCAATATACTATTTAATAGTTTATTATTATACATTATATATAATTGTTATTATTTATTTTATATATATATATATATATATATACTGTCATTAAATAACAAACATAATGTTTTGTAGGCATCAACTACCTCAATTCAGCCATTAAATGCTTCACAACAAGCAATAAGGAGAAGAAAACATGTGTTGACTTGTTTCATTTCATTTTTTTGTGGCTGTCCAATTTGTTTTATGCATAACATAATATTCATTTATAAATCAATGTAGGCATCACAGACAGCATCAGCAGCAAAGTCAGTTGCTTCAGAAGCTGCTACATTACAGACAATAAGAAATGTGTTTTTTTTTGTTGAAGTTTTTTTTTTGTTTAAGTTCTTAAATTAATGTAACATTTATTTAGATGCCAAGTGGTCTAGGTCAAAGTTCTAATACTAGAACGAGGAAAAGAAGGGCTTAAGTTAGCTCTGGAAATGCTGGAACAAGTGGTGGACAATCAAGACGGGGACTGTCACAATCTGAAAATCCATCTCAAGCTTCAAATGTGACATGTTCTTTGTAATGATGAATGAGAGAACAAACTAAAAATGTTTTAACTTGCTATTTTGATTGTTATTTTGGAATCTCACTAGTTATTTTGGAATAATATTGCTAGTTATTTTGGAATGTTGCTGGTTATATCGAAGTTAATTGTTACTTGAACTGTATTTTAATGACATATTTAATTGTTATTTTGGCTGTTTTTTGGATAATTAGATATGTTGTTTTTGGTTTATTATGGTTGAAGTTATATTATTTACAATGAATTTAAGTTGACTGGCTCTAGGATAATTAGAACATAATTAAGCTCATTTTATTCATGCATATTTTGTAGGATATATTACATTTTAGTAAACACAATAGCACAGACAAATACTAGCATAATTATTATACATTTAAGCCTTCCTTCAATGACCTTTAGCCTTTTCTTTATCTTTGCCACATCATCAACTTGAAAGTTGATTGCATTCAGCTCTAAATTTTGATTATCTGCCATCTGGTCACTATTGCTAGGGTATGTGAGAGTTTCGGCTGTAAACCATTGCCAAAACTTCCATTTATTGAACCTGCATGACCAAACATTGCATTACGATTCTGTGGTGCAGTGGAAACCATAGCACATGCTTGCACACCACAAAAACAATGAATTGGAGTGCATTTAACTTTTCTATGTGGCTGTCCACTGGCTGCAGAACTTGAATTATGACTTGATGCCATTTTTTAATTGAATGTGTGGATGATGTGTTTGAAAGAATGGTTGAGCAGGTGATATTTGTAATGGTTAAGTTGTTGTTGTCTTTGACTTAATAAAAATTGGGTGGTTATGATGTTTAAATGTGTAGATAATGAGTTTCAATGAATGAGATAATTGTTGGCTTGAATGTGTAAATGATGGGTTATGTGTGTATGAACAGATTTTAGATTGTATGAGCAGGTTTATATGAAGAAATGATCGTGAGTTGTGGTTGGTTTGTGAGCGGCTTGTATATTTACTTGAATGGTAGAGGTTTCACACAAATATGTAACAAATCATGGGTTTAAATACCCAAAATTGTAGTCGTTGGGAGGCAACGGCTACAATACTACAAAGCCAATATTTTTGCGTTCATTTAGGGTAAATATGTAATTTTTCTTTGTAGGGATAAAAAAGTAATTTGGATAATATTCCGTTAGTTTCATTGACGATTTGCAAACGAGGATGGAAATGTGAAAAAATATATAAGTTCAGGTGGAGCGGAACAAAGATATAAGTTCAGGTGGAGCGGAACTCAAAAAATTAAGATTTGTATATTTGTGTAAAAATAAAAATAAAAATGAGTGGATTGTGGATATTTTTTCTTTATTTATTTTTTGTTCATGATGATCTATTTGGAAAAAGTCAAGAGTCTATGTACCCGTCTATTTTTTAAAATTTAAAGTGTAAATTCGTCATCAATTAAAAGTATTTAGATTAACATGTATTTTTTTAAAGTTGTTAGATGTGCGAGGGAATATTATACCATTTAAAACACCTAAAAAGAACATCCACGATGGCAAGTTGCCAACGCCACCATTGCCAGTGGATTGACTAAAAATTTTGATCGTGGTGATGATCCTGGAACAATCCAATGGTGGGAAACACAAATATGAATGCAAAATGGCAAAAGGAAGAATGGAGCCCACTAAAAATTAGTTGATATGTATAAAGCTCGTCACCTATGTCTATGTTTAGTGCAAAGGGAAAGGCCAAAGGAGGCAAAAGACAAAAGAGAGAGAAAAACATGGAGAAAGCAAAATAAGAGGAAAATAGAAAGAGAATGAGAATGAGAATGAGCCATTTTGATTTGAAAAATCAAACCGCTCCAAATTCTCCAATCCCAATTCATCAAACCCGATAAAATTTCAAACCCATCCTTAAAAGTCTTCTCTCTTCAATACCCAGATCTTATTTTCTCAAAATTTCATCAAATTTTTCCCTCTTTGATTCATTTATACTTCATATTGACCATTTCCCTCTGTTTTCTCTGCTTCTCGTCATCAAGAACCATTTGTTTTTTTTTCCCTAAATAAGAGAAATAGTCATATTGGGAATTCATGACCCTGTATTCAAAATGATCATGTAGAATCTTCTGACTTCTCAGGAAGCTTTTACTAAATTTCTTTGGCCAGAAATTCCCCTGCTTCTTCAATTTGTCTCTGTTTTAGTCTCAGAATCTTCAATATTTTAGCCAAAGCAATTTTTTGTTTCTTTCTTTTGGATATAAATTTATCATATTTAGCAAAAAACAAAGAAACAAAGGAAGAAAAGGGCCGTAATTTCAATATGGGAATTCAAAAAGATCGAATCAAATTCAACGTTGGTGGCAGAATCTTTGAAACAACAGCTACAACTCTTGCAAATGCAGGCCGCAACTCGTTTTTCGGTGCATTTTTTGATGAAAATTGGGATTTGAACTCACAATTCTTCAACAATTCCAATGAAAGTTTCTTCATTGATCGAAACGCTGATTGCTTTTCCATTCTGCTTGATCTTCTCCGCACAGGTGATCTCAACATTCCGCCAAATATCCCAGAAAGGCTTCTTTATAGAGAAGCTTCATTTTATGGGCTTTTGGATCATGTTCGATCAGCTAAATGGGGTCCCTTTGATGGCAACAGACTGAGACTGGACCAGTCTGTAACGGGTCAGGCTCCCGGTGATGGGACTGCTATCCGGGCTGGCCCGGATGGCGGGTGTTGCGTGGCGCATGGCAGCATGGTACATGTGTATGATTGGATGTTAGAAGAACATCCACCAATTAATCTTGATTACCAAAGAGTTAATGATATTGGTTGGGTTGATTCTGATAATGTCGTGATTAGTGTTTGTGAAAGGTTAGGTAGCAGAGATGGTGGCATGGGGTTATTTAATGCATCAACTGGTGAGTTGAGATTCAAATTTCAAGTTAGTCATGAGAATCAAGTGAAGAGTTACACGGCTGGTGCTTTGAGTTTTAGTAGTGATTATAAGATATTTTCCAGTTGTAAAGGGAGAAGCCATGAGTATGGAGTTGGGGTTTGGGATCAAGTGACAGGAAAGCAAATTGATTTCTTTTATGAAAGTCCAGGTTGGTCACTTGGTGATGCTGATAAATTGCAGTGGTTGAATGGAAGCAATTGTTTGTTGGTCGCAACTTTGTTTCCGAGGAAGGATAATTGTTACATTAGTTTGCTTGATTTCAGGGAGAAGAATATGGTTTGGTCTTGGTCTGATATTGGTGCTCCTTTAACAGTCGATGAAAAGAGAGTCAGAGATGCTATAGCTATGGAGGAGAGTAACTCCATTTGTGTCGTGAATGAATACGAGGATTTGGGGTTCATTGATTTGAGGATTTCAGGAGGGAGTGTGAGGTGGAGCTCAAGAAGTAGGTTGATGAAAGGGAACATGCCGGAAGAACCTTGTTATCCAAAGCTGGCATTGCATGAAGGGCAACTGTTTTCATCGATGAATGATTCGATTTCTGTCTTTTGTGGTCCGGATTGGGTGTTAACATCTAGGCTTCGACGAAGCTATGGAGGTTCCATATGTGATTTTTCCATTGGCGGTGATCGGCTTTTTGCTCTTCACAGTGAGGAAAATGTGTTTGATATATGGGAATCTCCACCTTCCCCAATTATATGATACAGAATATGATGGTTTGCTTGTTCTTATGAGTTTTGTTTCTTACAATTTGATACATGTTTTTCGCATATCTTTTTCATTAGGTTGTAACATATATAGGAAATTGCAGATGAACAAATAGGTTAGGCAAAATCTAAGAAACAGATGTTGGAGTTGTGTTTGTATATGATAGAGTTTGCTTTTATTAAAAAAGAAATGAAATTGATCGATGAACTACCATTTCATAATACAAAAGCAATGATTATCCACTTGGCATAAATGTCAAACTGAATGCTTAACTGCCAAATTATGAAAATCAAAGTTTGCATAAACTGCAGCTTTTCTTTTCTCTCATTTTTAAGGCAGCGTTATTTAAATTCTTTTTCTTCTTTTTGACCTGTGCTTTCACTAGGTTAACTTATCCTTACAGATTTGGTGATCCCACTGACTTTGGTAAAGATTCCAGATTCCTCTGTGTGTTTCTATTTGTCTGAGATGCTGTTTGCATGTGAGCAGTTGCAACTGCTCAACTGACAGATTTATGATGTTTTTCACTTTGCGTAAAGAAAGGTTTGTGCTGTCTTGCTTTAGTTTCTGGTAAGCCCCTTTTTTTCTGGTGACATGTGCCAACGAACGATCATACCCACATCAACAAACCTTGTCCTCAATTCTTTTTTTAATCTTTGTCATTCATAAATCCTGAATCTTGAGTGACTAGATCATCAAATTCGTTCAATATTGCATGAATTTTGTTACTTCCAATAGGCAAATTTCAAAAGCCAGGAAGTGGAAAAAAGAAAAAAAAAAAGGCCACATCATTTCAGATTTCAGTAAGTTTATCCCTTAATGATTATTTAAAGATAACTTAGATTTAACTTATAATTATTCATGTTGTTCAATGAATAGAACAAAGAAATTGTCGGTAATACATTTATTTATTATGTAAGAAGATGGTCAGTGAAAGGAAATCATACTCAGCCGCCGACTGTATTAATCAGTTGCGCCAACCATTATAACCCTAACCCTAGATTATATATTTATTTAATTATTTAATTTAGTTTTTTAGCTGCTGCGGTCCCTAAAACCTCGTGTTTATCTATAATTCAGAGATCTAAGCACAATTTAGCATGAAAATAGTTGGTGATTATGAAGCTGGCAAAATCTAATGAACAAGAGTCAAAATCTAATAACTGGCAACAGTTAATTTCCAGGAACCCTTCATTTTGACTATTTCTCCCCTACTCAATTGGAAATGTTAGGAAAGATTAGTTTCAACAATGTAAGCAACATCTAATTAACGGGAACAGATACACCTAATTTGACCAAAAAAGTGAACACTTACGAATAAGAAATAAGTGAAAAGAGATGGATTGAGGAAGCGGCAAAAATTCAAGCATGATCAGGCATCACACTTTTGAGGAATTTAATTGGTTGAGAATCTTCGGGGGCAAGTTGGTCAAACGCCACATAATTTTGCTCCTTGTCATAGACGTGGCATACCGTCATTATTGTCTTCATCAAACGCCAATTCCATGAAGCCTCGTTCAAATACTGATACAATATAAGAAAAGCTTGAGTTTATCAGTATGCTTTTGGAAAGTTTGAAATTTTCTCAAAGCCCTTTATCAAGTCTTCTGACTAGTAAAAGATCCACTGAAGAGAGTATTTCCCTAAACTTAACATGAATTACGTTGAAGGCATAGATGGAGATAGAGAGAGTGTAAAAGATAAGCAGTTGTACCTTCCCCCAATTCTGTTGGGTAGATTTATGAGCTGCCCTCAAATTATAGCTTGGTATTCTTGGAGAGATATGATGAGGGATGTGGACATTGATGTCATGGCAGAGAATCTCAATCCTGTAAAATGTAAAATTAGAAACTGTAATCATTTGCACTGATTGTAAGCATCAATTTATAGGTCAGCAAATAGAAACAAAGGAAATTAGACAATTTTCAATGGTTTTCAAGCAATTCCATACACGAATTTGAACCTATTAGTCAAATACTCGAGTTATTGGTGTTGACATTTGCTTGAGTCTAATGTCTCAAGGCCGACAATCAGGCAAAAAGCCAGAAATTTCCTGCTCCATGAAGACCAAGAATCAGGGGCTGTTTCATACTCATGTTTGTTAAACCTATGGACAATTTATGGTAGATACTGTCGTAGAGATAACTCTCAAGAATGTACGTCCCCTTGTCCTTAATCTGGCGTTAGGGATTAAAAAAAAAAAAAAAAGACCCCAGAGTCACTAACGACCCATAAGCGCTTGCAGTAAAGCCAGAAGACAACATGAAGTAGGCTAAAATGTTCATAAAAGCTAGCAGTTTATTAATTTTTAGTCTATCAGAGGTAGAACTTTGTAGACTGATTAGCACGAATGGTATCGCAGCTGCTTTTGGAAATAAAATTCAATACGAGGCATCTGCAATTTAAACCTGCCAATAATGCTAAATTCTTCTATCTGATTTTGACTTCTAGAAAGTTTATCAACTGTATGTCAAATCAACACGAAACAGAAAAGAGTGGTTGTTAAAGCAGATCACATTTATTACCATTTAGGGTAATCACAATGAACTGTCCCATTAAGCTGGGCTTGGGCTGCATTCCACTCATTTGGAGATTTGAAAGGAATGTGAGGAGCCGTATGATGCACCATTGTGAAAGTACTCATCTACAAATAAATTAAAATTTCAACTTGAATATTAAATTGTCAAATAATACTTCAAAATAAAAACATAAGATACCAGGAGGGAGTGTTACCCAGAAGTGATAGCCCAACCATGGCATCAACCAGTACTTTATCCATCCTGCAATTCCGGTCTTCAATATAATTAGAGGCCATCCAACTGCCATAAATGCAAAAACACATGCCAAACTTATCTTCACCCTTTTAACTTCATTTGGCCTGAACTTGCTCAAATCAAAGTGCCAGATCAACCTAGTAGAAAGGTTAAGAATGTTGAGACACATGTACGTAAAGACGTAAACTAAATTATATAATTTCTCAATTACTGGTTACATACCAGTGAGCTATTGACATCCAAGGTCGAAAAGGGCCATATCCATATATTATTGCTTTGCGCAAGAAGGGAAATGTGTCAAACTCCTCTTTCCAAACAGGATGCCAAGCTGTATCTCCGTACAGCCTAGACAGTATAAGATTATTAAAGGAAGTTTCAAGATGAAGAAAGGAAGTGGAAAAATTTAGATCAAGTTGGAAGTCAGCCTGACTATCAAGAAAACAACACTTTTGAATTCACTTGTAGCGACAAAAACAAGGATATATCACATATTTGAGACCAACAAAAGACAAGATCCTGGTACAGCAACATCAGGTATCTTTTAAACATGGATATCTAAGGTGAATAAAATGCACATATGTATCACCTGTTGGAATGCTGACAACAGAATTTTGTGTAGAAATAGTTTTAAACCAATTAGCAGGTTAGAATTTTCATCTTTAATTCTATTAATTTAAGTTATTACTCAGGTGGACAAGCAATCAAGCCTGCTGTAGAGAGTTGGAGAGATATGCTGGCATCACAATAAGAACATTTCTCCATATTATAAGGTAAGATGACACTAAAGAAAACGCATTCTTGAGATTCCAGCAAGACAGAAACAAATAAATTAATAAGGAAATTATACACACATGTTTGTTTTGGCATGATGCTTGTCGTGCTTAAACCGCCAGGGTTCATATGGGTATATCAGTGGCAGAAAGGCCAGAGTTCCCACGATGTCTTCCAGTAGCTTGTTCTTCGAAAATGATTTGTGGGCACAATCATGGCCTATAACAAAGAACTAAAAAATGGGAGACAAAAACAAAATAGAAGTTGGCAAATATGTACACTCAGCACATTTCAAAATAACACCTTAACTCAACATGGCAAAAGAAATCAACGTAACTAACCCCTGTGACTGCAGTCCCTGTCCATGCCCAAGCCAAAGGAAGCAAATACCATGGGGCCTTTGAGATCATGAGAAGCCCCAATATATATGAACTGACGGATATTAAAACAGACTTCCATGCTTTCACATCATCAATCTCAAATACCTTATAACACAAAGTTGAAAGGGGAAAAAAATGCTGTTAACATTTAAGAAGATATTGTTTCGACTTCCAAAGCTCACATCAGCACAATATTAAAAGAAAGCTTCTTTTCCACTTAAGGTACATCCTGGTATTTTACAAACTATCACCACAATTTTTTTATAGAACAAATTAAAGTATGAAAGAGTAAAATATTACCAGTGCCCCTATAGCTCTTGCTAATTTACCACAAAATTTAATTGCAGTATACATCTCCAATAACAGAATAATGGATAATTAGAAAATATTCTAAAGTTGAATGAACCAATGTTCGGCCAGAAATTCCCTTGATGGCAGGTACAAATTCACAATAGATTATATAAGAGAAGTAGTTTCCAGGAGAACAACATAAGCATTGAGGGTGCAAGAGGAAGCAAAAAGAAAAAGCACCTTCTTTGGGAGAGAATCAATGACATCCTTCATTGTCACATTTTCAGGAAGTGGCTCTCCGATTTGCCTAAACCCATAACTTTCCGCTATCTGCTTTCTATAACCCGCACTGTCTTCTGAAGGTGGTGCAACTGGAACGGCCACAGCCTGTATAAATCTAGTCCCTCGAGAGGGAATTGAACATCTTTTGTTCTTAACTCCCTTTACAAGAAGACTCTCCCACTTCAGCTGACAAAGGCCTGTCAACTCAGAAAAGGCATTATAAGGTGCAAATCACAGGGAGTCACAAATATCACATGCAGGGACAATCCACATGGTGGTTGTCTCATTCCATTTCAGTAAAGGATAATTTGACACACAGTCAATCCTTCATTCCAAAAATTATGCAAACTGCAACAAAGATTATGTATAGACATAAAATTTCAATTTTAACATTACAATTTACCTAGAAAAACTTATTCTTGTATGTAGTGGAAAGACAAAAAGCTAGGTAGCAGCTTCACAGCATGGCAAATCTAGATTTTTTGCTGAGTCATCCTATCATATTAATTAATCAGTCTCACAAAATTTCACTAAGTTATCAGAACCCAATCCAATAAAAATTTTGATTCAAAGCCTTAATGAGTTGATGTCCAATGATATATACCATTATCAATCAAACTCCAATTGGCAATCACTAAAAATCCAGCTATCATAAGCTAAACACACTAGTTAATAACTCCAAATTCATAAACCAAATCAATAAAAACTTGAAAACAACAACAATTTTGCAAGAAAATAACATAGAAGAGGAAAAGGGGGAAGCTTTAAATACCAGGTGAACTAAAGCATCCAATTTTCTGATTCCCAGTTGGCCTTTGATGGGGGCCCTGACAACAGCCAACCGGAAAAAAAAAACGATTAAACTTTACAACAATTAGCGAAAAAAGAAAAAAGAAAAAAGTGATGGGATTTGCTCACAATAAAAAGGAACATAGAATCTGCAAGTCTGCAAGCCATTATGTTTTGAGCAGGAGAAATGCAGAAATTCCAATTCACAAGAGCCCCCTTCCCACTTGATTATGTATTGGGATTGAGTGAATGTAAAAGAAGTGGATGGATAGAATTTCTATCGTGGGACAGTGGGGAAGCCAACAACGGCTGTGGCTTTATAAACTCACTTGTTTGCGGTCGGTACAGCGGCTAGCTGCGGAAGGCTTTACATGGGCAACTGTAGCCATTTGTTCAGACGTAATTTTCATTATAGTCCTTACTGTTTACTAAAATTTCAAATGTCGCACTTAATTTGAACAAAATCTGAGGCGCACACACTAATGCGCTTTGTCCAGATTCCAGAATTTATTTTTTAGCCACCCTTCCGCCAAAGACCTGGACGCTTAAATTTTAAAAAAGTAAAAATATCCGTACTTAAAAAATATTATAGTCAATGTTGTTTTCCACTTCACAAATTTGTATGCTGCTTTAACAATTTAATGTTGCTTTGTTATTGAACATGTGATATAGATATTGATGTGGTACTATCGGTAATTTCATGCCTATTATAAATAATAGTTCTTCTTAAGTAACTTCTTGCAAGAATACACACATAGTCGTTACTCAATTCTAATTAAACCTTTGCTTCTTTGGTCGGCACGTCCATTTTCAAACATTCAAATGGTGTGTGCATCACGTGTAATCTATGATCATATTTTTGGCTGTCGTTTTGGGTTTTGTCATTCTTTTCCACTTTACTGTCACTTGGTCCTTTTTTTTTATTATTTGATTTTTTTATTATATTTATATACACGTGAAAATAAATTTGACGTGATATGTGAAAAACTCATATCTTGAGTCATGTGATAGATTTTTCACTCTACCAAACTTATTTTTTGATGAACGATCTTTCTCAATTAAATATAATTTTCTTAGAGTTAGGTAAAATTTACTTATTAGTCCGTTTGACTTTATATTTCATCATTTATTTTTATACTGAATAATTTATGTAAATTATAATAAATGTAATTTATAAAAACTTTCTATCAAAAGAATTTTTGCAACATTATTTTTTTTCTTAATTTAATTTATTAGATTAATATTATCTCAAATCAAGCGACGTATTCAGTAAATAATTATTCACAATTCTTAGAATAACTTATTATACTATAATCTATAATGCACATGGTAAATATTAAGGTAAAGTAAATGTTAAGTTACAGTTGTAATTTATTCACACAAAATTCATGGGGAACAACAATACAACGGTGGGACCCACATGATTTTTATGTGTGGAGCAAGCTCCATATCTCATTTGTTGACACGGACCACACGGTCTATGGAAGGTAGGGTTGGCAAAATCCGGATCCGGATCCGGATTGAAATTTTAATATCTGGATTCGCATCCGGATCCGTAAAAAAATATGCGGATCCGGATGCGGGTAATATCTGCCCGGATTGCGGGCGGATATTCCGGATATCCGGATCCGGAAATATTAAAATTTATTAATAAAAATTTTAATAAAAAATGTAATAATTTACTTAATAATATCAAATAAAATCTAATAATAATTTAACAATAATTTAATACCTAGAATAACACATAACACTATAAAATCACAAATAAAAATACCATAATATACATCAAACATTAATAATAATATAAATTCAAGTGTAGCATCATCACAAATTCACAAATAAAATTATAAAAACACACAAATCTATATTAGATAACATGGATCTCAATATATTTCTTAATTTAATTTAACTTCTATATTTTTTAATTAATTCTATTATATTTTTTCACTTAACTTATATACATTTTTCATTTAATTTTGATTTAATAAATAATTTAATTAAAAAATAATGCGGATCCGGATATCCAGTTTTCCGGATGCATTTGCATCCGGATCCGGATCCGGATCCGTACTGATCTTAATTTTGAGGATCCAGATCCGCATTTTTTGATGTGCGGATCCGGATAATTTTGCCAACTCTAATGGAAGGATAACATTCTTTGCTTTTTCGCAATTAATCTATCATGCTCAAGATTTTTTTTTTTTATGTATATATTACAATTAGAATTTTACGACATCTGATCGGATATTAATGAGGCTACAGTATTATCGTTATAAGACAATCCCGAGGCACTATCCTCTCAATGTAAATTACCTCTTTTATTGAGGAGGAGATCTGGCCCGAATATGTGTTTAATCATACGTCCAAAGTTATTGGGTGCATGAATTATTAATGGGCCACGAGCCCATTTACTATGCTCAAGAAAATTTGTACTTCACTAAATCGATGGTGCATAAAGGATGAGGTTTTGTAAAACTGTAATGATGATTTTAACTTTTTGCACATAAATAATAATAACATGGACGGTGTGAAGTGACAAATGCCAATTTCCCGTTCCGCCCACCACCTCCGTTGACATTCAATTGTTCACCATAAACAGTATATTTTGAAAATTTAAGTGGAATATAATGTAAATAATAAAAAAATATTTTGGCCAAGTGGCTAGATTCACTCCTTTATAAATGCGAGAGAAATAGTTTGCATTTGTGGGGATTTAACTAAAAATTTTTTCTCAAAATATGAGTGGAGACACTCTTATCTCATATAACCTTTTGGGTGTTTTCTGCCCCCGGCATAATATTTGGGCTGCAGCTGCATAATATTTGGGCTGCAGCAGCAGCTGCATTATGCAAACCCGACGTCCCCCCTCTGGCTTGCTTAATGCTTGCCGCAGTAGCTTTCTTTTTTCTTTTCTTCTTCTTCTTCTTTTTTCCCCCTCTCCAAGCCGTTCATTCATATCCATAATATGTGATAAATATATTGATATATAGAAGTTCAGCTTAAAAGAAACTCCAAGAGTGAACAACAAATTTTCTAATTTTAGGCTATAAAACCAAACCAAGTATTACTGTGAAGGAGAGATCGAGGTAGGTAGAGTGACATTTCATTTAACAGTATAGGGAGAGCTATAATAATAAAAGCATAATAGCCCTTTATTACGGAAAGTCCCTCAGCTGCGACATTATACTTTTCGAGTGTAGTCTTTTTTTATTATATATTTTCCTAACATATTTTTCTAATATTTTCTTTATAGGTATTCTAAGAACCACAAGAAGCTGCAGCACGACCTTTTTTTTTTTAGCCTCGACATGGGTTCAATTTTTTGAATTTATTTTAGGAGACACATCAACAGTCATAAAAAAAACATTTTTACGTAACTTAACATACTCTAATGTATAATATAACTAATGCAAAATAATATATTGTGTCAAAAGCAACCTTTAATTAGTAAGTTGGAAAAAAAAAATACATAATCTTTTGATGACATATATTATAAAGTTCATTTTTTCAATGAAAATCCACATACTTGTAACTTTAATCATTTACATCATCTGAATTTCAGGCCTCATGTGGATTTTAATCTTGAAGGATACATTTTGATTAACACAGTTACGTAAAATTATTTTACCATACGCTTAGCTGCTTAAGCGATCCACCATAGCAATTAGGTTTCGTTGATTCTGCGGTGCAATTTCTTCCGTTTACCGTTCGCTCCCTACATTTAGATAAATGACACTTTATGGACAATTACGATATGTCGTCTATGCGAAGAAGGTTAATTTGTTAATTGTGTTGTGCTCTCAAAACTTTATCAGTGACACGTGTAAGAAGTCCACCGAGATTACGTGTCCTCCACTAACGGTCCCCACGTCAGGAAAGGCGCGACGCGTAATCGGTAGCCGATCCAATTCTTCGAGCTACAAATCCTTTTTTAGGCGCATAATATAAACACAAGAATAAGTACATATAACAAACAATAGCAAATCTCTCTTTGAATTGATTGATTCCCGGTAATCTGTCAACTTCACCAATATCTGTTTCTGTTACAAGCTCGTTATATAAAAAAAAAAAAAATTAATAATAATAATAATCCTGTTTCCACTCGCCAAACAGGTCATTATTAACTAATATCATCCAGCAAACAGCTGAAGCTTTAGGTTTTTTTTTTCCCTCTTTTTTTGCTTTTAGCTAATTTGTTCTTATCATTTCTTTTCTTTCACCGGAAGCTAAAAGTTGTTATTTAAAATTTCACATAGGAGAAGCGCTTCTGGCACCAAAGAGATTGATGATTCGTTGAAGAATAAAAATGTGTTGATTTTGGTGGTTGAATGAGGTGAAGTTCAGAAAAGCTTGGAAATGGCGTTGCTTCGTAGACTGTTTTTTCGTAAGCCGCCTGATGGACTGCTCGAGATCTCTGAGCGAGTTTACGGTTCGTTCGTTTCACTCGATGTGTGTAATATCTTATTGATTTTTTATCTTTTTTTTTTTTAAATCAAATTTACGAAGCAGTTTGTGTACTTCTTGTAAGTCGTGTTTGGCGAAACGAAAAATTAGAGTTCTTGGGCAGGATTTGAGTATTTATTGAAGATATCAGCTTATAGTTGACGCTGCCGAATGCAGCCTTAATGATTTAGTAAAAAAATGAATCTTTTTTGTTCTAATAATTCGGGGCTACTGAATGTAATTAATTACGAATTTCAAATTTGGTTAATGGAGGCTTCAGTTTATTTTATTTATTTTCTAATGAAACAGTTTCTTTGTTTTGCACAACCAATAGGACATGTAAAAAGCATTCTGTTAAGTATATCAGGAAACTGTTTATAAGGTACAAGGGTTTATAACTATTATTAGGCAGCTTAAATTTGGTAAATGTCCATGTGAGGTATTAGGTGAATTCGAAGAAGAGGGGGAAATCTTCTAATAAACAGTTTAAAAAATGTTTTAAGTGCAGTTGTCACTAATGCTTGCTTATTTTGAGTGCAAATAGTTTTCAATTGCTGCTTCACAACTGATGCTTGGGAAGAAGAAGACTATAAAAAGTACATAGGAGGGATAATTGGTCAACTACGGGAACATTCTCCGGATTCTCAGTTCTTGGTGTTCAATTTCCGTGAGGAAGAGACAAAAAGCCCGATGGCTAATGTCTTGTCCGAGTTTGACATAACTATAATGGACTACCCTCGGCACTACGAGGGTTGCCCGCTGCTCACAATGGAGGTGATCCACCATTTTCTAAGATCTACTGAAAGTTGGCTCTCTCTTGGTCAGCACAATGTACTGATGATGCATTGTGAGCGGGGTGGGTGGCCAGTTTTGGCTTTTATGCTGGCTGCTCTCTTGATTTATAGGAAGCAGTACAGTGGAGAGTACAAGACCTTGGGCATGATTTATCGACAGGCTCCTCATGAGCTTTTGCAGTTGCTCTCACCACTAAACCCAGTTCCTTCCCAATTGAGGTATCTACAGTATGTCTCGAGGAGGAACGTGGTCTCAGAATGGCCTCCTTTGGATAGAGCTCTCACCTTGGATTGCGTCATTCTCAGATCTATTCCTAATTTTAACGGACAGGGGGGTTGCCATCCAATATTTCGGATATACGGGCAGGATCCTTTTGTTGCTAATGATCGAAGTGCCAAAGTCTTGTACTCCACGTCGAAAAGAAGTAAAGCTGTCCGAACTTATAAGCAGGTATATGTACGACCCTTTCTGTTCATGTACTTAATTTTTCTTTCGTTCAAACATTATTCATACTCAATTAGCCTATGAATTACTGTTTTGGTTTTATGATTTTCTGCCATACTATTCTTTCTTTTCATTAGGAGTTATTTTATATTACTGCCCATTCTATTAATAATAGCATCATTACAGTTTCTTTGGGGGCATATGTGCCCTTATTGCACCTAAAATTTGATTTTTTTTAAAAAAAACTGAAATATATTGTTGACTGGTTGCTGTTATGCTGCAGGCAGAATGTGAACTAGTTAAAATTGACATCAATTGCGGTATTCAAGGCGATGTTGTGCTCGAGTGTATTAGCTTGAATGATGACCCAGAACGAGAGGAGATGATGTTCCGGGTGGTGTTTAACACAGCTTTTATCCGATCAAACATTTTGATGCTTAACCTTGACGAAGTTGACATATTATGGAATGCTAAAGAACTATTTCCGAAGGAATTCAGAGCTGAGGTATATGTTTTAGCCTCATTTGTTTAGGCATAAGCATTTTTGTTTTTGTGTTTTTTTTTTAAATAAATTTTACACTAGTGTATTTTTGGATGAAGATTCTTTTCTCAGAGATGGATGCTGCTGCTGCTGTAGTTGCTGCAGATGTTTCTTGCTTTGAGGAGAAGGGAGGCCTTCCAGTGGAAGCATTTGCTAAAGTTCATGAGATTTTTAGCCATGTGGATTGGCTAGATCATGGATCAGATTTTGCATTAAATGTGCTCCAACACATAAGTGCAACAAATCTTATCCAAGAGATGTCAGACACAGAGTCTCCACCTAGTGCGGGAATTAGCTCTCTACTACAGGAGTTAAGTCCTAGCGACCATCAGGATAAGAAGAGTCAATCTGAACTGGATAATTGCCCTAAGACAAGTCCTAAAGATTATCGAAATATGATCATAAATGCATCAAATCTTATCCAACAGACGTCAGATAGTGGTTCCCCACCAAGCGTGATAATTAGCTCTCTACTACAGGAGTTAAGCCCTACAGGTCATCAGCATAAAAAGACTCATGTTGTAGACGAGGATAGCACTAAGAGCTCATTGCCCTCGGCTGTAAAGACACAATCTGTGCGCTTGCCAAAGATGTCTCCAGATACTGATGAGAGTAAGGCTAATGAAGAGGCCAAAGACCCCCGGAATGCCCTTCAAGTTCGTAATCAATCTGATGTTATTTTTCAAAAGACATCCAAGTCTTCTCAGGCTACTTCACTTAGTTGCAATTCTGTGCAAGTTTCATCTCTGTCAGTATCGGGCCATCATGATGCATCCGTAGCTTCTTGTCATAAACCCCTGTTACATGATCATGCTTTATCTGTAAGTGCTGAGGTCACTCATCAAATAACTGCATCTCCAGCTATTCCAGATCCAAATCTAGCTTCGTCATGTAAGCATGAAGCTGCTGGACTCAAAAGTGATTCATTTTCACCACCAACACCTCCACCACCACCTCCACCACGACCTTCCATCACTTCTAGTGCCTCAAAAGTTCCTCCCCCTCCACCACCTCCACAGCTACCTCCTCCTCATTTTTCATCTTCATGTCCAGCATATTTTCCACATACCAAAGAAAGTAAATCCCATATGCTGGACAAGGATAAGCCATCATCAGCCACGCCTTTACCTGCTCAAGACACCTCATCTTCAGGTACTAATTCTAGTACTTCATTGTCCACTCCTCCCCTTCCAGCCCCTGCAACCGCTACATCAGCTTTTCCTCCATCTCCACCTCCTCCCCCAACACCGCCTTTGAAGGCTCCAGTCTTTAATAGAATTACAGATGCTTCATTTTCTACTCCTTCCCGTCCAGCTTCTACAGTCACTTTGTCCACAACTTCCTCTCCTCCAACTCCTCCGCCTCCTCCAATGCCACCTTTGAAAGAGCAATCAGCAATTAGAGCTGCACCTCCTCCACTTCCACCTCCTCCTCTGTATTCTGGATCATCTGCTAGTTCTACTGTTTCGTCTCCAGCTGCCCCACCGGCTCCACCTCCACCCTCTTTGTCCTCGAATTCTTCTCCAGTCCCTCCCCCTCCACCTATTGCTAAAGTAGTTTCAAAGACCGGGGTTGCTTCTCCAGTTCCTGCACCGCCGTCAATTTCTCCCTTCAGTGGAAAGGGACGATTGTCTCGTACTATTAGTTCAAGGAGTCATCAAACCAAAAAATTGAAGCCTCTGCACTGGTTGAAGTTAACAAGAGCTGTGCAAGGAAGCTTATGGGCTGAGGCGCAAAAATCTGGTGAAGCTTCAAAGTGTGTTCTACTTACTGAAAGAGCATTTTTGTCTTTCATAGATTAATTTTCTTTTTCTTCGACCTTATGAACTTTTTATTTTTGACACCTCAATATAGGGCTCCAGAGATTGACATGTCAGAACTTGAGAATCTTTTCTCAGCAACAATTCCAAATTCAGAAAAAGGTGGAAAACCAAATCAGCGTGTTCCACTTGGTCCTAAATCAGATAAAGTGCAACTGGTAATACAATTTTCAACGTTTAACTATTAAATAGTGGAGATTTCATTTTTGTATCTTTTTGTTACAAGAAATTAGGTATATCCATACTCAGGTTTGAGCAAGAACCTGATGTCAATATTCATCATGAATCAATCATCTAGCAACATAATAGAGTGTTATCTCTCTCGAACTCATTTTCCTAGTTCCTCTTATAGGTTTCAACCCAAAAAAAAAAAAAATTATTTCCTTGTTAACAATAATATCCCAACTAATCCGAAATTTTGTATTGTTTAGCGTGCATGTTAGTTTTCCATGTTAGAATGGTCTGTTACTGACATGATTATTAGATATTATCATCTGGTGTACAATTAAGCAATCCAATCCTTCTATAATCTGTTACCGGGCTGTCAAATTTGTAGTTATGAAGTGAAATGATCATTATTTGATTAACTAGATTTATCGTTCCTTATTTTTGTAATTACTGCTTGTCAATATGTTATCCGAGACTAATTTAATAGCTTTGTATAGCAAAATAGCTTATTATGGAAAACATAAGAAAGGGCATATTTTTGTCAGTTTAATGCTATTGTAATGGCAAGATCTTGCTGATATCAAATTGTGATCTTGCTGATATCAAATTGTGAACCATGGTAATGGAGGATGAATGTCAAAATTTTATTGTATGAAGCAAACATGGAGCATCTTGAGAATGGACCCATCATTGTCAACTTCAAATACTGTGTTAGAAGTTTGGAACCTGGAGTATGTACTGAGGCTTACATTATTCATCATGTAATTAAAGTGCAAAGTTTGCAGACATTAGATATTAGGAGATGAATTGAGACTGTACATTAATGGCTTCTGTTACATGGCATTTCTGGTGATGTTGTCTATCAATTTTTATTTTTCTTTTCCTTTAACGTCGTCACTTTTTGCAGATTGAACACAGGCGGGCATATAATTGTGAAATCATGCTTTCAAAAGTCAAAGTTCCATTGCCTGAGTTAATGGTAAAAATAACCGAATTTATTTATTACTTATGACCATATGTTCCTTTAAAAATATGATTAATGTGTTTGGATATGACAAACTTAAATGACTTCTTTATCCAACCAAAAAAAAAAAAAAATCCCTATTTCACTTGGGGCAGATACAGGTCGACTTGGATGGGATATGTACTAATAAATTTCTCCTAAACCAATCACTTTGGCTTAGAGGAATTGGAAAACCAACTAAAATAAGCAAATAGGAAACTGAATCATCTCAAATCATGGGTATATTGCTTTGAGGGTAAGAAGGCCATAGGTATCTGGAAATGCCTTAATCATTATTTGAACCTCTCATTTAAAAATCTGTCACTGATGAACTCTATCTATTTTTTCGTATGTTGTAGCAGTGAATTTATTGGATAATACTGGAATAATCTTTCATTTTTTAGAAGTATTCTTTCAAGGATCTGATAGATTCACTAATTTAGGGGGCATAAAGTGTAAACCATATAATTTTCTGATTCACTATTATTTTCTATCTTGTGAACACGGACAGAGATCTGTGCTTTCCCTGGAGGATTCGGTAATTGATGCTGATCAGGTTGAAAACCTTATAAAGTTTTGTCCAACGAAGGAGGAGATGGATCTACTTAAGGTAAAGTTAATCATAGGATTAAGAGTAATTTTAAGTGCTCACTCATTTTAATATTAAATCCAATAAATTTCTGTGATTATCTCACAACCATAGCCTTTCGATACGTATTAAAAAGTCTATGTACCTTAAGAATTGATGCCTGTCTCTTTTGATTTTTGACTTACTATTGCGTTAATGCTTTTCTTTGTTTTAGGGCTACACTGGAGACAAGGAAAAGTTGGGAAAATGTGAACAGGTCTGTAGGATTTTATTTCTACAATGTTAGTTCTTATCTTTCTAATTGTTTCTTCCTTTTCCTCTTCTTTTCCCCCTTTTTTTTTTAATTTTTCCCCTCCTTTATTGAATATCTCTAATCTGCATGCGATTAGTTAGATGGAAGTTGGATAGGGCTCTCAAATGGCAAGAAAGTGGATGATCAACACTCCATAATACTAACTTCTTGTTTTAACATGTGGATTGTGAATGTTCTCGATGTCTATCTTTGCTTTCTTACTAGCTAGACATATTCTGTTTAATGTTACCTTTGCATTGCATAATGCTGCTAAGTTAGCTGATTGCTTTTCAGATGGGATGAGGATTGCTTTTCTTTGTAGATAAGCATACTCCATTTTCAGCGTCTTTGATTTTCGAACTTGCTTGTTCATAAACTCCACCAAAATTACAATAGCAAGGAACTGTTAGATCCATAAAACTGCAATTGAACTACCATACCATTTTTTACAACATGTTAAATGATATTTGTAGTCCTATGGTACACCGCTTACCATGAATTAACATATTTTATTCATTATTCTCCATATGTATTTCATTTTACGGAATTTGGTTCTCTTGACATGGAGCAATAGAAAGTTGCTAAACAATTAATACACAAAGTTGAAATGGTTCCATTCAGAGTTACGGAAGATTGACACTGTTTCCGGTGCTGCTTTTTATTATTATTATTATTATTACTTTTTTTTTTGGGTAAGGTGCAATCTTGTGTGGTTTTCTTCACACGCTGCCTTTGAAAACCATTCTTCATCTGCTTAATTGCCTTAGCGTGTACACTTAGATATTATAAAGTTAATATAATCATTCTTCTGAAAAAACTAATAATCATTGGTCGATCCATATCAGCTCCAAAGGCATCGGCAGAATGCTATCTGCTGTCTAAACTGCCCAAACTTAGTTTATGTTAGCCTGTTAGGCTATGTTAGGCAATTCTTCAATAGAGGTCTGTATTCCTTCTCCAACAACCCCCCCCCCCCCCCCTTTTTTTAGATTAATGAATTTCATTCTGTTCCACTGGTTTAATGACAAACTGTATAAACGCTTAGTCAGTTGACTTATATCTCTCCTGCATGTGGAGAAAAAATTTAGTATCAGTTTTATTGATAAAGATAACCCTAGAATTTATTCTGCTTTCTGGATCTTCGCAGTTTTTCTTGGAATTGATGAAAGTTCCACGAGTCGAGTCCAAGCTCAGAGTTTTCTCATTTAAGATACAGTTTCATACCCAGGTAAATAAAGTGTTCATCTTCCTGTCTTTTAAGCTTCCTGGGCTTGTGTTAGTTATTAATCTGGCCTTCTTGATTTAATATCCAGGTTTCTGATCTCAGAACTAGCTTGAATGTTGTGCACTCTGCGGCAGAACAGGCAAGATCTATTCTTTTACTCCCATTTTATCTGTAATTGACCAAAATTCTAAAGGCAGACATCACACTGAGCTCCACTACCGTTGTTCATACCAGGTTAGGAACTCTGCCAAATTGAGGAGAATCATGCAAACAATTCTTTCATTAGGAAATGCTTTAAACCAGGGAACTGCTAGGGGTGAGTTAACTGTTGATTACTGGTCTGTTGGCAAAATACTCTTAATCATATAAAAAGTAAGAACAAGTTATTAATATCTTCTGTCATCACAGTAATCAGGCAATGCTATTTGTTGTAAGATGCTCTCACTGTAGCCATGAAGTTTCATGATAGATCATTAACAAGAAACAAGCCTTTTGGTTTTCATTTAGGACTAACCGTATGGTATCCTTACCTGAGCAAATCTAAATCATATGCTGCATTGGATATTGCCTACATTGTGCATGGTAACCAGTGCAAATTTCCTTTTTTATTTTTTTCACCCCTTTTTGCCTGCAGGCGCAGCAATTGGATTTCGGTTGGATAGCCTTCTTAAACTCACTGATACACGTGCTCGAAACAACAAGATGACTCTCATGCATTATCTTTGTAAGGTACAAAAAAGGCTGATCCTTATGAAATTCCCATCATTGAAAATTTCTACAGCAATGTGCACAAAGTTTTGCAACATTTTATTTTTGTATGTTTATTTTTGTATCTGAATGGTACTTGTGCCGTGATTCTATGAATTTTTATATCTATGTATAGATACTGAGCAAGAGTTACGATTTCATGCAAGTTCATTTTCCTATAAATAGAATGTGACATTCACTGATGTGTGCACGAACATTATCTGAAGATACAAATCTATTTTTAGGTGGTTACCAAATTCAATGAGTTGCTTTGTGGTCGATGCATACGCATTGATGGGAAATTGATGTACCCTAACCCTAGCAAGGAGATCCTACAAGCATAATGTGTTAGTGCTATGGCGACTAAAGTTCAAACATGTGAATCTTAAGATACACTAATTACTTGAATTATAACTTATGTATATGTCATTTCAATAAAGTGAAAGCAAATCAGACAGTGGTTTGGTTATGGGCTGTAAGACAGATGACTGCTGAATAATCTGTTTATGGGTTGTAAGACAAATGCTTGCACTATATCTTCTCGATATAATTGATATTTTTACAAGATTATAGGGAAATTGAAAGCCATTCTTGGTCAAAATGGTGCTAATATCACATTAGGAAACTACTACACCCAAATGTTTAAGCTGATTGGTGTGGGCCCGGTAATAATGTTTAAGCTCTGAAAGTACAAGGTTATTTCCTTTCATGTGTAGTTATTTGACAGAAATTATATATCATCAATCCTCTAAGGTGTTATTTTTTGGTTATATTACATATAGGTGTAGTTGTTACTCTTTCGGCATGCTTACTAACATTACTCTTGTGCACTTGTGCTTAATTCTACTTCATAGGTTCTTGCTGATAAATTACCAGAACTTTTAGATTTCTCAGAAGACCTTACCAGTTTGGAACCTGCATCAAAGGTAAAATTAATATGTTTAGCGGGAATTCCTTGGACAATTTCTGGTGTTTTCTCTGACTTGTGATTTGTATCAGATACAATTGAAATTTTTGGCTGAGGAAATGCAAGCGTTAAGCAAAGGATTAGAGAAAGTTGTCCAGGAACTGTCCATGTCTGAAAATGATGGAGCTATATCTGAAAATTTTAGTAAGGTACTTTAAACTTAACATTTCTTTTTCCCTTCCTCGCATTAGGCAGTTTCACTTACATCTTCCCACATGTGTTTTTTTTTTCCCCCCCTTCTCACAAAATGCTTTACTACTTTTTAGGAGAATAACTGCTCATGCATTAAGATCCATGGCTTTGAGATTTTTTTCATAAGGCACAGGTTGTTGTATTCTACTCGAAGTGAGCAACTATTAGAGAGAAGAAGAGTAGAATTAAAAATTTGCATCAACTTCAATTTAATCATAAAAACTGATGCTCTAAAGCTTGGATTTTTAGGAACAACGATAAACTGGTTCTTAGCCATTTGTCTATTCTTATATCACCTTTTTTTTTTTTTCCTGGGGATCTTCACAGAATATCTTGGTTTTTGTTGGTCAGATTTTAAGAGAGTTCCTTCGTTTTGCCGAGGCTGAAGTGAGGACTTTGGCTTCACTATATTCTGCAGTGGTATGGCACAAATTTTTTTCTCTGTGAAGGATTTTATTTCTGTTTCTATAATATATGTCACATGAGACTGTTCTTTAACCGGACCTCATTGTTTATAGGGTAGAAATGTGGATGCGTTGATTCTCTATTTTGGAGAAGATCCAGCTCGGTGTCCCTTTGAGCAAGGTATGTTGTTGATGATCACTTTCTGGTCATGCTTGGTTCCTGAACTAGTTGATGGTTATTTTATTACTCTTGTAAACAACTGCTGCAGTGATTTCAACTCTGCTTAACTTTGTGAGGATGTTTAACAAAGCGCACAACGAAAACTGCAAACAGCTTGAGCAGGAAATGAAGAAAATGGCGGAAAATGAGAAGTCAAGGATGTCACGTAATGAGTCTGAACACTTATTACATACTCCAATCCAGAGTGGCGATGTCAAATGATTTAGTCTTCAACACAAGCTTTCTTAACACTCAAACGAAGAAAATTTTGTATAATCGAGTATGGCAGAGAAATCCAATACGTGTGATGGAAAGATCTCTTTGATGTTTGCAAAGAATGTACAGTTAGCTGGTTGGTTAAATTTGACATGTAAATATAGGATTCTCATGATTTGCTGCAGGCTCATAGGTTGAACTCGTCCTTCAGTAGGGTGAGTCTCTCGGGCCTATTTCCTATTTTCTGTTTATTTGACAAGCTCTTGTCAATTGATTTTGATACTGCATCTTGGTTTCTTCACTCTACATTATTATTTATCATGAGCTACCATTCCTATTGGAACAGATATGGAGTCGCCAGTGAAATCCCTGTTCTTCGGTATGCAAATTGTAAATTATCTGACCGCGAAACTAATACTTGTAAGTAATCTTAATGAAAGGCTTTTGGGGATGATCATCCCTTTTTCCCTCCAATTTTTGCTCCTCAATTTGAATTGATTCCCACATCTTTTGTGATTGACTTTGTTTTGATTGCCCCTCATATGATTCAAGATTATTGTTGATAGCAAACGCTTCCTCTTTTACTAATATCATTATGCAACAAAACTTATAACATGAACCCTAGATTCACAATATTTAATATCAACCTAATAACATGTTAATTGTCATACGTGTGGTATTGATATTGGTCCACTTTTGCAAGTGGACTCTGAGTACTTTATATAATTTGGACGATGATCATATGCGTGTATAAAGATTGATGTCTACAAATTAGGATTTCAACCAATCCATGCCCTTTTGGCACTTGATCCATTTTGAAATCCATATGATTGAAGCTTTAATAGCAGGGCAGTTGACCAGTGTGATAAGTATTGTCTACCAGTTTTCATCTATTCGCGAGTTAAACAATGTGTTTGTTGATTGTGTTGATATGTGATGAGGTTTCTAGTCATAAAAGTAAGTGAAGAAGAAGACTATAATATACTTTACAAAGACCAATGACCGTTGTTAAATGTTATTTTTTGAAGAGCTTGTGAGACAATAATTGAATATCGTTAACACAATATGTTTGAGGAGATCGTTTTGGTATCAAAATATTATTATAATCTACTGTCATTACCAACTGCTCCACCGAGCTCTAAAATACTCACTTATCGCCTAACGGTGCCTGCGATTAGTGGTTTATCAGGATTCTATTAATTTCATACAAGTGTACAGTACAAGTAGGTGTCATCAAGGTCTGCCGATCATGACAGTTATATGTGAGGTGTGAAGTGTAACGACTCCATTCAATTGAGTTTCACATAACTAAGTTCAGACTTGACGTGGATTTACAAGTTCTTAAGCTCTCCCTTTATAATTTGATTTTTTTTTTTTTTTTTTTTTGAGGATGAGAAAAGGAACTACTGATTATAGTCATCTGGAGTAGAGTTTGGAATATTCGAAATTTATTTTGTGAAATCTTGCGGTGAGCAGATTATCATAGAATATGTACGGAAATTTCTCGTGGAGAAAAATAAGTGACTGGGACTGGGGCGCTCGTCTTACCCGGAGAGACTCGAAGCGAAGTTGGCTGTTCCAAAAACGTCGCGGGAGTTGTGCAAGTCACGTGCCTTAAACGGAACAAAATGTATAGCAATATAGGTCGGTCTTCTCATATTTTATATCTACAGCTGCTTTTTTATTTTTTTGAGGAGACTATTACTCATGATATTCTGATAAATACGGATATTGAGGCCGTTTCGTGATTCGATATAAGCCGTCAATTTTAAACCTCTCGTGATTTCGTGATTCGATATAAGCGCATTCTTCCAAATTTTAAACCCTCTCACCAATTTACATCACCAATTTACATCAATTCTGATATAGCACCGCTCAGATTTTAAACCCTCTCAAATATTCGAGGGACGTCAAACTCCCATATTTAGCACCGCTCATATTTTAAACCCTCTCAAATATTCGAAGGACGTCTCAAATATTCGAAGGACGTCAAACTCCCATATTGGGAGAAAGACTGCCTTCACCGAACAGGAAAGAAATATGAATTAAGCACTCTGATCGTGCGGAACGACCCTTCCCTCACATTTGTGAGGAAGGGTTTTTGCAGTGGTTATATCTACAGCTGCTTAAATATTCTGTTTTGTGATCACAATTTTCGAACCAAATCCCGAGGATAGTTTAGTCTTACCCATATTTAGGAAATTCCGGTAGAAAACTCACTGTTTTGAATTTTTTTTTTTTAATTTTTGGATAAGCAATGTTTTGTTATTTTTTAATTTTTTCCAACGTAGATCTCAGTGATCTTCAAGCAAAAAATAGATTTGTTCATTTTTAAATTTGGTCCCACACAATTAGTCGAACGTAACAAGCACTATTCAGTTTTATTTTGATTTTTGTTCATATTCTTTCTTTTTATTCAAAAAATATTGACTACTATTTGACATGTTCGTGTCCAATAAATATATATAATTTCAGGTAAAAGCCACCTGATGTTCAAGGCCTGTCTTAATTTCCTAAAAGATTATTTTAACATTGCAATAAAATTTCTTTTTGCATATTACAATCAAAAGTAACATGAAGACTTATTTTGATGCAATCATATAAACTTTAACACATTAATCTGCTATAAAGAAAGAAGGAGAATTTTATTTTTTATTTTTTAATTGAGAGAAATATTATTCCCGCCAATGTATAAAGATGAGGGTATTTGCACTTTAAAAATTACTCTGAACACTCTTGTTTTAATAAAATAATTTATTATAAAATTACCCATCATATAAATTACTATTGAAGACAATTTATTTATGAGCTAATACAACTTAATTACTTTAAACACTCATATAATGCACTCACTATTTAACATATAATCTTTTATATCTAACATCTTAAAAAAATAATTCATTGAACATGCAGCAAATCAATACTTTAAATAATTTTGAAGACAAAATATTTGTAAGAGTTACATTTTTCAAAAAATAAAATAAATTAAAATTATTGCAAAGGTGCTCATATATTTTGTCTTTGATTTAAAAAATAAATAAAAGCACTCAAAACCTACTAACCCAATCAGCATCTTCTTCTTCTTTTTTGTGTCAGATTGCAATTTTGGTTTTTAATTATTATTAATCGGATAGTGAAAGCTTATACTTCTTGATCTTCAAGAATTTATAGGTAAAAAAATTGATATGGAATACATTCTTTAATTAACGAAAACTAATAAATAAAATTATTTTAAAAAATATGTTTAAAACTTGATTAAATTCCATTGTTGCAAGTTGTGCTATATTTATTAAAAAAAATTCTTTGAGTGTGCTAAATATTTTTATTGGTGTTTTGAGTAAATTAATTTAAATGATTTAATTTTTGGTATTTTAAAGAGTGTATAGAGTAAAAATTAATTTTTTAAATTTAGTATATAAGTGTATAGAGTAATAAAGTATTCAAAATAATTTTTAGAGTATAAATAACCCTACCCATATATAAATAAATTTGAACAAAAAAAAAATTATTATTTTTAAAATATGTACGCATAAATAAAAACAAAGATCATCCATATATATATATATATATATATATATATATATATATATATATATATATATATATATATATTTAATGTTTTTCATGACTGTTAAACACAAACTTGTAAAATAATTAGCGCAAAGTTCATCCTAGAATTGAAAGAGAAACTCGAGAGCCTCACGATAGTGTATCATTACCAATACCCGAATTACGAAACTTTGTGTGAAAAATTGTGTCGGTGGGAGTAAAAGTATAGAAACTCCAATGTGTCGCTATGTGGCACATGTGATTTGGCCTCACATGCAGAGTTGAGAAGAGAGGGTCATAAAAAGAAAAGTTTGCCCCAAAAACAATCGACACTGTATTTGGACAATTTGGATTCCATCGGTCAGTCTGAGGCTTAATTATGCCAAACATTCCCCATTTTGCGTCATGAATCGACAAATCATGTATTACTGTATTAGTGTTTATTTCTTTGCAACTAAAAAAAAAAAAAAACAGTAGGAGAAATAAAGAACATTGCAACAAGGTTAAGATTATTCATTATCAGAGAGATGAATTTGATCAAGTATTTACGTGGAGCAAGAATCGGAAGTTCGGAAAGGATCAAAAATCATGGAGGTATTTCAGAATCACTTTGTATGTAATTTACTCATAGTCCAATGAAATCTGTAGGGGGGGGGGGGGGGGGAAACTATTTTGAAAGCTAAAATCACTGAATTGTATAGTATGTTTGTATGTTGAACAACTCTTTACGATATTCTGTCTTCCAAATGCATGCTTTGATTTCATCCTTTTTAATTGCATTAATTTATAATGCTGGAAGAATCATTCACCATGATGAAGCATCATGAATGCGTTTTCATAATGGTAAAGATTATTCCTATGACTGTAGCTTGACGCTTGGATTTAATGGCTGCCCCCTCACTATTTTGGAGCTTAATGAGATGACACCGCATCTTCCAAAATCAAATATAAAGTGGCCCTCACGTTGCAATGCCTTAAAAAAGACAATCTTCGCCGACCGCACCCATCAATATATATATTTGTTTGCTTGTCTAGTATTTTATTGGGTCTTTTACTTCCTTGCTTACAGTACAATTATGTATTAATCAAAAGACAAAATAAATATTCCATATATATTAAATATTTGATTTTGTGCCAAATTTTGGGATGTAATTTTCCCTCTTCAACAATGAAGTTTTTGTTAGTCACGTGGTTAATTCATGAAAAAACAGTTAAAGCCTAGATAACTTTTAACTCGGAAGATGCTTTTTTTTTTTTTTAATTACATGAGATTAATGCTCAGATTACAACTCATATTATATGATATTTACAATTGATATTTATACCTACTGAGACCCGTTTACATCAATTCTAATATATCACCGCTCATATTTTAAACCTTCTCAAATATTCGAGGGATGTTAAACTTCTATATTAGGAGAAAAACTACTTTCACTCAATCTCTTAAGCTCCAAGAAAGGAAATATAAATTAAACCTCTTCAATACGCTCATGGGCCGAACTATTTCTCACATCATGGTAGAAGAATTTCAACCACTTGGAAGTGTGGTTGCCCTTTTCTTTTTTTAACTCCTACGTCATGTGAGCTATTAGATATCCATTTATATAATGTGGATATGAGGATAAGGGAGTGGGGTTCAGATTGTTTTACTTGAGCAGTTGAGTTTAGCTTCAGATTCACAAAGATTAGCAAAAAGAAAAGAGAATCTGAGATCTCCCATGCAGTAACAATAATTCTTGTGCCCCTATTTGCATGTGAGACTATTGACTTTTTGCTACCTTGGAAAGTAAAAGTAAAATGTAAAAAGTAAAAAAGTAAAAGAGAATAAATCCCAAAAATCATCCTTAAACAGACCCTAATCATTTAACCCCACCACCTCCACGGGCCATCTCATATTGTATTTGTATGAAACTATGTATATACACTGCTTCTCAACCGATAAAGTAAATCCAACGGCAAAAAGAAAAAGAAACCAAACACAATCTTCTGTCTCTCTCTCTCTCTCCCCATTGCTTTGTAAACAGAAAGAGATCCCAACGTTGTGTTTCTTCTCTCACCAACCTCCATTTCTTGAATCTTAAGCCTCCCTTATGACTCATCCAATCATCATAACACTACTCATTCTTCATCATTAGATATTGACATAATTTAATCTGTTTGGATATTAAAAAAAAAATGGATGTGAGTAGCAAGAGAGGGGCTGCAGCTAAGAGGAGTTTTGTGGCAGCAGGTTCAGTGTGGGAGAGCAGAATGAAGAGTGACGAAGTTAAAGGTGGGATCAAAGTCTTCAATGGAGATGATCATGACGAAAGCAGCAGCAGCAGCAGCACCACCACCACCACCAACAACAATACGAATCTTGAAGAAAATGGTGATAAGAGAATTATCAAGAGAGGTCAAGGTGTCGGCAATTTGGTGGCTGCTAGTGGTAAAAGAAAGACTTGGAAATCTGAAAGCTTTGATGGTCCAATTGTTCATAATGCTAAAGGAAAAAAGAATCTTGATGGGCATACTAAGGAGTTGAGTGCGTCTGTTGATGGGGGAATTAAAAAAGGTTCAATTCTGAACAAGAAGGGAAGTGAAAGAAGCCCAATTCGGACAAGAAGAACAAGATCTGAATTAGCGAAAGGGTCCAGTGATTCTATTAAGCCTGTGGATAAATGTTCAATGGTTCAATTGAGGAAGGTAAAATCTGAGTCAAGTAAAGATTTTGATAAGTCTAATGAAGAAAATGAGGCAACCCCAGAAGAGAATTGCAAAGAATTTGAAGCCAATGTTGAGTGCCAGGAGAAAGTGATTTCAAGTGATGCAACAACTGCGGGTGGTGGTGTCATCGAATCACCACCACCAGTTTTGGCCACTGTCAATAACGACGACGACGATGATAATGATGATGAGGAGGTGAAAGTTGATGATATTGATGGTGATGAAGAAGTTGAAGTAGAGAAAAAGGAAATCAATGTGGTGCAGCAAGAACAAAAGCCTGAAAAGATTGTTGTTAATGAAGTGAAGAAATTTAATCAATTTAATGACAAAACAAGCCCTTTCATGTCAACTGTGAATGAGCAACCTCCCCCAGTTATAAAGAGAGCTACAATTTGCTCAAACTTTGCAAAACCAACTACAAGTAAGCAATTATTTGAATTTCAATATGTTGCAATTTTATTGTTCGATGGTTTATTCTAAAATCTGTCTTTTAAAAAAAAAAAATTCCGGTTTGGTTGGTTTTCAGGTTCAGATTCCGATGAGTATCAGAGTTTCCCAGGAACCCAAACTAAATCCAAGTTACAGAATTTAGGTGAGATTTTCTCTTTTTGGGCATATAGTAACCATTAGATGAGTCGTTATTTTTTAAACTCAGTCCATTTTTGTTTGTTAATTATCCAGTGGATTTAGTAATGTGGAGAGATGTATCAAAATCAGCGCTTGTTTTTGGGATTGGAACATTTATTATAATCTCATCCTCTTACGCCACAGATCTCAATATCAGGTAACAAATTTTAAATATAACTAGTCCCAATTATTGATCTTTTTCTTCTAAAAAAAATAAAAAATCTGCAACTCATTATCATAACCATTTTTGTTTTGCAATGTTTATGCAGCTTTATTTCCGTGATTTCATATCTGGGTCTGATTTATCTTGCCGTCATCTTTCTGTACCGAGCCATTATTTGCAGGTAAAATAAAAAATTAATTGGCCTAATTCTAATGAATGTTTATTTAATTTCCTTTTGAATAAAATGTTTTCCAGGGGAGTTATAGCAATAGATGATTCGAGTTATGTTCTTGGAGAAGGAGAAGCAATTTGGTTGTTAAAACTGATTCTTCCTTACCTAAATGAGTTCCTTTTGAAGCTTAAAGCACTTTTTTCTGGTGATCCTGCTACTACAATGAAGGTAACAGCTCCCTTTTTGTTTTTGCTTTTTTAGTTTTTGCCTTTTTTTTTTCTTTTTTTTTTTTTGGGGTTTTTGCTTTATTTTGTTTCCTTGCCACGCAAAAAGTTGATGAATTATGAAAACGAAAAATGGCAGTTGGCAGTGCTTCTGTTTGTTTTGGCTAGATGTGGCAGCTCCATAACCATCTGGAAAATGATCAAAGTGGGTAGGTTACAAAAGCTTTCATTTAATAAAAAAAATCATAACTTTCACTTATTTATTTATTTATTGTTTCTTTTCACTTTCATCTACAACGTACAAATTTACAGTCGGTATCATATTCATTGGTTCTGTTTTTATTTATTCTCCGACTCTTTACATATAACAACAGTGATGTTCTATTAGGAAACATTCGTTAATATTTTTAGTTAAGCGACACTCTTGTGGTGCAAGGTCAATATTATTTATAAAATATATTAAAATTAGTTAATTTATCTAATTGCTCATCATACATAAATTAATTATCTAGTAAGAATATTTTTATTTTAATAAAGTGAAGATACTGCTAACAGATTAAAAAAAAATATACAGCTTTCAATATATTGAGTTTTTTTTTTTTTTTTTTAATTTAATAAGGTAAGGCGAGAGATAGTGGTCAAATTTGCTGGTCGTGTCTTGATGAAACTACTCAATGGATCATTTTTGTTACACATGAATTTAGTTTTCACTGACCCAGAAAAGAACAGAATTTGCAGAACTTTTAAAATTTATGAAAGTGCTTTTTTCACCCGACTGATTGTGCTCGATGTCTCAGGCTTTTTTGGAGTTTTCATTGTTCCAAAAGTCTGCTCTTCATACTCCGCACAGCTAGCAGCATACGGTAAGTGCTCTGAATCATTCGTTACAGTTACCGTACTTCCTTCGTGTCCTCCTTAATGAATTTTCAGAAAAAAAATTTCACTAACACCCCTTAGAGCTTATCACAATGTCATACAAATGGAAACATATAAAAAAAAGTGAAAATTTTATTTACATACAATTACATAATTTTAGATTAGATGTCAAAAAATTAATTCAATGATAACCAAAAACTAAAATAGGTATTGGTTGGTTCAGTCAATAAAAATGATATAAAACATATGAATAGATTATGGTTTTAGTTTAAGTATTGAAAAAAATAAGATTGTAGAAGCTTACAGCAAAGAGCTTTAATCATAGCTCTGCCACCTTCGTACTTGTTTGGTATTCCTACAAACTCTAAGGGTCTAAATGAGATTTTCTCGTTTCTTTCCAATCCAGAGTTTCTGATACTATCTGTAAGCCGCTAAACAGAGAGAGTGCCAATCAGTGTTTTCTCATTACACTTGAATTCCCCAGATGCATGCGGACCCTCCCCATCAAAACTATGGTGTGGTCCGCGGTCGGATCCGATGTGATCACGTAACGGGCTCTTTGATAATTGATTTGATGGGTCCTACTATTAAAACGAAAAATGATGCTGATTTAGGACTAAAATTAATCAAAAAATGTGTTGCGTGTCCCATAATTACATCATTATCTCTTAAATTGCATTCTAATCTCTCTAGTCTAGGCTAACTACCTTTATTCCTTTGGCATCAATTAGACGCGCGGCTCATATTCTCGTTTTTTTTTTTTTTTTTTTTTTCCCCCTTAAGTATAGGGCTTGGGATTTAATTAGTAGGCATTGATCAAATTGTAGAAAAGGGCTTATATCTATCTTAAAACAATAATAAAAACAACAATAGCTAATAAGGAATAACAACCAAGTCTTATTGAGAATGATTTAAAACCGTTTCATCAATGTCACTTCACATATAAAGCTAGCTACCCGTGCTTTTAGAATAAGAATTCTAAAGTGATTTTGGCGACGTTTCGGTTGGAACCTCCTCATCATTGTCATTCTTTTGGGAAAAAAGTATTTTATATTAACTTTCCCAAAAGAAATAATGACGTAAAAAAGTATTTTATAAATTACAATAAATATAACTTACGAAAGCCCTTCAAACAAAGCCTAATATTATTTAAACAAATGCACCACATCAATCGTGAATGCTAACTTTATGGTATAGGACCCCAACCCCGCCAAACTTTTTTCTCTCGTTTAATCCATAAACCAATATCCGTAGTATGGTCTGATATAAAAAAATTTACGTATTATGGCCCACCTTTGTCCTTATTTGGTCAGTGCCCACATTTTGCATGATTTTAATCAATTGATGTGGGCTCATCAAATTTGGTTGCATGAGAATCATGGGCCTTGTATGGCCGATTACTAACTTGGTGTGCTTCGGCCTTGAAACAAGTACGTAAATAATAAAGATTCAAATTTCATGACGTGTAGCAATTAATCTAATATTCCATAAAAAACCTACTTGAAGGTAAATTTTGGATTCGACGCTTTCGCGACGCATGGGATTCATGCTCTCATAAGAAAGCCGTGGCCGTTGCCATTTTTACCCTCGTATGGAACTTGTCCTCAATGATCGCTCGCATATGGGCAGGTGAGGACCCTTTAGTCATTTCACATTAGCATGCAAATATTTTATTTTATTTTATTTTTTCCATGCACTAATGACGCACCAATCACGCAGCATTCATGCTATTTGTTGCCCTCCGATATTACCAACAGTCCATGACGAGAGATGAATGGGTGGAGGTGGAGGACGATGATGCAAAAGGAAGCGAAGAAACATGGCATGAGCTACCAAGTGGAGTGCAAAAAGAAGAGCTTAGGCCCAATAGAGAAGTGCTTTTGCCCAACAGGCTAAGGCGCACCTTAGGGCAACCACATAAAGCAAAGAAGTTTTCGTAAAAGCACTTTCGGATACAGCAGCCCAGCCAACAATCAAATCAAGCCTTTAGTTTTGCATCGTGTGGTGTGATACGTGCAAGTTTTCATTCTCAATCTTTCATTATATTTTTTTTACTTCCATATTTGTTTCTTCGTTGTAAATATGGTTTGTTAAAGGCATTATTAATCATTATCGGATATCAACTAACAAACTCCAAGAAGGTAACTTGACGAATAAGAATTCAGGACCTTTATATTTACATGCCGTATACAAAACTCTAGAGATTACATCAATCGTGATTTAGATTTCTCAGGCCACGTTGCAAACATAAATTCTACCCTTCAATTCATGTTGAAAAACAAGCCATAAAACCCTTCAAACTTATTGCTCAATTTACTAGATTAATTACTAATTAATTGCATCTCAAAAAATCCTACCTTTTCACTTGTTAAACTCATTAGCTACTGTCCAATTAATTGTCAGTATGTTTAAGGAAAACAGTAACAGTAAATTGGAAGTGGACAAAAGGGAGATGCGCCTCGACCGCAAATGGAATCAATCGGTTGTTTATTTGGCATCAACGCCACTGGGACTCGGCATACAATCTTCCATGGCAAAGGCAAATCTTAGTAGATGCATCATCATCGCATGCACATGCTATGCTTTCGTGTTTCAAGTATGTACGCTTAAGTTTGACAAGAGAGACTCTCTTCGGAGGCCAAATGGAGGATATGCGCCTGTTTCTACCACCCAAAATCGCCACTGATAGTCGACGCTTTTGCGGTTTCTGCTTTTTGATCTTCCTTTTGGTAATGCATTAAATTTTGGAATATACAGTGCTTTGTTCTTCCAGTTAATATTAGAAGAGAATTCTTGATGAGGACGACTTCATCGCCTGCCCTAGTAATTTACCTCCAATTTCCTCCGCGTCGTGGGATGGGGAACTTGATGTATCTGCTTGTTCGGATCTTTCTTTTGACCTTCCATTTAGATGGTTTAGAGCTAATGGAATTTATTTTTAAATAAATTCTCAATTCAACTCTTTTTTTATTTTTATTTTTTTTATAATTAGGTTCAGAAACTTATTTTATAAAATAATTAAATTATATATTCATTAAGTATGTCAATATATTATAATATTGTCACTAGTATTAGAAAATTACAAAATACTATAGTAACAATTAACAATATTAAATTAAGCTGTAGTAACAATTAATAATATTTCATAATTTAATGGTTTATTTTTTTCACAATAGTACTTTTGTTGATCTTTCTTCTATATGCAAATCAAAACAGTAAACGTCAAATTCATAACCTTGCACCAACCTTATCAACATACAAGAATCTTTAACAGTGCAAACATAATAAATTCATTGCCAATTTATATATTAATTTCACACAACTATTTTACAGCATACAAACTGAAAATTACAAAGCCAAAGAAACAAAATTACACAACCAACTTTCCTCCTCGAAGTAAATCATCTCCCCTCTAAAATTTGCAGAAACAACAATGGAGTAGGCCGTATTTTGACAAACAGTTATAAAAACAAACATGAGGTCCGGCAATAACTCACTAAAACTCTGAGCTGTACACGTAGCACTAATACCCAATTCACATCGCGCATAGTACTAATATTTTACATCAGAAAACCTGCAATCAGATCCCCAGAAAAAAAAAAAAAAAAAGAAGAAGAAAGATTTTCTCAGCTTTTTTATTTATTTATAAATTATAAATTTACCTTCTCCAGTAATAAATAGTACCCGCTGAAAGGCTGCATGGCAATTGAACAAGCTCAATTCAGAGAACTGAGTGATAATGGAGATAGAATGATGATGATGGTGCTGCGAAAGATTTCAGGCTTTTTCAGAATTTGCATCAGAGCTGTAGGCACTGGCTGGTGGGGTTCCAGCTGCAGAGCCGGTATCTTTTACTTTGTTGCCGGTCAGAGCCCAAACAACAGCCTTCTTCAAGCTCTTTAAAATCAGAGCTTTGATTTGGCCTCTTGGTGGTGGAATATGTATGTTCCTATTCTTCTTCTGGGGAGTTGAAGAAGCTGCAGACATGGCGGTAGCCAAAAAGGATCTGCAAAAGAATAACAGAGTTAAGTGTTTCTATCAAGATCTTTAAAGTGAAAAAGAGACCAATATGAGTCGTATATACGTGACCAAAGACAGCTAAAGAATACTGAAAAGAGAACAGATTCTTTTTCCTTGGTGAAAGTGGGAGGAGAAAAAATGTTGAAGGCTTTACAGCCAACGTCTTCATTTTAATGCCACAAGCTCGTCGTCGAAGCAGGGATTTTAGAATTTTTTTAAATATTTTATTAATTAGGACTCACCGATGTTGCCATTGTTGCAACGTAGGAAGATTTTTACATTTTTAAATATTATATTTTTTTTCACAGTGCTTAAAAAATAAACAACTAAAATAACCATACTGCAGACATAAATATTCTAACAAACATAGAAACCGAACAAGTAATGAAAGAAAATCATGAATATGTTGTCTAATCTCATTGGACACTGGTCCGTTACCTATGCCATTACGCTACGACCACTACCGAGAGTCTACCATCTAAAGCACACATTAACAATAAAACTACATACATCACACATTAACAATAAAACTACATACATCGTTTTAAAGTCATAAAAACTCGTTGGTTTATCAACAAATATTATAACAGTCAGTATTTATCGTCTATGAATTTTTAGAATTGTAGTACATTTTCAATGTGTCCAACTGAACAAAATTTGAGGCTACGCCTTGGATGAACTCATGGCTCAATCAAACGTGTAAACTTGAGACCTTTGTTTTGAGTTCCTGGGTAGAGATGCTTTCACTATCACCAGCCATCACTTGCTTTATGGATACAACAGAGAAATTTCCTTCATTATCATCACCAATCACCGCTTGCTTTTTTTGCAATATATTTTTTGTTATTTTTTATTTGCCTTCGTGCACACGTTTAAGAAATGAAGCATATTCTCTAGAATTGGTATTTTTGAAATTTCCAATTTTCATGTTATGCATAAAATAATTGAGGGTGGGGGGGCACTCAGTGTGTTGATAGGCAATTAAATTCCATCATTTTAAGAACTTACGAACAAATCTCTTTTGTTATAAACCTTCGTCCATTTAAATAGAGATAAATATATTAATATACTGTATATTAATTACAAATCTCTCTTTTGTCATAAGCCGCTCCTTTTGGCCTTACGAGAGTTGAGTTTTTTTTTTTTTTTTTTCGTCTTAACCACGAGAGATCCCGGCGCCTAACCATGGGAGACCCTTAAGCCCTCGCGACGACAATCCGTACTAGAAGCCCCTCGCCGAACCGTAGGTACATGCGCTCTCTCCTAACAACGCGATCCGCGACTTAACCGTGAGCTGAAAACCTACTGCCCACTTAAAGCTTTAATTCCATTGCCAATGGAGCTTTAAAATGTCGGAATTCCAAAATAACACGCTTAATTAGTGGTCTCCTATAAAAACAGCATGAAAGCTGCCAGAGATGTAGGCGAACAACAATGATACTCGACGTATGGCTGCTATCTTAAATATTTTTATCAATGGAAAAACAAACGAGTAGAGAGTTTATTAAGGTATCCGACGGCTTGAATCTGAAAGATGATAATATGATATGCCAAGGTATATATTTTCTTCGAACAGAAAAGGTCAAAGGGAGCATGAGAAACGAGATCATGTCACCTGTTGACTATTGAGATCACGTCACTAGTTAAGGCTGCGTGTCAGTTGGTGTTCATATAAATCCGAAGACGGTCTCTAAAGCCCACGTTAGTTTTAGACAGAAGTCTAAACTGATCCGAATTTATTTACAACCTTGTCCTTGGTGAGTGGTGCATGCAAAAGAAATCTTTCACTAAACTGTGCTATCAAAACGAACAAGATCGCGGAACGCATGTGTCCCAAGGCCGTGTGAGCCTGCTCTTTCAAAATTGATCCAGTACTCTTTCCATTTAATATGGGGTCATGGATTCTGGGACCGTACAGATTTCTGATAAAGAATAAATGTTCAATTATACAAAGGGATTGAGCTGCATGAAGCCTCTATAAAGACTTAGTAAGTGTGAACCCGATAGACATTTTCAGAATCAAGAGCACGGCACCAAGTCAGCAACTGCACTGATTGATGCTTTTGAACCGTCCTCGATCTTTCTCAGGATTCGAAATCAAGAGTTTTTTTCAAACTTGAAATCATATTCCTCATCCATTTCTGTTTTATTCAATTAGATTAATCTTGTATTCTTCAACTTCGTAACGTGTTGTTCTTGCTTTTGGTTTTCTTTTCGAAGTTTACAATTAATTGATTGATTAATTAATGAATTGAGCATTATTACGCGTCTTTTCAGTTATTGAACATGATTATTAGGGCGACCGTTTTGCTATCTACGTAGCACTCAATAACTAACATCACAAGATTTTACAACTGTCGTAACCTTATGCCAATTAAATAAAAAAATCTTCTAATAAATTCATACTGAGTGGCCTGGGATGTACACAAAGATTTGACTCTTTGCAATAAGCAGCAGAAAACCTATGCATTACCAGCAGCAAAATTTGACATTTTCGACGTGCCAAAAACTAGAATCTATTAAGCTTATCCGATTGATTTAAAAACTAAAAACTAGCCATCTGTTAAATTCATTTTAAGGTTTTTTTTTTTTAAAAAAAAAATCTAGATATTTTTATAACCATCGCCGGATTTCAATTTCTCTGGACTCAGCACGTACCAAATTTCCAAACATGGGATGTGCATGCGTGTATGGATTTAATTCAACTATTAGAAAATTTTAATTTCCTTCTTTGCTTTTCAAAGTACCAAATCGATCATCACAAATTTAACTATTTGCATCACTAGAAGTTAAATGCCTCAAGATTTTGGGGTGCAAGATTTAATCATCCACTTAAAAGTACGTGCCGATCAATCAAAGCTTATTATTAATCGACCTAAAAGAAGTTGAATTTCAAGTTCTCATGATGAGTTAACCACTTAAAAGGACCCATGAAGATATCAAGCCGATTCATTAAGTGACACTGTGACACCCACTTAGTTGAACACAGTAGTTTTTTCGATCTATATTATTAGGTATCGTTTGTTTTTTTGTCTGAAATCTAAATGGGTCTGAATTTTTCTAAAGTCTGAATGGGTCTGAATACGAAAATCTAAATGACACGTTTGTTTTTCTTTTTTTAATATCTGAATATAAGTGACATCTTGTTTGTTTTTACAATAAAAAAACATCTTAAACTTGGTTATTTGACATTTATATCCTTGTAAATTAAAACAAAAAAAGATGATTAGATTTTATAGTTTAGGAAATAAGTTATTTTACAAAGATATTTTTGGAATATAATATTTACTTGTCATTCAGACATTTTCTCATTCAGATAAAAGTCACAAAAGTTTACTTTTTCTATTCAGATGAACGTCAAAATCGTATAGTAAGTTAAAAACAAACAAGTAAATTTTAGAAAAGGTCTGAAATTAATAAAATTTCAGACTTTAGACATTTAACAAACAACCTCTTAGTATTAATTGGTCAACTCCGAACGAAGTTAATGACAGCAGCAACCAGCCACCAGAAAGACACTGGAAGGAAGAAAAATATTCCGCACCTTTCCAGGAAACCACACGACACGACAGGAGACACGTCGGTTTTTGACTCCTGCAGCATCATCCGGGGGGACATCGTTATTTATTTATTTGTAGCCACAGTTAACACCAAGTCAAAATGGCATAATGTATACGACATGTCACTTTCTTTCTACTATCGTGATACGTAAAGAGACGTGTACGTTCAGTGAAGATCCAGCGGCCACAGCAAGCATTAATTTAAAATTCTTTATCATAACGAATCCTTCTCTTTCTAATCTGATTTGTGGAAAACGCGGGGAGTATGTAACTTTATTTATGTATATATATTTTTTAGAAGATGTAACTTTATTTATTTATTTTTTTTTTTTTTGAGAGAGAGAAAAGATGTAACTTTATTAGTATGACTAATTTGTACAAGAGTGAGAATTTAGATGAGAATCGAAAAAGGAAAGAGCCAATAGCATTCACTTACATATTCTCTAAAGAGAGCTTTTCAACACCTCCTAAAATCCTTATGGCACCCTTTTGAATTTTATTTTCTAAAATACTCAAAGGTTTCAACTTTCAAGTTATAAAATACAAATTAAGTATATATTAGAATCAATCATCTTGCTATGAAATTTTACTCTAAAAATAATAATTTTTAATTTTTATTTATGATATACATAAATATCTTAAATCTTACATTAATTTCTTCTTATTATATAGTTTCTATCTCCAAAGTCCTAAACTCTCATAAGTTTCTCAGAAATGAAGATTTTTTCCATTAAAATTTAAATTATGAAATGTGATGTGTTAAACAAAACTCAAAAAAAAAAATCATTTATATGTTTAATTGAACTTTCATTTAAAATAAAAAATGAATTGATTTTTCTTCAGTTATTTAAGTAATTTCAATTAGAGAAGGGTTTTATAGGAACTTTTAAGGGGTGTCAAAAGTCGACTATGCTCTAAATTACAAGTTGGGCTTACTGGGCTAGGCATTAATCATGGGCGTTACCACTTGAACTCTAAACATGGATTCTCTCCTCTAAAAAGTTGTTGTTATAATAATAATAATAATAAATATTATAAAAGAAATAAAATTCGGACAAAGTGTCAAACTTTAGGAGGACACTCCACTAAATCTCTATTATAAAAGAAAGAAAATTAAATTTAATGTGGGTATAAATATTTGAAGGGCGTTGTTGTATTATTTTTAGATATATTTAATCTTTATAAATAAATTCTTTTTATAAAATTAAAAATAAATTTGTAACATTATAGTATTATCAGGTTTATAGACTATCACTTGCAATCGTCCAATTACTTATATTTATAATTGTCAGTGTTATTATTTTTGATATGAGAAGGTAATTTAATTGAACCCAAAGAAAAAAAAAACTATCAAGACATAACGCGGCGAGTGGCGCTATTGGCACCCCTGTATTTTTCTTATAAAACCCCTCTTATTATACATATACAATTTTATCTCTTATATCTTGAATTGTATTAGTTGTAAAATCTTATCTTATTAAATCCATATATGATTTTTCTCACTGACTCTTTCTCTTAGGGATGACAATTTTTTCCAATGGGATGGGATACTGCATTTGGAACGTGATTGGGACATACTGTTGTCCCATAAAAAAATTTAAGGACGGGAATGAGACATTTTCTCATCACATTTGCATATACGGAACGGGAGTGGAATTGTCAAATTCCGTTTCATTCCATCTCATTGCCTACTAAAAATGAGAATTTTTCCAATTGCGATGGGATCCCACGGGATCCCATCTCTTTTAGGACGGGATCGAGACACATTTTTGTCCCAAAAAAAATATAAGGACGGGAGTGGAACATTTTTTCATCCCACTTACATGTACGGGATGGGACTGGGATTGGTAAATCACATCCCATCCCGTCCCATTGCCAACCCTGTTTCTCCACTAAAGCTCTTAAAAGTTACAATTTTTTTTTTGGAAAAAAACTTAACAATTTATTTTTGTAGGAAAGATAATTTTATAAAATTTTCATAAATTACTAATATTATTAGAATGTTAGGAGATAACTAAATCTTGTGTGTATTTTATATATATTTATTTTGAAATAAAATGTCATAAACTGAAAAGTATAAAACTATAACAAATAGAAACCTCATAATAAAGTAAGCGCATGGGATACAAAATATTGGGTTGTTATCAACAGCCTTTCCTACAAAAATAAGAAACTTGAAGTGGGAGCGGTTGAAGAGTGATAACTGAAAGGAGATTCAAATTATTTGCAGAAAAATGACAGATAAAGACTATTTTAAGAATTGAAGAGGAAATAAACAGAAAAGAGGTTTGAAAAGGATATTAGAGGGGTGCCGATAGCCCCCACTCTAAAGCGACACTATTGTAGAATACAATATTATCATTTTGTGTGCTACAATAATACTACAGTGGGATAGTAATCTGATCTCATATTTTATTCAAATAATCATACTCATTTTTTATATTGGGAGCACCGAACAAAAGCAAACGAGCCCCTAAAATAAAAAGAGAAATATAAAAAAAATAATGGCGGGAAAAATTAAGGAGCCTACAAAATAACTAAAGAGAAACACAAAATTTAGCTTCGATCAATTTCATATTAATGGCCAACAAGCTGATTAGCGAAATGCGACTGCCAAAATTAATCCCCAACATCTTCTCTGCTTGTAACTTGTAACATCACCACCGCCAAGGCAAGCAAGTTTTTACCGAAATTTCATTCCAGTTTCAGTTCCTTTTTTTTTTTTTTTCTTTCGTGGAGGAGACATATTAATAGTTAATTTTATTGGGTAATCGCGAAATTTCGGGATGCCTTGTCCTTAATAGAATTCGAGTTAATGAAATTACTAGACGTGGAATTATCAGAAGTCAGATCTGCGGTAGCTCTCATGAGTGAGATCGCGTGTCCACCGTATCAAAGTGTGAGTGTTTGGTGTTCATATAACCGTCTAAGTGCTTCTTCCAAAAGTGCTTTATTCTCTTTTCATAAATCACTTGAAGCAAGTGCTTTTTATGAAGAAAATCTATTAATAAGCGCTTTTGCAAAGAGCATTCAAGGTGTTCTTTGGTTATGATTGTGTTTTAAATATAGGCCCTGTTGCTGATGGAGCAAACGCGTAGCAACGGAGCACCTGGGAGGGCATCTCCCCACGCGGCTGAAAGGATTAGATGCGGCTCTGTGTGGCGGTGCCATTTGGTGTCGTGACGGAGCTGGTTGGTCCGGCAGGAACAGGCAAAACACAAGTAAAGACCAGATTTGTATTGATTCATTGTGACGATCCTTGTGAGTGAGAGTCAAATCTCATGCTTGATGCTCTTTTGAGTTAAAATTGACTCCTTTTTAACTTGGCTGCTCCGGCGGATTTAAGACTTATTAGTTGGCATTTCCATGATAGGAAGTAGTTTTAACTTCTCACCAATCATGAGTTTGCGTAGTTTCACTTGAATAGATGCTTGGTTCATTTAATTGCAGTTTTGTCTGAAGGTCTCGTTGTTGGCTGCACTGCCAGCACATTATGGTGGCTTAGATGGGGGTGTAATATACATTGATGTAGAATCCAAATTTAGTTCAAGAAGATATGATTAGATGTCCTTCTGTTTGTGGCATCATGTTCTGGACTATGTTTCAATAAGAGAACAAAATATTTCAATTTTTTTAATTTTCATTTCTCAGGATGATTGAAATGGGAGCAAACAGTTTCCCAGAAATATTTCATTCAAAAGGACTGGCTCAGGAGGTCTGTGAAATGATTTTCTAATTTTGTTTTGCCTTTCAATTTGTTTGATGCTGCGAACTTGATACTAGCAGTGTGTTACTTTTTGCATTGATACAACAGGTGGCTGGTATGATTCTTGTCCTGCTGCCAACATCATTTTCCGAGTTCACAGAGAGGTTCGATCTACAACAAACTTCATTTTCCTTACCCCTTGAAATGGCAGTATAGGACTGGAAGCTGGTAAGGAGTATTAGGTAGCATTAATTGGTGACGAGATAAATCCAGCTGAATGTTTGATTATTATGCAATTAAAATCTGGTTGTACGCTCTATTTTTGTTGGCTGGATTTATTGTAACGATTACTACAAGAATGGTTAATTAAGTAGGGTTTTCTATTCATCAGTTTGGAGAAAAACCAAGGTTTCACCCCTTCAAAATCAAGTGAAGCTGCTAGGGATAGATAGCATGGCGGCTCTTGTTTTAGGGTAAGTTTTTACTAGCTTTGCTCGTTATGATTTTGATAAAATATAGTTATCACTTTCTTCGGGCTTTGGATGAGGTTTGTGTCTGAGATAATATATATGTTTGTACTTGAAATAGGATAATTGAAAATGGACAAATTCAGATTTGAACTATTACGACTATGTCCTGATATGGTTTCAAATTAAAGGAATAGCTTTTCAGTTCAATCTTGTACTTCATGTCTAAGTAAACTTAATTAGAAAAATATCCTCACGACTATGTATTCCCTTGCATTTAAATGAGAAAAGCAGCCCCGTACTCTGCTAGTATAGTGTGTAGAGTCTTCCATATTGTTTTCCATCATTGGGAAAGTCACGTGAGCAGGAGTTGAACTTCCGTTGTATTGGAAAACAGTTCACCATCTTTTTTCGGCTATTTTATAAGTACTTCAAGAGTGCATCAGTTATGTTATTCAGCATGCTGGTCTCTGGATGGCTTATATCTTATGGATGAGCCCATATTGGTGCATAGTGGCCAGAGCAAAGACTTTCAAGACCAGTTACAGCATATGAATATTACAAAAATTTCTTCCTTGTTAACAGAGCCTTAAAAACCTAATGTTGGTTATATGAATCACGGTTGATCTCTTAAAGCGTTTTCTGCACTTTTAAATGATTCTTGCATCACTTGCCATACAGCTGGTCTGGTTATACTTTAATTAGTGGTCATTATATATTGTCCAGGGTGTATAAGCAGAGAGCTCCTGGGCAACATCCTTTTCCTTTTTTTCGTGAGGATCATACTTCTAAAAGTTATTAGCAATGTGTTCTTGTGTTGAGTGATTATTCATTTCAAATGATATCATTTTCCAATTAAATTTATCTAGGTCACTGGCTGAATTTTCAAGGATTCCTGTTCTAGTGAGACCTCAAAGCCATGATGGGTCCTGCCTTTATCCCTTCCAGGGTATTACGTGTCCTCATATTAAAAAAATTTCCTCCTAATTAATTAACACAATGCAGATTGTCCTGTGCAGTGCAGAAATGGGGTAGAATTCTAAAGGATCGTACAAGACATTGTTCTCATATTGTTGCTGCATTAGGATTTCACTGGGCTCATGCAGTAACCATCCGTCTTGTGCTTGAAGCCAATGTCAATGTCAGGTTGATAGCATAAAATAAAGCTACGCTGCCATGAAGGTAATCCTTGATCTTGGGAGTTCCGTAACTTAGGTTTGACAGTCTTCTTCACTTTCAGGTCAGGATTATGAAGGTGGAAAAATCTCCAATATCACCATCTCTGGCTTTTCCTTTTACCATAAATTCATCCGGGATATCATTGCTCACTGATGATGGAACAGAAATGGCAGTGCCAGATACAAATGCAATTTATCGTCAAGGTAGATTCCCTAAGGCTGGGCAAAAAAACCGTATACTAATGAAAACTTAACCGAACTGATCCGAACCGTACTGTTTGGAGCGGTTATAATTTTAAAAAAAAACCGAAATATATATGTTAGCCTAAAGGGCTATACATATTATAATTTTAATGATAACAAACATATGTATTAAGTGTTTTAATAATTCTTGTATTTCACAAGCTCACTAGCTTTTTGAAGGATAATCTTCATGCAAGTGGAATCAAGTTCAAGACACTCAAAGGACAACGGCGAAATCAAGAATAGGAATTAAAGCTCAACGGATAAATCTAGTGCGACAATTTCTTGTAAAGTCGGTATGATTTATTTTATGCTTGGTTTAGCATTTGTGAAGCTCAATAGATGTTTTAGTAAATAATTATTTTGGTTTTGAGAAATTTGGTTTAAGATGAAAAGTTTTAAATTTCGGAGTTGGACTTCCTTATCAAGTTTTAAATCTTTTGGGCTATATTGTGACTTACAAAAGATTGAGGGTCTAAGTGAAAGTTTTTGAGAACTTTAAATCTTCTTGATAATTTGGTTAAAACTCAAAATGGACCCAATCATATTTTTTATAATAAAAAAATATTTTGAGTGGTGGGCTATCATTATTTTTAATTAAAATATAAATTTTTATAATTCTTAAGAGTTAAAATTTAAATTTTACGAGGGTTTATAATTTATAATGATTATTTTAATAAATTTTTTATGGGGGTTAATTAGAAAACTAAATTTTTTTGTTTAATTTTAGAATTTTTTTTTTTTGGCCAGTGGGGCTTGAGCCCCCACTGGTCACAAGCTACATCCGCCCCTGATGACCATATCCTTCCCTTCCCTTTGGGGTTAAATTATAGTGTGGTGGTCATCGCTTATCTTGTTTAAAAGTGCTATTATTCAAAATGAGCTGTCGTAGTCTATTAGTCTCTGATGCCTCATCAGTCAACAAGACGGGGCAATCTATTTAAGTGTGAAAGCACATTTAACTCCTCAAGTCCTCGCTCGAACCGGGAGGCACATGTTCTTCCAACAAAGGCGACTTCCCTACGACTCGAACTGGGGAGCAAACCCAGTTAAGCCACTTAAAGGGACTCCATTGCCAGTGGAGCCAACACTTTGTTGGTAATTATTGTGTGATTTTAAACCTTTGATTTTTGTGTCAGATAATTTCTATGTGATGCCACCCACGAACAAATAAAATTTATATTAACTTGAAACTGATGATGGCCAATGGTGGTCAATGGATCATGCCAGCACAAACATCCGCCCAGCCAGCATGGTACGGTCCGCTAAATTGATAGACCGTGCTGTACTGCTTATTTTGTTTAAATAAGGACCTAGCACCGCCTACGGTACGAGCTCACTCGTGTCGTGTCCAAAAAAAAGTCCATTAATTTTTTTTTATATGTTTATCATGTCTAAAAAAACCTACGTGTCTGACGTACTTTTTTCCAGACCACGTGCCTCGCATACTTTTTTAAAGATCTTGTTAAGTTACATCATCATGTAACATACATGATGATGTAACAGCCGTTGGATGAAATCCAACTGTTGTGAAAATATTAGATGAAAAAATCATATTATTTTCACAATCGTTGGATGAAATCCAACGGCTATTACATCATCATGTATGTTACATGATGATGTAACTTAACAAAAGCTCTTTTTTAAACCCATCAGCCTAATAATAATAATAATAATAATTCCATAAATCATAGTAATGATTAATGAAAAATAAAATTTCAATTAGATTAATAATTACACATAATTTTATTTAAATTATTAATATTATAATTGCACTTGAACTCCATTGAATGAAATTGTAATTTTTAATTTATCATAAAAATATTTTGTTCACAATTGTTTTGTGTGTGCATAAATATGAAACATATTTCATTCACAAATGAAATATATCTCTATTAACTATTAACTAAGTTATGATTTCATAAATGAAATATTAATGTCGTAAAATTTTTTATTTATCATTTATAAAATCATGATATTTATTTATTCATTTAATAAATTAAAAACATAAAAAAAAATTAGAATATTTATTTAAACTAGGACTTAAATTAATTTTTAAAAGCCTATGCTAAAAAATATATTAAAATATTTAATTTCAAGGTATTTGTAAAATTATCATTTTTTATTTTTATTTTTCATTAAAAAATTTTACTTTGATATATTTTTTTCGCTCAAATTAATTACCCTTAATTCGTCACGCTTCGCGCCACGCTTTTACTACCCGCGATGTCTAAATTCTAAACCGCAGCGTTGATACCGCATACCCAAACGTTTCGTGTTGTCTCGTGTCATAATCCATCGATCATCATCTTTACTTGAAACTTTCAAATAAAGAGATTTTAAAAAAAAAAAAAACTTCTTAATTAGCCAATTAGAGGATAATACAATTGTGAGCTTAAATGCTTCGTATTCCATTTCCTTGAAATGGGCATGTTTTCTTGAGTTTTAATGTAGAAAAGAAATACAAAGGAGTACTGTAGCTTTGGGGCCCTTGTTTGGCGACTTTATGCTTTGAAAAGCTTTGTTAAATATTTCCAACTTTGAGAATCAAGCTAACTGTTAGAAATTTAGAAACCCAACTATCTTAAAGTTTTAGGCTATTTGTACTTTGGACTATATTCTAGCAATTAATTTACGCTTTCATGCCTAAAATATTCAGTTTTTATCTCGAATAACGTATTATTAATGATTAATTATGAAGTGTAAGTTGTTAGTTCAACTTAATATTCATTACTAATTTGTTAATTTTATAATATCTATTAATGATTGACACATCATATATCACGGCAATTGAAATACGAAATATGTATATTTAGAGTTCAACAAAAGATACAAATATTTTTATAAGTTCTATAATACGAAACTAACCATGACTTATTTTAAAAAATTTGTTATTTTCTCACTAAAATTATTATGACATATTGAGTCAGTACTATGATTTGTTGAAAACTATATTTTACCACCTAATGTTTGATTTTTTTAGTTATTTTCTTAATAATTTATAAGTTATAGTTTGGTTTGAGATGTTTCATAACAATAAAAACTTTAGACACCTACACATTAGATTATTTCCTATTTAAGCTACGTTTTTTAATCATAATTCCCAGTGAATGATATCACATCGATAAATATAACTGAATATAACTGAGGAAAACCCTTTAAACAAAGCCTTGCATAATTCAAACAAATGCATCACATCAATTGTGAATGCTAACATTATTGTATAGGACCCCAGCCCCACCGAACTTTTCTCTTATTTAATCCTTAAATCAATATCCGTAGTATGGTCTCATCAAAAAAATTATAAAACAAAAAAAAAAAAAAGATCGCAGTATGCCGCACATTTGTCCTTATTTGTTTAGTGCCCTCATTTGGCATTATCATAATCAATTAATGTGGGCTCATCAAATGTGGTTGCATTAGAATCATGGGCCTTTTATGGCCCGTTACCAATTTCGGCCATATGGAGCCCACCCTGGAAAAATTCTTATGTTTCCTTCCAAGCCCTAGAAACAAGCACGTAGATAATGAATATTCAAAATTTCATGACGTGTTGCAATTAATCTAATATTCCGAAAAAACTACATGAAGGTAAATTTTGGATTCGACGCTTTCGCGGCGACGCATGGAATTCATGCTCTCATGAGAAAGCCACGGCCGTTGGCATTTTTACCCTCATATGGAACTTGTCCTCAATGATCGCTCGCATTTGGGCAGGTGAGGACCCTTTAGTCATTTCACATTAGTATGCAAATATTTGAATTTTTTTTTTTTTAAACCATGCACTAATGACGCACCAATCACGCAGCATTCATGCTATTTGTTGCCCTCCGATATTATCAACAGTCTGTCTATGATGAGAGATGATTGGGTGGAGGTGGAGGACGACGACGCAAAAGGAAGTGAAGAAACATGGCATGACACAACAAGTGGGGTGCAAAATTTAATCTAACAGCCGACCTCGACCCAATTTCTCTTTATAAATTATGTACAAATGTGTACTCTTATTGAAAAGAAAAAAGTCTCATAATCTTGTAAAGCCAGCAAATAAACTTCATAAAAAATTATGAACCGAATTCAACGGAACTGAAATTAATTTGGTTTTAAGTTCCGGTTCTATTTGATTTTTATAATTTTTTTAACTTGTAAAATCCTTTTTTTATTATTATTCAATTTTCGGTTTGTTCTTATTTAATTAATTAAATCAGCCGACTTTTTTTTTTCCCCTGATTTTGAAACTGAATGGAAACCGACCTGAGTCTGTTCATTCCAGTTCTTTTATTTTCTGCTCACCCTTACTTTGAGCCAAGACGGCAAAGTGAACAAAAATAAGCATCCGGTATCAAAAAAAGAACAATTGCTTGTTTGAGAAATGAGACGGTGACTTTTGACTGAATTTATGTGGCTGAAACCGACCACGGGCTGCCAGCTTGTTGCTGATTGGGATGAAAGCGTATATTCTTTGCCGCGTAGCAGAAAAAGGCAGACTTGGGGCCTCGGGGTATCTTTCTTCAGTACTTTTCGTGGACGTACCGTTGGCCCACACCATTCCACGTAGCGCAAAATGGTATACTTTAATTTTTTTTTCTAAATTAAGTACTCTGAAAATTGCTTATTTGAACAATTTTTTATTTTTGTCACGTTATGCGCCTGGCGAGTGATACTATCATGCAGCAGCGGACGTACGGTTAGACTAGGTCGGGCCATAATTTCCTAGTATCTCTTAAGTTCTATAATCTTTCATCTAATATGAAAGTTTTTTTTTTAATTTTATTTTCAAATATATTCTCAATTCAACTCTTTTTTCTTTTTATAATTAGATTCAAAAACTTAGTTTCAAAAATAATTAAATTATATGTTCATTAAGTGTGTCAATATATTATAATATTGTCACTAGTATTAGAAAATTACAAAATGTTATAGTAACAATTAATAATATTTTCATAATTTAATGATTTATTTTCTTCACAATAATACTTGTTCTTTTTCTTTTCGTTAAATCAAATTATTTTTTAAAAAATCATAAATAAATTAATGTGCAATTTTAATTATTTATATTATAAGTTTATTTATTACATTGTTATTATTCTTTGATTATATACACTTATCGCTTGCCATATATGTTATTTTTACTTATTAATGGACTGACATTCACACAAACATTTTAGCATTAATTTACAAATTAGTCAAGGTAATAAAAAGTTCTAAATCCACCCGTATTAATTTTATGTATAAACATAAAATTCTAATCCGACTGCATTACAAGATAGTCTTACTTATTTTCATTCGTTAAATTATTAGTTATGAGAAAATTATTTCACCATTCTAGACACTTCTTTTCACTCAAACGTAACACAAACACTCAAATCCGTCACTTTCGACCCATTACGTACTAATCTTTCAGGATACATTCGCACTCGCAGAGCCGCCTGTGAAAGAAATCTTGGACGGCGGTGTGAAGGAGAGAAGGCCTGTTGTGAACTACTCAGAAACAATAATAAATAAAGACCAACGACAGTGAAAGGAGCTAATGAATGTTGGCATTGCTCACAACTGGCAAGACCTACAGCGTGTCACTCTCATTAATCTCCAAAACCAACTCCTTTCGTTAAGCACAATGTCTCTTTCCAAGATATTGTCAAGACTTAAAAGCAGTGTATTGCCTTGATGGCTGAATTTTAGTGAGTGGGAGACAGAGATGAGTCAATGATGTATAAATTTTACCAATTTTGAACTAATTTTTTTACTCCATTTTGTTATAATCTTCAGCAAAGTCAAGCATTTTTATTTTTGGCTTTTATAGTGTTCTTTAATAAGAAAATTAATTTGGACAAAAGAAAATATTTCCCAACTTTTATCATTCAGTATTGACCACCCTTTCATTGTTTAAAGAACAAAGTGATAACCATGACCATATCCTTCCCTTTGGTTAAATTATAGCGTGATGGTCGTCGCTTATCTTCTTTAAAGTGCTTTTATTCAATATGAGCTGTTTTAGTCTATTAGTCTCTGGTGCATCATCAGTCAACAAGACGGGCAATCTATTAATAACTGTTGTGTGATTTTAAATCTTTGATTTTTGTGTCAGATAATATCCATATGATGCCACCCACCAACAAATAAAACTTATATTACTTGAAACTTTCAAAGAAAGAGATAAAAAAATACTTCTTAATTTGCCAATTAGAGGATAATAAAACTGTTAGCTTTTAAATGCTTCGTATTCCATTTTCTTGAAATGGGTATGTTTTCTTGATTTTTAATGTAGAAAGGCATAACAGAGGAGTACTGTAACAGTGGGGCCCTTGTTTGGCGACTTTGTGCTCTGAAAAGCTTTGCCATAATGTTTCCAACTTTGAGCATCAAGCTGACGGTTAGTAATACAGAAACCAAAGTATCTTAAAGTGTAAGGTTATTTGTACTCTGGACTATATTCTAGCAATAATTTACATTTTCATACCTAAAATATGAAGTTTTTATCTCAAATAACATATTATCAATTATTAATTATAAAGTGTAAGTTGATAGTTCTACTTAATATCCATTACTAATATGTTAATTCTATAATATCTATTAATGATTGACACATGATATATCACGTCAATTGGAATGCAAAATATGTATATTTAGAGTTCAACAGAAGATGTGGGTGATTTGATAAGCTCTATAATACTAAACTAACTATGATTTATTTTAGAAAAATTATTATTTTTTCACTAAAGTTATTATGACATATCAAGTCAGTAACATAATTTATTGAAAAATACATTTTACTACAAAATATTTGATTTTTTTAGCTAGTTTCTAAGAAATTTATAAGTTATAGTTTGATTTGAGGTGTTTCGTAACAATCACGACTTTAGACACCTGCACATTAGATTCGTTGCTATATAAGCTACATTTTGAATCATAATTCCTAGTGAATGATATCACATCAATAATTTATGTCTATACTTATCAATTTGACAAACTTTAATTTGACTAGCTAAGTGAATTTTTGATGCATTTGCGGATTAGGAAGGCTATGCACCTAGACGAAGACATTGATGGTAATGTTACATGCTAATCAGGTCAACAATTTTGACAAATTTATGTCTCGATGTCTACATGAAAGCAAGCATTTGTAACTTTTATTTGCGGGTATATTGTTTACCTACTAATAATTTATGAAATGAGGACAACTTGTAGTTATCAAATTGATGGAGCTCATAGAAGGGCTAACCGTATAACTTAATTAACTTGATTCCTTGAAACTTGTTCAACGTGATAAGAATTTATGAAAGGAGAGCTGTATGCTAGCATTGAGAAATCAAGCAAAGTTTATAGATGAAATATATTAATATTTTATAAGGCACAAGAAAAATAAATGGTTAAAAGCCATAAAACATACTTTAGGTAGGGTATAAAACCTAAATCTAACGAGAGTTGTTTAAAGTTGCTTAAGTCATTATAAGGTTAAAAGCCTTAAAGCCTATTCTGGGTAAGGTATAAGACCTTAAACTAATAAAAGTTGTTTAAAATTGTTTAAGTCGGTTAAATATTAAAAGCCTTGAAACTTGTTCTAGGTAAGATATAAAACCTTAAACTGATAAGAATTGTTTAAAATTACTTGAGTCAATAATAAAAGTTATAAGCTCAAAACCTTCTAGAGGTGAAGTATAAAACTTGAAACTTATTCGCCTTTTAACCCACGACGAGGTTATTTTTAGCAACTCCAGGCCAACTCAAGGAAATCACCTCGAGGTTACTTTAAATTTATAAAGTTTCGGTCTTAATTCGTTACACTTTCAACACTAAAAACTAGGAGTCTTGGTATCTCTTTAAGTTCTAAAATCCTTCATCTAATGTGAAAGTTTTTTATTTTATTTTCAAATATATTCTCAATTCAATTCTTTTTTTCCTTTTATAATTAGACTAGTCAGGCACTTATTTTATAAAATAATTAAATTATATATTCATTGAGTGTGCCGACATATTATAACAACATTGTTACTAGTATTAGAAAATTACAAAATGCTATGGTAACAATTAATGATATTTTCATAATTTAATGGTTTATTTTCTTTAAAATAATACTTGTTCTTTTTCTTATTATTGAATCAAATTATTTAAATACATCACATCTTCTATCACTAAAATACAAAATAATCATAAATAAATTAATACGCAGTTTTAATTATTTATATTATAAGTTTATTTTTTTCAAACATTGTTATTATTCTTTGATTATATACACTCGTCACTTGCCATATATGTTATTTTTACTCCTTAAATGTACTGGCTTTCACGCGAATATTTTACCATTAATTTACAAATTAGTCAAGGTAATAAAAAGTTCTAGATCCACCCGAATTAGTTTAATGTATAAACTTAAAAATTTAATCCGACTGCATTACAAGATACTATTACTTACTTTCATTCATTAAATTATTCCTTATGAGAAAATTATTTCATCATTCTACACGCTTCTTTTCACTCAAACATAACACAAATACTCAAATCCGTCACTTTCGACCCATTACGTTCTAATCTTTCCGGATACATTTGCACTCACAGAGCTGCCTATGAAAGAAATCTGGGAAAGCGGTGTGAAGGAGAGAACGCCTGTTGTGAACTGCCCAAAAATCAAAATAATAAATAAATAAATAAAGACCAAGATAAGTAAAAGGAGCTAATGAATGTTGGCATTGCTCGCAAATGGCAAGACCAATAACGTGTCACTCTTATTAATCTCCTAACACAATAAATAATTGACCGCGTGTAATAATTATTGATAAACTGCCCCGAATTCGATTGATAAGATCGCTGGCATTACTCAAAGCAGTAGAAGGTTTGGAGTATAATTTAGGGTGGAGATGGCCCACCCAACCGAACTGGAGCCCCGGTCAGAGCCTCCAGAGTGAATGTAGATACACGGTATCAAGAGGCAATGATTCCGTGGTCTTGGGAGTTGGAACCACCTCGGACCACTGAATCTAAGGGTCAAGGGCTTAGAACAACCTAAGTGTTAGTTGACTGGATCAAAATTTGGACCATCAAAAGACAACCTATCTTTCTAATTTCTATGGGTCACCTGAATCAGGAGTCCAGTCTCAGGACCATGTGCAGACGTGCTCCATGTTCAAACGTGTTCAAACCAATAACGGATGATTATGTCTGCACTTTTCATTTTGGCCTTCTTTTGTTTTATGTTCTCATCGAATAAAAAATTAATCAATAGTTCTTAATTAGTTTAGAATTAATTGTTCAAATAAGTAGTTTCTATAAGTTTGATATACACGGAGGCGTAATCAAACGCGGTCTCTTTAAGCCAGAAGAGCGTGGCGATGGTTCTGTATTCCCATGGCGTGAAAGATTCACAAAAGTATTGCTTAAATGTTATAATTTTCTCCTCACAAATGTGAGTGGAGAGGTGTCCTCCTCCTGTGAGGGTCGTTTATCTGGCGTATCTTGTAATTTAAATGTAATAATATAATTCCCAGTAATATATTTCTGATTTTAAATATCGATTATAGTGTCTCTTTAATCGTCTCTTTAAAAAATGTTACACTTTCGATTAAAATAATTAAATTATATAAGTAGTACGCATGGGGATGGAAATATGATAAGGTATTGATGTCGTGCATATTATTGGCCAAATTATGGAATGCCAATCAATGATCAACACGTGATCTATCACACACAACAAGATGCGTCGTGATATGTACATGATAGGACTCCAAAAAGACATAATTAAATTATTAAAAAATTTCCACAAAAAGCACCAACACACTTATTCTGTGGCTCCGATACTTAATTTTTATATGAATTTTGTTATGTTACATTATCATATAACATACATGATCGTGTAACAGCCGTCAGATTTTATTCAATCATCATATTTTATCCAACAGTTGTGAAAGTATAAAATTAAAAAATCATATTATTTTCACAATCATTAAATTTTTATTTCACAGCTGTTACATCATCATGTATAACATAACAATCTTCTTTTCGCTTACAACATGGACAAAACAATCAAAGTAACACAAAATGCCACAACGTGTTTCTAACATACTTTTGGCTCGTAGCAACTGCCAACACAATTTGATATATACAGAATAACTCTTTTTTGTTTTCTTCAACAAAAACACCAAAAAAGTGGGGGACAAAAAAAATCGGCTGTCTGAATATGTACAATTACTAAAACAAGTTGTTTCCCTTTTTATCTTGTATATCGACCTGACTTGAAACGTTGCGTTTAGGACCCTGAGGTTATTTTGTTATTTTCAGTAACTTAACAAAAATAACAAGGCGTTGATGCGTTACGGACTTCACGTGTCTTGAACCAACCATGGGCCGTCATTGTCGGCTTGTTGCTGATTGGGATGAAAGAGAATGTGCCACGCAGTGTAAAAAGGTTGACTTGGGCCCCTGGGGTTTCTTTCTTTAGTACTTCTTTTACCTTTTTGGCGGGACAGCATGCCATTGGCCACACAAACCCCACTAGCCATTGGTCATGTGGCATATAGTGTCATAAGATGGCACACTTTTGGGGCTCTTTTCCCCACTTTTTCAAGTCTTCTTTCCTGTGGAATGGGTATTCTGAAAATTGATCATTGAATTGCTTTGATTTTATAAATTTTTTTTTTTCATACTGCTGTACAAGACGTTAACTAATATTACATAAGAAATTATAATTAATATTTAGAAACAAAATATTCACTCATGAAATTTTTTAAACCTCATCTAATATTCGAGAGATTATCCACTTTATTCACATTTTATGGGAAATATATTATCTCCACTTAATTATTTAATAATTGAAGAAAGACAAAAATTATCCCCTATAGTGTTTTCATAAAAATTTGAACCCTTATTTTCACCTTTGTAAGTGCAAGAACTCTTTCACTGAGTCAAGAGCTTATTGATTTGATTTTATCAATGTTATATGCATTGGTGAATGATATTGTAATGAGACGATACATTTACATGTGAGTGATATTTAAGGAGATAATGCATTTAATATATCAACTTAAAATTTAATTGGATTGCATCATAAGACAGTATTACTTTCGTCCGTTAAACCATTACTTGTGGTGATATTGTTTCATCATTCTAACTTTTTTTTTCCTTTCTCGCTCAAACATTATACAGACAGCCAATTCCATCAATTTCAGACCCTTTAAGTGCACTAATCTTTTGGGATATATTCACAATCACAAAGTCGCCTAAGAATGAAATCTTGAAAAGTGGTGGGAATGACCGAAGGAGAATGCCTGTTGCGAACTAGTGAAAAAAGAGGACAAAGGTTTAGAAAAGTGAAAGGAGCTAATGATTGTTGGCATTGCAAACTTAAAGCTCTTTTTTTTTTCCCCTTATTTTGGTGTTCTTCAAAAAGAAAATTAATTCGGACAAAACAATTTTTTTTTTTTACAACTTTTATCATTGAGTATTGACCTCCCCTTTCATGGTTAAAGAACAAAGTGGTGCCCATTCATGCAACCTTTTGGATTGACCACGACCATGTCCTGCCCTTTCGTTGGATTATATGTAGTGACGGTCATCACTTATCTTCTTCAAAGTGCTCTTTTTTTTTTCAAAGACTATTTAAAATTATGAGCAGTCGTGGTCTCCGGTGATAGAGCGATCTATCAACTATTAATTGTGTGATTTAACATCTTATATATTTAGTCCAATAATATGTACTATGATGCCATCCACCAACAAAACCTTATCCTCGCTAAATTGACATGAAACTTAGGGCGGGGCCGGGATGGGGGAGATCCTTAATTAGCCAATTAGAGAATAAAACAACGATGAATGAAGATGACCATCAGATTGTAAAATAACGAGTTTGTGGGATTTGATTAAATAACGAGTTGGTTGGAAGGATACGCGTGATCATCATCCATAGAGGCAAAAGTACATCGGTACACGGTGCACGCAACATCAAACAGAAAGTAAAAGTTGAAATTTGCCTCATAAAAGAACAAAAGTCACTGAAAATGGAACATGGACGGTTACAGTACAGAACCGGCAAGTCTCCAACAGAAAAGGATTATTGTCACACAGATGCAGAGGCAGATGCACGAATAATCAATTGCAATGCCTACCAGTAAATGCCAAAAATTTGTACTCATGGCAAAGTCAGCACAAGTCAAGCTGGGGCCACATTGATTTAATTATCATCAACTAGAATAATTATAATCTTAATAACCAATTGCCATAGAAAATATAGTTCAGCTGTGGATCCGTGAAAGCATGAATAATTAACAAATAAATAAATAAATAAATTGGTCTTTAGTTGTTGTCATAATACTTTTAGAATACTTTTGTTGATCTTTCTTCCATATGCAAATCAAAATAATAAACGTCAAATTCATAACCTTGTATCAACCTTATCAACACACAAGAAACTTTAACAGGGCAAACATAAAATTCATTGTCAATTTATATATTAATTTCACACAACTATTTTACAAGTTACAAAGTGAAAATTACAAAGCCAAAAGAAATAAAATTACAACACCAACTTTCCTCCTCCAAATACATCATCTCCGCTCTAAAATTGGCAGAAACAACAATGGAGCAGGCCATATTTTGACAAACACTTAAAAAAAAAAAAAAAAAAAAAAAACATGAGAGGCACTAGTCTTGCAATAACTCATTAAAATTCTGAGCTTTGCAGGTAACGGCCAATACCCAATTCACGTCAGACAAAGTACTAATATCTTACATCGGAGAAGCCGCAATCTGATCCCAAAAAAAAAAAAAAACAGATTTTCGCGGCTTCTTTATTTATTTGTAAATTTACCTTCCCCGGTTATAAATAGTACCCGGCGAAAGGCTGCATGGCAATGAAATAAGCTCAATTCAGAGAATTGAGTGATGATGGAGACAGCATGATGATGGTGGTGCTGTGAACTATTTCAGGCTTTTTCAGAATTTGCATCAGAGCTGTAGGCACTGGCCGGCGAGGTTCCGGCTGCAGAGCCGGTATCTTTTCCTATGTTTCCGGTCAGAGCCGAAACAACGGCCTTCTTCAAGCTCTCGAAAATCCGAGCTTTGATTTGGCCTCTTGGTGGTGGAAAACGTATGTTCCCATTATTCTTCTGGTTCTGGAGAGTTGAAGAGGACGCAGACATGGCGGTAGCAAAAAAGGATCTGCGAAAGAACAACAGAGTTAGTGTTTCCATCAAGATCTTTAAAGTGAAAAAAGAGACCAATATGAATCATATATATTCAGGAAAATGAAAAATAGAATGGCATAGATACGTGAAAAGCAGACGACCAAAGAAAGCCGAAGAATACTGAAGGGGGGAGGGGGAAGAGTTTTCTTTTCTTTTTCTTTTTTTTTTTTTAAAATGTGTGAGGAGTACGGGGGTTGCTGTTTGAAGGTTTTTATAGCCAAATTCTTCATTTTAATGCATGGGACACACCCATCAACATAAGAATCTAGAAGGGATTCAAGAATATTTTTGTTATATATATATGAAATATAATTATTATTACGTTTTTTTTATATATTAAATTATTTGTAATTATTAATTACATGATGAGAGTAGTCTGTTCATTTAGTTAGGTATTAGGAGATTAAAAAAATTTTGTTTTTCTTTTTTTAACAAGTTTCCAAGACATTACCAAGACTTTTCCTGGTAACAAATATAAAATTTTATTCTTTAATGAAATGAATTTCCCAAAATGAAGAGCCTAAAAATCCTACTTGGCTACTTTTTACATGGGGCTCGTAAAGGATAAGCTCATCGACGGATTCAGCACAGGAACGGTGCCCCACGTGGGTGGCTGGCTGGGTTTGGGAAATTTTTAAAGAGTACTTTTTAAAAAGGCCTTATTTTATTTGAATTTAGTAAAAGTGTCCCGTTTGAGGCTTTGAGCTTTGAAAGATTGAGGTTATTCGTACTTTAAAATTTTGTTTTAAACACTTATATTTTATTAAAAGTTTATATTAGTACAATAAGATTGATGTAATTTTTTATTAAAGACAATTATAACTTAATTGACTAATTATTACTCTTCACACGTGTTAAAATACACAATCATTTTATCTTTGCCCCTATTATTAATCTCATCAATATCAAAATCTAATCTATCATAAAAAAAGTAATTAGTTTCAACTTTCAACAAATGTTGTAGCCATGAAAATAATCTTGAAATTGAAGTAAGACGTAAAGTGGAGGAAAAAAAAGGTGAATAGAAAAAAAAAACTACTTTATTAGTGTATCGAGGAAACAGAGTATCTAGTTTAATAGGATATAATATTAGTATTTAGAAGAGTACTGAAAGTAAAAATTGATTTTTAAAATTTATTAAATGGTTGTGTAATATATAAGGGTGTTCCAAAGTATCTTTCAGATTGCAAATTGCCCCACCTGACCACGTGCCACCCGTTTTGAGATTATGAAAACATGATAGGTAATTTTGATAAGTTTTAACATGTCCTATATGTAAAAGCCTAATTCTTTAAAATTCATTTAGATATTTTGATTTTATAAAATCTATTATCTATCCCTAGTAAGTAATAACTCACAAAACATTTTCTTCTTTTTAATTTTTTTATAGTGCTTAAAAAATAAACAACTAACATAAGCATACTATAAACTTAAATATTCCAATAAAAAATAGAAAACTAACAAGTAGCGAAAGAAAACAATGAATATGCTGTCTAATTTCGTTGGACACCAGTCCATTACTTCTTGCCATTATGCCGCCACTACTACCAAGTTTATGCTAACTAAAGCACGCACAAATAATTTGAATTTATCGACAAATATTATACCAGTCGTTACTTATTTATTGTTGTGTGAATTTTGAGTTGACGCCCTCGGATAAGCTCATGGCTTAGTCAAATGTGTAAACTTAAGATCTTGATTTGAGTTCTTGGGTGGAGATGCAATGCTTTCGCAATCGCCAATCATCACTTGCTTGATGGACACGACAGAGAAATTTCCTGCATTACCATCACCAGTCACCACTTGATAGTTGCTTTATACAATTTCTTTTAGGATTTGCCTACGTTGCGTTAAACGCAACGTACGCGGTTAACGCAACGTACGCGCATAGACAGCAACAGTCTTGAGTGGGCCCATAAAAACTGTTGCTGTGTGTGCGCGTAACGCAACGTAGGTATTCCCTTTGTTTTATTGTGCCTTGTACACAAGTTGAAGCAAATGACGCATGCGCTCTAGAATTGTTATTTTTTTAAATTTCCAATTTTCATATTATGCATAAATAATTAGAAAAAGGAGGACAATCTGTGTTAATATATAGACAGTTAGATCTCATCATTACAAGTCTCTTCCGTTATGTACTTCATCTGGACAAAGTTTTAAATAAAGAAAGTATATTAATATACTATAGAATCCACCAAAATAAATGAATTATAATATAATTTATTCCATCAAAATAATACGGAATCCACTAAAAAGAACCAAATTTGGATGTCCGTTTCTAAAATAACGGCGGCTTAACTGTCTTGAGATATGAAATATCATTTCCCTAAAATAATAACACATCATGATGATGATGATGATGATGATGATGATGATAATAATAATACTAAGGAAAAGTTACACACGTCAACCTTCTCATCTTCCACAGAATTGCCGAGCAAACCCCGGGCCCCACCCGCCCTCTTGGCCTTATGAGTGTTTTAAAATTTCGGATTTCCAAAATAACACGTTTAGTGGTCTCCTACAAAACAGCATGAACGCTACCAGAGATAAGGACACCATATATGGGCAAAGCAACAAGCCAATAACAATGATATTATTATATCAATGAAAAAACGCATGAACGCTACCAGCATTATTAATTCTCTGCTTGCAATTTTGAAAGATGTCATGCCGACGAATAAGGAATCAGAAAAGCTCAAAAGGAGCACGAGATACGAGATTATGTCACTTGTTAACTATTGCTGATGGGTTTCAACTTTTCAACACTTAGCTAATTAATAATGCTGGGTTGTTATGTTCATATAAGTCCAAAAAGGGTCTCCGAATGTAAGGGCATATAAGTTTTTGACAGATGATAAAATGATAATTAAAGGGAACTGGGATTTTTTTTTTGTTTTTTTGTTTTTTTGTTTTTTTGTTCTCTCAAGTCCAGTATCTGAATAGTTAGGTGATCCGAATTTATTTACGACCTTGGTGAGAGGTGCAAACAAGAGAAATCTTTCTCTGACTGTGCTGCCAAAACAAACAAGATTCAGTCTGCTCTTGTAGAATTGATTCAGCCCTTTTATTTAATATGGGATCATGGATTCTGAGACCATACAAATTTCTGATAAACAATAAATTTTCAATTATATAAAGGGATTGAGCTACATGAAGTCTTTTTGATTAGTTACTATGTGTGAACTCGATAGACTTTTTCAGAATCAAGAGCACGGCACCAAGTCAGCAACTGCACTGATTGTGCTTTTGAACCATCCTCGATCTTTCTCAGGATTCGGAGTCAAAGTTATTTTTCAGACGACGAATGATGTTCCACAGGAACATCCATATCTATTTTATTCAATTCAATTATTTTGATTAACCTTGTAGTCTTCAACTTCATAATGTATTCTTGCTTTTGTTGTTTTTTTTCCCCCTTTTCCAAGTTTACAGTTAATTAATTGATTAATTAATTGAGAATTAGAACACGTCTTTTCAGTTGTTGAAAATTAATTAATTGATTCGGAACGGTAGTAACTCTATGCAAATTAATTAAATAAGAAAATCTTCTAATATATTCACAGTGACTGGGCTTGAATGTACACAAGATTTGACACTCTGTAATAAGCAGTTGAAAAACTTTGCATTAACGGCAGCACAGGCTGACATTTTCTACATGTCAAAAACTATTAATCAATTAAGCCTAACCGATTGACTTAAAAAGTGAAAATTAACCATCTATGAATTCACTTCAAGTTTTTTCTTTTAAATTCTAGATATGTACTTTTGAAATCATTCATCACCGAATTGTAATTTCTCTGGATTAACATGGGATGTGCATGCCTCTAGGATTTAATTCAATCATTAGAAAAATTTCCTCCTTTTCTTTTTAAAGTTTCAAATTGATCATCATAAATTTAACTATTTGCGTCGCTAAAAGTTAAATGCCTGAAGGTTTTGTGGTGGGACATTTATGCATCCACTCAAAATTACTTGCCCATTAATCAAAGCTTTTTATTAATTGACTTTAAAAAAAAAAAAGTGGAATTTTACATTCATGCGATGCGTCTCCCACCTACAAGGACAAAACAACTTAACAAGACACCAAGCTGATTCATTGATTGACATCAACTTAACCAAACACAGTTATCAAGCTGATTCATTGAGTGACACCAACTTAATTAAACACACTAGTTTATTCGATCTATATTATTAGTATTTAGTAACGTAATTGGTCAACTCCTAACAAAATTGAACACACACACAGAGAAAGATTTCCACAAAAACAGAAGATACGCAATCCAGCAGAAAAGCAACATTTATAAAATTAAAGAGTTGTGTGTGGCTGAACACAAACAAGGATTAAATCAATATATAATTTTGGCACAAGGTATTGACTGCAGCCGACGGCCAGCCGCCAAAAAGAAAATGGAAGAGAAAACGATATTCTGCAGCTTTCCGGGAAGCCACATGACGAGAGACATTTAGAACAGTACAAGTTTGCTCTTTGAGCTTTGCAGTCCCATCCGGAGGGCATCATTATTTATTTATTTCTAGCAACAAACGCCGAGTCAAAATGGCATAAAGAGACGTGTACGTTGAGTGATCATCCAGCCACAACAACTCGTTAATTAATATTGGGTTAAAGCAAAGAAGAAAAAAGACAAGCATTAATTTAAAATTCTTAACATAACTAATCCTCCTTTTTCTAATCGGATTATAGCAAACGTGGGAATGTCTTTGACTTTATTAGCATACGAGTACATCATCTAAGGATTTTTTTTTTTTGTTTAACAGACTGTTGCTCATGATATTTATAATTATATAAATATTGAGATCTATTTTATATTAATTTTGATTTAGCACTGCTTAAATTTTAAACCCTCTTAAATATTCGAGGGACGTCAAACTCGCATATTGAGAGAAAGACTGCCTTCACTCAAACTCTGGAACTTCAAGGGAGGAAATATAAATTATTGAAAATAAGAAATGAATTAATTTTTCTTTGATTATTTAAGCAATTTCAATTAGAAAAGGGATTTACAAGAATTTTTGGGTGTCAAAAGTCTCACCCATCCCTGAATTGCAAGTTGGGCTTGGTCTGGGCTAGGCATCATGATGGGCGTTGGGCCGGTGTTATTTACACTCCATATATTTTGTAAAGAGTTCTGCTATTTGCCCCGGGTCAAACCCCGGGTCAAATCCCGAAAGCAATAAACGACGTCGTTTTTGCAGGCAAAATTGTTACCGCTCCAAATTGCTCTCTTTCTCTTCGTCTCACTCTCACAGCCCCTTTCTCCTTCTATTTCTCTATTTCTCTTCCCCTTCGTTTCAGCTTGGTTAGGGCAAAATCAACAATAGCCCCAAATTGCTCTCTTTCTCCTCATTTTCTCTTATTTTTTCAAAGAGTTCTTATTTTTTCACAGATGACCAAGTTTCTTGATATTCTTGAGGATTATTTAAATATTAAATTTAGACCTAAAACCTATAAAGAGTGGACGGCTCTGTTTTTCAAAGAATTGGAAAATCAAATAGACTTTTAGTATATAGGCTTGTTGTCCGTGCTAGTGTTGAGGAGCGCATCTTGCAGCTTGCAAAAAAGAAATTAATGCTTGATCAGCTTTTTGTCAATAAATCTGGATCTCAAAAGGAAGTGGAAGATATTCTACGATGGGGAGCAGAAGAGCTTTTCAATGATTCTCCTGGTATTAATGGTAAGGATATTGGTGAAAATAATACCATCATAGAGGAGGCTGTAAGAGATAAGAGAAAATAAGAACTCTGAAAAAAAAAAAAAAGAGAAAACGAAGAGGAAGAGAAAGCAATCTGGGGCTGCGGTTGGTTTTGCTATAACTCAGCCAAAACGACGTCGTTTTAATGAGATTGAAAACAAAAAAAAAAGGGTTGAAACGGCGTCGTTTGGATTAGTTTCGGGGTTTGACCCGGGATTTGACCCGGGGTAAGTAGCATTTTCCTTTTGTAAATCCACCCCAATTTTGAAAATAATTATAAAAGATCCTTATTATTTTTAAAAGTTTTAAATAAAGAAGAATTAATCAATTAAATCTATCTTAATTTATTTTGTTGTGACTTAGATTTTTATAATTATATTTGACTAATAAGATTACTTTAACCTAAATTTAAATTGATTATTTTATGCTCAATGGGTAAACATACCAAAAATTTAATTTAACTTTGACAACTTTTTAATTTTATTCAAAATTCATAGTTTCTAAATAGTTAATTCTACTTTATTAGTATGATTATCAAATTTTAATTAAACTAACATAATGCCTTTATGAGAAAATACTCGTTAAATTATTAGGTTATCAAATTTATGTTATTTACATATAAAATGTTAAAAATTATTAGACTTCATTTAAGAAGTTAGATTATAAGTCACAAAATTAAGTCCGTAAAGTATTAGATACAAGAACTCATATTATTTTTAGGCAATGGGTCATTTTATGTCACAAAGCAAAATAATTAAATAGAACTTATAACAAAACTACTTTAATAATAAAAAAATAAGAATGATTTAATTGATTAATTACATAATTTTTTTTTTGTTGATTTGTGTTTATTAGAAAAAAAAAAGAATATTTATTGTAAATATTTTTTAGAAGTAGGGTGGGGTTACACAAATAATGGGGTGGAAATATTCGCACCCTAGGCGTTGGCACTTAAGGCCTCCTTATGAATTCTCTCCTCTAAAAAGCTAAAACAGTGATAGTTACCAAATTTTATTATTTGGTAATCCTCATCTGATCATAAGCAAATTCGGATAGTGTCAAACTTCAAAGGGAATCTCGATTACAAAAGAAATTGGATTCATCGTGGGCATAAATATTTGAAGTGCGTCATCATATTACATTATTAATTACTTTAAGATATCTTTAATCTCTATAAGTAAATTCTTATTATAAAATTAAAAATATACTAAATTTGTAACAATAGCATAATACAAAAACAATCAGGTTTATAGGCTATCGCTTGCAATCATCCAATTACTTATGATTGTCGGTGTTATTAATACAATAATTTTGATATGAGAGGGCAATTGGTTATATTGTATAATGTAAATATTTTAATTGAAAAATGATATTAATCCCCGAAAAAAGAATACTATCAAGACGTAGGCGACAATATTATAGAATAAACAATATTATCATTTTGTGTGGTATAATAATATTATAGCATAAATAGTAATCTCTCTCTTTTTTTTTTTTTTTGGGTAGTATTTTCCTGGCATTGAAAAATTCGAACTCATTTTTTATTTTAGGAGCATCAAACATTAGTAAAAGAGGCCCTAAAAATAAAAGAGGAATACAAAAAAAAAATGGCGGGAAAATTACAGATCCTACAAAATAACTGAAGAGAAATAGAAAATTTGGCTTCGATCAATTTCATATTAATGGCGAACAAGCTGATAAGCGAAATGCGGCTGCCAAAATCAATCGCCAATATCTTCGCCGCTCGTAACATCACTACTGCCAAGGCAAGCGAGTTTTTACTGAAATTTCATTCCAGTATTAATTCTCTCTCTTTTCTTTTTAATTTTTTTTAGGGTAAATATTAGTAATTATTTTTATTAGGTAATTGCTTAATTTCAGGACGCGTTGTCATTAACAGAGTTCGAGTTAATGAAATTACTAGACGTGGAATTATCGGAAGTCAGATCTGCGCTAGCTTTCATGAGCGAGATCGTGTGTCCACCGTATCAAACTGTGAGTGTTTTGCGTTTGTATAACCTTCCAAGTGCTTCTTGCAAAAGTGCTTCTTCTTCCTTTTTCTTTTTTCATAAATCACTTGAAGCAAGTGCTTTTTATGAAGAAAATCTATTAATAAGCGCTTTTGCAAAGAGCATTTAAGGTGTTCTTTGGTTCTGATTGTGTTTTAAATATAGGCACTGTTGCTGATGGAGCAACGCGTAGCAACAGAGCACCTGGGAGGGCATCTCCCCACCCGGCTGAAGGGATTAGATGCGGCTCTGTGTGGCGGCGTGCCATTTGGTGTCGTGATGGAGCTGGTTGGTCCGGCAGGAACAGGCAAAACACAAGTAAAGACCAGATTTGTATTGATTCATTGTGACGATCCTTGTGCGTGAGAGTCAAATCTCATGCTTGATGCTCTTTTGAGTTAAAATTGACTCCGTTTTAACTTGGTTGCTCCAGCGGATTTAACACTTATTAGTTGGCATTTCCATGATTGGAAATAGTTTTAACTTCTCACCAATAACGAGTTTGAGTAGTTTCACTTGAATTGATGCTTTCTTCGTTTAATTGCAGTTCTGCCTGAAGCTCTCGTTATTGGCTGCACTGCCAGCACATTATGGAGGCTTAGATGGGGGTGTAATATACATTGATGTAGACTCCAAATTTAGTTCAAGAAGGTACGATTAGATGTCCTTCTGTTTGTGGCATTATATTCTGGACTATGTTTCAATAAGAGAACAAAATATTTCAAAGTTTGAAATTTGATTTCTCAGGATGATAGAAATGGGAGCAAGCAGTTTCCCAGAAATATTTCATTCGAAAGGAATGGCTCAGGAGGTTTGTGAAATGATCTTCTAATTTTGTTTTCCCTTTCAATTTGTTTGATGCTGCAAACTTGATGTGTTACTTGATCCATTCATACAACAGATGGCTGGTAGGATTCTTGTCCTGAAGCCAACATCACTTTCCGAGTTCACGGAGAGGTTTGATCCACAACAAACTTCATTTTCCTTACCCCTTGAAATGGCAGTATAGGACTGAAAGCTGGTAAGGAGTATTATGTAGCGTTAATAAGTGACGAGACAAATCCAGCTGAATGTTTGATTATTATGCAGTTGAAGTCTGGTTGTATGCTCTACTTTATTGTAATGATTACTACAAGAATGGTTAATAAATAGGGGTTCTGTTTATCAGTTTGGAAAAAATTAAGGTTTCACTCCTTCAAAATCAAGTGAAGCTGCTAGTGATAGATAGCATGGCGGCTCTTGTTTCAGGGTTAGTTTTTACTATCTTTGCTCGTGATGATTTTGGTCTAGTACAGACTGTACAGTTATCACTTTCTTTGGGCTTTGGATGAGGTTAATGTTTGTGATAATATATATGTTTGTTCTTGCAAAAGGATTACTGCAAATGGATAAATTCAGATTTGAATTATTACGACTATGTCCTGATATCCTTTCAAATTAAAGGAATAGCTTTTCAGTTCAATCTTGTACTTAACGTCAAAGTGAACTTAATTAGAATAATATCCTCACTACTGTGTATTCCCCTTGTATTTAAATGAGAAAAGCAGCCTTTTACTCTGCTAATATAGTCCGTGGAGTCTTCTACATTGTTTTCCATCATTGGGGAAGTCACATGAGCAGGAGTTGAAATTCTCTTGTATTTGAAAAAAGTTTTGCCCTCTTTCTTCAGCTATGTATAAATACATCAAGAGTGCATTAGTTCATGTTATTCAGCATGCTGAACTCTGGAGAGCTTATATCTTATGGCTGAGCCCATAGTGATGCATGGTGGACGTGGCAAAGATGTTTAAGATCAGTTATAGTATGTGAATATTACAAAAATTTCTTCCTTGTTAACAAAGCCTTAAAAACCTAATGTTTGTTATACGAATCACTTTTGAGAAAATTAAAGTGTTTTCTACACTTTTAATGATATGATTCATACATCACTTGCTATACAGCTGGTTTGGTTATAATTTAATTAGTGGTCATTATTGTCCAGGGTACATGAGCAGAGAGCTCCTGGGCAACATCCTTTGGGTTGGCATATTTCCCTCATTACGTGAGAATCATATTTCCAGAAGTTGCTAGTAATGTGTTCTTGTGTTGAGTGATTGTTCATTTCAAATGATACCATTTTCCAACTAAATTTTTCTAGGTCCCTTGCTGAATTTTCAAGGATTCCTATTGTTGTGACAAACCAAGTGAGACCTCAAAGCCATGATGAGTTCTGCCTTTATCCCTTCCAAGGTATGACGTGTACACATATTAAAATATTTCCTCCTAATTAATTAACAAAATGGAGATTGTTCGGTGCAGTGCAGAAAAGGGGTAGAATTCTAAAGGACCGTACAAGATATTATTCTCATATTGTTGCTGCACTAGGATTTCGCTGGGCTCATGCAGCAACCATCCATCTTGTGCTTGAAGCCAAATCAGGTTCATAGCATAAAATAAAGCTAGGCTGCCATGAAGCTAATCCTTGATCTTGGGAGTTTCCTAATTTAGGTTTGACAAGTTTCTTCACTTTCAGGTCAAAGGTTTATGAAGGTGGAAAAATCTCCAATATCACCACCTCTGGCTTTTCCTTTTACCATAAATTCATCCGGCATATCATTGCTAACTGATGATGGAACAGAAATGGTAGTGTCAGAGACATGCAATTTATCGTCAGTGTAGATTCCCCAGACTCGCTTTCTGTGAATCTGCAAGACATTCTAGCTTTAGGAGTGGTGCACTTAACATCTCATTCAATGAATGTATTCTGCCAAAGAAATTAATTTTCCAAGATAGTGGCTGTCGACATAAGGTTATGCTCCCTAAATTTTGTTCTTATCATTGATTTACAAATGGTTATCATATTTACATTCTTTGGAAGGACTTTCCTTTTAGAGTCTCATATTTCAATGATAATTTGCAGGCTGCAGTGACATCAATGAAGACGGTGAAAAATTGCATTGATCAATTTTGATGATCCATTAGCAGGAATAATCCATGAAACGGGTGACCCATTTTGAATTGTTACAATTTACCTCCATTTCGATTAGATATCTTCCAGGTTTGTAATTGTTTCAGGCAACAGGAGGAGGATCTTTGTCCTTCCGTAAAATTTCTAGAGTGAAGGTGAATTTCTCATGCATAAAATCAATGACAAAAGCAAATATTTCCATCGCAACAGGGCAGGCAATCCTTCATTAGATTGCAAGTTTCATTTTTTTAAGTGAATGTCTTTGTGAAATTTCTAGCCGTACTTCACACTTTCTTCTTTCCCTACTGTGTTAAACTATTGTAAGGACGGAAGGTTTAGGGAAGCACTAATCAAGGAAGTGGCAATTTATATGTTAGATAAACTGACGGTGATGTTGATCGTATATGACTTCTTCTTTTTCCAATTTATGACTGGTAGGATGTTTCCAATTCTACGATAAGCATACATGCATCAATAATCAATGTGACTGCCATACCCCTATATTTTGAACCTCGAATGGGGATTATGAAGCTTATCGTCAGTAGCGGGAGCTTGGCAGGCGTGCCTTAGGAGATAGGCTGTTGAGTTTTGGTAGATTTGGGCCTAAGGCAAGGGTCAAGAAAGGACGGGCCTAGCTTTTTGAAGTATTAGCCGAGCAGAGCAACACAGGGTGAGGGTGTAACACTAGATTTATTAAGCTTTTGTAGCGTCGGCCAGACATAGTAACAGAGAATATGACACGAGATTTTTGTGCTCCCCTAGGCCAGTAGCTGAAGAAATTATTAAAAATTTTCTTGCTTTTTCCTGTAAATTAATCATGTTTGTCCATAGACGATGATTGTAAACGAAGCACGTACTTATGCATCCACCCTTTTGTCTTTATTCTGTTTTGATAGCCGAGATGGCTATCAGCCAATCCTTGTTAACTTACAAAAGGAAAAGGGAAAGTGACTGCCTTTTTTGAATCCTCAGCCAATCCTTGTTAACTTACAAAAAGGCATTGTTGCAAACAAGGATTGGTTGAATGCTCAGGGGTGAAAAAAAAAAAAAATCCAAGTGAAAAAACTATGTGTAAACATAAAGTTTTGATATCGGATATCGGAATATTATTGATCACGAGATGAAGACAGAATTAGGTACAATCAATGGTTCAAAGCACAAAGTACAAGCAAGTTGGGGTTTAAAAAAAAAAAAAAAATTTGATAGAAGCAATCTCGGTTTTCAATTGATATTGAGAGACTAGCTTTGATTTGGTGCACATTGCTTGAACTGTGTAGTTGTGTTTACTTTTATCATATGCCACTGTTGGTGGCCGATGGCATGGCTCTTCTTGATTGGATGCTGAGAATAGTGCCATTATTTGTTCTTGGAAATTATAGATGAATCATGCTTAAAATAATGCACACGTCATTATGAAGGCCAGTGCCATATAGTATAAGGCAATTGATTACTCCTTACTCAAAGCTCTTTCCACAGCATGCTCATGAAGTTTGTGACATTTAAGGTCAGCACAGCAGCACATCTGTATACATGTGATTGTCGGCCAAATCAAAGGCTCAAGATCACTTTGATTATTTTAATTTGAGAATAGAGATCCCTTGCTTTTACATGAACCTTTGTTTTTTTCCCAGTTTGAGTATGATCTTTAACGAGAATACCTTAGCATGCACTTCACCAAGATTCAGGGCAACTTGCTCTTGTCTATTGTCTTAGCAGTAACCGAGGAGCTGGCCGATGATTTTATATTATATTAAGCATAAAGAACTGTGGGCTTTGTTGCACTTTTGTTCCTTGCTCTTGGCTAAAGCCTAAAGATGGTATAAGGTACTCCATACATTCCCCAACCTTCTGCTGCTAATTTCTTAAACAAATGATAATTTTAATACTGAGAGAAGAAGCCAAAGATTGGGCTGCATTTTAAGGTTTCTTTCCTTTCTTGCTTTTCACTTTTACATATAATACAATTCATTTGGACACACACAGCATTTTAAACCTTCAAGTTTCAAACTTGATATTAAATAAATATGTGCACAGCTGGTTTATTTTGTATTGTTTAGAAATGTGAATCATCCATTGCATCATCATTGTGGGCTTTGTTTATACTAAAAAAAAAAAATTAAATAATGCAAATATGATTTTTATGCCGAGTCAGATGCCTCTGAGCCTGCTAATCTTTTGAGGACGCATATACAATTAAACCTTAAATGACCACAAAACCAATCTTGGATTATGTTCCGATTCAGCTGCAGATGAATTGGCATGCCCTTTTAATTATTGATTAATCTTTGGCATCTTAATCTCCTCGAAATTTTATGCCCCTATACTATATTTAAAAGATTATTTTTGCCCCCTTGCGTATATTATATGATTCTAGTAACATCGTGTACTGTGGCCACTACCAATAATTTAATAAACCTACAGTACTTTTATTTTTATTAGTTTAATATGACAACATTGTCGTGAAAGCAACTGCAAATCAGAATTTCATTAAAGTTATATTGACCGTCGACAGGATTATTTAAGTTCAACTTTATTAGTATTATATATATCCCTAATTATTTAGCTGATATCTTCAAGTAAATCTGATCAATTAAGGGAAAGAAACTTGAGGGGTGGAAAAAAAAAAAAAAGAAAGAAAGAATCGTCTACATGATTTTGGCCTTTTTTGTTTTTTCCCCTTTTCCCCTTGGATTTCTGGTTGCGCTTTTGCTTCCTTAAACGTTAAAAACACGTATTGATTAAGTTGTGTGTTGTAATTTTCATTTTGTATCCCAATTCTCAACAGTGATTTGATGTTACAAGTTTAGTGTGATTTATGTGGCTTCGAGAACTTCATGCGTTGTCTCAAAGCGTGTTTTTCACATGAAGATTTTTGGCTTTGCTTCATGCCCTTAAAATTGTTTTCTTCCTTATTTTGCTCGCTTCATTCCTACCTACCATCTATGAGTGCGGCCATCATGCTATAAGACCGTCTTCATGATTTTACTTTGGAAATCGGAGATTTTAGGGTTATTACAATTTATACTTTGTTGGTGGGCTAGAAACAATAATTAAAACTCATCTCTTTTGTTTTGTTTTTGAATTTTGATGGGTCTATGAGGAGCTTCAATTCAAAAATTAATGGATTTATTTAGCATAGTTTTAAAATCTACATGCAATACATGCATAATTTGTGTTAAATTTTCGCACATCATCTGAGTATTGGTATTGAGTTAAGTGTATAAGATTTGACAACAGTCAACTCTTTAACTAACTTTTGGATTGAATTAAGTTTGTAGATTTTTATAATTGCCTACACTGAACTGAAAGAATTTCGGTAAGAAGAGTAACGACTGATTTCAATTTCAATTTTCATTCATTTTCATGTTGAATATATTCTGTATAATCATTCGAGATTTTTCAATTTTGATTTTTAAATTAGAAACTAGGAAATATATAGTTAGGTAGAAATTGTCAATTTCGTCGGCTTATTTTATTGATCTTTTATTTATTTGTTTGTTTTGGTAAATTTCGAGTAATAAAGGGTGGACTTTTCTGGGTCCGTGGCCATACGAATTGCAAAATGGTAGTAGAAAGAAGCAAGCAGTCGCATGATATTAATGCTCGAGGGGTGGCCCGTCTCCGATAATACGGAACAAGTGGCAGGCGTCCTCTCTGAACCTGATACCGACCGCACCTCAGCCGGCCCGCGCACGGCAACGGAAGCGAAAACGGTCAAGGACTGGGGGATGAGTGGGTGGGGCCAGAGGTAATTTAGTCATTACAAATGAAAGGAATCCGTAGCAGCAAGTAGCTAGCAAGCAAGCATAGGATGGTGATGGGAATTAGGTTCAGGGGGGGAATTAGGTTAGGGGGGGAGCATTTCGTTGTCCATCATTTCAAATTAAACCAAAGACCCAAATAATTGCTGTCGAAAGGGTGGGGAAAATAGTATTAAATAATGGGAAAACAAAATGATTAAAATAGAAAGTTTGACTAAAGGGGGTTGGGTTTATTAAAATCCGCAGGAAAATACTTTCCCTCAATGGATACGAAGCGTCCACGTCTCCCTAGATGTAAACCTCGTACACTTGTTGCCGACAGGAGACCCACCCAAAAAAGCGGAAACCACATTTGTACTTTCTCCTTTGTATTTTATTTTATTTTATTAAATTAATGTTGTTTCAGCCCCAACCCAATTTTCAGTTTACACAAATTTAGTTGGTATTTTGAGGTTGTAGACTTGTAGACATGTAGTGGTACCACAACGTTACACATCGACGTTCCCCACTCCTTTTTTCACCAACAGTTATATGAACCAGCGGTTGCAAATTTTTTGTCCTAGTTTTGCATTTTAAATCTCCAATGGAGGTAGAAATTTATAAAATACAATATAAAATATTATGATAGTAAGTAAGAGAGTGCCTCTCCTACAGTGCAATCATATAATATCGTGTTTATTAAAAATGAAATATCGTTTTTAGGGAGTAATTTAAATTATGAAAACTTGATCATTACGTCAAATGATCATCTAATTTTTTTTTTCTAAACAAAAATTGCATTCACCTATAAAAAAAAAAAAAAAAATTGTATTCATGAAATTAACAGGACAGATTTCTTGACTGCTGCAAGGCTTCCAACCAAACAACAAAATCCAACATCTTTAAAGTAGACTTGATAGAAACACGAGCAATTTGATTCAAATTCTAAAACTATGTAGCCAGAAAGCATTGTCTGACAATATCTATGGATGAATATCTTGAGTTACCTAAAAAAAAAATTATTTTCGACTTCTAAATTGCTACTTATCAACTAATCAAATTTTATATTTTGTGAGAATATGATTATTGATTTTTTTTTTTTTTGAAGGCTTACTTCATTAAGATTATTAATTAAATTGATTGTACACGAATTCTTAACAAAAAATCATTTTCTAGTTAGATGGATTTCGGTAAGAATTACATTTCACCTACTATCTTCATTCCACAAGTTTTACCTTTTTTGAAGAAAAAAAAAACATTAAAGTAAATTGATTTTAATTATGTCTAATAACATATGCAAATAGCATGTATTTAAGAGTGTTATTTACGTGTTATACAGATTCTTTAAAATATACTTGAATGTAATTATGTCTAAGAACATATGCAAATAGCATGTGTAAAGAATTTTATTTACGTGTCATACATGTTCTTTAAAAATGTTTAATTTCAAATATTTAATATTAAATTTAAAAAAAAAAAAAAAAACAAGAAGAAGAAGAAGATCTGAAGAAGAGACTCATCAGTGATCACTCACGTGATACAGCGCGTGTAGAATCCCCTTTCTTCCACGGCGGGGCCTGCCAAAGGGGCCAGTTAGCTCTCACGGAATGGCTGCGTTGACTTGACGTGGGACGGATGAGAGTGGGTATCTTCTTCGCTTCTTTTAAAGTAATAATAATATCGTTTTGTTTTGTTCGTGTCAGAAAATTGATACTGTCAGGGATACGATTTTTATTGTTCTTTGTTTAAAATAATGACAATATTTCCTTTGGAGGATCTAGTGCTTTCATTTGACAACACACCCAAAACTGAAAAAGTTAAACGCAACTTTCATGAATGGTTGAAAAAATAATAATACCCAGTCTGTTTTTTCCCCTTGATATTTTCATGAATGTGCTCATGGAAAAAGCACTTTTTTTCTTTTCTTAGAGATAAATCATGGGAAGCACTTTTGTTGCTTTTCCTTTCTTGTTTAAATAATAAAATACGAAATCCCTTGAAAAAATTAATAATTGCTCTCTTAGGTGTTCCTTGTCGACATGAACTTTGGATGAGCATGACCACTTATACATATACATATATATATATATATATGTATATATTTTAAATTTTATTAGTGGACCATTTCCTTTCAATAATTTCCTTTTATTTATTTGCATAACCTAATTCATTTTATTCCACAATTGTTTAGTTCCCACTCTTTTGAAAACATTAAATAAATTAAATTAACCTAATAAAAATAAATAAATCAATCAATCCACTGTTTCCTGACTCGTTAGCAAGAAGAAAGCAACACCAACCGTCCGACCACGTCAATTGACGTCAGCAATCTTGTGAACTAGACTTGTGGACCCCATCCACACGTGTCATTCCACGATTGGGAGCACTACGGATTTTTAAGGATAGCTTTGGCGATTGGGTGCCACCGGCTACAGCCGGTGTGGGACATGTCATTATCATGGTGATGAAGAGTTGATTGAAATAATACCAAAATTGGAAAACAAGTTAAACCTAATCCACAGGTTTTAAGGTTGGAGGATTACCTTAATAGGCAGGTACTGAAAGTGTTTAGTGCGATACTAAGAAAAAGCACTTTTTGAAAAAAAAAAAATTTTAATAAGCGCTTTTTTCACTGACACTTGTAAGTGGTGTTTCCTATTTGACCGCTGCTGCTTCAAAAATCATTAGTCACTTGCCAAATGCCACGTAGTCACTCAATAGTCGTTAATGGCAACGTTTGGCACGTTTGGCATATTCGAGTGAATTGGACTAATTATTAGATTCGACAGAATTAGATTGAATTGAATTAAACTGATATTATGTTTGGTATGATATTGAATCGAATTATGTTAAATTATATTTAAATAATATTTAAGTTGATATTTAAATATAAATATTCGTTACTCATGAAATTTAATAATAATAATAATTAAAATAAATTTAAGAAGCAAATAATAGGAAAATTAAGTATATTATAAATAAGTTATTGGGCAGTCATAATGTAATAAACAAATAAACAAATAATAAAAAAACTAAATATTTAATTAATTTTTATCAAATATCTAAAAAATTATATAAGATCATTAATGGTATTATTAATTTTCATGATCATTTTTAATATTTTATCAGTGATTATTAAATTTAATACAATCATAATGCAATAAATTATTAAATGATTATTTTTATTGATAACTTACTAAATATACAAGTAGTGAAAACTTAATCTCAATCTCAAGAGTTAGTAGAAGTAAAAGTACTAATTTAATTGGATCATATATAATAAATAAAAATTAAGTTTTAAGCAAATAAAAAATAATAATAAATAATTAAATAAATAAATAATTAATTAATTAATATAAGGCATAACAAAAATAATGATATAACAAAAGTCCTTATCAATTGACCTTTTTCTTTAATCTTATCCCGACTAAACCCATGTGTAAATTAGGATTACTAATATATGATTTTAGGATTAAATTCAAATTTCATGCCGCTTAGGCCAATTCAACAAAGCTTGCCAAACTTGGGGTGAATATTTAATCTAAAAATTAGTTCAGTCCCATACTTAATCCCAGCATCCAAGCGTGGTGTAACACCCTAGGTAAATCGCACATCGGTAAAATACGGGAGAGATACTAGGTTTATAAAGGGTGATCCACACTTTAATTGACAAGATGCATTTTAAAGTGTTTGGACGCCCTCAAAACTAGAATTGTACAAGTCTTGTTAAGGCCTAAAACGGATAATATCTTGTCACGTCTGGGTTTGATCATAACAGATAGTATCAGAGAGGCTCTGTGTGTCCTCTTGAGTGATGATGGAGCAAATCTTAGCGTGAACACTAAGTTTCTAAAGGGGTGTATGAAACATCTTAGGTAAATCTCATATCAGTAAAGCACGAGAAGCACGAGAGAGATGCTGAGTTTATAAGAAGTGATCCACACCTTAACTGGTAAAACACATTTTGAGGTGTATAGGTGCCACAGAAACAGAATTGTGAGGGTCTTTTTAAGGTTTAAAGCATACAATATCTTACCAAGTATGAGTTGAGTTATGACAGATGGGCTACATAACTAAATGAATTTGGCCAAATATTTGAGTTCAATAACATTGTGTAAGATAGCTACTATATGTAACTCACAACCAGTGTGGGGTTAGTATTTTATAACCCATTAATGAATTGGCAATTAATAATTGAGTCATACAAAAATATTATTTTAATGAATTGGCAATTAATAATTGAGTCATACAAAAATATTATTTTTAGATGGATATAAATTAGAGATGACGTAAATAAACAATATACATCATTTATATGAATGAGCAAACAAATTTCTAGTTTAATTTTACGGAATTCTTATGCATTTGTAAACACAATTAGATATTCACATTAGGGAGTTTAATTAATGCCAACTTTAACGAATATAGTGGGCGGAAATTAAGTATTAAAATAATGCACACCTTGTTTGAAAACTTAACTAAAATCTCAACCAAAATACTGTTTCAAGGTAACCAATCCTTAAATTGGCATTTCTGCTCACATGTTTTCATTTTAGAGTGAGAATTTTAAATTTGTTGGGATAATAAAATAATAGAATGTTTTAGTAAACCAAAATGACCTAACCCGCAAGTTGCGTTTTAAATCTCAACCGTGGCAATAAATTAAGAATGCAACGGCACAAACTACTGCATATTGAGTTAAATATTTTTCATATGGCTGTACAAATGGGAGAAAATTGCACTTGGTGGTTGGGTTTTCAGAGTTGGGAATCATGAAAGTGTTTTCATTATGAAAATTATTGCCCAAAGCAAATGAGGGTATTGATTGTTGAAATGCCCAAAAAAAAAAAAAAAAAATTCCTTAGTAGTTGAAGGGTCAGAACGAAGCAATGCTTGAAAGCAGTTTTACAAGATGTTAATTGTTAAAAGTATAACCAAATTAGATTATTAATTGCAACTAAATCATGAATTGTTCATGAATCTTCATTCATATAACAATAAAATTCGCATGTGCATAATAAATATGACATTCCAAATCTATGTTCATGTTAATTTAGTTAAATAGGCCAACACGTTTTGTATGAGTCGACATGGACTTTATTTTTTTTCCTTTTATACTTTTTTTTTTAAATTAGAGTGAATATTTAGAGAAATTAGTTGGTTTTAAATTAAAAAAAAAAACTAAATTTTTTTGGTAGAATTTTAATCAATTTTATATGAGTTTCAAAGAATGTCTAAAATTTTACAAATTTTGTGCTTCATAGACTCATTTGATTTTCATCCATTTCTTTTTCCAAAACTAACTCTTTAAATTATGGTTTAAAAAAATCAAATTTTATCATTCTCCATCTTCAAATCGTTTTAGAACTTCACGTTTATTTGATTAATTAATTGGTTTTTTTTTTTTTGGAGGGGGAAAGACTTAAATCATATGAAATCACAATATTAGAAATTGAAATAATAGAATTAGAACGCATGTTGAACAACTTTAAAAAATATATGTTTAAATCACTTCTTGTTGAAATCACGATATTCGAGTCATAAATTTTAAACACATGTTTAGATCGTTTTTAAAATTTATGTTTGTATTCAATGAAAAATTCACATTTTTAGAGTATCACACAAAACTTTAATCATACCAGATTATATTGTTAGTAGTTGAGAAATAAAATTTCTATCACGTGTTAATGCACACTAAACCAAGATTTAAACATCAAGAATAATTTGACCCATTAACCTTGAATCTCTTCTCCTTAACAACAGTTAATAGTGGTAAAAAGTTGAAAATGAAAACCATATACATAGATTCTTGCAAAAAGGGCAAAAGGCAGCAGGCGACAATGTCAATGGTTATGGTTGCCAACTAATTGAATCAAACACTTTTTTTAGACTTTATTTTTTCTCTTTTGATTTTCAAGATTTGATGTTTCCTATAACAAGGAGAACAAAAGCGTCCACCCTCCTAGATTTGATGGGTCACTTAAAAATCTCCTATGGTCAAATTTTGCGACTCAAAAGTTCTTATTTTTATCGTTAAATAAATTGCTAATAAAAAAAGCGATGGTAACATCTCATCCTGGGACGGCAAGTATTTTAATGTTTAGTACTTAATTAAGCACCCATTTGTCCATGTTTAGTGGCAATTAAGAAAACCAACAATGAAAAAAGAAATTAATCTTGATTTGTTTATTACATTAATCAAGTCTGTAAATCATCACGTGCACAATGGTATTAAGACTAAATTATAATTATTTTTCTTACGAGTGTAGAGACGAATATTACGATAATATAATCACATGCATTGTAATAATATGATATTTATGTGTCGTTTTTATTCATCATCTTTTAAGGATAATTTTATTTTTGTACATATACAAAATTGAAATACTTGAAGTATTCCTCATTTAAGCATATCATTTTACAAAAATAAAATCTTGATAAAATAGATATATAAAGTAGCTCCTTTTATGGGGAAAAAAACAAAAAAGATAATTTTTGTTTGGAATAGTACACACATCGTTTGGTATGGTACTTTTGAAACTCGCGGTAGGGAACAGTTACAAACGCACCGTACAATATTAAGAAGAGAGAGAAGAAGCACAAGCCAACAAACAGCCCACGAAAGGAACAATAAAAGAACGTGTTACTCGTGTTCGGGGTCTGGACCGCAGGGACAAATTGGGAAGTTTGTTTAAACGTAAGGTCATTTTCTACTTTCTAGAATAAAAATGTATAGATTTCCTAATTGTCTATTTCTTCTTTTTTATTTTATTTTTCATTTTTATTTAAAAAAAAGGGCAGATGGGGCAAGCAGTGATGAACAGCTGTCAGAGTTTCTGTGGCTAATGACGTGTACGGATATTGCACGCTCACGTATAATATTTATGAAAAAGAAAGATAGCTGTATATAATAATAAAAAAAATTCAATGAGCCTTATTGGCTTTTCCTTTTATTATTTCTCGGCGACATTCATTTTGGCTTTGAAAGTTGGTTGAGTTGGATTGGTGTTCTTCAGAAAGTAGATATGGAAAATTTGTGGTTTTTAACTGTTATTTTGGTAAAATTGGTATGTGATTTTGTAATTATAAATAAAATTATGAAAGGGTATTTTGCACTTTGTAGATTCAATAAATTGTAATGAATAAATGAATATTTTTGGTCCGAAATTGTATTATTTCACAGTCAATAGTATCTGGAAAGATGAGAACAAATTTGAGAGTTTTCGAATTATTATGATATTGGTAAAAAAACAAATTAATGTTTAGCGAGCGATATTTTTTTCATCTCTGTTCAAATCCTCAAGAAAAATGTATGCATGTCCAAATTTTGTACGCTTTGTATCGATTTAAAGTGTGAAATGATACGTAAAAGATCTTGTTATTAACTGAAGTGAATTTAATGAAACCCTTAATTAAAAATTTCATTAAATCTTACTTGTCCCTACCCAATGTGTATAAAATTATTTGAGCCCATACCATTAAACAAACTTGAAGTCAGTCCTGTGAACTTAACCAGCTGCCTAAGTACCATTCATAAGTAATAAGAATTAATTATAAGAATTAATTGTTATTGACTACGGTCTACTTTTATTTAGTTGTGGACTTAAATACCGCACAAAGTATCACTTCACATCATAAATTCATAAATAATATCACATATTCCCACATGAAAAATGCATGGAATGGTTTTCGTTTTCCCATTTATCCAGGTTTAAAAAAAAATTACAACTTAAATGAATTTTAGTTGTATTTTTAAAAAAATTATACATAATTTTTAATCTTTTACTCACCTCTTCTAAATTTATTTGCAGGAGAGTTAGAGTTACAAGCCTGCCTTGGGAGTTAAAAAAACTTGTAGAAAAAGCAATATATAGGGTTAATGGCTAGGTCAGATAAGTGAGAAATTATAGAATAGCTAAGATGTATTATAATAAATTGATGCATGTATGACATATGTAGTTAAATTTAATACAACTATCACTTATATGATAATTTTTTAAATAAATATACACATGTTATGTTATTATTTATTTATTATATAACTGACATGATATCTCATATGTATTTTAAAATTTCTCAGTGTAGGTTATTTCAGATGATTTTTTTTCCTTTTTTTCCCAGAATTTGAAAAAAGAACCCCAGCCGTCGGATTAAAGACCACTGTATCATCTAATGCGTGATATGAGGGTCAAAACGTTGCGGCGTCCACCAAACTGGCGGTCCGGATGGAAAGACAGGGTATCAATTCTGGGCTTTAGCCGCTTGGGCGGCTTGCTAGCAAGTTACAAACCCAGTGGTCCGTATACTGATGGACGAGGAATCGAGTTCGTCTCCACGTGTTGACATCAAAATGGACTGATATTACTGAGCTTCGGTAGCCGGGTGCACATGAGAACTTACCATAGCTGGAAATATATGCAGATATGCATCACGTTGGATGGGAAATGCTTTTTGACAAAAACGGTAGGTAACATAAATTTTATACGAAATTGACAATTGACAGTTAAAATTATTATGTCTAGTCTAGGCGGCAAAATAGCAAATTATAATACGTCGGGAGAGTTGAAATTGTGGTTGCGTTTTCAATTGAATTGAGAGTGTTTAAGTCCAGTCAAATTAGCGATTGTCTTTTGCTGTACGTTTAAGGATGAGGATGCATGCGTAGAGGAAATATTGTCTTGCCTCTAAGCTTTTCAATTCTTGGAAAAAGTAAAATGGAAAAAGCTTATTATTGATAATCAAACAAATACAAGAAACCATATCATCTAACTCTCATGCTTTTGGTTTTTTTTTTTTTTAATGTATATATTACAATTAAAATTCTACTGATATCTTATAATTAAATATTAATCGGGTTATATTATTACTATTATAACACGCGAGCCTCTATATCCAAATGTAGGATTATCTCCTATTAAGAAGAATCTGGTCAATAATATCAGAATCAACTCATACACCAAAGTTATTGACCAATGGTCACAAATTACCAACTGGCCTCATACTTTTGGTTGAAACTTAAACAACAAACATATACCTGTTTTCAGCCATTACCCCAGTCCATTAAAAATTTATTTACAAATTCATCGTTAACCAAACACAAATTCTTTTTAAACTCTATTTTAGAAAATAAAGAATAGGTGTTGTTTATTTTATACATATACCTTTTAAAAATATTATATAAATGTATGTAAAACTAAAATTTTTCTTATATCAACCTTGGGACTTGTTATAGTATCTCAAAAGATATTAACAACTAATTTTTTTTTCCCTTTTTTAAGATTATATGTTTCAAGTCTCCGCATGATATCATCAAAATTCTATTAAAACCCATTTGATGTAGTTCATTTAAAGTCTAATAAAAAAAATGTACGCTGAAAAGGGTAATGTACTGTTAAAAAAGAAGAGAGAGATTGTTAATACTTCTATAACACTCGACCTCAATGAAACATCGAAAAAAGCAAAAAACAAATAATAATGGTTGTTATCCACTTGGTTTTTTAACCTTTACTACTCTTAAAAAGAATAAAATATTAGATAATTGTACATCAAATCAATCAATAATTTAATCTTTAATCACAACAACGAAACTAATTATCATGGGCCACACATCTTGAGAAAAAACTCGGCGTCCCATCTAGTTCAGGACAGCAACACTATAACAAATTATTTCCTCTTTTTGAAATCCTCCAATGTCCATACAAATTTATACGTGTATATGTGAATTTAAGCGTCTAAATTTAAAAAAAAAAAGTAAAAATTAATTATATAAAAAATAATACTTTCATCAATTGATTAACTTATCTATATAAGATATTTAGTTGATACAATGATAAATATCATATGTTGTGAAATTCTTCAAATACCGATTGTATAAAATTTTTTAAAATATTCTTGCAACGTCAATAACGTAATAATTAAGCTAATAGATTTGGTGAAAAAATAATTAAAATATTAAAACATTAAATGAGAAGAAATAATTGAGAGAAAATTTTAATAATAAAATGATACAACAAAAAAAAAATGGGACGGGAAATGATAATATTACCTAAAAACTAAAAAATACACGAGGCTCGACTAATAATTAAAAGGGCAAGAACGAAAATATCTCGCCGGGAAAAAAATTATAAAAAAAATACCGGCGACTGACAAAACCGGTAGCCAAACGAACACAAAATGAGAGAGAAAAATGTTTATATATTCGTCTCCTCCTAAAATGCGTCTGAAGTGTTCCCTCACACGTCTCATCGCCTTCCTTTCGTCTTCTGCCCCCCCACCCCCTTTCTCTCACACTAAAAACAATTTCTCTCTCTAAGACGAGACTATGGACTCATTTAGTCGGCGATGTTTTCGCTCGGATTAATTGGGCCAATGTAAAAAGCTTACACAACTCACAGTAACCTCTCACTCTCCCTGCTTAGACGTCGTCGTTTTTTAGCTCAATTTTCGCTTGTCAAGTTCACCGGAGACTTCATCCGGGAATTGTGTGAAAAGCAAACAGAAAAGCGGGCTCGTGATTTTGTTTTTCTTACTTAATTTCTCGTTCTTTTAACTCTTCATTTTCTCAAACTCTCAGCTCTGTCCGGTTGTTTGTATACATATAGATATAAGCTGTTTTGATTTTTTTTTTTATAATAATATCTGATCCGATCGATCTCAGCCGTCGGAATTAGTTTTATACTTTGAAGCTTAAGAAGTTTAAAGTTAAGCTGAAAGGAAAGCTATGTTGGATCTCAATCTAAATGTGATGTCGATCGAGTCGACTCAGCAGAACTCGGATGAGGAGCGAGTCGGCTCGGTCGTACTGGTGGAGAAATCCCCGGAAGGTTCGTCGGGGACGTCGAATTCGTCAGTGGTCAATGCGGACGCCAGCAGCAATGTTGGCGACGACGAGTCGTGCTCCACGCGCGCCGTAGCTGGGGACAACAGTGTGTACACTTTTAATTTCGACATACTGAAGGTCGGGGGTGACAGCGGCAACGTTAGGAACGAGAAGAACGTGGAACAAAATAACGCCGTTTCGAGGAACGAGTTTGCGTTTTTTCCTGCGAGTGGTGGAGAGGATGGAGGAGGCCAGTCTTCTAGAAGCTGGATCGATCTTTCATGTGATAAACAGCAGCAACAGTATCAGAATCAACAGCCCCAGCAACAAGAAGGCGGGGGAGAGGTGCGGGTGACGCAACAATTGTCACCGGTGGTGAAGAAGAGCAGGAGAGGGCCCAGGTCAAGGAGCTCTCAGTATAGAGGAGTCACGTTCTATAGAAGGACTGGCAGATGGGAATCGCATATCTGGTAGATTATTATTTGCCTTCTTTTATTTCATTTTATTTTGCTTTCTTTCAAAATTTCTGTGGATTGGCTTGGTTGAGTTTACTTGGCGTTTGTTTAGTCAATTAGAAGTCGAATTATCATTTTAAATTGGATGTGCTTGGGCTGATGTTCTGTTTATTAGATTAGATTTCTGTTTAAGTATTTGTGTATTAATTTTTTTCTTTTTTTTTTTCCTGGTGCAGGGATTGTGGGAAACAAGTCTATCTTGGTATGGTTTTCACCATATAAATGTTTGATTCCTTATTGCGCAATTAGGAATTTTCTTTTATTTTTGGGTTATTTTCGGCAAATATTAATGCCTCTGTTGTTGGGTATATTTAGGTGGATTTGACACTGCTCATGCTGCGGCTAGGTATCACTTATTTTGATAGAAACTTGTCACATACATTATTATTATTATTATTTTTTATTACACATACATTATTATTATCATTTTGTATTTTTTAAGTTCATAAATTTAGATTATTTATATTAATTAAAGTTTTCTTGTGATTACATTCAGGGCCTATGATCGTGCTGCTATTAAGTTCAGGGGTGTTGATGCCGACATCAATTTCAATTTGGCTGATTATGAGGACGATATGAAACAGGTTGGATAAAACCCTTTTTAAGTTGAAGTATAACTCTGTTTGCATTGTCGGTAATTATAGTGGCTTCTAATATTCTTTTTAACTAATGGGGCAGATGAAGAATTTGACCAAGGAAGAATTTGTGCACATACTTCGTCGCCAGAGCACTGGTTTCTCGAGGGGAAGCTCAAAATATAGAGGGGTGACACTACACAAATGCGGCCGTTGGGAAGCACGTATGGGGCAATTCCTCGGCAAAAAGTGAGGAAACTCTTCATGGAATTTTTAACTTATATTTATATAATGCTTGAATACATATCTAGGATGTTTGATATCATGCTTGATAATAGGTATAGGAAGTTTAAGTGCCTGTTAGTGTGAATTGAAACTGGCTCAAAGGGAAAAACAAATCTAGATATGCCTATTTGAAAGAAGAAACAATTGGCAATGGTGTTTTTTCATCGTGGAGATTACGATGCTTGAATGCAGGTATATTTATCTTGGGCTATTCGACAGCGAAGTAGAAGCTGCAAGGTCCTAATGATCATGAATTACACTCTACCTGATACTGAATTTATTACCCTGAATTCTCAACCTCAATAGGGTTCCAACCAACACATATCTACCTTTTGGTTTTCTGGAAATCAGGGCTTATGACAAGGCAGCTATCAAATGTAACGGCAGGGAGGCAGTCACCAACTTTGAGCCAAGCACATATGAAGGGGAGATGATTACTGAGGGCAGTAATGAAGGTACTATAAGATCAGATGGTCTATATTGCAGATCACTTTTGTCTTCTGTAGAACTTCTTGGATCCTCGTTAAATTGGTTTTTGATTTATTTTCTATGCAGGTGGTGATCATAATCTTGATTTGAACTTGGGGATATCTTCATCATTTGGCAGTGGTCCCAAGGCAAATGAAGGGCATTCCCAGTTTCTTTCTGGCCCTTATGGTGCCCATGGTGGAAGAACTTCAAGGGTAAATTTTGAACTAAAATAATCTGATCTTTTGGATTTCAGTTTACATGGTTACCTACAGCGAGTCCTCAACCTTAGGAAAATTCTTCTGAACCTGAAATCGGTTCTAGACACCAGCAATGCTCTATCCGGGAGTAATTGGACTGAAAATTAAATCTTGTTGACATTCTTTCTCTCCAAATTTGGGCTTTTTGACTTTTATCTCATAATCAAGCCCTAAAATATCATCTGATCTAATATGACGGAGGAGCATGAAACATGTTGTGCATTTTAGCTTCAAATTATCTCAAGATCATGTTCTCTCTGATCCGCTTTTGTAGACGGAGAACTCTACTGCTGCAGCTGTGGGGGATTCAGCTTCCAAAGGACTTTTGACGTCAGAGCATCCAATTTTCTGGAATGGTGCATATCCTGGTCTTCTTACTCCTGAGGTATACCTTATTGCTTTCTTATTGCTTTTTCTTTTGAGCTTGAACTCTAGAATTTGTTATTCGTTAAACATGATTTGAATTGTCATAATGGTATTGGGATATAAACTTATATAATTTTGTGGGGTTCAATAGTGTTAATACTGCCTGACATTTCACGTGCCGAATGAGATATTGGTTGTTCCTTACCAAAAGTCACGGAACGGCAAGTGATGTTTGAAGGAACATTGCATGTTTGATTAAAGTACTTCAAAGTACGGAAGAGAAGGCATGAGTGTCTCGTTAATATATTGAGTCAACATCCAGGCAAGCTTGCCTACAGAACCCGAGTCATCGAGTCCAATGTTGTTTTCATTTTTAACTTTTTGGCAGGATAAAGCAACAGAGAAGAGGATTGAATTGGGTCCTCCACAAAGCCTCCCTAGCTGGGCGTGGCAAATGCATGGCCAGGTCAGTGGTACCCCAGTGCCACTGTTATCTAGTGCAGCATCATCAGGATTCCCATTTTCGGCTGCCCCTCCCTCCGCTGCCGTTCTCTCATCAAAACATCTCAATCCGTCAGCCCTCAATTTCTGTTTCACTTCAACTAGTACTACTGCCCCCAACACCTCTCAGTTTTGCTATCAGATGAAACCGCCGCAGGCACCACCATAGCCTGTTTTCATCCTGCGATGGTAAGTGTCTATAGGCAACAATAACAGCAGTGGTCTTCAAAATCATTGTATGATTCAAATATTGATTCATATACACCAAAGACTTGCTTTCTGACTCATTTGCTAAACAATCAATATAACTGTGGTTTGATGTATCAGTGTTCAGAAAATGCTAATCCCATTTTGAAGTGTTTCTAGTACCAAAGCGTGTTTCAAGTCCCAGGCATGTAGCGCGTCGTTTATGGAAATCAACTGAACTATTTTGTGCAGTTGTGGATAAAACCATCTATTTTGAAGTAATGATTCGCTTGATTCTTAATTAAGTTGTAATGCACCACTAATTGTTTGAATCAACCGTAAACTTACTCTTTGATATTTATGGAATTCCTCGTGACACGAAAAATATCTTTCGGGCGCAAGTACTGTATGTAAATGTTGTGAGGTTGTACCAGTTAAATTTTAAATGTACACGTTAGGATAGTTTGTGGGTGAAGTTGAAAATTGGCCATACATATGTAACGTTCTATATAACAGTGCGCGCGCACATATATATATATATAGATTTTTTTTTGGTTTGGGATTTTAAGATGAGAAATTTTTTTGAAAAAAATTAAAACTGTGAGGATTTAAAATTTTAAAACTTAAAACATTTAAATCGTATGGTTTATATATTTTTTTTTAGGTGTTTTTGTATTTTAAAATTTTAGATTAGAATATTTTTATATACACACATACATATATGTATGCATACGTTCTGTGGAAAAAGGCATAAGGGTATTATTTTCTGTTGTTTTCACGTGAAAGAGCAATCTAGTGAAGAAGATAATTAAGAAAAAGAAGTAGGTTGCCTCTTCACAATCTTGTTAAGCCAATTAAATTTTCGTTTACAATTCTCTTTTTTTATAAATTTTTTTTTATTTTGTTTATTATAATTATGTGAAACACTTTACGCTTGCGGGTTCAAAGAGAACATCTTCCTAGTCTTTGGTAGCGTCGAATATTAGAAGCTGTAGCCGTTGATTTCATCATTTGCTTATCTGCCAACAGTCTAATGCCTCCATTGACCTTACTACTTGACAACATGTACTGCCTAAAGTACAATCGGAAAATCATATGTTTTGGTCGAGTCCGTAATAAATGTTGGGACCATCTTTCCTAAAAGGGATAATTTCATCCTACACCCAATTGTTTCGACATTTATCACCACGCACCCAATTCCGTTAATTTAACCGTTGATTAACGGTAGAAAGTTTAGAAATATTATTTGATGATGATAAATTAAATTTATTTGATAAGTTAATTGATGTGATTATTATTAATTAGCTTTAATTAAGAAATTTTAATGTAAATATTAATTATTATATTAATATTTTATGTCATTTAATTCTTTTTGAATTCAAGATAAGGGGTATTTCAGACATTTCATTAAATTTTAAATAGATCCGTTAAAACTAACGGTCAAATTAATGGAATTGGGTGCGTGGTAATAAATGTTGAAACATTTGGGTGTAAGATGAAATTAACCCTTCCTAAAATCAGGAAATAAGAAAAAACAAATACATAATTTAAATATAAAAAAATCCTTTGTTTGGCATTTTCTTAACTTGGGTATTCGAGTCCGGGGAAAAAAAAAATTCTTTTGATGGTGAAACTAAAAAAATTGTAAATGTTAATTATATCTGGGGAGTTAAGGGGGAAAGAAAAAAACTGGTTTAGAGATGAAAAAAAGAATTCTTGCAAATAAAAATGATGATTAGACGAGAGAAAATGGATATAAATTTATACTATTATATCACAGAATTAATGGTAGATAGAGAGTTAGAGACTAGAGAAAAGCTTTACTCCACACCTGTAAATAAACATTTGAATGAAAGCTGAAAGTTCATTTCGAAAAACACATTTGAACTATATAATTGTAACGTCGTGAGTATTATTTGAATTAAAAATCCTCTGTTAGTTTTTGTTGCAATTTGTAGGTTAAATTTATTAATGGGACACGAAAATTTTGAGGTTGAGAAGCTGCTCTAGTATTATTAAAAAGTAGTACTAGCATAATCAGTCGTCAAATCCATTTGGCAGTGCAAATTACAAAGTGGCGCCTACTCTAATAATTTTTCCAATTTTTTAGTATTTTGTTTTGTCTGTGTGTATTAAATTTTCGCGAGGCAACATCAATGAACAATGTATTGATGACTGAAATGTGTCATATATCAGTATTATTATGAATTTGATGTTACTGTTCGAGCGGGTAAAGAGAGCATCGTTCTATGGTCGTATCAATCAATCATAAATCAGTGCATTTACAAACCTGAAATTATAATTAATTGGAGCAGGAATAAAAATTGATTAAAGTCGAAATAATAAAAAGAAATTAGAATAAATAATTTAATTGAACTACTAGAATTGAAGGACGGAGTTGAATTGTCATAAATATATTCATTTTATCTTACAATTGGAATAATAATAAGTTAAATTGTAATAAATTATTAAAAAGTATTTAATAAATATTTTTATAATTATTATTTTATATTTTAATTATAATAATTATTTATACAAAATATTGTTTTTATTAATTATTGTTAATAATCTAATAATATATTAATTAATTAATATTAATATTAATATATTAATTAACTATAGTATTTTAACTAATTAACTTTATTAATATATTAATTATTGTGATTATTTATTCGAAAATTATTATTATTAATAATTATTGTCAATAATATATTAATTAATAAGAACTATACTAATTAATTATACTACTTAATTAATTATAATATATTAATTAATTATAATTAAGGACAAAATGAATATTTTTTATTTTATGAGGGGAGGGAAGAGGACAAAATAATCATTCAAATGAATGAGAGACTCATTCTCACCAACTCTTTGGCAATCAATATCCCATCCCCCATTTCCAAATTGGAGTGGATCTCACAATTTTGATTCCTAACTTTATTTTACGAAGTATACACTATCAATAATTTAGATTCTGAATTTCAATTTTCCAATTTGACAAGTAAAGGCACTATAAAATCCCTTCCATATCTCTCTTTTCACTTTAAACTACTACTTGTTAGTTTATATGTTCTAACATTTTTTTTAAACAATAATAAAATAAAAGACATATAAGAAGAAGTAATTGGTAAACTTGTTTTTTTTAATCTGTTTTTGGATTTGTAAAATAGATAAGTGACAAGCTATGAAAAGAAGAAACAGTTTAATTGTAGTAATTCATGTCACCAAAATATATGAGAGCTTATTTAAATTCTCTCTTTTAAGAATGTAGCTTAATTATATAAGTATATTTTTCTCAATAATATTAGTGAGAGTACACTTTGGAACTAATGTTTCATAAAGGACTGTAAACTTACGTATATAAAGTTTCAATTTTATTTGGTATACATTTGTCGATTGTCTGCATTTGATTAAAAAAGAAAAAGATAGATGCAACTTGCGATATTTCGAAATTAGGAAAATGAATGTGCGCTAGAAGGGGCTACCACACAATGAATGAATGCGAATCTTTCTCAAAGAAGGACGGGGAGAGTCCCCACTCAATTTCTCCACTTTGTTTCTCTTTTTTTTTAATACTGATTAATCATCATATTATTGTATTACACAGTTATTTATAACAACTGCTATTAAAGCAGACATTACATACTTTGATATTTACAATCAGATATATATACCTGTGACTTACATTATTACATTAGATTTTATGAAGTATATGCCTAATATAAATAATCCCTCATAAAAAAAATATCTCTAATTCACTCACATTTCGTAAGGAAATTTTTTTAAATTTAAGCGCAATACTTTTGTGGAACTTGAAGAGCTGAGAGAAGAAAAAGCCAAGGCCGAAGTCTCTTTGTTTCTCTTTTGTTGAGGAGTAGGAATCCTTAAATTCGGAGACATTCGTTGACAATTCGAAAATGCACAGAGACATACCCCCACACACAATTAATAACGATGCAAGTTCAAGTGGAGGCCCTTTAATGAAAATTGGTTTTAGGTACAAGCACTTATCTTTGCAAAGCCAATTGGGGAAGTCCTACTTGTAGCTGCTTTTGTATGTCATCTAAAAATTAAAAACTCACATGACATTATGACAACATGGCAAATAGTAAGTTGTTAATTTCTCCTCTGCTTCATAAATTCTCTAAGATCTTTGTTGTTTATTTGTAGTCTTGGATGTAACAAGATTAAATTTCAATTAAAAAGGCGTATAATAAGTTCTAAAGTGCCCAAAAAGTGTCAAGACAGCGCTCTTTTTATTTTAACTGCACATATGGAAACAACTCACATGCACCGACAGTTTTCTTTTCTTTCCATTTTTCTCTCTTGCTCTTTTTATTTGTGCCACCAAGGTTTCCAAAGGTTAATAAGTTGTCCGACATCTACGATCATTGGACACACGCATATAATCCTCTAGGCACGAACTCCAATGGGAAAGGACAAAAGAAACCCCACATTTATTTTCTCAAAATAAAATCTGTTCATGATTCAATGGGCTGAAAAGGGAAAGGAGGACTATATGTTTCGCTATCGCTATTGGAACACATAGTGGACCAAAACCACAGCTGGATTTTTGTGAAGTCTCTTTCATCGTTACACTACATCGATTGGTCCCGTTTCATTTAGTTGGCTTTTGTTAGGCTTAGTGCCAGGTCAAGGGTTTTTGGATGGTGGGGTTTCATTTTTCTTGATTTTTTTTTGTCATTCTACAAGAAAATATTAAATGTATGGCAACGCAAGAGACACCCTAACCCTATTGCCCATTGGTAGGGAAGTTTCCCATGCTTGTGGGCACATCGAAATTACGTTTGCCTGCCGCAACTTCGTCTTTGTTCTATTCCTTTTAGTGGGTAATGGATTTGAGACTTGGAATCACTTTTCAAAAAGGACTTTCTTGCAAAACCACGAAAACCTAATACTAATGCTCTTTACCGATTGAGGTAAAAAGAAAGGATGGCAGTGAACTCTTTTAAGGAGACCAAGAGAACCCAAGCTACTATTTTGGTACAGTAACCCCACACTGGCTGGCATGCACGCTCAAGTTGATACCGATCCAAAAAGGATATGACCCTTTGTTCTTTTCCTCTACCATTATATTTTCGTGGTCATTTCATAACAAACAAAAGTTTGAAAACTAACCATAATTTGAGCGGTCGTACTGGTTCACCGCAATCTTAGGACACCACATCAATTGTAAAGCAAAGGAGAGATGAAAAAGTGCTCACAACCACTAGTCACGCCTTCACGCTTTTAAGGCTAATGGTTCATCCTCTCCGTAAATTGAAATACTAATTCTCACGTCTCTTTATTTTAAAGAACGTTCACAAACATATGTTGAGGTTTTTAAAGCAAAATCAAAATTGGAATTATGGACAGCTTAAATTTTTTAATTCCTAAAGGCGCACACCAAAGCTACCCACGCTGCTATAGGCGTTTGCCAGCACGTCGCATGTTGACAAGAACGCAAGGCAATATTATTTGTTAATCAAATATCCAAACATAACCCAGAAGCACAACCTCTTAGGACAGATGTCCATCTGGATACTGTGTGCACTCATCCATGAACGAAGCAGTGCCTCTTTCCATAGGACGGCAAACTAATGAATATATCTGACGCCTAAAAACAAACCATTGGGCACGATAAATAACAGATAACCTACTTTATTCGCTGTTGAAATGCATTAGAGCTTGTCCAAAATTTGCAAACTTGTATTAAAATCCCTGTCAAAAACAGTTCATACGACCCAGCTGATTCAATTTATCTAAATTTTTTTTTCATAAATTTGTGAAGACGGTATACTGCTAACACTCACAAACAACCCAAGGAACAAGGGAGGTAAAAGATGGAGGATGAGATTTGATCTCTTTTAAGTTGGGAGATCGACAACCAACCATTTATTGTTAACCGTAATTCGGAGGAAAACACACCAAAAAGGGGCGATCAACCTGTTAGTTAGATCATATTTACTATTTAACATTCCCCAATACACACTATTACGTAGATCGCAGTTTCGTTTACCTGCAAACACAACATACATAACACAAATTTGATCAGTGTCTATGCATGTACTCAAAAACAAATTAAAGACGACAAGCTACATAATGTGAAGACGCAAAGGTTCACTGCACATGTATAACACTTCTTTGACGGTTTATATGATAGGCTGCTGGGCCTGAGCAACTGTTTTGGTCAACACTGAAAATGAAGTTGTGGCATGCTAAAGCATGAACTCAGTACAAGACAACTGCCAACCACCACAAATCTAACCAGAAACAGCATAACCTGAAGGAGCGAACATGGCTTCCAATTGAAAACAAGAACCTCAACATTAGGGCCTGGAGTTGCTTTCAAAATATTATGAACGGAGTTCTCAACGCCTATCCTTTCCAAAGAAACTGACGAATGATATTACCAATAGGCAGATGGAAATATTTTGACAGGATTGAAAAAATTAATTTATCCTCACCTGTCGGTTTCCAGACCCAATTTTAAGGCCTCTTCTGATCCAATCTACAGCCAGGCCAACGAGACCAGTTACAAGTCAGTCTCACCCTCAAGTATAATGCGATCATATGTCACGAGATCATTATGTTTCTTCTGTAACCACCCCCACCAATCAAGTGGTAAATTTGTTTCCAACACATCACATCCCAAATGTTCTATTATATATATCACCTGAACTGGGCATCCGAAACTTCGAGTCTTCGTAGCCATTATAAAATTTGTTAAACGCCCCCAGTCTTTCATTTCTTAGGAGCTCTGCCATGCCTAAACTGTTTCCACCCTGTACCTCATTCCACCCATCCCAGGGGCCACCATTTGAAATCAGCGGATTTCTAGACTGTTGAATGGATAACTGGGCAAAAGGAGATAGACTATTTGCTTGTGGTTGGTCCATCAGTCTAGAAGAAATGCCATAAGAATCATTAAGAGGAGAGAGACTATCGCCAATGTTGGCATATCTTAGGCTCTGGTGCGGGGATAGAGATCTCTCCATCATTAATTGCAGCCTTGCCTCATTTTCAAAGGCATTTAACTGTGAGGGGAAATTATTGCGCATGTCTAAGCCAGGGCTGTTAAGGCCACTTTGAAGTCTCCCTTTGCCAACAGCCAAAATTGCAGGATCCATAAATTCAATATCCCCAGTGCTTCCAACATTTCCAACTGGTTGCATCTGATAAGTATTTCTCAACAGGGAGGAAGAGTCAAGCAGATGATTTCCTGCATAGCACATGCATGAGATTATGATCCATTCAACAGACAGAAAACCTGAAAGAAGATAACATCACAAGATCCAAAAGCAATATTAGAACTAACCAGACAAAGTGTCAAAAGACTGGTCCACTCTCTCATGCGAAGTAAAGCCCGGGGGTGGTGCTCTACTGGGAACAGAAAATCCAGGTGGAGCAGAAATTTGGGATCTTGCAGCCACTAAATTTGAATCAGAACAAATAAACTGTGTCAATTGCAATGATCAAAACTTCAAGCAAAATACAGTACACGAGAAAAGAAGAGATCGATGAAAATGCTCAAAGGAACAAAGTAACTTTGCCGAGTACAAAACCACTGACTTAAGGTTACTTCCACCTCCAGAAAAAGTTCATATAACTGGCTGACAGCCAACTATCGCATATTACACAAATAATCATATAGACAAAAAGCCATCCAGCACAGAAAGAAAACGGTCACTACATTCTCAGCTTAAGCCATAAAATGGGAGTTAGATGAGTGGCACTGCAACAGCATAATGATTCTATGGAGCTTTGAAACTCATTATTAAAGAAATTAAAACAGTACAACAGAAGTACCAGCCTCATCAATGTAATTGCAGTCAACCCAACAGGAAATAATCCACTCAGTTCTTTAACAGTCCTCCCTCCAGACATGGAGATTGACTAAGCAAGCAGAAGATACACAAGTAAAAGAACATTACACAATGCTATCTACTCTCAATCTGTCAAAAATGGTATTTGATTACATTTACAAAGAATACAAGAATTAAATTCAAAGCTCATTTGGACCATTAAATTCCCGTAGTATCAAGATTTCAGAAAAGGAATATTTTAAGGGAACTGGCACATATCTTTTAAAAACTAAATTGATGATTACTGTTACCAAACGATCTACTATTGTGATTAAGAACAAAAGACAGGCAACCGAAACCATCCGAATACTTTTCAAAATACATTCTAATGCAATTGACCATAAAGCAGCACAAATCCAATAACATTAGACTAAATCACGTCACCAATGAACTTCATAACGTAATTGCACCCCCCCCCCCACCCCCAACAAAAAAAAAAAAAACCCAAAAAAGATATAGAGATTGACTAAGCTAACAGAAGACATTAAACAATACTATCAATCTGTCAAAACTGACATTTAATTACATTTACAAAGAATCTAAGAATTAAATTCAATACTCATTTGGACCATTAAATTCCTGTAGTACCTTGATTTCAGAGGAGGAATATTATAAGGCAACCAATAAGGACAAATTGTACATATCTTTCAAAAATTAAATTGATGATTACTCTTATTAGACCAACGATCTACTATTGTGGTTTAAGAACAAAAAGGCAAGGAACCAAAACTATCAGGAATACTTTTCAATACAAATTCTAATGCAATTGACCAAAAAGCAGCAACAAATCCAATTGACATTAAACTAAACCATGTCTCCAATGAAGCTTAAAATGCAATTGCATTAGTCCTCAATATTAACATATTATAACCTCAGTTAAGCTTATCATATAGTTGCAAAGTTAATATATCTAGAAAGGTTCCAAGTGCAATACCCCAAGTGTAGTAGCAATCAGAGCATCTAAGACTGGACAACAAAGCTAAGTCTGTAACACCAGGCTGCCCAGATAAGGAACTAATCCAACCAAATTGAAAAATAGAGACATGCAACTTGCACATAAATATGAAAAACAAAGAGTAAAATAGCATACAAACTTTAAAATCAACCAATCCGACAGCAGGAAAATCAGGAGGCCTAATATTCACTCACTCCCAAATGTATGCATCACAACATCCTAGCCATTACAAACCATTTTTTTTCATTGAAAAACAAAACGAAAACAATAAATATTAATGATAAATGGGTAAATGCTCAATTAAAACCACAAGCATGCAACGAAAACACACAAATAGTAAAACCACAAGCATGCAACGAAAACACACAAATAGCCGATAAAACACATCTCAAACCAGTATACATACATTCCCCTGCAACCCCTCCCCTTTGTTGTCAACAAAAAGGTAGAATCTCCTAAACTTGAAAATAAACGAAAAATGCAACACTTGAAAAATAAAAACACCACATTATTAAAATGGAAAACTAGCAAGTTCTGGCATGAAAAGGTATTGGGTAATAAAACACATATTTTTCAGCATATACCATATTGACACTAACTGGAAGCCAGAAATAGCCAAGCAAAACAGCATATCAACCACTAATATACATGCCCTTATAGTCCAAACTAAGAAAAATAATCTCCCAAAATAAAAACAAACGAAAAGGCCCCCACCATGAAAAAAAAAAAAGAAAAGAAAACACATTCCCTCCTAAATGCAACATTTGAAATAAAAGCACATCATAAAGTGCCTCCAAGCTAAAAAGGACAGGCATGAAAAGATAGAGATAACAGAACACATAATAATTTTCAGTTCATGCTATAATGATACTAACCAGAAAGCTTATTGGGAGAGAAAACTGCATGATTGCTAGAAAAATTGTCTGATTCCTCAAAACTACTGGGATGGAATCCATTACGTAATCCAAGCTTATCCAACAATGGATCTCTATTTCCAGCAAAATCTTGGTTGAAAGAGTGGCTCTTTGGCTGCTGAATGAAACCACTGAAAGATCGCCCATTGTCAAAAGTATGGCTCCTAGACTCCTCTTGTCTAGCAAAAGAGAACCTGGACTGATTATGATTATGTCCTTTCCAGGAACTTGACATTTTAAGAGAACTTGGCTCCTTCTCGGGTTCACTCAACAACTTGGCCAAATTCTCAGGCAAAGCTAAAGGGTCATCCCACGTATCAAAGTCCATAGACAAAATATTTGAGATAATGCTATTCTCTCCTGTATCTACAGCAGAATCGATGTTAGCATCACCCTGTAATTCCCTGGGCATCCGTTGACCCTCATTTGAAAGCAAAAATGCATTTTCTACAGCCCTACCAGGACCACAGGTATTCCTAGCCAACTTCTCAGGGTATCCATTTGATTTTAAAGAACTGCTAGACAAATGTGGATGTGAACCATCATTAACACTATTATCTACAAATTGAGGATCAGAATTTAAATTTGAGGCAGTGAGAGCATCAATGTGATGAAACGAATGAGACCTAGAGTGATTTGTAACATGGAGTGAATTGGCTGACTTTGGCAAATAATTTGAACGACATACAACTTCTGGATCCTTGAGTCTTTGACTATCAAAAGATAATACATCCTCCTCTTCCTGTGGGCTTGCATCTGTCCCTGCTTGAGTTGGATCTGTTCTCCAATCAAATGGTTCTCTTGAAACAAATGCATCATTTCTAGATGTAATGGATTTTCCGGTTCCTGGTGACATTAATGGTTGTCTAGATAGATCAGCATTGTATGGTTGTAAGCCTTGGTTCCTGGGCAATTTCATCATGCCATGATCAGGAAGAGCACTACTTGCTCTAGCTACACCTGAATGTTCATTTGTCGCATTTCTGTCCATGCTCATTGCTGAGACATCAGAGCACAAGCCCTGCATCTTAACATCTGCTGTGACATTCTCTTCCTTTTCAGGACCCGAAACACAAGAATGGCCAGTAGTATCTGAAGAGTGTATGACATTTGGTAGCATACTAAGGCCTTTATCAGTGTACTTGGATAATGGTGGACAAGATGCCTGGTTGCTCAGACTTACAGAGGCTGGCTCTCCATTAGGTGTAGGAGGCTCTGATCCAAAATGCTGTCTTGAAGGTTTTGCTATGTCTGATTTGCTTTTAGAATTAGTGATTTGACTATCTTCATGTACCATTGGCCTTTTCACAACATCAACATGTAATGTAGATGCTGATGTTGTATTTGCCACGGCAGATGAAAATGCCAAAGCACTGCCAACAGTGTCAGGTCTTTGCTTGGAAGGTCCATTAGAACATGCTGAAGTAGCCACTGACTGCTGATTTGGAGCACGCATTCCCCTGCCAAATGTAACGACATATTCAGGACTAGCTATTAGCACATACCAAACTGGCAGTAGGGACAAATAAGTGACCTACCATGAAGCTGCAGCAGGAAGGGCTACTGATCTAGCAGAACTTCCATTTGGGATGGGATCTTTACTAATGCTTGCTGTATTCTGCCACATTAAATGTAACAAAATTAAAACAAAAGTCGGTCACAAGACTTGGGGAGATGTTAAAGGTTGTGTTGAATAATCAACCTTGTCTGAACTCAAAATTCTTGGAGATGGGGGTAAGAGGAAAAAGAACGAGATCACAAACAAGTTAACTTATCAACAAATTTTATATCATAGGGCCAAAAGAGTGTGTAGTTAAAATAAACTGGTACAGGGTAACTGCCATGGTTTCTCACACTTAAGTACCAAAGGTGCAATCAAAATATCTCATAAGATGTGATCGGACAAAATGTGAGAGATATTACATAAGATGTATCTTAAGCTTACATTTGCAGCATTTTTTACTGAAGGTTTTGCTGTAGAAGCAGAATTAATGGGGCAATAATCATCAAATGGTGGTGGTAATACATTCCCCGAGCGTCGTTGCAGATTGTTTGTTGTGCCAGTAATTTGTTGAACTCTGCTCCTGTGAAACCAAAACACTTCAATTAATTGTCCAACAGATTGTTCCACCCCCAAAAAGGGGAGAAGGCGGTTGTGATAGTAAACAAGCATCAAAGGAGGACTGAATTGTCATTCTTCTGCACCATTTCAAATTATTACCAAGTCTATTGCAAAATTTAAAATCAAATTTACCAAAATCAGTAACAATATGCTCAACCAAAATACTCACACCCATCAAAACACATCAGCTTTCAAAAAAAACTAATATGCTTTTTGTCAAAGTGAGATAAAGAATAAGTAACTAAAGCTGTATCAAGCAGAATTGGTTTTGTGTGGCTGTTAAAAATCTGTCCTGCTACTTGATAGATATTGTGGTACCAAAATGTCCAACAGATGTATGAGAAGAAAAAACCAAAATAACAGTTCTACTTTCTATCAACAGAGACGCCCTGCTCTTTATGAGCTGAGCTATTCCATATGAAAAAAGGGAATCCAATCGTCTACCTAAGCCGCTTCTAGATCCTTCTTTGATTCGCGAGAACTCGCTCAGGTAGAACAGAGAGAACGCGACTATTGGCTTTCATAAAATAGATCCCAATCAAACATAAAAAATTGACGAAGTCCAAAACGTCGGAGAGTATGTGAGACATTCATTTCACAAAATAATTCAAGTAGGAAACAAAGCAACTTCATGGGTGATTTACCAAGGACAGGAGCTGCAGGCACACGAATGTAGATTACCTTGTGTATGCAGATATAATCTCATCTTTAGTAAAACTATCTTCTTGAGAACCAACCTCATGCAAATACAGACAATCAGGATTGGTGCAAGGCTGGAGCCAAGAGAAAGGTATCATCATAAGTTACAACAAATGAAAATTCCTAAAATATTAGAGACAAACCAAATAGGTATGTAGGGTATATACCACATTTCTCAGCCAAGCATGACAATACTTTGTGGTCCCAAAGCATGCCCTGAAATATATAACCTGGTACTTGTCAAACTTCTTTTTGTTTTTTTTTTTTTTTGGGTTGGGGGGGGGGGGGGTTGGGGGAGGAGGAAAGAAAAGAAAAGAGAAAAATAAAAAATGGTACACGGACATAATCAAAGAAAGGGTAGGCTTGACAAGTGCAATGTAGAACGTACTTTAAAGATTTACCCTCCAAAACAAACCCATGTACAGATTGAATACATCGAACTGCTTCCTCCTCTTTAGAGTAAGTAATATATCTGTGCATAAAAAGTATATAGATTAACAGCTGCACTTAATGAGATGCCGTATGATAATAAAAGGCAAGTGATGTCAAAAATATGGGAATAGATGTCAGATCCAACCACAGGAGAGGTAGGTTAACAAATACAAAACCAATTATAAAAGGACACTGGTTATATAAAGCTCTCCTATTTCATTGCAAAGAAGACCGAGACATTATGTAAACATTGGAGCTTACACACTACAAGTATTGTTTGGAAATTGCTGAATAACACCAGCCGCTGTACGAGACATAGACACTTTCAAAACCTTTCCATACTGGCCAAAATATTCTCTCCGCTGAAGAAGCTGCAAAACATTGTCATCACCATATTCAGAACATGTAAGGAAGAAGTGGGAAAAAACGTACGGAGAAAGAGAGATACACAGAGACACAAAGAGAGAGAGAGTACATCTTCATCTCCCAAATTTAGAGGCAGCCCAACTATGTAGACAAGATTTCGTTGAATCACTCGAACACTACTAAGCTGTTGCTTCTTTCCTTCTGATGATTTAGTCTTCGACTTCTGTGACTTCATTTTTCTCTCCATACTGATTTCAGCCACCAATCTGAGGAATTTAGAAACAAAATGTATAATAAATGCGACCATTAACTTTGCATAAAGTTGGAAAGAACATTTGTTGTGATCTCACATGCCGAAAAACAATCTGAAGAAAAAACTACCTCTCACACTTTGCGGCCATCCCTACAATCTTTTCCTTGTCATAAGGAGAACGACATGCTGGACACCGACCCTCAGTCTCTTCCTTTTCAGCCATGTCCATTATGTGATGCCAACACCAAACACATATCTACAACAAAGTCCGAAAGGTATTTATGAAATTGAAATGAAAAATATAATTTGGAGAAATTTTCTGTAAGGAATCAACAGTAACAAAGGATCGAAAATAAGACATCTATCATTCATAGTACATATATTTTTCCCCTATAGGTATTGGTCTGAATACATTAGAATACAAAGAAAAACAAGACAAATGATTAATAGTATGCCATATAACATTGCAAATAATTATAGAGTTTTTATTAAGGCTCAATAAAAGTGCAGGACAAATAAAGATGACACCAGCCAACAGACCCAGGATTTTGCAAATGAGCTTCTTTTACTCCTATCTCTACAAGTTTAGGATTAAGAAAGATTTTAGAGATCAAAGGTCAAATAAAAAACGATTTAACCTAAAAGAATGGTTGGTTTGTGTTTGACTATACAGCTGGCAACAAACATTTGTTAAGCAGACTGGTAATACCAAGCACATTCTCAGTAAAAACACAAATAAAATATATTACAGTTGATTACGTAAAATCTAAATGAAAAGAAGCAAAGAAACCTTTTGTATAGTGATGTGCTATAGACAGACCAAAAAGAAAAAGGTGATCAGCAATTATACTGTAACTTGGTCGGGGAAGAAATCATAGAGCTTAGCCAGAAAAATAACAGACAAATAGGACAACTGACCTTACTGCAGCAAGGCAAAATATGGAAAACAAAAAAAAAAGGGAAATAAGCCAAATAGGACATCCAAGTTAAGAACTATTTTTTCATCAAATACCAGAGCGCACTTTTTTCATAATACAACATATCCATTATCATATCATGATTATTAGATGACTACACAATATCTCCAGCCAACATATTCAAATTTCAATTAAGCAGAAACCTTATCATTATCTAAAAGGTAATAAAGATAACTGAAGCAGACCTCATAGCCACATTTGCAAGGCTTCAATTGTTGATCTGTCAAATCCATCTCTTCAGCACAGAGAGGACAAGTCTTTTCTCCTTCGTCACTCATGGTTGCCCTAACAAGATTTAAAAACCTGGTTACTTTCAAGGGCACAAACCCAGACAAACAGAAACAAAGATACTAGAATTTGCAAATTAAAACACTATCTCAAGCAAATTCAAGGAAAAAAGAAAAAAAACACCTCCATCCAAGTAAACCACACACAATTCCACTTGCATAAAAAATGAGAACTCACAACAGCTCATTTTGTACAAGCTTACACATTTATGTCACCTTTTATCACAGAACTTGCTAGGAGAATGCAGAAAGTAAAAGAAAGCAAACGAATTTGAATAATCTGATTAACAAATGAAAACTGAACGAAATATAACATCACTTCTATGAAAAATAAAGGTAACAGTAGCTCATTACATGTTCACATTACTGTTAATTGGAACCGGACAACCATTTTAGCCTCAACTAAACACCCAGACAATGATAAAACCCTAGATAAGTCCCAATCAAATCAATACGCAGCTGCAATCACAGCTGACATGTGTACCAACAATCATAAATCAAACCCTAGCATTACCACTTCACTTTCATCATATCAAGGAAATCAGTGACAAAAAGACTAAACAATTACTAAATTGGAGATCAAAACAACTAATTCATCAAACAAATCGTACGAAACTCACAATTGCGAAGCTAACCAATCAAAATTACTCGCATGCAACACAAGAACAAACACGAGAAATTAGGGATCTATATTGAAAATAGATAAAAGATCGAGGGGCATAATCGGAATATTAGGGTTAGATAGACATACAGTTGGGGGATCGATAAGAGGACGCGAATCTGAGAAGATGATGAGCGAGATAAAACGAAACGCACGATTCAGGAGAGAGAGAGAGAATACAAGGGCAAAGGCAGGGGCTTTGTTTGGATGGGATGAATGGCTTTATTGGCTGCTGCTGGCTTTAGCTTTCTCTTCTTCTCTCCGCGTCGTTGTCATTTAAATATTGTGGAAGGGTTTAACTGCCCTTGAATTGTCCATTTTATTACGGGACGTGCCATTCCCTCTTTGCTTTTCCGGTTTTGTCGAGATTTCGAACTGGGTTCTGTGGGTTTATTGGGGTATCTCTTGTGGTTGCTTCGATGAGCGCCACTTCATTAAGGAGCTCATCCGACGACTGATATTCGTCTTTTGGGGGACCAGTGTTTTATAATTTTATATTATTCATAATAATTATGAAAATGTGTTTTTATTTAATTATTTTTTAAATTAAAGAATTTTGAAATTATTTTCTCGGGTTTTTAATAAATTTAAATTATCCATAATTACTAAAAATTAATGTTAGTAAAATGATCCTATTTCTTTAGACTCAGTGCCTGAAGTCAATGTGTTTGGTCCACTATAGAGAAAGTTGAGCATTTATTATTTAAGATTTATGTGACATTGTTTTGGGGGAAAAAAATAAAAAAGAAAAATCCCACATTAATTAAAAGATTAATACGCCTACGACACATAGTATTTATTATTATATGTTCAAGCAACAGTTATGAAAGTCATTATTTCATGTTAGAAAATAAGTGTGAGAAAGTTTGGTGTAATAAAGAACTAAAAAGTTTTCTGGTAAAATTGGAAGATTGATTAGATATTAGATAAAGGTCTAAATAATAAGTCCAATTAAGTTATTCACGTCAGTTTTAGGAATATAAATTTAGTATTTTTAAGAATAATGTTGAAGATAATGATAATGAAACAATTTAATGATTGAGATTCACAACGAAAAAAAAAAAGAATATTAACAATCGGCATGCTATAAATATTTAAAAGTTAGTTTAATAGTAATAAACTTGTCTCGGTTTCCAAAAAAATATGGTTAATTATCTTATGTCAAATTAAAATTCACTTTATAAAACAGCTTGTCATTTTCGAAGAAAACTTCAAACGATCAACGAATTAACATGTTACCATAAACCAATGCGTATTTGCACAAAATTAAGTATAATAAATTAACTACTTAATTATTGATTGAACTCATATTATTGTAATAGAAAAATGAAATGCAAAATACTAACCACGTTTCCAAGGTTTGATTATTAATCTACAAATTTAAGTGCAATGGGAATTTTTTTTTTAATTTTTGACCATCAATTACATACATTGAACTAAATTATTAAGAGTAAATTTATAATTGTCTAAAGAATCTGTAAACAATATTTGGAAGGATATTAGATGCTCGAAGTGTGACTAAAATATTTAAAAAAAAAATAGAGCCTTGTCAAAATCTGTAGGTCTATGAATTAACATTTGATCAAGCTGCTCGTGTTGGATGCAAATAATCATGGATGAGGAGGCATCCGTGGATGTATGTATTTCTCATGTGATGGAACGTGGGCCCTCCGTGTTAATTTCACATGGAATGGATGTGTCCGGTTGAGTGAGAGTTTATTTAATCACACACAATTTCGTTAATCAAGAGCAAAGAATCTATGATTTTTTTTTCAAACATATACTACTATGCAAATGAAATATTGCTTTTCCTTTGGATCGATTCTCATGATCTTCAAAATTGGGAAACAAAATATTTTACCATTATAAGTGCATTTGGAATTCAAGTGCTGTAATTTTTAAATTACAGGTGCTGTGAAAAAAATTGTAATTATTAAATAAAAATTAGTAATATATAGTAAATATAAATTTTAAATAATAATTTTCATAAAATTATTAAAGATATAATAGATTTTTTATTATACAAATGAAAAATCATATCAATATAGTGTTTACTTTTAAAGATACAACTGTCCAACTTCAATCTTAAACGCACCGCATATCTAATTTTTTCAACAACTTTTTTCAACAACCGAACACCCTATTGTCTTAGAAAAAAAATTAAGAGAAATATAACTCCTTCAATATGAAGTCTTTTCCTAAGATCAAATATAATTTAATTCCGTCATCAAATTGCTAGCTAGTTATATAGGAGTTTTCCATTCAAAAAAAAAAGTTATATAGGAGTTTTATAAAATAAACAATAAGTAGAATTTACAATAGTTTAACATTAATATTTTAAAGAAAAAATTCTTTGTGTAATAAATTGATCCATAGTGAAAGTGAACTTTAACCAAACAAAGGACACCGACCTCTGTTTTAATTGTGTATCAACATGAATGAGAATGTCCATGGCTTGACTCAAGAACAAGTAAACAACGTTGTTCCCCTGATATTAACTTGCCAAACATGCCCTGGATTTTTGCCGTCCGATGCGTCAAAAATACTAAAATAGTGTCGGCAGAATTTTGTAATGACCATTGGCAAGAGTTGGGTGTTTAGTGGCACTTAGCAAAACAATATGGTCAAATTTTATGCATAAATAGTTTGTTGAAAAGTGTCCCTTTGAGATAATAGATATGAAGAATGACTTTAATTTGTACTCCTCGTACCATGTGATTGGGTGTATAAGCTACAATGTTTGACCATATGCACTGTTGCAGCAGAGCTGGACCCGACCGTGGATCCTAACTACAAACACTCCACAGTCCACAGTGTACAACACCTCAGGGTGCAAATTATGAATGCAAAAAGCGGGCATAAATTTTGTCTTTTAGTAACCTCGAGTGTAAAATATAAAATTGAAAATAGAAAATAGAAAATTTATTGTTGTTTGAAATTTCCTACATATAACCGTGGAATATGATTTTTTGCCCTTCTATCAGAAAATTATTATAGAAGAAAATTTGGAAAGAGGTTTTGAATAAGTTGGAAAAAATTAAACTTCGTTACACATATACAGTATTAAGCAGGGAATAATATATAAGATTCTTTTCTACTAAATTATATTTTTCCAACAACTAGTAAAAAAAGTAAATATTTAAAGTCTTGTAAATAAGAGAGGACAAATAACCTGACTCGATCCGATCTGATCCAAAAATTTTGAGTTCAGATCAGAATCGGACGAAGGCTCCAATCCGGTCGGATTGGATTTTGGCCAACGCGATTGGATCATATCATGATCGGATCACATGTTCAAGTTGAATTTGAGTTATATTTTTTTACAATCCGATCAGGTTGATTCGAACCCGAATTTGTCCATCCCTATTTGTAAATTGTCTTTTTGACACTTGCAAAAAGGTAAACTTCAATTTATCTCCTAGAATTACAATTGTTAATTTACTTCGTAAAGTGCAAAAATATCAATTTATTCTCATTTAATGAATAGAAAAAAAAAATTCATCAATGTACCTTCTATTTGGCATAATCTTCTCAACCAAAATGAGGGTAAATTAAAGTTGTCATACTTTTTTGATAAATTCAAAATATTTCATTTTATCTTGGAGATAAATTGAAGTTTACAAAATAACAACATTTATTAATTATTACCTAATAAGGCAAACTCCCACCTAACTAAATGCATCCCAATCCTTTTACTTTGTACACCCACATATGAACACCCTATTTTCTTTTTTAGGGACTTCAAGAATTATGCTTTAGAAATCAATTTACTCTTAAAAGATTTTTATTTAAGGTTCCTACGATATTTCTTTATTAGAAGTTAAAATTGTCACCGGGCTTGTATTAGGTGCTTTTAATATTAAGACCACCAATTTACGGTCGTGGATCTCCAAAAAAAAAAAAAAATTATTGCAGCTAAGACATAGTAATGAGATATAAAAATTAGAATTTTATGAATTTATAAATTTATGCGTTTACGAGGGCTATTTTTTATAGACTTAATGGGTTAATTCAATAGATTTAACAAGGTCTAATTAAAAATTCAAGTAATTTTATCTTTAGTTTTTAAAATATATTCTCTCCAGCTGAAGTTTAATCCTCTGATATTCATAAACTAGATACCCCATCTGTTTGAGCCCTTTATTTTTTTATTTTTACTTTTCAAGAAAATAAAAACTAATTTGTTCCTATCTTTTTTTGATTTAGCTGACTTGGGTCATATAGTAATGCTTTGCAGCACACAGTAACATATTGATGAGTAGCTCCCATGTACATTTTTATGTCTTAATCTTTTGATCCTTGACCTCTCAGCAATATCTTTCTCTTCCCAGTTTTATGGAAAAGGTACACAAAAGACTTAAAGCTAAAGAATCTTTGTGATTCAAATATTCGCCCTTTCAAAGAATAGTAGAATCATTATGCCTTTTATTTTGATTTAATGTCCCTGACTCCCAATATAGTCATTACTTGCACGCTTGTTATATTTTAATGAGAAGTTTCCTTTCGGAATAATGGTGGGATTTGTAGATTATTTTTCATCTTCTCCACTTCTTATACTTTTTTCTTGTTTGAAAGATCTTTGTCCTTAAGATATACGGCTTTTTACTGATTCTTAATCACGTGTGGCTTAGTATTTGAAATACAAGCCATCACCAAAATGAGGAATACGATGAGAAACAAAATCAGTCGTTGAGGGTGAGGAAAGAGTAAAAATCACTCAATCGAATGTCGTATCGGCTTAATTTTCAGGAATTAGCCTCATATTTCACAAAGGTTTATATATCCTGTTTTTTAATAGTTTGCAAGATTTCAGAGATAGGAATTTATACTGTACTACTACTATTTTTATCTTGGTCACTATTAATTTTATGCTGCTAGTGGCCTGTCTTTGAATAAATCAGTTATTAGTTTGTTGTGCTTGTTGACTTTGTTGTGATTTAGTTTACATTTCAGTTTTAGTTCAAATGCTTTTTTTTTTTTTGGGTGCCTCTCTTATGTCTGAAAATGTCATTTTGCCTCTTGATTTATCTAGGTAGGGACTCCGATGACACAAGCATGGGTGGCCATTTCAGAATATAGGGTCTTACAGGGGCTCATCGAAGCTTGCCTATATGTTCATATATCATGTTAGTTAGTGAACTTACAATCTAGAGAATAAACATGATATAGGATTGCGACTGTTTTGCTCTGAAGGCTGATGCTTATCAGCTCGTCTAGCGTATATCACTTGTTTTCCGGCATATTGCTATATTCGCATTGTGGAAAAATCTTGGTGCTAACTTGCAGTCTGATGCAGAGTAGCTGCACATGGCGAGCTGCAAATTCTAGTTGTACTGTCAACATGTGTAGTTCCAGGCTCTCAGTTAGTTATTTCTCATTATCCTGAAGCTTTGGTTCAGGAAAAGGAATGACTAATAAAAGTTCCGCTGCACCTCTGCTAGAAGTACTAGTGGTGCTGGTGCAGCCACAATTTATTCAACTACTGCCTTATTGTTTTCAGCAGATGAAATCAGCTGCAAGTTATGTACTAGGGTTTGCCAATTCAGCCTCAATTGAATTAGGGTTTTGCATTTTGCCCTTGAATTCAAAATATATTTGCATTCAGTTAGTGGGGTATAAGCGTCGAAAATTTTGAGGTTCGCTAGATGGTTTGTTATACATTTGTGCGTTTTCAGATTTTCTCTGGCCACGCAGTATTAACTGTTAGATTAAGCATCTGGATGGGCTAATTTTCTTGAGATTTGCCCAGGATTAACAAGAGAAAAAGATATCCTTGAGGCTCACGATTGCCACACCACACATCGAGGCAGGTGGGATAGAGAATTGCTTTGTAAAGATAAGATTTTCTGCTAATTTTTGTCATTACTGGTGTACAAAGAAAAAAAAGCGTAAGAGCAATTGATTTAGTTAATTTATTAGCTAGTTATATGAAAATGCAATATAATCTAATGAATTGTTGTATTTAGAATGAATTTAGTCCACTTTCATTGGGGGGGGGGGGGGATTGTAATGAGATTGTTAAAGCTTTTTTTTCTGTCTTTTTGTTATTATGATTTCATATATTTACAGAGACATTATAATACAGAATGAGAATAATTTGGAAATTCTGTAAACCAATCGAATGGAATGAATATTCACAACGCTTACTTAAGAAAATAAGTCTTTAACGAATGTTAGAACGTCATCGAATGCTTATTTATAAATAAATAAAAACTATGAGATTTAACGGTGAATTAATTTACCAAAATACCTACAGTATTAAATAATGTAATTTTCATTAACTAGATACATGTTTAAATATTATTATAAAAATAATATTAATTAAAAATAAAATTAATAATAATAATAATAATAATAATAATAAATGTTAATAATTATTGTAAATATTTTTATTATTAATAAATTTTATTAACTTTATTATTTTAGTTACTATTAATTATTGTTATTATTATTTTTATTAATAATATCATTATTAACATTTATTATTATTATTATTAACTTTATTATTTTAGTTATTATTAATTGTTGTTATTATCATTTTTATTAATATTATCATTATTAACATTTATTATTAGTATTTTTAAAATTTTTTATTAACTTTATTATTTTATTTATTATTAATTATTGTTAATGTTATTTTCATTAATATTATCATTATTAACATTTATTATTATTATTAAATTTTATTAACTTTATTGTTTTAGTTGTTATTAATTATTGTTATCATTATTTTTATTAATATTATCATTATTAACATTTATTATTATTATTATTAAAAAAATTTATTAAATTTATTATTTTATTTATTATTAATTATTGTTAATATTATTTTCATTAATATTATCATTATTAATATTTATTATTATTATTAATACTAAATTTTATTAATTTTATTGTTTTAGTTATTATTATTTTTATTAATATTATCATTATTAACATTTATTATTATTAAATTTTATTAACTTTATTATTTTAATTATTATTAATTATTATAACTAAAATAATTATTAATGATTATTTTTATTGTTAATAATAATAATAATAATAAATTAATAATTAGAAGAGTACAAAAGTAAATTCATCTTTCATTCTTATTCCCATATTTTCATTCCCTACCCCCCATGGGAATGAGATTCTCATTCTTTATTCCCAAATTGTGTGGGATCCACACAATTTATTCACATTCCCAAATTTAATTTTGTAAAGTAAACATAACTTTGATTCTCGTTCCTCCATTCCGATTCGTTATTCCAAGAAGTAAACACATCCTTAAATGATCGCATCCAATCCACTAATGTCCGACTGTGGATAATGTGTAATTGCATATTTAAGGGATTATTTTACGATAAAATTAACAGTTTAAACACATTAAAGACACGGGACATTGATGTGAAATTGGATGTTACATCATCTTCATCGAAGGTGTTTTGTTTATTTTAATCTGAAATTTAAATATTTTTAAATTGATTTGAAATCTAAATAGACTTATATGTTTTGAATTTGAATTGTATTTTTTAAAAATATCTCAAGATAAATATAAAGTTATTTTTTTAACTTTAAAAACTAAAAATATTTTTTTATTATAAAAACATATTATATAATTTTATAAAAAAACTTAAGAATAATACCTTTTATTACCAATAATAGGAGATTTAAGAACTTGATGAGAGAAGTAAAGTGAGAAGAGATTCCATGACAACTAAGGAAAAAAATAAATATGAGATTATTAGTGGGTAAATGGGTGAGTTTTGTATGGACATGAAAAATAAATAATAAAACCGACATATTTTTAACATTAGAAATTAGTTGGTTGATTCACATTTCTCCATTAAATTAGTTAAAATTATCCACAAAATCTCACTAAGTTATAAAAACAAATACTTCTAATTAATTTAACTAATTAAATTAAGTCACTTTAAGTCATTAATTTAGAAAATAAATTCATCTAAGCTTTGATTATAATCCAAAGGTCCTTATAAGTTCCATTAATATATCTTCTCATTTTTATGTAAAAGAAATAAGGATTTAGTGATGAGTTTTTTCTAAACATTGAAGTAAGATTGTTAGATACGATTGTTAGATACGAGAAATAAAAAATATGAAAAATAAAAAAATCTTAATCTTGAATTTAGTATTCATCCAAAATTTAGTTTAGCATTAAATCTTAGTTCATATAAAATCCTAATCTATATAGAAATATATGTGTTGTTTAATTAATGGGAAAAGTAATATTCACAGCAATGCTTAGTTTGTATCAATCAATTAGTTCTTAGCCATTCGAGTAATGGCCTAACTCGAATTTTAAATTTTGAAAAACTTTACTTTTAATAAAGAATTAAAGAGGTAATCCTAAACTAATACCAATTGCCTTAGACATCTCATTATTTGTTGTAAATAATAATAAATATTTTAAGCTTAAAGAATTTTCACATATCCTTAAGGTGCTTCGTGTGGATCCAATCTTGTCCACTTTTGAGTTTTGAACTTCCGTGATAGCTGCATTCAGACAATGATAGAGTTGGCATTACTTTACACACCAACCACTGCAATTCCCCATTATATTATAATCACTTGTATTAATAATAATAATAATAAAAAAAAAACAGGAACCATAGTGTGTATATAAAAATATATATCATACCCAATAAAATAACACAACGTCACAACCTCATCATAAGAAGTCATGGACCGTCACAATTTTGGATTACTTTAAGAATACACCTTTTCAAATAATACAAAAAATGCGTTGTCGTGCGAAATTAATAAAAATATTTTGTTGGCCAAAATTGAATTATCAATTTCATCCATTCAAAGTGAACGCCGGCACTATCTGTGCTAATGCCCAATGCTAAGTGCACAGTTAAAGTTGGGACCTCTGTTAACTTAATTCTTCATAAAATTCGGAATATCAAAAAATCATATAGCAGTAACATTGTGATTCATTTATTAATTGTTTTTCTGACTCTTTTTTGATTATTAAGCTTTTCCTGTTCATCTTGCACCATTTTTCCAAGTGATTAACCTCAAATAGAATCAAATATATCAGTAAAAATGCTCTGCAGAGTAAATAGTTTTTTCATAATTTCGCCTCTTTAGATCGCATGAGAGGTTCTCTGCATTCTCCTTTCAGCAGACACCCCTGCTATAGTAGTTTAGGAAGAAATAGGCTACAAAGTTTAAAGGAAAAAAATTATTTATTTTTATATTATTATTATTATTCTGGAAAATGAAAATAATGGCCAGTGAAAGAGTGCTCTATGAAGTCACTAGGCTTTATTCTAGTGATGAAAATTCATGATTTTACAATCGTAAAGTCATGAATTACGACCCCATTACATATTGTGGGGGTTTAATTTATTTTTTTAATTTAAATAAAAATAACTTTTTTATTTTAAAATGTGAGTGGTGTAAATGTTTTTTGAATATTAAAAAAATAAAAATTTAATAATATTTTATAAAAATTTATGTAAACTAGTCATAATAATAATTTAATTTATAAATATTAATTATAATTTTATATAATATAATTATATTTTTGAGCAATAATCACTTGCAATTAAAAAAAAAAAAACAGTACTATCTGCAGAAAAATTAGGACATTTATGAACTTTTGACCATACAATATTAACAAGACTTAAAACGATTACATCATACTGGATCACCACAAAATTTTTTTTTGAAAAAGGTCTCCATGCCAGTCGTGCCGACGTGGCAATTCTGAATTCGTCTGGCAATATATCTGACCCGCAATTCTCCCAAATAAAATTGTGCCATTTTGCGTTAGATCATTGGTCCTTGTTATTCGTGCAACCAAATCAGATGCACCGTTGGGCTTTTAAACAAGTGGGCCACATGTGGTCTTTCGATGGCCAATAGTATTCTCATGGGTGATAAAAGGTTCTGTGCACTGGTGGGTGATTTAATTATTCCTCAAATGGAATCTTCTGCACTTGGACACGTTCACACCTGGGGATGGATTTTTTTTTCATGCCTAAGAGACTTAAGGGCATCGAAATGACTTTAATAACCTTAGAGGGCGGTTTTCCACGGCGGCTATTTTCGTTTTAAAAAGGGGGAAAATTAATAATCCGATCCTTATTTTGACTTTAAATTAAGGTCATAGTTACATTTATTTATGAACTTCGTCGTTTGGTTTATTGATTTTTATTTTTGAAGAAACAAGAGCCCAATGTTTTTATTTACAAGTTATATTATTACAATTTAAGCTATCATCAAATTATTTCATAAAGTGTACCAAAAAATAAAAGCTATAATATCATGTAAAAAACTATTATCTAAATAAAGAATATAAAATCCATATAATATAGGGCATTGTTATTTGAGTAGCAGTAAAATAACAATAAAATAAAAATTTAGAAATTGTTTATGCCGTAGCATATACAAAATAACAATGTTGCTTATTACAATACTCTTATTTATGTCTTTATATTGTCTTAATGCTCTTTAAATAGCATTTTTTTATAATAAATATTCACTCTGAACCTGAGTTTAATTTATATATTAATAAATATGGTGAAATTTAAATAATCAACAAAAATAATTATTTTTTTATAACAAAATAATTTAATAATAGTTCAATTCACCTCTAATCCCGAGATTTTGCTATTCATATTAATATCATAAAACTTTTTTATTTTACACAAAATACACATATTTTCCACTATAATAAATGTAATATAATAATTAAATTTCTTTAATTACTATAGAGAACTTCATTTGTCTTGATCTCTTGAACAATGCCTCAAATTTACCCTCATGTAATTAATTGTGAAAAGAATACACAATTAGTTGTTTTATTTTATACTGTACGGATAACATTTTACTCAAAATGATGTGTCAATTTGATCTCATCTTAACTGAAAAACGATTAAAAGGAATTATTGTCCATTAATCCTTTTAACAGTAAGCACAGCCAACTCATCCTTATTACAAAAACTTTTCATTTTTAGCCACGTACAGAAGGGTCATTTTACGTTTACAGTAGGCCGGTCTATCTCTTTGCAAGTAACCAAATAAAATAATAATTTGTTTCCTCCCGTAAACCTTGACTTCCTATTTTGTTTCCGCCACCTACCCAATATCTGGCCGTAGATCTAAAAATAGACTTTAGTCACAGCCGTCCATTGACTGACTAATTAACACCCGCAAGATCAAGCACATCCAACGGCTAAGATCAATCTCCTAGAACCTTCTCTTTCTCTTCCCCACTATATCTTCACCCTCCTCCTCACCATAGTGAGCTTGTGCTCTGCTCGTGCCACTCTCGTTTGTTAAGGATTTGCATCTTCCTTTCTCATTTCATTCAACGGTCAGTGACGTTAGCAGATCTGTTCCGTACACCACCGTTTTGAAATGCCGATCGTCGTTTTAACGCAGAATGTGAAAGTGTTTTTGTTTTTGTTTTTGTTGGTGTTATTTCCTAAAACTGTTTTTTATTTTGAAAGCAGTTGTGAAGATGACGAAGAATTACCCCACTGTTAGCGAGGATTACAAGAAGGCCGTGGAGAAATGCAAGAGGAGGCTCAGAGGCTTCATCGCGGAGAAGAACTGCGCTCCACTCATGCTCCGTATCGCGTACGTATACTATCTCGTTATACGTATATATTGAATATGTGAGCGTGAGATTGATTTTTTTTTATTGTACAGGTGGCACTCAGCCGGTACGTATGATGTGAAGACCAAGACCGGAGGTCCGTTCGGAACCATGAGGCTCGCTGCTGAGCAGGCACACTCAGCCAACAACGGCCTCGATATTGCCGTTAGGCTTTTGGAGCCGTTCAAGGAGCAGTTCCCTACCATCTCCTACGCGGACCTTTATCAGGTACTGTATAAATTAATTTGTTAATATCAGACGGCGATCTTTGACTTTTCCGATGACCGATTTAAATTTATTTAACCGATCTTTTTTGTTTATCATCGTGGATCGTGTAGCTTGCTGGTGTTGTTGCCGTTGAGGTTACCGGTGGGCCCGATATCCCCTTCCACCCTGGAAGAGAAGTAAGTTATTTTTATTCGCTATTATTTACTTAAATTTGATTTAATATTTTTTCTGTTGTTTCTAGTATGAAATTGATTTGTGAAATTGATCTTAGTAGCTTGTTTAATTGTTTTGCTTGATTTATGTAAATTAAACGTTTATAGCTCATTTACTGATAAAATTGGCCTTATTTACTGTTTATTTATTTATTTTAGTGAGTGTTGCTCTGTTTTCTGGTCTTTGGCTTTCATTGTTCTGTGTAAAACTTTATTTGGTTGTTGGGTGAAAAATGAAATTAAAGGAATCAATATAGGAATGCGCATGTGATAATTTTCTAGTATTTTTAGCGGCTGCACTTGGCTTGGAAGATGTTGATGAATTTGTGGAACTTTTTAGTAATAAGAAAGCTGTTTCATAGCACAAAACTTGTGGCTTTTGAACTTGTGTTGCGCAATCAAATTGCCATGATTGTCTATGGGGAGTACCACATGTTTTGTGTGACTCGTGGATGGCCCTCCGTGGTTAAGTGGCTGGGTAATGGATATTGAAGTTATTGCACCGTCGCTTTTTTCACTGGACTTTGGTTATCAAATAAAATATAAGCCACCCTTTTGATGTGACGTCGTTACGCATGTCCAAGTTTACAACACTGTTTATTATAACATTTTATATCAAAATTATAACACTTATCTAATCCCCTCCCCCCCCCCCCCCCCCACCTTTTTTAGTTGTGATTTGCTCTATTTATCTATAAAATACTTATCTGTATGGTGTTTTTTATTACAAATCTTGTATTGTTGTGATTTTTTGCTACTGACAATGGCCATCTCCTATTCTCAGGACAAGGCTGAGCCACCTCAAGAAGGCCGTCTTCCTGATGCTAAACAGGGTTAGTATTTTTTTAAGTATCTTATTCTATTGGAAATAAAATGAGCTGTTTTGTTGCTTCATCTGGGATTGCTTCTTTACATTTAATTGCTGCAGGTAATGATCACTTGAGACAAGTCTTTGGTGCTCAGATGGGCCTCAGTGACAAGGATATTGTTGCTCTATCTGGTGGCCACACTCTGGTTAGTGATAATGTGGTTGTGAAGTGTTAAATTGGCTGCATTGTTTATAATCTAATCAGCTTACTGGTTTGAATAACTTTGTAGGGAAGGTGCCACAAGGAGAGGTCTGGATTTGAGGGACCATGGACCCGCAACCCTCTCTTTTTTGACAATTCCTACTTCACGTATGTGTCACTGGTCTATTTGCCTGACATGTTCGATTGTGTATTGTTTGAGTGTTTTTGCATTAATAGTAATTTTACTTTAAAATGTAAAATGAGACTGTAGTTTAGGGAGAAATTTGACCTTGAGCATGCATGAAAACAGGGAGCTCTTGACTGGTGAGAAGGATGATCTTCTGCAATTGCCATCTGACAAGGCCCTTCTGGATGACCCTGTTTTCCGCCCTCTTGTTGAGAAATATGCTGCGGTGCGTATGCTTAATTTTTATACTTCCTTAATGGTATATTGTTATTCACTTTATGTTCTGTTGGTATTTTCAAATGAATATACTCTGATTATTTTGGTTGCTTCTTTTCACCTTTCAGGATGAGGACGCCTTCTTCGCTGATTACGCTGAGGCTCATCTCAAGCTCTCCGAGCTAGGGTAAGATTCTTTTAACCTTTTTTGATTATGCTTATTTCAATTTTATTGTTTTTCCTTCTCTTAAAATCTTCCTAATGCTAAAACTCCCAACTTATTGGGTGCGCTTGTTCTTTGTTGCAGATTTGCAGAAGCCTAAAGTTACCTGAGTAAATAAATGGTTGGAATGATGCCAACAACAGTGTGCCTCTATTTTATGTTTTTTGAATTCTCAGAAAATTCGAATTTCAAGATGTTGTTGGTTGAATTTTGTGGTTTTGTTTTGTTGCGCATGGTGGATTGCGAAAGGTTGGGTAGAATACTATGGTTACTATCATCCTTTAGAACTAATAATATCAACTTTTTCCAGACTAGAATTGAATTATCCACCAAGTTTGGTTTAGCTTATTCGCCATATATGTGTCTAATCACAAAATGTGGTATCAGTAGCATGATGTTCAATGTTTGCTTGGTATCTGTTGCGAAAGGCATGACACTTGAAACATACAGCGAACAATTTGCTTTAGCAGTTCATTATATTGATAGGTTTCTAAATCAACGGCATTATCTTAAATCTGGCACTTGCTACATCCGATCTTCTTTTCGAGCTCTTCTGACTAAGTAGTAAGTATGGCCACATGGTACGCCCGTCAACATGCAGTCCATGTTGTGCCGCGAGTCAGCTAGATACGGCCCGTTAAATTGGTGGGTTGTGCTAATTATTTTTCAGGTATCGTGAGTAGTGTCCAAAAAAAAATTCAATTTTGTTTTCTCCACGTGTCTGGCGTGTTTTAAAAAATTAATTTACATGCTTGGTGTGTTTTATTCAAATTTAGATGCTTAGTGTGTTTTTTTTAAGCTCACCACTTATTAAAATGATAATAATAATAATAATAATAATAACAATAATAATAATAATAAATTTATAATTATATTAATATTAATATTTTATTATTAATTTATTATAATTTTATAATTATATATTTAATTTTAAAATAATCAATAATTTATAAGATAATAATACATAAATTTAATTAAATTAAATTTTATAAATTATAATAATAATTAATTAAAATTAAAAATATAATATTTAAATAACAATTACAATAAGCGATAATAAGATACTAATTTAACAAATCACAGATTATAAATAAAATTATGATTAATTAAATTTTTTATTTATCACTTATAAATTTATGATGTTTATAATTTTATTTATTAAAATTATGATATTTATTTATTTATTTAATAAATTATAAATATAAAAAAATTAAATAAATAAATATTATAAATAAAATTATTAAAATCATGATATTTACTTATTCATTTAATAAATTATAAATATAAAAAATTAAAATATTTATTTAAATTAATTTTAAGATATTTTATTTTAATTTCATAATATTTTATATTTATTTTTTATTAAAAATATTTACTTTGGTATATTTTGATCTATGTACTATTGATGGTTCACGGATCACGTATTAATCCACTAAAAAAATTTATTTATTACGTATTTTTTCGTGTGTCATATTTCAATCAATCTCTAATCGTGCCGTGCCACGCCGCGTGTTCTGTCAAAACGTACTTGTGCTGTCTTGTGTCACCCGATCCATTGGCCATACTTACTTCTGACTCGTCTTGCGGTCAAGATTAGCACACACTTAGGCCAAACGCATGGCCAAGTGTCATTTATGGCACCTCTAGGCCAGAGTGGTGAACTGCTAAAGTAAACCAATCCTGAAGAAACGAACAATATAAAAATTTACGTGCACCAGCGCTGACCACTTTATCGTCTTTGATGGGAGATGATATTCCAAGTTCATAAAGAAACTCATTTTCAGTCCTTTAAGTCGTTAGCATCATGTCTGAGAAAGATATTCTCAAATCTCAACCATCTCGAGATCACAAGTTGATCAAACAAACTGGGGCCTTAAATGGTGCAATTTTAGGGTGGCGATGCCGATGCGTTTATCCCACGCTTTTTGTTAACCTACCCCCGTTTAGAAATTAATTACCAAAAAAAAATCACTTAATTTTTAAAAATTGAAGATAAAGAAGAATTTTGAAGAACTAATTAGTTTAAATTATCTTGGTTTAATTTTTTGTGCCTTAGATTTTTTAATTATATTTTACTGTTAAGATTGATTTAGTTTAAGTTTAAATTAATTATTTTACCTTTATAAAATAAAAGTACTAAAAGTGTATTTTTTTAAATTTTTATACAAAATTTATAATTTCTAAATGACGTGTTAATACCACTTTTATTAATATAATTATTAATTTTTAATTAAATCAACTTAATGTCTTTATGATATAATATTTAGGTAAATTATCAAAGTGTAAAATTTATGTACTTTACTTGTACGATATTGAAAATTATTAGAATTTTATTTTAAAATGTTAGATTATAAATCACAGTTAAATACCTAATTTGTGATACAATGACATATATTTATTGGGTAATTTGTTCATTTTATTTCATAAGAGTAAAATAATCAAATAAACCTAATGGTAAAGCAATTTGAATGGTCAAAGAGATCTAACTAGACAAAAAAAAGTGATAAGAAGAATTTAATTGATTAATTGTAAAAATTTATTGCTACTTTGTAGTTATTAAAAATAATGTTAGCTCATTATAAAAAATTATTTTAGAAGTGGAATGCAATTACACAAATAGTAGAGTAAAAATACCCTTATTTTATTAAAATGTTAGTAACTGTTATTGTTGTGATTTAAAAATTAAATTAATTTTATTAGACATCAATATAATTAAAAAATTTTATTATTTTTATTAGTTTAAAGTTATGCTCACCTCAAACTATCAACTTTATTTTGACAGTTGCAAATTTTTTTTTTCTTTTTCACAACAATTGTAACTTATCAAACATGCCCCGAGTTATCTGTTCTTGTTTGTCTTCTTATCAGTCTGATTGCCGCGTTTGAAGATAGAGATTACAAATTAAATTACTCGTTCCTCATGCTATAAATAACTACTCCAAGGTTCTGAACAGTTGGAGAAAAATACAACATGCAATCCTTGACTCGATGAGGTTTGAAATTGACATTTTAAGAGTCCGAAAACTTGACTTTCTTTCTTCTGCCGCCCAGAATTTCGCCAAGTTCAAGTCTCTGTTTGTCACGGTTGCGGAAGCATAATCTTCCACATTAAATTTTGATGCTTACAAAGAGAATTTAAATAAAATATTTTTATTTAAGTACTTCAATAATGTTCAATTGAAATAAATAAATAAACAAATATACTCTTCTTTCTTGCTTTTACATTAACATTTAGAGTTAATTTTCTTTTTATTTTAAAGAATCTAATGTCTGCCTTTGTAAAAATATTCTCATTGTTAGAAAAATTAACATTTAGAGTTAATTTTTTTTTTTTTTTTTAAGAATCTAATGTTGTAAAAATATTCTCATTGTTAGAAAAGTTATTAACCAGCAACACAAGATAAAGAATAATATAGTATAGCATGATTTTATTCATTTCAATTGTGTATACAAAATAAAGATATGAGCTCTTCTTTTATAGTTACATAATCACGCCATAAATTTAATGAAAAAATTATAAATCATAATTTCTCGTGAGATAATGGAAATTATATGGAAGCTAAAGGTTACTAATGGTAGATAGTGGGGAAATTAAGAAATATATATTATGAATATCCATATTTATTTTAATAAATTCATAACACCCATCTTCAATAATAATTATTAAAAAAAAAAACTTCACCATAACTTAAAATATGAGGCTAACATTCAAACATTCAAACCACGTCAGAAAAAATAATGTAATATATTATTAATTAATTTTTACTATATTAATAGTTTAATACATTATATTAATTTTAAATTTAAAAATATAAATTTAATATCCATGGATATATCTACAAACTAAATATGAATATAAAAGTATCCACAATTGATAATTACAGATTTGCTTGGGATTAAAAAATAATGCACCTACTCTGCAAGAATGGATTTAAAAATTCATAATTTCATATCAAAGAAGGATTGGAGCATGATATGCTTTATAATTTTTTGCTAAACAAGCTTTAAGATTTTGGCATTCTCTTCACGTTCAATGTTTTTAAGTCAAGTGGTAACACAACACGATATTAAAGTGGATTTGGCTTGAAAACCTTGTGTTTGTAAATGTGCTGGCGTGTTAAATTCATTCATGTGACTAGTACATATTAAAATTAAGTTAAGGCCACCTCGATCACACTGGTGAATATAAAGTATTAAATAAGAGCTCATTTTAAGTAAATGCCAAGAAGCAAAAACATTTGATTGTTTTGCTTGAACCATCTTGATTCCTTCGATGTACAGAAAGTTATGATACACAAAATAGCCTAGTGAAATAACACGCATGAATTATTAAAAGAGATAAGTTGTATTTATCTTTTCAAATTATCTGAATTAAAAAAAAAAAAAACAGTAGCTAAGATAATGTTCCTTGACTTATCTTCGTAGTAGAGTCGTGCACTGACGAGCACATTTAGTATCCATTATTCGTTCAATAATGGAGCCATCTCAAATTGTCGTATTTGACAAACGGCTAGCTAATTCAACGTCACGTTTAGTAGACGCGTTGTTGGCTCATTCTCACAGTCAAAAGTTTAACCGTATCACACGTTCACATGAAACCTCGAAATCAATTAAACGAGCACAGTCTGGCCTTCAAATCAATTCTAGAGTCAAATATTTTCACGTGGGACCCTCGATACCAGCGTTCACGTATAGACAAAATTATCCACCAAATTATGCCTAATAAATGAAAAGATAATAATATTATAAGTCATAATTTAGTCCCATACGTCTAATTATCAAGACGACGACGGTTCACGCAGTCTCATCACTTCTAAATTAAAAATATTATTATAATTTTTCTTAAAATAATCCAACAAATGTTACAAATCCACTCTTTGCTTTCTACTCTATACGCAAAAAGCAGTTGGCCGTTGAAAAGGTTGAGGAAATGTCAACCGTCGATCAGCGGCGGCTCTAATCTTAGCCCTTAACCCCGTTCTTCCAAAAAAACGCGCACCATTCCCTCGCGCGTTTTCCTTCCGTCTTCCTGGCACATGCGTTGAAATAATTTACTTTTTTTTTTTTATATATTAGTTATATATGTGAGCACCAGCACATTCAAGTCCTCCATACTCGAGACAAACACAAACACAAACAAGAGCGTAGAAAATTAATTAGAGAGAAAAAGAGAGAGAGTTAAAATGGCTGACGTGGCGCAGGTCAACGGCGTAGGTCAAACGGCTGATTTTCCTGCGGTGCCGACGCACGGCGGTCAGTTTATACAGTACAATATATTTGGAAACTTGTTCGAAATCACGGCCAAGTATCGGCCTCCGATCATGCCGATTGGTCGCGGCGCGTACGGGATCGTTTGGTACTTGTTCTGATCGGGCTTATTTTGTTTTGTTTTGTTGATTCGTTTTCGATACGATTCGTTTTTGTATATTGAAATGAAATGGATTTTGGTTCTTGTTTTGAAATTTGAAGCTCGGTGTTGAATACGGAGACGAATGAGCTCGTTGCGATAAAGAAAATAGCGAACGCTTTTGATAATCACATGGATGCCAAGCGCACGCTTCGTGAGATTAAGCTTATGCGACATTTGGATCATGAAAATGTGAGTTTTTTTTTTTTTTTCATTTTTTCCCCTTTAGCTGATTTTATTGATTTTTATTTGTATTATATGCAACAATCTGATTATTTCAGACATTGTACGAATTATGATTGGATTGCATAGATTATGAGAAATTGCGACTTACAAAACTTGCTTTCTTGAAAGCAGTTTTACTTTCTGTAAAAGTAGCTCTTGAGGAAGCAAACACAAGAAGTTTCTCAAAAGTGACTTTAAAGTCCTTTTTGATGAAATCTATTTCATTTATCACTAAAAAATTAGCTCTAAAAGCACTCCTAATTACTCCTTCAGGTTTGAAACTGTCTTATATTTCTATACTAACTGCTAAGATAAGAAGAACGTTCAAACACTATATAAATGCATCTTGAACCTAAGATGTTTTTTTTTTTTAATATATTCTAGGTTTTACAAATTTATGCTTGAAATGTAAAAACAGGTGATAGCTGTAAGAGATGTGGTTCCTCCACCTTTACGAAAAGAATTCACTGATGTGTATATTGCTACGGAACTCATGGACACTGACCTTCACCAAATTATTCGCTCAAATCAAAGTTTATCCGAGGAGCACTGCCAGGTATTACTTCAATATTTCTTCCTTTTTTTTTTTTTGATGCAAATAATTTAGGAACTGATCCATCAAAATTATGAGATTGCCTTACCTTTTGTATTCTCTATCTACTGCAGTATTTCTTGTATCAACTTCTTCGGGGACTCAAGTATATCCATTCAGCAAATGTTATTCATCGGGATTTGAAGCCCAGCAATCTCTTGTTAAATGCAAATTGTGATTTAAAAATTTGTGATTTTGGTCTTGCTCGTCCAACCTCAGAGAATGAGTTCATGACAGAGTATGTTGTCACAAGATGGTACCGAGCACCTGAGTTGTTATTGAACTCATCTGATTACACTGCTGCAATAGATGTGTGGTCTGTTGGCTGTATATTTATGGAGCTTATGAACAGAAGGCCTCTGTTCCCAGGGAAAGATCACGTGCATCAGATGCGCTTATTGATAGAGGTGAGTTGACATTTAGTACTCGCAGCTTGTTGTTTAACCACTAGCCATTGAATGAGTTGATTCTGATGATTTTCTTGCATGCGTTAACCAATGTTCTGCATTTAAAATTTATAAGTTACAAGACTGTAATTAATTGTGTGTTTTGGGTTGGTGCTGCATTGATGAAATCAGTGTTGGAAGCAATGATAAATGCTACTGAGTAATAAAACAGAGTTTTAGGATTTTCAAAGTTGATTTTGGCTTCTGTTTAGTGTTTCAACATTGATATCTTATAGTTTCACAATCTTTGTAAATGGTAGATAATAATTAGTTTGACAGTCCTATAAACCCTCGTTTAATTTTGGTCTATTTGTTGCAGTTCAAGCTTGTAATCAATTGCTGAAGTTGATTTAAGTTTATCTATATGAATTCCGTTTTCAGTTATATTAATATAGATTTCAGTTTTAAATATACCTAAAGATCTCTACTGGACGAATGTTTATGCTTGGTTTTACGCTCTTTAGCTCCTTGGAACACCAACAGATGCTGATCTGGGGTTTGTCCGTAATGAGGATGCAAGAAAATATATACGACAACTTCCCCAACATCCTCGTCAGCCGTTAGCCCAAGTTTTTCCACATGTTCATCCACTGGCTATTGATCTTGTAGCTAGAATGCTTACATTTGATCCCATGAAGAGAATTACTGGTGAGTTTTTTGTTCCATACAAGCCATTTTGGTGCTGTTGTGGATGCATAAAATTTATTTTATTTCAGTCATGAAATTGAAATTTTCTCCTGTATGGGTGTGTTGGTTCAACTTATAGACGTCCAGAGTGGTACAAGAGGTTCAGGTTTGAATTCCACATATAATATTAGAAGAAAATTTTATACAGAATTCCCTGCATTGAGCTTTTTTCAACATGATTTAAACTTGTCCTCAGATGATTCTTATTTTGGCTCTGATTAGGTTGTCATCTATATAGTTATAATTGGATTAACACAATTCAAGGCACTTTAAAGTTTTTTTTTTTTTTTTGGCCTTGATACATTATCTATGAGTTCCCTATCCTTTCAATTAATCATCATTGGAAAATTTGTCTTTGAGCAGTTGACGAAGCACTAGCCCATCCTTATCTTGCAAGATTACATGATGAAGCCGATGAACCAGTCTGCCCAGAGCCATTTTCTTTTGATTTTGAGCATCAAAGCCTGGGAGAAGAGCAAATAAAAGACATGATTTATCAGGAGGCATTGGCACTCAATCCAACATTTGCTTAATAAAATAAACGGCACTGGTGCTCCGTTTTAATATTCACTATTTGCTTGAAATTCCATTAATTCAAGTGCTGCTCGGATGAATCGATGACTCTGATGAAAAGTGGCGATCAGAAGCCAGACATGATGGCTTGTAGATCCAAAATTGAGATTGCCCGTTCTGATTTCTGCATCTGCATCATATGTACTGTGATTCAAATTGTTCTGCCCCACTACTCGCCAGGTGTTTCAAATTTCTTGAAGCCTTGAAGCTATGCAGGTGGCCTACAATCTTTCACAAATTTTATTTTACATGAATGTATCAATAATGTGTTTGTCGTTTGAGTTTTTTTCTTTCCTTTCTTTTTTCTTTTTTTTTCAAACCCAATTTTTTTCCCTTGTTGTATTAATAATCTGTTGTAAAATAATAAAATTCAGAATTATATTTTTTAGTTCATCGTATCAAATTCCATTCAATAATCTCATGTGCCGTTGTTGATGAACCGATGCAAAAATTGAAATTGTTTTAACCGCTCCTGTCTCTTCTAAGTTCTAATGATCAATTTGCTATCTATTAGTCAATCTGTGTGGCTTATGGTCTTATAAATAAAGCGACGCTCTTGAACATTCTGAAAATGAAAGGCAAGGACTTTGTGTGAAGTAAGTTTTTCTTTAAAACTAATTATGTTTTCTTCCACCAAAACCCTCTTTGGGTTATAAAAAGCTCTCTCAAACAGTTTCACACCATTCCAAAAAGTTCTCCTAATATTTTGGGATTTTCTTTAATTCTATTATAAAAAAAGAAGAAGATTGGAAATTCTATAAAAAAGTAGCTCAAGGTTCCAAAAATATCCTTTAAAAGTGCAAAACCATGTGCTATAGTCTTTAGTTTTAGGTCTAAGATTATAGATAGATTAGAGATGACAAAAATCCCCACTGAGACGGGGCCCTTGAGGATTTTTCTCATTTAGAGACGGTATGAGAATAATTTTATACCCAATTTCTTAGTCGGAGAGGGGACATAGATAATTTTTTACCTAATTTTTTATTCGAGGAAGGGACGGGGATGAGGTAGAATCCCCATCCCCTACCCATTTTCTTATTTCTTTGTATTAATTTTTAATTTTTGATTTTATTTTTAAGAATTATTAGTAAAAGAACAATGAAATTTAAATTATAAAATATTAAATATTAGTATAAATAATAACTATAAAAATATTTATACAAATCTTTTATTAAAGTTTTGAGCCTACTTAATATATTGTAGTCCTAAATTATTATTCGACCATATCTTATTCTAAAGGCCTTGACCCAAAATTATTTTAAATTATGAGTCATATTGCATATATTATTTTTATTGTTTTAGATTTGAAATGCGATATTATCTTTTAATTTGTCACGTTTCTTGAGGAAGAACAAGAGGAGCATGAGGTGTAACAGTAAATATTTTTATTAAAAATATTAATTTGAGTATTTATACCCACTTCATTTATTTCATTATTAATATAAAAATAATTTCATTTTTATTATAGAATTACAAAAATTAATAAAGATAATTATTTTGAGGATTTGTTTTTTGTAGTGTGGCTTTTGTAATGGATTAATGTTAGTGTACGATATAATGTCAAACTTTACTTTTGTTTAAAAATTTTATTTTAATATGATTAAATCAAATTTAAAAATTAAAAATGTATAGTTATTCGGAGATCGGGGATCCCCTCTTATTATTCGGGGAGGGGACATGAATCACCTCAAGCAACTCTGATGGGAACAGGGAGGGAATGGGGATATATGAAAATATCATAGATGAATACGGGGATATTGGTCCCCTCCACTCCGCTGCCCATTTCCATCCCTACCTAAAATATACCTAAGAAAAAAAGTTGAGTTTTTCTTTCTAAACTAATTCCGTTTTCTTCCACTAAAATCTTATTTGGGTCATAGAGATCTTTCTTAAACAGTTTCATAACTTTCAAAATATTTCTCCTAATTTAATTGGAATTTTCTTTGATTTTTTTTTTAAAAGACAAAAAAATTCCATATAAATTTTTTTGGGGCTCGAAATCAACCCCAAGTTTTTCCCTGTGGTATAGTTTTGCCAATATCTGCATTAGTGCAAAAAAATCAGCTTAAAGTTCCAAAATCATCCTTTAAAAAACAAAAAACGCATGCTGTATTACCTTCAGTTTTTAGCCCAAAATGGGCTCTAGAAGAAAGTTGGGTTTTCATCAAAACTGATTTATTTATTTTTTCCCACCAAAATCTTTTTTAGTCATAAATAGCACTCTCAAATAGTTACACATCTTTCAAAAAAGTTCTCCTAATTTCTTTGGGATTTTCTTTGATTTTTCCAACAAAAAAAAAGGACTGAAAATTCTATTGAAATTATTTTGGGCTTGAAATCTACGCTTTTTTGTTTAATGGTATAGTTTTACTAATATTGACGTGTACCAAAAAACAAAAGCTCAAACTTCCATAATGGCCTAAAATTGTGTGCTATAACCTTTGATTTTTTGCCCAACATTAGCCTAAGAAGAAAAGTTGGGTTTTTATTTTAAAACTAATTCAATTGGATTTTTCTTCTATAATTAATTTGGTTTTCTTCCACAAAAATCTTCTTCAGGTCATAAAGAACCCTCTACAATAGTTTCACATTATTCCTTTATTTTCTTTTATTTTTTAAGAAAGACTAAAAGTTCTATAGAAATTATTTTAAGGCCCAAAATCGACTCTCATTTTTTTCCGATAGCATAGTTTTGCCAATATTAACGTTGTGCAAAAAGTTAACTCAAAATGTTAAAATTATCTTTTAAAAGCCCAAAACCATGTGTTATAGCATTCAGTTTTTATCCCAAAATGGGCTAGGAAGAAATGTTTGATTTTTCCTTCCAATTAATTCACTTTTCTTCCAACAAAATCTTCTTTGGGTTATGAAGAGCCCTCTCAAACAGTTCACATCATTCCAAAAAGTTATCTTAATTTCCTTGGGATTTTCTTTAACTTAAAAAAAGACAGAAAATTCTATAGAAATTATTTCGAAGCTCGAAACTGATTCCTTTTTTTTCTTATAATATTTTTTCACCAATATTGACATGTATGCAAGAAACTAGCTCAAAGTTCTAAAACAGTCCGACCTTTTGCTATAGCATTTAGTTTTAGCCCCAGAATAGGCCTGAGAAAAAAATTGAGTTTTTTTTCCAAAAAATAATTCGGTTTTCTTCTATCAACGTCCTCTTAAGAGTTCTCTTAAACAGTTTTACATTATTTCATAAAGTTATTCTAACTTATGTGGGATTGTCTTTGATTTTTTTGAAAAAAGATAAAAAAAATTTATAGAAATTATTTCAGGCTTGAAATCAATTCCTTTTTTTTTTTTTTTTTTTTTTCTGTTGTATCATTTCGCCAATATCAACATTAATCCAAAAAATCAGCTCAAAATTAAAAATAATCCTTTAAAAGTCCAAAATTGTGTGTTACAACCTTCAGTTTTAGGATCAAAAAGGGTCTGAGAAGAAAAGTTGGTTTTTTCTTCAAAGTTAATTTGGTTTAGCTTAGCATGTTAGTTAAGTCAATTAGTTAACTGAATCGAATAACGTGACTGCTGAGTAAGCAAGGTCGTTAGAAATTGTTTTCAGTTTCTTAATCTTGAGCTAAATCACAGAGCATGCATTTGTTGTGTATACAAAGTTCTGAACATTAGTATAGATGAGGCTTGTAAATCAGATTCAATGAGTAATGAAAATATCTTGAATTCATCAACTATTCTCTTGAAGTCAAACTTTTCTGTCAAACTTTTCTGTTTACTTTTCTCTGTAACCAAACAGAACAGATTACAAAATAAACTTTGATTCGTACAACAACAGCAAGTGAGTATTTTTAACCTCAATAGTATTCAAGCTACAAGTTTTGAGTTAAAGCAAAGGATAAATATGGCTCCTAAATCTAAAAGAGCAACTTCCTTACTGCAAGACTATCCAAGTTTAATTTGCCAATGTAGCTACGTTTCACTTTTAATTCATGTCATTATGCCAAAGAAATTAAAGTTGGAATCTTACAAAGCGACCCTGCTGCAGCTGGTAGTCAGCTTCACAGACATTTACATGCTATCAAGGTTTGTTTTGCCAGATTGACATTTTGGCATCGTATCCATCAGTTTAACTTATTTCTTGGATACACACAATGAAAATTGTCCATTTCACTTAAGTTCAAAATGCATATGTGTTTGTCCTTGTCAAGTAGCAGAGCTCCCTCAGCAAACATGAATTTTTTTTTTTTTTTTTTTTTTTTTTTTTTTTTTTGAGAACATGGACTCCGTCTCAAAGGAAAAAAAATTGAAAAAATTTCCGTACTGTGATAATATTATTGAAGATAAATGATACAAAAAGAAAAAAAAAAATTATCCACTCTTTTCTCAGATTCCACAGCGGTAAAGAAAGCACAAATAATTTGATACCGCCAAAGAATTGAATCAATCGAAAAAAGGAAAGAAAAAGGTGCCCAGAATGATCTCAGTAGTTTAAGGAAAAAAAGAAATATTATATATTGTCAGCATTTAGGAAGATCTGCTGGTGGAGGGGGTAGCTTCTGATTAGGATGCTTTCCATCTAAAACAATCCAAGCCATCTTCAGACCCCAGCTTGTATGCACTTCAAGGTGGCAATGCATAAACCATACCCCTGCGAAGAAATTTATTAATTATGATTAAATGGCATTCAAATAGTATGCATATATATTTTCGTGCCTATTGTTTTATCTCATTTACCTGGATTATCTGCAAGGAACCGAATTGCTACCCAGCCACCCGAGGGCACGCCAACTGTGTTCCTTTCAACGGGATCGACAAGGTTAAATTTTGTAGGGTCCTTATTTGGATCGAAATTTCCAAACCCTTGGCCGACAACGAAGAAATTGAAGCCATGCAAGTGAAGAGGGTGGCTCTCAGCTCCAAGAATGCTTGTATCCTGCATTATTAGGTCCACACTAGAGTTAAAAGGAAGCACCACTAGCTTTGTTCCATTGCTTACCATCGTGTTAATGGGTGGAGGGCCCGTATAATTAAATGGAATCAATGGACTAGTAGGAAAATCAGGGGCGTAAACACCATTTGATTTTCCAGTAAAGTGAGCTTGGAGTAGAGCTGTGGTTGGCATTACAAAAGAAATGTTATTGATTGAAGCTTGAAACATGGTTCCATTGGGACCTTGGCAGGTTTGGTTACTCTGGCAGGGGCTTGTTCCTAGGCCTACCGTGAAGAAAAATCGCCTATCAACATTCTGGGGCACATTGGCAGGAAACTGTGAGCTTGCTAAGCTGCGAAGCTTATTTGTAAAACTTGTAGCCAAGGAAGTGTCATTGAGAGCAGGTAGAACTGGTCTGAAGAGGGGAAGATTTTTAATGGAGTTGCTTGAAAGATGGAAATTGAGTGGTTTTTCATACTCTAAGATACCGGCAACGGTTGAATTGTCGAAAGTGCCCTGGCCAGTTACATAAGGTCTAGCTTTCATGAAAAATGTGGCGCTTGGGTAGTGAGGTTTTGTTTTGAGAAGAACATTCGTTGTCTGTCCAGGGGCAATGAGTAGTATCTCAGTTTCAAAAGGTTTAACGTAAACAGCATCAGCTTCAACAACTTTAAGTGTGTGGTTTGCTATGCTGAAGAAGAGCTCGTCATTCAGTGCAGCATTGATTAATCGGAGAAGGTAAGTTTTTCCGGGCTTCACCTTCAGCTTGAATGTGTCTGGCAACACAAATTTAACTATAAAAAAATAACAAAAAAAAATTGCATTCGGAAACAACATTGTCAATTAATGCCTGTATCCACAATTTCACACCTTTGGCAGAGCAGTTATACAATGGCCCTGGAAGTCCATTGATGGTATATGCATCGGATACATTTGGGCCTCCACCTGTTTGCAGGGCCTGGCTAATGATAGCCTCGGGATCCGCTTTGAACCACTCTCCTGCAGTTTAAACCATTATTGTTATTGTTCAGTTGTTTATGTTAGAAAATTTTGACTACCAATTGACCAAAGAGGCGAAATAGGCAAAGGCTCCAACTACCAAAGATAATGGGAACTTCCTTGTAAGGCTTGGTAAATGGGTAAGGAATGCCACGCTTGGGAAGAATGATGATGGGACCATAGAGAGTTGATCGTAGCCACGATAAGTGAGCATGCCACCAGAGGGTTCCTCTTTGGCCAACAATGGTGAAGTTGTAAACGTAGCTCTGCCCTGTTTGAATGGGACATTGAGTAATATAAGCTGGTCCGTCAGCCCATCCACTTCGAAGCTGTCTAATTCCATGCCTGTTCCAAACATATGATTACAGATTGCAATTGAACAAGAGAACATATTATTTTCCTCTAAACGGAATGCTATTACCAATGGATGGAAATATTGTTCTGGACATGGTTAGTAACTTTGATAAGAAGCTGGTCGCCCTCCCTTGCTACAATGCGCGGCCCTGGAAACTTCCCATTTACTGATACAATGCTCTTGTTGTTGCAAAGACGCGTCACATTTTGCAATTTGATCTACAAAATATTTTGACAGTATGTTAATAAGTTTTAAACTGTATCTTGAGAAATGAAAATAACTCGTCATATAAATTATTACACATACATCAAATTTGTAGTGCCTGGTGACACCAAGTGCAGGCTCGGCAAGCAGACACAAGGTGACAAATGAGCAAATGACTCCTAGGAATGCTGGTGATCGAAGAAGAGAAGCTCCCATTCTTCTCGATGTCTCTTTTCTCTTTACGGAAGGTTAAGAGAGTCTAATTGCTGAAGCTGGAATTAGTCGTTGTGTATGTATTCATTGAAGCTTCTACGGTCGTGTATATATATATGGAGTAGATGCAGGGTCTGTGGCATGATTAGGTGATAGAAATTTGTAGTTTGAAGCTCAATGAAGGACTAGTTGTTAGAACAACTTTAGAGTGAGGTCAAAGGCAATCAATTTTCTCTGACCTTCTTTTTGTTTAAGTCAAACGGTGATTATTTACAAATTTATAAGCCTATATACATGCTGATATGGTTTCCCAAGCAGGTTGATTTACCAATTTGGATTGTTATTAGCCCATAAGAAAAAGAAAATAGAGAAAACTTCTGCATTATCACAATTGCGGCCCAAAATGGCAATGACCTTGCCCCCATCAATATTGTTGAAAAGTGCAAATCAAGTGTGACCTTCAATATCAGAATTAAACAGCTCATGGCACTGAACCAAGGATTATTACGTGAATTTCAGATGCGGCATGTATGTATTACTTCGTATTTATTAAATAAAACACACGTCACTGGTGAATATTGGAGAAAACTCAATCCATGTATGCAATTTTCTCCATTGCAGACAAATCAACCAACCAAGCTTTTGTATAAAGGATTCTAATGTTAAATAAAAAGAGACAATTCACTGCGCCTTTCCTCCCCACCATATATAAATGTTAAGGCAATATTATCCCAATCAATTGAGACATGAGACTATACGTCGCTTCATTTAGTAGGCTACTGCATGGAAAGTCTTGCGCATGAATCTTTAGGGTTTCTACATCATTATCACCAGCCTACCAAAACCCAAAAAAGGAAAAAAGAAAAAAAAGAAGGCTATGTATGGAGGACTTGAATAAAAAAATATTAAGAAACTAACAACCTCAAGTTGTGGAAATACACTGATCTTGTTCTCACACAAATCATGATCAATAGATTAAAATTCAACATAAAGGAAGAAAGGTAGAGAGAATAAAAGAGAAGACACATAAATGAATATTTAACTCCGATATATTAATTTATGAAAGGTGTAAATTGAAATTTATTAAAATATAAACTATAAATTATTTTAACCGTCAATGCCAGTTTGATATGACTTATATAATGATCATAAATACTTGTTTAATCCTAAAAGTTATTTTCAAAATTTTTATTGTTGTTTAGTTTATTTAAAGTAGGGATTTTGGAGATTAAATTTGGACTTTTGGAGATAGAAGTTGGAGAACTTTTTCAAAAGTTAAATTGTTTAAATTGTCTATTAGTTATTTCACATTCTTATTTTATTCATTTCATGAAATAATTTTCAAATTTTGACTCCTAAAATAATTTTATAATTTTTAATAAAAACTCTCATTAACAACTAAATAACTAAAATTTTTTATAAAATTTTTATTTGTAAAAATTTCACTAATAAGAATTCTACTCAAATGAGGTTTATGTAAAAAATTAAAGTAAAGAGAACCTTATTATTATTTTTCTTTTACAAAGAGAATAATAATAATGGTATCAATCTTTACCCTAACTCCCCCTAGAATTAATTCCTAGGTCTCACCATTTAATAGAACCATGTACTACATATAAAACTATAATGGATATGTTACAGAGACGTTTACTTCTATTAAGGATGGGGAGTACCGCTCGTTATGCGCAATAAGTACTACGTTATATAATCTAATGAAAGTGCATGACAGTGAATGACTAAGTCCATTGTTAATGGTTGTTAAACAATAGCGTTTTTCACCTAATTAAATTTTTATTATAAATTTTTTTTTTTCAAATACGTACAGCATGAGCAATTGCCTTGACAGCAGTAACACTGCGTTGCTTCCATTCAAAGTCACGGTTTTATACAAATTAAGAAATTGCACATTTCAACAGAGCAAAATGGCAGCTGCCACTGACAAGCACAAATATCAATGCTAAACGAGGAGGCTGGACCGTATTTCTCTTCGTTGCAGATCTCTCAGTACTGTCTCATGCGTGTACAAACTCTGTAACTACTTTCACTGAAATTTAAACAATCTTGAATTGATGTGAATGGTTTCTGTAATTTTAATTGATCAGGAACTGTCGCTTGCTTGACCCTTGCTGGAGAAGGATGGGTAGCAAACCTAATGGTGTATACGATTCAAGAATTCCACATCACTAGCATTAACTCTGCTCTGATTTCAAATATTGTTAATGGTTTCATCAACTTGTTTCCTATCCTCGGAGCAATCATTGCTGACTCTTTCTAGGCTCTTTCCAAGTCATCTGGATATCTTCTTTCATCTCTTCGCAGGTAATCTTCTTGCTATATATATGTGGGTCACCTGTACTAATTCTTTCAATGTTCGCAGCTAGTAATTAGCTACAGTTTACGAGATATATCATCATGTCTAACTCTTGCAGGGAACCGTTCTTTTGGCTTCAACTGCAACATTTGATTCCCTGAGGCCTCAAAGATGTGATATTGGATTGAGCATATGTAAAGCTCCATCGAAAGTCCAAATTGCAGTTCTATATGCAGGCATAGCTCCGGCATGTCTAGGCTTGGCTGGATTACGCTTTACATTAGCAACAATGGGAGCCAATCAATTTGAAATCCCTCAGCATCAAGGCATTTTCTTCAACTGGTTCTTCATTCTTACTTACGCTTCAACTGTGATAAGCTCTGCAGCATTCGTCTATATGGAGGATAATTTTAGTTGGAAATTGGGATTTGGCTTGAATATTGCAGCTAATTTAGCTGGTGTACATTGTCATTTTCTTGTCGGGAAAAGATTTCTATTTGTTTGACAAGCCAAATGGGAGCCCCTCTGTGGGCTGAGCCCGTGTCATTGTTGCTTCTGTTAAAAAATGGAAGCCTGTTCTCTCGTCTAGAAGTGAGGATTACTATCAGGAGCAGAATGCAATAACTAGTCTCATGGCCGGAACACTTGAACAGAAGTTCAGGTTATTGCTAATACCGACCGTCACCTTGTTCGACATTTCAAAATCCCATCAGGATCAATTCTCATCTTCAATGATCGCTTGTTCTTTCCCGTTTGGCAGATGTTGACTCATCAGTTACTGACTCCACTCGAACAAATAGGAGTAGGCCACGTGTTAAACACGATTGGCATGGTTGTCTCATCAGTAGTTGAGTCAAGGAGGCTCAAAATAGCCCATGCTCACCACCTCCAAGACCAACCTGGTTCTTTGGTGCCAATGTTGGCCTTATGGCTAATTCCACAACGAAGCATTTCATTTTCCAGGACAAGTTCAACTATATTATCAAGAATTTCCAGCCTCTCTACGAGGCACGGCAACTTCTATGATCACTCTTTTTAGAGGGATTGGTCTCTGTTTAAGCACAGCTTTGATAGATATTGTCGGAAATGCAACTGGTTGGTTACCGGCTAATATAAACAGCGGAAGACTAGAGAAGATGTATTGGACTGTATTTGTGCTTTCTGTGTTGAACGTGGGTTATTATCTTGTTTGCTCCTGAGGTACAAATACAGAAATGTCGAGAAAGAAGTGGATAATGATTCTGGCTTTGTTAAGTGACTGAAATAGTGACAATAAGCAAGAGGCTTGACGCATTTGACTTCTGTAACAATCTATTAGCATATATTTATAACACTTATTGTCTACATGGAAATTCTATATTAGTTCTCTAATCCCTTGAAGCTGATGCCATTTTCAAGCCTTAAAAGAAGATAAAACACGAGTACTAAGGTAGGAGAAACAGAAGCAGAGTTTCCAATTTTCATCTGCAAGTGAGGATTACCACCCCCAGAACAACAAGACGGTACACCAGAAATGGCGCCCTGAATGCCTAATATAAATAACTTCAGGTATAACATTGACAGATTAGAAAAGTTATTATAATAAATATGTTCCTATGTTTATTAATAGCCAAAAGAAACAATGCAACTTTTTATTTCTGGAAACTGAAGGAGCGCCACTGGAGTAGAAAGAAGAAGCTTTAGTAGGGATGGCAGAAATTCATAAGGGGACAGGGTTTTTCAGAAATTTTACCTATTTGGAGAGGGTACCGAGGTGAGTTTTTTACTTAATTTCTTATTTGGAGAAGAGACATGAATGATTCTGTTATTTAATTTCTCTTTTGAGAAAGGAATGGAGATGAAATGAAATCTCCATTCCCTCTCCAATTTCTTAATTCTCCATTTTAATTTTGATTTTATTTTTTATAATTATTAATGAATAAATAATAAAATTTAAATTATAAAACATTAAAGTTAAGTATAAATAATACTTTAATTTCAAAGTATTTGAAAAACATTTATATAAATACACTATGAAACTTTCAGGTCTAATTAACTAATTGTAGTTCTAAATTACTATTCGATTAGGTTTTATTCAAGAAGACTTACCCTAAAATTTTTGTTTTAAACTTTTATCTAATAAAATAAAGACTAAAGCAAAATCTAAAGTTATAACATCCAAACTTTACTAAAAAATATTATAGGACCAAACTTTACTAAAAAATATTATAGGACATTATTTTTATTTAAAATTTTATTTTAATATAATTAAATTAAATTCTAAAACTAAAAATGTGTCAGTTAATGACTGTTGGGACAGTCTGTTATTATTCAAAGAGGGAATAGAAATCCCCTTAACCAATTCTAATGGGGACAAAGACATACACAGAATATTAGGAATGGTTCAAAGATTTGAGTCCCCTCCCTTTCCCTCCACATTGTCGACTTGTCGTCCCTAAGCATTAGCTCGATCTATTACATGCATATTTGCTACTCTATCTTAACTGCTTCTGGAACATATATCAGAGAAATAAATTGTACGAGTCTCTTAATTCCCCCCGGCACGAATATGACAACTCCAATGAATACAAACAAGAGTTATGGGCAATTCGTCTTACAACCCAAAAAACAAAGAAAAAAAGAAAAAAAAGGAAAAGATTCATCTTACTCTTATGTCTTTTCCCCTGACACTGATACTAAATTGAGCACTTATTGTAACCAGAATCCTTGACAATATATGAGTTAATCTGAGCATATAAAGAAGATCCTTCTATATGCGTTCTACCAAATCAGTCCTATATTTCCTGCTTTGTAGTAAAAGGAAATGGACCAGTAGATATTAAAAGCCAAAATACAGATAGCCTGGAAGATGGAGATTATCCGAAATGCAAAGAGATTCTGCCATTTTTGAGTTTGTATGCAGAGATAGAAAGAATGAGAGACTAAAACAAATTACCTAACAAAATATTCTTCAATTTGTTGTTTCGTTGGCTTGATCTTGATTTTCCTGAGCTTCTTGAGTCTGAAGATGTTCATAAGCAAGCTCCATCATACGGGTTTCAAGAAATTGACAAGCATGCACAAAAGATGGAATCCCATTATGATAAAGTTGTAATTATGTGTTTGGAAGAAAAGAAAATCAATAGAGAAAATGAAACTTCTCGATCTATTATTTGATGATTGTTATTAAATTTAATGAAATGAGTTAACTTGGTTCTATTTATAACAACCGAATTCTACCAACTCATTCCTTAACAAACTAGATCTAGAATAGCCTATTAGCATTTGCCACATGGCATAATTGTTACAACAGAATATTCATGCATAATATTTTCGTTAACACGTCAGCTGCACTTTACACATTGGCTGTACACGTTCGTTTGCTACTGCTTCTACTACTGCGTAGGTAGCTTGATATCCACGCGTGTTCAACATACTTCAGCTGCAGTTGTTATATCCTTAACATCCCCCCTCAAGCTCAACCAAGGACCTGAGGTTGAGCTTGTCCCGTAGGTAAAGAAAAGGATGATAGGAAAGAGCTTTAGTGAGAATATCAGCAGTCTGGTCTTTACTAGGAATATACTGTACTTTAAGGCATTGAGCAACAACCTTTTCTCTGAGGAAATGAACATCTAATTCAATATGTTTCGTTCTGGAATGGAATTTAGGATTAGAAGCCAAGGCTGCTGCACTTTAATTATCACACCATAAGACTGGAATGGAGGAGAGAAAAACACCAAGTTCAGTAAGAAGAGATCTAATCCATAAGACCTCGGTACTTGCTATAAAGCTCGATATTGATTCGATGCTAGGCAGTGATACAACGACTGTGCTTTGAGCACCATGAAACTAAATTAGGTCCAATATAAACACAGTAACCGACCCGCGGTGCTTTATCATCTACATCACCATTGATCGGCATCACTGAACCAATCAAGTTGTAGGTTACCATGGCTGTAAAACTGTAAACCAAAACCAATGGTACCTTCGGATACACAGTATTACGTTCTGCACCAATGGTTGATAGTAGGAGAGGAAAGATACTGACTAAGTTTGTTGACAGGAAAAGCAATCTCAGGTCTTGTTAAAGTGGCATATTGAAGAGCACCAATAGTACTTCTATAGAGAGTGATATCAGAAAAGGGTTTACTATCAGTCTTAGTGAGAGCAACACCAGAAGCCATAGGAGTAGAACAAGGGGTGCTGTCTAGCATCTGTACCTTTTCAAGCAAATCAGTAATATACTTAGACTGAGAAAGATGAATGCCAGAGCAATTGTAGATAACCTGAACTCCAAGAAAATAACTCAATGCACCAAGATCTTTTAATGCAAATGTAGACTGAAAATTGGATATAATTTGCTGGACAAGATGAGAACTTGAACCTGTGACAATAATATCATCTACATAGACCAACACAAGTAACAGATGACCTTGGATTCTCTTGAAGAAGAGTGAGGTATCTGAGATGGAATTAGTAATCCCCACTGAGTTGTAAGAACCAATTTGAGTCTGTCAAACCAAGCCCGTGGAGCTTGTTTCAGTCCATAAAGAGCTTTATGTAACTTGCAAACATAATCAGGTCTGGAGCTATCTATAAAACCCTCAGGCTGTTGCATATAGACTTCCTCAGTTAAGTAGCCATTAAGAAAGGCATTATTGATGTCTATCTGTCTAAGTACCCAATGATTCATCACTGCCATACTCAAAATGACTCGGATTGTTGAAGCTTAATGACAGGACTGAAGGTTTCATTAAAATCCAACCTTTGAGTTTGGTGAAAACCTTTGGCTACAAGTCTAGCCTTGTATCTGGATATACTGCCATCAGGATTATATTTAACCCTGAATACCCACTTGTTGCCAATGACTTTAACTGGATGTGCAGGTTTAACAAGTGTCCAAGTGTGATTTTCATCAAAGCCTGATATTCTTCTTGCATAGCTTGGTACCATTTGGAGTCTTGAAGGGTTATTTTGGTGGTGGCAGGTTCTGTAGGTTTGGTTGAACTATTTGTGAGGTAGGCTTTAGGTTTGAAAATATCAGCTTTGGATCTAGTGATCATTGGATGGCCAATAGATGGTTGTGCTGGTGGAGTTAAATGATGAATAGGTGAAGAAACTGTTTCTACAGGTGGTGAAACTTCAGTGAGAGGTGAGTGAGAAAATGCAAGTGGTGAAGGCAGATCAGCTGCTACTGAGGATGAAGACTTGGATATATCAAGTTGAAACATAGGAGACACAGGAATAACAGAGGATGAACAATCAGTAGAAGACTGAGAGGAATGACAGGAAGATGAACAAGAATGAGTGACTGAAGAGAAGTCAACTCCAGTTTGAAAAGGAAAACATGACTCATCATATGTAACATGATTACTGATATAGACCCTTCCTGAAGAATGGAGACACAGATAACCTTTATGGAGAGAACTGTAACCTAGAAAAACACATCTAGCAGTTCGAAACTCAAGTTTATGATGATTATATGGCCTCAAATATGGGAAGTAAGCACATCCAAACACTCTCATAATAGAATAATTTGGCTTCTTGTGAAACAATATTTCAAATGGTGATTTGTTGTCTAAAACAGGTGTAGGTAATCGGTTTATAAGAAAAATGGCAGTATGGAATGCATTCCACCAAAATTTTAATGGTAAATGTGCTTGAGCAAGGAGGTGAGCTGTTTATATATACGTGTTTGCGTTCAATTCTTCCATTTTGATGATGAATGTATGGGCAAGGGTGTCTAAATTGGATCCCCTGTTTGGTGAGATAAGGAACAAAAGATCTAAATTCTCCCCCCCAATCGGTTTGAAGACACTTGATCTTTCTATTAAGACAATTTTCAATCATATGCTGAAATTCAATAAAGGTTTGTAGCGCTTGAGATTTTGTGACAAGAGGAAATATCCAGGTAAACCTAGTGTAGTCATCTAAAATGGACATATAGTAATGATAACCTTGTGAAGACACCACTGGTGCTGGTCCCCATAAATCAGCATGTAATAATTCGAGTGGTTGAGTAGTAGTAGTTTCTATAGAAGGAAAATGTTGCATATGACATTTGCCATATTGGCAAGCATTGCAAAAAACTGGTTTAACATCTTTATTTATATCAAGTGCTGAATCAAGTTGTTTTATGACTTGTTTGAGAGCATGGACTGTAGGATGACCCATCCTCTTATGTAGAAGATTATAGTCAATAGATTTTGAAGAAGAAACTGATAAGGCCTGTAAGGCTTCTTTATTGAATTGAATAGTATTTACATTGAACAACTTGTTACTGGAGGATATAGAAGTTGAGTCAGTCAAATGACTAATCATTGACACTGGAGAACAACAAACATTGAAAACAGAACTTGAATTTGTGATAGAGAAGACATCATATGTGGTTTTATTAGAAGACACAGCAAGAAGACCTTCAACTTGATATAATCCACCTCTAGCAATCCCCTTGAGCAAGATGATCCCTGAGGTCTTGGCCTTGACAAAACAACAAGTTTTATGAAATTCAATAAGAACATCATTATATGCTAGCAACTTAGACACACTGAGAAGATTTTTGGTAATGGCTGGCACATGCAGTATGTTATTAAGATGAATTGGTGTTGGAGTGGGTATATTTAATATTGCAAAACCAACATGTTTTATTTGTAGCCCCATACCATTTCCTACATGCAATTTATCTGAGCCATGATAAACTGAAAAAGATGAGTATATACCTGCATCCCTTGTCACATGATTAGTTGCCCCTGAATCAATGTACCAAGCTGGGTCTACAACAACTCCATAGTCAGCTACTGGAGTAGTAGGAGCACTAATACTTGAACCTGAATCCATCCTATTAAATGGTACATTTGCAAAACCAGTTGCACCATAATATTGACCTTGTGGTCCTTGGAAAATAGGAAACCCCTGAGGGTACAGAACATTTGCATTCTGATATGCTACATTTCCTTGAAATAAAGGTCCACTGTATCGAGGAGCATTACTAGCAGCTCCATAAGGAATACCATAACCTCTTCCATACATGTTCTGAGGTTGATACATGTTCTGAGGTTGACCAGGAAAGTTTCTGTAATTAGATCCACCTTTAGGTCTAAAGCCACCTCTTCCTTGTCTAGGAATAAAATTCTGATTAAACCTATTCCTGCATTTATATGCTCCATGAACAGGAATAAAGCAAATCTGACATATCACTTCCTTATCAACATTGTACCCTCCTCTGTTACCATCAAATCCAGCATTATTTCCACTGTTGAAGTTTCTTTGATTAGCATTACTAGTCTTATTGTATCCTTGCTGAGCAAAATTAACAGACATATCATGCATCAACTCACTTTGTGTCTTTCTCTTATTCATTTCAATTCTAGTCTCATGACTAAGCATCAAAGAGTATATTTCTTCAACAGTTAGATTATCCTTTTCCATCATAGCAAGCACAGTTGTAACAAGTGACTCATAACTCTCATCTAAGCCAATGAGTAAATGCATTATAAAGTCAGTTGAAGCAAGAGGATTACCACCAATAGCTAAACTATATGCTATCTTTTTCATCTTGTTGAAATAATCATTGACTGACATAGCTCCTTTCTTTGTTGTTTGAATCTGCATTTTTAAGGGCATGTAACGAGCTTTTGACTGTGACATAAACATCTCAGCTAGTTTTTCCCAAAGCTCAAGTGAAGTATCACAATCCACCACCATGATAAGTACATTGTCGACCATAGAAGATAGCATCCAGCTTTGTAGAAGCTTATCAGTTTTCTTCCAGTCAATATAGTCAGGACTTTTACGTCTACTTGTGCTTCTAGCTTCTGATATGCTGATATCACCCTCACGCACAGGAAGAAAACGATCTGGACATTGAGATTCTCCATTGATGAAACCTTCGAGACTATTAGCAATGATCGAAGCTTGAACTTGAGCTCTCCATACTAGATAGTTTGAGCGGTCGAGTTTTACAGGTTGAACAAAAGAAAAAGAAAATGAAGATCCTGAACCGTTCTGATTTGTCATGCTTCTTGGCTCTGATACCATGATAAAGTTGTAATTATGTGTTTGGAAGAAAAGAAAATCAATAGAGAAAATGAAACTTCTCGATCTATTATTTGATGATTGTTGTTTGGGAAGGAATCAAGAGGCCAATGATGAAGCGCCACGTGTCGACATTTAAGGAGTTCGTTTAATCTGGGTACCCCGCACTGAGATAATCGGGGTACCCCAGGTACTTTAGGGGTACCTCAGCTACACCATATAAATGTATAAAAGTCAGAAAAATATTTGTAAAAATACCCAAGGATCGGTGGGCCCTAAATCTAAAAAAGATCAGCATAATACGTGCCGAGAAATAAAGAATCATTGAGGAAATCTTGTCATGAAAGAGACCGCCACGCCAACAAATCAACCAAAAGTTGCTGCTATGATAGTTGGGACCACCAACAATTCCCTGCCACGCCTGCAAATTTACAACGGATTTGCAGAGGTACGCGGGACCACTCCGGTACACCCAGCACGTGAACTTGCTCCCCAAGTATGTTTTTCGGAGCGCCCAAGCCGCCACACGTACGAAAGGGAGAATATTCCTGATATCACAAGGAGGAACGCCAATAAAATAGCCAGTGGCAAAAACGGGTACACCATATAAATACTCAGGTTAATTTTGATCAAGTAAGTTTTTCATACACACACCAAAAAAGAACTAAGGTTTCTTCAACCTCAAAAACCTCCATTACCGAGAGCTTGCAAGCTCTCAAAACCTGAGATAACCCCAACTCTGACTTGAGCGTCGGAGTGTGGTCGCCGGCCACCCCCGGCTCCACCTCTGACCTCGTTTCTCATTGTTTCGCAGGTTTAGAAGGTTTCCCAGCCCTCTGTGCCCGAAGTCACCGTCTCCTCCATCTTCCCTCATTCCGTAAAAACCCAGTCAGCCCATACTCCCCGAACAAGCGAGGCGCCCCGCTCTCCCGTTAAATATAAATTTATTGTTCTTAGTTTGTTTTTGGTAATTTCCTTTTATTGGCCCCAAAATAAGCTAAAAACAATTGTTATTAAAATTACTGAAATGAGTTAACTTGGTTCTATTTATAACAACTGAATTCTACCAACTCCTTTCTTAACAAACTAGATCTAGAATAACCTATTAGCATTTGCCACATGGCATAATTGTTACAACAGAATATTCATGCATAATATTTTCGTTAACACGTCAGCTGCACTTTACACATTGGCTGCACACGTTCAGCTGCTCTGCTCTGCTCTGCATAGGTAGCTTCAATATCCACCAGCTGCACGTGTTCAACATACTTCAGCTGCAGCTGTTATATCCTTAACACATTACTGAAAATTAGATTAAAAGCTTCGTTACAGGCATAATTCATTAATTTCTTCATCTTCATCTCTGCATTTTCTTTTTTCCGATAAATCAAATCGCAAGAGATACTCTTTCTAACAAACTGACGAATCTCACGGAGATTACCAGTAAATGGATAAATTTCTCCTTGATTCAAAAGTTTCAGGCACGTTGTTGTCTCTAATGATAATCTTTGCAAAGTCTGATGATCCAAAGTTAATATACTGAGCACAAAGTTCCTGAAGCCTTTTCTTTCAAGCCAATGCCAAAAGGCTGCACTTTCCTTGGACAACCCAGGCTTAAAACCAAGATTGAGAGTCAATCGAGCATACGCTTTTTGATCAATTTTGGGGAAGGCTTGGAGTTGTTGGAGAGTAATCCAATCAAAAGTCCAAGCACGAAAATGCAGAAGCAAGTATTTTTTAGTGGTGTTAACAAGTTCTTGGGATTTTTTGTTTGGGGTTCTGAATCTAGCTTAGGTTTCTGCCACTAAATCTTCATCTGGGTTTTTTTATAGAAAAAGAAAACGGTCACTTGAGAGACTTCTGAAAGAACGGGAAAGATATCAGTAGTCATTTAACTGTTTAATTTTGTTGTGAATTCTTGCAAGTACCTATATTCCAATTTTACTGTTTAATTAAAAGATAAAATTGAAACAGAAGAATTTTCATACGACAGCGCGTGACTGTTTTTATATTCAACAAGCTATTAAAGCTACAGGCTTTCAGTGTAAACAGAGGAAACATATACTTCTAATTCTGAAAGGAGAACTTCAAAATTATAGAACTATGCTAGTTTTTTAATTTGCTGAAGTTGAAGCTGATGCTACCGGTGCAGGTTTTGGGACGAATCTTCTTACTCTTATATCTTTGCCATGAATATCGAACTGCTTTAGTTCATTCTCTCCAAGAATTAATGTAATGTATGCAGGGGAGCGGACAATCACACGAGCATAAAGAGACTGATCACGGCAGTTGCCCATCTTAATATCTTCTACACAATCTTCTCCATATCTCCTGCATTCAATCAAAACCAATAAAAAAAGGTTAACATAAGTCGCAGTACTTGGTCTCGTTGTGCTAGTATTTGCACTCGTAAATGAAATAAAGAAAGAACAAGAGACTGCAATACGACCTAATAAAGAACTCAAAAAGTTCTGCTCTTGAAATGGGGTGACCTTTAGAGAATGTGGCAAACAAAGTCCGATCAGTATCAGCATCATTAGCTTGTCCATTTGCCAAATGGTTTCCATTACCTTGTTGCCTAAGAATATTGACTTGGGGTTGAAGTAATTCAGCATCAGGTTCCAAAACCTGAACTTGATGATTATTCAAATTATTTCCAAGGACCAAGTCATAGTCAAGAAATGCTCTGCCACACACATCTCTTAAAAAGATAGTAACATTTGCATCGGCACTCTGTTTGTTCCCAAGAACAAATGCTAGAGAGAGCTCTCTGTCACAAACTCTACTCATTAGTGGAAGATCACAATCAAGACCGGCCTGTAAAAAAGATTCATCGGCTAAGCAGTCAAGGCACAGTATAGACTCGAGTGCTAATCCATGGAGCCGTGAGAGTGATGACTCTGTTAGTTGTAGTGACTTGTGCACAAAATGGCTATAGCCTTTAGTTTCAAGCCAATTCCAGAAGGCTACAATTTTCTTGGACGCGTCAGAATCTAAACCCAGTTGAAACACTAACTTTGCATATGCTTCACGATCAATATTGTGAAACCTTTGGAAATCAGTGAGTGGGATAGCATTTTCTTCTTGAAGCTCAGAAACTGTGGGAGTAATCCTAGACATTGTGTAAAGGTTTCGCCTTTCTGTAAGGGGGGCTTTTGCAGATAGGTATTTCAGAAGAAGCAAATCAAGAAAATGAAAAGAAAAGTGAAGTAAGTGTTTCGATGGTTTTTGTGGAATTGTAGCAAAGATTAAACTTGAGGCTAGTTATAGGATTGGTGAAGGTTTATTAGAATCCAATAAGGGAAAGAGCAAGGAATGTAAATTTTAATATGATTGCTCTTATAATCTTTAACGTTTTCTCTTATCAATAACGGGAAAGAAAGACCATTCATTTTTTTTTTGGGGAGACTGAAAGACGTTTATTTATTATATAATAGGCTTAACATTTCTAGTTGTATGTAAAAATTGTACATTATTACTCATATACAGTGATGATTTATTATTTATCTGAGTTCGTATTAGAGTTAAAGAGTAACTGGTTCAAGTTTATAGACAATTAGAAACTTAAAAATTATAAATAATTACACTTCTTCTCCTTGTTGGACTCTAACAAGAACCTTTGATACATTCACTCGCTCCCGGAACTGCCTTCACTGATCCTTTAAATGGCCTCTCAAGTTTCAACTCTGCGGCGTTCCCACAAACTCCACTGAAAGAGAAACTTAATTTTTATCTTTTTATTTTTCCAAATACCCATCTGCAAAGGCCAGAACTTGTTTCTAGAATGTCTTGGATTCCTATCGAAAACCTCGAAGAATATCACAATATCGATCGCCTAGCATACGCCAGGCTTTTGTATCCATATGGGTCAGATTGTGTGGCATACAAGAAAATAATAGCCTTATGGAATTGGCTTGAAACTCAAGGCTACAGAAATTTTGTATACCACACCCTGACAGTCAGCGGTGCAGTGCTATATTACTTAGAAATCGAGTCTAAATTGTGTCTACAGTGTTTAAATGAACTGGAACTAACGTTTTTAGAAGAGCTCTCTCTGCAATTTGTTAATGAGAAGAACAAAGAGAGCGGTTGTGATAATCTTCTTCCTGTAATGAGTCGAGTTTGTGGCAAAGAGCTCTCTCTAGAATTTATTTATGAGAACAAAGAGAGCGCCAAAGCAACGATTACTAAGTTTGTAAGAGATGTGTGTGACAGAGCCTTTACCGACATTGTTCCAATAGAATGTTTGATAGATGAAATACAGTTTATGGAGTCGACTTTTGGGTTACTTCGACCCCAAGTCAACATTCTTGGGCGGCAAGGTAATGAACAAGTTGACGAGGAGGTGGCTAATGGGGATTTTTGTAATGGGGAACAAAGGATCAGTGACAGGAGTTTGATTGCAACTTTCTCAAAGGATCAGTCTATTACAAGAGAATTACTTCATTGCTTTTTCAATTGGAGATATGGGGACGATTGTGTAGAGGAGATTACAGTGGATGATAATGATTGTGGGCGCGAGGAGTTTGCTAATGCTCGTGTGGTAGTAAGGTCACCCTCATCCATTGCTAGGATTCTGGGCGAGAATGAAGTAACGCAAATCAATTGCGATCCATTGTTTAGACTTACAGTTAGGAAGTTCGCCTAGGTTTAGAGCTTGAATCTGAAATTTTAGTTTTAACAATTGTAAAACCTAGTTAGCATAAAATCTTGCTTGATGGATGATAATGTTGCCTACTGTATGATTGATGTCAATTTTAAAATTTCTACTTATTATTATTTTTTTATTGCTGGGTCTGAAAAGGTATTCAGTTAGAATCTTTTAATCTGCTCTGTTAACCAGCAGTAACTGAGATTTACTGATTCAGTTTTGTCTAAAGAGTCATTAAAAAATGGCAGTGGGAACCTTCACTTGCTTGAATAATTTGCATGATCATTATAAGATCACCACAGGGATAATGAAATCTCCAAATCCGCCATTCAAATGATTATATGGATAATGAAGTCTCCAAATTACTATATTTGGAATTTCAGATGAGAGGTCCAGGACACATGAATGTTGATCCCTTCCCCCTCCATTGTCATCATCACAATACAGGCTTACTAGAAAATAAGTTGTAATCACAATTGCGTATAATACAAGAGGTTAGTTGATTTAGATTTTACATTTTTTAATAACAAATTTTAGAAACAAATTTAATAAATAAAACTAAGTGGAAAAATGATAAATCGTTTTTCCTAAAAAAAAATTATCTTAGATAGTATCAAAATTACATTCAAAATAATAAACTTTGTCTAGACCAACATCTTTAAGCACCAGTGATCGAGAACACCAGTTTGGCCATAGAACAACAATTTCAACAAAACAAATGTGGTAGTGCACAAATGACGTTTTCTAGGTTAATATGAACAAAAATTTACATTTCGTTAATTTCTTTAATACATCCTTCTGCACAAGCCATGGTCTTGTTTTCCCCATAATCTTGTGACAGATTTTGTGCTTCTACATCAGTCACGATGTTAGTGAAAAAAGAATGATTAGGCGGCAAACCTCAGCCTCCTTATGCAGAATTGGAAGGAGTGTTGATGTTGCAGTTGGTGAATTTTGTACAATCAAATGGCCCTATCCCCTGGTTATTCTTTCGCTTCACCTAAAAACATACAAAGTATACGCATCAGATCAAAACACTGCAGCAAACGTACCTAGGAATCTGCAAGTTCCATGTTCATTACAATGACTGATACAGTGGATCTAGGATGAAGAGAAAATTAATACAAAAACCAAAATAATATGGGTCATACCGGGGACCATGGACCAGGTTCAGGCAGAGATTTGTCTGGGGGTGAATGTTGTACAGCTCCACCTTTCATGGTTAGAATTTCCTGCAGAAAAATTTGCATTAAATTGCTAGATAGTATATATATATATATATATTTTGATCCAATGAATCATCAATTATATCACTACTAAAATGAAAAAGCACTTGATATCAAGTTTTCAAGAATATATAAAACATGTACTGAAAGAATGTTTTCTGTCAATGAATCAAAAATTACAACACTACCAAAAGGGAAAAAACACTTGTTTACAAGTTGAGTTTTCAAGGACTGCATTTAGGCTACAGTCACAAGTCATAACAGAAGTGCAGATCAGAGACTAATCAGGATAGTGGTGTGATTCAACATAGATCACCAAGTCAAATTCAAAAAATTGATTGGAAAGTTTTTCTTGTTGTCAAATGAGTTTATATTACCTCTCCAGCGGCTTCAAATGCTGCTAACCATTCATCAGAAAAAGGAGCAGCATGTGGTGGAGGTTTTATCACAAGATTATCTTGCTTCTCATCAATCTCAGTTTTCCCTCTGACATAAGAAACAGGTAGAGTCAATATCATCTCTGAAAATTTAATAGCAATTTAAATAATTCTCGTGATGATGATCAGAATAAGTAGAAAATATGAATGTTAGCACAAATAAGATTTAGAATTATCACTCACAGGCTTTCTGCTCCATCCAGATCCTCTATCGGACGTATGGCATCTTCTAATTCACACTGCCTTTCACAGTTAGGATCACCATGCTTTTGAGAAATACTATTTTTAGCATCCCCAGACAAAACATCACTCTTTAATATATTTTCTATATCCTGAAAAACACCTCCTAATGATGACATTGTTGAATCTTCTGTGGCTAAGATGGGACTTTTAAACGCATGCTTTATTTCACAATTAGAACTGCCATTATTTTGAGAAACACTAGCTTCCTCGGGCAAAACATCACTCTTCAATAGATTATTCCCCATATTTTGTACATCGCCATCCTCCCCACATGGGCAGTCAGCCTTCTCATCCTCATCAATACCATCTTCTCTCACTGCAGCTGCTACCTCCGTACAAATGATAAAACTGTTTGATTCATTTGCACAAGCATCTGATTGGTCTAGAATATCATCCATCAGATTCCCACAAACATTGTTGTCCTCATATTCTTCAGAAGAACCATTTTTTACAATCAACTTGTCATTCAAACAGGACTCATGGGTATCCAGGGAACCTCGGACAGCTACAGAATTCAAAGTATGAAGCTCAGAATGCACTCTAGATTGTTCAAAAATGTCATCTGCAACCATAGGGTTAAATTTACTGGCACAGCTATCAACTAATATACTCCTTTCTAAGACCTGCATCTGTTCATCCTCAACAAGTGATTTCTTGATTTTGTTGTCAAATGAAGCAATTTCCTCATTTCCCTGCTCCACGTGCTTCCGTTGGAATTCATCACGATGGCTTTCCGGTCCTCTTCTACTACAACGTTTAACATCCAAACGGATATCTGCAACATTCCCCACATATGACTCTCTGGACTCTTCAAAAGGCATGCCATCCTCAGACAAAGTTTTATCAGACGCCCGTAGAATCCCCCCCACAGACTGTTGGCAGAACATGTGCATAGAACTCAACTGGTCATTGTGTGTTGTTGATGTACTACGCTGATGATAACTGCTATCATCCTCAGAAAAAAGTTTATCAGACACCGTTGGACTAGGATTATGCTCCATGGACTGTCGGCAGACTGTGTGCGTAGCACTCAACTGGTCATTGTTCGTCATTGATGCAGTATGTTGGCAAAAAATAATGCCATCTGCTGGCTGCAAATCAGAGTTAGAATGGCAATTGTCTAGTTCGCTTTCTACACCTTTCTGCTTATTTGGATCATTTATCTCATAACCATTCTGAACTTCAATTGCAGCAACTCTATCATTTACCCCAACACAATTCCCAGTTTGCAGCATAGCACTAGGTTGGGTTTCAAAATGCTGAAGATCAAATTCACATCCAATAAAATCTCCACTTTTGAGACAAACATTAGATACCTTGACAATAGTGGTGGTTGCCATGTTTATTGATTGATCTTTGCCAATTATTTCAGACTCCCCAGAATTATTTAGACCATGAACCTTGATGTCGTGGCTGAGTTGTGCATCAGTAAAACCTGAGATAGTGTCTCCAAGTGGACAATCAGCTTTTTCAGCCATATGGAAGCCACAATATTTTGTTGCAGGTGGTATTAAACAAAGAGCACCAGAACTTGTCAATTCACTTCCATTAGCACCATTTACATTTTGAGTCATATCATCAACAACCATTTCATCCAATACATCACTACCTTGTGATTTTGTACAAATGTTGTCAATGCTGGCCACACAGTCTTTTGCTTCCACTGTGCCTTCAGGGTGACACTGACCATGAGAACTTTCTGCTTCACCACCACTACAGAGTCTGACTTCTGGACTGCCATCTGCGGTCTTTGTAGTTTCGCAATTATGGAATTCTGAAGATCTAATCACCTTGGATGAAACACCATTATTTATGCATGGCTTTTGAGCCTCAGTAGCAACCTGTTTGATACAAGGCACCATCTCCTCATTTTGCTTCCTGGATTGTTCATTAACATCATGCACAGAGCCTAACCAATCATCTTGCTTTTTCAAAGTAGCATTAATAATACTGTCACTGATGACATCTTCGGACTGCAACTCCGAAGAGGTGGCAGAATTTTTCACAAATGAGATACATGTCTTCTCTTCCACACATTGGTTGTCAATCATATCCTTTGTCTTAAAAATACCTTCAATTTGCACCGTGGCTCGAAGATGAGATGAAAATTGAGGATTTTCCGATTCGTTCCCACTCAATTCCGTATTTGTTGGGTAAATATCGGCAACTCCCTTTTCATCATCATCGTCGTCATTCTTCAATTGATCACTCAATGCTCTGTAAAAGAGCAATTTGTTATCATTACTCTTCGATTCATTATTCACCACTTGAGAAATTTTCTCATTTTCACTTGGCCCCACATTTGGCAGGGCTTCTTGGTCAACATCATTGCACAGACTAAATTTTCGCTGATTACTTAAACTGCCATAAGTGTTGGAGTTAAAAGGCACTTCCAATTCCACCTTTTGAACAGCTGTAAGACTAGTGGGGATAAAAGATCCTTTTATTGATTTTGGGATCCTTGTATCAGTTGCTGTCACACCATTGGCCATGTCAGGCACCTTTGCAGGAGCAGATATGGGCGTCCCATGAGTTGCATTTAAGGAATCGGACTTTCTAAAATTAGGTATATTGGACTCTGGAACGTTGCAAGCTTGATTAATTCTCAGTAATGAAACATGTGATGTAGAAGCTTTTGACTGCAAGGATGTTAACATGTATAAATGAAAAATTCAATCAGACACTTAAATAAAGAATAGTTCATTCCGAGTGCACCATCAAAATAGTTGAAAGTAATCTATCCATGAGTTTTTACCTGATTAAAGAATCCCAAAGATGGAGATGGCATCCTCAAACCTGATGGTTTTGCAGTTTGTGTTTGTGTATACCGCATGCTTCCATCACTTGGGAGAGAAATCTGAACTTTTCTGGAAGCACCATCATGATTGTTTAACACATTTGCAGAAGTTAGAAGAGGAGGAGCTGTATCAATCTTCAAGGTATTCTTAGTTTTGTTTATAATAGGATGCTGAGATTTGGCTGATGAATGCTTTTCCAACGATGAGTTAGTCTGTACAAATGAAAGAAAATCATGACATAGAGAGCAAACTTTCCCTGGGGATAATAATAAAATGTTGGTGAAATATTATATTGCAAAAATCGTGATTAGCCCCAGAATTCTGTAAAATGTTCTCACCACATTTCTTCTTGCTTGCTGAACGGAGGATTTCACAGCTATAAATCTGCCAGTTGAACCAGATCTTGCATCACTTCTTGCACTTTTAATACTGTTTGAGGCAGCCTTTGATCCAACATTTTTTTGAATGCTGACTGCTACGTGAGAAAAAAGACACCAAACATAGAGATATGATTGGACTATCTCAAGCTATCAATGAAACATTAACTTATTCTGTGAACACAAATAATCAAACCCTTCCTGAAAGAAGAAAAACCATAATTAAATTACCTGGTTGAGAAATCTGATTTCGCTTCATGTTACTTGCAACAGGAATGTTGTTTTTGGCAGTTGCAGAATGCACAGAGGTATCCAGCTTACGAGCTGGTACCTTAGAAACTTTTGATTCCTTATTTGTTGATTTCGGTGTGTTTGCATTTGCAGGTCTTTTAAGAGTTCAAAGAAATTAAGGTGAACTGTTCAACAATTACAATGGGGAGAGAGAGAGAGAGAGTCAAAGTAAAAACATTTGGGAAAAACTAGCTTTCCCACTAAACCACAAAAGCTAAGCAAAAGGATATGAAGATGGACCAGCAGGGCGTGGGCAACCACTGCGTTTAGATCCGCTCCTATTGATGTCATGGGCTGAAAGCACCTTCCGCTTGCCCTGAGAAGCATGTATTCAGAACAATTAGAATTAGTTCCTTTTACCACAACTTTTGACTTATGGGGAAGAGGTCAAAATAATGGAAAGTTTTTGGGCACCCTAAAGCTATTTAAGAAACACTAACCATCGAAGCTGATGCAACACTAACTCTAGCTGGTGAACCATTCTTTGGCAAAAATGCACCACTGCTCTTTCCTTCTTCACTAAGAAACTTTGCAGGTGATTCCTTGAATGAATTTTCTGAATTACCAGCCACGGATTCACTCCCATCTTCTTCAATAGCTGACAACATTGCACCACTAGAATTGCTAGGATTGCCGCTGATCATAGACAACTCTATTGGATCCAAAACACCTGACCGGTCGAGCAACTGGTAAGTGCAATCAACTAAGAACTCCCATTTCAATCTTTAAGTGCAATAAAACATTACAAAATCGAAAAGGGCATCACCTTCTTCAGTAAAGAAAGCTTTATTCCATGCTATGCTTTTGCGCAAATTGTATCCTCCCTTTTTCTTCCTCTTCATTGATTGTGGCTCCATGTTGAGTTTTGGCACTTCTGGTTTGTTTAAACTTGCATTCTCATTGTTAACGCTATCTTTATTTGATGATAAATCCAGTTTTGCTGCATCCCCGTTGCCTGTGATACTCAATGCAACAGAATAATGCCATTCATTTTTATACATTACACAAATGTAACTCAATTTTGTTATAAGTCATAATTAACAAAAAAATCTGTACTGAAACCATTCTATGTAAAATTACCAATGACGCATTTAAGAGTTTTTCTTTTTAATATATATATATATATGATTTCTAAAGCATTTTCTAAAACTTCTTCCTAAATGCATTTTTATCAATCTGTCAATACAAATTCACCACGAAAACAAATCATAAGGCAGATCATAAATTTAGTAAAAGAGAAAGAAGACAAAATTCGCGAAGCAAAAGAAGAGCAACGACATTACTGTAAAAAATAAATAATTAACAAAACACTAAAAGAGCAAATTGTTCAAAAACAGAAATCGCAATTCAGGTATCGAAATTAATTGAGTGGTGGAAACCCTAACCTATTTGAGAGACAAGAGGAGAAGGATTAACGGCGCAAGCGGATCTGGGGATTTGAAGAGGTGAGCAAGCGAAACAAGTGTTGTTGAGACTCGAAATGCCGTCGTTCGAGATGTGCTGCAGCGGCAATAGCGAATCATCTTCGCCTGAGATCTCTATAAACGACAGATCGTCTGGTTCCATTTCTTTGATCTTCTTTTTTATCAGTTTGTGTTGTGTTATGAGAGGTGTCAATTTCAAATTATTGGCAAGCGGGAAGTCTTAGAGAGTGGAGTGAAGTGAAGACAAGATCACGTGGTTGCGGTTGATGAATTTACATATTTCTCCCTTTGATTTTATTTCTTTTCGGGCTTTTTTGGGCTGGCGGCTGGCTGACTGAAAGAGCTCTCATATTAATCCAAATATTATTTGATAAATCAATTTGAAAATGAAGCACAAAAATTCTAAATAGAGAATAAATTAAGTAAATTATTATAAAAGTGATAAATTAGTTTCTTATTAATAAATTAAATAAAAATATAAAATAGAGGGTAAATTAAGTAAATTAATATAAGAGTGATAAATTAGTTTCTTATTGATAAACAAAACAAAAACCAATAAATATAACATAAAACTTATACATCGTTATCAAGCATAAAATGAAATATAAATTTAGTAGATTACAAATAAAACTTATGAATAGAATGTAAAATAAGTAAATTAATATAAGATTTATTGAAAAAATGAAAAAAATTATAATTGTAAAATAAAAACTCATTGTAATATTAATTATCTGATATATTCAATGATTTTATATTTAAATTGAATAATAATAGTTTTGGGTTTATGTAATATATGTAATGTTTTATTGAAGATAAAAGTCATTCTCAGAATCGGATTGCAAAGAACTATTCTTTTATTATTTCTCAAACATGTTCCAAGATGAGGCGATTTTTCATCCTTTTATACGTCCTCAACAACAACCATAAATAGCCTCTAATTATAAGTAAAGAGCAAAGTTTAAAATTACTCGAAGTATGCATAAGACTCAAAATTAAATCTAATTTTATTTATACATCATATAGGTGTCTTGTAATATAAGAATATCTTTTTATTTTATTCTGGCTAGATCCACATCAAGAATGAATATAAAATTTATTGTTAAATCAATTCCATAAAACTTATTCCACTTGCTATTAGAACAATTTTATTCTTTTCAATTGATGAGTGATTGTTTTTCTTTGTTTAATTAAAGTAAATAAATAAAATATTTTTTTAACTAAAACTATATAGAAACAATGTTAATTGTTATAATTATTAGTAGTTTTATATTAATTTATTTATTTTACCTTTCATTTACTAATAATATATACAATTTATAAAATATATTTTTATTACAACATTGATACCATAATTTTAATCACAGCATTATATAATTTTCATCTAAATATTATTGATAAGTCAATTATTATTGTTATTATTATTATTATTGATCAATTACCCAAAGGTGGACAAAAAGTTTTTTCTACCAAACCTTTATCCATACAAAAGTACAAACTGACTGGCATAATACTTTAAAGATGAATTTTGCTAAGTTACATTTAACGTAACTTGCACGAGACATTTGAACCACACAAAACTATGAGACCCACAATTTGTGTGGTTCATATACCTTGTGTAAGTTATACTAAATGTAACTTAGGGGCTCCCTTTAAAGATTATTTTAAGAAGTTTGAAGATTATTTTAAGCTATTAAACCATTTATTCATATACAATCCATTTTTCAGTAAATGAAAATTCAAACCAAAATTTGGTTCTTATTAATAAATTACAAGCTCTAGGCTCTAGCTCTAGCTAATTATGCACTCTCTTTGGTTTCCACCTCCTTCCGAAGAGGCATCACTATCTGAAAATCCTAAAACATAAGTCTCTCCTTCCTCTTCATCACTTTCAAAATCAGCTGCATTGTATCTCCTTTCCCTGTATGCCAATGTTTGCCGCCTTTGCAGCCGTAGAACATGCATGATAACATCAGGAGCAAGTCTGATCCGTGAATGATCTTCTCTACCCTGTTTATTAGCTTTCATAATCTGTTCATAAACAAAAAGGAAGCATTAGACCTTAAAATTCATGTCATGTCTGTAACTAAGTCAAGACAGGAACTGAGTTGTACCTTTTCTGCATTGTCGGGCAATGGAGGAAAATCAGTAGGCATAGGAGCCCAGAGCTTTACACTCTTCTCGATTCCACAGGTAGCAAACATCGGAATGTGTGGATGGGGCTCGAGCTGATTTACTACATGTCGATCACCAACCATTAAACGCACAAGCTTACCTCCCTTCTTTTTCCAAATGAATAGGTGACCACAGTCAGAGCCACTCATGACATATTCATCATTGGGGCCAAAGAAGTTCACCCCTTTTACTGTTTGTGAATTCCTATGACCGGAATAAACCTGTGGCTCCTCAAGTTTCTGCAAATCCTCAGAAGAGATAGACAAGGGTGAAGGCCCCAATCCCATATTCTTCTCAAACAGATATATGAGCTCGTCGTTGTAAGAGATGAGCAGTTCACTTGTGTTAGAATAGGCCAATCCAGTGATGTGAATATTGTTTTTCCCAATCAGATGACGGGGGCAAAATGTGTCCACAGGCATATCTGAACTAATTGGTGAATACCAATGGCATTTTCTTATGTCATAGACACGTGCATATTCATCGGAACCTCCTACAGCAAAGTAATTGGGATTTCTCGGGTCAATTACAATGGCATTCAACCTTATGCTGTTCATAGGCTGCTTGCTGTTTTCTGAAAATGAGGAGCAGTAGAAAAGCCGTGTTGCACTGTCACTTCGCAGATCAAACTACAACATAAAAAGAAAAAGTAAGTCTGTAAGTAACAAATATTAAAGAATGAGAGGTTTACAAGATTCATATAACAAGATTGACCAACATGTTGAACAAAACCATCTTCGCCACAGCTATAGATAATATATGGACTTCCTGGCTCTACAGCTAGCTTGTACACACGGCCTTGGTGCTTTCCCAATCTTTTTGTATCAATCCGTCCATCCTCAAAGATTTGGCCAAGCCTCACCTAAAAGGAAGGAGAACAGTTCACATTGGTCAAAAGATGGAGTACACTATGGATAATCATCATAAAACAGGTTGGGATTAGATCGAAATGGCTAGATGTTAAATCAATTCTAATCACTGTATGAAAAATTTAAAAGTGAGATGGTATCAATAACGTAGTTGTATAAGTCTCGGTTTTATGTTTTCATGTAAACAACTTTTTGTTGTAAGCTTTATTTTATTGAAGGTTTTTTTTTTCCCCCTTCCAAGAAATGGCTGAAGAGTGATAGAATTTTACAAGAGTCAAAAGCAATTGAAGCACGTTGAATAAAAGTAACCATTGCAATAAATCACACCAAGGAACCCAAAAATGGTTAAGAAAACATTATAAGTAATCATAAACCAAAGGCCAAAATGAAAACAGAGAATCAGCAAATCCGTTGTGTCTAACATGTCAACAAAATAAAGAAAGACATCATTAGGAAGTGTCAAAGCATCTGAAGTGACACTCACCTGGCCATCAGCAGAAGATGTTATTATTTTCCGATCATCAGTGAATGGCATAATTCGTGTTTGGAATATGTTATCAAGATGGCCGGATAGATATGAAAAATTCTCTCTCCTATCTTTCCAATCCCAAAATATGACAAGCTTGTCATCGGAACCCGAAACAAGAAAATCACCAGTGGAGTTGAATTCTACTGCATTCACACAACCCTTGTGACCATGTAACTTCCCACAAAGGTTGATACACTTCATAAGAACCTGCACCAAAAAGCAAATATAAAATAAGGCCGCGACCATTTCCAACCGTGCTCATCTATAAAGCTGCAATTAATTAAATCAGAAATAAAAAAATGTCCAAAATACATCCACACAGCCCACGGCAACTTAGTGGCCAAAGCAAAGCTTCTTTTTCTACAACATCACATCTATGTTGTCTTTAAACTCGTCTTCATTGAAAAGAATTCTCTTCGAGAAAGAAAACATGACAGAAATATCTACTCAATAATAACCGATGAAATCATTAGATACACAAAGCAAATAGTACAAAACCAATCTACGGTATAATACTTGAGTTACGAATTGATCCTAGACCACATATTGATAACACCATCGGTTGCTCCGCTTTGTTAATCCAACTCATAAAATCAAACCATATAATTTGATCCAATCCATGATACTGAAGATTGGAAAAAGAACTAAAGTTGATTGAGCTCAACAAATTTTATAATACTGTCAATTTAATTTGATTCTATCTAAATTCGACCAAATCTATTATTTCTCAGAGTAAGAGCTCAGTAAAATTATGATAACTGCGAAATTCACAAAATTAAGAAAAGAGAAAAATGTATTGAAACCTCTGAAGCAGAGAATCTGCGAGCTACGTTTCTGGGCCGAAATAAACCCATCTCCCTCTTGTAAATATCCGTAAACCCATCTTTACTTCGCTTCAAATTCGTCCCCATTTTATTAGCAGAATTTCACTCTAGACAGAGAGAGTGGTTTTTCTTTTTCTTTTCTTTTCTTTTGTATTTTGAGTTTTTCACATGAGAAAGAGAAGAGGTGGCCTTTGTTAGAAACAGTTGAAACGCATTAGTCCAAGTGGAAACGAAAATAAGCACCATGTTGGCAATTGAGGGCCCGTCAGCCCGAGAAAAACTTTTCAATTTCCATTAAGAAGACTAGAAATCAGTGTTCGGCTGTTCGCTGGTCTGTTTACTTTTCAATTGCTCAAAATTTGTTATAAAATCTATTAATTAAGAGTTCGTACAATTATATAATAAAAGAAAGAAAAAAAAGTAAATAAGAGTTATAATATATATAAAAAGAAATTTTATTCAATCTCTTATGTATTATTCACACTTCTAAACGTATGTAAATAAGAAGTAAAAGTCTCATTTTATAATGATACAACTACTTTATGTAATATATCATAATTATAAAAGATAATAATTCTTAAATTAGGGAGATAATAAAGTTATAAAAGATGAAAAGTTTTTGTGAGGAGATAAAATTATGCTTTAATGAACATCTACATAAATTATAATTATTTTATAACACTCTCCCTTGGATGTTCATCTTACAAATAATATGTCTCACAAAAAAACTTTGCTAGTAAAAACTCTATGGAGAAAAAAACTTGCAGAGGAAAAAAAGTATATTATTCATTTGTATTCTATAGAGATGCAAACTGTTTCATTAAAATCTTACTAGGAAAAATCCGATGGGATAAAAGCCCAGTGAAGAAAAATAGTACAGTGCATGTAGTCCTCTATATAAAAATATGTTTCCCTTAAAATAACATGGATGCTTCAAAGATCAATCATAATTTGTTATAATTAACAATATTTTAGTGAAATAATTTACAGGATCAACACCATCTTTTTGAAACTTGAAAACGTGTAATAAATTATAAATATCATCATCTTTAATTTGAAGAATATTGTCATATATATATCTTCATAATTTTATTAATCTTCTTAAATAAAATCAAGCTTTAGTATCCATATCAAGGAAAGAATGTGTTGTACTTTCACACTATTTTGATATTTTCAAATATATGCTAAATATATTTTAATTCACAATTATGCAACTTTCCATTGTCTTTATAAGCAAAATTTTGAGTAAAGTATGGTTTATTGGGACCAAGACATATACAACATATTTTAAAGTAAAATAATTTTGAATATAAAATACTTCTAGTATTTTTATATATCAGCATTCTATTTCATAAACTTCAATTCATAAATTGAGAGAATTCTTTTATTGCAAGATCTTTCATCTTCAATTATGTTCTTAAAAGAAATAAGTTTATAACCTCTTAAAGGGTTTTTTCATGATGAAATCATCAACACATTATGCAAAGATTGCAAATTTAATTTTTAATTTTTAATAAAAATCACATAGTAAAGTAGAAAATGACATATCTCACTTATAATAAATTCACTTAAGTAGTTGTACTTTCGTAAGTTTATATTGCTATGATATACACAATTATAATTATAGCTTTATCATGAATATATAGAGTGTAAGTGTTTTCATTTAATACTTTTATATCCTTAAGGGATAAGTGTATAGATTTTTCAATTTGATTTTTGACACAGTATAGTTCATATGTATATTTTATCAATAAAGTTTACGACTTCAAGCGTATAGAATATAAGTCCAAAATTCTTTATGTTTTGCTAATTAATTATACATCTTCTGGCATATGAACTACAGGTCCAAATATTCACCAATCATTTTTATTGACATTCTTTCATAATTTTGTGATTTATGATCCAGGATATTTTATCATGATAACTAAACTCTTATTGACAATAATTTTATGTCAATTTCAATTTTTCTCTTGCACCAAGTACCAACATACTATTGATCAAATACATTTTATTTTCCAACATGTATGTCCAATGAGATCTTTCAAAACTTCTAATATATATGTCTCTGCAAGAGCTAAAGATCTCTTTTTGTTAATTTTCACGCGTGTCTTTTATAAAGCAATATGAATCTCTCTTTATTCTCACAATTTACCTCTTCAAGGATATTTGAGACTCATCTTCTAGTTGGTACATTATGCTCCTCTAGGGGTAATATGTTCAATGTTTTAATACAAATCAAATATTTTGCTATACATGCAAACATGGTCTTTTCATGAGCACTGACTTATTTAACTTCAACTTACCAAGAATAAAATATTTATATTGATTGATCTACTATATGCTTTAAGCATTCACAGATTTATTTATCTCACCATTTCATCCTTCAAAGACACCATGTCAACTAACAATTATATTTTGTTTGTGATTTTTCACTTTCACATGTCAATAATTAATCAATAATGCGCATTGCATAATAATCTTGTTGAACTTTCAGGTTCAAATAAATTAACGCATGTAAAAATCAAAATAGGATAAAGGTGAAACAAACCATTTTATATTATATATCAAATGTATATCATTTTACTCCCCCTAATCATATGAGAATTTTCACGAAAATTATTAAGCTTGCATTGAGACTTTACTAAGTCAAATTATTGAAGATTTTAGATTAAATTTCTGGTCCATCACCAATGTTAATTTAATTTTAGACCACTTCTGGTGATACAATATTCACATGTTGATTTCTTACAATAAGATTTATGACCATTATAATTTTAAATAGTTATTTGATAATCATGACATCCATTACTACTCTCACAAGAGAAGGAATCCATTAAGGATTTGAATTAGTCATGATTCTCTTTTTATCAAAAGCTCATATTTTATCTTTAATAAAAGAAAACATAGTATCAATTTATATTGGCACTCTTAATTTGCTACTGTAGGAGTATATTTGTGCTATAAAATCATGTGCTTTATAATATATTTGCTTTTATATTATTCTCTCCACATAATTTCAAATGAGAGAATCAATCGAGTTTTTAAAATTATCGTCAAGTTTATATATGAACTTTTAACTCCTTCAAGGGGAAGATCATAAAAGAAAATCATAACTTTTTACAATCATTCAAGGATTGAATTTTTCCACAAAAATATTTGATAACTATCTATGATCTCAAACATGTAAATATTAATGAAACTTTAATAATTCAAGATAATAATAAAAGAATCATTATCTAGAATTTAATAAAACATACTAATCAATTAAAAAAAATCAAATACGCATATATATTATTTATAATTAATTCTTATATTTTATTCTATCAAACAATTCTTAGAAATTATAAAATAAGCATGCAAAAATTTGTAATTAAAAATTTAGATGATTGAAAATAAAGCAACAAATCAATGAAGTCAACAAATTATTCATACCAGAACTGCATTTACTCAAACACTTTTGATTGCCATATTTTTCCTTCAAAATAGTTTCAAAGAAACAATTATGTCATATTTATTTCTTAATTTTGTAACTCCTTTTAGGAGATATTAAGAAGGAAATTCGTATATACCCTTGTATGACAACATGAATTCGTAATATTTGTGTAGACTTTCAGGGACATATAAAATATACACTTATATAGTCAATCCTTCGTAAACAAGATGGTGATGAATGACATCATAATTTTGGAATAGTTCTTCAGGAGCATATTTTGAAAGAAAATCTTCATTATGTGTAATGCAATCTCTCAAGGATGTATTCTTAATTTTCTTTTATTATATATTATAGTATTCAAGAATGAAAATAAATATAATAGCAATTGAATATTAGAATAAGAAATGTCAAACAATAACAATATAAGTAATGATGATACACAAGTATGAATTCATTGATGCACTATTCTGAATAATAAAAATACGTATGCAAATGTAAATATTATCTTAGATAAAATCAAAATTGTTACTTCATACTTTTATGAATAAGATTAAAGAAGAAATATTACCTTATTTTAAAAAAGATGAAAATTGATCTCTTGTGGCTAGAGACTCTTGCTGATAATGTGTTATAAAATCTATTAATTAAGAACACAACCATATAGCAAGAGAAAGAAAGAAAGCAAATAAGAGACATAATGCATGTAGAGAGGAATTCTATTCAATCTCTTATGTGTTATTCACACTTCCAAGTACATACAAATAAGGAGTAAAAGTCTCATTTTTATAATGATACAACCATAAAGTAGTAAGTAATACATCATAATTGTAAGAGACAACAATCCTTAAATTAAGGAGATAATAGGAGTTATAAGAGATGAAAAGTTGTTTGTGAGGAAAAAAAATAATACTTTGATGAACATCCACATAAATTATAATTATTTTATAACAAAATTAGAATTATTCACAATATTTATGTTATAAAATAATAACAGAAATTAAATTAAAATCGCAATTGTGGAGCTCATTTAATTTAGGAATGTGGACTGGAGACTGATTGGATGGGAATTAATTGTCGTTCCCAATTCTTTCAATTCTACCCCAATTAACATTTTAAAATTCTAAAAATACACGCCTATACATAAATAGAAATAGGAGCTTGTTATGTTACATCATCATGTAACATACATGATGATGTAACAGTCGTTGGATGAAATCCAACGGTTGTGAAAATATGAGATGAAAAAATCATATTATTTTCACAACCGTTGGATGAAATCCAACGGCTATTACATCATCATGTATGTTATATGATAATGTAACTTAACAAAAGCCATAGAAATAAAGCAAATCGCAACCAAGCCATCGCTGCCAAATCAAAACAACCAAACTATCGCTCCCAAATCGCGGTTGTCATTGTCGTTGGTTGTAGAGCAATAGCTGGTTGCCAGTGTCTTTTTCGTTTGGTACGCCTTTGAGCAGCATCAGCAACCGTCGTCGATGATGATGTCAATGATGTCGGCGATGATGTTGATTATATCTCGATTCAGCAGTAGCAGCCTTTTCGATTATAAATTGTTATTGTCGTTGTTGTTGCCACTGTTATTTTTACTATCATTATTATTAATGATAAAACGTATTACAATTAATTAATATTTTAATGTTAATAATAATATTAATATTATTAACATAATTAATAATAATTAAATATTAAAATACAAAATAATAATTATGACAATAGTTAACTAATAATTTTTAGTAATTCATAATAGACTAAATTTTTCCAATTTTGATTTCAAAATAAAGTAAATATATCAACAACAATACAACTCATTTTGATTTTGATTCTTACGTCTCAAACAAACAACTTATTATGGTTTCAATTCCAACTCATTATAATTTCCCTTTAATTAACGCAGCATAAAAGAAATGTTATGTCTTTTAAAAAATACATTATACAAATGGTGTTAAAGGAAAGTTGGAACGAGAGTAATTAAATTTATCGAGAAAATATAGAGGGTATTAAATTTGGAGGGAAAGATTTGATTAAAATAACATGAACTTGTTTCTTTTTTAAGATTCCTTTGGGAAAATATTTATTTTCTTATTTTTCTATTTAATACATAGGTAAACAAATAAACATTTAAGATTTTTAAAAAATCTTTTGGTGATGCTTTTAGGTTTAGAGTCAACTAATAAGGTGAATTGAGGCTATTTGAATTTTTTTTATGTGACCAAAACAAAAAATTACAACCGTCCTGAGCATGCGTCAAAAATAATTCTACGACTGTATAAGCCAAACTTAAATCATCAGCTGAGATACAAAAGGTTATTCTTATGGTGTTTTTAACTTCAAGAACTATTCAGGAAAAAGAAATAAGTGAGAAATATGTAATGTGAATCATGAAGGGAATGATTGACCCGTGGAGTGCGGAATCAAATACAGGAATTCTGATTCGATGGAGTGGGATACAAAAGGCCTCATGGCGGGACCATTTGCCATTATGTGATTGAAAATGTAGAATTGAATATGAATTAACCGATAAAGAGAAAAAGTGAGATTCGACTTGCACTAGTAGAAGTGGCTGTACTGTGGTCATGTTTGGCCACAATGTCCAAGTCTTCGTCTTTCTTCAATGCCCTGAATCTGATGCACTACCAGCAGCTTGTGATACGAAGCAATTCTAACGGAATTGGGATATCCACAACAATCCCTACCAAGCATACAGTAGCAATATTAACAGATGAAGCTGAAAATGTAAATGAAATTATTATTCTTGTTCTCTGTAAATAAGCTGTATAATTGACGAATCGATAGTTACATTAGAACAAGACAAAATTTTAAGTTTAAAATAGGGCTCAAATTCCGGTGAGTCCACAGTAGCAAGTGTGTTTGTGTAAAAACTATCGCTCTAATTCCCAGTCCAACAAAAATAGCTACATGGTATAACGACTGCCAGTTCATCTTTACAGTAATAACTTCCCCTCCCTTTGCTCTTTTCTTCTTCTCCTTTGTGCAAAATAATAATTAAAAATCAAAAAATACAAACTTCTATGATGGTAGCTTAACATGACTGAAGCAGAAATTCTTTTTTACCAGAATCTCCAGAGAATGAGCCATGATTCCATGTTCCTAAGTCAAAGTGGTGCTAATATTAGAGCAAACGATCCTCAGCCAGCGACAATCGGATTCTAATCAACGTCCATCTTAAGTGGCTTCCAAATTTGAACATATATCTGCCTCCGTTTCTTTCTCAAGGAAAAAAAAAAAACTCCAAAAACTGAAGGATATATGATAAATCTAATCTTCCTCATCATTTATTAAGGCAAACGAGAAAGGTCTGAACTTGTAGCCATCCCCATGGTAGAATTTGTTTTGGAATTCCACCCAATGAAGACGCAATGCATGTAAGAAAGCACTGAGAGTCTCCATCATGAGCAATATGAAAGCAGTGGCAAAGGCAAAAACTGCCAGCCCCACTAACCGGATAACAAGGTTATCATACCTGCAATAATTTCCTCTTGTATGTCAGCACCGACCAAAAAAAATGGATTTGCTAGATATCAAAAGTTGCTCAGTACATTGATAAGAATATCATAACTGAGTGATTACTATCTCAAACTTCCATAATTTGTAGAGTGACAAGATCAACAAATATTTTTTTCATTTTCAAAAAAATATATGCTGTATCCACAAACATATAAAGCGCAAGTCATAAAAAGAATGAGAGGGAAATCAAAAGGGCAGAAAAACAGTGCGGCACAAGGTAAAATATAAAAACTCACCCCCAGGCAAGGAGGAGGACTTTCTCATAGAAAACAGTTGATAATTCAGAGTGCGCCAAGCTGCCATAGCAGTAATAGATACCAATTAAACAGTTGCATTAAAACAGATCTAGGTTAAACTCAAGTATTATTCAAAGCTGTACCTCAAAGCCCAGAGTCGAAGGTATGATGCCGTGTTTGAGACAGCCCCTAGAACAAACTCTATAGAGTGTATCATTTGGTGCACAAATATCTCACTGAAATTAAAGTCCTCATGATGTTGTCGTGCAGAATCAGGCTCTACCTCAAGATCCATCTCAGAGGTGCCAAGTATCCCGTAGGTGCGACCTTGAAATCTCTGTTGGGCGGGGGGGGGGGGGGGAAGCCAAGGAAAAAACCAAGCTTAGAATTTGAAAGAAAGATAAAATGAATATGTAAAAGATAAAATCAAGAAATCTAAAGGAGAACCAAAAGAAATTTAGGCAATGGAGATCGATAGGCACCGAAACCAGTTCCTCAATTTCCTCACTATTTCATTTTACAACCGAAACTGAGATCACTAGAATGCTGACAAAATTGGAAGCAAACATGCACACCTAATAATCCATTTTAACAAGACAATCCAAGGGATCCATCAATTACACATAACAAGAAAGAATATATTATTATATATGGCCAGTAAGTTGGGCAATCTGATGTTTTAACTTACAATAACATGGGAGAGGGTCGAGAAATTTTAAGGAAGAAGGAAGAAAAGACCCATTAATATTTGCAATAGTCATGAGATGAAAGTCATTTATGTTCAAAAATTCGCAAAAAGTTTTCAAGGAAACATTTAAGACAATTCCACAAGTGAAGATCCATAGTACCTCCGTGTGAAGTTTCCTTAAAATAAAAGGTTTTGGAAAGAGCATCCATGGAACTGCAACCAGAGCCAAAAGCAACAATAAGATCTGCAAAATTCAAGAACGAATTGATTAGATCTGAAAGTAATGAAATTGTACATACGTACACTTATGAAAAAGTAGAAATCATGCCTGAAGTGGTCTCTGGCCCCAAAACAATTCATTCTCACCAAGATCATCAGTAGGACTCAAAAACATGTAGATCATTACATGGTAAAGGTCTGCCTGAGAACCAGTGCACCACTTGATGATAATGAGAAGCGATAGATAACCAAAGAGACTGTTAAGAAAGATCAACTGTGGCACAAACTGGTACCTAACACCAAGATACAAAATAACTTCACTTTCTTGCCTAGGAATAAAGAACAGAAAAGAAGAAGAAGGGAATATAGTCAGAGGAATAAAGATGGATAGAAAGACAAACCTTATATCCAGTGAGCTGCCAAAAAAGCGGGCATCAAAGTAACTTAATATAATTCCAAGGTTCATCTGAGTCACACCCAACAAAATAGACATTTTCATTTTGAGAGAGTTCAAAAATGGCAGTTCTGAACGGCTTCCACGCCAACTGGGATCAACACCAAATGGATATGGCTCTCGATATTTCACTAAACCAGCAGTGTAGGCATCACTTATAAGAGAAAACAAAACATAAATTAAGCAATCATAGAGCAAAACAAAGAAAATACTTTTTAGATATATCACGACGTATCCAAGATAGGAAAAAGTATAATAAAATGGTGCAAAAACTCATCCGAACAAGTTAAAATTACTATGTTACCATTTAACTTCTATAAGGTTTAAATTATATTGCAGGGTATACAACTAATGTAGTTTCTCAATCGATAACAAATTAACTCTAGAATAATCCATATAAAAGTGCTGTACAGCCATAGTTCCCTGTTGTTCAATCAAAATACTAGTTAAGCTAAAATCTTCTCTCAAGCTCAGAAAGAAGACGACAGCAGTACAACCCTTAGGTCCTTTTTGTCCTTCTGATATATCAAATAACTTATTAAAACCAATCCATCCTAGGGGAACAATTTTATGCCAAAAATCCTGAGCACAAAACCCAAAAAAAATAATCCTAAACAAATGCTACAGCTGCCCCAAAAAAGTAAATTGATCATTTTAAGCTAATCAGAGTCCTAGACAACATATCAACAAATAAGAGCTTCAGGTAAAGTATGTAAAGATTAAGCATGTTGTGAACTAGCATATGAGAATTCTACTTAAAATTAGAAGGTCCCATAGCACATACCTACAAGTAGCGTCCCGGCATCTATAAGCAGACCCACCAAATATGTGATAAGGAACGGAGAAAAATTCATTGTAAATCAGCCCACAGTAAATTGAGAAAAGTGACATCAAAAGTAGTACGTAGCGCCCACCAAACAGCATCTCCATAAAGCTTCCAAGTTTCTATGTACAAACTACCCAAAATCAACTTATTGAAATGCAAGTATTTCATGTCAGAGTGAAATATATGCAACATAACTATGCAAATCACTATCAACTATCATATAAGTAACAATCACAACATTGTGATGAGGAACAAACATCTTTAGCTTGAAATTAATATGATAAATTATTCCAAAATATAAAAGCAACAGAAAAATCAAAACAAATGATAACAATTAATCTTAAACACTGATGCATTAACTGGCATGTGACATGAGTGAATAAATATTTTGAAGCAGGTTTTCCCCAACCAAGAACCATAACTCATATTACAGGCCAAATATACTTTACACATTCTTTCAAACTTCTAGTGCAAGAATTTGGCAGCAAATACCTGATTACTGAGCTTCCTTTCCCGTGCTATTAGGACTAATGCTCCCAATAACAAGCATATTCCATGACCCCAATCCCCAAACATCACCGCAAAAAGAAATGGAAATGTAATAACAGTGTATACTGCAGGATTTGCCTCTTGATATCTAGCAACACTGCCAAATAGAAGTGTTACATTAGATAACATAAATAAATAAATAAGAAGTGCAGAACTCATCAGCTCAATAAATCAATACAATTATTTTAATTGATTCAGTTTACCAAAATGTAGCTACAGTGTAATATCATTAGATAGAATTTCTGATCTTATAGGATTCGTAATATTTTTGGACATAGGGACTTTTTGACATTTTCTTTGTGGACTTCTTGTCCCTCTTCTATGTACATTCCTTAAACTAGATATACTTATTTTGTCTCTGATCACGTTTAAAAGAAAAAAAATTTGGTAACACCAAGTACGAGAGTCAAGATAGAGTCAGGCTTCATCAATTCGGTTAACCAATTCAGTCTAAACTGACATCAAGCAGTCAGCTATCACCACCAGCAACTGAATTATAATATCCATTGAATCAGTTCTTTTAGTTTGGACACACACGAACAAGAAAATGCATTATCCTTGAGTTTTCTGTTCATCATGTAGACAAGACATCTCATAAACCAAAAATCACATACCAGCAAAGAGCATTTGATAAAAATTATACCAGGAAATAACAGTGTCAGAGAAAAATATTGTACACAAAACTCATTATTCAAACTCACTTTCATTCATTTTACAAGTTACATGTGGTCCAGTTGAAAACAAATCTTTTTCCATATAAAAAGCAGGGAAAAAGTAATAGCAGCATGGTAACTAACCCATATGCATCAACAATTTCTTGAAAAGCATTTGTGAAACGGTTCGTTCTAAAATACGTAGGAGGCGATTCCATAGAGTCCATTACGTGAAATATTGTACCAACTTGCGAGTTGCTATCAAATGTTGCACGTTGGAGAACCTCCTGAATCTGTTAAATCATAAACCAAATTCTAATTCAAATAATCTTGCTGGTATCTCTCTTCAGAAAATATGCAAAACAACAGAGAACTAACTGGCGTGTGTAAATCTATACAAAATTAAAATGGAAGAGGCACCCTAAATTACCTGAGCTTTTGCAAAAATAGGACACCAGCCCTCTCCAACAAGACATTTCTTAGTCACATCGAAATTCAGCATATTCAATGTATCATATACAGCCTTCTCTCTTCTTACCTGGGGGTGGAAAAAAAAGTAGTCAATAGGATTTTGTTATCACTGTTTCAAAACACCATAAACTATTGTCATGCAAACATCAAATGTGTTGACAGCTCAACTGAAGCCAAACAAAGGAAAAAAGATAGAGCTGCCTCTTACCATATTCATCCATTTTGTTAGATGAAATCCAATGGAAGTAAGTGCCTTGTTTCTGTGGCGAATGCCAGCATCCAATGTGGCTTCCAATTCAGAAAGACGTGACAGAACCTGCAAATAAAAGCTTGTGTCAACAAAATAAATAAATAAATGAACAAATATTCAGTGCACCTCTTTCGCTTTCTTTTAACATATAAGGTTGCAGTGTATGACTATGAATGCAAGCAAAATTAGATTAAAATTAGTTAAATTCCATAACGAATTCCAAATAATCCTGTACAAAAACCATTTAAGGAACAATGAAAATAGAGATCAATTTGAGCAGAAAATATTTCTTCCATGCATGAAATGGAATCTGCCAGCTTTGCTAAGAACACGCTTACTTCTCTAATAATTTGCCTCTGTTTAGTTAAATCTTCAGAAACAGGATAGCAATTTGCCCCAAAAGCTTCACAGATTTTCAAAATCTTTGTTCTTGCCTGCTCCCCTGAGAAAAATACTACAAATATAGTTTTCTTGACCTGCAACGTGAATACCAGAAGTCAATTACCAGATAATTAATTCATCTTTAAGTGACTAAATAAATCTTCTGATCACAAAAGGTGGGGCAAGTGCAATACAAGGTGAAAAAAGATGCTAAAATTAATATGCAGTTAATATTAATAAGAGAGACTTAAACCATTTCAGCTGTTACAGGATCCATAATCTCTTCATCAGCTGGTGCCTGATTGAAAAGCATATTGCCTCTTGTAGCACGAAACAACATTCTTTCAAATCTAAGAACTTTGGATTTGCAAATAATCCCACTGATAAATCTCAGACCAGACTGATTTGATGGGCCAGCCCTAATATCCTGTATAATGAATAATCTATAATAAATAAAACCATCTGATAAATGTCTGACAAGAAAAGAATTCAAAGGCAACATTGAAATATCAGAAGATACCTGCTCAAGTAATGATGCTGTATCGGCATAGTCATTCATTGAGTACACATTCTCACTTAATTCTGTTTCCTCAGCAACTGCATGACCATTACTTGATACAAGAAAGCCGCCAGCCTGAAATTGCCCCATAAGATAGAAAGGGCATAGAAAAGTATCAATTGTCAAAAGTTTAGAGCCAAGTTATAATTTTATCATTTTAAAATAGGTTAGCTTTTGTCAGAGACATTTGAACTAGACTTTACAGAAATTTAATTAAGGATATATCATGACCAAGAATGAGAATTCCTTCATCAGCCAAACAGGTAAAAGACCATAACTTAATCACTTATGTATTTGTGAACTGTGAAACAACTTTTGGCAACAGCAATGCAGAAACTGTAGATGCTAGAGCTTCTTCCTAAAATCCATCTGATCACAGAAGAAAGCATTTCACAAAAGAAAGCATTCAAACACATCACTGTCTGTGCTAATTTGAAAGGAAACAATATATTTCAGCAGCTAAGCCCACCAAAGTACTTTGTTTTCAGGTTCAGCAGTTGTAATCAATACTAGAAGCACCAACCCAATAGCTTAGTGGTACTAATAGTGAAAACATTCTCTTCAGGTTAAATCAGATATGCTTCATTGTGATAGTAGCGACAGTACATGGGGCGAGGGCAGCTTGAGACGAACAAAGATAAGAAAGATAAACATGTGTGCATACCTAGGATGCCAATTTAACCACAAAAGTAAATGACAATTATTCATAATATATTACCCTAACTCAAACAAGCAGCCTGAATGAATACCTTTTGAAGGACCATTTTGAACTCTAGGAGCTCATTATATGTTTGTCGAAGCTTCTCACTGTTCGAGTTTGTTTCAATTAGCTCATGCTCATGTTCAGCAAGTTGAATCTGAAATTGAGGAAAGAAAACACTGTAAGATTTCATAACCAAGATGAAGTGGTATCAGTAGATGCCTCCTCTAAACAAAAAGCTACAACTTCAAATGACTGATGGAGTAATAAACATGACCAAAACCTAAAACATATCAACAAGATGAGGGATATTATATATATGAACCTCCAATTCCTCCAAGTCAAGATCAGGTCCTGAAACAGGATGCACAGAAGACTGAAGACCGGCTTTATTTATTTGTTCTTTGAAAAATCGTAATTTTCTTGACATCTCTCCGCATCGCTTTACCTGTCAAGAGTCAAAAGACTTCAAACACCATAATACAAGGTATACAATTTTCAAGTACAACATATCAAATTAACAACAAAGATTGCAATAGTAAATTGTGATCGAATATAGAGGCAAACTGTGTTTTAAATACGAAAAAATTTACAAGTGGTTCTGATTCTGCAGCATTTTCAAAACATTCATGCTAAATGTTTATCCTATCTTTTGGCAATTATGAACAATAGAGCACAGATTATAAAAAATTATGATGACTACAGGTTACACCATGCGCTAGTTTATATTAACTAAAGGCATACATACATTGAAACAAATATAATCACTGAGAGACGGGAAACATCAAAAACTGCAGATACAAAGATTTAAGGATAAAGGTAAATAAATGGCTAATACAATACCAACTAACATCTTATAGTATGACAAGATAAAAAATTTTGATAGCAACAATAGCTCTAATAGAGTTCAATACATACCTGATTAACAAATGTTCGCTGAAAAGGGCTTTTGTCAGAATTTAACTGCAAAAGGGGAAAAAAATCATAATGTATCTGATTCAAAACTACAAGAGAACAAAACTCAGTTAAACATACTAGTTTCAAGTTAAGACGAAAATGAAAATCCACAACTATGCCAGCACTTAAAAGTACACAAATAAATTTATTTAAAAACAAAAGGAAAGAAGAAGAAAGATCAGCCTCAGATGAGGTACACAAATGAACCTGATAGTAGATACAATCTGAAATCAGAAAGAGAACATGAATCAGGTACCCCAAAAAAACTTCCTTCAGATATATGAAACCCAGAAAAAAAGGGAGGAAAAAGGATAAGATAAAGAAAAACACTCTTATGGTGCGTTTACTTCATGGAATGGAAACCAGTTTGAATGAGAATGAGCTTGGAATGAGAATGGGCTGGAATGGGAATGAGATTTTAATGTTTACTTGGCAAAAATAAACGAGAATGAGAATGTGCTCGAATGTCATTGATGTGTTTACTTGACAAAATAAATGGAAACGAGGAATGGGTATGAAAATTAATTTACCAAATACCCATAGTATTAAATAATATAATTTTTATTAACTAGATACATGTATGAATATTATTATAAAAATGATATTAATTAAAAAAATAAAATTTTATTAAATTTTATTATGTTTATTATTTTAGTTATTATTAATTATTGTTAATATTATTCTTATTAATATTATCATTATTAACATTTATTATTATTATTAAATTTTATTAACTTTATTATTTTAGTTATTATTAATTATTATTAATATTATTTTTAATAATAATATTATTATTATTAATATTAATAACAACAATAAGGATAATATTGTTAATAATAATAAATTAATTATTTTTATTAATTATTATTTTTATTGCTAATAATAATAATATTAATAAAATAATAATTAGAAGGGTACAAGAGCAAATACATCTTTCATTCCCATTCCCACATTTTCATTCCCTACCCCGTCATGGGAATTAGATTCCCATTCCTTATTCTCAAATTATGTGGGACCCACACATTTTATTCCCATTCCCAAATTACATTTTGCCAAATAAACATGGGTTTCATTCTCATTCCTTCGTTCCCATTCCCCAAACCCACAAGTAAACACACCCTTAAAGTCAAACAAAAACTTGTGTAAAGAAGATTTAATCCCGTCAAAACCATGCATAATTTATTCCTTTCAAACAGGCCATAAGAAACTTAAAAATGCTGTCTTCCAAGCTACCGATCTCTTTTCTGTTTCAAGCCTCAAATTCAAAACTCCAAGTTCCCGAAAACAGGGTCCAATAAGCAAACTTACCCAAATAGATTCACACTTTCCACTGATACATATAAGGCCCAGTAAGTCTAAATGCGATTAAATTGCAGTTTAACAATTGAAAGATATCTACGTATCACAGTGCCTAATATATTGGCTCAAGAAGATAGTGAAATTTTGTTTTGATTAGTACAGAATACTCAAAGCACCCCTACATTTACCCATTCTAGAGAAATTGCAGTCTTATTGCTTACAAAACTATGGGCCTTCAGCCATATTTAGTAAAGCATGCATCTGGATTCTGGAACCATACTTAACAACCAAATTTATGGATCGATCTACCCAAATTGGAAATGATCATTAATTTACATAATTAAATGCAGCCATGAAATCAGGTTCCTTCACTTGAAACCTACACCTCTCATATCTTAACCATAACTGGCAAAGCTAACGCGTCTGATATAAACCAGAATTCAGATAAAAACTAAGTCAAACCTCGAAAAAAAGTCCTAAGACTAAATAAACCATAAACCAAGAGTTCACCTATTAGTATTGAAAATGTGGCATTCAAATCCTAAATTCTTTCGCTCATATATACCTAACATATGTTTAATTAACAAGTAAATTCCAGTCCTGTCCTTAATTTCTCTCCATTTTCACAGCAAACAAACACGAAAAATACATTACTTCAGTTCAACTTAATCAATGCAACCTAGTTGGATCTGACTTAAGACTAATGACAGAAAGAGGAAATAACAAAAATTAAATAATTAGCATTACTGACGCGGGCCATTGAGCCAAAAAAAATATCATTAAACTTCACACTCCAAAATTTTCCATTCCTCTCCTCCATTTTCTCATCAAACTAAACAAACTAAAATACTGCCGAGAACAAGCAAACAGATAAACAATGCATAGATTCATTTCAACACAATTCAAGACAGCGACATCGAATCTGAGTCGATAGAACACTTACATCGCGAAACTGCAAGAGACCGAGTTCGCCGAGATACGAAACGGTTCGTTGAGCAGACTCAACAGGAATGATAAGCTGAACAAACGTCATCTTCTCCGACCGCATCAGATCCATAGGCGGTAAGTCGTCTATGAACCTGTCCATTTTTCTTTTTCTTTCTTGTTCTTCTTCTCGAGAACCAGGCACAAAAAAAACTTAACGTTCTTATTAGATCTAAGTCAGTTTTCTTTTCAGATCTAATAAGGAATGAAAGTGAGTTGCGTTTGGTGTGTGTGGGCTTAATTCTTTTTCAGTTTCGGTACTGCCATTTCGCAACTGTCAATTGAATCGAGAATTTCGCATCACTTCCATTTTTTCAACGGGAGTTTTTCGAACGGAGACTTAACGGAAGGGTTTCCTGTCTTTTCACTACTTGTTGGGGACAGAAATGGAAGTTTGCGCATGAGATTACGGACATTGGACAAAGTCCAATGCGCAATAAAAATATATGTTGTGGTAAAATGCAGTCGGTGCGAACCAGCACCGAATCACATATTCCATTATCAAAAGTTCAAAACTCTAACCATTAAACTGATCTATCTTCGCATTTCACCCGTCTTTTAAAAAGTTTCAGTAACGCATTCACACATGAAACTTGCCTTTAATTTTTTTTTTCCTTGAGTTTATTAAATAAGGATGAGAATGAATTAGAATTGAAATGCGTAAAATTTGAAATGGATAATCACAATATAAAATTTAAAATAAAAAAACATAATCACAATTAAATTATTTATTTAAACTAAAGTAATTGAAATTAAAATGAAATGAATTGCCATCAATGTGTTTCTTTTATATTGGAATCATAAAAATAATAAATTTAATTATATAAATTACTGAAAAATACTTAATTAACTATTATCATAATTAATATTTTATATTTTAATTATTGTGATTATTTATTCAAAAATTATTATTATTAATAAGTATTGTTAATAATATATTAATTAATGGCAAAAAAATTATCATCATTATTATTATTATATTAATTAATCTAATATTTTTTACCATTAATAATAATAATAATAATAACATTAATATAATTATTAATCATAATACCTTTTACCATTAATAAATAATAATATTAACATTAATATATTAATTAATTACTCTTCTTCTTATTATGATTATTATTATTATTATTATTATTAACAACAACAACGGCACCAACTGATCGGAACTGCACCAGTTGTTGCTGTTGGATCACGACAACATCATCATCATCGCCGACATCAATAATCGACACCGGTTGCTGTTGCTTCGTCATCACTGGTTGCTACTGCTGCTAAAAAAGGGGCCGAACAAAGACGACACTAGCGATCAATGATGAAATAAAAACGAGTTTTATGCCCTTAATCTTGCATTTCCAAGTAAACACATGTAAATATCAAATTTTGAGATTTACCTTGATTTGTCATGAATCTGAGCTTGTAAGCTTGTTATGGAGCTTCTACAGAGTTGCTACAACCTCGATCTAGCTCCTGAATTCTTCCTTCAGCTCAAGATTCGGATTATCACAATTTACTGTGCACACAAACGAAAATATCGAAGAGAAAGAGAGAGATGCACTACACTCTCGCTCGCTTTTCAACAGCTTAACTCCCAACATCAAGTTACTTAAATACTATGGCTGAGTGTAGGGACTACCTCATGTGTTAGTACAAATTTGTCCATCCCATTATGAGCTAAAATAACAGAATTAAAGATTATACTTGTCCATAATATACTACTGTATAGGGTATGTGAAAATCAGACTCATTAACAGAATATTTGATCACTTAATAAATGAGTCTATTAAAATTGCTCCTTAATATTCGACATTAGTCACGACATAAAATATAGAAAACAATTAGAATGATTTATGCCAGTCCACAAAATGTGAAAAATAAATCTAACAATCTCCCACTTGGACGGCAGAAGTCATTCTAATAATAGTTTTTAAAAAAATAAAGTAAATGTTTTGAAAAGAACCGAATTAACCAATATGTGACTATAACATAAGGTCAAATGTGAGCAATCACCCAAAACACAAATAAGTCCAAAATGTGCCATAAGTACCAAAATCATATGTGCACCGACAGGATGCTACATACAATAAGATACCTAAAACACGTGACTATATAGTAGTGTACAAGTATAATTATGGAAATGGTATGACAATGTGATCAACATACCTATTTCCATACAGTCCATATGTCTAGCAAAATGAGACAAAAACAAAATATCTCCTAGACCATCGCTTCTTTGTAACTATAATGAGACTCGACCAAAATGTCTCGAGAAGCGAGCTTCCTTTTCATTATAATGAGACTAATGCTAAGATGTCTCAAGGAAGTCGTGCTTTCTTGTAACTCTAATGAGACTGAAACAAAATGTCTCATGAAAGCACGCTGAAGCCAAGCCATAATGCTTCAGTCCATAATGTACATATTGAGACTAAACAAAATGTCTCGGACCACAATATCCTCACTATATACATAATGCCATATTCAACCAAATGTGTACACAATATATGGCATATCAATATCACATAATAATATGCATGCATAATAACAAAATGAGTGATGCATAATCTCATTTAAGTTGTAACTCATAATACAAACCAGAACTCCCACTGACTCAACATATATAAGTGGATTCTAATAATCCCATATGAGTCACATGCTCCTTAAACACTTTTGGAGCTAAAGCTTTAGTAAGTGGATCAGCTAACATGAGTTCTGTAGGTATGTACTCTACTGATACATAAGATAGAGTAATTTTCTCTCTCACAAATAAATATTTAACATCAATGTGTTTGGAACGTGAGGAACTCCCTGTATTGTGAGAGAAAGAAACAGCTGCAGAATTATCACAGTATATTTTTAATGGCCTCGGTATAGCCAATACAAAATCTAGCCCTGCAATAAAATTCTGCATCCATAAAGCTTGACGTGTAGCCTCAAAACATGCTACATATTCTGCCTCCATTGTTGAAGAAGCTATAAGTGTCTGCTTGACACTTTTCCATGATATAGCTCCTCCTGCCATCATGAAGATGTAACCAGATGTGGATTTCTTGTCTTCTAAACACCCTGCGAAATCAGCATCAGAATATCCAACTATATTTAAATAGTCAGATTGCTGATATGTCAATGCAAAATCCTTAGTGGCTTGCAAATATCTTAACACTTTCTTTACAGCCTTCCAGTGTTCATATCCAGGATTGCTCAAGTATCTTCCAAGTACTCCCACTGCAAAAACAATATCAGGGCGAGTACAAACTTGAGCATACATCAAGCTACCCACAATTGATGCATATGGGACTGTTTGCATTCTAGCTTTGTCTACATCATTATTAGGACATTGAGACTTGGAAAGTTTGTCACCTTTTGAAATTGGTGCTTTTCCAGGAGTACAAGACTGTAAGTTGAATCTCTTTAAAACACGATCAATGTAGGCCTTTTGAGACAATCCTAGAACTCCTCTAGATCTGTCACGAAGAATCTCTATCCCTAATACATAATGGGCTTCACCGAGATCTTTCATATCAAAATTGCAGGACAGCATCTGCTTTGTCTCAAGTAAAAAGTCAATGTCATTAGCAGCGAGCAATATATCATCTACATAAAGCACCAAAATGATATACTTGCTTCCACTGACCCCTCAAGTATATACATTGATCAGCAACATTCTCCTGAAAACCATAAGAGGTGATAATGTTATGAAATTTCAAATACCACTGTCTGGATGCCTGCTTAAGTCCATAAATGGACCTTTTAAGCTTACACACCATGTTTTCTTTATCAGGCTCAACAAAACCATCAGGTTGCAGCATATACACATCTTCAGACAAGTTTCCATTAAGAAAAGCTGTCTTCACATCCATCTGATGCAGTTCTAAATTGAAATGAGCTACCAATGCCATGATAATACAGAAAGAGTCTTTAGTAGAAACAGGAGAATAGATATCTGTAAAATCAATACCTTCTCTCTGACTGAAACCCTTGGCCACAAGCCTGGCCTTGTATCTTTCTATTTGACCTCTGACATCTTTCTTGGTTTTGAAAACCCATTTGCAACCAATTGGCCTGCATCCATCTAGTAACTCAACTAAATCCCAAACCCCATTATGGTACATAGATGCCATCTCATCATGCATCACATGTATCCAAGATGAGGATTCTGAACAACCAACATCCTCTTGAAAGGTAACTGGATCAGATGATGAGTCAGCATTAAAATCATGTTCCTGCAAATATACCACATAATCATCAGAAATTGCAAGTCTCCTAACCCTCTCTGATCTCCTCAATTGCATATCAGTGACATCATCCTTTACAGTTGTGGGCTCCAAATTAAGATAAGGTTCAGGATTAACAGAAGAAACATTAGTATGTGGTAATCTCATCACAGAAGTTGGAAAAGATGGAATAGGTAAAACCACATGCTCTTCTCTCAATGTAAGATTGCGAGGCTCAGAACTCCCACTATTGTGGTCATCCTCAAAATAAATGGCACGATCAGACTCAATGATTATAGTAGTGCGGAATGGACAATAAAATCTAGAACCCCTTGAGCATATACAATAGCCAATAAAATGACCACTAATAGTTTTCAGATTAAGTTTCCTTGATTGTGGATTATAAGGCCTCACTTCTGCTTTGCATCCCCAAACATGGAAATGACGAAGACTCGGTCTTTTCCCTGACCACAATTCATATGGAGTTTTGGGCACTTATTTACTGGGTACCTGATTCAAAATATAAGCTGTAGTTCTTAAAGCTTCACCCCACTGAAAATCTGGTAAAGTGGAGTTACATAGCATACACCGCACCATATCAAGAAGGGTACGATTTCTTCTTTCTGCAATTCCATTCTGTTCAGGAGTCCTAGGCATTGTGTACTGAGCTTATATTCCACATTCATGAAGAAATTTAGCAAAAGCTCGAGGATTACGCCCAGTTTCATCATATTGCCCATAGTACTCACCACCTCTGTCTGATCTTACTGCTTTAATTTTCTTGCCCTTTTGGAGCTCAGCATTAGCCTTAAAGGCTTGAAAAGCAGATAAAGATTCAGACTTTTCAGCAAGAAGTTCAACATGACCATAACGAGAAAAGTCATCGATGAAAGTGATAAAGTACTTATAACCTCCGATAGCAGTAGGAGTAAGTGGCCCACAAATGTCTGTATGTATCAAGTCCAGCACCTGTTGACTTCTCTGAGTTCTGTCTTTTCTGATTTTGGCAGTAAGCTTGCCTTTGACACAATCAATACAAGTGTCAAAATCAGAGAATCTAAATTGTGGAGAATACCATCTTTAATGAGCCTTTCCATCCTTTGTTTAGAAATATGACCCAACCGTTTATGCCACAACATAGAGGAGTTTTCATCAACCCTCGCATAATTAGAGCTAACAACATTCATAACATGAGCATTGGATGATGATTCAGTAGCATGAGGAAATAAATCAATCATATATAAGCCATCATATATAGTGCCAGAACCAACTAGCTCTGAATTACGGAATAAGTAAACTTTTCTGTCACCAAAATGAAAAGTATAGCCACATCTATCAAAAATAGATACAGATATTAAGTTTCTCCTAATAGAAGGAATATAAGCTGTATCCAATAGATCCAAAAGATGGCCTGTAGCTAGATGTAGTCTGACAACTCTTATACATTCAACTCTAGCTTTTACTCCATTGCCCATGTGAACTATTAACTCTCCTTCATTGGGCTCCCTCCTGCTTCTGAATTCATGTAAGGAATTCGTTATATTAATAGTTGCACCAGTATCCAATCACCAACTATTAGAAGGAACATCAACAAGATTAGATTCAAAGCCTACAAAAGCTACAGGAATACCTTTCTTTTCCAGCCATGCTTTGAATCCTCTGCACTCAGATTTCTTGTGCCCAGGTTTCTTACAGAAATGACACTTTCCCTTGAAACCTTCAGAAGTGAAACCAGAATTGGTAGAAGCATTACCACGTGAAGTTTTCTTTCCAAACTTCTTTTTCTTGAAAAACCTATTGCTGCCCTTTGAATTGTATTTCTTCACACTGCCACTCTCTTGAGTAGTAGTCATCATCACAGTGTGAGATTTGTCTTTCTTTAATGATTCCTCTTCTTGAACCACATACGCATTCAACTCATCGATATTCCAAACATCTCTCATAGTATTGTATTGGCTTCTCAGATTGCCAAACTATGGTGGAAGAGATTCAAGAATTTGAAAGACCAAGTAGTCATCAGGCAAATGGACATCCATGTCCTTTAGCTTTTATAGTAATGCGCCATCTTAAGGATGTGCTCTCTCGCCCCAGAAACACCATCATACTGGGTATTAGCAAGCAACCTCAGATAATTACCCTTTTCAGCCTTATCTATTTTCCTGAAAGTTCTTCCAACAGCTGCCAAGTAATCTTTGGCCTGTACATATGCAGGGATGCTTTCTCTAATTGTTCTATCAATGGTGTATTTCATTGTTTCCAGACAGTGTCTATTAGATTCATCTCAAGTTGCCCACTCTGCTTTTTCAGCATCAGTGCTCTTATCTGTGGGCTTGGTTGGTTCATCTACCCTTAATGCCAAGTCTCTGTTTAATGTAGACAGATAAAATATAACAGACTCACGCCAGTCCTCGTAATTTTTCCCAGTAAGAGTCTTGATGGAGGCAACTTGGAGAAAAGAAATGAGAAAACAAATTCATACTATAAATAATGATTCTTCATTCTAATTTTCTCCAATAGCAATATAATATGTTAGGCATCCTTTAACAATATAGGAGTGCACTAACCTAAAGATAAAGCAGACAAGTTGAATATAACACCAATATTGACCTATCACCAACAGGATAATTAAGCCACTCAGTAAAGATACCCAACAAATCTCTTTATCTACCCAAGCATCCTACCAAGTAGTGATTTGTCGACAGGACAATATCATCACCCGTATGGATCTCGGTAATAGCAATAATAATCCATCGCATAATTCATAATTAACAATTATAAATGGGCATTTAATTGCAAAACACCAAATAATTTATCATGATTGGTCCTACGATAGGTAGATACACAATCACTCTAAATTGTAGTTTTGCATTATATATACATATTTCATACATTAACAAAAATGAGACTAAATAAATTTGATCAAATACAAATAAATTTTTTTCTTTTAATCAACATATTAAATCAAATAAAATTTTTATATGTCTCAATAAAATGTATGAATACTATGCCCATAAGATTCAATAATGATGGATTATTCTAAATTTAAATTCTGGAAAATCGCCAAAAATTATAAAAAAATTTGGACTAAACTGAAGATTTTTCAGAATTATGGTTACTGCTTTTAATATCAAAAGTTTTGGCCCAAACTGTAACTAAAATAAAATAAGTTATTGGGCCTCAACAACATTTATCAAAATATCAGGGACATAAATGATATTTTATCACGTTGACCATAAGTCAAGGACCCATTTGAACAATTTGCAGAATTCTAAACCGAACCCGAATTTCTAAATGCCATAATTTTCCAGAAATTGGGCCATACTAAAATTTGACAAAGTTCAGGGATCCCAACGATATTATCCCTGCAACTTCATCTTCCGCCTCGGGACGGCTACAGTGGTGTTACAGTAATGCTACAGTAACCTTATTCAGTTCATCCGAATTTTGGCCGTAAAAAATTATGGAAAAATTATATTTTTGCTCCAAAATCATCACTCATGCATTATTTAACATTAATTTGCTCAAATATGCCAAAATTCGAAGAATTCGAAAAATTTGAAATTAAAAGAAAATTTCCATGAGTGAGATTTCATCAACAAATCAACCATGACTTACAAGGAAATGCATAACCTTGAGCTCTGATACCAGTTGATGAAATAAAAACGAGTTTTATGCCTTTAATCTTGTATTTCCAAGTAAACATATGTAAATATCAAATTTTGAGATTTACCTTGATTTGTCATGAATCTGAGCTTGTAAGCTTGTTATGGAGCTTCTACAGAGTTGATACAACCTCGATCTAGCTCCTGAATTCTTCCTTCAGCTCAAGATTCGGATTATCACAATTCCCCATCAGGCACACAAACGAAAATATCAAGAGAGAAAGAGAGAGATCACAGACTACACTCTTGCCTCGCTTTTCTCAGCTTAACTCCCAATCAAGTTACTTAAATACTATGGTGAGTAGGATCCTGTGTTAGTACAAATTTGTCCATCCCATTATGAGCTAAAATAACAGAATTAAAGATTATACTTGTCCATAATATACTACTGTATAGGGTATGTGAAAATCAGACTCATTAACATAATATTTGATCACTTAATAAATGAGTCTATTAAAATTGCTCCTTAATATTCGACATTAGTCACGTATTAATTCGGTAAAATATAGAAAATAATTAGAATGATTTATGCCAGTCCACAAAATGTGAAAAATAAATCTAACAATCAATTGTTGCTCCACAATTCACGAAGACAGTGTTACTGGATCGCGATTGTTACTGCTCGATTTGGCAGCGATGGTTTGGCTGCTGAGATTTGCTTAGTTTTTTTGCTGCAATTTCATTATATATATATATATGGAAGGATATTTTCAAAATTTTGAAATGTTAACGAGACAAAATCGTCATTCTTGGGCATGGCAGACCAATTCCCAACCCTATTCCTCATTCCTCATTATCAAATTGAAATAGACCCCACAATTCTTATTTAGATTACTGCATATATTTTGTGAAATAAACACCATTAATAATTCAGAATCCAAATTATGATTCACTAATTTAAAAAATAAACACACCGTCAGTGTTTTCAAATAATATGAGATTATAGATGGGCATGGCACAACCGATTAATGACCATGTTAGGCCAATCATTTTGGGCCATACATCGTGCCATGCTCAAGCGCAACATGGCTATTCTGAGGCACGACATGGTAATGCGCACGCACAGACATAAGCCCATTAACAGCCCATCGTGAGCTCTTTTTTGTTAATTTCTTGTGTTGCTTTGTTATAGAAAATAAAATACAAAGTTGAAAATTTGAAGTTCAAATTTTAAAAAGTTAAGTTTGAAATTTTGCAATGTCTTATAAATTTCTAATTTCATATTGATAAATCTATTATTAAGTGATTTAAGTTAACTTTAATTGAATGATCTAAATCATTATTAATAATTTAACTTTTAAAGAATAAATTGAATTATTACTCAATTAAATAAAAATTTGTTAGTGATTTTTAATCACTTAAGATCTCGTAAGTAAAAATATTAAATGAATAATAAATAGAAAATATAGATCAAGAAAAAAAGCTAGTTACACAGTAGAAGAGTTTACATAGAAAACTACTATACCAGAGAAAAACCATGGCCAATATGAACAACAAGAGAATAATTCACAGTGTAAAAAATTATTATAATAATTCTAGTATTTTCTAACAGGTAAAACTCTAATAACACTCAATCTTTTAATATACCTATCATTTCTTTTATACTATAAACAATTTACTTTTATATATATATATATATATATATATATATATATATATATATACATATAAATGGATATTATATCATGTAAATTAGTAAACCCAATCTTCTCATATATAGGATGGACAAAAAAGTCTGAACCGGTCTTACCTAAGCTCGTGGGCTTTAGGCCTGGCCCGAGTTATAAGGCCATGGACATGGGTAAAAAAATTTTAAGGCCACTATGAATGGGTCTAGTTAATTTACAATTTATATAATTTATAATTTTGTAAGCATTATTTATAGTTCATTATGTTGTGTTACTAGCATTTTGTATATTAAACTATTAATTTATAATGTATTGAATAATAATCTTTAATTTAAGTTTTTTTTAGCTTTTGACTTTATCTAAAAATATAATGAAACAAGCCCAACCTAGACACCTCTAGGATTGGCCTAAGCTTAGCCCGTCTAATTTTGGATGGAATTTTAGAGAACCCGGACATATTACCAACAATTCTCATAATTTGTCATCCCTATATCTATATAGTGATTAATACTTATAGAAAAATATTTATTGTAGGAGAAGTACTCATTTCATCATACAAGTTGTTGTATTCCTTTTTGAATAAGTTAAATCCTAAAAAGAAAATATTTATTCTTTAAATATGAATCCTCCTAAAGAAGAAACTATATTAGAAAAACTTTATTTTAAAAAAAGACATATTTCTTAATAAAAATAACAATATTTGAGGGATAAATAAAATAAAATATTTATTTTTATGAAATGAAAACGTACAAGTTACAAATAACATAAAATATAGGCGTAATTTACATCATTAGAGTTTAATTTTCCTTAAGAATAAAATATCTTAGGAAATCTTTATTGGAAAAATGAGACAAATTGGGTAATTAAAGATAACAATATTTGATAGATAAATATTTATTTTTATGAAACAAAAACCTATAAATTACAAATAAGATAAAGTACGTGTAATTTACATCATTATAATAACAGCACAGCCCGACTAGGTAGGCATCCACTTAACTATCTATCAATTGCATATAACAACTATTTTAAACAATAAAAGCATTAGCAAATTTTAATATTCGTTGTTGTTATCATCGTATCAACTTTAACAAGAGTATAATCATTGTCACATAAGTTTTAATTCATAAGTTATATTTATTTTATCCAATATTTTTTTTTTAATAGGAAAGAACAACTTTCATTAAATCAACTGCTGATTACAGACAAAATTTTAGGGGGAAAGGGTTCCTGCCAACCACAATTCTCACCACTAACCACTGCTATTTTGGCTGGAGCATGAGCAATTACATTGCTTTCTCTTGGAATATGCTGTATTTTGAGCAAGTTTCCTTCCTTTAGCATTTCGCTTTGGATATCTTCTATGATCCAGCAAATTTCAGTATTGTTGCTTGCCTTATTGATCCAATATTATTATTGTTGAAATTATTTAAATCATAATTAATTTAGTGACTTTTTTATATAATTAAATTTTGGTAGCTTTAACTCTTATAACAATTCGACAAATTACAACTAAAATTGGATTTGTATAACTAATTAGTGTTTTATATTTTAAAACTATAAATTATGCTATTAAATTAGAATTAAATTTATGATATTTATAAATAATATGTCGTTTCTTCTACACTCATTAAGGTTATGTTATGTTTATGTTTTTATTTGTTTTATTAAAAGAAATTAATATTTTTTAAATTAAAGAATTAATTAAAAGCACTATAGTTTATTTTAGTTTTATATATTATTCTTATGCTAACTGACAATCAAATTTGTCTAGCCAAATGAATATGGGCCATTAACTTACAGTTAGAGATGGCAAAAATTCCTCAAGTTAGAGATGTCAAAAATTCCTCAATTTCTTATTCAAGGAAATGACAAAGATAAGGAGGAATCCCTCTACCCTCCTCATTTTCCCATTTCCCAATTTTAAATTTTAATTGATTTTTTTAGAACTAAGAGTGAATAGATAATAAAATTTAAATTGTAAAATATTAAATATTAGAGTAAATAACAAATATTAAAATATTTATGCAAATAATATAATAATATAAATACTAGACTTAATATAATTATATAAAAATATAAAAATATTTTTCTAAAACTTTAAAGTAATTTAGATTTAATCACAGCCCAAAGCCCACAATCCCACGAGCCACAATCCACAATCCACAATCCACAAATCAAATTATAAGACAATCTCTCATGGTCTCACTTATTCTTTGCAGATTATTCATGCCGTAGCAGGCACCGATTCATCTTTATATCATTATAATGCAGTAACATGTCACGTTGTCAGTGGCCGAACTTGTCACGACTTCAGCCAGCAATCCTGCTCTCGATGTTCGTCAAGCTATAGTCAGTGGCCAAGAGATACCATTGCTCATGGACAATACTCATGCCGATATTGTATAAAAATCGTATTATTTGAACTTTGTTTTAAAAATTATTATTTGAATATTATATATACTAAAATTTTGATAGAATAGAATGAAATAAAATCTATTCATGATCATTCTCATTTTATTTTTATATTTTTACGTTAATATGATTAAATTTCTCAAGTAATTCTAATAGAGACAAAAGAGGAAATAAAGATATATACAGAATACCAGAATGGGTACGAGGAGACGCCATCCCCTGCCCTCCCACCCTTTCTCGTTGCCGCCTAGCATAAAAAAATTGTGAAATTAAGGCTCACGGGTTGGCCCAAAAACAGCCCACATGGGACTGTGGGCCGGCATGACCATACCCATGGACCGGGCTGTGCCTAAAAAACAATTGTTACACCGGATTCTCCTTAACGGGCCGTGCCTAAGGGCCCAAAACATATCTTGGAGGTGTTCTCCGAAAACTATTCGGGAGGCATTCGCCAATTTTGCGTAATTATGACCCGATTCCTTGCTTGAGCGAGGCAGAGTTTATCACCGACGATAACATTATTAAAGAGCTTGATGGTTGTTCCTTTCCCCACCTCCCTTCTGTTCAGTCAAGGAAATTTATAAACTGAGCTAATTGGCACCCACTACCATTGTAAATCTTCAAGTATGATGTCTTATTCATTTTAAAAATAAAAAATGATCTTCATTTAAGAAGAGATAATAAATAAAGCAAGGCCACAATTAACTACGCCCATTGCCCATTCATGATATACAGGTTATCACATAGACATTGTCGCCTAGAAAACTCCATGTGGACACAAGAGTAGCGAGCCAAGATTACCGATAAATAAATACCACTCTGCATACAGCTTTTTGCCATCTTTTATTATTTTTCTGTAAGTCTCTCGTTTTTACTCAAATCTTTCGTATGTTACTTATTCCATTTCACTAAAATTACGTGCATTTTTGCTTCGTTCTTGTTGGATATCTTAATTATTTAAACTTTTTTAGCTTTATTGAATTCAATTCATGGTCTCAAAATCGCATTAAACAGGACCTTTGAACCGGAAAGGATCATAATAATTTTCATCCTTCTGAAAGTTTGATGACAGTTTTATTCTATTTCACTAGTGCGAATTTCTTCTGGACTAATCAAAATCGCATTATGATTTGGTTTACTTGTTAATTGCAGTTTTGTTTGTTTGCGAGTTTCTAGTGTGATAGAAACAATAGATCTATTAAGGGATTGGATATTATTGGCACAATTTTTACATACTGATTTTTTTTTTCCCTCGTCATCCTTTGAAGCCGTGGTTTTTCTTCAATATAGGAGTTTTCCACGTAAATTAATTGGTTTTATTCTCTATCTATATTTTTTGCTCATTATTGTTTGATATTTTTGCTTGTGAGATCTTGGATGGGATTAAAAATTGCTGACAATACACTTGTAATCTATCATAGATGGATATATATTTTGCTAGGTTTATTGTTTTTATACAAAATCCTTATGTTATTTCTGTCTCTTTTTTTTTCTGTACTTAGTCCAGAATCACAAGAAATTTTAATGTTTAAATGGGTGACGATTTAATCTGATGTTTATTTGATTAGGAATCAGTTGATTGATATCTGCATAATGGGAAAATCTGCAGCTGATGAGAAGATCCTAAGCTACAACGATGTTGTTCTTAGGAGATCAGATTTGGACATCCTGAGTGGCCCATATTTTCTGAATGACAGAATCATCGAGTTTTATTTTAGCTATCTTTCATTATGCCATGTTTCACAAGACATCCTACTGGTTCCGCCTTCAATTGCTTTCTGGATATTAAATTGCCCAGATGCTACATATCTGAAGGAGTTCATAGAACCGCTTAAATTGCCGGAGAAGAAACTGGTGATCTTTCCTGTTAATGACAATGATGACATGAGTCTTGCTGAAGGCGGAAGTCACTGGAGCTTAATCGTGTATGAGAGAAATGGTAGTGTGTTTGTGCATCATGATAGCAATCACGGGATGAATAAAATAAAAGCGAGAAAACTTTTTTCAGCTGTGATTGGATTTATGGGTGATTCAACTTCAGCATCTAAAGCCAAGTATTTGGATTGTGTTGACTCACCACAACAAACCAATGGTTATGATTGTGGAGTATATGTTATTGCCATTGCAAGAGCTATATGTTGCTGGTATGAGAGTAGTGAACACAAAGATGCCGAGGGTATGTGGTTTTCTTTTGTGAAGGAGCAGGTTACTTCTGCTGTTGTCTCTCATATGAGAAAGGAGATTCTACAGTTGATTAAAGGCCTCATGGAAAAGAAATAGGACCTATGACCTATCTGTCGCCTTTTATTTGAACTCATACTGAGACCTGAAATTGATGTCTCATTTTTACAGACACCAGGCCAATTAACATTCTTAGATTGTGCATCTCAACATTCACCAATGACTACCTTTTGTTTTATCGACAACCTGAACAATCTTGCATGAACATAGAGATAGTATGTTTACAAGAAAATAGTTTCATTCCTTACTTGCTTTCAGGCTTTCAGTGGTCACATTGTTGTGCAAATTGTTCTAAAGGCACCAGAGTGCTTTGTGTGTTTTTGACCTTTGCTCTGTCAGAATGTTGTGAGAGAATGAAGCTTCTTGCTCTTGGATGTATATGGAACTTCTCTTTACTTTTCGTGTTTCAGGTTTGCTTATTTGGAGTTTCCTTTTACAGTTGTTCTCAGTTGCAAGAGAATATTGGTATGTTATCTGTATTATTTGATACCATCCTCAGGATGTTGCTAGTTTCGTAGCAGAGAATATTGCTGACAGAAACTTGCTCATAACAGTTCATGTGCATTTTGGTTTTAACACTACGCATCCAAGCAGTTCACTCACCTAGAAAACTTCTCAGTAGGTTTAAGTATTGATCAATTGTCTAACAATGAGTACCAGCTTGATCTTTTATAAGATCATGCATTTCCAGCCAGGAATTATGATTGACCACACATTTCATAGCGAAGTACATTACGGAAAGTTCATCCAGTCACTAAATTTTGAAGGTTTCTTACTACTTTGAAGAGTTAAAAAGGATAAATTTTTTTCAGATTTTGGATCTCCAAAACTGAGGATTATGTATTTTTGATCAATTCCCGACTTCCTTTCACCGTAAAACATAAAACCTCATAGAATACACTGCATTCCATTCGCAAGAGCTGTCATCCTCGTCCATTCAGTGATGGTTACTAAGGTGTGCAAAAAAACAGTGCTTAGATATCAAGAAACAAATAAATTGCACTTCTGAAAGATTTCCTTCATACGCGAAGAGAACAAAGAATACACAAAATAAGAATATAACAAATAAGAGAGTAGAAAAGAAACCCTTCTCCAACTGGAATTCCTATAAGTAAAACAAGGCTACAAAATTGCATCAAATCTGACAATAAGCGAGAATCTGTACTAGCAGGAGCATCCAAGCACCAAATGAGTGGTTGCATCACCTCAAAACCTTTTAGAAACTCATAACATTACGAAAATATGAAAAACTGTGCATGGCAATGGTTTAAAGTTTTATATCACATTATTGACTCTTCTTAGGGCCCTGCATCAGCATTACAAGAAGACGGAGAAGGTATTAGAAATTAAACCACAAGTTGAATTTATGGAGCAAAAATATCAGTAATCCAATTTGATGGAAGCAATCAGGTAACTTTTGATCCAGAAATAAAGTCTAGCATAACCCATTCCTTTTCTAATGCTGCACAAACAACCTTTTGTATGTTTAATGTACACCTACATAGAGAGACCTAGACTCAAAAACAAGTTCTGAACTCTGAAAAGTAATAGTAATGAGTAAATAGACCCATGATGGATAAGAACAAAGTTTCCGCAACCACTTTCATGAAACACGATACGGAATGCGTCCAGCTTTATAAAAGAAGCTCTAAAATATTCAGTAGACCAACTTCAATCTCTTTCCATCATGTTCATTGTAATCGTTTTTTTTTTTAATTAGGTGCTGGGAGTTAAGACCATGTTGGGCTAGTCAAAATAACTATAAGGATCCCGGTTAATCATCTCTGATCAATTTTAGAGATATTTTTATTGGTGCTCCAAAATAAAAAAAATTCTTCATCCTAATAATCTTCAGAACTTTATTTTGATTGCTGGATTTTGACTAAATTTGACGTGGCATTTCCACTCTAAACTACCTAATTAAAAGTACTTAACCAATACATAACATACACTGCAAAACCCCTTATTTACAAAGCCAATTAGAACCTGCTACCAGATTGAACTGCAAAGTAGACAAGAGTTCGCCGTATGGGTTTGAACCAATCCAAATTTGCCACCTCAGGATGGTGGGGAGACCATTTGCCGATGTTTGATGAATAATTGTTATTGCTACTGTCATCAAACCCATTCAGAAAAAAAGAGTAATACTATGCTCTCTCGGTAAGGATACAGAGTAGCCCAATTGATGTGACATCTTACGTCTCACCAATTGATTGGCTTTGTAAAAATAATTAGCAATAAAATCAATTATGCCAATGCATGACAAGAAATGATTGGTGACATATCAATCGGGATACAAACAAAGTATCACAGTAAGCATAGCATTACTGTTCACAGAAATGAAACCTGTAATATTAAGTACTTGCTAACATTCTCAAAAATTGGATTCTTACCATAATTACAAGCATTCATATCAAGGTACTATGGTAGTGTCGATAGGATAGCTCCCCAAAACTCGCAGGAAAGTAGCAAACTCCTGCCAAGTGTGTCAATTCCTTTATCCATAATTAAAATTTATTGTCTTAAGAGTGATGAAAAGTTTTTGATGGAAAGATAAACGAAAGAAACCTTCAAATGCCTCAGAGCATTTTGTGCCTTCTGATCAGCCATTGATGCTTCAAAATCCACATAGAAAAGATAATCAAAGTATCTGCAAAAGAATAAGACAACATCATTAAGCTGGAGAGGAGGGGGGATGTCATAATTGAAAATATGACAATTGAAGGAACAAAATATATAGTTGCCATGGAAATAAAATGCAGCTAAAATATTGGTAAAATTACTTTCCAAACCCGCCATTGTCATCAGATGATCGCAAGGGCTGATTCCTCAGAGGACGGCTTTCAATCTTGTTGAGGAAAACATAGAAATGCTATCAGCATATCCAAGCTATAGATATTCAAATGCAATTTCAAAGAAGACAAGAAAACAATAAATAACAAAGAGACGTGTAATCCAGGATGATAAAAAACAAACCTTTGTAAGGTTGATTTGCCTCAAAGCAAATACAGCAAGTGCCTTGAAAAGCATTCCAGGACCCTCCTCCAATGAGAAAACTATACTTGTCTATGAAATCAAAAGCCACATTAATTACACAAGCTCCGCTGGTAATATCTAAGCATATTGATTTGAAATAATAGCATATTAAGTAGAAATGTAAGCACTTGTATTATCCAAAAGGGTCTAACCTTGAATGGTCTATCAGTGCCTGGAATAATGGGCTCCCTAGCTAGCATTAGAAATCGAGTAACATTATCACAATCATCCTATAAAATGAGCTCGCGTGAATTACACAATGCATTATCCCACCAGCAAGCTAAGATAATCAATCGAATTTAAAATTCTGAACACATACCTGAATATCCTCAGCAAGTATATTTAAACCATAGATTGCTGCAGCAGAAGAGCTAGCAACAGCTCCCACATCTTTTAGTTGCTCAAATGATACATGCTAAATGTAACAACAATTTCAGCTACAACTATAAACAAGCAATTAAATTTGAAATATCTATGACTTCAAATGATTATAGAATATAATTGACTCTGACTAGGTTGACCAAGAGGACAACCGAGCTGCGACTAACAAAAGTGGTTTCCACCCATTCCCTAAACAGATAAATATGTCCACATATGATACTTTTTTGGAAGGCAAGAAGGGTAGAATACACCATCTATAATCATTGTATCTCATTATTTTCAGCTCCACAATTCAAAAAAAGTAGAAGACTAGTAACTGAACTGTCAAATCTAGGCCTACCTTTGCAGCACCTGCAGTATCGTCCACTGCTTCCCTGACTAGCCCTAATCTCGTTAGTGTGTTCTCACATTGAGCAAGAGCCTGAAAAGTTGCAAAATAATTAAAAACATAACACCAAAACAAAAAAATAAAACATCAGTCAAAGAGTATCGTACAACAAACCTGAGGATGGCTTAGAACCCTTTTCAAGTCCTCAACTTTAACACCATGATTAGCTAGTAGGCAATGACGGACAGCAAATTTAACTTCCCCTACTATGTGCAACCTGTGCCGGAGTAAGAGATCATAATTTCTGTGGATGCTGCCACCCAAAGAATTCTCAATTGGTAAAACTGCTCTGTCTACAAGCCACCTCTCAGCAGCCTGCAATTTAGCCCAAAGATTTAAAAAATAAAAAAGACAGAGAAAAGTTTACACTATCTGAAACCATATTTATTTTCGTTCATTCAAGCATAGATTCTTTTAGTTATATGAAAGAACTTATAACCAGTGCTCTTGACTGTTACAAACATTTCAGCCACTCTTAAAACATCTATTTTATTCATATCCTATGCTTGTTATTAAAAAAAAAAAAGGGTGGCATTTAATATGCTTGCCTAATTTCACCAAAATTTAAAACTAATTCAGCATAATTTAATAAGTAAATAAATGGCAATACAGAAACCAAACAATTACTTCAAAAGCAGTGTCAAATTGCTCGCAAGGAACCGCTTCGCAATTTGGGTATGCTTTCTCTGCTGCTGACTCGCTGTAAGCTCCACGAACTCCCTTCAATTATAATTATCAATCAAATATTTACAAAATCTCATCAAGTCATAAAATTTTTCAAAATTATACATAAGTAGCTGCGGTTTTGCGGAAATGAAACAAATACCTGGTACGCAACTCGAAGGCGCAACCCGTCGGATACAAAATTTGAAAACTGAGCCGAGGATAAAGGCCCTGAAACATAAACCAAACGCTATACAATAATTTAAAAAAAAAAAAAAAGAGAGCGAGAGAGTATAAAATCAAATAAAAGCGAATAAAGGAGAAGGACAAGATGGATATTTCTCATACGGGGAAGCGAATTCAACGAATCCTTAGAAACGACGTCCTCTTCATCATCATCGAGAATGCTCTGCGGGTGAAGCGGCGGAACGGTTTTGTTATTGTTACCGCCGATTTTCTCATCGTTTCGGCTAATAGAGGCCTTAACGGTAACGTTACGCCGCTGTGTGATGTTAAGCGGACGGAATCTGATAGTGCCTTTTGGTGTTTGATCCGACGGAGAGGGTTTAGCGGTGATCTGTGGTGAAAGTGGGGTCAGCTGTGATCGCGCAACGGAAGCCGCCATTAGTTAACGCGTAAGACAGCGAGACTGAGCCAAAGGAATGTATATATATATAATAAGGCGGGGGCGCTGTTTGAAAGCAAAGGAATGTAGCGTACAGTGTGAATCGGTCCTCTTTTATTTTCTTTTTCTCGAATAGATTTTTTGGGATTGTAGTGTCTGCGGTATCTTTTCCTATGATTCGTTTCTTTTACCGTTTTTGTAAGCTCGGTGGCTTGCGCTTTTTTTTTTTTAATATTGGTTTTAATATTGATTATACATAGTACATAAATATTTATAATTATTATTATATTAAATATTATATTAATATTTATAATTAAATATATAACTGAAATTTATATTATTATATTAAATTTAATAAAATATATTTTCAGATAAATAACCTTCACAGATGAAGAATGTCCCTACTACACTCGCATTTCATTAAAAAAAATATTTATCTTAGAGAAAGAACCCAATCTGGGCCCAATGGCTGGTGGCTTGTACTTACCCTAACTACCCCCAGCAAATTTTGGTTACCCACTCTAGGAAAGAACAATATGAATATGTGTGTGTGTGTTTTATTTTTCTTTAAATTTTGTTACACCAAACACAAATTACACTGTGATTCAGAATAAATCTAGAAACAGGTTAAATGCAAAATAAAATAAAATAAAAATAAAAACAAAAAATCTAGAAACAGGTTAAGACCAGTTTGTCAATTACAATAATCAGTTTATAAAGGACTTATGAATTTAATCTAGAGGGACTTAGCACAAGTACACAAATCTAGAACGATGCTGGCATGTCAGTAGCAGTTGTGTCGAAAGTTTTTTCATCATGATCAAATGAGAATTAGAGAAGAATTTTTTTTCTTTTTAATTAGTGATAAAAGGTAATGATAAAAAGAGGGATATCAAATTTTTTAAGGGAAAATGAGAGACATTAAAAATAAATGGATACAAATAATAACTAACGTAAAGAAATTAGAGATAAGAATGATTTGTTTAAATAATATAAACCAAAAGTTATTTGACTAGAGTATGAAAATCATTAGAAGTAATAAGGGGAAAAAAGGAAATTAATCGTAATGTATATATTTAATAGCCCCATCCATCCAATAAATCATGGATATTTAACCAAATTTTAAAAAGTCTAGAAGACTCAAATGTAATTTAAACAGGCTATCATCGAAATTTTTTTTTTATAAACAGAAATGCTATCAGCACCCTCTTTCTATTTATATCCTATTTAATTTCTAGAAATAACCTTTATTGCTCTTCTTCCTCAGTAAATCTAGTGAGCTACTTTCTCTCACCCATTTCAACCTTTTTTTAACTTCTCTCGTCTAGTATTTATCTGTTGCTTTTCTTCTTCAATAAACTCCATTCTCCCTCTCCCATTTCATTTCGGAAAGAAATAAAACATACATAAAATTTGTCTGTCCTTTAGGATGCTCATAAACTTAATAATCTAGGGAAACATCAAAAAATTATCTTTAAAAAGTGAATAAAATTTAGTTAAATCAAATTCTTAATTTTTTTAATTGACTTCTTTTTTGTTTGCAAACTTTATAGATTTCAACTGTTCGTGACGGAAAAAGACACTGAGAGCAAAATGTATGCGGCGGGTTTAATTAGATAAGTTTTAATTTTTAATGTAATTTAGTATATAGACGATAAAATTATAAGTACATAAAAATAGGAGTTTTATAAAAGAAAAGGAGGGATGACAATAGTATCATTCTTTTTTAAAATTGAAAACTTAGAAGATATTACAAATTAAGATTAGATCATTCTTAGAACAATTTAAAAGTTCATCCTAATTTGAGTCTTCATTAAATTTGTCATCAAGATCATGACAAACTATTTTGAAAGCACCTCTATAACAAATATCTTACCAAAAACATCGTATATGTATCCAATTTTAGCTCTATGACATATCTCATCAGCTCTTTCAAGCATTGTCAAAAAAGAAAAAAATTATCCTAACAGTTAATACATTTTTTTTTTTGGGGGTAAAAATGGATAGTCTATGACATGAAACCATCCAAATATGGACTTCCTTGGCGTCTTCAATTTCGAATAGTAATTGCAAACCCAATTCATAATGGTTTAAAAAAGTATATCTTTTTTTTTTGTTTTTATTCTTTTATCAAAGCCAGCTCATTCAATCAATATTTTTGTAGCCATAACTACCTGGATCAGGATCCTCTCCTGATCTGAGCACTTCTAATCTTTTACAGATCTTGTGCCACCTGTATTTTAGTGTTAGTGGATGATTGTGATTTAACTACTTTTTCTTTTTAACTTATTAACTACCAATCATATTAATAGGTTTTGCTCAGATAAAAATCAGATCAGGAGAGGATCCTGATCCATAACTACCTAAGCTGTGTAAAATGTTAATCAAGTCATATCAATTAATTTTATTTAAAAAAAAAAAGTTAACCTTATCAACTATTTATTTTCTTTAATTTATTATTCTTCACAAATATAATAATTGCATTGCAGAGGCTGATGGCAGATCGATAGAATAACGAAGGGTTAGTTCGAATCTAAATATATAAATGTACATACAAAAATATATTTCATAAATTTACGCCTACTAGAGATGAGATCAACATGTCTTATCATTTGAAGAGATGAGGCCATTAAATATCAAAATTATCTATAAATATCGAGGCATAAATCTATCAAGATCATCATGCCCATCAGTTAGGTAGTTAGCTGGGCCTGAAACAAGTGAAGTGTTTTAGTCATTCGTGAACCAGCGAAAGGACGAAGCTTGCTTGAGCCTTGGAGCCTACGTGAGCCTGAAAAGACAAAAGCAAAACAACGCTGGGAGCCAGAGGCCTTTCGTGGTCCTGGACTCCTAATCCAGCCAACTTTGGACCTATCTATGCCTATATGATAATGATTGATTAATGAATGACCCCATAAAAATCTTATCGTGTATGCCGAAGTTGTTGGGCTTAGGCTGCAAATTTAGGAGCAATTACTATGTCAGTCCGTGAGAGTAAGCAGCAATAATTTAGAAATGATTTTGGAGATTTGGTTTTGGTCATTTTCAAGGGCTAATACTAGACATTGACGCTGAAAAAGTAGCACAAAATTGACGGTCTAAAACGGTGCCAAACATGTCTACGAATCGTGTCATGTCCCTAGGTGAGGACGGTGTTGAAGTTTGTTGCTTGAGTTGAAAGGATCAAATTTGGAAGATGTTGAATTACAAATATGGTACGGATATTTTAGGGACTGATTTTTAAAAAAAATGCCAAAGAAATTAAAGATGTCATTCACATGGAATTGGAGAAATAGGTAATAATAATATCAAAGACTATTCTTAATAATATAAACAACCAAAAGCAAAAACGCTATTCTCGAATAACATTAAATTATTAAAAAAATTAAACATTAAGTTCTTTCTTTTCTCTTTTTTTTTTTTTTTTCCCCAAATGGATCAAATGCTTCTCTAACTATAAAATCATTATAAAAACTACTTTCAAGGGTTTTACAATACGAGGTTAGTGATATTACAATTAGAACATTATAAAAAAAATTTCTACATCGACGATGAGATGCACACAATTAAGATATCTAATGCTTAAACGGGTTATATCTAATTTCAAATATTTCGAAGTAAATAAATTCCCACCATCGGAGAAGTTGAGGAAATGATTTTCAATCAAGCTATTGAGTGGATTCTATTTAAAAATAGTTTTAATGATATTAAAAGTACACCCAAGCACATCACAAGTTAAACTTCCTAGGCCAATATTTAGCTTCATGCTTGTGACATTCAGTCATTCATGGAGGGTGTAATTCAACGAAAGAATTAAAGCCAATTGTACTCCATGCACGATCTGTATAACAACAGTTCTCTAAATATTATCCAAAATCTAGTACATTGGGGCAAAGTCTTAATCACGAAGAATACTATTCTCTCTCGTGGACCTGATTTTAATCACTTATTGTGGAACACGTAATTGACGTGGCTCCATGTGCAATGTCACTGTTTGCTACTTTTTTGTCAATGGAGTTCTGGTGTGACTGAGACCAGGTGAAGAAAAGAATCTTTGTTTTTATTTTTTATATTAAAAAAAAGTTTTAAATTTTAATTGTAATGATTGGACTTCACATTTAACCTATATATGGCAATAATCTATGTTTTAGAAATTGTTCGTATATGGCGTGATAATTCACACACACATACGCCCGTTAATATTATAAGTTAAGCCCAACAAAATTCTTGGTTGCCCATTTTCAAAATTTGAAATTCTGATTCAAAACGGCCGTGATACGATTTGATCCATGTGCCATAAAGTTGCAAATGAACTAGGCCATCATTTTATATTTTATTCTAGATGAAGATCTAGAACAATTGTGATTGAAGACTGCGGCATAGAATATTCATCATATGTCCATTATGAAGATAGGCGTAACACAAATTTATTTATTGCCAAAAGCGTACAAAATAGTTAAGACTAGGTATAATCCTCTTTTGTTCCCTCTCCCCCAAAAAAAAAAAAAAAAATCAGTAAATTATTCAAATTGAGTAAATTCTTGCTTATTGCATGTAGAGGCCGGTATAGGTTAGGTTGGACCAAGTTTATGAAATTTCAATTCAAACTAATATTGACTGGGTTAAGGAAAAAATCATCTCAGCCTAATTCTTAAATCATTGAGTTATGATGGGTTGAGTTGATTAAAATAAAAAATTTAAAATTCCAACATAGGCAAAGATTGAAAAATAACTATTTGATAATTAAAATTAATTTCAAATAGGAAAAAATATTAATTCTCTTTCATGACACTAAATGTTGTCCATTATATATTTGTGCCAAACATCTATTAATAAACAGGGCAACAAAAATAAAGATTGTAAAAAAAAAAAACTATATAACGTGATATTTGAAAATCTATCAATTTACTATTTAGTGAAAATTTGGGTTTGATTTATAAATTTTGAATCTAAAGAATTTAATCAAATCAGGTTTAATAAAGAAAAATTGAAAAGAGTCTCTTTCATAAAAATGGTTAGGTTGATGGTTAATATTAATTTTATTATGACTCTTATTGCTCTTGGGTTAAGATTGGGTGAGGTTAGGTTCATGTTAATGAATTCAACCCAATCATTAATTGGGTTGAAAAAAAATTAATCCAATCAAGTCATCTAAATTTAATAGAATCGAGTTGGATTGGATTTGCACACTCTAATTACAAAGAAATTCTAGAATACATCTGTTGTACCATGTCAGTCATACAATAAGATGTCAGTCATACAATAAGAAAATAATGTCATGACATGTGTGCATTTACTTTTGTGAACCATCATGCAAGTAGTGGTTGTATTAAACTCAATTACACATACTATGCATGCACCAATTAGTTGTAATACAACATATATATTATAGAATTTCTCCTAATTACATGTAGATAATTGATATGATTATAGAGCACGTTATTATGTAAACGTTACTAATCACAAACTAGAAACAATAAAAAGCCACAAATTCTTATGCACTATAAAAAGAAATAAAACTACATTGAAATTTATATTTTTTTCGTTGTTTTTTAACTAGATACCATCAATCAACTCAAACACACACAAACACACACATTTATAATAAGAACATTCTTATGCTGGGTAATGGACTGAATTAACTCACATGACTACTAAAATAAAGTTACTTAAAAATCACTTGACTAATTTTTAAGAAAATTAATTTTAAAGAGTTTTATTTATTTATTTATTTATTTAACGCGCACACACTAGTCAACCTAAAATAGAAGACTTGAGTCCTTAAAAAATCGCTTTACCACTAGAGCTAAACCTTGTCTCACTCAAAGAATGTAAATGTTAAAACTTAAGTTTATTAAGATAATGAGTTTATGGCATTCAAATGAAATAATAATAATAATATAGTGGTGAGAGAGAGAGAGGAAATTGTTGCGTCTATATCTCACTCAATGTGAACACCTGCGGTCATTCACGTTGAAAGTCCCCAAATACGTTACCGAACGCAAAAAATTGGAATCTAGCATTTTTGAATAACGGCCGATTCATGATTGTCAGTTTAGAATGCAAACACTTCACCGTTTCATGTTCCTTGTCGTAATTCCGGGGCCAGGACAAAACAAACCCGTTACCAAACTCCACAATAACCAAGGACCATAACGTCTTTGTACCCCCGCCCAAAACCCCAACATAATCCCTCTCGTGCCTCGCGTGATAACCACACCCCTTAATTTCTCCCACGTGCCGATTACCCATTTGGCCATTTCTTTTTCAGTAGTTAATAATTAATTAATTACAATCTTTTTATGTTTTATCGTTATCCATGTATAACCACTCCGGATAACGAACTACCAGCAATCACGTGTTTTTAAGTTATTATTTTGGCAACGGATTTATGATTTTTGGTAATAAATGTTGAGACACAAGGAATTTACTCGATCCCACTTGCATTTCTGAATATTAGAATATTGACTTCGTTCAATTCCTATTTTCGTCGAAATTCATTTTTTTATTTGATTGGAGTTTTACACAAGCTAGCAAGACTTTTTGACACAAAATGGGACAATATTTTCAACATCTAATCCTCATTTTATTAATAAATCCATTAAATTACCTTCATTAAATCCAACATTGAATAGGATGATGCGACTTTAGGAAGCAAAATAATAATTTTAAATCTAAAATTAATAGGTCGTCATCACTTTTTTATTTTTATTTAAAAAATTAGATTCTCCTCACCTCAAGTTCCTTTTCTTTTATGAGTGCATGCATTTAAAAATCCACACATTGAATTGATTATATGAATTTCAGAACAAGACAAGTTCATCAAACTCATCAAAATATTGAAATCACTTAAATCAATTTGAATCTAAGTGACAACTTGTAACCAAACTTATTTTGTTCTTTTTCTAGACCCTTTTTAAGGGTTGTTTGTAAAAAAAAAAAAAAGAAGTAATAATAATAAATATAAACTAATAAATGAAAGATTAAGTCTTAAGAGAGATGTCACTCGGCTAAAGCCCAAGTGGTGGACCGTTTGCTCTCACAAGTATATGAGAGCAGCAGTTCAAATTCTTATGAATTCAATCTTTTCTTAATTCAATATGATTGAGTGACGGTTAATTTGTAGTCAACAGATATTTTTCATTTTCTCATTTGTAGTCTCAATTATTTGTTAGCAGTTGTAAATATTTAATTTAATATTAGTTTAAAAAAGAAAAAAACTTAAGAGAGATCATTGTAACTCAGTGAGAACACTCGTACGGCAACATTCCTTAATTTCGCAAGTAAATAAATAAAATGAAATGTGAAATTGGGGACGATACTTTGCTTCACGAAGGAGGAGAATGGGGACAGCGGGGCCCACAATCAGCCGACTACAGAGGCTGGAGCCCACCTGGTTGTGGGAGATTTTGACAGTGTCGTCAAATGTTAATAATCCAAATCAAGTCTAAATTTGCTGTTGTGTGTTAATGTTCTATCTTTCCTCGTAAACTGAAATATTCGTCTCTTAGCCGCATTTTACAAGCCACGTGTTCGGTCAGACTATCTGGCATCTCTCTGCGGGTCCCGCCTCCCACCGACCAATCACTTAGCTCTGTCCCTCCTTGTTCGCTAGTCTCTGCATGGCACGGCCCCCACCCTCTCCAGCGAGTCCTCGCCATCAGCCCTCTATTTCCTCGTCAAGCTACGCGCCCGCGTCTCTTTTTTTTTAATTAAATTATTTGGCATCAAAGGTTACGTTGTATCCCAATTAATTCATATTCGAGTCGGATAAAATTATTAAGAAGGTAAAATTCTTTCAATAAATATTAAATATAGTTACATTCCTAAGTTTTCAATTGAGAATTTTAGTTAAATTAGAACAATCTCATATCAGTTGATCTACGCGTTTATTGATCACACTCGTGTCTTTCTTTTTCATCTGTTGTGTTCATATTTTTTTCTTCATTTTTCTTTTAATCACTTATTTTATGTTTCATTGTATTCAAACCTTGAATGGACATATAATATTTCAATTAATTTTAAAATAATATATAAAACTAGATTTTATTCTTTTATTGAGAAAATATTAGGATAGTGATATGTTTCTATAAAAAATATAGAAGAACTCTAAAGACAAAAATATGTTTTTTCACTTATAGTAAATTTTTTTTTTTTAATCTTTTAGTGATTAGTGTCTTTTTGTGCACGTATCGCTACCCAAACAAAACACGTCATTATCCACCGGTGATCATGAGATAATGTTGCATGTTTTAGAATATCACCTAGTTATTCTAAAAGTATTTGAGTTTGGAATCGAGAAGGTGACTTTGAAATTGAGATATTATGATTTTGTTAATCAATAACCACGGTTGAATATAATAATTAATTGCAACTTGTAACCATAAATGAGTTTGTGATTACTAAACTTAATCCGACATATAATAGTGATCAGTATATATTAAATTGATTAAAATTACGACACGACAATTCCATTAGGATCCTCGAATCACATCTAACTTAGTCATAAAATTGCTATCGTCACTAAGGAAATGACATAAGCTCGGGACTCGATAAATGAAAACTTTGTTTGGCAACAATTTGATGGTTAAGTTCTTATGAAATATCTATCATGACACGACAATTCCATTCAACATTTTCTTTTTCTAATAGAAGCCTTTACTAGGAATATGCAGAGGCACGCCATTACCCTACCAACCTTAACTCAATGAATAAAGCTAGCCATTCTTAGCAATGCATTGAGTCTGCTTAGTGCCAAACTGTTATAGATCATCAAGCGAAACTAACCCTCTGAAAAGGAAAATAAATAAATAAAACAAAACTGAGCCATCGAGATTCTCTTTGAGACTTGAGAATGGGAATGCTGATTCTTTTCTTAACAGGAGATGCTACCTTGTGTCTCGGGCACAGTTTCCTACATCATTTCTCACTTTTGCTTTTTTAATTATTCAGTGTTTTTCTTTATTTGACTGGACTGGTTTCTCATTTGACTGGTCAACTAAATTAACTTGACCCATCTCTAATCCCTATCTAGTATCCACACTATCTGCCCCCACCACCAATTAAAGTGCTGTGTTTCCACATTCTCGTCACTAACAAAATTTCCTAATTCTACCTTCGTTCGTGGCTCATTTGATTTTTCTTTTATAGCAATATATGCTTCTTTTTTTTATTGTAAATCATCCCAAAGAATTTCATGTAATATTTCGAATCAGTTGATCAAGGAAATCTCGAGCATTGCTTATGTATTGTATATCTCCTCTAGCACTTTGTGTCATGTATGCTTCTTAACTATTTAATGACAAAAAAATAAAAAAAAAATGATAGAAAAGAAAATTATTAGGTGCTATCATTGTAATTCATTGTTGAGAGTATTTAACAATCTTTTTTATTGCCTAATTAAGTTGGATGTTACACTGTCTTAAGATGAACATTTTATTTATTTGTTTGTTTAATTATTTTTGGATAGGATCTAAAGATCCATATTGGTATTAGTAATGTCTCAAAACTCAAAATACTTTTAGATCCAAAACTAGCATATGATATCGTAAATTCGCTTAATAATTTTTGTGTACTTGAAACGGGAGAGGAGCAGAAGCAAATTCTTTTAGAATCCAAAGGAAATCTAAGTGGGTTCAATCATTGGATTGTTTATTATTTTCATTTCTGACAGAAGATGACAGGTTAGAATTCCGGTTGGTGGTCACATTGATTTTCTCGCCATTCCAAGAATCTTGGTCCATAAATGGCATTTATATTTAATTTCTCAAGGAAAATAAAAGGTGGCTCTATGTTAGCCCTTTGATCTTTATTTGATTGCCTGATGATCATAATTTGATGAGTGGATCGCATGTGGATTGATTGCTTCTTTTATGTGTTCTCATTTTGCTAAAATACAGAAATGTGCTTTAATGACTTTATTATATTTTACAAAACTTTCTTTTGATGTTTTAATTATAAAGAATTGGGTCTTGATAGAATTTAAGCAATTAAATAGAATGAAGGTTAATGGTTTCCAACTTACGAAGAAAAAGAAGATAACAAAAAATTCTATGGACCCATGTGACATACAAACATGTATTAAATTATTTTTTCATAATCGACTGTACTGACAATTTTTTTTAAAAAAATCAACATTTGGATTTAATTATCTTATAGTATATATGTTCCATAATATGCTTACAAAAATTTTATATCCCTACTAATTGATAGATGATGTGAGATGTTTTGCTACATGTCAAATAGTTATATGCATTGTTCATGGTGATTTAGACTTCAATCCTGATTTTATAGGTGCAGCTGCAGCATTACTAAAATCGTAACTATATTTGAAGTCTTTTTCAATAAATTTCTAGTCTTCTTTGTCTGTATCATGTCATAGTTGGTCAATGGCGTGTGTGTTGAAAACCCTAAAAGATTTCATGAACATAATTATGCAAGCTGGAACAATTTGTGGAGACAGATGCATGGATCAGTCGCAATCTGGCATACAAGTATCCATGATGTGACCATGTAGATGTCATCAATGATAAAATTGGCTGCTTCGCTATCCTTTAATTTGATTAATTTATCAAAATTATATAAAACTCAAATAAATCTCTTCAAATTTGAAATTACCAACGAAAACAAGAAAAAGATTGTAGTACAATAACCTCTAAAACATTACATATTACATAATGGTAGGTTAATTTCAAATTTGAAGGGGACCAAGACTAGTCTCAAAAATTTGTGCCCCAGAAGGACCAGTAGTGGGCACAGCGAGAATGACACAAAGCAATTAAAGCCATGCATGAAAGCAAATTCCACGGTGGTGCTGGTTGTTAAATAAAATATTTTGTAATTGAAACCCACAAGATGAAGATGAAGATGAAGACGAAATTCTTTCTATCATTTTCACTGGTGAGACCCCTGCTGTCACTCACCATCATTATAAGTCCACATCATCAGAACCTTCAACAAACAAACAGCGATTCTGGCATTGGGATCCAAATCAATCTAACCCGTCAGATCTTCATCATCATCATCACTTCACTGGGCCCCGTACATAATCTCTCACCTTGTACACACCTAAGGACCAAATCTCTGTTTTTATTTATTTATTTATATATTTTTTGTGTCTATTCGTTTCGAAATTTCTGAGAAACACGGGGTTTATGCATTATTGGATTTATGATGTAGAATTAATTTCACTCGACTCCCATTATTGTGGGAAATCATCAAAATACCCCAATAGTAATGTAAAGTCATCAAAACAGCACCCCTGATCATCATAGACACGCACGTATAAAGATTTTTTTATCTTAGAGAGATCGATTTCTCCTTACACTATCAATCTATCATTACAGAGGAAAATAATTTACTTTATATTTGTGCATGATACTGAGGTATGTTAAGGTGCCTAAATTGATAAAAAAGAAAAATTGTCTATGACAAAGGAGTCCAGTAGCTGGCTAGCTGCTGCGGTGCTGCCTGCCGCTGCCGGGGGGCACATCGATGAATAACAATACACTTGGGGCAATGTTGAGCTATTTCAATAATAATGGAAGTGGAGAAGAATTAACCATAACGTTCCTTGCCCAAGTGAATAAATCGCAGAGTTATTGGCGACTGCAGATAGTGGAAGTGGTGGGGACCACATTAAGTGGGACCCACAAAGTATAGTTGAATCCACGCGGGGAGGGCCCACTCTGCTAATAGAAGCGAGCTGGCTCGTATGTCATATCCTATGATATGAATCCGTTGCATAAGAAAATTTTATTTTATTTTTTTAAAAAAGGGAGAGAACTGGAATTTTCTGATAGCAATTGCTTTGCTTTGCTTGCTTTCCCTGCGTGCAAGATAATATCACATCGATCATCTCGTACGAAAACTCATCATTACAAAACTCTCTCTTCTCCTTTTTATCTCTCTGTCTAAAAATTTTAAAAAACAAATAAATAAGTTTCAATCCCACCATTTTGCTTTATATATTAAGAGCCCTAGTCCTTATTTGCTCCACTTTGCATGACTCTCAAAACCATCTCTCTCTCTCCCTCTTGAGTCTTTCTCTTCAGCTAAGCTAAGCTTGTCACTCTCTTAGAAAAAAATTATAAAAATTCAACTTTGTTTCAATTATTCTGAAGAGTGTTTGATTATTGTTGCATGGATGGATGCTTCAAGCGGACAACATCAGGTAGGATTTTACAAGATTTTATTATTTATTTGAATTCTTCATTGTATTTTGTTAACTTTGATTACCTTTTGTTCATTCCCATCTTTTCTTTTTTATGGGTTCTTTTTAACTGCACTAGTGATTCTGGATTTGGGTTTAATTGGAAAGTTAATTTTTTTTTTATTTGGTTATAATAGACTACTTTTAGTTACTATTTAATGTCTATATAGAGGAAAAACAAAAGATTTTGAGCTTTGTTAATTTTATTTTCTAGGGAATTTGTTTCTTTTCCTTTTTTTTTTTTTGGAAGTGGGTGTTGGTGTTTATGTGGTTATGTTTATATTCTAATTCATATTTGTTATTAGTCGTGATTATTCTACCTTTCTCATGTTTACTTTCCCTTACGGGATTTCTATTCTCTCCTTTGAAGAAAAAAAAATCTTGAAATTAATCATGTGATTATACATAAGGTTGGGGAGAATATTTATGAAGAATTTTCAATTTCACTTTTTTTTTAAAACTCATTTCAGTTGTCTTGTTAAATTAAATCTGAGAAGATAATTCTTCTCTTCATACAATCGGTTTTTCTATTATACATTAGTATATAGCATTTTATTGGCGATTAATTTTAAAGTAATCAACATGAGGATTTCAAATTAGGGTCCTCCAATAGTGAATTCAATCCGATTCCCTATTATCAGCTTGGAAAATTGAGAACAATTTTTATATATGTAACATTAGAAGTTACAAGATCTTTCTTGAGTATTTTGATAATTTTTTTTTTTTTGTTTACAGTTTGTCGATTTAAAGTGTTTTAATTTGAAATTGTGTTGTTGTCAACTTGTCATCAATTCAGGAAATGGCTCATTCATTGGAAAGCATGTTGGTTTGCTCAAAAGCACAACAAGAAAGGAAGCCAAGGCCTCAACCAGAACAAGCTCTCAAATGCCCAAGATGCGACTCCACCAACACAAAATTCTGCTACTACAACAACTACAGCCTCTCTCAGCCAAGATACTTTTGTAAATCTTGCAGGAGGTATTGGACCAAAGGCGGCACACTCAGAAATGTTCCTGTTGGTGGAGGGTGCAGGAAAAACAAACGGTCGTCATCCTCATCATCAAAGAGAAGCCAAGATCAACCATTGATGAGTTCCAACGCAAGCCCTCTCACCAATTTCCCTCACTTGAGTTATGACACCAACGACTTGAGTCTTGCATTTGCTAGGCTCCAAAAGCAAAATGGTGGGCAACTAGGGTTTGACGATCCGCATGATTTTTCTATTTTGGGGAATCCAGTAACTAGCCACTGTGACATTCTTGGAAACCCTAGCATTAGCAGCAGCACTTCAGCTACAACAACCCCCGCATTTCTTGATGCACTAAGAAGTGGATTCCTTGACACCCACAACAATTTTCAGAATTTGTATTATGGGTTTGGCAATGCAAACAGTATGGGTGAAGTTGATCATCATCATCATCTTAATCACAATCATGATCATAGTGCTAGTGCAGAAATGTTAATGCCATTTGGAGACCATCAAATGAGTGCTACAAATGCAACAACAACAGCTGTCACAGTAACAACAATGAAGCAAGAGTTGTGCAACAGCAGAGAAAGTGAGAACAGCAAGGTCTTGTGGGGCTTCCCATGGCAGCTCAACAATGGAGATGCTAGCATGAACAATGAACTTAATTCAACTTGGCATGGATTGCTCAATAGCCCTCTAATGTAAACCCAACGCTGCCGCTCACTATAATGTGAGAAGCAGCATCACCCACTAGATCAAATCACGTTTTGTGTCAAAAAGATCTAATTTAAGTGTTACATGAATCGTCATGTGTCCATTTCAATTTGTAATTTTTGTTCTTTTTATTATGTTTTTGGCTATTGGTTGATAAGCTCTATATAGGAAATTGTCAGATTTGTTTTTGCTAACAAAATAGTAATGGGAAGTTGCAGAAGGGATATAACATATTTTGTACTAGACCTTGAGAGTGATGTTTCATGGTTGGTGCAATATGAACTCTCAAATACTGGGAAATGATTTTGGATTTTATTTTGAATTCAGGTGGTGGTTTCAATATGTTCCATCATGATTGCCTCTAATTTTCAGGTAGATTCTAAGGACCATAAAATAATAAATTATTTAATTATAAATAAATAATTGTATGATAATGGATTTGTTGGGTTTTTTATTCTTAGTCATTCTCCCCAAGCAATAGAAATTTCAGTGATAGGCATGAGCTCTATTTTCGGTAAGGATTTTGCTCTCCAGTCAAGGACCAAATCTTGGTTAAGATTTGGGCGTGACTAATTGCTCAGTAACAGTTTGAATATTATAACATTTGCCATGAAAATTTTAATATTATATTAAGTATTCAGTCAGTCTGTCACCCAATTGCATTAGCATTAAAAAAATCAGCTAAAACCGGATTGGTAGGACAACTAGGTGGGTCAAGGATAAGGAAATCATGGTAAAATTCCATTTCATATTAGGGCTAGCTTCGGTATGAAATAATCAACTGAATATATATATAAAAAAAAAAGTGTTCCGTAAATTATGTTGTTTAAAATATAATATTATTGAGAGTATTCTGAGTTTGAAAAATAAAGTATTACTTAAAAAATTTATAATACCATAGAATGTTAAATATACAATAATATAATAAAATGTCGATAAATTAATATTTGATAGATTGGAAACTTCATTAAATAATAATTTTTTTTATCAATTGTGACTTAGGATCAACATATTAGATTATAATTTGATTAATTGATACTCTTTTAATTTATATATTTTTCTTAAGGGAAATTATCATTCACCCAACTTTTTTTTGTCTTATGTTCATTCAACCACCACAAAATTTTAATATATTTTATGCACCATCTTTCTTTTTAAATTTGTATCAATTAGCCACTTTTGCACTAACACCATTAAATAATTTAAATAAAATGACAATTTTACCCCTAAATAAATTAAAAAATTATTTTATTTTATAAAAGCTTTAAAAAATAAAAAAAATATAATTATAAAATACGTCTAAATTAAATAAAAAATAAATCCAAAATAGAAGTGCTCAGTTGACTTTTATTATATTTAGATTTTGTAAAATTTTAATAATTATTTTTATTAAAAATTTATAATTTTAATAAAAATAAATGTATTTATTTATTAAAAATTATAATTTTGTAAAATTTTATTAAAATAAATGAATTTATTTATTAAAAATAAATGAATTTATTTATTAAAAATAAATCCCAAAATTTTAATAATTTAGGGGATGTTTATTAAATCTCAAAATTTTGCAATTATTTTTATAATTATAATTTTTATTAAAATAAAAATTCTAATTTTGGGATTTATTTATTTATTAAATCTAGGGTATTTTTATAATTATAATTATTATTTTTAAAGTTTTATAAAATAAAATAGTCTTTTAATTTATTTAGGGGTAAAATTGTCATCTTATTTAAATTATTTAATGGTGTTAGTGTGAAAGTGGCTAATTGATATAAATTTAAAAAGAAAGGTGGTGCAAAGAATATATTAAAATTTAGTGATGGTTAGATGAATATAAGGCAAAAAAAAGGTGGGTCAATGATAATTTTTCTTTTCTTAATTCTGAAAGAATTAATTTATTGAACGTAGATCAATTAGTTCAACCTCTTTCAATAAAAGTAAGAAGTTAAGAGTTCACGTTCAAAGGATGTGTTTAATTAAGGGATCGGCGCAAGGCATTAAAAAAAAAATCCTCAATGAAAAATATTAATAGCATAAAGTAAAATGCAAATAGATGAGTTTACTAGATAAAAAAGTTAATAATGGTAAAACTTGGTTAACTAATTGTTGTAATGATGTATTAGAAATTTAGAGCTATGGATAAAATAATAAGGTGAAACTAGAAACTCTAAAAGTGTGTTTAATTATTTGGTTGATTATTTTGTAAGTTGCTTTTTAAAAAAAAAATAAATTTATGCCTACTTACTTTTGTTAAAATAAAGAAAATTATGAAACACATAGATTAAAAAATATTCTCCACTTTGTTTTTGTTAAAACAAATAAAATAAAATAAACTGCTTCTCTCGTTTTAGCATCAATTCCAAACGATGCCTTAAACAACTTAATTATTATTGTTATTTTTTAAACTAGTGTGTTTTTTACACTTGTTAGAAAACACTATAGCATGACATCGCCAATCACATGCTAAATTGGTAATTCACACTTCCGTATAGCGTGGAAACATAAATTAGTAAGAATTCCAATGGGTCAGGGGAAATGTGGAACGGCGGTGGATTATATTTGGGTATACGGTCAATGACGTTTGAATTTGGGGTCCAGTTTTGTTACAGTAGCTGTAAGTACTAAGTAACAGCAATGACATAACTATTTGACCCATAAAACAGCACCACGTGGCGGTTAAACAAGCATATAAAATTATTTAACTAACCGGTTGTAATCCAGTTGCACAAGCTGTCAACGGCAAGTCATTGTACGGTTCCCCACAACAATTTCAAATTTTATTTTTTTTCCCCTTCCCCACCTGAATGCACAATCCAAATTAAACAAGTTTCAGTTAGAGCCGGGCAAAAAAACCGCATACTAGTGAAAACCGAATCGAACCGATCCGAACCGATCCGAACCGTACCGTTTGGAGCGGTTTTAATTTTTTAAAAAAACCGAAATATATAATTGGTAAAAAAACCGAAATACCGATTTGATATTTGGTTTATTTAACTAAACCGAAAGACCGAACCGAAAAAACCGGATTATTTGTAAATTTTTATTTAAATTGACACTTGTAAAATTTTAATTGGTGGTTTACAATAACTAAAATAGGCATGCACACACACAATTACAAGTATATATATATATTACTATTACCACCAAAAGAAACCCTAATTCCCTAAAATCAAAATTCTAAATCTACTCCGCTACTCGATACAGCTAAAATCCGTGAGACACTTTCAAATCGCCATCAAGCGGACAGGTGCAAGAGAAGCGTTACGCTGCCCACCACGGCACTGCGACAACCACGCTCGATCGGTGCCGCCCGTGCCTCATCCTCTACTCTGCTCGCTAGCCACCGCGCATCAGCCTCTACTCTGCTCGCTAGCCACCGCGCGTCATCTTCTGCTCTGCTCACCAGCCACCGTGCGACAGCTTCTGATCTGCTGGCCAGCCACCTCCCGTCATCTTGTGCTCGCCAGCCACTGCACGATAAGCAAAGCTCTGCGTTTCGAGCTCAGCTCGCTTCTCGCTGCGACAACCGATCGCCAGCCACCACGCGTCATCTTCAGCTCGCCACCCACTGCGCGTCATCTTCCACTCGCCAGCCAGCCACTGTGCACCAGTAGAAGTAAAGTCCTCGACTCATTACTTCACACTCTTTATTATAACATTTGCAATTTTGCATTTAGTAATCCATATACAAAGTATATTAATTAATTTTTTTTGTATATCTTTAAATGACTATTGTTGCTTGAATTTTTTTATATAATTTTGTTAAATGAAAACACTTTTACAACATGATTAGAATTGAATATTTTCAGAAATTCAAATCTAATCCACTGTGAAAGATAATAACAATTAGAAATATTAAGTTCCATAATATGGCTATATTTAGATTTTATTTTAACATTATGATTGTTCTAATTTTGTAGGATGGTTGACAATATTGATGAGGCTAATAATGAATTGCAAGAAATTAATGATGAAGTGCAACAAATCATAAATGAAGAAAAGGTTAGCGAGGGTAAAACAAGAAATATTGAGTTGAGATCATTTGTATGGGAACATTTTTCGAAGCTACCTGGAGGACATAGAGCTAAGTGTCATTATTGCGGCAAAAGTTATGCAGCCCGTAGTAATTCTGGAACAAGTGGTTTGTCATCTCATTTGGGTAGATGTAGAATGCGCAAAAAATTGAAGGCTGCAAATGATGCAAAACAGCAGACATTAGTTTGTAAAAAGGGCAACGGTAAAGATGATGGTACTGCTAAGGTTATACATGTAGGATTTAATAGAGAGGCTTGTAGAATGGCACTTGTGAAAATGATAATTAAAGATGAGTTGCCTTTTAGATTTGTAGAGGCCGATGGGTTTTTGGAGTTCATGGAAACTTGTTGTCCAAAGTTTGAGGTACCATCTCGAAGAACAATTACAAGAGATATTCTTGAACTGTATCAAAATGAAAAGGGGTTGCTGAAAAGTGTTTTGAGTGCAAATAAACAGAGAGTGTGTTTTACCACCGATACATGGACCTCAGTTCAAATGTCAAACTTTATGGTAGTTACGGCTCACTTTATTGATGAAGAGTGGATTTTGCATAAGAGGATTCTCACTTTTACACCTATATCTAATCACAAAGGAGATGAGATTGAGAAGTTAATTGAAAATTGTTTGATTGATTGGGGGATTGAGAAGTTGTTCACAATTACAGTGGATAATGCAAGTGCTAATACACTTGCAATATCTTATGTGAAGAAGTTGGCAAATTGGAGTGGAAATTCGATGGTTTTGGATGGTTTATATATGCATATGAGGTGTTCAGCGCATATAATCAACTTAATTGTGCAAGATGGGTTGCCACAAGTGAATCAATCAATAGCTAGTATCCCAAATGCAGTGAAATATGTTAGATCTTCCCCGGCAAGATTACAAAAGTTCAAAACATTTGTAGATAGGGAGAAAATATCATGTGGAGGGCTTATGGTGTTAGATGTGCCGACTCGGTGGAATTCAACATATTTGATGTTAGAAAAAGCGGTAGCATTTGAGAAACCATTTGATAGGCTAAAGGAAGATGATGACCATTACATAAACTGATTTGATGAGGATGAGAGTGAAAAAAAGAGAGTAGGGCCACCGACAGATGAGGATTGGGAAAATGCAAAAAGGTTAGTCAAGTGTCTTTCAGTTTTTTATCAAGTGACTTTAAAATTTAGTAGCTCTTTAACTGTCAGTTCCAATAATTACTTAAATGAAATGTGGAAAGTTTATATTCATTTGAAGTTACTTGTTAATTGCAATGATTTTTTGTTAAATCGAATGGGTTACAAGATGGAGGAAAAGTTTGTCAAATATTGGGGTCATTCTTTTGAAAAGATTAACATGTTGTTGATTGTGGCAAATGTGCTTGATCCTCGCTGCAAACTTGACTTTGTTGTATGGTGTTTTAGTAGCTTGTATGATATTAGAAAGGTTGAGAGTTAACATTAAAGAGTTGTTGTTGAAGCTTTTTGAAAACTATGGTGGTGAGAGTAATCCAAATAGAGGTGGGAGAAGTAGTGCTGTACATGATGGTGCTAGTAGTCGTTATGGGTTATTTGATCCTTTTACACAATTTAAAAAGATGAAAGAAAGTTCAAATGATGACATTAGTGGAAAAAATGATGTTGAAAAATATTTGTCAGAGACTTGTGAGAGTGCTAGTAATGCCCCTTTTGATATTTTTGACTTGGTGGAAATTGAATGGGCCTCGATATCCGATTTTGTCTCAAATTGCCAAAGATGTTTTGGCAATTCCAGTGTCTACTGTGGCTTCTGAATCAGCATTTAGCACAGGATGGCGTATTCTTGATCCTTTTAGGAGTTCTTTAACTCATAAAACAATCGAGTCATTAATCTGTACTCAAAATTGGCTTCGCTCAACTCTATTAGGAGAGCGTACAATACAACCAAGTTAGGAGGAAGCTGAATTCTATGAATTAGTTTAAGCAGGTAATATTGTAATTTTTTATGTTATTTTTTATGATTTCATTTATAACATTTTGTATATTAGAATTAATGATTTTAATATAATTGTTTCAATTTCTTGAAGAATTTTTTAGGCCAATGCAATCTCAACAAGTAGCTGAGGAGCAAATAACAATTGATTGATGTTGCTGACCAGTAAGTAAGTTTTCTTTTTTTATTTTGTGTTGTAAGTTGCAACTGTTGTTATTTTAGGCCCAATGCTAAGAAGATTGGAGTCATGTTCTTTTGAAAAGTATTAGTACATGGACAACTTGGTTGTATTTAATTTTTGCTGTAACAGTGGGCAAGTTCTTTCTGATTAAGCTTAGGCTCCACTGGTTTTGCTGTTATGGAGTAGGGAAATATTTAAACTTTTTGCTCTTGTATCAATTGAAACTTTTTCAGTGTACTTAAAACTAATTGAATCAGGATTTTTCTTTGCTTTATTGCATTTTGCTTTGGAATTGGCTGGGCCATTACCATACCAGTTCAATTTTGGTGCTTTGGTGCTTGACTATAACACTAGAGTCTTAGACACATGATAACAAAGATTATATTCTTGGTTTTGGCTACAGATTTTGTTCTATATTATAATTAGTTAACCCTTTGCAATGATTAAATCTGTTAGGCTGCATGTGGTTTATTGTTACTGAAACATGGTTGGGAACTAATTGTTTGTACAGAAAATTAAAAGCTTAGGTTATGGGTCTATTTAGTGAGAACTGAAAATTGAGTATAAATTTGGCTTGATGAGAGTAAATTCACATGACAAATTCTTAAGACATTGGTGCATTGAATGGTAATTTAGCTTAATTGTAGACATTATATTAATAATGTCACATTTTTGTATTCAATGTAACTAGATAATATCATTTTATTAGAACATAAAACCTATTATTTAAATCATCATATTTTTCATATATTGCTTTTGTTATAATAATTAACTTGGTTGCTATAAATTATTACATTCATGAGGTCTATTGGGCTAAAATTTTAGAAATTCAAAATAAGCCCAATAACTCCAGAACCGAAAAAACCGAACCGAATCGAACTAAAAAAATTCGTTTATGTTTGGTTTTTATTGAGTTTGGTTCTTTTTATAAAAAAACCGATTTAAATTGGTTCTGCTAATTTTCGATCCGAACCGAACCGGACCGAACCGTGCCCACCCCTAGTTTCAGTATTCTCCTATTACTCCATTCATAATTTAAGTTGCAGCCATCATTTTAATTTTCCAGCAGAAAAAAAAAAAATAAAGCAAATTTGAAAAATATCCATCTAACAACATATAATTTCATGGTTTTATTTATACAACTTCTGGCCCTAACACTTTAGTGCATGTTTAATATTATTTACTTAACGAAAAAATATTTATTTTTTTAAAAAAGTACTTAACTAATTCAAAAAACTTATTACAAAATTTTGTGTTACATTGTTGTATTTTGACAAATTTTAAACCTCTTAATGAGTATTTTTCAAAAAAAAATTCAATTATCTAAAATACTCTTGATTTTTTATACAATCTTAGTTCATTTTTTCATAATATATATAACTTTAATAGCTTATTTATTAAAGTACTTTTAAAAATTTTAATAAAATTTATCATTGATAGCCCTAATTAAATTTTTTTCGTAAAAACTCTACTTGTCCCTAAATTTTATGAAAAGCTATATCAAACAAAGTTTTAAATAGAAATTAAAACTTTGAAATGTATCATTAACCACGAACTTTGGATAATTTATTTAGAAGAAAGAGCAAAATAATGCTTACAAATAAGAAAAAAAAAAGCTGAATTAATATTAATTTTTATCTTATATATCATCATCCTTATTTTCGGACTCTACTTTCTTCTCTTTACTATTAATAAATTGGTTTAATTTCACTTTAACCATAATTTGTTGACCCCTAAATCACTTAAATATATTTAATTTTTCTTTGTCATTTCTTCTCATTTGCAGCACATTTTTCCTTTTAAAAATGTCAATTAATCAGAATACCCTTGGCCCATCCCTTGTCTCAAGTAATTATGATAGGAATGGTGAGGGAATAGGAACATAAGTATAGCATCAATATTAAATTTGAAAATCGACATCTCTATCTTCTTCCATTATCATCCCTACTATTTTCCCTCTTTTCACATGCTACATACACAAGATATTGGAAAAAAATATTTAATCAATGGAAAGAAAATTTTCTTAGATATTTAGGGAAGCATTAACACTAATATAGATCCAAATTATAAATTAATATAGACATTGAGACACCATGAAAAACAAATAGATTTAAGATGGAAATAAGATCTATAATCTATACTTTGAATTTTTAATTTGATTTGCAGCGATTTCATCAGCTGTTTTTCTATTTTTTTTTTTTTTAAATGTTGCCCCTGGTTGCCCACCTTTTTGTTTGAAATAAACTTGGACTAATGCAACCTGTAATTTTTTTTTCGTTAAATTCAATATTATCCATTGGATTTCAGATTCCCAGATCCAACGATCCATGCAGGCAAGCTGTTACTTACGCAAGATGTAACATAGTGGCTGCCTTGCATTTGATGAGGAAAAAGAATATTTGAGAAGTAAAGCAATTTGAACACTTCATTGTCACGGTTTCTTTAGGGTGTGACTCTGGAGGTGATCGTGAGTGTGACTCTGGCACTGGGCAATTAGCTGCCGCCACCTGCCAGCTACCGAGGAAATGAGGAGCCTTCGCCCTAAATGACAGTTCTGCCCCATTTAAATGTCGAAAATCACAAAACTGATATTAAAAAAAAAATGAAATAAACTTTCCTTCAAACTTCTCCTGACTTTGGGCAGACGATGGCTGAACCAACGCGTGTCGTTGCGAACGATACGAGCCAGATTGGGACTTGTGAGACCCACAGCACAGATTTACCAATCATGAGTTGCCGCGCCCGATGCCGCCCATGGTATCAAAATTCTTAGGCAGACTAGGGTTTTGAGGTTATTCTAATTTCCTGCGGACGTTCAGGCAGCATCACAATTTGTATACACCACCCAGGGTGTTGGGCCCGATTCAAAGAATAGTTTGAATAAAGATTAACCGCGCATTTTCAGGTCATAAATCGGAACTTCACTTTTGAGGCAAGGAAGATACAAATTTACTAGTTAATTTTCCATGAGATCTGAGTCTTGGAATAATAATACCAAACCTGCATGAGTTACAACTTTGAACGAATTTCACCATTGCTGCTAAGTTTGTTTAAGCAACCCTTATTTGATTAATAAAACATTTGCCGGAAACTCCGCTACTTGATTGCAAAAACACTAATTTGCTCAATCAGCTAGATTGTTGCCAAAGTATATCATGCTCAATCCAAGTTAGGAATGTTCTTAATTTTGTTGAAATCAAATAGATTTAACAGTGGATGATCAACCAAGTGCAAACAGAAAACAATAGTACAAGCACAAAGATTGATCTTATGCATACATTAACATCTTTTTGTAAAGTCAGCACATCTAACCAGAATTGTTTCAAAATTTATATGGCTTAAATTCTTAAAACTCGAACAAATGAATCATAGTGGTGAATAAGATGTAACAGAGCACAAGCTGCATCCCACAAGACTCATCAAACAGAAGAAATACCAAATATAAGAATCTTACCAAAAAAGTAAATGCTTTTCGCTTGAGAAGCTTTTGGCCCAATGGGTAAGCGGTATTATTGAACCAGACAAAGCAACAAGCAATGAAACCAAAAACAGATAAAGCACCTAAACTATAAGACAAGTAAGCCTCCCCAGACCATACAAGTGCACGGCGAGCCCATGCAAAAGGCTTGGTTAAGATATGCCAGATTCCACCTTCATCTAATCAATTTTATTGGTAACTTGTACAATTACTATGCTTCAGCTCTTAGCCATGAATTTTCTAGTAATAGGCCTTTCATAACGAGATAGACCTTACACAGTAATGGTATTTTTCTAACAGAACAACAGCAGTCAACAAACCACTCATTTAGAAGAGAGATATTAATTTACTAATAGTCTCAACAGAGGAAAAAACAAAAAAGTTCTCTCAACTGCAGTACATGATAAAGGAAAAAAGTAATAAACGGGAATTAACGAAAATAAAGTGCTAAAAAATAAACATGGATAAGCATCTTGAATCAGGAGTTTAGGATCTTGGTTTCTCCTTCTTCTCCTTGAAGAGGGCCAGAAGAGACACACCTGAAACCTTGACAACCTTAAATCTAACACCAGGAATATCTCCCACAGCATGCCCCTTTCGACCAAATCCTGCAATAAGTACCTCGTCCTGCAGCACGAGGCAAGATAGTCCATAAGCATAAATTTATATTAAACAAAAAAAAAACCTATAAAAAAACAACAGTGCTCACATTTTCTTCAATGTAGTTCAAACAACCATCGTTTGGCACGAAAGCTGCAATCTTCTTTCCATTCTTGATCAGCTGAACTCGAGCACATTTTCTGATGGCGGAGTTGGGCTGTTTTGCCTCGATACCGCTTTACAAGTCAACAATGTTGAACATGTCATTAATCATGCAGCAACTTCCAATTTAAAAAAAATGAAAATAATGGATAATATATAAAACAACAAAAATAAATATCAACCTACATTTTCTCAAGAACAATGCCTTTTGCATGGGAAGACCCAGCAAATGGCTTCTTCCATTCATTGCCAAGGTGGGATTTCTTGTATGACTTATCAGCCCACCTTTGTCTTCTGCGGTGGCTCTTCAGCTTGCGACCAGCTCCCATTCCATGCGTCTTCCTGTAAACAATTTATCGCAGATTATAAATCTGTTAGAACATATGAACATATGCCTAATGCTAATCAGCACATATCCAAAAACTTCAGCAATCAGCTTGGGAAAAAACTGTAAAAGTAGCATATCTCCAACAGGATTTCATATAAGTGACAATAGATAGGACAACACACAAGTAATGTCTTTAACTCATGTATGTTTATAATAACAAACAAAAAGCTAGCGAACCAAAATTAAGGTTTCCTATAAACTTGGAAACAAAGTCACGAGATGATATCAGAACTCCAATCAGATTCGAGGATCATATACCAATACACCACGGAAACTTCAGGTGTGGAACAGATAATACTTCACAAATAAAAATCTTCAGACAGACACATGTATCCGCAATTTGAAAGAAGATAAAACTTAAAAAAGAAATTATGAAGAGGCCTCAGAGATCTTGGTGGATAAGAATCATCAGATGGATTTAAAGCAAACCCATCAAGAGTAGCAAATATAAATTCTCACATCACCGGCCAATCCATATTCTGCGAATCAAATTAATTTATACCGCTAGCAAACGCACTCTCAATTTATGAAACACTTTGACTACTTATTTTTCTTTTTTAAAGTAACAATCAAGTTTAGTCGATAACAATTGCTACCCCTATAATAAAAAAAACACACGAGAACAAACCAAAATTTCCCAAAAAGCTTTGAGCTTTCTAGAGAAACAAACACTATCAGAAGAAATGAGAAACCTTACCCCATGTTGGCGGTGCGAAGAGGATTTTTGACTGTAACGAACGACTTTGGAGCTTGAGAGTTGCAAGAGGACGCCGCAAGTAAACAGCCAAAACCCTAATTTTGGATTTATAAATGCTCACTGGTTGTTTTGGTGTTGCTTGTAGATAGGCCCTGCCAATTCACTGTTTTCACAAAATTGGCGCTCTTTTGATTTTGTTGGGCCTTGGTTGGTCCATACTACGTTAAAAATCTCATCTCGGCCCTGAGGCCTAATGAGAAGCTCTTTTAAAAATGAAACAAAAACAAAATCTTCTTCACAGCTGCGATTAGGTTTACTGTTACACAACCCAACATTTTTATTTCAAAATTGCAACTCCAAAAATGTGATATCAATTCACTAATTAGTGAGATAATATAACTAAATGACTTACAATTTATAAATAAAATCATCAACCACTTAATCAATTGATATATCACATATCACATTATTTAGGATAAAATTTTAGGATATTGATTATTTCTGCATAATTTTTTATATTATTTTTAATATTACATTAAAGACTTATTGAGAGAGTTTTTCTTAATATTACAAAAGATTTGTTTCGTATCAATTCATGTTGTAAATATTTTTTTGAACCCCACGTTTGGCCAAACTCTAAAGGATGCGACCAATAGAAACATGAAAATGATAAAGAGTGCCAACGGCAGAAAAATTAACCTTGAGAGGATGATGGCTTCAAAAAGATATTAATCATCTTAAGGGTAAAATTTGACAATTATGTCATGAATTGTTCGTAACTAATTTATTTTGCTTTAGTCCTCACACAAATGACACTTGACTTGGGTTACAAATGGGGCTACATTAGAAGCAGGGTGTGGATTGAAGCTTTAGATTATTGTATCACTTTTGCAATCAAGTTAAGAAACCGACAGGAATTTAGAAAGCTTCAAATTTACTCAAGCCAAAGACGATGCCGGGTGGGAAATTTACAGGGGAAAGAATACGAAATAGCAAAGAGCTGTACAAGGCACAAACAAGTTGAGTAATATGGAGAAGCAAACTTTTCTTTTTACAGACACATAACATTGACAGGAGATCAAAGGAACCCATCAGCAGATGGTTCAAAATCCAAAATCACGTCTTATCATTAATGTTTGATACTATCATTCCTAACAGCATACATATATGTTGTAATTCCAAACAAGTGAAATCCAATATTTGCAAACCATTAATATGATATGTATACTTTGCACTACCACAAGATAAATATCGAGAACAAGCTATTAAATACTGCCATCAAGTGCCCATTTTCACTTCGTAAAAAAATGAATTGGCTGTCCCTATCGAAAGGAGCTGGGAGCATCTGTCAATGAATCAAGAACAAAGCGAAATATACAGTTAGGATTAGGAAAGGAAGATATAAAGAAATTTCTGTAAACATATTTGACCGACTCACAGTGATTCTATTTCTGTGGTTTCTTCCACAACACGCCAATCTTCTTTAATACGTTTCCATTCTTCTTCTTCAGCAAATCATCATCTATGTCATCCGAATAAGGTAAAGGTATCTTTCCGGTAATAGGATTATAGTTGCTGTCAATTGATCCACTTCTCTCCATACATTTCCCATTGTTTCCAGTTGAAAGCATAGAGGCAGCTGCCTCAGCAGCCTTTCTCCACTGGTCGGACTGCACTTTTAGCCTTCTCAACTCTGCCTCGGCTTCACAGTTTGCCGACTGTGCTGCCTCAAGCTGCTCGGCCATTCTTGCGGCTCTCCTGTTACTCTTATCAGCCTCCTCCATTAGAAGCCCGAGCTTCATCAGTGCCTCTTTCTCAGCAGACCTAGCTGCCTCTACATCTGCAGCCAAATTACTGTTCATATTAGGAGTGTCCAATTCCCTTTTGCTGATCTCCAACTTCAGCATCTCATTCTCCTCGGATATATTCTGCAGTTCTGTCTCCTTATCCATTAAATTTGCCTTCAAATCTTCAACAGCTTGTGCAAGTTTCCGCAGATCATTGTTCAGTTGAGATTCCCTCTGGCACATTAGATTTTTGTTGAGTTGCAAGTGGAGCCCCTCATTCTCTTCTGAAATACCCTGCAGTTCAGTTTCCTTATCCATCAGGTTGGCCTTCAACTCCTCAATGTCAGATTTCGCCTTCTGTAGTTCTGCTTCCAGTTCAGCCTCCTGTATGCCTGACTGATGTTTTATCTGCTCCAACTGTTCAAAGGCACTTTTTATCTTCACTGTGCTCTGGATTTGTTCTTCATTCAGTTTAGTCTCAGCAATTTCTAAAGCAGATCTCAGCCGTCCTACTTCTGACTTCAAAAAAGAAAGCTCCTCTTGAAGCTGTTTTGACTCCATGGTGTCTTGATTTTCTTTAATTTTTTGCCCAAGGTCATAATCACCAGAACAATTTTGTGAAAGGTTTCTACTGGCATTATTGGTGTCAGCTTCAAGTTTACTAAGAAGCCCTTCTAACGAGTTTATGCGCGTCCTCGACCGTTCTAACTCTGAAGCAATGGAGCTGTAAGCTGCAATGGCTTTCATGCCATCTGCTCTGAGTGCCTCTACAGATCGTTTTGCAGTTTCAAGTTGAAGCAGAGTTTCCCTGGCCAATGCTTGGGCCTGAGTTTCCGATTGTTTGCTTTCTCTTAGCTGATTTTTCATGTTTTCCATGAGAGAAATAGTTTCTATCAGGTTTCCTTTCAAGCTTTGGAGCTCCAAATGTGCTGATTCTGCATTCTTGGTCTGTGCAGCCTCAGATTCAGCTACCATTTCAAACTGAGCCTTAAGTTGCTGGAGCTCATTCAAGGCAGAGGCCAAGGCTGCTGAGTCAATTGAATGCTGATTCTCGATAGCCTGAAGCTCAGATTGGCATGATCGATCTGTTTCTTGGGAGATCTTTTGAAGCTCAACAGTGCGAGCTTCCTCAGAAGCAGAGAGTTCCTGAAGCTGATTCTGGGATTCTTGCAGTTTTGAGGACAATGCCAGTAGTTGCTTTTTGGAGTCCTCCGCATCTTGCTGAGCTTGCTGCTTCCATGATTCAGATGAACTTAGCTGATTCTTCGCCTTCTTCAAGTCCTCCTGAAGTCTAAAAACCTGAGATTCCAACTCAGATATTCTGCTGGGCCGCTTCCTCTGAAACAAGACAAAAAGACAATATGGTCATAAAATCATCAAAGAGTTCCCACTTCCCACTTTAATAAGTGATACATACAGCTAGCAACACAGTAAAAGTATTTGTATTCTAAGACTATGATAATGATACTAATACAAAAAGAACAAAAATGTAGGAATTATGCTTGCATTCTAAAACTATAATCTGTGTAGAAATTATGTTTGATGAGATAATGAAAACCAAACATTAATCAGATCATTTAAAAGTTGGCATATGTTGTATATGGGAAAAGAATTGAATACTTTCTCTTTCCCAACCTCTCTCAACTAACTTGAGTAAATATGTCACTTAACCCTAGAAAGGCCCCATAGGGTTCATAATCAACACAATGCTACAGATGATATAAATCTCAATAGGCCATAACAATTAGACTACAAGGTGCCACGGAAAGGACCAGACTAGATCTTTTGCAGTCTTGCTTTCTTTCTAGGATCTAGCAAGAAAACGAATAAAACAATAAATTCAGTTAAGCCATTTTCAAAAGGCAACTAGATTAAAAAAGCCTAAGAATTTGTCAACAAGAAGGCAACTTTGACAGTTCTCGTCATATGTATTAACATTCATCAGATTTTAATAGATGCATCTGGTTAAAGTTTAAATGAAACATCTAAAACACAATTCTAAAATTCTAGAACATGTTCAGAAAATATAAATGTAAACACCATCAGTTAGCTCCACTATATCAAGTACCTCAGACACTGGGCTTCTTGGTGATCTGCGATCAATGACCTTAGGGCTTTTATCTTTTGGTGTTCTACAAGTTTGATTTGATGACGATGCTGACTTGGACTCTAATGCAGTCGTATTGAGTTGTCGAACTGCTCGAGGGGAGACTTTCAGGGGTGCCTCTGACGATCCACTTCTATTATCAAAATCAGGAAGAGGAAAATCAGGTACATACATAAAAAAATAAAAATTGTCAATAGTTACATGCTTCTAGACAAAAAAGAACCACATTTCTTGGTTTTAGGAAAAGAAAATGCACTTCCAGTCTATCATTTACTTTGCATTAAACTCTATGTTGACCAGCAATAACAAGACAAACTTTTTTTCTCATGAGAAACTGAGAATAATGTGTTAATTTGGAAACAGCTGCTCTATGAATCAGCCGACCAAAACAAGGAAGACTTACTACTTAATCCATTCTTGGTAACAAACTAAGAAATAGGGAACTCCACATTGCTAGAAATCAAAAGGACAAATGAACAAATAGCACATTCAGCAAGAATAGGTTCAAAGTGTTGATAACATCTGAAATTAGCAGAATTAGCATGGACTTTGCATGTATTGTGAACTAGTAACACTATCTGCAGATGCACAAATGATTTAAGAATGGTCTATTTATGAATGATAGAATCAGCTAAATCTAACAAAAGCCTATCCCTTACCATGAATTTGGTCACAGACTTGCAAATTTCTGGAAGAAGAAAAAAATCACATATATGCAGTCATCTTAAGTAACAAGATTCAAACTATGCTCCTCTAATTCCCAAGAAAATCAATTTTCTACCATACAACTTGGAATTGATAACAGTTGTCTATAAGTGATGTATCTGAGTCTAAATCAACTAAAAGAATAGGAAAACCTAAAAAATATATATATATACATTGAAGTTCCAGCTTTTCTCAAAATCACAAAGGAAAAATTCTGATAAGGCGTAACAAAAAGAATATAACAAATTAGCCTGGCTGAACGAAAACAAATTAATTATCTCTGTGATAGTAAATCCACCAACAAGTCTCACCAATGGGACCCGTCATTGGCTGGAGTTAAGGCAAGAGATAAGGCAATATGCCTCAATCTTTGTTCTTTTTTTTCTCGATAATGACAGAAAACTGTTATAGCTCACAACTCATAGCCAAATATAGCCTCTAATAGCAAATTTATAATGAGTGAAACTTGCATAAATTCACCAGTTAGTCAAACAAAAGATCTAAGTAAACGGGAAGGAGAGTGAAAGAAAAATCTAGTAGAGGCCCCACTGGACAGAAAATAAGAACACACAAACTACAGCTGTGAATTTCCAGCAAAGAACTCACTGTACCCATCAAGCATTCATTAAACAAGTTACCTAATATGCAAGATGAGATAACAGTTGACAACCTCAGAGATAAGAGTGAACTAACAGTCACGAGGCGTTAGAAATTACTTGCCTCGCTTTTGGAGTCTGCATAATGTATGTAACAAAGCTTCAAGGTACAAAGTGCAAAAGAAATGAGTTAATTTTTTTTGTTTCACCAGTTCAATGCTCCCTGGTCCACTGAGCCTGTAAGAGATCAGAAAATATCACAAGTTTAGACAAGAGAATCCAATGCATCCATGAAAAAATTAAATAAGCATATGAAGGACAACTACCGCTTATCATATGTATGAAGCCATAAAGGCACAAGATACACACTCATCATTCGCATCACACATACCAACCCAAGAATAAAAAATGCAAATGAAAAAACAAGTAAAAGAGATCGTCAGGCGAGTAAAAATCAAAATGTCAACAAGAGATTAAAAGCAATCATCTCTAACAATTGAATGCTATCACAATTCTACCACGCTCATGACCCCATTATTGCGGTCCAGGGGACCTACAGGTACAAGGACAACAATGATAAAGTGACACAAATACCCCTACTAAAGACAAGGAATAAAACATTGTTTAGTGTGTATTTGTTGTAAATTCAGTCCCGTAAAAGGGCGTTGTGGTAATTTAGGAAGTGAAGTTTGCTCCTCCATACTTGCCGTGAAATAAGGATAACAAAACTGTGACACGATAATGAAGGTCAATTAAATTTGAAGAACACAACACAACAAGTTTTCAAGAAACCACTCAAACCTTTTCTATTTTGTCTGTGTAAAGCTTGAAAACGCCAGCAATTAGTGTGTTTGTTTCCTAAGAAAACATGTTCGCGGAAAGTTGCAGCACAAGAGAATTAAAAAAAGAAAAGAAAATGAGTTACATCCAAGAGTAACATACCCATCAAACTACAGAATAGAGATCTAAAGCAAGCAAGAGAAAGAAGAAGCAGAAGAAGCAATGCAGCTTAAAATACTAACAAAAGGGTGCAATGTGTACAATCCCCATTTTGAGATTCGCTTTCCTTTTGGGTAAAAAAAAAGCCTGCAACTTTAAGCTCTTGAAGCTACAACACAAAGGCTCATTATATTAACTTTTGCATTACTAGAACATTTTTCAAGAAAAAAGGAGTTTCAAAAGAAACATCATTACAATCAGCCAAAAGCAAACAAACAGAAAAGACCCAAGAAGCAAGAATCTTGACTGACCCAACAAAGTTTTTAAAGCTACTAACTAAAGAAGAACCAAAAAGAAAGGAGTGGCATTGTTAAGAGTTTAAGATTTAAGAAGCTTGGTTAATAGTTACTCACTCGAGAGCTTGAGTTCGCACGTGGGGCTTTGTTAATGGAGAGAATTTAAGTGTAACACGCAGAGAGAAGAAGAGAAGAAGACAGAGATTGGAATTGGAAGCTTAAGTTGGCTCTGTTTGTTCTTCAAAGTGTAAGTAAGCGGGATTGGATCAGTATGCGCTTTTACCAAAGCGCTGTTTCTCTTTCATCATCTCTTTTTGTTTTGTTTTGCTTAGCTGGTTTGTTTTGGACGGTGGTCTGAGCAAGTGGCGTGCACACGCTTGTCGTTTGTTTTTAGATTATGCATTGTCGATTATATAGTATCTCTGTGGACGATCTGGGAGCAACATGACTAAACACTGTCGTTTTGATTCAATATCGATGTCCTGTCCCGAACGCCAAGTCAATTTTGTCCCGCTTTGGCAATGCTTTCAATTGATTTCACATTTTCACTTGCGAAGTTAAAGTTGGGATCCAATCAATCAATCAAGGCTCCCTTATATATACTCTTATTTGCACATCAACTGTTAATGGAAATGTCTTAGAAAATTAACAGATTATTTGTGTTTGGTCTTTGATAAAATGAGACGCGTTGTAATTACGAATAGTCTAATAGAAATTATGCTTATTATACACTCACACTAATGCATTATACACCCATATCCATAGTCTAACAAATAAGTAAATATACATAATTTTTTATATCAATCTGACATACGTGCGTCATTAATTAAGTTGTAAAATTTTTATCTTGATTTGATATATAATTGGCTAATACTACTAACAGTGTAAATTCTTTGTATGAAATGATGAGACACTATTACTAGATTGTTCGAATTATGTATTTTAATTAAATGGATTGAGACAGATAGTCATTTTGTTGGGATAAGCAGCAGCAACGCTCTTTGATTGATGGCTTAGAGCTTAAATATTGGAAATCAAAATCATAATCCAAGGGGTCATGCATGAGACGACAGAAAGGAGCGCGTATCAGTCAATTTTTATTTTTATTTTATTTTATTTTTTTTCAGTAGAGTATTCAAGCTAACATGCTATAAAATAAAATAAATATGTTAATTGCCTAGCCTAGTGAATAAGGCAGCTTAGGTGGACCACGATCTCTGCTCTACTCTACGTTATTTTTGTCAAACAAATTGGTCAAATTTTGATTCTTTAGAGGTCCAGCTCGCTCAAATTGGCTGTCCTTCGGACCTTCATTTATTTATATTTCTTCTGCCACTTCACACGTCTAATTTTAATCTGAGCAATGATGTAGGACAATTAGACTTTTTTTTGGTCTGATTTTCTATTTTCATCAGTGTCTAATTAGGTATGTATTTAGGTAATTTATTTGGGAATTTTTTGGTTTTCTCCTTTTGTTAGTGGTGGATTAGATGGGAATTGATGTTGGCGGTTGAGAAAATTATAATTTATAGAGAATTGCTTCATCAGAGAATTGCTCAAAATTGCTTAGTTGATACGGCAACGTCAATTGTTTGAATAGATCTATATTTTAATTCAAACAATTTAGTAAAATTTTGATAATGCTACGAGAATTATAAAAGAAAAATTTTTATTGAATAATAACAAGAGAATGTTATTTTCTAGATTAACTCAAATAAAAAAAATTAAATCACAATTATATTAATTTTTTCTTTTTTTTTTTTAAAGAAAGTTTATTTTCCATTAAGGACCAAAAATAGTCCAACTATAAAATGCCACAGGGTATAAATACATGATCATCAACTTCTAATAATAAATATAAGAGAAATTATCATTCACCCACCTTTATTTTACCTTATGTTCATCTAACCCCCATAAAATTTTAATATGTTCTCTGCACCACCTTTCTTTTTAAATTTGTTTTTAATTAGCCACTTTTGCACTAACACTATTAAATAAATTAAATAAAATAATAATTTTACCCCTAAATAAATTAAAAGAGTATTTTATTTTATAAAAACTTTAAAAAAAAAAAATTATAAAATATGTCTAAATTAAAAAATAAATAAATCCAAAATAAAGGTGCTCAATTGACTTTTATTAGATTTAGATTTTACAAAATTTTAATAATTATTTTTATTAAAAATTTATAATTTTGTAAATTTTTAATAAAAATAATTGTATTTATTTATTAAAAAATTATAATTTTTTAAAATTTTATTAAAATAAATGAATTTATTTATTAAAAATAAATCCCAAAATTTTAATAATTTAGGGGATGATTATTAAATCCCAAAATTTTACAATTATTTTTATAATTAGAATTTTTATTAAAATAAAAATTCTATTTTTGGGATTTATTTCTTTATTAAATCTAGGGTATTTTTATAATTATATTTTTTTATTTTTTAAAATTTTTATAAAATAAAATAGTCTTTTAATTTATTTAGAGGTAAAATTGTTATTTCATTTAAATTATTTAATGGTGTTAGTGTAAAAGTGGCTAATTGATACAAATTTAAAAAGAAAATTGGTGTAAAGAACATGTTAAAATTTAGTGATGGTTAGATGAACATAAAAAAAAAAAAAAAGTGGGTTAATAATAATTTTCCTAAATATAATTACAAGCCGAAAGAGAAAAATAATTTCAACTGACATAGACGACATCAATTAATTCAAACGTTGTGCTTTGTCTTTCCGTCCTTCCAACACAATCATAATTAAAAAAAAAATAATAATAATAATAACAAAAACATAATGCATCAATGAAAACTGAGAAAAGGACGTATGAGAGCCACCTAAATAACGCTTTCTGTTCTGATTTTCTGAGGGGATAAGCTAATCTGAAAGCCGCTTTTCGCATAGTTGTCATGACTGAACTTACTGAGCATGTGGCGAAAGTTAACCTCCAGACGGAATTAGCTTGGTTGAATATACAAGCCCAACCCCTACACAAGTTGTGTGAAACGAGTCCGAAAACTTTGGCAAAGAAAAGTTTCGGTCAGTCAGCTTGGCAATATTGCTTCCGGCAGATGCAAAAAGATGTCCACAAATTCCATTATATCTAAACCATCTAGCTGTAAGATTAAAGGAAAGATCCGCAAAAGCAGATACAAAGGCTTGTCTTCCGACCCTAAGAAAACCATCGGTTTCGGACTCCGCAGGCGCAGCGACAAGTGATGGAGAGGAAATCGGGAATAAATTACCACTGAAGGATAATATATTGGGAAAAAATTGTTGTCCTCTTCCAATTGGGAGAACAACACCACTATATATTCCAAAATTTAGAGCAGCAGTACTCCTATGGAGCGCAGAATCCGAGTAACAATTTCGAAGGTAGAAAAAAATGCATATCCTCGAGTCGGCCTCAGAAGAGAATTTCTCTTGCCACACTTATAGGTATACTTTAAAGGATTTCAAAAAAAAAAAAAAAGGTTTACTTTAAAGACGAAAGTAAATCATGTCCGCGTCCATGCAGGGTTCGCCATGCAAGATTGCATCATAGGTCATGGTGATAATTTGAAAATAAAAACCTGTTAAGGAAGCTCACTTGACACAGAAGAAAGAGGAGAATCTCAAGCTAAAGAAAGGAAACAGAGCTGTGACGTCAGAAGCTAAGCAAGCAGAATGACAGCTAAGCAGAAGCAGTTAGAAGTTGTTACAGAATGATTATTAGCTTGAAATTAGTTAAACAATTTGTTGTTAATTTGTAACACGTGTGTGTCAATTTAGAAGATGTATATATACAGATTATGTTTCCTGTAATCATAGTGCTGAGTAATAAAGCAATACAGATTTCCAGAATTATTTTCTCTGAGTTATTTTCTCAGCAACCAAACAACATATCAACTTTCTTTCATGGTATCAGAGCCAATGAAATGGCGAGTTCATGTAGCATGACATCAAATTTGAATACTCCAAATCCTACTCAAACCACACAGATCTCATTTTCCTTTAGCACTCTAGTAAAATTAGATCGATCTAATTTCTTACTTTGGAGGAAGCAAGTCCTTACTGCAATCAAAGGAAATCAACTTGAAGAATTCATATCTGATGCTCAGATCATACTAGAACGATATGTTAATTACACAGCTGATGATGAATCCGTGCAGAAAGTTAGCAATCCAGCTTATGTCAATTGGAAAGCCAAAGATCAGACTCTGCTTAGCTGGCTTCTATCAACAATAAGTGAAGGTATCTTGAGCTCAGTACTTAACTGTGATAGATCTTGTGATGCATGGAAATCTATTGAAAAACAATTTGGTGCTCAATCTGAGGCCAAGGTTATGCAACTTCGATATGAAATGAGTATTCTTAGAAAAGAATCCATGACTGTTGAAGAATACTGCTTGAAAGTTAAAATTCTTGCTGATAAACTTGCCTGTGCTGGTAATCCTTTATCAGAAAGGGATCTGTTAATGCAAGTACTAAATGGATTGGGACCTGGTTACTTAGATCTTGCATCTATTATCACTGCTAATAAAATGTCATATGATGATGCTTATGCCTTACTCTTAACACATGAGGCTAGATTGGAACAAAATCAAAGTGATAAGTCTGTGTTTAATGCAAACTATGGAACGGTTAATTCAAATTATTCACTTGGAAGAAGTAATGGCAGAAGAGGAAGTTATGGTTATAGTGGATATCATGGACATCATAATGCTGGAAACATGAATCATGGTGGTGGTAGAGGAATGTTCTTACATGTTTATCCCAGAGGTTTTTCCAGTAATAATGGTAGTAACAACTTTGGCAGAGGTTATTCATCACAAATGCCTATGCACAGGACACAATTACACAATAGAGCTACCTTCAATATGTCTAATGCTGAGGAATCCAATGATAATACTTTCATCTGTCAAATTTGCCACAAATCTGGTCACACTGCTGAAGCATGCTGGTATAGATATACTGACAATTATATACCTCCAGCAAGATCTTTTGGTAGAGGAAGAGGAGCTAAGACTGCTTATATGACCAGTTTTGAACCATTTAATGAATTCGGGGCTTACAATGCTGATTATCATGCTATGAACTATCCTTCATATCAGCCATCTGTACATGATATGAATTCATATTGTCCATCTGATGCATTTTCTGGATCTGGAGCCGCTTATGTTGCAAATTTTGAATGACCAACTGATGAGGGATGGTATCTTGATAGTGGAGCAACACACCATCTAACAAATAACATTGCCAATATGAACATCAGAGAAGAATTCAGTGGTTCTGATCAACTCATCATCGGAAATGGTCAAGGTTTGCCTATAACACACATTGGTGATGCATTTCTTACATTTAAAAGTTCAAGCAATACACATCATCACCCACAAATAGCACTTAAAGATATTTTACTTGTTCCTTCCATTACAAAGAACTTGCTGAGTATTTCCAAACTAACCTCTGATAACCATTTATCTGTTGAATTTGCTGGTAACATCTGCTATGTAAAGGATTCTCTGAGGGGGCAGGTACTTCTACAAGGACTTGCTGAGAAGGGATTATACAGGCTGTTACTCAAATCTTCATCACTTTCATCATCAAAATCAACATCATTACCATCTTCTTTCCTGTCCTATAGTATTCCCTCAGATACTAACTCTCTCACACCGTTATCCATGCTGTCAAGTTGTTATATCAATTCTGTTCTTAATAGTACTCAATTTAATAAATCAGACTTCAAGTCTTGTTATCAATCATCAGTGTCTTCATGTAAACCATCAGTCAATAAAATCACATTGCTTCATAATAGGTTTGGTCATCCTAATGCTTATATTTTTCAGCATATTCTTAAACATATCAATGCTCATCAAATCAATGCTGATCATTTCACAACACACCAAATTACGCAAGCTCTTCAGCACAAATGTGAAGCATGCCAAATGGGCAAAGCTCATAAACTTCATTTTCCTTCCACTGAAACTAAAACCTCTCAAGTACTAGAACTCATTCAAACAGACTTATGGGGACCTTCTCCTATTATATCTAGAGATGGCTACTGTTATTACATTAGTTTTGTTGATGATTTCAGCCGATATACCTGGATCTATCCCTTAAAACTCAAATCTGACTCTTTAGAGGTTTTCAAATTGTTTAAACTACAAGTTGAAAACCAATTCAGTACAACCATCAAAACCTTACAGTCTGATTGGGGGGGAGAATATAGGTCATTTACTGATTTTCTAAATCAATCTGGTATTGTGTTCAGACATGCTTGTCCTTATACACATCACCAAAATGGTATGGTAGAAAGAAAGCATAGACACATAGTTGAAATGGGATTAACTTTGTTAGCTCATTCTAAACTACCATTCAAGTTTTGGTGGGATGCCTTCCAAACAGCAGTGTACCTTATCAATAGACTTCCATCTGTTGTTCTCAATCTTTCATCTCCTTATGAAAAGATCTTTAATCATAAACCAGATTACAACATGCTCAAAGCTTTTGGTTGTGTTTGTTATCCCTATTTGAGAGACTACAATAAACACAAACTCGATTATCACTCTACTAAATGTCTTTTCATTGGTTATAGTAACTCACACAAAGGATATAAATGTTTGCATCCTTCGGGTAAGCTCTATATAGCCAGACATGTTATTTTTTATGAGCATATTTTCACATACTCTACTGATTCAGGTTTTCATAAATCAACTGAAATCAGTCCTTCCTTATCTTGTTCATACTCCCCTCAACAAATCTATAAACTCTCTACTCTTCCTATGATTCCAAATAACAGCACTGATCATCTCAATCTTACAAGTCCTAACAGAAGTGATCCTACCTCTTTAGCTCATCCTGAACAGACAGTGGTTGTTCCAGAATTACAAGCTGTTGCTTCACTACCTATTCAGATATCAACCTCTGATTCTGTACCCAATAAATCACCAGACATTCCACTTATTAATCATCCACCCACTTCCTCAATCAACACACATCACATGGTTACCAGAAGCAAAGCAGGCATCTTTAAACCCAAAGTTTACACTGCTGTACTTTCCCATAAAGAACCGGATTCAGTTCATGTAGCCTTGAATGATCCCAGATGGTTGAAGGCTATGAGAGATGAGTATGATGCTCTAATTGGCAATGGCACATGGTCCATAGTTCCTAAACAAACTGATTACAGAATTGTGGGTAACAAGTGGGTGTACAGAATCAAGTACAATACTGATGGAAGTATAGCCAAGTACAAAGCTAGGTTAGTGGCCAAGGGATTTCAACAAGTTGCAGGAATCAACTACTTTGAAACATTTAGTCCAGTGATCAAACCAGCAACTGTCAGAGTAGTTCTAAGTCTAGCAGTGATGAATGGATGGCATATTAGGCAAGTTGATGTGAACAATGCCTTTCTTAATGGAGAACTAACAGAAGAGGTATACATGGCACAGCCAGAAGGCTTCATCAATGACAAAAAGCCTGATTTTGTGTGCAAACTACATAAGTCCTTGTATGGACTTAAGCAAGCTCCTAGAGCTTGGTATGACAAACTTAAGAGCTGCTTACTTCAGTGGGGTTTCATCAATATTAGTTCTGATACTTCTCTCTTTATCAGAAGAAATTCCACATCTATTATTCTTGTGCTGGTATATGTTGATGATATCTTAATTACAGGATCAAATAATGTGGAATTGGAGAAGTTCATTACTACATTCAGTACCAAATTTGCTTTGAAAGATCTTGGTTTGTTGTCTTACTTTCTTGGCATTGAAGTATTATATGATGCTGATGGTTTGTACTTATCTCAGAGAAAATATATTCGAGATCTACTAACCAAGGTTGACATGATTGAGTGTAAAGGGATTGATACTCCTATGAGTACTGGGGGAAAATTACAGAAAGTTGCTCAAGGGGAACTTGGTTATTTTCTTGAAGATCCATCACATTACAGGAGCATCGTTAAGGCATGCAGTACCTTATTTTAACTAGGCCTGAAATTGCACTTGCGGTTAATAAACTAAGTCAATATGTCTCTGCTCCTACAATGCAGCATCTCATGGCCTGCAAAAGAGTATTAAGATACTTGAAAGCCACTCAAGATTATAGACTGAAATTCTTCAAGGAAGGACACTTAACACTCACTGGTTTCACAGATGCAGACTGGGCATGTGACTTGGATGATAAGAAATCTGTTGGTGCCTATTGCATTTACTTAGGTAACAACTTAATATCCTGGTCATCTAAGAAGCAGTCTATCATCACCAGATCGAGTGCTGAAAGTGAGTATAGAGCCTTGGCTGCGGTAGTCGAGCGATATGTTGCAATCTTTGTTTCTGAGTGGAATATGTTGCATAGAAAAACCTATAATTTGGTGTGATAACATAAGTGCAACTGAGCTGGCAAGAAATCCTGTTTATCACTCAAGAACAAAGCATATTGAAATTGATATGCATTTCATTCGAAACAGAGTTGTTGCAGGGGAACTCAATATTCAGTATGTGCCAAGTATTGAACAAATTGCAGACATAATGACTAAACCTCTTTCATTTACACAATTCAATTTCTTGAGAGCCAAACTCAATGTTCTTCCTTGTCCCTTGAGTTTGAGGGGGACTGTTAAGGAAGCTCACTTGACACAGAAGAAAGAGGAGAATCTCAAGCTAAAGAAAGGAAACAGAGCTGTGACGTCAGAAGCTAAGCAATATTGACTAAGCGAGCGGTTAGAAGCGGTTAGTTTTAGCTTGAAATTAGTTAAACAATTTGTTGTTAATTTGTAACACGTGTGTGTCAATTTAGAAGATGTATATATACAGATTATGTTTCCTGTAATCATAGTGCTGAGTAATAAAGCAATACAGATTTCCAGAATTATTTTCTCTGAGTTATTTTCTCAGCAACCAAAAAAAAAAAAAACTTTCTTTCAAAACCGAGAGAGAGTCCCAGGGATCGTTCTTGAGATAGCAGATATAGTTGTGCCCGTGAAGTTGATAGACGATCTAATATTCTCACAACAGACACTCCAGCACTAACCTCTGCTGGTGAATACACACCAACACCAATAAAAGGATTGACTTTTGCTACCGAGCCCGAGCCTGAGCCCAGCAAATGGCCAAACCGGCCCTTTGTGGCCGGGAGGAGCTCAATGATGACATTCACCGTCCCCGGTGGCCCTGCTGCGTCTTCGCACCCGACAATGACCCCGAGAGAGTACAACCACTTGTGCTCATCTGGATCTCGCAATTTGTTAAGGAAAATCTCCGTGGCATCCCTAATCTGGAGCCTTGTACACTCGCGGTTTTAACCGCCTCGAATTCGGATTCGATTAAGTGACCTGTCGCGCTGTTTCTATCTATCACATCGTTGCCGTGCACATTCCCGAGCATCTGTGCCTTCCATTCCTTGAGTTCAGCTTCCTCTCTCTCGGTCATTCCAAATTAAATCATATTATCAATATATAAGAAGAGAAGACGAGTTCTAATTTGTCTTTGATTAGGGTTCGGAAGAAAACCGTATTAGAGGAGTGTTTGCCTTTGATTAGGGTTCGGAAGTTTGAAGCGACGAAGTATAGTAGAGTATATGTGTCTTAAAGGGAAAGAAACACAGAAGATCTGAGCTACTATAATCTGGCTATTCAGTCTGTGTTTTAGTATATACTCCTTGTGCAAGAAGGATAATATATATAACCATCTGTAATGAAGAAATCAAAGAACTAAATTAATCTCTGTAAAAAAGCAAATGTGACTCCTAATGCCCAAATACATATATATTTGCCTTCCTAAATTACAAGACGCACAAACATAAACCAAATTACAAAATTCTCTAGAAGTCGTGAAACGTTAGTGCTACTAGCCATCTCTGCTTAAAACTATATTACTATGATACAATTTAAACTGCAGATAAAGCTTGTATAAACTCAAATGAGAACAGCAAATCTTTTACCACTGCGTTTCTCTTCTCCTCACATTAGTTCAAGTTAAGCCAATCTGCCTCTTCCAGCACTATTTCGACTCTAATTGTTGAATCTTTCTCATATAACAATTTAACCTGATCAGTTATGCAACGAAGTCATCACACTGTCACCAACATGGTCTAATGAGGGGCCTTAGTAATCAAATACCCTCTTGAAGTTGTGTCATTTCTATACCAATAGAAATTACAACATAGTCACAAGTGACATGGCAAGCGATATGCTTTTTGGTCTGTAACAATTCAGTCTCTGCAGTCAAAAACTAATGCTGCGTACTGGTCTGTGCACTAATCATCGGTGCTGTAAAGAAATAGACCATGAAATACTTTAAATAAAAGAGTAAAACCGGAGATATTAGATCGTGGTCTTTCTATTCTTTTTGTGAATTGTTTTAACATTTTCTTTATTCTTGCGGTTTATTTGATTGTGCTAACATTTTCTTTTTGAGATCTACATCACAATAAAGCAAAATTGTTTCGAGGGAGTTGCAGCTTTGGAAATTGGTTAATAATAAAGCTAAAACTCACCTGATATGCTTGTGGTTGAAATATGCTGATCTAATTTGGCTTGTGAGTATTTGAATTTATTCTTAAATTATCAGGTAAGTTTAATTTCTGTTGCTTTTAAAAGGTTAGCAGGAAGAAAACTGTAGGTACTGTAATTGCATTGATTTGCAAATGCAAGGATTGACTAGAAGGAGACCGCTGAGGCTCTTTTATTGAAGGCTGACCCAGTAGAGCTAGAGGAAGAAGAGGCGAAAGTTGAGGTGGAGAGAGAAGCAAGAATAGAAGTGGCAAGGACCTGAGAAGGTTCGGTTTGCCTGATAATGCTAACATGGATCAGGTTAAGGCCAGCAGCCCAGCGTGGAAAATGGCGTGCTTACAGTGAATGTTCCTAAAGAGAGGAGAAGGAACCTCAAGTTAAGGCAATTGAGATTCCTGGCTAAATTATAAAATTCTGGTTCAAGCATGCGTTTTTGGTTTGCCAATAAATTTGGAATGGCAGGAAATTTTTTTTTTTTTTTGTTTTTTCAAATTTTTTGTAAGAATATTTGTGTTTTTGCAATAGTTATAAGCCTTCAAAGGCTAGTCTGAAACCTTGTAACTTGTATTTGAATTAATGAAGTGTGTGATATTATAACGCCGCACTAACGCCATGGCGTAATGGGGGGAACTTTTTCAATTGCTTTTAAGTAGATTTTTTAGCTACCTTTCATAAATCTCTAATATCCACAACTACATATATATATATATCTATATATATATATATATATATATATATAGTGGGAGCCTCAATCTACATGCGTTTCCTCATCATCGTCTCCCCAACCTACTTTTATAGGCCACGGGTGCTGTGGTGGAGGTTTATAGCTTCTCCAGAATGCTTTCTGATTGTTTTCAGAAGCATTTTCTTCTCATATATGCCATGGCTAGCTTGGTTTCCTCTTCCAGTGCCTTGACACCTTTTTCTTTGTAAAGCACTGCCGGGTCCTCTCTATTTCATCTACATTTGCTGCTCTTGTCATGACTATCATGTTAATGGGTCTTGGCTGTTCATGGAGCTAGGATAGTTGCAGGATCGTCATCTTGTGATGCTTTCTGGACTTTTTCACTTGTTTTTTCAAGCTGTTTAACTCAGACAGGATCTGCTGCTGGTTTATTAGGATTTCTCCTTAGATACCAAATGGCAGACGTTTGAGAATGCCTTGATAACTGCTATGGAAGCAGGACTCAACCAAGGTCACATAATACTCCAAGTAGAACCAAACTTTACCCTTGACCTACATAAACCATCCTTCACCGACTCCATCAAAATACTGATCTAGTTGAATGGTTTAACCATGAAATCAGATCAATCAACCCTAGCCATACACCATTCCATGACCTATAAAGTCCAAACCCAAATGTTCTCAATGGGTAATACGGGAAAACCCATCACCAGATTTATTACTAGTAATGGCAGAATAATTCAGCCAAGAACATACAAGCAAAACCAACTAGTTTTCCCTCCTTACTGGGTTAATGAATATGAAAGCGGCTATAAGCCTTAGCAAATTCATGAAACTCCTAAAGTTACGAGACTACAAGACAGAAGGGTATCAATCTCTTTTCCAACAGAGACCGCATCTCTCTATCCTTGCGAGGCGTGCCAGATCGAAGGAAGAAGGCCATCTGCGTGCACACACATACCGAGGAGATCTAGATTTTTCAGGTATATGGGTTCAATATCTATGGTTAACACACTTGACATGGACAACGAATTCATAAAAGACACTCCATGAGGCATATCAACAATAAAATTGGTCATCTAAAAAATAAGTCATACGGAGTTCGGACCAATATATGTTGTTTCCAGTAACTGTTTCTAACAACAAGTAATAAAGTATATAAGAAACATTTCATCCCAATTATCACATAAATTTTAGGGCAATTTCAGGAGGTTTAGGGCACAATGGGGAAAAAAGAAAAGAAAAATAACAGGTTCATTTTAAAGGTTTTAATATTATGGAGCGACTCACAAGCAGAGCAGTAGAGGCTTATTCATGGTCTGTCATTTGGGAGAAATCTTAAGATTTCCCATCTCTTATTTACGGATGATAACCTTGTTTTCACGAGAGCTTCAGTTGCCGATTGCCAAAATCTTAAAAGGATCTTTAATTACTATTCTGCAGCCTCAGGCCAGCTGTTTAATTTTGAGAAATCATCAATGTTTCTCAGCGGAAGCATCCAGGAGAGGCAAGCTGTAATAATTAAAGGAATTTTTCAGCTCAACATTGTGTCAAGGCATGAAAAATACTTAGGTTTCCATCTATGATTGAGAGAAAGAAGAGCAGCTTTTTTAATGATATTAAACTGAAGATTTACAATAAAGTGTCAAGTTGGCAGCACAAATTCTTTTTTTCAGGAGGCAAAGAGGTCTTGATCAAGACAGCAGCTCAACCCATCCTTGCTTATGCAATGAGCATATTTAAGATTCCCATGGGCGTATATGACGACATTCAGAGAATAATTGCAAACTTTTGATGGGGATCAAGGAATGAAAAGAAAAACATCCATTGGTCGAGATGGGATAAGCTAAGTCAGGCCAAGTGCAGAAGAGGATTGGGGTTTCGAGATTTCTCAAGTTTCAACCAGGCATTAGTAGCCAAGCAAGGATGGAGAATTTTGCAATTTCTAGACTCTCTAGTGGCAAGAATATTGCAGGCTCGGTACTTCCAGAACAAAGACTTTCTGAATGCAATACTCAACTCTAACCCATCTTTTATCAGGAGAAGCATTTTATGGGGCCGACAAGTTATTTCTAAGGGATCCAGATGGAGGGTTGGAAATGGTCAAAGCATTCTCATTAATAAGGAGAATTGGTTGCCCATGCCTCTTACTTTCAAACCAATTTCCAAACCAAACTTACCAGATGATGCTTTAATTGCTGAGTTGATAAGTGAAGAACACAGCTGGAATGAAAGACTGATCTACAGACATTTTGCCAAAATGGATGCGGAGGTAATAATTAGAATTCCTCTGCCTAAAAGTCCAATGATGGATGAAATCATTTGGTATTATGATAGGAAAGACCAGTACACAGTCAAAAGTGGCTATCAGATTACGTTGAGTCTGAAGTTCCCAGTTAGTCCATCAAGCTCAGATACCGCAAAGAACCACTGGAATGCAATATGGATGCTCACTTTGCCTGAGAAGATCAGGATTTTTGCTTAGAGGGCAGCAAAAAATATTCTCCCTTCAGCCGAAAACCTCTGGAAAAGGAAGGTGATTCAGGAGCCTTTGTGTCAAATTTGTAAAAATGGGCAGGAAACTATTTACCATGCTCTGGTGGGCTGCAAGAGGGTAAAGAAAATATGAAAAATAACTAGTTTTGACGATGATCTCAAGGAAAGTGGTGAACAATATGTATTGAGCTTACTGCTGGAGTTGAAATCGAGAAGAAGCAAAGCTGATCTGGAGTTGATAGTATCAATTTTATGGATGATATGGAATGCAAGAAACAGCTGGTTATTTAAAGGAAAAAAGGACAACCCTCAAATTCTAGTCTCTAAGGCTGAAGCTGTATTGGAAGCTTATTGAAGAACTCAACTACCAGCATCCTTTCACATTGGCAACCACATAACACCAATTCAAAAGTGCTGGAATCCCCCCCAAAAAGGTTTCTTCAAGGTTAATGTAGATACTGCCACCAATCTAGAAGCAAATCTCAGGGCTGGGGGCTGTAATCCGAGATTAGAGTGGGAAAGTGATTGCTGTTGCAACTAAGGTCTCCAAGTTCTTTGGTGATGTTTCTTTTGTAGAGGCAGAAGCAATCGAATGGGGCCTTAAAATCGCAGAGCATGCTTGTATTAAGTTTCTGATTGTGGAATCAGATGCTTAAGAGCTTGTTAAGCTAGTCAACAACAGTTCGGGCTGCAGATCCAAGATCTTCTTGGTCATTTCAGAGGTGCAGAATGGTTTGAAGAAATTTGACTCTGCTTGTGTCCAATATGCTCATAGATCTTGTAATGCGATAGCCCACTCTTTAGCTAAGTTAGCTCTAGAGAACCTTGAAACTATTATTTGGACGGGTTCATTCCCTCTCCAGTTTTTGTATTTGTTTTCTTCTTCTAGCTGAAATGCAAATATTTTCCATTCAATATATATATATTATGGAGCGACTTAAATTAAAAATATTTTTAAAATTCTTGCTTGAGTTTCTGTTTGGATTGAGATTACACCAGTAGTTGCCAATCACTGAAAATTCAAATATTGCCAATCACTGAAAATTCAAATATTTTTCATATGCAATTTGAAAAAATTTCCGTAGTATGTCTGCTTGTAATTTTAGTCCTCAGATTGGTGCAACAATAAACCAATACAAAATTAAAAGATACCCGATTAAATTCTCACTATCTATTTATCTCCTATCGAAGGATTTGACAATTAGACAATACACTCAGATTTTAGACTTTAAACCAAAAAGTGACAGGCTTAAAAGTTCAAAAATATAAAAGAAGTCTAAAACAGTGTTGATGCACTGCAAAATCAAGTGTTGATATCAAACTTCTGTTGCTTCCACCATTGTTAAACTATTCTAGAAGAATAGATCTTTCCTGCAATCATCATTCAATCAGATTTTGGTAAGCATTTATTCAACCCATTATAAAATGTACCAAGAAAATGACTTCTCACCAACCAATAATATAAGAAGTGTTATCCTCCAAAGTTCAAAAATATAAAAAGTTCTAAAACCTGCATTTGTTGATGCACCTGTAAAATCAGGTGAAAGATATCACTTGTGTTGCCTCCACCACTTTCAAACCATGCAAGAGGAGCAGATCTTTCTTGAGATAAGATCATTCAATTAGATTTTGGTAAGCATTTAATAAGATCAACCCATTACGTACTGTACAAAGAAAATGACTTCTCACCAACCAAAGTAGAAGAAAGAAAAGGAAACCAAAGATCATCAATAAAATCTAATTATTGTAGCCAAGTAATTATTCTCCAAGGCTAATTTTTGGAAGGTCAGGACACCCTTAAAAAAATGAAAATGTGTTTTGATACTGCACAATCACGTTATAATACAAACATTTTAAATTTAAAAAAAAAGGAAAAAGCGCCAATATTACTTTAATATCAGCTCTCTTCATCTCTATCTAAAGGGCAAAATTACACACTATTTTATGCACAACACTTAACTACTACCTCATACTTTTCACATATTCAACAAGTTTACATCAAACACTAGGATCAAGCAATCAAGAATGTGGAGGCTGAAAGGAATACATTAATAGAAACCTCGTTCCATTCTTATAGAAAATACGTAAGTGCAGCAAAAGAATTGTTGCAAAGGCATCGGAATCAGATGAAAACTCAAACAAGCAATATTTCAAGTGACTATTTCTAGTTTTGGATTCTATCTCCAAATAAGTTTAATAGACGTGCAATATTTGATGGTCTAAGAACATGTCATGCAAATGATAAATATCAATTTTGTTGATGCAAATTTTTTGTCAATATACAATTATTGATTTATGTTTCAGACTTTTTTCTAAATCGAGTTTTGTGGCTTATTTTTTCCTTGAGGCAAGTGTCTCAAATCACATGTCTCCTTGTGGTTAATTATTCTAAAAAAAGAAACAATTATCAAAGGGTGCTGGGGTTACCGGTGATAACTCTCAGACGCTTAAGTTAACCTTTCAAATTTGATTATAGAGAGAGAATGACAACATTTCTTTATCTTTTTCTCTCTGTTACCTTCAAATGAGGAGTCTTGACCTTTATATAAGTAACTTATAGTCAATTAGAGAGATTATGTGGCATTTTTCTTGTGACAAGTGTCAGCCAAAGCCTATGAATGGAGACATCTATTCATATGTGTTAATATTTGTTCATGATGAGTAATTTTTTTATATTTGTCATGTTTTGGGCGCTTGACTTTTAATAGATTTTACTTTAAATTCGGCACTTATATTTGTTCCTTACAAAGAGGATTGATTTTTCAATATTTTGCTCGTAAGCACATTCCGCAGAATGTTTGTTAACCTGTAGACTTATTTCATAAAATGTCTAATGACCCATTGGTGTAGGTGCATCTCATAGAATGTATATTTACCCGTAGGCACATTCTGTAGAATGTATATTTATTCGTAAGTGTATTTCGTAGAATATGTATTTTTCTGGTATAGATTTACCAGGAGGTTTATTCCATAAAATATGTATTTGCCCGTATGTACATTTCTTAGAATGTATATTTGCCCATAGACGCACTCCGTAGAATACTTAGTAGCTCATTTACACTTACTTAAAAATATTTTCTAAGTATTTTGGTAATTCTTTGTGAGGAATTGACTTAGGTCGTTGTTTGTAAAGAATGAACCTAGGTTATCTTTTATTGAATCATGTCTTTAGCCTCTCTAAGACTTGCTCTTTAGGCATTTTATCTAGAAATATTTTCTAAATGTCTAGGTCCTTTTTTGTGAGGAATGAACTTAGGTCATTCTTTGTAAAGAATGGACGTAAATGATCTTTTGTTAGGAATGGACCTAGGTTGTGCTTTGTTAGGAATAGACCCGAGTCGTTCTTTATGAAGAATAGACTTATAAGAATGGACATAGGTCGTTCTTTATTAGATATTGTCTTTAACATTTTATCGAATACTAATCCTTTGGTTGTTTTACTTATAAATATTTTCTAAATTCCTAAGTCATTCTTCATTTTTTGTAAGGAATAGACTTAGGTAGACCTAATTTATTCTTTGTAAAAAGTGGACATCGGTTATTGTTTGTTAGGAATGGATCTAGGTTGTTCTTTGTAAATAATGAACCTATGTTATTCTTTGTAAAGAATGGACCTAGTTCGTTCTTTGTAAAGAATAGACTTAGGTCGTTTTTTGTTAAATCTTGTCTTTGACACTTTATTGAATACTCATGCTTTGGTGTTTTACTTAGAAATATTTTCTAAATTCCTAAGTCATTCCTCATTTTTTTAAAGAATATGCCTAGGTCATACTTTGTAAATAGTGGACATTGGTCATTTTTTGTAAAGAGTGGACATTGGTTGATTTTTGTAAAGAATGGATTTAGGTCATTATTTATAAAGAGTGGACCTAGGTTATTTTTTGTAAATAGTAGACCTATGTCTTTTTTTTATGAATTACACTTTTGATATTTTATCATATCTTGTATTTAGATACTTTTGTTAAAATCATAAATACATTGACCGTTCTTATAGAAAATAAGCCTAGATTATTTTATATATAATATTTTTATTGGGCATATATTTTCATGTGTTCTAGGCCTTTCATAATTTAGTCTAACAAATCTAATGGCTTTTTATGACCTTTTGTTTATGAATGCAAAAGACTTTAGCTAATTTTTTAAAAAGTATTTCTAAAGCACAAACACAAACTTGGTGTGTCAAACTAAAACACTTCAAAGAAAGCTATATCACCAGCTCACTGACCAAACAAAGCCTCCATTCTACTCCAAATCAATTCAACTTCAACTCAACATCATGAGATCATCGAATCAATGGGCAATCATAGCACAATCACAAGAAACTTAAATCAAAGCTTAACAAGTTGTTATTCGCTTAGGAATATAATTGATCTCAGAGAGAATTTCTTAGTGCTTCACAGAGTGTATTTAATAAAATTGGTGGGTGTTATGTGTTTTTTTAAAGAAGTTCAACTGCCTATTTGAATTCCAATTAATTTAAATACTATAAATGTATGCTTTTATCGGCACAGCTTATAATTACAAGGTTTTAGATAGATACTTATAAAGAAAGCCAGAATCTTCCTTCCCTATGATATTTAAGGCCACTCAATAATTCAGCTTGAATATGAAATATCTTGTAATAAGAATTAACTCTCATATTTTAGAGGGAATAAGAGAAGCCTAAAAACACTTATTATTTTCAGGCCAATGAGCACACTGAACACCAACAGTGCAATCACCATGGATCACACAAAAAGTAGGGTGTTTCTTGGGAACCTCCAGGTGGATGCTGGATAACTGATAGGCATAAAATTCACATATTATTTATTTATTCCAAAGAAGAAAAGTATTCAAGAAACTCACTTTTCGCGAGAGCTTATGCTGATTAATCGCATTTCCGGTGCCTGCAAACTAAATGGACAGATTACTTTATCTCGGAAACACAAAAATAATTTAATGTGTTCAATTATAAAGAAATTTAGGTTAAAATTATTGGGACCACGCAGGTGCAGCAGACACTCAACTAAAGTAAAATTAAGAAGTAATAATCATACAAGGACATCAAAATTTACGCGATTTAGTTTTTATACTATATCAACGAGCGAAAACAGAAGAAAATATTTTACTAGTGAAAAGGAGTTACAAGTATTATAGTGTTTTGTCTCACAACCTAAAATCACAATACACTCAAACTCTCAAAACACCAGAAATATAGCTCAAAGCTTTTAAAACTCTTAACTTACACCTCTTGGCACTCTCACTTAAATTAGAGAAAATGAAATAATTAAATAGGGTAAATGAAGCCTCTATTTATAGGTCAAGCCATGCCTAAAAATCAACAATGGTGGGCATTAAGATAATATAAAATTTTTCTCAACTTTTTTACTTTGGTGCCAAAGTCAAAAGTTAATTCCTCACACTTATTTTTGTTTCCCACTTACTTAACAACTTCGTGCAAAGAGTCGTTTTGATTTTAGAAATGGTTTAAAAAAGGATGGCAATGTTAATTTTTTGGGACATCGCCATTATTGGTCTCTCGAGATATAGAAAGAGACCAACAGTGGCGATACCTTTTTTTGCTTTTCGATATGGAGACTTGAGGAAGGTGACGTGCTTGTTTGTACGATAAAATTTTAACCAACCCTAAATTTTTTGGAATACTTCATTATAACCCCAATTTACTGCAAAAATTTCCTCGAACCCCCAAATTCTGTGAAAGTTGGACATTTAACATAAAGGCCTTTGTTATGTTATATTATCATGCAACATACATGATGATGTAATAGCCGTTGGATGAAATCCAACGGTTGTGAAAATATAAGATGAAAAAATCATATTATTTTTACAACCGTTGGATTTTCATCCAACGGCTGTTACGATGTAACATAACAACCTCCTAACATAAATAATATGCATTGACTAACCAATGATTAGAATTAAAAATTTTAAATTAGATTATAAGACATGTGTCTTCTAGAAAGATGACTTGGCGCGATGCATATGGCGTAATCACTTAATGATCACATACAAAGGTTCTACATTATTTTTAAAATATAAATACTTACAATATTTTGTTAGGTTGTCGTGGACCCATGACCTTTTAATCTTTTATTTACATTCTTCAATTATTGCTTTGTGCTAACGGGAAAAAAAAATGATATTTTTGACAAACGGTAATTGGACATCGAAAACAAAGCAGGATTTCAGACTCCTTTTGGATGAATATGATACCCATTACCCAATAAGCTACCCTCGCAAATTTGTTCGCCCTTGGGATAGAAAATTCGAAACCCCACTTAGTTTATTTGCTCATGCTTTCAAATAAAATGGCGATCATCTCAAAGTTTGAAACTTTGTTCTCCACATCCATTAATCAAGACCGGAATACTGAAACGACAACGTATCAGCCTTATTGATATTTTAAGTTAGTCACGTGCCTCTCATGTGACCCTCTTATTGATTCCATAAGCATCAAAACGGGATAGCATTTTGCCATTTTCGCGTTTTGGTGCTTTATTAAGTGAGGCATGTGGACAGCACCTGAGCAGCTTGAGAAAAGGTTTTTCGAACCGTTTATGCACGTGGCAGCTTTCTGTGCAATCTGGAAAGTCAAGTTGCAGCTGAATTCTGTTATAAAGGCTGATGGTTACATTGTAGAGAGTGACAGTAGAGCAAGAAACCGGTATTCAATTCTCTGTAAACAGTTCTACGATTTCTTGTACTCTCCATTGAAATAATCAAAAAGTAATCTCTTGTGTCTCTGTTTGTGCTTTCATCTGTTTTAGCTCTCGTTTGGACCTTGTTTATTAATTGAGTTTCTTGTTAGATTGTTTGAGTCAATTCAGTATTCTTATTCAGATACACTTTAGTTTGCATCTTGGTTGATCTTTGACAAAATCCTTGGGCAGCAGCTTGGATTGTTGTATTTTTTTTTTGTCATCCAAGTTACTACAATTTTAATTAACACAATAGAAAGAGAGACAAAATTAATCACCATTAGTCATTAATTAAATATTTAATAAGGATTCTAACCAAAAAAAAAAAAGTTGATAAGGACAAATAAATCATGATTATTATCAAAATCACTTGCATTGAAAATGTGCCGAAATCCGAGAACAACGACAGGAGGACTGAATCGTGGAAAACTGGAAATTACGTTTAACATTTGGAGACTCATGATTGTATTTAATTTTTATAACTTCATTATATTGATCCTCCATTGTGGTCCCCACTATTGGCCACTCAATTTTACAGGTTTTATATTTTAACCTACTAAAGTTGACGATTTTTTCCATCAAGGTCCCCATGGAGCGATCGACCAAAAGCGAGGCTCCGTGGTTACACATGATCGTTCGATTCCACAATCATCTCCTCCAAATGCAAAGCCTCTCATATGTCACGGCAATTTTACTTTTGTGATGATGTTGATATTAAAACATGTAACTTTACTTAATTGAATATTCAGCTTGTATCTTAATGAATGTGCAAATGATTATTTATATAATTCAATGTTGGATCAGTTGCGGTATAACATTTATATTCCAACTGAATAACATAATACTATTCATATAAAAATTAGAGATATAATAGTAATTGCTAAGCTAAGCTCTATTTCAATATATCAAGTAAGTATATTAAAATATTATAATTGAGTTAAAACACTTTAATTTTTTTTTTCACTTCTATTTTTTGACGGAATTACCAATCAGATTTAATTAATCCGCAATTTTAATCAAAAAGAGTAAATTATTTCTTTTTGTCAAATGTATATAGGAGAGAATTAGAGGAAGGTCATCATATCAGTTTAGATCGAGACCTTAGTGCTAATTTTGAGATAAAAAAATAGAGTCTATTTTTGGTTTCATCATGATTATTGATGCATGATACAGAATTCACGTCCACAATATTTTGTGAAGTCTATCTTATATGGCTCTCTTCTTCTTCTTTTTTTTAATGATTCGACAATTGATTGCTTAACCGATATTTATAAAAGAAACATTACAATTAATAAAATTATTTATTAAAAACGTTAGAACACCATCGACATTATTAAGATTTATAAAAGAAACATTACAATTCGACAAACATGTGTAACTACAAATCATTAAGTAATATTAAGATGACAGAGGACATGACGACCTAGATGCAAGCAAAAGAACACTAATAATGTTAATTACTTAATTGCCAAAATCTTTGAAAAAATAAAAATTATATCCATTACAAACAAGAAAAAAAAAACAGAAAATACAGTAATAATGCGCAGGTCCAGCTCGTCCATATTGGCTTTCCTTCGGACCTTCATTTATTTATATTTCTTCTGCCACTTCAAACGTCTAATTTTAATATGAGCAATGATGTAGGACAATTTTAAAAGATCTTAGACTTTTTTTTTTTTAGTTTAGTCTGATTTTCTATTTTCATTGGTGTCTAATTAGGTATGTGTTTTGGTAATTTATTTGGGATTTTTTTTTTCCTTTTTTAGTGGTGGATTAGATGGGAATGAATGTTGGTGGTTGGGAAAGTTGTACAATTTATTGAGAAATGTGAATTGTTTGAATAGATCTCTATTTTAATTCAAACGACTTAATAAATTTTTTGATAATGCTATGAGAATTGTAAAAGAATAATTTTTATTGAATAATTAAATTAAATTAACAATGACAACAGTTTACTACTTTCCAAATTAACTTAGATAAAAAAAAAATCACGATTATATTAATTTTTTCTTTTCGTTTTATTTTTTCAAAGAAAGTTTAACTTCCATTAAGGACCAAAAATAGTCCAACTATAAAATGTCACAGGGGTATAAACACATAATCATCAACTTCTAATAATAAATATAATTACAAGCCAAACGAGAAAAATAATTTCACTTATTAAGCCTACTTACCATTAGCAGGAATTTTACTGACTGCTACTTTTTTTTTTTTTTTTTTGATAGGCTGACTACTACAGTGCTACTTACATTAACTAATGTAGATGAAGCCCTTTTCCCAATTGGGGAAGGAAAAAAATAATATAAAATTAACACAATATATCACAACTATACACTGAATGGCGAGTATTTCTGAATGAGAATATGAATGAGAATGAGAGATTCTAATGCTTATCGCTGTGAAAAATAAAATAGTAATTTAGTGATGCTACGCCGCGAATGCCATTGACGCTACTTTACCTTGAAATAAACGAATTACGAATTGTGAATGGTAATCAATTTACTAAAATATCCAGATAAATAAATTATTTTCACTAACCGATTAAATGGTAAAAATATTATAAAAATGATATTAATTAAAAATAAAATTAATCATAATAATTATAAATTTTAATATTGATAATATTAATAAAAATAATAAATAAAAAATAATAATAAATAAAATAAAAAAATTAATAATAATTAATAATAATAAATGTTAATAATGATAATATTAATAAAAATAAAAATAAAATTAATTTTATTAATATTAATTTTATTAACATTATTATCATTATTAACATTTATTATTATTAAATTTTATTAACTTCATTATTTTAGTTATTATTAATTATTGTTAATATTATTTTATTAATATTATCATTATTAACATTTATTATTATTATATTTTATTAACTTTATTATTTTAGTTATTATTAATTACTTTTAATATTATTTTATTAATATTTTCATTATTAACATTTATTAACATTTATTATTATTATTATTATTATTATTATTATTATTATTATTATTTAATATCATTTTATAATAATATTTACACATGTATCTAGATAATGAAATTACATTATTACTATAATTATTAAATTTATTAACTTTATTATTTTAGTTATTATTAATTATTGTTATTATTATTTTAATAATGATAAATTAATTATTGTTATTAATTATTATTTTATCATTATTTTTATTATTAATAATGATAATATTAATAAAATAGTAGTTAATAAAATTTAATAATCATTATTATTATTATTATTATTATTATTAAATTTTATTAACTTTATTATTTTTATTAATATTATCATTATTAACATTTTTTATTATTATTATTATTATTATTATTATTATTATTATTATTATTTGTAATTAATATCATTTTTATAATAATATTTATACATGTATCTAGATAATGAAATTACATTATTACTATAATTATTAAATTTATTAACTTTATTATTTTAGTTATTATTAATTATTGTTATTATTATTTTTAATAATGATAAATTAATTATTGCTATTAATTATTATAATTATCATTAATTTTATTGTTAATAATGATAATATTAATAAAAATAAAAATAATAATTAATAATAACTAAAATAATAAAGTTAATAAAATTTAATAATAATAATAATTATTATTATTATTATTATTATTAATGACATTTAAAATAATAAAATTATTTGTGATTTGAACAAGGGTAATTTAGTAAATATGAAAAAATTAGAAGGATAGAAAAGTAAATTTATGTTTCATTCTCATTCCCATATTTTCATTCACAACCCCTCTCATGGGAATGGAATTCTCATTTCTTATTCCCAAATTATGTGGAATATATTTTATTCCGTTAAAATTACGTTTTGTCGAGTAAGCATAAGTTTATTAAATTCTCTATTCTCATTCCGTTTAAGAAACACACCATAAGTACTAACTATAAACACAACAAAAACTCAACAACGTAACAACCCATCTAGATTATCCGAGCAAGTCTCTTGATTAGCCCTCAACCCAAGCTATTGATACCCAAGTCATTGATAACTCGCACCAAATCATTGAAATATAGATGCACCACTATTAGAGTCCTTCATCAATTCCAATACATGTATACCATTCAATTCGAACATTGGAATGATTTCGATCCATACTCTGAGTTGAAAAACTAAACGACTTACACCAAAATTTTGACACTAATTAAAATAGAAAATAAAAAAAATTTCAAATAATAAAAGTCTAAAATCGTCCCACGTCAAACAACTTGGTGACACTGTCACAAAAACCTTGCCCATTCAAATGTAACACGCCTTCCACTGGTTATTATTGCACTTTCTTTTTTTTTTTTAATTTCCAATTAGTTGCTTAATAATTTTAATTGTTTCCACTCGGCCTTTATATCGCCCGTTGTTAGGATGGCTATAAACGGCCCATCACTGAGCCCACTTCCTTTCCAAATTACACCGCAAGTCAATTTCTTCACACACTCTTCCAGGTTCACGAACAAAGTGACAGACCTTTCAATTCATGAATCATCCCGCCAAATGCGAGGACTGATGTATCCAATTTATTGCCACCTTTTTTAATACAATTTTTATTTTTTTTCCCTACTGAAATTCAGGATTTGTGATTAATAACCGAACAATTTATAGATTTTCATTTTTTTTTTTTAAACTGGTTACACACCATATACTGCATTACACAGATATTTACAACTGCTATTACATCAGACCAATACACAGATATTTACAACTGCTATTATAGCAGATCAATACACTGATATTTACAATTAGATATATATCTGGGACTTATATTATTACATTTTTCATTCTATTAAAGTGCTATTACAGCAGACCAATACACAGATATTTACAACACTGATATTTACAATTAGATAAATATCAATTAGATATATATCTGGGACTTATATTATTATATTTTTCATTCTATTAAAGTACATGCTTAAACTTTTCATTCTATTAAAGTACATATCCAGACGAATGACCCTTTTATCATTCTATTAAAGTACATGCTCAGACTTTTCATTCTATTAAAGTAGATACCCAGACGAATGACCCCTCAATAGAGAGAGGAATGTATCTACTCCACTCGCATTTCGCAAGGGAGAGTCACATTTAGAATATTTATCCTCACAATACTTTCATGTGTTGAATCGTCAGCTCACACTCATGAAATCTACTAACCACTCAAGATTTCCTTTTAAAAAAAAGAAAAATTGAACTCAATCCCGATGAAACCATGAGCATTTTCATTTATTTGCTGGAGATATGGAAAACATGGAATTATACTAAGAAGCAATACAATCATCGATAATGTAACCAATAATTCACCTAAATCGACTTGCAACACCTATTATAGTTCTTAAATGGAATGCCCACGTGAAAATTATTTGTTTGATATCGAAGCATTTTACATAGTCTTGTAATTATGGGCAACCATTGTTACACTTTAAAGTAATCCATCATACAGTCTCATACTATTAAAGTTAATTTAAATTATTTACACGGGATTTTAGATTTGAGTTTCATGAAAACCTACATTTTACTTAAATTGGAAATGAATATAACTTGATCAAAATTTGATGAATGTAAATATCCGAACTAAGTTATATAATGTGCAACTATTCATGTGACAATTTTTCATCGTTCAGATTTGTGTTGTGGGGCTATAGCTCTCACTAGGTCAGATCTCATAGTTTGGTTAATCCAAATCAAGTCAAGCTTTTGCACGAAAGATGGAAGAAAATAAATGTCGAAAGAAGCAATGGGACAATAAATGTGTGGTCAATGGTCATGGCCGCCCATGATACTTAATGCGTAAGGTAGCGATTGTGCAAATCGCAATTGATGCCTAAATCATGGGCGATCGGTAGCCTGTGGTGCGGGCTACATGTGATGTGCATCGATAATTGTCCGGACATGGGAGCACAGTGGTTAATTTAGAAGTCATCAGAACGCATCATACTTTTGTCCTTTTATGCCTTAACAAATGTTAAATTTTATTGAGAACCAGGCATTGATTTTTATTTATAATTATTTTATAAATATTTTCTATCCAAATCCTTCGTTAAACTTCATTTGGCACTTGTTCTTTTTGACTTTTATTTTTCTTTTCCTCTTCTTCCCCAACTGTCAGCATTAGCAACACACGTTGTAACGGATGCTGGATTAAATAATAGAATAAAATGAGAATATGAAAAAAAAAAAAAAAAAGATATTAAGTTGTTTCTTCTAATAAGGCATTCAACGAAATTTGATATATGTTAAGATCTAAATGACGATACTAGGGTACAGTACAACCGTTGCACTATGGTCGAATCTCAGGATGTAAGTTTACCAAGTTTTTTTTTTTTTTGAATTACATGAGACTAATACTCAGATTACAACTCATATTATATAAAATTTATAATTTATATTTACAACTATTGAGACTCGTTTACTTATAATTGATTACTTTCATCACAAATACAATGAAACTAATAAAAATATATTATTGACCCAAGATTTCTCCTGTATATATTATTTATGTAATTTAAATATTTCAATTCAAATTTCAGTTATTTCAATTATCTAGTTCAATTTACTTTTTTTTTTTTAATTATTGATATGTTGTATGATGTTATTGATATTTACATTAGATATCTATCGATGCCACTTAAATCAATTCTATTATAGTATATCCTAATTTGTACCCTCACGAATATTGGAAAGATATTCATTTCATCCATAAAATAATAGGATAAGTGCCCAACTTTACCTATTTTTTTTTAATTAAGAGAGGAAATGAGAGCGGCCAAGAATTAACTTTGATAATTCTATGTATTTAATCATTGATTTATGTTGGATATTTATAAAATTCATTGTTAAAAAAAAAAAAAAAAACACGTACAGCCATGAAACTTTGGGGACACATTTTTACCAGATCAAGACATAAAAAGCTTCAAGTACCAATTTTTAAGCAAGTCATGGCCTCATGGCTTTGTAAAGGCACATGAATAATTTTAGATTTATTAATTAACCAATTTAAAGAAATATGTAGTTTTTTTCAATTTAAGTTTGACTTTGGCCGCCGATAGAGGAAATCAAAATCTCACAGCACCGACAACTTTACAAAGTACTTCCTGTATGTATTCGCCACGTGTCATAAATGGGGTCCACCAATTAATGGATTGTCCAAGTCCGCGGTTTCGATTCAAAATATCACATCAAAACTTTTTTCTCAAAACTATTTTCAGATTTATATAAAAAAAAAACTCTTTTTTATTAATATATTTTCAGATTTATATTAAAAAAATCACGTTTGCTTTTTTTCTTTAATTTTTTAAATTTGAATAGCATGAATTAAATTGAAATTTGAATAAATTTGAATCAATACCTAAATGATATATTTATTTTTTATTTTTTAATATCTGAATAAAAAAAATTAAATTCTAATAGTTTGGTATAAATAAAATTTTAAGTAGTACATATATTTATTTTTCATAAATTAGAAATTTAATAAGTTGATAATTTTGATAGAATTGGAAATATAATACTATCATTCTTTCTTCATTTTATCTTGCAATAAAAGTTTTAATTATAACATCAACTTTTATTATAAACTTAACACTGATGTTTTAATTTTTATTTATCATAGTTGACACAATTTGATTTGTTATATATTTTGATCTAGTCAATGTTACAATGTAAATAAAAATTTAAAGTAATTAAAAAAATAATTTCAAGGATAATATGAAAATACTAATTTTATCAGATGTAGGAAATATATAAATTGTAAAGAGTATTTTTAAGATTTGAAATTATAATTTTTCATTTAAATTTCAAATTTCAAATAAAGGTAGACAATTTTTACTTTTTTTATTGAGATAAAATTATTTGCTAATAGGTGATAAGTTAGAAAATAAATATCTAAATCAAAGCTTAAATTCAAAAAAAAAAAAAAAAAAGGAAAACCCCTACGTGACGGTAAAGGAAATATAGTAAAATATTTGAACCGCACAATTTGCCAACAAAAGTTTGTCCAAAAAAGTAGCGTTTCAATAATAACATCTAATATTTTCTCATTCCAGTAATTTCCATCCCATATTCACCTAAATTTATTTGAATACTTTCACATGTTGTATTAATGTAAAAAATTTTTTTTACTACAATATAATAACTTTAAATTCAGAAGTTCACTGAGAATTTAAATGCATACAATTACAACCTAGCCCGATATGTACTGAACACAATTAAAAAGAATGCACCAAGCATTCAAATTAATAATCCAACGAATTTTATCTCTATTTATTTGTGGTTTCATCTATGTACTGAACATAATTAAAAAATAGGCACCCAACGTCCAAATGAATAACCCAACGAATTTTATCTCTACTTATTTTTAAATGGGACAATTTAATTTTGACAATATAATTTAAAAAAATTTTAACTAAGCAAACGATGCTTTGACCAACTTTACTCTAAGTTGTAGTCAGTGTCTTGTATGGGTGAAAAGATTATTCTCAATATTTAGCTTGTTTTCCTTTGATCTTTTTCCTAGAATAATAAGTATCTATTTTTTTTCCCCTCAAAGGAGTTTAAAAAAGGGAAATATTATTTGAATGTATAACCGATGATGTATTTACTTCTTAGAATAATGAATGGGAATGGAAAAATGAGAATCAAAGTTATATTTACTTAACAAAATTGAATTTTGGAATGAGAATCTCATTCCCATGAGGGGGTAGAGAATGAAAATGTGGGAATGGAAATGAAAGATGAATTTACTTTTGTACTATTCTAATTATTAATTTATTAATATTATCATTATTAATAATAAAAATAATCATTAATAAAAATAAAAATAATTATTATTATTATTTTAGTTATTATTAATAACTAAAATAACTCTGATACCAATAAGGACCGGGATCGTGGAAAGTAGGTGAATGATCAAATTAATTCTTTGTTGTCAATTTTAGTGAATCAATTTTTAAAAAGGGATATGGTACGTGGCGTTGTTTTACCAGATTGATGCAGAACTTAATCTGCCTTTGGACCCAGATCTGACTTAGAACAGATCAATAGTCCGCACAATCGGGTTTCCAACCGATATACCTTTAGTGTTTCTTTACCAGCTTTAATTATTAATAAATTTTAATATGTGGCAAGTGTGTGCACCACAAGGCTCAGAGAAAATACTAAATCTGGATCCCAGAAATAGTATTCTGATTGGAGAGGAAGAAGAGAAGTACGACTAAGGACAGAGATCCGGTCTCTTTGCCTTAGAAGATAGTAGCAGTTGTATGGCAGATCTGATAAAGATCAGTCTGCTAAATGCTTTAAAATAAATTTGCAGAAATTTAAACATACATGACTTTAAACTTTATTACAGTCTTTAAATAAAGACATGAATTGAACTTACATGTAGACTTGAAATTGAATGCTTTAAAGAAATAGTACAGAAAGAGTTTGAGAAATAATTTTAGAAGACAGGAAAAATTTCCTTGAAGTCTTCTTTGATTTCTCCAAGTCGAGAGGATTAGAGGAGAGGAGAAAAGAACGAATGAATCCTCTTCTAACTCCTTTGCTTCATTATATAGACTTGAGAGGCTTGTAAAGTCTTCAAAGTTGGTGGAGACATAATGGGGGTGGCCCCACATGTCGGAGTAACTTTTGACTTTTGCTTTTGCTTTAGTGATGAGTAGCCCCACATGTCGGAGCATCTTTTGACTTTAACAAATGCTTTTACAAAGGAAATTACAATAAAATGGATCACCGATAACATGGCGGATCACCGATTACAACTTAATAAATAACGGATCACCGATAACATGGCGGATCACCGATTACAACCTAATAAATAACGGATCACCGATAACATGGCGGATCACCGATTACAACAAAATTACAATCTTTATCGTTTTAACGGAGGGAGGATTCCGAAGCAGTCATCTTCGTTGTCATCCCCGAGGGATATGAATGGCTCTTCACTGTCATGATCTGAGGAACCGGCGACAGAAGACTCTGATCTGGTTGCGAGGAGCTGTTCCATAACTTTAAAATATTCTTCTTCAGTCTTGGCACTGGCCAAGAGGGACTGAGCTTTAGACTTTTGGGAAAGGAAAGTTCCCTGAGCTTTGACATCTCTAATACTGGGGGTTTGGAGATGTGAGGATAGCCAGTTTTGGACTATAGTAATGGATAGCTTTGAATGTTCGTCAAATTTTGACCACCATTTTACTTTAAAGGTTCTTTGAAGGATGAGCTGGGATTCTTGAGTATGAAATCTGAGATTCCACATCCATACCCATGGTAGGAAGAAGTTTGTACAGAAACAGAGAAATGGAGAAAAACGTTTCTCAGATTCTGTAGGGGTATAATGTGCTTTGAAAAGGTTTAGACAACCGGTGGCATTAGGGGTAAGAATGTCTGGGTTTGGACCAAAATAATTCCACCATTGTTGGAACCAGTTTGGTAAGCTTTGCACGGTTATTTTTGAATTGAAGAAGAATAACCATGAATGGGACTTTTTTGGATTTTGTATGAAGAAGGTGTTGAACCAGGCCTGTTGGTAATCCCAATAGGTGAAAGAAAGGCAATGGTTCATTTGGTTTTGAAAATTTAGCGGGAAGGCTTTAGGTTTGTGGAGTAAGTCATTCCACTGTTTTGGGCTCAAAACTTTTAGGATGGTTGCCGTAGAGTAGGCAGGCTCAGAATGAGCATCACTGAGATAAAAATGTTTGAATTTCACAGATTCTGTGAATTCCAAAATGCTTTGATAGTAAGGCTGGGGTTTTGATAAATCCCATGGTTTGAAAAACCAGCCTTTGGGAAAAATCTTTAGCATTGCTTGAAATGGGTCAGTATGGTAAAACCCATCTTCCATAGATAAAATGTTTTGGAAATAGGTTTTATCAAACCATTCCGAAGTTTTTCTTGAAAGCTTTGTTTGTGAAAGGACAATCTGTGAGGATGAACTTTCACCAGAAAGAACTATATTTTTAGAAGAAGTTTTTGAAATTTCTTTAGAAACAGATTTTTCTTCTTTTGGAGAAATCTGACTTTGAGAAAAGCTTTGTAAGGCGAGCATAAGCTCAGGAGATTTAGAAATGGATTGCATCCATTCTTTTACCTGTTCCTGGGAGGAAAGGGCTTTGGATTGAGCTTCATGAGCTTCTTGTTCTTCTACCATATCAATCCAAGATTTGATAGGCTTTGCAGATGAGATTGCTGAAGAGAGCAATTTTTCTTTAGGAGGGGAGGATGCTTTAGAGGGTGTCTGGGACACAGGGTCTTTAAGGATCCCTTTCCCTTTGTCTCTTTTCTTGGGAGGCATTATCTGTTTTGAAGAAATTCCCTGGTTAGAAAATCAGGGAGAGAATTTGTATCTCCTTTAATAAACTCAATATCGAAATCAAAGACACTTAAAATGGCTTGCCATCGTGCAAAAATCTGTTTTGATGCAATGTTTTGAACATCTTTTTCTAAAACATGTTTTGCAGCTTTGCAATCAATTCTCAGTAAAAATCTTTGATTTAGTAAATCGCTTTGAAATTTGGAAATGCATAAAACAATGGATAAAATCTCTTTTTTAATGGTAGAATAATTTTTCTGGCATTCATTCCAATGAGCAGAAACATACTGGACTACCTGTTCTTTATTATTATCCAATTGCTTTAATATCCCACCATATCCTAATTCTGATGCATCAGTTTCAACAATTTTAGGCAATGCAGGATTAGCAAGAAATAAGCACGGAATATCTTTAACCATATTCTTTATCTGTCTAACAATTTTAGTATGCTCTTCTGACCATGCAATGGGCTTCTTTTTTAACCTATCATGCAATGGTTTTGCTATCCTAATGGCATTAGGACAGAAATCAAGAACATAATTTAAACTTCCCAAAAATCTTTGCAATTGGGTTTTATCAAGGATTTTATCAGGAAACTTGTCGGTAAAGGCAAAAGATCTTTCAATAGGAATGATGGTTCCTTTTGAAATGTAATGACCAAGAAACCTGACCTTTGTTTGAAATAAAGAAATCTTTGTACTAGAAATAGCAAGACCAGCCTTTCTAGTTGTAAAATAAAAAGTCTTTAAATGTTTGAAATGTTGATCTATTGTTTGAGAAAAAATCAACACATCATCAATGTAAACAATACAGAATTCAGAAAGGGGATTATAGATGTCATTCATAATCCTTTGAAATTCCGAAGGTGCATTCTTTAAACCAAAAGGCATTACTGTCCATTCATACTGGCCAAATGGAACAGTAAAAGCAGTTTTATAACGGTCATTTGGATGAATTTGAATTTGCCAAAATCCTGATTTCATATCAAATTTCGAAAATATGAATGAAGAATGGAGTTTTTGAAGCAAATTCTTTTTGTTAGGTATTGGGTACCTAATCCATTTTAAAGCTTTATTAAGGGGTTTGTAGTTTATAACAAGTCTTGGTGTTCCTCTTTCTATTTCAGAATTTTTGTTGACATAGAAAGCAAAGACCAGATTTAGTAATCAAACCTTTGTTTTCTAAATCTTTAATCTCATTTCTACAATGTTGTTCCAATTCAACATTCATTTGAATTGGACGGGCTTTAGTAGGTATTTGTCTTTCATCAAAAGAAGGCTCATAAGGCAAATCTACCAAGTGTTGTTTTCTTTTCCAAAAGGCAGTTGGTAAATCAGCACAAATTTCTTTTTTGATTTGAGTTTCAAAATCAGAAATTTTCTTTTGTAAGAAATCATTTTTCAAATGACTTTCTAATCTTTTAAAACTCAATTCTTTTTGCAAACAGACTAAATTAGTTTGTTTGCTTTTAAGAAGAACATTAATTTCATTCTGGTAAACAGAACAGGCTTTGACAATATTCAAATCTCTAGTTTTTGGTTTTTCAATAAAAGGAAAATTTAAAATTTTTTCTTTTGCTTTGAAAGAGATATTATCATAATTTACAGTATAAGGGGTTATAAGATTTATAAACGGAGTTCCCAAAATAATGATATGGCTAATATCATTTGTTAAAACAAAAGAAGTTTTGATTTCAAATCCATTATTAAGAACAGACGCATCAACTTTTGCATTAACTTTTAATTTTGAATTGTTGGCGGCAGAAAGCCTTTCTTTAGTCTTCTCATGAAGATGCTTTGGAATTATGTCTTCTTTGATGCAATTTAAATCAGCACCAGTGTCAAAAAGGGCAATGGCATCAATTTCAAACTCTTCAGAAAAATACAAAGTGACTTTAATCAAGTATTTTCTTATGGTGATTTGTTTTAAAACACAGAGAAAATCATCAGGTATAGACTCGATGTTATTAAGATCTTCACCATCAGATTTTGAATCATTATCAGTATTGCTTTGTAATTGGTTTTGTAATAAAAGCTGGATAGTATCAGAATCCTTTTTCTGTTTTTCTTTTAAATCTCTGATCTCAATTTTAATATTCTTAATCTCCTTTTGGAGATCTTGAACATTAGAAGTTGTCTTCTTGGATTTCTTTTTATCCAAGATTTCAGTGAGATCATAAGTATTCTTTTTAATGGTTATAGCTTTAGAAGTCTCAGTTTTATCAAAAGTCTTTAAAAGCTTATCAAGATATTCTTTTTGAAGAGTAGGATCAGAAATATGTTTAACAATTTCAAGAAAAGTTTCTTGATCCTTAGTCAAAACATTGATTTTCTTTAAATATGATTCTGTATCAGAATCATCGGTACTTGAAAAAGAAGTATCAGAATCAAAATTATTTAATTCATCAACTTGTAAAGGATCACTGTCTCCAGTTAAGGAGAAGTTTGAATCTGAGTCAGAAGACTCAATGAGCAGAGGAGAGATTTTGGAGAGAGTCTCTTCATCGAGACCAAGCTCGTGAAGTTTTTTATTGACTCTACAGAATCTCGCAGTATGACCTTTTTGGTGGCATTTGTAACAAGTGGCTTCTTTGAAATTGAAAGGGGCTTTTTGTTTGGCTTTGTAATCTTTCTTTTTAGAGAAACTGGTCTTTTTATAAGACTTTGTAGGTTTCTTATAAAAGCGTTCTCTAAAATCAGATTTGGATTTCCTATAGGGCTTTGACTTGTAATGCTTCTTGTAAGGTTTCGGAGAACACTTACCATTACAGTCTTTGGAAGTGGAGGCTTTAAACGGGTCATAATTGTTTACAAAGCTACCTAATTCGTGCTTAGATTGTCTAGCTCCCGTTTAAAGCGCTTTTGTAATTTGATCTTGACAAATCTTTAGACCTTCCTTGTTGTGGTAACTAATTCACCATGGTGAGATCTAAATAAGGAATCGATTGTCATGAAGGGCTTTAATAGAGTTTCAACTTTTCTCCAGAGTAGGTAAACCAAGGAATTTTCTTTCCAAGTTGTATGGTTTGCATCGTCTCTTAGAAAAGTCAGTAAAAATGGCTGCTTTGGAAATCACTAAGTTTCCTACATCTCAAGTTATGTAGTAACTCAGCATTTTTGTCTCTAAGGTGAGAAGGATCACCTATGAAATGAAGGGATATAGTAATAATCAAAGTGGCAACAGCATCCTGAATAGGGCTGTTTATTTCATCAAGAATGGGTATTCCATCCTCGTCAGTTTGGATTGAATTTAGGATTTCTATTTGTTGCTGTTTAGTGAGAAGATGATCCCACCAACCTTTAAGTTGACCAGTAAAACCTGCAATGAGAATTTCTGCAATGGCTTTGTCAGAAGTTCCTGATTGGGTTTTGTAGGCATTTGCTGCCATGGTCATTTGTTGCAACAAACCTAAAATATTATACTCGGACATACCATCAATATTCCACTCATGGTAGATGCATTAAGCAGATTGGTTTAAGGCCTTGATCAATATCTATTAGATCTGGTGGAGTTTTGATGTTTGGGAGTCTAAGTTCCCAATGGACACGATTGACTTTAGGAATGGGATCTCTTGGAACCCATGTCAGGAAGATAGAAGATGATTGGTCTTGGTTTAGAACACGGACTCTCTTGGTTTGGGGAGTAGCAATCACTTTAGAGCGGAAGAAGATGCTTATTTTGTCAAGTTGTTCTTTAATGGCTCGCAAAATCGATTTAGAATCTTGAACAAGCTTTTGGTATGTTTGAAACACGGAAAGGTTTGAAAATAGGTTCATGCTTTTCGAGGAATCAGTGATGAATCGAAAGGGACTTGAATGGTTGACTTTTGGATCGACTCTACTGTCACCAGTCATTGTTTCCTATCGTATTTAGATTAGCATTACGAAATTATTGAATGATGCTATCTAAATTCTTTTCGGATCATTTGGCTTGGTTTTATAAGGAGGCTTTGATCGTATGGGAGGTTCTCCATGGTTTATGGTTCTGTCACAGAGGGGATGCTCGATCAATGGTTATCGATTTGATAGATTCCATTCGATGACCTTTACGCATTGTGATTGGATTTGTCTCTTTGAAAGGATAAGAAATATCATTATCGAAGCATAAATCTCAAACCGATCAAAAACATAATATGAACTTTATGCATTCTGAACTCAAAATAATTTTCTTGAATTTCTTTTCTTTGGTTTAAGAAATGTTTAAAAACCAAAGTCTTTTTCTTTATTATTCTCGAATAAAATCTTTATGAAGAAGAGTTTTATCAAACTCAAAATTCTTTTGAAGGACATTTATGACATTCTCTGTGACTGCAGAGAAGGTTGGAGAAGTCGGAGGAGAAGGTTCTTTCTCTTCCTGCTTTTGTTCTTGTTGTCTACTAGTATAGATTGGATGAGGAATACTAGTAGTGTAATCAACAGCGTATAGATATGTAGTATATAATGGAAAACCTCGGTTGACTATGAAAAGGTAGATTTATAACAGAAGGGACTTTTGAAAACTTTCTTTCTAATATTGGAGTACTGGAGTTTGAGTCTTTATCCAAAGATGTGGAGAATCTGGAAGAAGTAGATCTCCTGAAGGATAATTTGACTTTACCATCTGAATACTGAGTTACGTTTTGCAACTCTGTATTTGGCTCAAATTGTTTAGGAATCACTGGTTGAGTGGCTCCTTCAAGAATCCATTCTTCTGGAAGATTGATATCTTTCCATTGGATTGAATGCAGGTTTGTTTGCTTTAGACAAGTCGATCTGTAAGAGAGTTTCATCTCTTTTTGTGGAATTTATCTTTAACGTGAGCGGGACCATAACTTTGTATATTTTGAAAATCAGCGATGCAGATCCTTAACATGTGGTAGTTATGAGTTTTGACTGTAAGATCATGCTTTCAAAATATTTTTGTCTTTAAGAAGCTGTTATGTTTGGATATGATCGAATGAAATGGGTCCTTTCTGGAGACTAGACTTCTTGAGTAAAGAATCGTGAAGAGATGAACCTCCATCTCGAGGGCCAGAATAGGCGTGTTTAATCCCTTTAGTCGAGGGCTTTATTCTACTTGGATTAAACCGATATGAATATAATTAAAATTCTTTTCTTAAATTCTTTAAAGAATCTTGAAAATAAATGAATTGTCGAAATGGCTTTGAAAAAGTGATATCTCTTTCTTGATCTTTATAAAATCGGTCTTTAGAAAATCGAGTTTTTCATATTGTAAATCTTATCTTTAGAAATCTTTGGTAAATCCGATTGTCAATTGCTTTATCAAAATTTTCAACAATGAATTCTTACATTCACTACGTTCTTTGAAAACCTAGTCTTCGGAAGAAGAGCTAGAAAGATTGTCTTCTACGAAGACTCCATGAGATCAAAATTTTAAAAGACTTGAAATGTTCTAAATGGCAAGTAAAATGTCTTAGGCTAAGAGTTGGTCTTCGCCACAAAAACACGGGACTTACAAATCTACCCAAAACCAAGGCAACCTCTTTCGATTAGTCAATTTTTAATCTTGTTCAAATTTTAACATTCACAAAATCTTTAAACTATAAAACACTACTTCCCCTTGGCTCTGATACCAATAAGGACCGGGATCGTGGAAAGTAGGTGAATGATCAAATTAATTGTTATCGGTGATCCGTTATTTATTAAGTTGTAATCGGTGATCCGCCATGTTATCGGTGATCCATTTTATTGTAATTTCCTTTGTAAAAGCATTTGTTAAAGTCGAAGATCTCCATGTGGTACTCATCCTAAAGCGAAAGTCAAAGTTCTTTCAGGCATGTGGGACCATGTCTCACTTGAAGACTTTCTCAGTCATATAATGACGAAGGAGTTAGAAGAGGATTCGTTTTCTCTCCTCTATCAATCCTGACTTGGAGAAATCAAAGAAGACGAAATTTTTGTCTTAAAATTATTTCAAACTCTTTCTGTCTTTTCTTTAAAGCATTCAATTTAGTCTACATGTAAGTTGATTCATGTCTTTATTTAAAGGCGTAATAAAGTTTAAAGTCATGTATGTTTAAATTTCTGAATTTATTTTAAAGCATTTAGCGGTGATCTTCGGATCGCCGTACAACTCTTTCTTCAGGCAAAGAGGCAGGATCTCGTCTGAGTATCTTCTCTTCTATCCATCGAATACTATTTAGGATCTTAGTATTTTCTCAGCCTGTTGCCACTTGCCGTATTAAAATTTATTAATAATTAAAGTAAAGCACTAAAATATCGGTTGGGCATTGTGCGGACTATTGATGCATTACAAGTCGATGGGTCGCGATTAAGTTATCAATCCGTCACGCAATACTATATCCTTTTAAAATTGATTCAAAATTGACAACAAAATTAATTTGATAATTAATAAAACAGTAGTCGGTATGTTTACGCTTGGAATGAATCTTGAAAAATTATTCTACCATTAAAAGAGATTTTATCCATTGTTTTATGCATTTCCAAATTTCAAAGCGATTTACTAAATCAAAGATTTTCGAGAATTGATTGCAAAAACATGTTTTAGAAAAGATGTTAACGTTGCATCAAACAGTTTTTGCGATGGAAAGCCATTTTAAGTGTCTTTGATTTCGATATTGAGTTTATTAAAGGAGATCTGAATTCTCTGATTTTAACCGAATTTCTTGAAACAGATAATGCCTAAGAAAGAGACAAGGAAAGGGATCCTTAAAGACCGTGTCCGACACCTAAAAATCCTCCCTAAAGAAAAATTGCTCTCTTGATCTCATACAAACTATCAAATCTTGGATTGATATGGTGAAGAACAAGCTCTAAGCTAAGACCAACTCTTGGAGAAGATTGTCTCTGAGCAAGACTCATGAGATCAAAATTTTTAAAGACTTAAATGTTCTAAATGGCAAAGTAAAATGTCTTGGGCTAAGAGTTGGTCTTCAGAAACACGTGGACACACCCAAATACTAAAGGCAACCCTTTTACCGATTAGTCAATTTTAATCTTGTTGAATTTTTAACATTCAAATCTTTAAACTATAAAACCTACTTCCTGGCTCGATACGACTGACCGTTCAAAATTTAAAGTGGGTTTTATCAAATTAATTTAAACTTAAAATCTTTGCTTGGGTTTTATCAAAGTTTTATCGAAACTTGTCGGTAAAGGCAAAAGATCTTTCATAGGAATAGCGGTTCCTTTTGAAATGTAATGACAAAGCGACCTGTTTGAAATAAAGAAATCTTTGTCTAGAAATAGCAAGACCGGCCTTTCTAGTTGTAAAATAAAAGTCTTTAAATGTTTGAAATGTTGATCTATTGTTTGAGAAAAATCAACACATCAAATGTAAACAATCGAAATTGAAGGGGATTATAGATGTCATTCATAATCCTTTGAAATTCCGAAGGTGCAAATCAATCCTGATGCGTAAAAGGTCCTTTGAATGGAATCATCAATCTTGATAGAACCATTGATTGAGCATCCCTACTTTCCACGATCCGATCCTAAATTATGTTCTTGATTTACATCTAATGCCATTAGGATAGCAAAACCATTGCATGATAGGTTAAAAAGCCCGTTGCATGTCGAGCATACTAAAATTGTTGACGAGATAAAGAATATGGTTAAAGATATTCCGTCTTATTTCTTCTAATCTGCATTGCCTAAAATTGTTTGATGCATCGAAATTAGGATATGGTGGGATATTTGGATAATAATAAAACAGGTAGTCGATGTTTATCATTGGAATGAATGCGAAAAATTATTCTACCATTAAAAAAGATTTTATCCATTGTTTTATGCATTTCCAAATTTCGATTTACTAAATCAAAGATTTTCTTGAGAATTGATTAGCAAAACATGTTTTAGAAAAAGATGTTCAAAACATTGCATCAAACAGATTTTTGCGATGGCAGCCATTTTAAGTGTCTTTGATTTCGATATTGAGTTTATTAAAGGAGATAAATTCTCTCACGATTTTCTAACCAGAATTTCTTAAAGCAGATAATGCCTAGAAAGAGACAAAGGAAAGGGATCTTAAAGACCATGTGGACAGAAAAGTCCTCCTCCACAAGAAAATTGCTCTCTTGATCTAAATGCAAAACTATCAAATCTTGGATTGATATGGTAGAAGAACATGGTATAGCTTTGAATGTTCGTCAAATTGGTATCAGAGCCAAGGGGAAGTAGTGTTTTATAGTTTAAAGATTTTGTGAATGTTAAAATTTGAACAAGATTAAAAATTGACTAATCGGTAAAGGGTTGCCTTCGGGTGCTTGGGTAGTATTTGGGTGTAAGTCGAAGCGTGTTCTGAGCGATAAGAACTCTTGCTAAGACATTTACTTTGCCATTTAGAACATTTGAAGTCTTTTAAAATTTTGCATCTCGTAGTCTTTCTGCAGCGCTCTTTCAGCTCTTGAGAAGACTAGTGTTTGAACGTGGTGAATTGGAAGATTCGTTGTTGATTTTGATAAAGCGATTGACAATTGGGATTTACAAAGATTTCGATAAGATTTCTGAATATGAAAAAACTCGATTTTTAAGGCGATTTTGTTATAAAGGCGAAGAAGAATATCACTCTTTCAAAGCCATTTGAAATTCGTTTATTTTAGAAGATTCTTTAAATTTGAAAAAAATTTTAATTATATTCGTATCGGTTTAATCCAGTAGGAATAAAAGCTAAAGGATTAAAATCATTCTTGCATCGCCGAGAGATGGGAGGTTAAATCCTGATGATTCTTTCTCGATGGTATTGAGAGTCTCTGTAAAGGACCATTTCATTTATTTATTATCAAACATAGTTTCTCTTAAAACAAAATATTTTGGAAGCATGATCTTACGTCAAAACTATGCTACCACGTGTTAGAAGGATGCATTGATCGCTTGATTTTGAAATATCATCTAATTATGGTCTCGGCGTTAATCGCGGCGTAAATTCGATCGAAAAGAGATGAAACTCTTCTGCTTACAGTGACTTGTCTAAGCAATGGAGGACGATCGATGGAAAGATCAATCTTGGAAGAATGGATTCTTGAAGACCTCGACGTGATTCTTTGAGCCAATCGAGGTTGTAAGCGTAACTCGATTATGGTGAGTCAAATTATCCTTGAGATCTCTTGATTCTCCATCTTTGGATAAAGACTCGAACTCGGTCTCCGATATTAGAAGAAAGTTTTCAAAGTCCTTACATTGTAAATCTACCTTTTAAGCGGTCAGCGGGGTTTTCCACGGATATACCAAGTACATCGTTACTTGATTACACTGGTATTCCTCGTCGATCTGAACAAAGCAGGAGGAAGAAAAATTTGATACTGCGATGAAGAAATGTCATAAATATTTGAGTTTGATAAAACTCTTTGTAAATCGAGAATAATAAAGAAAAAGACTTTGGTTTTTAAACATTTCTTAAACCAAAGAAAAGAAATTCAAGAAAATTATTTTAGAATCATAAAGTTCATATTATGTTTTTTGATTGGTTTGAGATTTATGTTTCTGATAATGATATTTCTTATCCTTTCAAAGAGACAAATCCAATCACAATGCGTAAAAAGGTCACTGAATGGAATCTATCAAATACTGATAGAACCATTGATTCTGAGCATCCCCCTCTTAGGAGCGTAACCATAAACCATGGAGAACCTCCTATACAGATCAAAGCCTCTCCTTATAAAACCCAGAAGCCAAATGATCCGGAAAAGAATTTAGATAGCATCATTCAACAGAATAATTTCTGTAATGCTAATCTAAATACGATAGGGAAACAGTTGACTAGGATAGAGAGTCAGATCCAAAAGTCAACCATTCAAGTCCCTTCTGATTCATCAAAATCTGATTCCTTGAAAAAGCTTAAGGAACCTATTTTCAAACCTTTCCAGGTTTCGAAACATAGTCAAAAGCTTGTTCAAGATTCTAAATCAGATTTGCGAGCCATTAAAGAACAACTTGACAAAATAGAAGCATCTTCTTCTGCTTCTAAAGAACAGATTGCTCCTGATACTCCCCAAACCAGTAGAGTCCAGGTTCTAAACCAAGACCAATCATCTTCTATAGCCTCCTCGGATATAGAAGCCTTCCAAGAGGATCCCATTCCTAAAGTCAATCGTGTCCATTGGGAACTTGCACTCCCAAACATCAAAACTCCACCAGATCTAGCCATAGATAATAGACTGGCCTTAAACCAATCTCGCTTTAATGCGATCTTCACCATGAGTGAATATCATGGTATGTCCGAGTATAATATTTTAGGTTTGTTGCAACAAATGACCATGGCAGCAAATGCCTACAAAACCCAATCAGGAACTTCTGACAAAGCCATTGCAGAAATTCTCATTGCAGGTTTTACTGGTCAACTTAAAGGTTGGTGGGATCATCTTCTCACTAAACAAAGAACAAATAAATCCTAAATTCAATCCAAACCCATTTGAGGATGGAATACCCATTCTCGATGAAATAAACAAATTTATTCGTGCTGTTGCCACTTTGATTATTACTATATCCCTTCATTTCATAGGTGATCCTTCTCACCTTAGAGACAAAAATGCTGAGTTACTACATAACTTGAGATGTAGGAAACTTAGTGATTTCCAAAGCTACAAAGCCACATTTTTTACCAGACTTTTCTTAAGAGATGATGCAAACCATACAACTTGGAAAGAAAAATTCCTTGCTGGTTTACCTACTCTCTTAGGAGAAAAAGTTAGAAACTCTATTAAAGCCCTTCATGACAATCGTATTCCTTATGACGATCTCACCTATGGTGAATTAGTTAGCTTCGTCAACAAGGAAGGTCTAAAGATTTGTCAAGATTTGAAGTTACAAAAGCGCTTAAAATGGGAGCTTAGACAATCTAAGCACGAATTAGGTAGCTTTTGTAAACAATTCAATTACCCCGCTTAAAGCCTCCACTTCCAAAGATCAGAATGGTAAGTGTTCTCCAAACCTTACAAGAAGCATTACAAGTCAAAGCCCCATAGAAATCCAACCGATTTTAGAGAACGCTTTTATAAGAAACCTACAAAGTCTTATAAAAAGACCAGTTTCTCTAAAAAGAAAGATTACAAAGCCAAACAAAAAGCCCCTTTCAATTTCAAAGAAGCCACTTGTTACAAATGCCACCAAAAAGGTCATACTGCGAGATTCTGTAGAGTCAATAAAAAACTTCACGAGCTTGGTCTCGATGAAGAGACTCTCTCCAAAATCTCTCCTCTGCTCATTGAGTCTTCTGACTCAGATTCAAACTTCTCCTTAACTGGAGACAGTGATCCTTTACAAGTTGATGAATTAAATAATTTTGATTCTGATACTTCTTTTTCAAGTACCGATGATTCTGATACAGAATCATATTTAAAGAAAATCAATGTTTTGACTAAGGATCAAGAAACTTTTCTTGAAATTGTTAAACATATTTCTGATCCTACTCTTCAAAAAGAATATCTTGATAAGCTTTTAAAGACTTTTGATAAAACTGAGACTTCTAAAGCTATAACCATTAAAAAGAATACTTATGATCTCACTGAAATCTTGGATAAAAAGAAATCCAAGAAGACAACTTCTAATGTTCAAGATCTCCAAAAGGAGATTAAGAATATTAAAATTGAGATCAGAGATTTAAAAGAAAAACAGAAAAAGGATTCTGATACTATCCAGCTTTTATTACAAAACCAATTACAAAGCAATACTGATAATGATTCAAAATCTGATGGTGAAGATCTTAATAACATCGAGTCTATACCTGATGATTTTCTCTGTGTTTTAAAACAAATCACCATAAGAAAATACTTGATTAAAGTCACTTTGTATTTTTCTGAAGAGTTTGAAATTGATGCCATTGCCCTTTTTGACACTGGTGCTGATTTAAATTGCATCAAAGAAGACATAATTCCAAAGCATCTTCATGAGAAGACTAAAGAAAGGCTTTCTGCCGCCAACAATTCAAAATTAAAAGTTAATGCAAAAGTTGATGCTGTTTAATAATGGATTTGAAATCAAAACTTCTTTGTTTTAACAAATGATATTAGCCATATCATTATTTTGGGAACTCGCTTATAAATCTTATAACCCCTTATACTGTAAATTATGATAATATCTCTTTCAAAGCAAAAGAAAAAATTTTAATTTTTCCTTTTATTGAAAAACCAAAAACTAGAGATTTGAATATTGTCAAAGCCTGTTCTGTTTACCAAAATGAAATAAATGTTCTTCTTAAAACCAAACAAACTAATTTAGTCTGTTTGCAAAAAGAATTAAGTTTTAAAAGAATAGAGAGTCATTTGAAAGATGATTTCTTACAAAAGAAAGTTTCTGATTTTGAAACTCAAATCAAAAAGAAATTTGCTGATTTACCAACCGCTTTTGAAAAGAAAACAACACTTGGTAGATTTGCCTTACGAGCCTTCTTTTCACGAAAGACAAATACCTATTAAAGCCCGCCCAATTCAAATGAATGTTGAATCGAACAACATTGTAGAATGAGATTAAAGATTTAGAAACAAAAAGGTTTGATTACTAAATCTAGATCTCCTTGGTCTCAGGCCGCTTTCTATGTCAACAAAAATTCAAATAGAAAGAGAACACCAAGACTTGTTATAAACTACAAACCCCTTAATAAAGCTTTAAAATGGATTAGGTACCCAATACCTAACAAAAAGAATTTGCTTCAAAAACTCCATTCTTCATTCATATTTTCGAAATTTGATATGAAATCAGGATTTTGGCAAATTCAAATTCATCCAAATGACCGTTATAAAGAATGCGCTTTCGTTTAAAGAATGCACAATCTTTATCGTTTTAATGCCTTTTGGTTTAAAGAATGCACCTTCGGAATTTCAAAGGATTATGAATGACATCTATGAGCTTCTTGTTCTTCTACCATATATCCAAGATTTGATAGGCTTTGCAGATGAGATTGCTGTAATGGCTCTGGCAAAATCTGATTTAGAATCTTGAACAAGCTTTTGACTATGTTTCGAAACCTGGAAAGGTTTGAAAATAGGTTCCTTAAGCTTTTTCAAGGAATCAGATTTTGATGAATCAGAAGGGACTTGAATGGTTGACTTTTGGATCTGACTCTATCAAATCAATTGTTTCCTATCGTATTTAGATTAGCATTACGAAATTATTACATTGAATGATGCGATCTAAATTCTTTTCAGGATCATTTGGCTTCTGGGTTTTATAAGGAGAGGCTTTGATCGGTATAGGAGGTGCTCCATGGTTTATGGTTCACGCACAGAGGATGCTCAGAATCAATGGTTCTATCAGTATTTGATAGATTCCATTCAGTGACCTTTTTACGCATTGTGATTGGATTTGTCTCTTTGAAAGGATAAGAAATATCATTATCAGAAACATAAATCTCAAACCAATCAAAAAACATAATATGAACTTTATGCAGATTTACAAACTCAAAATAATTTTCTTGAATTTCTTTTCTTTGGTTTAAGAAATGTTTAAAAAACCAAAGTCTTTTTTCTTTATTATTCTCAGAATAAAAATCTTTATGAAGAAGAGTTTTATCAAACTCAAAATTCTTTTGAAGGACATTTATGACATTCTCTGTGACTGCAGAGAAGGTTGGAGAAGTCGGAGGAGAAGGTTCTTTCTCTTCCTGCTTTTGTTCTTGTTGTCTACTAGTATAGATTGGATGAGGAATACTAGTAGTGTAATCAACAGAACGTATAGATGTACTTGGTATATCTGAGGTGGAAAACCTCGGTTGACTATGAAAAGGTAGATTTATAACAGAAGGGACTTTTGAAAACTTTCTTTCTAATATTGGAGTACTGGAGTTTGAGTCTTTATCCAAAGATGTGGAGAATCTGGAAGAAGTAGATCTCCTGAAGGATAATTTGACTTTACCATCTGAATACTGAGTTACGTTTTGCAACTCTGTATTTGGCTCAAATTGTTTAGGAATCACTGGTTGAGTGGCTCCTTCAAGAATCCATTCTTCTGGAAGATTGATATCTTTCGATGGGATTGATGCAGGTATGGCGGTGTTTGCTTTAGACAAGTCGATGCAGTGAAGAGTTTCGTCTCTTTTTGGTGGAATTTATCTTTGCGTATTGAAGCGAGACCATAGCTTTGTATGATATTTTGAAAATCAAAGGCGATCGGACGGATCCTTACAACATGTGGTAGTTATGAGTTTTGACACAGCAGATCATGCTTTCAAAATATTTTTGTCTTTAAGAAAGCTGTTATGTTTGGATATGATCAAATGAAATGGGTCCTTTCTGAGACTAGACTCAATCTCTTGAGTAAAGAATCATGAAGGAGATGAACCTCCCATCTACGAGGACTGAGAATAGGCGTGTTTAATCCTTCTTTGGTCGAGGGCTTTATTCCTACTTGGATTAAACCGATATGAATATAATTAAAATTCTTTTTTCTTAAATTCTTTAAAGAATCTTCAGAAAATAAATGAATTGTCTGAAATGGCTTTGAAAGAGTGATATCTCTTTCTTCAGTCTTTATAACAAAATCAGTCTTTAGAAAATCGAGTTTTCGTATTGTAAATCTTATCTTTAGAAATCTTTGGTAAATCCAATTGTCAATTGCTTTATCAAAATTTTCAACAATGAATTCTTACGAATTCACTACGTTCTTTGAAACACTAGTCTTCTCGGAAGAAGAGCTAGAAAGATTATGCTCTACGGAAGCAAAGACTCATGAGATCACGAAAATTTTAAAGACTTGAAATGTTCTAAATGGCAAAGTAAAATGTCTTGGGCTAAGAGTTGGTCTTCTTGCCACAGCAAACACGTCGGGACTTACACCCAATACTACCCAGCACGAAGGCAACCCTTTACCGATTAGTCAATTTTTAATCTTGTTCAAATTTTTAACATTCACAAAATCTTTAAACTATAAAACACTACTTCCCCTTGGCTCTGATACCAATAAGGACCGGGATCGTGGAAAGTAGGTGAATGATCAAATTAATTCTTTGTTGTCAATTTTAGTGAATCAATTTTTAAAAAGGGATATGGTACGTGGCGTTGTTTTGCAGTTGATGCGAGAACTTAATGCGCCTTTGGACCGGATCGACTTAGAAACGGATCGATAGTCCTGATCGGGTTTCAAAGATATACCTTTAGTGTTCTTTACCGTCTTTAGATTATTAATAAATTTTAATATGTGGCAAGTGTGTACTGCGAGGCTCGGAGAAAATACTAAATGGATCCCGAAATAGTATTACGATTGGAGAGGAAGAAGAAGAAATCTAAGGGCGGATCCAGGTCTCTTTGCGCTTAGAAGATAAGTAGCGATTGTATGGCGGATCGATAAAGATCGGTCTGCTTTAAAATAAATTCAGAAATTTAACATGACTTTAAACTTTATTACAGTCTTTAAATAAAGACATGAATTGAACTTACATGTAGACTTGAAATTGAATGCTTTAAAGAAATAGTACAGAAAGAGTTTGAGAAATAATTTTAGAAGACAGGAAAAATTTCCTTGAAGTCTTCTTTGATTTCTCCAAGTCGAGAGGATTAGAGGAGAGGAGAAAAGAACGAATGAATCCTCTTCTAACTCCTTTGCTTCATTATATAGACTTGAGAGGCTTGTAAAGTCTTCAAAGTTGGTGGAGACATAATGGGGGTGGCCCGTGGCCGAGCTTGACTTTGCTTTTGCTTTAGTGATGAGTAGCCCGCGTAGCCGGACGTCTTTTGACTTTAACAAATGTTTTACAAAATTACAATAAAATGGATCGCAAATAACATGGCGGATCACCGATTCTGGATACATAACGGATCACCAGATAACATGGCGGATCACGATTACAACTAATAAATAACGGATCACGATAACATAGGCGGATCACCGATTACAATAATTACAATCTTTATCGTTTTAGCGGAGGAGGATTAAAGCGGTCATCTTCGTTGTCATCCAGGGGATATGAATGGCTCTTATTTGTCGTGATCGAGGCCGTGACGAAGACTACGATGCAGTTGCGAGAGGCTGTTCATGACTTTAAAATATTCTTCTTCGCCTGCATCGCCAAGAGGGATCGAGCTAGACTTGGGAAAGGAAAGTTCCTCGAGCTGACATCTCTAATACTGGGGTTCGAGATGTGAGGATAGCCGCTGACTATAAGAATGGATACTAATGTTCGCCAAATTTTGACCACCATTTTACTTTAAAGCGTTCTTCAAGGATGAGTCGGATTCTCGAGTATGAACTGAGATTCCACATCCATACCCATGGTAGAAGAAGTTTGCATGTAAATGCAGTAAATGGAGAAAACGCTTCGATTCCGTAGGGTATAATGTGCTTAAAAGGTTTAGACAACCGGCATTGTGGTAAGAATGTTCGTTCGACCAAAATAATTCCACCATCATTGGAACCAGCTGGTGTTTTGCACGGTTATTTTCGAATCAAGGTTAATAACCATGAACGGGACTTTTTGGATTAGATGAAGCATTGAACCAGCCCTGGGTAATCCCAATAAGTGAAAGAAAGCAATGGTTCATTTGGTTTTGAAAATTTAACGGAAGGCTTTAGTGCTCATGGAGTAAGTCATTCCAATCGCTTGGGCTCAAAACTTTTGGATGGTTGCCGAGAGTGTGCTCGAACGAGCATCACCGAGATAAAATGTTCAATTTCACAGATTCTCGTGAATTCCAAAATGCTTTGATAAGAAGGCCGGGTTTTGATAAATCCCATGGTTCAAAAACCACTTGGGAAAATCTTTAAGATTGCTTGAAATGGGTCAAGATGGTAAACCCATCTTCCATAGATAAAATGTTGAAATAGTTTTATCAAACCATTCAAGTTTTTCTTGAAAGCTTTGTTTGTGAAAGGACAATCATGAGGATGAACTTTCACGGAAAACTATATTTTTAGAAGAAGTTTTGAAATTTCTTTAAAGCAGTTTTTCTTCTTTTGGAGAAATCGACTTTGAGAAAAAGCTTTGTAAAGCGACATAAGCTCGGAGATTTAGAAATGGATTGCATCCATTCTTTACTGTTCACGGGAGGAAGGGCTTTGGATTGAGCTTCGAGCTTCATTCTTCTATATCAATCCAATTTGATGCTGCGGATGAGATTCTTTGAAGAGCAATTTTTTCTTTAGGAGGAGGATGCTTTAGAGTGTATGCGGGACACGAGTGCTGGATCCTTTCCTGTCTTCTTTTCTTGGAGGCATTATCATTTTGAAGAAATTCCTGGTTAGAAAATCGGGGAGAATTTATATCTCCTTTAATAAACTCGATATCGAAATCAAAGACACTTAAAATGGCTTGCCATCGTGCAAAAATCTGTTTTGATACGATGTTTTGAACATCTTTTCTAAAACATGTTTTGAACTTTGCAATCAATTCTCGTAAAATCTTTGATTTAGTAAATCGCTTTGGAAATGCATAAAACAATGGATAAAATCTCTTTTAATGGTAGAATAATTTTTAAGCATTCATTCCGATAATGACATCTTGGACTACATTCTGTTATTATCAATTAATATCCAATCTAATTCGATGCATCGGTTTCAACAATTTTAGGCAATGCGGGATTAGCGAAATAAGCACGGAATATCTTTAACCATATTCTGTCATCCAACAATTTTAGTATGCTCTTGACCGTACAATGGGCTTAACTTGTCGTACAATGGTTTCTTATCACAATGGCATTAGAATCGATCAAAACGTAATTTAAACTTCCAAAATCTTTGCAATTGGGTTTTATCAAAGTTTTATCGAAACTTGTCGGTAAAAGATCTTTCAATAGGAATGATGGTTCCTTTTGAAATGTAATGACAAAAACGACGCTGTTTGAAATAAAGAAATCTTTGTACTAGAAATAAGCAAGACCCGGCCTTCTAGTTGTAAAATAAAAAGTCTTTAAATGTTTGAAATGTTGATCATTGTTTGAGAAAAAATCAACACATCATCAATGTAAACAATCTGAGAATTGAGAAAGGGATTATAGATGTCATTCATAATCCTTTGAAATTCAGGTGCATTCTTTAAACCAAAAGGCATTCTTGTCCATTCATCGGCCAAATGGAGCAGTAAGCGATTTATAACGGTCATTTGGATGAATTTGAATTTGCCAAAATCACGATTTCATATCAATTTCAAAATATGAATGAAGAATGGGTTTTGAGCAAATTCTTTTTGTTAGGTATTGGGTACCTAATCCATTTTAAAGCTTTATTAAGGGTTTGTAGTTTATATGAGTCTTGGTGTTCTCTTTCTATTTGAATTTTTGTTGACATAGAAAGCGGCGAACGAAGAGAGATCTGATTTAGTAATCAAACCTTTGTTTTCTAAATCTTTAATCTCATTCTACAATGTTGTTCGATTCAACATTCATTTGAATTGGACGGGCTTTAATGGTATTTGTCTTTCATCGAAGAAGGCTCGTAAGGCAAATCTACCAGTGTTGTTTCTTTTCCAAAAGGCGGTTGGTAAATCGGCCAAATTTCTTTTTGATTTGAGTTTCAAAATCGAAATTTTCTTTTGTGAAATCATTTTCAAATGACTTTCTAATCTTTTAAAACTCAATTCTTTTGCAAGCAGACTAAATTAGTTTGTTTGCTTTTAAAGAACATTAATTTCGTTACGGTAAGCGAGCAGGGCTTTGACAATATTGAATCTCTAGTTTTTGGTTTTTCGATAAAGGAAAATTTAAAATTTTTCTTTTGCTTTGAAGAGATATTATCGTAATTTACGATTATAAGGGTTATAAGATTTATAAGCGGAGTTCCCAAAATAATGATATGGCTAATATCATTTGTTAAAACAAAAGAAGTTTGATTTGAATCCATTATTAAAACAGACGCATCAACTTTTGCATTAACTTTTAATTTTGAATTGTTGGCGTGAGCCTTTCTTTAGTCTTCTCGTGAAGATGCTTTGGAATTATGTCTTCTTTGATGCAATTTAAATCGACACCGATGTCGAAAAGGGCAATGGCATCAATTTGAAACTCTTGAGAAAAATACAAAGTGACTTTAATCAAGTATTTTCTTATGGTGATTTGTTTTAAAACAGAGAAAATCATCGGTATAGACTCGATGTTATTAAGATCTTAGCGTGATTTTGAATCATTATCGGTATTGCTTTGTAATTGGTTTTGTAATAAAAATTTGGATAGTATCGAGAATCCTTTTTACATTTTTCTTTTAAATCTCGATCTCGATTTTAATATTCTTAATCTCGCTTTTGGAGATCTTGAACGATAAGTTGTCTTCTTGGATTTCTTTTTATCCAAGATTTCGGTGAGATCATAAGTATTCTTTTAATGGTTATAGCTTTAGAAGTCTCGGTTTATCAAAGTCTTTAAAAGCTTATCAAGATATTCTTTTTGAAGAGTAGGATCGAAATATGTTTATGATTTCAAGAAAAGTTTCTTGATCCTTGGTCAAAACATTGATTTTCTTTAAATATGATTACGTATCGGAATCATCGGTATGAAAAAATGTCGAATCAAAATTATTTAATTCATTGACTTGTAAGGATCAACATCTCAGGATTAAGGAGAAGTTTGAATCGAGTCGGAAGACTCGATGAGCGGAGGAGAGATTTTGGAGAGTCTGCTTCGTGAGACCAAGCTCGTGAAGTTTTTATTGACTCTGAGAATCTCATGATATGACCTTTTGGTGGCATTTGTAACAAGTGGCTTCTTTGAAATTGAAAGGGCTTTTGTTTGGCTTTGTAATCTTTCTTTTTAGAAAGCGGGTCTTTTATAAGACTTTGTGGGTTTCTTATAAAGCGTTCTCTAAAATCAGTTGGATTTCTATGGGGCTTTGACTTGTAATGCTTCTTGTAAGGTTTGGAGAACACTTACCATTCTGATCTTTGGAAGTGGAGGCTTTAAGCGGGTCGTAATTGAATTGTTTACAAAAATTTACCTAATTAGTGCTTAGATTGTCTAAGCTCCGTTTTAAGCGCTTTTGTAACCCAGTCTTGACAAATCTTTAGACCTTCCTTGTTGTGGTAACTAATTCACCGTATGGGTGAGATCGTCATAAGGAATCTGATTGTCATGAAGGGCTTTAATAGAGTTTAACTTTTTCTCACAGAGAGTAGGTAAACCGACAAGGAATTTTCTTTCCAAGTTGTATGGTTTGCATCGTCTCTTAAGAAAAGTCTGAGTAAAAATGTGGCTTTATAGCTTTGGAATTCACTAAGATTCCTACACTTCAAGTTGTGTAGTAACTCAGCGTTTTTGTCTCTAATGTGAAAAGGATCACCTATAAAATGAAGGGATATAGTAATAATCAAAGTGTAGACATCACCGAATAAATTTTGTTTATTTCATCGAGAATGGGTATTCCATAAATCGGTTTGGATTGAATTTAGGATTCTATTTGTTCTTTGTTTAGTGAGAAGATGATCCATGACCTTTAAGTTGACCCGATAAAACACTGCTGATGAGAATTTACTGTGATGGCTTTGTCGAGAAGTTCACGATTGGGTTTGTAGGCATTCTTTGCCATGGTCATTTGTTATGAACCTAAAATATTATACTCGGACATACCGTGATATTCACTCATGTGAAGATGCATTAAGCAAAGTTGGTTTAAGGCCTTGGAGTCTATTATCTATGGCTAGATCTGGTGGAGTTTTGATGTTTGGGAGTGCAAGTTCCCAATGGACACGATTGACTTTAGGAATGGGATCCTCTTGGAAGGCTTCTATATCCGAGGAGGCTATAGAAGATGATTGGTCTTGGTTTAGAACCTGGACTCTACTGGTTTGGGGAGTATCAGGAGCAATCTGTTCTTTAGAAGCAGAAGAAGATGCTTCTATTTTGTCAAGTTGTTCTTTAATGGCTCTGGCAAAATCTGATTTAGAATCTTGAACAAGCTTTTGACTATGTTTCGAAACCTGGAAAGGTTTGAAAATAGGTTCCTTAAGCTTTTTCAAGGAATCAGATTTTGATGAATCAGAAGGGACTTGAATGGTTGACTTTTGGATCTGACTCTATCTATCTGGTCATTTGTTTCCTATCGTATTTAGATTAGCATTACGAAATTATTACATTGAATGATGCTATCTAAATTCTTTTCGGATCATTTGGCTTACGGGTTTTATAAGGAGGCTTTGATGCTGTATAGGAGGTTCTCCATGGTTTATAGTTCGCTCACCAGAGGATCTTTCGAGAATCAATGGTTCTGTCGGTGTTGATAGATTCCATTCGATGACCTTTTACGCATTGTGATTGGATTTGTCTCTTTGAAAGGATAGAAATATCATTATCGAACATAAATCTCAAACCAATCAAAAACATAATATGAACTTTATGCGGTTACAAACTCGAAATAATTTTCTTGAATTTCTTTTCTTTGGTTTAAGAAATGTTTAAAAACCAAAGTCTTTTTTCTTATTCTCGAATAAAAATCTTTATGAAGAAGAGTTTTATCAAACTCAAAATTCTTTTGAAGGACATTTATGACATTCTACGTATTGCGAGAGAAGGTTGGAGAAAGTCGGAGGAGAAGGTTAACTTTCTCTTCCTTTTGTTCTTGTTGTCTCTTAGTATAGATTGGATGAGGAATACTAGTAGTGTAATCAACAGAACGTATAGATGTACTTGGTATATCTGAGGTGGAAAACCTCGGTTGACTATGAAAAGGTAGATTTATAACAGAAGGGACTTTTGAAAACTTTCTTTCAATATTAGATCTTGGGTTTGAGTCTTTATCCAAACATGTGGAGAATCTGGAATAAATAGAACTCCTGAAGGATAATTTGACTTTACCATCCGAATACTGAGTTACGTTTTGCAACTCTGTATTTGGCTCAAATTGTTTAGGAATCATTTGGTTGAGTGGCTCGAGAATCCATTCTTACGGAAGATTGATATCTTTCCATTGGATTGAATGCAGGTATGTGATGTTTGCTTTAGACAAGTCGATGCAGTAAGAGAAGAGTTTCATCTCTTTTTGGTGGAATTTATCTTTAGCGTATTGAGCAGCGAGACCATAAGCTTTGTATGATATTTTGAAAATCAAAGGCGATCAGACGGATCCTTAACATGTGGTAGTTATGAGTTTTGACTGTAAGATCATGCTTTCAAAATATTTTTGTCTTTAAGAAGCTGTTATGTTTGGATAGGATCGAATGAAATGGGTCCTGAGACTAGACTCGATACTCTTGAGTAAAGAATCGTGAAGGAGATGAACCTCCGTCTACGAGGCCAATGACGAGAATAGGCGTGTTTAATCCTTGCTTTATTCCTACTTGGATTAAGCCGATATGAATATAATTAAAATTCTTTTTTCTTAAATTCTTTAAAGAATCTTCAGAAAATAAATGAATTGTCTGAAATGGCTTTGAAAGAGTGATATCTCTTTCTTCAGTCTTTATAACAAAATCAGTCTTTAGAAAATCGAGTTTTTTCATATTGTAAATCTTATCTTTAGAAATCTTTGGTAAATCCCAATTGTCAATTGCTTTATCAAAATTTTCAACAATGAATTCTTCTGAATTCACTACGTTCTTTGAAACACTAGTCTTCTCGGAAGAAGAGCTAGAGAAAGATTGTGCTCTACAGAGCAAAGACTCCATGAGATGCAAAAATTTTTAAAAGACTTCAAAATGTTCTAAATGGCAAAGTAAAATGTCTTAGGCTAAGAGTTGGTCTTACTGCCCTGTAAACACGTCGGGACTTACACCCAAATACTACCCAAGCACCCGAAGGCAACCCTTTACCGATTAGTCAATTTTTAATCTTGTTCAAATTTTTAACATTCACAAAATCTTTAAACTATAAAACACTACTTCCCCTTGGCTCTGATACCAATAAGGACCGGGATCGTGGAAAGTAGGTGAATGATCAAATTTTTAACATTCACAAAATCTTTAAACTATAAAACACTCTGATACCATAACGGATCACCGATAACATGGCGGATCACCGATTACAACAAAATTACAATCTTTATCGTTTTAACGGAGGGAGGATTCCGAAGCAGTCATCTTCGTTGTCATCCCCGAGGGATATGAATGGCTCTTCACTGTCATGATCTGAGGAACCGGCGACAGAAGACTCTGATCTGGTTGCGAGGAGCTGTTCCATAACTTTAAAATATTCTTCTTCAGTCTTGGCACTGGCCAAGAGGGACTGAGCTTTAGACTTTTGGGAAAGGAAAGTTCCCTGAGCTTTGACATCTCTAATACTGGGGGTTTGGAGATGTGAGGATAGCCAGTTTTGGACTATAGTAACTCAGTGAAGCTCTGATACCAAGTGTTTTATAGTTTAAAGATTTTGTGAATGTTAAAAATTTTTAAAAGACTTCAAAATGTTCTAAATGGCAAAGTAAAATGTCTTAGGCTAAGAGTTGGTCTTACTGCCCTGTAAACACGTCGGGACTTACACCCAAATACTACCCAAGCACCCGAAGGCAACCCTTTACCGATTAGTCAATTTTTAATCTTGTTCAAATTTTTAACATTCACAAAATCTTTAAACTATAAAACACTACTTCCCTCGCTCGATACCACACAAGGACCGGATCGCGAAAGAGCGAACGATCAAATTAATTCTTTGTTGTCAATTTTAGTGAATCAATTTTTAAAAAGGGATATGAATGGCTCTTCATCACATGACCGAGGAACCCACATGAAGACTCGATCCGCTATGGTGAGCTCCATAACTTTAAAATATTCTTCGCCTTGCACCGCCAAGAGGATCGAGCTTTAGACTTTCGGGAAAGGAAAGTTCTCGAGCTTTGACATCTCTAATACTGGGGTTCGGAGATGTGAGGATAGCCGCTGACTATAAGAATGGATAGCTTTGAATGTTCGCCACAAATTTTGACCACCATTTTACTTTAAAGGTTCTTCAAGGATGAGCCGATTTCGAGTACGAATCTGATTTAGAATTTCAACAAGCTTTTGACTATGTTTCAAACCCCGGAAAGGTTTGAAAAACAGTTCCTTAAGCTTTTTCAAGGAATCGATTAATGAATCAAGGACTTGAATGGTTGACTTTTGGATCTGACTCTCTATCCTAGTCAACTGTTTCCCTATCGTATTTAGATTAGCATTACAGAAATTATTCTGTTGAATGATGCTATCTAAATTCTTTTCCGGATCATTTGGCTTCTGGGTTTTATAAGGAGAGGCTTTGATCTGTATAGGAGGTTCTCCATGGTTTATGGTTACGCTCCTAAGAGGGGGATGCTCAGAATCAATGGTTCTATCAGTATTTGATAGATTCCATTCAGTGACCTTTTTACGCATTGTGATTGGATTTGTCTCTTTGAAAGGATAAGAAATATCATTATCAGAAACATAAATCTCAAACCAATCAAAAAACATAATATGAACTTTATGCAGATTTACAAACTCAAAATAATTTTCTTGAATTTCTTTTCTTTGGTTTAAGAAATGTTTAAAAAACCAAAGTCTTTTTTCTTTATTATTCTCAGAATAAAAATCTTTATGAAGAAGAGTTTTATCAAACTCAAAATTCTTTTGAAGGACATTTATGACATTCTGCTTGGAGAAGGTTGGAGAAATCGGAGAAGGTTCTTTCTCTTCCTGCTTTTGTTCTTGTTGTCTACTAGTATAGATTGGATGAGGAATACTAGTAGTGTAATCAACAGAACGTATAGATGTACTTGGTATATCTGAGGTGGAAAACCTCGGTTGACTATGAAAAGGTAGATTTATAACAGAAGGGACTTTTGAAAACTTTCTTTCTAATATGTTAGATCTTTGGGTTTGAGTCTTTATCGAAGATGTGGAGAATCTGGAAGAGTAGATCTCACGAAGGATAATTTGACTTTACCATCGAATCTTGAGTTCGTTTTGCAACTGTATTTGGCTCAGTGTTTGGAATCCGGTTGAGTGGCTCCTTCAAGAATCCATTCTTCTGGAAGATTGATATCTTTCCATTGGATTGGTCTGGGTATGACAGTGTTTGCTTTAGACAAGTTGATGAATTAAATAATTTTGATTCTGATACTTCTTTTTCAAGTACCGTGGAATTAATTCCGACGTGTTTACGTGGCTCTGATGGTGAAGATCTTAATAACATCGAGTCTATACCTGATGATTTTCTTTATGGTAGAAGAACAAGAAGCTCATGAAGCTCAATCCAAAGCCCTTTCCTCCCAGGAACAGGTAAAAGAATGGATGCAATCCATTTCTAAATCTCCTGAGCTTATGCTGTGACAAAGCTTTTGTCAGTTTCTCGAAGAAGAAAAATCATTTACAAGAAATTTCAAAACTTACAAAATATAGTTCTTTCGGTGAAAGTTCATCCTCGATTGTCCTTTCACAAAAGCTTTCAAGAAAACTTGAATGGTTTGATAAAACTATTTCAACATTTTATCTATGGAGATGGGTTTTACCATCTTGACCCGTTTCAAGCAATCTTAAGATTTTTCCCAATTTGGTTTTGAACCATGGGATTTATCAAACACCTTACTATCAAAGCATTTTGGAATTCACAAATCTGTGAAATTGAACATTTTATCTCGATTTCATTCGAGCTGCTTTTCTCTGACCACGTCACCAAAGTTTGAGCAGCTTGATTGGAATGACTTACTCCATGAAACCTAAAGCCTTCATTAAATTTTCAAAACCAAATGAACCATTGCCTTTCTTTTATTGGGATTACCAGCAGCAGTTCAACATTCATCTACAAAATCCAAAAGTCCCATTCATGGTTATTCTTGATTCAAAATAAGTAAAACACCAAGCGGTTCAACAATGGTGGAATTATTTTGGTCCAAACATTCTTACCAATGCACGGTTGTCTAAACCTTTTAAAGCACATTATACCCTACGAGAATCGAAGCGTTTTCTCCATTTCTGTTACTGTCTGAAACTTCTTCCTACCATGGGTATGGATGTGGAATCTCAGATTTCATACTCAAGAATCCCAGCTCATCCTTCAAAGAACCTTTAAAGTAAAATGGTGGTCAAAATTTGACGAACATTCAAAGCTATCCATTACTAGCAGATGAGATCCCGGTCCGCCATGTTAATTCTTTAAACTATAAAACACTACTTCCCCTTGGCTCTGATACCAATAAGGACCGGGATCGTGGAAAGTAGGTGAATGATCAAATTAATTCTTTGTTGTCAATTTTAGTGAATCAATTTTTAAAAAGGGATATGGTACGTGGCGTTGTTTTACAGTTGATCACGAACTTAATACGCGCTTTGGACGGATCGACTTGAAACGGATCGATAGTCCATGATCGGGTTTCCAACCGATATACCTTTAGTGTTTCTTTACCAGCTTTAATTATTAATAAATTTTTATATGTGGCAAGTGTGTGCACCACAAGGCTCAGAGAAAATACTAAATCTGGATCCCAGAAATAGTATTCTGATTGGAGAGGAAGAAGAAATCAGGGCAGATCCGGTCTCTTTGCCTTAGAAGATAGTAGCAGTTGTATGGCAGATCTGATAAAGATCAGTCTGCTAAATGCTTTAAAATAAATTTGCAGAAATTTAAACATACATGACTTTAAACTTTATTCTGATCTTTAAATAAAGACATGAATTGAACTTACATGTAGACTTGAAATTGAATGCTTTAAAGAAATAGTCTGAGAAAGAGTTTGAGAAATAATTTTAGAAAGGCAGGAAAATTTCCTTGAAGTCTTTGATTTCTCAAGTCGAGAGGATTAGAGGAGAGGAGAAAAAGAATGAATCCTCTTCAACTCCTTTCTTATATAGACTTGAGGCATAAAGTCTTGAAGTTGGTGGACATAATGGGGGTGGCGGGATAACTTTGACTTTGCTTTTCTTTAGTGATGAGTAGCCCATGTCGGGATCTTGACTTTAACAAATGTTTTACAAAATTACAATAAAATGGATCATGATAACATGGCGGATCACGCGATTACAACAATAAATAACGGATCACGGAATAACATGGCGGATCATTTACAACTAATAAATAACGGATCACCGATAACATGGCGGATCACGATTCTGATAAAATTACAATCTTTATCGTTTTAACGGAGGAGGATTCGAAGCGGTCATCTTCGTTGTCATCCAGGGGATATGAATGGCTCTTGTGTCGTGATCGAGGCCGTGACGAAGACTACGATCTTGTTGCGAGGCTGTTGCTTTAAAATATTCTTGATCTTGGCGAAGGGGAGCTTTAGACTTTTGGGAAAGGAAAGTTCCCTGAGCTTTGACATCTCTAATACTGGGGGTTTGGAGATGTGAGGATAGCCAGTTTTGGACTATAGTAATGGATAGCTTTGAATGTTATAATTTTGTTTTACTTTAAAGGTTCTTTGAAGGATGGTGGGATTCTTGAGTATGAAATCAGGATTCCACATACCGGTAGGAAGAAGTTTGTCTGAAGCAGAAATGGAGAAAGCGTTTCAGATTACGTAGGGGTATAATGTGCTTTGAAAAGGTTTAGACAACCGGTGGCATTAGGGGTAAGAATGTCTGGGTTTGGACCAAAATAATTCCACCATTGTTGGAACCAGTTTGGTAAGCTTTGCACGGTTATTTTTGAATTGAAGAAGAATAACCATGAATGGGACTTTTGGATTTTGTATGAAGAAGGTGTTGAACCGAACTGTTGGTAATCCCGATAGGTGAAAGAAAATGGTTCATTTGGTTTTGAAAATTTAAAGGCTTTAGGTTTGTGGAGTAAGTCATTCCATTTTGGGCTCGAAACTTTTAGGATGGTTCGTAGAGTAAGCGGGCTCGAATGAGCATCATTGAGATAAAATGTTTGAATTTCCTTACGTGAATTCAAAATGCTTTGATAGTAAAATTTGGGGTTTGATAAATCCGTGGTTTGAAAAACCGTTTGGGAAAAATCTTTAGCATTGCTTGAAATGGGTCGATATGGTAAAACCATCTTCCATAGATAAAATGTTTTGAAATAGGTTTTATCGAACCATTCAAGTTTTTCTTGAAAACTTTGTTTGTGAAAGGACAATGTGAGGATGAACTTTCACGGAAAAACTATATTTTTAGAAGAAGTTTTTGAAATTTCTTTAGAAAGTTTTCTTCTTTTGGAGAAATCGACTTTGAAAAAGCTTTGTAAAGTGAGCATAAGCTCGGAGATTTAGAAATGGATTGCATCATTCTTTTACTGTTCACAGGAGGAAAGGGCTTTGGATTGAGCTTCTTTCTTCTACCATATCAATCCAGATTTGATAGGCTGCGGATGAGATTCTTTGAAGAGAGCAATTTTTCTTTAGGAGGGAGGATGCTTTAGAGATTATCTTGGGAGGCATTATCTTTTGAAGAAATTCCACAGTTAGAAAATCGGGAGAATTTGTATCTCCTTTAATAAACTCAATATCGAAATCAAAGACACTTAAAATGGCTTGCCATCGTGCAAAAATCTGTTTTGATCTGATGTTTTGAACATCTTTTCTAAAACATGTTTTGCGTGCAATCAATTCTCGTAAAATCTTTGATTTAGTAAATCGCTTTGAAATTTGAAATGCATAAAACAATGGATAAAATCTCTTTTTAATGGTAGAATAATTTTACGGCATTCGTTCGATAATGACATCTTTGGACTACATTCTTTATTATTATCCAATTGCTTTAATATCCGCATATCCTGATTACGATGCATCGGTTTCAACAATTTTAGGCAATGCGGGATTAGCGAAATAAGCACGGAATATCTTTAACCATATTCTTTATCATCTAACAATTTTAGTATGCTCTTGACCGTACAATGGGCTTCTTTTTAACTATCATGCAATGGTTTGCTATCACAATGGCATTAGGATGAAATCAAGAACATAATTTAAACTTCCCAAAATCTTTGCAATTGGGTTTTATCAAAGTTTTATCGAAACTTGTCGGTAAAGGCAAAAGATCTTTCAATAGGAATGACGGTTCCTTTTGAAATGTAATGACCAAGAAACCTGACCTTTGTTTGAAATAAAGAAATCTTTGTACTAGAAATAGCAAGACCAGCCTTTCTAGTTGTAAAATAAAAAGTCTTTAAATGTTTGAAATGTTGATCTATTGTTTGAGAAAAAATCAACACATCATCAATGTAAACAATACAGAATTCAGAAAGGGGATTATAGATGTCATTCATAATCCTTTGAAATTCCGAAGGTGCATTCTTTAAACCAAAAGGCATTCTTGTCATTCATGCTTGGCCAAATGGAGCAGATAAGCGATTCTCTTGATCATTTGGATGAATTTGAATTTGCCAAAATCCTGATTTCATATCAAATTTCGAAAATATGAATGAAGAATGGAGTTTTTGAAGCAAATTCTTTTTGTTAGGTATTGGGTACCTAATCCATTTTAAAGCTTTATTAAGGGGTTTGTAGTTTATAACAAGTCTTGGTGTTCCTCTTTCTATTTCAGAATTTTTGTTGACATAGAAAGCGGCACAAGACCAAGGAGATCTAGATTTAGTAATCAAACCTTTGTTTTCTAAATCTTTAATCTCATTTCTACAATGTTGTTCAATTGACATTCATTTGAATTAGAAGCTTTAGTAGGTATTTGTCTTTCATGAAAGAAGGCTCGTAAAGGCAAATCTACCAAGTGTTGTTTCTTTTCAAAAGCGGGTTGGTAAATCAGGACAAATTTCTTTTTTGATTTGAGTTTCAAAATCAGAAATTTTCTTTTATGAAATCATCTTTTCAAATGACTTTTATTCTTTTAAAACTCAATTCTTTTTGCAAACGGACTAAATTAGTTTGTTTGGTTTTAAGAAAGAACATTAATTTCATTACGGTAAGCGAGCAGGCTTTGACAATATTTAAATCTCTAGTTTTGGTTTTTCAATAAAGGAAAATTTAAAATTTTTCTTTTGCTTTGAAAGAGATATTATCGTAATTCTGTATAAGGGGTTATAAGATTTATAAGCGGAGTTCCCAAAATAATGATATGGCTAATATCATTTGTTAAAACAAAAAGTTTTGATTTAAATCCATTATTAGAACAGAGCATCATTTTGCATTAACTTTTAATTTTGAATTGTTGGCGTGACCTTTCTTTAGTCTTCTCGTGAAGATGCTTTGGAATAACATGTCTTCTTTGATGCAATTTAAATCGGCACCGATGTCAAAAGGGCAATGGCATCAATTTCAAATTCTTGAGAAAATACAAAGTGACTTTAATCAAGTATTTTCTTATGGTGATTTGTTTTAAAACACGGAGAAAATCATCGGTATAGACTCGATGTTATTAAGATCTTCACCGTGATTTTGAATCATTATCGATTTGCTTTGTAATTGGTTTTGTAATAAAAATTTGGATAGTTTGAATCCTTTTACTTTTCTTTTAAATCTCTGATCTCGATTTTAATATTCTTTAATCTCCTTTTGGAGATCTTGAACGATAAGTTGTCTTCTTGGATTTCTTTTATCAGATTTCGGTGAGATCATAAGTATTCTTTTTAATGGTTATAGCTTTAGAAGTCTAGGTTTATCGAAAGTCTTTAAAAGCTTATCAAGATATTCTTTTTGAAGAGTAGGATCGAAATATGTTTAACAATTTCAGAAAAGTTTCTTGATCCTTGGTCAACATTGATTTTCTTTAAATATGATTACGTATCGAATCATGATGAAAAGAAGTATCAGAATCAAAATTATTTAATTAAATTGACTTGTAAAGGATCACATCTCGAGTTAAGGAGAAGTTTGAATCTGAGTCGGAAGACTCGATGAGCGAGAAGGAGAGATTTTGGAGAGTCTGTGAGACCAAGCTCGTGAAGTTTTTTATTGACTCTACAGAATCTCGCAGTATGACCTTTTTGGTGGCATTTGTAACAAGTGGCTTCTTTGAAATTGAAAGGGGCTTTTTGTTTGGCTTTGTAATCTTTCTTTTTAGAGAAACTGGTCTTTTTATAAGACTTTGTAGGTTTCTTATAAAAGCGTTCTCTAAAATCAGATTTGGATTTCCTATAGGGCTTTGACTTGTAATGCTTCTTGTAAGGTTTCGGAGAACACTTACCATTACAGTCTTTGGAAGTGGAGGCTTTAAACGGGTCATAATTGAATTGTTTACAAAATTACCTATCTTAGATTGTCTAAGCTCCATTTTAAGCGCTTTGTAACGAATCTTGACAAATCTTTAGACCTTCCTTGTTGGTAACTAATTCACCATAGGTGAGATAAATCATAAGAATCTGATTGTCATGAAGGGCTTTAATAGAGTTTAACTTTTTCTCACAAGAGTAGGTAAACCAGCAAGGAATTTTTCTTTCCAAGTTGTATGGTTTGCATCATCTCTTAAGAAAAGTCTGGTAAAAAATGTGGCTTTGTAGCTTTGGAAATCACTAAGTTTCCTACATCTCAAGTTATGTAGTAACTCAGCATTTTTGTCTCTAAGGTGAGAAGGATCACCTATGAAATGAAGGGATATAGTAATAATCAAAGTGGCAACAGCATCCTGAATAGAAATTTATTTCATCGAGAATGGGTATTCCGTCCTCATGGGTTTGGATTGAATTTAGGATTTCTATTTGTTCTTTGTTTAGTGAGAAGATGATCCATGCGACCTTTAAGTTGACCGATAAAACTGCGATGAGAATTTACGCAATGGCTTTGTCGAAGTTCACTGATTGGGTTTTGAGGCATTCTTTGCCATGGTCATTTGTTGCGAAACTAAAATATTATACTCGGACATACCGTGATATTTCATGGTGAAGATCGTTAAGCGAGATTGGTTTAAGGCCTTTGATCTATGTCATAATGGCTAGATCTGGTGGGTTTTGATGTTTGGGAGTCTGAGTTCCCAATGGACACGATTGACTTTAGGAATGGGATCCTCTTGGAAGGAAACCATGTCAGGAGGCTATAGAGATGATTGATCTTGGTTTAGAACTGGACTCTCTTGGTTTGGGGAGTGTCGGGGCGATCTGTTCTTTAGAAGCAGAAGAAGATGCTTCTATTTTGTCAAGTTGTTCTTTAATGGCTCTGGCAAAATCTGATTTAGAATCTTGAACAAGCTTTTGACTATGTTTCGAAACCTGGAAAGGTTTGAAAATAGGTTCATAAGCTTTTTGGAATCAGATTTGATGAATCGAAGGACTTGAATGGTTGACTTTTGGATCGACTCTGTCTAGTCATTGTTTCCTATCGTGTTAGATTAGCATTACGAAATTATTACATTGAATGCTATCTAAATTCTTTCGGATCATTTGGCACGGGTTTTATAAGGAGAGGCTTTGATCTGTATAGGAGGTTCTCCATGGTTTATGGTTACGCTCCTAAGAGGGGGATGCTCAGAATCAATGGTTCTATCAGTATTTGATAGATTCCATTCAGTGACCTTTTTACGCATTGTGATTGGATTTGTCTCTTTGAAAGGATAAGAAATATCATTATCAGAAACATAAATCTCAAACCAATCAAAAAACATAATATGAACTTTATGCAATTCTGAACTCAAAATAATTTTCTTGAATTTCTTTTCTTTGGTTTAAGAAATGTTTAAAAAACCAAAGTCTTTTTTCTTTATTATTCTCAGAATAAAAATCTTTATGAAGAAGAGTTTTATCAAACTCAAAATTCTTTTGAAGGACATTTATGACATTCTCTGTGACTGCAGAGAAGGTTGGAGAAGTCGGAGGAGAAGGTTCTTTCTCTTCCTGCTTTTGTTCTTGTTGTCTACTAGTATAGATTGGATGAGGAATACTAGTAGTGTAATCAACAGAACGTATAGATGTACTTGGTATATCTGAGGTGGAAAACCTCGGTTGACTATGAAAAGGTAGATTTATAACAGAAGGGACTTTTGAAAACTTTCTTTCTAATATTGGAGTACTGGAGTTTGAGTCTTTATCCAAAGATGTGGAGAATCTGGAAGAAGTAGATCTCCTGAAGGATAATTTGACTTTACCATCTGAATACTGAGTTACGTTTTGCAACTCTGTATTTGGCTCAAATTGTTTAGGAATCACTGGTTGAGTGGCTCCTTCAAGAATCCATTCTTCTGGAAGATTGATATCTTTCCATTGGATTGGTCTGGGTATGACAGTGTTTGCTTTAGACAAGTTGATGCATGAAGAGTTTCATCTCTTTTTGGTGGAATTTATCTTCGTATTGAGCAGCGAGACCATAACTTTGTATGATATTTTGAAAATCAAAGGCGATCAGACGGATCCTTACAACATGTGGTAGTTATGAGTTTTGACACTGTAAGATCATGCTTTCGAAATATTTTTGTCTTTAAGAGAAAGCTGTTATGTTTGGATATGATCGAATGAAATGGGTCCTTCTGAGACTAGACTCAATCTCTTGAGTAAAGAATCATCAAGGAGATGAACCTCCACGAGACATGACGAGAATAGGCGTGTTTAATCGCCTTAGTCGAGGGCTTTATTCTACTTGGATTAAGTGATATGAATATAATTAAAATTCTTTTTCTTAAATTCTTTAAAGAATCTTGGAAAATAAATGAATTATCTGAAATGGCTTTGAAAGAGTGATATCTCTTTCTTGATCTTTATAACAAATCGGTCTTTAGAAAATCGAGTTTTTCGTATTGTAAATCTTATCTTTAGAAATCTTTGGTAAATCCCAATTGTCAATTGCTTTATCAAAATTTTCAACAATGAATTCTTACGAATTCACTCGTTCTTTAAAACACTAGTCTTACCGGAAGAAGAGCTAGAAAGATTGTGCTCTGAGGCAAAGACTCATGAGATGCTGAAAATTTTAAAAGACTTGAAATGTTCTAAATGGCAAGTAATATGTCTTAGGCTAAGATTTGGTATTTCTGACCTTAAACACGTCGGGACTTACACCCAAATACTACCCAGCACAAAGGCAACCGCTTTACCGATTAGTCAATTTTAATCTTGTTCAATTTTAACATTCATGAAATCTTTAAAGCATAAAACCTTTACTTCCATGGCAGCGATACGATAAGGACCGGGATCGTGGAAAGTAGGTGAATGATCAAATTAATTCTTTGTTGTCAATTTTAGTGAATCAATTTTTAAAAAGGGATATGGTACGTGGCGTTGTTTTACCAGATTGATCACGAGCAATACGCCATTGGACGGATCGACTTAGAAACGGATCGATAGTCCGCTGATCGGGTTTCAATGGATATACCTTTAGTGTTCTTTACCGGCTTTAATTATTAATAAATTTTAATATGTGGCAAGTGTGTACATGAGGCTCGAGAGAAAATAAATCTGGATCCCGAAATAGTATTACGATTGGAGAGGAAGAAGAAATCTGTAAGGGGCGGAGATCCGGTCTCTTTGCCTTAGAAGATAATGTAGATTGTATGGCGGATCGATAAAGATCGATCTTAAATGCTTTAAAATAAATTTGAAATTTAAACATACATGACTTTAAACTTTATTCTGATCTTTAAATAAAGACATGAATTGAACTTACATGTAGACTTGAAATTGAATGCTTTAAAGAAATAATCTGAAGAGTTTGAGAAATAATTTTAGAAGGCAGGAAAAATTTCCTTGAAGTCTTCTTTGATTTCTCAAGTCGAGAAGGATTAGAGGAGAGGAAAAGAGCGAATGAATCCTCTTGAACTCCTTTCTTCGTTATATAGACTTGAGAGGCATAAAGTCTTGAAAGTTGGTGGAGACATAATGGGGTGGCCCATGTCGTATGAACTTTGACTTTTCTTTTGCTTTAGTGATGAGTAGCCGTGTGACTTTAACAAATGCTTTCTAAAAGGAAATTACAATAAAATGGTTCACAGATAACATGGCGGATCACCGATTACAACCTAATAAATAACGGATCACCGATAACATAGACGGATCACCGATTACAATATAATAACTAACGGATCACCGATAACATGGCGGATCACGATTCTGACAAAATTACAATCTTTATCGTTTTAACGGAGGAGGATTCGAGCGGTCATCTTCGTTGTCATCCAGGGATATGAATAGCTCTTGTCATGATCGAGGCCGTGACGGAAGACTACGATCTGGTTGCGAGGCTGTTCCGTAACTTTAAAATATTCTTGATCTTGCTTGGCGAAGGTGAGCTTTAGACTTTTGGAAAGGAAAGTTCCACGAGCTTTGACATCTGTCTGGGGTTTGGAGATGTGAGGATAGCGATTTTGGACTATAGTAATGGATAGCTTTGAATGTTCGTCAATTTTGACCCGTTTTACTTTAAAGGTTAACTTTGAAGGATGGTGGGATTCTTGAGTATGAAATCGAGATTCCACGTCCGTACCATGGTAGGAAGAAGTTTGTCTGAGAAGGAGAAATGGAGAAAAAGCGTTTCTCAGATTATGTAGGGGTATAATGTGCTTTGAAAAGGTTTAGACAAGCGGTGGCATTAGGGTAAGAATGTGCAGGTTTGGACGAAATAATTCCACCGTTGTTGGAACCGGTTTGGTAAGCTTTGCAGTTATTTTTGAATTGAAGAATAACCATGAATGGGACTTTTTGGATTTTGTATGAAGAAGGTGTTGAACCGGGCACTGTTGGTAATCCGATAGGTGAAAAGGCAATGGTTCATTTGGTTTGAAAATTTAGCGGGAAGGCTTTAGGTTTGTGGAGTAAGTCGTTCCTTTGTTTTGGGCTCAAACTTTTAGGATGGTTAGTAGAATAGGCGGGCTCGAATGAGCATCGGCTGAGATAAAAATGTTTGAATTTCCGGATTACGTGAATTCCAAAATCTTTGATAGTAAATTTGGGGTTTTGATAAATCCATGGTTTGAAAAACCGACCTTTGGAAAAATCTTTAGCATTGCTTGAAATGGGTCGATGTGGTAAAACCCATCTTGGTAGATAAAATGTTTTGGAAATAGGTTTTATCGAACCATTCGAAGTTTTTTCTTGAAAGCTTTGTTTGTGAAAGGACAATGCAGGAGGATGAACTTTCACGAGAAAAAGCTATATTTTAGAAGAAGTTTTGAAATTTCTTTAGAAATGGATTTTTCTTCTTTTGGAGAAATCGACTTTGGGAAAAAGCTTTGTAAAGTGACGTAAGCTCGGGAGATTTAGAAATGGATTGCATCCAATTCTTTTACTGTTCACAGGAGGAAAGGGCTTTGGATTGAGCTTAATGAGCTTCTTGTTCTTCTGTATCAATCCAGATTTGATAGGCTTTGCGAGATGAGATTCTTTGAAGAGAGCAATTTTTCTTTAGGAGGGGATGATGCTTTAGAGGGTGTCTGGGATACAGGGTCTTTAAGGATCCCTTTCCCTTTGTCTCTTTTCTTGGGTGGCATTATCTGTTTTGAAGAAATTCCACAGTTGAAAATCGGGGAGAATTTGTATCTCCTTTAATAAACTCAATATCGAAATCAAAGACACTTAAAATGGCTTGCCATCGTGCAAAAATCTGTTTTGATGCAATGTTTTGAACATCTTTTTCTAAAACATGTTTTGCAGCTTTGCAATCAATTCTCAGTAAAAATCTTTGATTTAGTAAATCGCTTTGAAATTTGGAAATGCATAAAACAATGGATAAAATCTCTTTTTTAATGGTAGAATAATTTTTCTGGCATTCATTCGATAATGAAACATCTTGGACTACATTCTTTATTATTATCAATTGCTTTAATATCCCACATATCTACACGATGCATCGGTTTCAACAATTTTAGGCAATGCGGATTAGCGAAATAAGCGGAATATCTTTAACCATATTAACTTTATCATGCAACAATTTTAGTATGCTCTTACGACCATGCAATGGGCTTCTTTTTAACTATCATGCAATGGTTTTGCTATCACAATGGCATTAGGAGAAATCAAGAACATAATTTAAACTTCCCAAAATCTTTGCAATTGGGTTTTATCAAAGGATTTTTATCGAAACTTGTCGGTAAAGGCAAAAGATCTTTCAATAGGAATGATGGTTCCTTTTGAAATGTAATGACCGAAACACGACCTTTGTTTGAAATAAAGAAATCTTTGTACTAGAAATAGCAAGACCGACCTTTCTAGTTGTAAAATAAAGTCTTTAAATGTTTGAAATGTTGATCTATTGTTTGAGAAAAATCGAACATCATCAATGTAAACAATACGAATTAGGAAGGGGATTATAGATGTCATTCATAATCCTTTGAAATTAGAAGGTGCATTCTTTAAACGAAAGGCATTCTTGTCCATTCATCTTGGCCAAATGGAGCGATAAAAGCGATTTTATAACGGTCATTTGGATGAATTTGAATTTGCCAAAATCACGATTTCATATCAATTTGAAAATATGAATGAAGAATGGAGTTTTGAAGCAAATTCTTTTATTAGGTATTGGGTACCTAATCCATTTTAAAGCTTTATTAAGGGTTTGTAGTTTATAACAAGTCTTGGTGTTCCTCTTTCTGTTGAATTTTTGTTGACATAGAAAGCGACACAAGACCAAGGAGATCTAGATTTAGTAATCAAACCTTTGTTTTCTAAATCTTTAATCTCATTCTACAATGTTGTTCAATTCAACATTCATTTGAATTGGGCAGACTTTAATGAGTATTTGTCTTTCATGAAAAGAAGGCTCGTAAAAAATCTACCAAGTGTTGTTTTCTTTTCCAAAAGCGGTTGGTAAATCGGCACAAATTTCTTTTTGATTTGAGTTTCAAAATCGAAATTTTCTTTTATGAAATCATTTTCAAATGACTTTCAATCTTTTAAAACTCAATTCTTTTGCAAGCGGACTAAATTAGTTTGTTTGGCTTTTAAGAAAGAACATTAATTTCGTTACGGTAAGCGAGCGAGCTTTGACAATATTAAATCTCTAGTTTTGGTTTTGATAAAGGAAAATTTAAAATTTTTCTTTTTGCTTTGAAAGAGATATTATCATAATTCTGATATAAGGGTTATAAGATTTATAAGCGGGTTCCCAAAATAATGATATGGCTAATATCATTTGTTAAAACAAAAAGTTTTGATTTAAATCCATTATTAAAACGAGCAGCATCAACTTTTGCATTAACTTTTAATTTTGAATTGTTGGCGTGACCTTTCTTTAGTCTTCTCATGAAGATGCTTTGGAATTAACATGTCTTCTTTGATGCAATTTAAATCGGCACCGATGTCAAATAAGGCAATGGCGTCAATTTCAAATTCTTGAAAAAATACAAAGTGACTTTAATCAAGTATTTTCTTATGGTGATTTGTTTTAAAACACAGAGAAAATCATCAGGTATAGACTCGATGTTATTAAGATCTTCACCATCAGATTTTGAATCATTATCAGTATTGCTTTGTAATTGGTTTTGTAATAAAAGCTGGATAGTATCAGAATCTTTTTTCTGTTTTTCTTTTAAATCTCTGATCTCAATTTTAATATTCTTAATCTCCTTTTGGAGATCTTGAACGATAAGTTGTCTTCTTGGATTTCTTTTTATCCAAGATTTGGGTGAGATCATAAGTATTCTTTTAATGGTTATAGCTTTAGAAGTCTCGGTTTATCAAAAGTCTTAAAAAGCAAATCAAGATATTCTTATTGAACAGAAGGATCAGAAAAATGTTTAACAATTTCAAGAAAAGTTTCTTGATCCATATTCAAAACATTTATTATCTTTAAATAAGATTCTGTATCAGAATCATCGGTACTTGAAAAAGTATCAGAATCAAAATTATTTAATTCATTGACATAAAGGATCAACATCTCGATTAAGGAGAAGTTTGAATCTGAGTCGGAAGACTCGATGAAGCGGAAGGTGAGATTTTGGAGAGAGTCTCTTCATCGAGACCAAGCTCGTGAAGTTTTTTATTGACTCTACAGAATCTCGCAGTATGACCTTTTTGGTGGCACTTGTAACAAGTGGCTTCTTTGAAATTGAAGGGGGCTTTTTGTTTGGCTTTGTAATCTTTCTTTTTAGAGAAACTGGTCTTTTTATAAGACTTTGTAGGTTTCTTATAAAAGCGTTCTCTAATATCAGTTTTGGATTTCCTATTGGGCTTTGACTTGTAATGCTTCTTGAGTTTGGAGAACACTTACCATTCTGATCTTTGGAAGTGGAGGCTTTAAGCGGGTCGTAATTGAATTGTTTACAAAAGCTACTAATTCGTGCTTGGATTCTAGCTCCATTTTAAACTTTTGTAATTTGAGTCTTGACAAATCTTTAGACCTTCCTTGTTGTGAAGTAACTAATTCACAATAGGTGAGATCGTCATAAGGAATACGATTGTCATGAAGGGATTTAATAGAGTTTAACTTTTCTCTAGAGAGTAGGTAAACCGACAAGGAATTTTCTTTCAAGTTGTATGGTTTGCATCGTCTCTTAAGAAAAGTCTGGTAAAAATGTGGCTTTGTAGCTTTGGAAATCACTAAGTTTCTACATCTCGAGTTATGTAGTAACTCGGCGTTTTGTCTCTGGGTGAGAAGGATCACTATGAAATGAAGGGATATAGTAATAATCAAAGTGTGTGACATCACGAATAGAATTTGTTTATTTCATCGAATGGGTATTCCATCCTCAAATGGGTTTGGATTGAATTTAGGATTTCTATTTGTTCTTTGTTTAGTGAGAAGATGATCCATGACCTTTAAGTTGACCCGGTAAAACTGCAATGAGAATTTACTGCAATGGCTTTGTCGAGTTCTGATTGGGTTTATGAGGCATTCTTTGCCATGGTCATTTGTTGCAACAAACCTAAAATATTATACTCGGACATACCATGATATTCCTCATGGGCGAAGATGCATTAAGCAAGATTGGTTTAAGGCCTTTAGTCTAATGTCATCAGCTAGATCGGTGGGGTTTTGATGTTTGGGAATCTAATTCCCAATGGACACGATTGACTTTAGGAATGGGATCCTCTTGGAAGGCTTATGTCAGGAGGCTATAGAAGATGATTGGTCTTGGTTTAGAACACGGACTCTCTTGGTTTGGGGAGTGTCGGGAAGCGATCATTCTTTAGAAGCAGAAGAAGATGCTTCTATTTTGTCAAGTTGTTCTTTAATGGCTCTGGCAAAATCTGATTTAGAATCTTGAACAAGCTTTTGACTATGTTTCGAAACCTGGAAAGGTTTGAAAATAGGTTCCTTAAGCTTTTTCAAGGAATCAGATTTTGATGAATCAGAAGGGACTTGAATGGTTGACTTTTGGATCTGACTCTCTCATCTGGTCATTTGTTTTCTATCGTATTTAGATTAGCATTGAAATTATTACATTGAATGATCTATCTAAATTCTTTTCGGATCATTTGGGTTTTATAAGGAGGCTTTGATGCATATAGGAGGTTCTCCATGGTTTATGGTTACGCTCCTAAGAGGGGGATGCTCAGAATCAATGGTTCTATCAGTATTTGATAGATTCCATTCAGTGACCTTTTTACGCATTGTGATTGGATTTGTCTCTTTGAAAGGATAAGAAATATCATTATCAGAAACATAAATCTCAAACCAATCAAAAAACATAATATGAACTTTATGCAGATTTACAAACTCAAAATAATTTTCTTGAATTTCTTTTCTTTGGTTTAAGAAATGTTTAAAAAACCAAAGTCTTTTTTCTTTATTATTCTCAGAATAAAAATCTTTATGAAGAAGAGTTTTATCAAACTCAAAATTCTTTTGAAGGACATTTATGACATTTTCTGTGACTGCAGAGAAGGTTGGAGAAGTCGGAGGAGAAGGTTCTTTCTCTTATAACTTTTTGTTCTTGTTGTCTACTAGTATAGATTGGATGAGGAATACTAGTAGTGTAATCAACAGAACGTATAGATGTACTTGGTATATCTGAGGTGGAAAACCTCGGTTGACTATGAAAAGGTAGATTTATAACAGAAGGGACTTTTGAAAACTTTCTTTCTAATATTGAGTCTTTGGGTTTGAATCTTTATCGAAGATGTGGAGAATCTGGAAGAAGTAGATCTCCTGAAGGATAATTTGACTTTACCATCTGAATACTGAGTTACGTTTTGCAACTCTGTATTTGGCTCAAATTGTTTAGGAATCACTGGTTGAGTGGCTCCTTCAAGAATCCATTCTTCTGGAAGATTGATATCTTTCCATTGGATTGATGCAGGTATGTGATGTTTGCTTTAGACAAGTCGGTCTGTAAGAAGAGTTTAAATCTCTTTTTTTGGTGGAATTTATCTTTGCGTGTTGAGCGAGACCGTAGCTTTGTATGATATTTTGAAAATCAAAGGCGATCGGAGCAGATCCTTACAACATGTGGTAGTTATGAGTTTTGACACATAAGATCATGCTTTCAAAATATTTTTGTCTTTAAGAAAGCTGTTATGTTTGGATATGATCAAATGAAATGGGTCCTTTCTGAGGAGACTAGATTCAATACTACTTGAGTAAAGAATCATCAAAGGAGATGAACCTCCCGTCTCACGAGGCAATGAGAATAGGCGTGTTTAATCTTGCTTTAGTCGAGGGCTTTATTCTACTTGGATTAAGCCGATATGAATATAATTAAAATTCTTTTTCTTAAATTCTTTAAAGAATCTTGGAAAATAAATGAATTATGCGAAATGGCTTTGAAAGTGATATCTCTTTCTTGATCTTTATAACAAAATCAGTCTTTAGAAAATCGAGTTTTTTCATATTGTAAATCTTATCTTTAGAAATCTTTGGTAAATCCCAATTGTCAATTGCTTTATCAAAATTTTCAACAATGAATTCTTCTGAATTCACTACGTTCTTTGAAACACTAGTCTTACTCGGAAGAAGAGCTAGAAAGATTGTGCTTTCTGGAGCAAAGACTCCATGAGATGCAAAAATTTTTAAAAGACTTCAAAATGTTCTAAATGGCAAAGTAAAATGTCTTAGGCTAAGAGTTGGTCTTACTGCCCTGTAAACACGTCGGGACTTACACCCAAATACTACCCAGCTTTTAATCTTGTTCAAATTTTAACATTCACAAAATCTTTAAAGCTATAAAACACTACTTCCAGCTCACGATACCAATAAGGGCCAGGGATCGTGGAAAGTAGGTGAATGATCAAATTTTAACATTCCGAAATCTTTAAACTATAAAACACATCTGTGCGGATCACCTGGCGGATCAGATCACGGATCATATTAAAGCGATAAATTGTTTTGTTGTGATCGGTCATGGTGTATGGGTGATCGTTGTCGAGATTTATGGTTAAGAAATCGATCGTCTTTCGCGATCATATGTCGCAGTGTTTATGTTAATTTTAATGATGACAGGTTGAAATTGACTTCAAGACGCCAGGTGAGTGTGGTGTCGGCGTTCTGAGGCGGGCGACTCTGCATGCTGCCATTCTTTGAGAATCTTAACGTCGTGGTCTGCTGATCGCTGCTGGGGCAGTGTTCGGCGTGGTGTCGGTCGTTGAGGGCCGATGGCTGACGGTGGTTACAATTGATGATTTACAATGTGAAAAACTCGTTCAAGGCGATTTAGGCGAAGAAAGGAATCGCTCATTCAGATTCATTGAGTCTTCAAATTGAAAAAAATTATTATAATCGATCAGTGAATAAAACCGCGACAAGAAGGATTAGCTGCGTCTTCGTGTCCGAGATGAGGTTCATCTGGATGTTCTTTCGATGTGATCTGGTCTGTAATTCGTTGTATCTGACATGCGTTTCTTAAAAGAATGTTTGAAGCTGATCTTCCTGTCTGAACGTAAGGATCTCGTCGCATCATGTTCGACGGTTCGTCGGCGTCGTCGAGATGAAACTCGACGGAAGCGGCTGTCGTCGGAACGATATGAAGAGATCTTCGAAGGATGGTTGAAGAGACGGTTGCGTTGACATCTGAATTGTGCATCGTATTCGAAGAATCGGTATCGCCGGTCTGCTGGGCATCTTGGATGAACTCGATTCTCGATATTGAAAGAGTCCGCCGTTCGTGAGCTTTCAGCTCAGATCTGCGTTACGTGATTGCTATGCCGGTCGCATGAACAAGCGGCGGGGAGAACCTCGGCGCCTGGGTCGCGGTAATGTCGGGCAGTTTGATCTTCTTTAGATGCGAGTAATGAGAAAGACACGGTTTTACGTTTCTTAACGAAGAGTCAAATGTTGGAAATCGTAAAGTTTATGATGATTTGGATGTTCGATGTTTATTGTCTCGACATCATCGTGATTCAATCGGCGAATAATGATCGTTGATCTGACGTCTGTGGCGTTCCGTGGGCAATCGATCAGCCTCTGTAAAAGTCGGAGATGGCGTCGTTGACAGATAATCAATGATCTGGTGCGATGAAAGCGTTGTTGATGGTCGATGAGGTGGGTCAGTCGCCGATCGTCTCGTTCGAAAAACTGTTCAAATTTCGATCGAGCGCAATGGCGTGATGCGACATGCGTCTTCTTCAAACGATTGCTCGATATCCGGTTAAACCAGACCGATCGTCTTCGTATAGATCGATCGTGAAGTCGTTATCGTTGTGCGTCGGCTCATGGTCTGGCCGTGGATGTGGACTGGTGCGTGATGGTGTCGTCTTCGTTATGATGTGATGGTATGTGGGTTTGTTGCGACGACCGTGGCGACGGTCGACCGACACATGCGTTGTGCATCGGTGACAGGTTGGTGGATCGCGACGACAATAATCTGGTCACGGCGACGGTGGTGCGATTGATGGCGAACTGTTCGGCGTGCCACAGTCATCGCCGTTCGTGGTGATCGCGCCGCGCAGGTTTTCGTAACGGATGTGGAAACGGTGATTCTGACTGGGCTTTCTTGAGATGATGGCCGTAACGGAAGAAAATTCGCGTTTCTTCTGGAGAAAAGTCTGATAAACCGCCGTGATCGTTATGACGTCTGGTGTGATGGCATGACGAGAAGGTCAGGTGTACAAATGGCGCGCTGGGAACATCGCGATGGTGGTGTGGTCATGTGAGTTCGCCTCATTCGGGCTGTGATGTCTCGGCTGCGTTAGAAATCAGAGAAAGGCTGATTCTTATGGGCGGTTCTGAATTAAATGACGAAGCCGCTGTTGAAAACTGTCGCAGCTCTGATTTGAGTCGATAAACTCGCGACAGTCGATGAAGTCAAAATCTCGCTGGTGATCGACCGACCACTGAGCGATCTTTCTGATTAATTAAATAATTTTGATTCGATCTTCTTTCGGTGAAGATCTGTCGTGTTTAAGAAAATCATAGGGATGGCTTTGATGACTCTTGAAATGGGCTGGACTTTGCTATAACCGTTAAGATCTCTGATCTTGGATAAATCGAGCAATGGATCTCGAGGAGAGAAGAATTGGATCGGTTAAAGAAAGCGGAGAATGCTTTTGAATTACAATACGTGATTCAATCGATGGTGAAGATCTTGTCGGTCTGCGATGATTTTCTGTGTTTTAAACAGTCACCGTAAATGATTAAAGTCACTGTTTGAATTGATGCGTTGCCTGCGTTGATTTGTTGAAGATGTGGTTCGTCTTCGTGGAAAACTGAAGGCTTCTGCGTAATTCAGGTGGTTGAGTGTGGTTTAATCAAAACTCTGTTTAACAAATGATGTCGTGTTTTGTTCGTTTATAAATCTTATAACCACTCTTGTGGTGTATGACATGTTCGCTGAGACAGGGCATTAAATATTGGCTGTTCGTTGCAGAATGAAATTAATGTTCTTTAAAACAAACAGTATTTAAATGATTAAGATTAGAGTCATTTGAAAATGATTTCTTCTGAAATTCTGATTTTGAGAATCGAGAAATTGTGTTGATTACCAGTGCTGAAGAAACGGCGATTTGCCTGTGATGAAAATACTCTTGGCGTCGATGAATGTTGAATTACGTGTGAAATGAGATTAAGATTTGAAACAAGGGTTCTTAATCTCTGATCTTGTGCTTTCTGTCGCGAATAGAAGGGAACAGACTTGTTATGACTACACCATGTAAAGCTTTAAAATGGATTGGTACCGATCACAAAGATTTCTTGAAAACTCCAGTTCTTTCGTATTTTGATTTGATGAAATCGGTTCAATTCATCGAATGCGTTGCTAACTGCTTCTTGTCGGCTCTGAGTTTGGCGCCGGTGGATTGAATGACATGTGCTGTCGTTGATGATGTTCTCGGATAAATCGACATTCGTTGAACATTACTAGAAATGCTCTTCTGTGCAGTTCATTTCGAACAGGTCAGTTTGTGATCGTTCGAGGACCATCGTTCTGAAAGATCTTTTGCCGAGTTCACGATAAAATCATGATAAACCCAATTTTTTGGGGAGTTCAAATTATGTTGATTGTCTGGCGCCGTTGGATAAACCGTTATGATGGGTGAAGCCGTTGGTCGGCGCTGAATACAGAATATGGTTAAAGAGTGTTCTTGCTAATCGTTGCTGGCGTGAGTGAGGCATGTGGTGGATAGCGATTGGACAATAGGCGGTGGTCGATATGTTCGCTCATTGAGATGTCGGAAAATAAAGAGATTTTATCCGTTGTTCATCGTTCAAGCGTTCAAATCAGATTTTCGGTGATTCTGCTGGCGTGTTTTGAAAATATTGGCGTTAACGTCAGCGATTACGCGATGTGACTGTCTTTGTTGATGATGAGGATGTCTCTCACGACCCTGGCAATTCTTCCGAGATGCGAGACGAAGGGATCGAAAATCAGTCGCCTCTGGCGTCTCTCTGGTGTGATCTGACTGTCAGCGGATGTGGAAGGCTCGTGATCACTCCCGGCGGATGGATGCGATCATCTCTTCTGGCTCGTGATTTTTCGAGAAGAAAATCGTTTGGGATTCTTCACTGGTTCTTTCGCAGTGGGCTCGCGGCTTGAAACTTTGGCGCTGTTCGTGGTCTTCATCTTGATTCCGTTCAACGATCTTGAATTTTGGCTGGTTTTCGGCGTGGGAATCGCCCGACCTGTTTGGGGCGAATGTGGTGGCATTTTATCCGATGCTCGTTGACTGCTGCTGCGGCGACGTCTGGCTGGCGATGGCTCCGGCTGGCGCCGAACCAGGCATGAATTCATGATGCCGCTTTCGTTGATTTCAACCGTCTGGTCCGAATTAATCGATTGATAACGTCGAAACTGGGTTCGATGGTGACGGTCTGGTCTTGCAATGCTGCGTTGTCTGCGTATTGCGCGGCGTTTTGGTTCATTTATTCACCGTGGTGTGGTGGAATGGTCTCGTCGCTCGTCATCGCTGAAATGGTGGTCGGTGACGTTGGCGTCGTGTATAGTCTGGCTCTGTCAGCGTCTCGGCGATGGGATGTCAGCTTTCGAGTCGCTGGCTGCTGACGATGGAAGAATATTTAAAGGATGTGGACGGCTCATGCGGCCGAGGTCTTACGTGGCTCCTCGTGACGATGAAGAATGGGGGATGTCGAATGACAGTCTCCGATCGACAAATGTAATTTTGTTGTGTCGATGATCGCTCGATGTCGATGTATGGGTTGTAATCGATCATGTATGACGATCCGTGAAAGTTGTGATCGATGATCATTTCGTGTTTCGCTGTTCTTGTTAAAAGCGAGTCAGATAACTCGCGTCATTGAGCAAGTCAGTCTTCCGGGCATGTGGTGCCTGTCGGCGCAGCCGGTCGGTGAGGGTTGAAGGGATTCGTGTGCTGGGCAGAATCGAGATTGGTGCTGTCTTCTGCTACTCTCAGTTGTTCTGCGTTCGATTCAGTCTGTCTGGTAAATAAATTAAGGCGTAATAAGTTAAAGTCGTGTATTTTAAAGCGTTGCGGGCGATCTGTCGGTCTGCATCTGCTTCTTACAGGCGAGGCGGATCTCTTGGTCGTCTCTGCACCGATCGATCTTGTTACGGGATCAGGTTTCTGGCGCATGTGTGTGTATGTGGGGTAATAATTAAAGTGAGGCTGTTAAAGGCATGTCGGTTGGGCTTGGATCGATATGTCACAAAATCGATTCTCGGTCTAAGTGACTCATCCAAATTGATTATTAAATGACGTATTGATTCCCTCTTTCATAAATCGTCCTTAATAATATAATAAAGTTAATAAAATTTAATAATAATAAATGTTAATAATGAAAATATTAATAAAAATAATAATAACAATAATTAATAATAACTAAAACAATAAAGTTAATAAAATTTAATAATAATAATAATAAATGTTAATAATGATAATATTAATGAAAATAATATTAACAATAATTAATAATAAATAAAATAATAAATTTAATAATTTTTTTAATAATAATACTAATAAATGTTAATAATGATAATATTGATAAAAATAATAATAACAATAATTAATAATAACTAAAATAATAAAGTTAATAATAATAATAATAAATGTTAATAATGATGATAATAATAATAATAATAATAATTAATAACTAAAATAAGAAAGTTGTTAATAATAATAATAATAATAATAATAATAAAAAATGTTAATAATGATAATATTAATAAAAATAATAATAACTAAAATAATAAAGTTAATATAATTTAATAATAATAAATGTTAATAATGATAATATTAATAAAATAATAATAACAATAATTAATAATAACTAAAATAATAAAGTTAATAAAATTTATTAATAATATTAATAATTATTATTAACATTTATTATTAATTTTATTTTTTTAATTAATATAATTTTATAATAATATTTATATATGTATCTAGTTAATAAAAATTATATTATTTAATACTATAAGTATTTTAGTAAATTAATTCTCATTCTCATTTCTCGTTCCTATTTATTTTGCCAAGTAAATACATCAATGGTATTGCAGTACATTTTTATTTCTATTTATTTTTATAAAATAAATATTAAAAATTTTTTTTATTACAGTTTGTTCCCGTTTTCATTTTAGTTCATTCTCATTTAAAAAAGTAAACGTACCATAAAAGTAATGGATAATACTTTAAGCAATAATGAGCGGGCCATGTTAAAGCTTGCTGGGAATCAGGAGGCAGGGACCATGAAGAATTGGGGAATTGGGCTCCCATCAATTAAGCCCATAATTTTTCTTTTGGACCTCTTTCCGTATTGATTATATTTAATTTTTAAATGACATCTACACTTTTTTTTTTAAATAAATACATTAATGTCAATTTACATCATCAAATTTATTGAATAATATTTAATAGGACAAGCGTTCCTTTGTCAATGGGGGTACCTTTCATTGTCTCGAAATGATGTTGTAAGAAGAAATTTTTTTAAAAAAATATCATTAGTCTCAGACATGTCACATGCATGGTGCTACAGAATTAATAAAAAATAATACTAGTAATAATAACAATAACAACAATATCAATATATAAAGTAACTTTATTGTTTGTCCACTTAAACCTTCAGATTATAAGATAGTATGAACAAATTATTATAAAAAAATTCCCACAATTATTTAATAATGCACCAGACGCCCCATCTTTTAAAAACTTTTTGATGTTAATACGTCTTTATATGCGTGGCCAGAAAAGCAAAAAAGAAAGAAAGTGTTAATGATTATTAATTCTTATTAGCACAGCGAGCAGATGAGTCAAAACCACAATTTTGGATACTAGCTGAAGGTATTGGTTGGGGATGGCAATGATGTGGTGGGGGGTAGGGGTAGGGATGCCTATCCCATTTTTCACTCTATTAAAAATTTTACCTCCATTTTTCATTTTATTTTTCAATAAATTTAGTGAGGTGGGAATGGGGAATACTCATATGGGGAACGGTTTTTCCATCCCTACCCCATTTTCCATTTATTTATTTTATAATAAATATAGATATATGATTTCAATAGATTAAAAATTAAAAACTTTAATTAAATCATTATTATATTACTAGGTATTTAAATTATGTAAAAAAAATCTCTAAATATTTGTAGTAATATCTTGAAATAATATTAAAATTAAGAAATATTTGAAGAGAGTAGTTCTTAAGAGAGAAAAGAAAACACAATAATATTTTAAGGTTGAATAAAAATTATATTCTAAGGTTTTCTTTTTGTTATAATTTATTTGTATCAAGTAAAAATTTAAAAAAAAAATTATTAACTAACATTGTAATTGATAAAATAAAAATTATTAAATAAAAATTAGAAAAAATATCTATATATAATGGGGATTGGGGTGGGGGTGGGGTGGGGGTGGGGTGGGGAGTACAAAATCAAACTCCACCCCATAAAAAATTTAGAAATTATTTTTCTCTCATTCTCTACCTCATTTTTTAAAAATTATTTAAAATTCACCCCATTTAAAATAGAGCGCTATAAAACCCCCAAACTCGATTTTGCCATCCTCGTAATGATAAAGAAAACAACTTCGTAAATATCTAAGCACCCACCAATTTAATAGCAAAAATCAGAGAAAGCACTTCGAATTTATTACAGGGTGATTCCATTACGTATCCAGCACATGCCAGAAAAGATGGAAAAATTCAAACTGCAAATAATACGGAAGAAGACTGGCAATTTCTTTGCGACACTGACTTGTAATAATAGTATTGTGTATTGCTTTACTCCATCACCTTACTTAGCACCCATATCCTTCAAGACAAGCAAACAATTCAAAACTTGACTATCTCTCGTAAATAATAATAATAATTAAAAAAAAAAAAAAACAAACCCATTTCGATTATATATTTGTGTGGTATCTTCTCAGTTCAAAGAATTTAGAGGAGTTATTTGCAAATCATCTTTTGTTTTTTAGAGGGAGTATCTGACCGTGTAATAATTAAGGGGCTGCGACCGCTTTCTAATTGATTTTAAGCGAAAATTGCAAACTCTCAGTTTATAATTTCATAGTAAAATGTACTGGAGCTAGTGATATTTTCTAACATGCTATGCATTTTAGAAAATAACCCTGTGGGATGAAAAAAAGATAAGGTAAATAATACGAAGCTACAATCACATCAATTCGAATATAAATTTTGTATCTCAGTTTTTGTAATTAATGATGTACTCTTAACTTGAAGACAAGCACAATATTTTTTCTATGCGGCTGGTGGATACCACATGGGCTGGCCAAAGCTAGGTGATTTCTTACGAAAATCTCATTTGAATTGAATGCAGATCTTAAACTATCCCTATAAGCCCCTGAGTTACGCAATAATAACTTGACTTTCTATACTATTCCTGATAAAGCGATAAAACCATATGCTTCAATGTACCCGGACAAATCGATCTATGAAACCACGCCACCTATACACGGTTAGGGGCATTTGGGTCATTTCATTGATTTTTGGCTCTTTCCGAATATATAAAAGAAAACAAGCTCTTGGTACACCTGACCAGCGACCACCCCACATCTGCCACCTGCATCTCTCTGTACTTGCCAAGCTTCCAAAAGCAAGTTCTATGCATATTATTTTGTTTGTTTACGCATCTCCGTAAAGAAGAAGAAACTCAAGAACCCATAACCAAAAAACATCCAAAAAACGAAAAATGAGAACTAGCAATCACTTGATAGGCCTGCTAAACTTCTTGACATTTTTATTGTCAATACCAATTATTGGAGGGGGCATATGGCTAAGCAGCAGAGCCAACAACACAGACTGTCTCAAGTTTCTGCAGTGGCCGTTGATCGTCATCGGAGTCTCCATCATGGTCGTCTCCCTGGCAGGTTTCGCCGGCGCGTGTTACCGCAACACGCACCTCATGTGGCTGTATCTGTTTGTCATGTTCTTTATCATCGCTGCCCTCATCGGGTTCATTATCTTTGCCTATGCGGTGACTGACAAAGGGTCGGGCCGGCCTGTGATGAACCGGGGTTACTTGGAGTATCATCTGGAGGACTATTCCGGTTGGCTGAAGGACCGGGTAACTGATGACAGCTACTGGGGGAAGATCAGTTCTTGTATTAGAGACTCTAAAGTTTGTCCCAAGATGCGCAGAGTTATTAACGGTGTCCCTGAAACTGCTGATATGTTTTTTCTCAGGAAGCTTAACCCTGTTCAGGTATATATGCTTTATACATATATATTTTTTTAATTTTTTGATTCTGTTTCCATTTTTTTGTTTCACTTGTTTCTGCTTTCTTGTTTCATGAGCATTTACTACAGTATGGCCTTTTTTTTCTGGGTATTTGGGTACAAAATTCTCTAATGATGATTTTTGTTCTTGTCAATCTTTTGGTTATTTATGGTATAATTAGCTTGAAATCTTTCTTCAACACTTTTTTTTTTTTTTTTAAAGTAGCATGACTGAGAACTAAACTCTTAAGCGGCCTTGGTGTTTAGATTTTGTGTTACTTTTAGATGTTCCTAATAGTGACTTAATGTTTGAAAAAGGTAAAGGTTAAGGAGGAAATGGGATTTATTAATTTATTTGACTATCTAAGGAAGTGAATTACACACTTTGCTCGAAGGTTGATGTAGATCCAGTATATGCGGCGAGTTCTGGTTGGGAGTTATTTGATAATATTTCATACTTAATCCACAATTTCATTTGTCTTGGCCGTATGATGATATTTTGTGGAATTTAATAATAAGACAGTTAATAACATATAATATTGGTTCTTGATAATTATAAAACGCCAGTGGACCACAAAGGGCGGTGGCGTCATTAGCCAAGTTCCTCAAAGCCCAATAATTGTGTCCCCATAACCAAACCATCAATAGCCTAACAATAGGAAAGAAATTATATGATTGTGGTCTAGAAACCTAAATGGAGTCGTTCCTTCGGTTGGCATTGGCAATCTAAGAAAATCTCTTTTGCTTTCTTGCTGTTAATTATTTGAGGTTGGCACACAAAAATATCATGTATAGTAGTAGTAGTCACTTTCTTATTTTACTAAATGGGCCCAAAATAATTTGTGAAAGAATGTTCTCTTGGCCATTATTTGAAAGTGTCGGGTAACTTTTGTTTTGCTTTTATCAAAACAGTGGTGTTTTCGTTTTGAGTGGAATATCCTGTTTGCGTTTCCATTTTCCGTCTGGTTGCTAGGGGGGAAAAAAAAATTCTAAAGATGAAAGTTAGAATCTTATCTTTAGAAATTAATTTTTCTCAGCTACCATAAGTTTTTGGCCATTATTTCACTGTATGTTTTAGCTAGCAAGTGACTTAGACAACTTGGACAAGGTATCAAATCTTAACAAGTGGTGCGGGTTACCGTCTTCCGATGATTCTTGACATTCTTCGAAGAAATTTCAACTTATCTTGAATACAACAAGGGATCTAGTCCCCATTATTGAAATAAATAACGTGAAAGGCAACCATAATCTATTGGGTCATGTTTTCTTTCCTAACTCATATTTGTTATCAGTCGTTGTCTTCCTATATTGCAACTATAGACTATTATATAGTAATGAATAGACAACATTTTTACTATGATGTGGCCTGCTGTGTATAACTAGGTTAGAGAATCATATCATCAACAATTTGCATCACAATAAGGTTCTGAAAACCTCATCTTTTGATTCTGAAGTAGACCTTTCCTATTTTAAATTTTCAATAAATTTTATAACATGTGATTTCCCAACATAAAAGATTAGATCCTTTGTATGACACTGCAAAAGTGAAGTACAAGATATATATACAGATCTAGTTCCAATAGTAAAGTTCTCATGGAAACTGTGTGCTTTGCTTTTATCATCTTCCACCAGAAGAGATATTCAGAACTATTCCAGTTCGAACAATTTAATTTATCTACAAATGCAATATCTTCAGAAGATAATACGTTTGTTTCGAGGAATTAATGTACTGCCTGCAGCAGCCTTAATTTTTTAAGATATTAATCTTCCTGCATGATACCTGCAGTCCGGTTGCTGCAAACCCCCAACAGAGTGTGGCTTTGTCTATGAGAATGAGACTTTATGGAACCCTGGAGGGGGGCTGGTGGGAAGCAATCCTGACTGCACAAGGTGGAGTAACGATCAAGAGCAATTATGCTATCAATGCGACTCATGCAAAGCTGGTGTTCTGGGCAGCCTCAAGAAGAGCTGGAGGAAGGTCTCGGTGATCAACATCGTTGTGTTGATAATCCTGGTGATTTTCTATGTGATTGGATGTGCAGCTTTTAGGAACAATCGTCGTATTGATAACGATGAACCCTACGGTGAAGCCAGGATGACAAAAGCACAACCTAGTAGGATTCAGCTTTAACAAAAATGTGCAAGACATGAAAGGTTAGTTTGCTAAGATTTGTAATTTATTTTAAGGTTTCGGCATTCCGTTAGGACTGGTTTGTTCAGGCAAGGGAACTCAAATTTTTGGTTTTAACTTTTAAAATGTTGGCTGTATATGTTGTGTTCACAATGTACTCTCTTTTGTCAATCTTCCATCTGGAAATAGCAAACGACACTATGAAGTATCAAGTTCAGTGGATTGGAGAGTGAATTTTATTTTATACCGAAATGTACATGTGTGGTGCATGGAAAATATTTGATCAAGCAGGAAAAAAGGAACCCAATAAAAACAAATCCTGGATTTAGACGACTGATCAAGATGGAATGCTGCAGATCTGAAATCACAAATGTTTTTTAACCAAGAAATGTGTTGGGATAAACAAATGCCGTGCATCATTCTATTTGAAGATCTGCAAGAACCAGTAAGGGACGGCTACAAACTTCAACTTAGAACTACTTAACGCGAATTTTTATCAAAAGGAAAGATTCTTGTATGCGATCAATGTTTTGGGAAAAGAAACAAATGGTTCAGACTAATGGTCGTCCGTAAACACCATATTAGTCTTGGAATAAGATTCTTTACTGATCTGAGCTCTCATGAGCTTTTAAAGATCTTGTGCCACGTGTATTTAATTGGTAGTGTATGGATAAGATTTAATTTTTTTATTTTTTTTATTTATTAACTACCAATCACCACATGTATTTTCTCAGGAGGAGATCAGATCAGGAGAGAATCCTGATCCATTAGTCTTAGGCGTCCGTTTGCAAATTCCAAGTTCCAACCTCACAAGGGCACATAAAAAACTGGCACTAGCACAAGTATCTAGTCAAATCCAAGATAAGAGAACATGATTGCCAATAAAGAATCAGATTAAGAACACCATATGAGTAGGGATGGCAAAATCCTTCATGGGGCTCAATTTCAAATGGGGTGAATTTTAAATAATTTTTGGGGAATGAGGTGGGAATGAAAGAAAAATAATTCTCAAACTCTTAATGGGGTGGTGTTTGGTTTTGTACTCCCTACCCCACCTCTACCCCAATCCCCATTATATATAAATTTTTTTCTAAATTTTATTTAATAATTTTTGTTTTATCAATTACAATGTTAGTTAATAATTTTTTTTTTAATTTCTACTTGATATAAATAGATTATAACTAAAAGAAAACCTTAGAATATAATTTTTATTCAACATTAAAATATTATTGTGTTTTCTTTTCTCTCTTAAGAACTACTCTCTTCAAATATTTTTTAATTTTAATATTATTTCAAAATATTACTACAAATATTTAGAGATTTTTTTTTACATAATTTAAATACTTAGTAATATAATAATGATTTAATTGAAGTTTTTAATTTCTAATTTATTGAAATCATCTATCTATATTTATTATAAAATAAATAAATGAGGAATGAGGTGGGGATGGGGAAACTGTTCCCCACATGGGAATTCCCTATCCCCACCCCACTAAATTTATCGAGGAATGAGGTGGGGAATGAAGGTAAAATTTTTAATGGGGTGGAAAATGAGGTAGGCATCCCCACCCCCCACCCCCACCCCCACCCCATTGCCAGACGAGGTGCTCAATGTGACATCATAATTCACATCATGCATGTGCATAAAACTGCAGAAATGTGTAAAGAAAGAAAGACGAGGAAACCAGATTCTGGTTGTTGGAGCGTTGTGCTCTGCCAATGTCTCTCATAACTGACAAAACCACAGTTTATCAACCGACCGGCCATTTTGTCTTACTCGCAAACAAGATTATTTTTTCAGACTTTCATATACAAGACAAAAAGCTTGGATACTCCTGCTAGGCTGCGACAGAAGCAGGTTACGCAAGTTCATTTTCCTTAATAATTATGAAAGCAAGGAATCAGTTTATGTGTTCAGGCTGCTCGACACACATGGCCAACCTACATTTAGATTCCATTTAACTAAAATTTTAGCGTCATGCATGAGAAGAGTACAAACTTCAATCCTTCTGGAAAGAGACATCCCGTCCCGTCCCCTTCTTCGCTCCCCATCTCAAATTCCAATTACAAGACCTGAAAGGAGAGCGGGGCAGCTGGAACAGGGGCAATGTGAAAATCATTCTAAGGCACTAGAATGATTTCAGATGATAGAAGTAATTGAATAGACCTAGAAAAAGCTTCCCTTCCATAAAAAATAATAAGGAAGAGACCAAAGCTTCCGTTTCATCAAGAAAAAATACAATAAAATAAAATACAGATGGAGTATCCAAAACTAAAATCAAGATCCTTCTTATTTGATTCCATTTGCAACTTTTGCCGGATCCTCTCGGCACTGTTCTGGACTCCATCTTGAGATTGTTCTTTCTCCAACAGCATACTGCTCCAAACATGAAGGAGTGGCATTACCCTGGCCGTTTTTATTGATGGTGAGAATCAACAGTGTTTTTGCAACACCTCCACAAAGCCGAACTGTGCAATGAATATCCGACCACACCCTTAACCGTCCATTTTCAACATCTTCACCTTCTGCTAAAACAAGCACAGCATACTCAGAATGAACCAGAGATGGATGATGACGGTAGGCAACAAAGTCCACGCCATACTGTGATCCCGACCTCACAACCCAATTTTTCTTTCGTAGATGTGAATAAGCCTTGTAAAGTAAAGGGAATGTTCCGTTCTTGGCTTTCATGTACTGCCATAGCTCGTCATCATTCTTCATAGAATTATCTTCACCAACAATCTTGAGGCATTTTAAAGAATGACATAAATAGAAAGCTTCTTCCATACCTAGTTGATACCATTGCTTATCCTTTTCAGCTGTAATAATAGGTCGGCCAAAACATGCACGGTTGAGAAGCTCGGTTTGTTCTGCTTCCACAGCAAGAAGCGCGCTGTACCCAGCGAGCACTGCATGAGCTTCTGACCGGACTAGAGAGGACTGTAAATCTGAGATGATTTTGGACATGGGATCTGCCAGAGCTTTCGCTTCCGAGGCCCTTCCTTTCCATCTCGGCCCCATTCTGTCTTTCAATAGATCAAGAACCTAACAATTAAGTAAATGCATTTGGTTGAAGTTCAAGAAAACAGTCTAACAGCTAGTTTGCACTCTTCGTTCTTGATTTGTTGTTTTTGACGAGATTATATTCATTCAAATCATATCCAAAAAATGTAAATTCTACTGCAGCTTCAAAAATGTTTTTCGGGATTACGAACCAAAATCCCAGAGGGTTCATCCAAACTTGAATAAATTCAATTGAACTGAATTATCCAACTAAAACTAATGCAGATTATTACTTTTTGTTAGATGAGGCATTTCTTCGAACATGTCCAATGCATATCATATAAACATTAGATTATTGACAGAAACTGGAAGTTCAATTGTCATGAAGCTTAGTATACTAATTAAAAGTGGCGTCATTTGAAACAAAACGAATAAAATTTTTATTCCTAATACAATGACTGCTACTTACAAATTTGCTTTATTGAGAAGAAAAACGATAGATACCCTCTTTGTGAAGGAAATTGAACAAGGCTAACAAGGAAGGAACAGCACCCCCAGAGAAAAAGCAGCAAAGCCGTTTGGAATTGGAGTAATTTGATTAATTGACTTACAAAATAGGGCCGAGTTACTCAAAATTAAATTTGATTAATTGACTTACAAAATAGGGCCGAGTTACTCAAAATTAACACCCAAATTATGTACTTCCGAAATCTAACTCATTCAAGCGAATGATGTGAAGCCCAAAACCAAAAGCAGTCTCAGTGACGAATTACAAATTTTTATTTGAGCTTTGCAAAATTGTGCTTCGAGGGTTCCTCCAATTCTAACAATCGCCAATCAACTGCAAACAACTCATCCGTGCCTTCCCGAAAGCTAATAACATGCCAAGCCCTCAACACAGCGATGTTGGACGATAAACGAAATCAGAGTGAATTACATGTATAAACATATAACGACATGAAATTTCCAGCAATATCTAGCAAACGGTACAATAGTCAATTTGTCATCACCATGACCTCAACTAAAATAGAAATCATGGGAAATACTGCTGAAACCTGAGACCCAAACCTACTTACAGAATAAATGAAATAATTAATTATTAATAATATTTTCAGAATTTTCAACGTGGATTTGGGTAATCCTAATTTGCAATCTGTTCTTGTAAAATCTGTAGGCTTTGCCAAATACATCTGCAGCAGAATAATTTAACTTGTTGCTCAGAGCATAAACCTTTAGCTCATGCACCCCAGAAATATTGGGAGGACTTTTAGTCTCAAATTTTCTTCATCACAAAAAACATCGACTTTCAAATCCTTCCTTGGTTGTCATCGACGTTGGTTTGCCAAGTCTCTGTTTTAAAGTGCAAGTTAAACATTATATCAGTGACTTGAAATCATTAGGATTACAGTGTTTTCAATGAATAACTTGAAAAGAAAAAACCTGAGATTCCACCTTAATTTCTTTTCTTAAAAGATATTGATACTTCAGCGGATAAAAATGAGACCTCATTACTTAGTTCTGATGTCACCAGTATTTTAACCCAGCTGAAAATATATTATTTCAAGAAATTTTATTCATTTGATACAATGTTGACCAGTTTCGAGAAGTAGGACCTGTGACTTGCTCAAGTCATCTCATTTTCTTTGGATGCTATGAAACACAAAATTTGGCAAGCAATGAAATCTTTTTGAAGCATGAAGGTTTTCCAAGAACGCATGCAATTGCTTATTATCCGCAATTAACACAACTTCTAAAGTTCGATGCATGTGGGCCGCTGTTACGGAACACGCTTACCTCATTCAATGAGGAATCACTTTGTTGTTCAATTTCACGTATTTGTTGCATTGTCATCCCAAACCATTCATCAATCCAGCCAAAACAATTCCGATGGCTTTCAAGAAAAAGCGCACGTTCACCCTGTGAAAAAATGATCAAGTAAATAAATAAAGACACTAAAGTAGGTCAAAGTGCCACAAGACAATACTCAATATCATTCTCTTTTCAGTTAATCATCTTCTTTTGATGTTTCACACTTGTTAGTTTTGAATTTTCCTTCAAATGGGGCCATATGACTTTCTTTTAAAGGCAACTGGTATTGTAATCCTCCAACCATTTTTCTTAATGAATTGCCTATCAAGAAGGAAGCTTCTGTGACATTTTAAGATAATTATTAGATTTTCTTTAAGGTGCATTAGCCTCAGCCAGTAGGCAGCAAAAGGATTTCTTCAATGTCTACTCAGATAGATGGTACTTAATGCCCCGTAGAGGTACAAAGGGAATTGTAGCATTGCTTATCACAATAATTTTTTCCTTTTTGTCCCTTTCTCTCTTATTCTGTATATATAATTTTTTACCTAATACAAAAGCTTGAACTTTAAAAAAAAAAAAAAGGAAAATAGCGAGCATCATAATGGTGTATCTGAATAACTAAGACTACATTTCTCAAAATAAGATCATTGATGTCAAAGTCTTGTTCTTTTCTCAAAAGTAATTTTGGCATTGTCGTCAGTAAAGTAATCGGAACTACAAGTCAAATATTGATGGATTGCTTAAGTCCGAGAAATATTACCGCCAATAAAGCTTGTTCGAGTCGATAACCAAATCCCCAGTAAGGTGCATCTATAGTCACCAATTTATATGCTGTCATAACAGGATTGCACCTATCCTGTAAATGTTATTGTCATTCACTGTTCATCAATATAAATCAAGGAGCAAGATATTGAGTGGAAGCAAATAGATTTAAACATAATGCAATATTTATTGTTAAGGAAGATACAAACCTGCCACCCCTCTGAAAGCGGACCACGTCCAGTTCTCTTTGATTTGAATTTAGAAAAGTCTACGTTGTTACTAGCAATGGCATAGCTCCAATAATCCCTTGCAGTTGAAGCAATATCAAGAACTTCAACCTGTCTGGCTGCTAGTTGTTCTTCGCTCAAGTTATGCACCTAGTTTATCATCTTCACAGTCAAGAGATGCCCAAAAAGCAAGAAAGGATCGACAGGGAATGGTGCAACTTCACATTAATGAATAATTAAAATCCTTTCCAAAAATAATGTCTCAACAAAAGTATGGATTTCAGTGGTGCTTGGTCACAAACTGCAGAAATATTAAGAGGAACTCACATTGTCTGACAGCCCATTGTCAGCTTTATGAACAGTTTCAATGGTGAGACTGAATTTGGTGAAATACGGGCACTGCAGAAATAAGTCGACGAATGTGTTACTGACTATAATATGAAACAATTGCAACCAAAAAATAGAAATTTGCAACAAAATATTACCTTGATTACTGCGGAATGAGGCATTTGTGTACAGATGAACAAAATAACGTGTCAATACAAGTTCGAGAAAAGAAAGAAACAGACAATATATGCAGAAAGTGAAACAAGAGAATATGGTAACCTGTTTTGCATCTTGGATACGAATTCCAGGCTTCCTCGTGCATAACAAGAGCATCTGCTGGTGCAAAAGTTTTAAGCCAAGCAGGAGCTTTGCTACAAACAGAAAATATAATGTTAGGCAATCATAACCCCAAATTTTGAAATCTTCTATCTGCAATGCAGCTGGTAATAAACTTATACTGGCCAAATAAAATTTGCAACTCCTTTATCTAGGCCCATATATAAATAGTATTGAGACTAAAATAGACTATAGTAAGCTCATAATCTGGTAGAACCAGTCATCAAATCATAAAAACAACTAAACTTTAGCAGATTAAGATTATTTCTGATTCATTGAATTACCTTTGCAAACGATACACTTTAAAAGTGTATTGACCTCTTCCAAATACATCATGTTCAAAGGGTCTATTCTCCAAAACATCAACACCCTCATCACCATTTGAATTCTGCTGCTGCATCTTTGTAACCATGTACATCTGAGCCACCTGATACTGAAACCCAAAACAATCCATAAGCTCTGTTATGAACTAACCAATCTAAATAACAGAAACTTAATCAAATTAACAAAAAAAAAAATTAATTTTGCTTAAGTGCGGTTACCTCTTCTAACGACATAGGCATGACAATTCGACTTCACAGAAAAATCCCACATAGAAAAGTTGCAAGTTAAGGGCTTTCCAAAAGTCCAATCACCAGAATCATAGCACAGATATATGAAAATTGAAAATAAATAAATCAAAGCTTATAGATGAAAATTTGGTCAACTTTTAAGTATCATAATAACTATGAACAAAACTTAAATATAAGAGGATACAATTCCTTGATTTGCACCATTTTCAGCGACTCCTTGTTGTATGCAGAAACAAGAAACTATTGAAGTAAAACGGTAGCGTTAGAGTTTAAACTAGGCAAAATTCTAATGAACAGCAGCTGAAAGTTGAAACGGGGGAAAGAGAACAGAAGAGAATGAAATTTTGCCAAACTGGAAATTATTAAATGAATTAAGCGTTGGAAAGATCAATGATGGGGCAGAGTGGGGTTGCTGCAGCCTGCAGGCAGGGCCAGCGAATTTTTTGTTTGGACAGGATTCGTCAGTTGACGTGTAAAAGCTTAAAACGCGAAGTCCGCGTGTTCAAAAATCAATATATCAAAAAGCGAAGTCTTTTGTCAGATCCCGTGGTCAACCGGGGTTTCCATTTGACTTTAGCGACGTCGATTGTTTGAGTTAAAACGCGCAAATGCTTATCATTGGCTCTTGTGTGATCTGTCGGCTTGAATTGAAACTTCCGTCAGAAATGAATTTGCAGGAAGGTTATAAGTCTATTATTCGTGGAATTGTCATCCTTGCTTCTATTTTTAATAGAATTCAATTTATTCTTTGAATGATAATAATTTTTTCCCGAAGAACTTTAGGAATTTTGATGATTAAGCTTTAATAATTAAAAGATTATTATTGATTTGAAGTTTAAATGATAGTTGTATATATATTAAGCTTGGAGATCAATTATTTGAGAAGTCAAGGGTGCAATAAAAGTTTTTCGAAAATTTTCAAAATAAGCATTGTTTGGTATTAAAACTATAACAAATGTTGAAAATATTATAATTATAAAATAAAAATTAATAGTATGTAATAAATATAATTTTGATAAAATTATTAAAAATATAATAGTATTTTTCATCATATAAATGTAAAATTAAATCAACTTAAACTTCTAGATTATAGCTACTTTTTAGAAAGGAGAGTATTTAACTAGGGATGAAATTCTCATGGGAACGGGTACCCTCGGGAATTTTCTTTATTATATGGATAATTTTATACCCGATTTCTTATTCGGAGAGGGTACGAAAAAAATTTTTTATCCAGTTTCTTATTCGGGGAAGGGACATGGATCCTTATCCCCATCCCCTCCCCATTTCCTCATTTTAATTTTTAATTTTATTTTTATTTTTTAAATTTACTAGTAAATAAATAACTAAATTTGAATTATATTATAACATTATAAATATTGGTAAAAATAACAAATATCAAAATATTTATATTATTAAACCTTTAGGCCTAATTAACTAATTGAAGACTTAAATTTTTATTTAGGACATTAAGAAGGCCGGGTAGATTCTATTAGGGCATCTCCAATGAGACACCATATTTTGCACCAATCACCTTTTACATTATTTTTGGTGTAAAATCGTCTCCGATAGTCGTAATTTCTTGTAGAAATGGTGTTATGAATAATATTACCTAAATATGACGTTATTCATTTGGTGTTAGGGAAAAAAAGTCTCAAATATCCTTATTACTTTTTCTTATTTACATATATGTCCTATTTTATATAATATTTTAAATTATTATTATTATTTTTTTAATTTTTGAATATTATACTAATATTTTAAATAAAAAATTCAACACAAAAATTAATAATAATAATAATAATTAACAAAATTAAATGCCAATAACATTAATTACTAGATTACATATTACAAAATAAAAAATAAAAAATTAAATTAACACAAATTAAAAAAGCTATTACTACTAGTATAAATAGAACAATTATTTAATAATCTTGGAGATCATTATTAGATCCTTCAATATCATCAAAATATTGGCCAAAATTATTGGAAGTATTTTGAGATCTTTGTAGTCTTTGAGATCTTCTCTAAAATCTTAATTGTTAAATCTTAAAAATATTGGCGTAAGCTCGGATCATTTGATCAATTTAAATATTTAAGTAAAATTTTATTTTCTTCGATATGTGACCATCTCCAATTTTTTTTTTCTCGTTTTGAGACATTATCATTTGAATTTAGTAATTCGAATAACTAGAGTATTATTATTGTTATTGCATTTTTCTATCTTAATGTAATGTTTAATTTCATAATGTAGTAATTTAGTTAATTAAATGTAAATTTAATAATTTTATTTATTTTTTGTTAATTGAAATAAAAGTAATTATTACTTAATTATCTATATTAATAATTATATTTATTGTGTTAATTAAATTAATTCTTGATGATTAAAAGAATAAAAAGAAGAATATTCTTTTTGGTGTAAAATTTGGTGTAAATGGATTGGAGATGAAATAGTAATTTGGTGTGAAAAAGGTACATTTTTAGTGTTGGTGTTACACCAAAATGGTGTTACCCATTGGAGATGGCCTTAGCCTAAAAAATTTGTTTTATTAAAAATATTAATTAAGTATCTACATTTATTTCATTTATTTTATTGTTGATATAAAAGTAAATTCGTTTTCTTTTTATTGTAGGATTATGAAGATTGACAAAGATAATTATTTTGATAATTTGTATTATACATGTAACTTTTATAATAGATTAATGTTAATATAAGATACATTTCGAACTTTACTTTTATTTGAATTTTTAATTTTAATATAATTAACTCAAAATCGAAAGAGAAAAAATATATTAGTTATTCAGAGATCATGGACCCTCGAGGATCCCCTGTTATTATTCAGGGAGGAGATGTGAATTCTCTCAAGCAATTCTGTTATTATTCAGGGAGGAGATGTGGATTCTCTCAAGCAATTCTAACGGGGACGGTTAAGAGACGAAGACATACACAAAATATCAGGGATATGTACGAGGTGATCGGTCCCCTCCCCTCCCCACCCATTGCCATTCCTATATTCAACTTAAAAATTGTACAAAATACACGCGCCCCCACCCCACCCAAAAAAAAAAACTCTTCAAACTTTTTCTAAGACCTTTTTTTCGTCTTAATTTCATCATGTCAATTATTCGAGGAACATGCCAATACCAACTTCTTTTGCTTAGTAACGGATAATTCATTCTATAATACACAAAGCAAAACTGATCCAAACTTGATGCTACCAATTTTAAAAGGATAATTCACACTATCCACCCATGAGGCATCAACATAATTCCAAAAGGATTAGAATACAGCATCGCAAACTAAATTCACACCCCGGAATAAGTTTGAAGAAAATTTGATACTGATTGCAATTCATAAGAAAACATCACAAACTTCTTTGACTGTCCCGGGACTTCTTCTTGCCTTCTAGATCCTTTAGAAAGTCTAGAAAAACAAGTATGCCGAAGAGGAATAATCCGCCTGAGAAGTCGCCTCCTCCTCCACCACCGCCGCCCCCTCCCCCACCAGCCCAGGGTGGACATCCAGTCCCTCCACTATCCAGTTTTGGTGACTTCTCCTTTGCTGCAATCAATTCAATTATCTATTGTTAAGATTATTGAAGAAAAAAAGAAAAATTACAAACAAAACTTCCTGACAACATTAGTCACAGAAAAAATAAACAAATGTTCTATACAAATTAATTTCAATTATAAGAACACTAATAGCATCCACTTGAATCCCCAAGAACAATGATCAATGGTGAAACGGGAAATCTGAAAGCATTATTCACGAGAAAGAGCAGCTGCAGCTCAAAAACATATGAAAATGATAAGCCTCACCCTGGACAGTGGACACCCTCATCATCCAGTAAGTTCTACTATTCTAGCTACTAGCTAGGCAGGTGGCCGGTCACTGGTGCAAGCAGCTGAATAAAATGCTGCCTTGACCTCACTATGACTACACTAAATGGTAAATGGAATTGGCTATTACCAAGACGATTTGGGATTGTTGTTGGTGCCTCAGGGGTAATTGTCTGAGTCTGCCCTTGCTGTAAAAAGAAAAGCAACACCAAGATTCAAGACTATCTTTGTCGCAATGTAAAATATTGACGTCAAGGAAAAATGCCTGTGTTATATACATTTTCAGGGGGCTAAATCATTAAGAAAGGGTACCAAAAAAAAAGATTGTATTTCAAGATAACAAATAACGAATAACAGCCTGTAGCAGGAAGTTCAATATGAAATTACCAAAGCAGAAGCGCAGATCATGGAAGCAGAGAGCGGTCTTCTTCTTCTTCTTCTGTGAAGAGAATGAGATGAATGTAAATGCAACCCCAACCCAACTGGAACTGGGGCACAAAGCTTAATTTGCGCACAATAAGTTCCAAGGGAAGGTTGAAATTCCATGGAGACTCTTGCGGGATGAGAATCAGAGAGCTTATTTAGCTCCTTCCACCAGTACTTTCTTGTTTTTGCTGTACTCAAAAAGTGTATCATAGTAAGTAACTTTATATATGTGTATGTGTGTGTATATAATCATTCTGAGCTTGTCAAGCCGTACGGTATAAAAGCATTCAAATTTAACTTTCTTAAATCGGCTTAAAAATTTGTTTGTATGAAAAAAAAAATTGAGAGTGTCCGCACTATATATATATATAATATGAGGCACTCGATCAAAAACTTATTTTAATATCCAATGGAGAGGCTCCTATTTTGCATTGTTAATCAATGTGTTAATCCGAAATCAAATCAAGTCAAAGTGGCAAACAGTTACAAAAGGCTTGCTATATATACGTAATATGTTGCTAACGAGCTAAGGAACATTCTTGTCATACCTGGTGTCAACATTGGCGATGTGGCGATACTACTAATTACACTAGACTCAGCCATTTTCTTGACAGTGATGGAGAAAATCACCTGCACATATAGCTGCTTGTATTAGAACATGATTTCTTTAACCCCAAAATAAATAAATAAAAATTCCTCGAATCATAACTTGTCAATTAAATCACCCATGTTGAGGTGAAACCGAAACCAGAAACAATCGCGATACGTCCAAAAAAAAAAAAAAAATTGCACCTTTGAGTATTATGGACCTTGGAATATAGACAGAAATAATGGATTTTCCACAATTTTGAATTTTAATAGCGGCGGCTCTGCAGGGTCTTGTGTTGAGGTCGTGCAATCTGTGGTTGAGAAGGAATAAGAGTTTGTTTCTTCGATTAGCGATGAATTTTTTGTTTCTTCGATTAGCGATGAATTTTTTGTTTCTTCGATTAGCGATGAATTTATACCCTTATTTTCTGGAGTGTGAATCTTTTGTATCATAAGTAAACCCAATAACGTTAGGGATTCTATAATCGAATTCAATCGTTATGTCTTATGCGTCCCGATAAAGTGTTGCTCTTTCTAGAATGAATATTCTACCGTAAAACAAATGAGATTTCATGAGGCATCAAAATATAAGATCCGTAGCGACGTAGCGTAATATTAGCCCAATTTCAAATCTAGAAAAACTGAAGGCTGATTCCATTCTGGTTTATCGCGGTGTATTTAGTGAATAATTGGGGTGCTTTCAACAGAATGGCCAACCCACCGGTTGCGGGACTATGAAATCAGTTTGGGTTAGTTGATGACTACTGATATTTGACCCCTCGCTTATCACTTTAGCCCCCAATTTTCAGTTAATCCATCATATTTTTAAAATTACCCTTATAGAAATAAAAATAAATGGTCTTTTTTTTTTTTTTTTTTTTTGCCCTTTCTTTACTTTGTCACGCACAAACTTCTATTGTTGCCACAGAACCTCAGACCATCGTGCCCAATACCGTGGAATGAAAATATTTTGATGGTGCAAAATCAGTGAGCTTAATGGATTCACTCCAGAAGTCACTTATTTGGCTGAATGAATATAAATATTCAGCAAGCAATATCATAAACCGCAAGTAATATAAAACAATTTGGAGGTTTTGAAGTTAAATAAAAAGACGCAAGCCACGTGTTCTTCTTCTGAAGGTTTTCCAATTGCAACACCAGCGCCTCCCCACTTCCCTTGATAAACAGTCTGGAAGGTTCTTGATCCCCAATTTCGGAACTCTTCAAGTTCAAGGTTTATATTTTTTATGATCTACCCACGTGATCGAGTGATGCTGATGGTGACGGTGGATTTGGTGGCAACGAAGATATGTTGGTGGTGATGGTACGCTAGAAATGATATTTTGGTGACGGTCAGGGGCGGCGCGTAGTCGAAAATTTTAGGCGGCTAATTTTTTTTTTTTCGAAATATTGATTAATTTTTATTAGTGTTCTCACTTTCGTTGGGGTGAGATGGTCGGAAATTTGGGGCATTGGCTGCGCATGTTTCAATTTTTGAGAATTTATTATTTAGTGTGAGCTTTAGTGGAACTGCAAAATAACTTTACTATCTAATAAATAAAGTTTATATATCAATTGTGCGCATATTAATATAGACCTTTTACACTAATTTTTCATATTTTATTTAAAAATCTCAAAATTTTTTAAAACTCTACAGGTACCTTAGTACCCCCTAGTCTTATATATCCTCTGCCACTAGTGATGGTGATGCTTGAAAGAGTCTACTCCCTACTCTTATATATCCTCTGCCACTAGTGATGGTGATGTTTGAAAGAGTGTAAAGTTTTTTTTTTTTTTTAAATGAGATATGAATTATATAAAAAAATAGGGGCTGTTGAGATAAATGGAGGGGTTTATATATCATTATTATATCAGTAACTCTTATTAGATTGCCCATCGCCCTTCGCCCGTAGCCGTAGACCTAATTTCGGGAACTACATTTAGGTTTGACCCGAAAACGGCCCATGAATCGAATCCGTTTGCGGGCAAACGGGTAGGGTCTATTGTGACGTCACAGTGGTGCAATCTAAGTAGCAAAAACCCTAAACTCTCAGTGGAGTATTGTTAATGCCATCGCACGTTTGTCCTTTCCAGTCAGCATACCAAACGAATATCCCTAGCAGACAAGAACATCCCCAGTGTACCTCTTGGATACGCAGAAGCCCTAATTCTTCCCCAAAACAGAAACCCTCACCTAAAATTCTCCAGTGCATGTGATTCGCTCAAAAAAAGCAAACAAGAAAACTAAAACGAAGTAAAAAGGGGGGAAAAAAAGATGAGCTATTGCTTGAATCATTGTAAAAATCTCTCTCCGTCGTCGTTTTTGGCCCAAAAGCCTTCATTTCCTTTAACCAGACATATTGATTTTCGGTCATTGCTCTATTCCAACAAAAAGACAGGTTCTTTGGGCCTGCGTTCATGGCCTCCGCAGCTCACTCGCTACTCGAGGTCGCGCGTTCGTGCGAGCTCAGCGAAAATAGATTCGAGCGTTGAGTTGAGCAATGGAGCGGCGAGTGGTAAAGATCAAAAGCTCGGGAAAAGAACCGACTTGAGGAAGATTTTGATTCTCGGTGCAGGGCCCATCGTGATTGGCCAAGCTTGCGAGTTTGATTACTCCGGCACTCAGGCTTGTAAGGCATTGAAAGAAGAAGGATACGAAGTCATTCTGATAAATTCTAACCCGGCGACTATTATGACGGACCCGGAACTGGCGGACCGCACCTACATTACCCCCATGACGCCGGAATTGGTCGAGCAAGTGCTCGAAAAGGAGCGGCCCGATGCTTTGTTGCCTACAATGGGTGGGCAGACCGCGTTGAATCTTGCAGTGGCTTTGGCTGAAAGCGGTGCTCTTGAGAAATACGGTGTTGAATTGATTGGAGCCAAGCTTGACGCTATTAAGAAAGCTGAAGACCGAGATTTGTTCAAACAAGCTATGAAAAATATTGGTGTCAAGACGCCGCCGTCTGGAATTGGTAAGACTTTAGATGAGTGTATCTCAATTGCTAATGAAATTGGGGAGTTTCCGTTAATTATACGCCCTGCTTTTACGTTGGGTGGCACCGGAGGCGGCATTGCTTATAACAAGGAGGAGTTTGAAGCCATTTGTAAGACGGGGTTAGCTGCTAGTTTGACGTCACAAGTGTTGGTGGAGAAATCCTTGTTGGGTTGGAAAGAGTATGAGCTTGAAGTTATGCGTGACTTAGCTGACAATGTGGTGATCATTTGTTCGATTGAGAATGTTGATCCTATGGGCGTGCACACAGGGGATTCCATCACTGTGGCACCTGCGCAGACTTTGACAGATAAGGAGTACCAGAGGCTGAGGGATTATTCAATAGCTATAATTAGGGAGATTGGTGTGGAATGTGGAGGGTCTAATGTACAGTTTGCGGTGAATCCTGTTGATGGGGAGGTAATGGTTATTGAGATGAATCCTAGGGTGTCAAGGTCCTCTGCTTTGGCGTCTAAGGCTACAGGATTTCCTATTGCGAAAATGGCTGCTAAGCTGTCAGTGGGATATTCTTTGGATCAGATTCCAAATGATATTACGAAGAAAACACCTGCTAGTTTTGAACCTTCTATTGATTATGTTGTGACTAAGGTTAGTAACTTATTTGCTTCTCTTTTGTTCGATCGATATTGTTAATATTTTCACTGTTAATTTTTTTTAAAGTCAAATTAGCTTGGTTGTTACTTTTTAGTCCAAGTCACTAAGTGTGTGTTTACAGTACTTTCAAAAGCACTTTTTGTTTTAACAGATGTTGTGGTTAGTTCACTGGTCAATCTAGCATAAATTATCCTTTGGGATGATGGATAACACTTCATTATCCCTGTTTTTACTTAGCATTTTCAGAACAAATGTGGGATATGTTGGTGGCAAGTGTGATAATTTTGCAAAAGAATCACTAGTGAACAACCACCTATGGTGCATCCACTGAGACCCCTGCCTCTTCTGAGCTAATATAGTCTCAATATCTTATTGTACAGTTTAATGTACATTTATAACAACACATAATTCTAGTTTGAAGGCTCGTGCACATATTATTCTTCCTCATCAACATTTGTATTGGTTAATTGGCTACATCAGCTGATACTTGATTTTACATTAACCATGCAGATACCTCGATTTGCATTTGAGAAATTTCCTGGTTCTGAGCCTTTATTGACGACCCAAATGAAATCTGTTGGTGAAGCCATGGCCCTAGGCCGCACCTTCCAAGAATCCTTTCAGAAGGCACTTCGATCCCTGGAATGTGGCTTCTCTGGATGGGGTTGCTCTAATGTGAAGGAACTTGACTGGGATTGGGAGCAACTCAAATACAGTCTTCGAGTCCCTAACCCTGATCGCATGCAGGCCATATATGCTGCAATGAAGAAAGGAATGAAAGTAGATGAGATCCATGAGCTGAGTTTCATCGACAAATGGTTTCTCACTCAGTTTAAAGAGCTGATAGATGTGGAACAATTTCTTCTTACTCAAAGCTTGTCTAATATGACTAAGGATGACTTTTATGAAGTTAAAAGACGAGGTTTCAGTGATAAGCAGATAGCCTTTGCAACTAAGTCGACAGAGAAAGAGGTCCGGGAGAAACGGCTATCTTTGGGAGTTATTCCATCATACAAGCGGGTAGATACCTGTGCTGCAGAGTTTGAGGCCAATACTCCTTATATGTATTCATCCTATGATTTTGAGTGTGAATCAGCCCCGACCCAAAAGAAAAAGGTTTTGATATTAGGTGGAGGACCGAACCGTATTGGTCAGGGGATTGAGTTTGACTACTGTTGTTGCCACACCTCCTTTTCCCTTCAGGTTTGTCTGCATTTGCTTTTTCTCTTTCATCTTTGCACAGAAGCATGTCTATGCTTGTTTTAACAATACAAAACTGATGGAGTTGCATTTCTATTATATGCCATTTGTTTATAGAAGCTAAGACTGATGATCGAGACATCACAATAACTTACATACCTTGAAATTCAATTCTTTCGTTTTATTTGCAGAATGTTGATAAAAGCAGTTATCTTACTTAAACGAACATGATATGGTAGATGGAAGGATAATTGTTTAATGCATGGAAGATCAAATTAAAGATTATCTAAATCTAGTCTTCTAATTACTTTTTCAATTCGATCTCTTTGTGCCAAGTTTGTGATGAGACCTATTTCTGTCTATCTATAGTAATTTTGGATCATCAACTCTTACTAAACTGATTTATTGATATAAAACTAAATTGAAAGTTGGCATTTTACGATTTTGTTGCACATCTGCAAAGAAACCTTTTTCTTTGTGTCGTTGTTACAGATTTACCCCTTGCCTATCATTTCCTACTTTCTTATCTTTTTTCTTAATTATTATTATTACTTTTTGGCATTTGCAGAGTGCTGGATATGAGACAATCATGATGAACTCAAATCCTGAGACTGTATCCACTGATTATGACACAAGTGATCGCCTCTACTTTGAGCCCCTGACAGTTGAAGATGTGCTTAACGTTATTGATTTGGAACGACCGGAAGGTATAATTGTACAGTTTGGTGGTCAAACACCCCTGAAGCTCGCTCTTCCCATCCATCAATTCTTGGATGAACACAGGCTGCCATCTGCCAGCAGGGATGGCCTCGTTCGCATTTGGGGTACATCACCAGACTCCATAGATGCTGCCGAGGATAGAGAGAGGTTCAATGCCATCATTAAGGAGTTAAGTATTGAACAGCCAAAAGGAGGTATTGCCAAGAGTGAAGCTGATGCTCTTGCCATTGCAACAGAGATAGGTTACCCAGTTGTTGTCCGGCCTTCTTATGTCCTTGGTGGACGGGCAATGGAGATTGTATATACTGACGAAATGCTTGTGACTTACTTGGAAAATGCTGTCGAGGTAGACCCAGAGCGTCCTGTATTGGTCGATAAATATTTGTCTGATGCTATTGAAATTGATGTAGATGCACTTTCTGACTCATGTGGTAATGTAGTGATTGGGGGAATAATGGAGCACATTGAGCAGGCTGGGGTCCATTCTGGGGACTCGGCTTGTATGATTCCCACTAAAACTATTTCATCCTCTTGCTTGGACACCATAAGGTCATGGACTATCAAATTGGCGAAGAGATTGAATGTGTGTGGACTCATGAATTGTCAGTATGCAATTACAACATCTGGGGATGTGTACTTGCTTGAGGCAAATCCCCGTGCTTCCCGTACTGTCCCATTTGTGTCAAAAGCAATTGGGCATCCATTGGCCAAATATGCTGCTCTTGTTATGTCGGGGAAGTCACTTAACGACTTAGGCTTCACAAAAGAGGTGATCCCCAAGCATGTGTCTGTTAAGGAAGCTGTTCTGCCCTTTGAGAAGTTCCAAGGCTGTGATGTGCTGTTAGGGCCTGAGATGAGAAGCACTGGGGAGGTGATGGGTATAGACATGTCCTTCCCTATTTCATTTGCCAAGGCTCAAATTGCTGCAGGGCAGAAGCTACCACTTTCAGGCACTGTGTTCCTCAGCTTAAATGACTTGACAAAGCCCCATCTTGAGAGAATTGCAAAGGCATTCTTAGATATAGGATTCAAGATTGTATCAACTTCTGGGACAGCTCACTTTCTTGAATTAAAAGGTATTGCTGTGGAAAGAGTGCTGAAGATGCATGAAGGACGGCCACATGCTGGTGATATGGTTGCAAATGGGCAGATACAGATGATGGTGATCACAAGCTCTGGTGATTCACTTGATCAGATTGACGGGTTGAAGCTGAGGAGGATGGGTCTTGCTTACAAGGTTCCTGTCATAACAACAGTTTCTGGAGCTTTGGCAAATGCAGAGGCAATAAGGAGTTTGAAATTTAATACTGTTTCAATGACTGCACTTCAGGACTTCTTTGATGTTGAGACAGCATCGGGGAGTAGTGAAAATTTGCAATCAGTTTCAACCTCTTTATGATTGAGTAGGGATTGCTGGTGAGTAGCTGTACTTTGTTTCTCAGCCATTTTATTATTCTTCTAATGTGTTCACCGTCCTTTTCCGGAACAGGTTCTCTTAAGTTATTTTGCTTGTCTATCTTTTTGTATGTGAGCTTAATCAGATTATGAAGAATGTAATGTAGGGCATTTTTGAGCATTGAGTAATGTACTGTATAGTATGCTGAAAAAATAATCATTGATTAATCTTATTATGGTATGTTTTCATGCAACGGGAATCATGTTTTAGTTGAGTCACTCCGCCAACATGGTGTATTTATTTCATGTTCACAAAGGAAATGAAATCAGCTTTATCTGGTTTCTTTCTTGTAATTACGTTCCCACTTTTTGATATTCAGTCATTTGTGTTTCAATTTTCTGAAGCACGGGGAGAACTAATGTTTTTCTTTCTGTGATGTTGAATGATCGTGTCTTTCTTGTAATGTCGACGGCACACCCTATAAGCCACTGTACACTTTGTAGCTTCTATATTTGGACATCTATTTCAAAGTCTTGAACTTGTGCATTTGCTAATTTCCAATCCATGGCAAGTGATCCATCCCACTTGTTAGAAAATTGGAGTCATGTTTACTTTTCTGCTGCTAATTTCTTTTGGAATTTGCTTCTGCTGTAATTTGAATCTTCTAAGCATAATAGTTTTATAGTTTCAAGAAAGTTGTGGGTACGGCCAGCTGAAGAAGTTGCTGGCTTTATGGACTGTCAATAGCGTTCTTATTGAATTTTGTTACTAGTGGGAAAGACTCGGCATTTTCTTTAGATAATTAGTAGAGAATGTTCTAAGCTTGAACAAAAAAAATCTTGCATAGAATTATTTAAATAAAGCACAGTCTAAATTATTTGGAAGTACATAAGACTTATTCTACTAGGAAAACGAAACTCTTTTGAAAATTAACATCATATTTTATGAAGAAAGTAGTCAAGCTGAACCTAACCCAACCAGCTGCGGAATCAATTGAGGACTTTGTGGTGACCGTATTGCTTTTGTCTGTTTCATTGTTCTGAACCAGCCCAATTAACATAACAGGGATAGTTAACCAATGGCGTTTGGTATAGTGAGAGAACTCTTGCACTCACAATATGTGAGAATAAAGTTTCGAGTTTCCATAAAAGTATTATGAGGGTTAATTTCAGTCCTTCTTCGATAATGAAATAATTGAGTGAAAATAATTTTCTCTCTTATGAAATGTGAATGGAGTTGACAACTTTCGAATAATAGAGAGTGTTAGAAAATATAGACAATGGTTTAGGAGATTAATGTATACGATACGAGGGGTTTCATGTGTATAATATAATTGTAAATACTAATTGTAATCTCCCAGTTGCATAATATGATAGTAAATATCAATTGTAATCTCTGATTTAATATGAGTAATAGTCTTGTATATGGCTATTAAAAAAAATAAATAGGGATAGTTTTTGAAGAATATTCCTTTGGAATCTTGTAATTTATTCTTCAAAATAGATTAAGAGAATCTCCTCGGTTATGTTTTAAATGCGATCTTATCATTCTTTGGCCCCCCCCTGTGTAGTAGAAGAAAACTCCTGGATCAAGAAAACGAAAAAAAAAAAACGTTTATTTGATTCAAGACCTGGAAAGGTTGGAATCTTTGGCTCCTTACCTTGTGAGGAAACTCACATCATTTATTTGTTTTCCAATTCGTAGACAGAGTCACATAGCTGTAGTGCTGCTGTAACCCATAAGCCCAAAAAAGTAGATCAAAGTATGCACAATTTCTCTCTGACACACACAAACGTACGTGTGGGTTCCAAATTCCAATCTTCCATTTCCCGTGCAACTTTCCCCTGTCAGCCACCTCATCAATCCTCCATCCATCCACAGAGAAAACGAGTAAGAGACTTTCCTCGTGATGGCATTTGGGTTCATTCTTAGCTGTAGTCATTGCTTGTTCGTCTTCTTTCTTCTATTGCTAGCGGGCTCAGTGGGAAACTAACTTTGTAACAATTACATTTTCTGCCGAACACCGTGTGGACTTTTTCAGTAGCGCTAAGAAAAATTAGAAACAGATTAACTGAAGTTACTGGAAGATTGGCAACATGGTAATTATTTTCAGGAATGTTTATAAAATTATAATGTAACGTTGTTTGGTACAATGCCTTCCAACTTTTCGTTGAAAAACTTATTATATCTGCCGTTTGACACCCCGAGTTTTACAATAATGTATATGCTGTATCATAAGTTTGGGAACATGAACGGAAGTTTTAGAAGGATCAACAAAGAAAACTTTTAAAAATTTGAACTTTTAATGGAAAGGGAGGTGGGGGTGTTCAACCAAAACAACCTTGTACTACAGTCATTCTCTTATTTTTTTGCCCTTCTTAGCCCTTATCTTATTGCCTCAAAATTCTTCTAAGAGTATGTATATGCTTGATTTTCCAGTCTTCCGGTTGAAAATTTGGTCAATCGGTACTCCACTTTCTTCTTCTTTTTATTTGTTTAATGTGTTTCTAGAGCCTTACTTTTGGCCACCTGTGCATGCACATTTATTTGGTTTACAACTTAGGTTTGTGCTATTAATCCTGGCGGCGATAATCTTTTTTGAAAGTTCTTGGTCAAGCTTCAAGAATGTTAGCTATCATCTTAATTTTGTTCAAGAATGTTAGCTATCATCTTAATTTTGATGTCACAAATTTGGCTATCGATTGGGGTGCTTTGCCTTGACGACCATGGCAATATAACTTTCATTTCTGCTTGATAACACTAACCTTTGACTATGAAATATCATGAAGCAAAGTACTTCAAACTATAAATATACTCAAAAATACTTTCGGAAAACACAATTGTCAAGTGTTTTAAAACATCTTATGCTTTTGTTCGAATCCCCTTGTACATTTCGGTAGAAATTGATTGGCTTTTAAATTTTTAGAATTAGATTCAGTACATTTTAGACATTGATATCCGAAATGCATCGACAAGTAAACAAATAATGAGTATCAATAAATTTCTAAGTGTAACAGTAGCAGTAAATTTGTAATGTAATATTAAAGGTGGTCACGCTAGAGCACTTCTTCTTTTTTTAATTTTTCTCACGGGTGAATGATATAAATGGCATTCAAATAGATTTCAAGCCACTCTCATCATGAATTTATTAGAAGAATTGAAGCTACAAAAGGCCGATGACCGATGACTAAATGAGTTAATGCTTAAAGTACCACTGCCGTTTAATCGATGTACGCTTCATTATGAGTGAAATTTACGATTCCACCTTTTGATTTTGACGCTTGTTTTAGTTTCAAGCCATGGTTATTAAAAGAATCACTCAAAATCTAAAATGATCACCTGAACCGGCGGCTGTAAATTGCACTCCTCATCCTCTAGAGCCGTATGCTCCTTTCTAATTCAATTCCTCTCATGCAAAAACGTGCAATTTCCCTCATGCAAAAACCATACTTTAATTTTTTTTTATTTTTTATTTTTTCCTTACTTTAAAACTCTCTTGCTTTAGTCTATAATTCACGCAAGAGAATCTATAAAAAAGAATTTTCTAAGGCCATCATTTTACATATGTAATATGCATGCAGATTTCTTTTAAAATTTAATAAATGTATCTATAAATGCATCGTTTATCATGTGGGCGGTTCATAAAGCTAGATTGCTAGCAAACATTTAAGGAAACCGCTAGATACATTCTCTATCATTGCTTTCCCAGCTGTACTTCCCAAGCAAAGTAAATAAAATCATCTTTTTTGCATCTTTCATGGCATGTGAAATGACTCGTCTGAGTCAGGTTAATTTGTTTTACATATCACTTGACTAGCTTAGCTAGATTAGTCTACGGTGCTTCAATTTTCATCGTTCCATGCGACAAAAATTTTTACTTTATCTTTGTTAGTAAGATTTTCCTTAAATATCTTAAAAGTTAAAAGTTAAAAGTCTTTTTTTTTTTTTTTACTTTTATTTACTATTTAAATGGCTAGAGGATAGGTAAAGTCTAAATTAAATTTTAATCTCAATCTCTTTTAAGATTCAAACTCGAGCGATCAGTCTTAAAAAAATTGCTCGAAAATCACTCTACCAAATCAGAAGTCCCTGTAATTAAACCAAAAAAATTTCAAATATATAACCCATAATCTTGCCCATATTTAACCATGTGAACTATATTATTTCATATATATCATGTTGGAAATCTTTCATGATCAAATTGAATCACACTCCATTAAATTCACTGCCCTTATTTGACCAACACCAATCGATGAGATATTTAAAGAATTTTCGTGCAAACAAAATTGTCAAAAAAAGGCATGGGAGCCCACAACACAGTGACTGAATTCTTGTTCCATTATCAATCTACACTTTTGGGCGGGAATTGAAGTTGCTGCATTGTGTTTACATTGCATGCTTAAAACCATACAATGAACTCATTAATTCCTAAAAAACGACTTTATATGATAAAAGTGAAAAATAACCAATGAAGAAATTTAAAAAAGATAAGAGATCGGATTTTATATATTCATTTCATCTTTTACAAAGGTCCACACGCATATGACTCATAGTGGGATTTAGAGAATGTTGCTAGTCCAACCACTACCACCGCAAAGCTAAAGCTTAGATTTTTCCAACACTTGGAAAATTTTGTCACTCAGGATTACAACTTAATTGTTATTAAATTATAATCAGACAAAATTTTTTAATTTTTTTTAAATTTGTAAGTGATATTTTCTTTTATGAAAACGATTGTAGCTTACTGTTATCTTGTTTCTGGATGCCCAGCAAGTCAAAACATTTTATAGGTTCGATGGAGATACAACATACTATATTTTTTTAAAAAAATTAATGTCAATAATGCAAAAATTATAAATTAAACAAAAAAAGACCTCAAGTTCTCTATGCCGGCATTAGAACAAACTACATTGCATATATAAAATCTAGTAAAAATATTTTTTATGATTTTGTAACTAAGTTAAATGGCATAATTGTTAAGGCAGTAATAGGCTAGGGCTAATTAACTAATTAATGGAGTGTTAATTTTTCTTGCTTCATGTGGAGAATGAGCGACCGGCTCTTCACCAACCTTAGACCCAATGTTTGCCCTCTTCGGATAGACCAAGTACATTTATTTAAAAGCGGTGTCGTTTTCAATGGGTGGGCAGGTGAGTCACCGGATGGTAGTTAAAAGAGTAGAAAGATGCAGGCATGCAGCAGTGTCTTGGTGCTGCGGCAGCAAATGAAAGCCCCCCAATTTACTATCAAAACCAAAAGCTTATCAACTGATTTGCTAAACGTGGCATCTCGCAAAAGGGCGAGGCACTAGGTAGTTATGAGTGGACCAGCTTCGATTTTGAATTTTGCTTTCAAACTTCTTACTATTGTTCCAATCTTTTTGAATTGTGATGGGTAAGACTTAAGAAAGCATAACGAAGGGTACTGATTTTGATTTTGGATGCATATGGGAAGGGTTTTATTTATTTATTTATTTTTTATTATTATTATTTTATTTTATTTTATTTGCTCTTTGGCGTTCGTCATTTATTATTAGATGCTTTTAAAATAAATTATTCTAACTCGAAATCATCTTCTTGTTCCAATTTAAAAGAAGGAAAAAAAAGTACAAACAGACTTGATGGGTAAATTATAATTATAATTAATCTCTATAGAACGCGTTTTCGGGAACACAAAGGATTATTCACACCATGCTAATTAAAGTACGACTTTTTCTGCTGCACAGTTGAAATTACTCAAGTGACTCGAGTCCAATCCAAGAAAGCTGGAGAGAGAAATTATGGCAATTAAAGTAGCATATTTCTTGTTAGAAAGCTCCTTCTCGTTCGGCACTTGATAAGTTAGGCAACCCACAAAGAATTCTGCTTGAGTAGCAATTTTTTTTTTTTTTTCCGTTGAATAATTGATATTTATGAGGAAAATTAAAGAGTAAGATTCTGAAATCTATATTAATAAATGAGATCTCTTTTTTTTGGAACACAATTAAAGTTTTGTTTGGTATCTTTTAGGGTTTGGTTATGTTAGAGTTATTTTAAGATAGTACGCTTCTTCATAACCACACAATTAAAATTATAATAAATTTTTTTACTATTTATCACTTTACGTGTGTGACTGAGATTCATGCTCCACGATAAATATGCTCCAACATAATTCATAATATATCTTTTATGTGTGTAGTTTTAAACTCATAAGTGCCCTATACTAATAGAGTTATGCTCTGAAAGCATAGCTGCTAAGCAACAAGTAGCCTGAGTGTGACTATAATTACCAAACTTGTTAGACATGTTATGATATTAAGACATTGAACAAAATATAAATATGCATGTGATTGGTGGTTATGAATAAAAACGTAAAAATGGTAACTAAATTTTAACAACATAACATAAATGCACGTGCAACAAGATCTTTAAAGATCATGCAAATTAAAAACATATTGGAAGGGACCCAAATTCATATTAGTAAATGTGGTCCTGGTTAAGGACTTTCTATACATTTAGTCTTGCGGGGCAGTTTCTATGTTGCCATAATTTATAAAGAGAAATTAATGATGACTACCATAATTCATAACCGGGCTCCAAATGATTCTTTTTTAGGGGTTTTTTTTTAGTTTCCATATATTATATATGCTAAAACAATAATTTTCAAACTCGAAGAGCTTTCATACAATAAAGCCAAAAAAAATGTAAACCTAACGGGAACAAATCAACAAAAAAGAAAATGGTGAAAACACAGCAGCCACGCAACCTAATTAATTTTCAACTTGAATAATCATGATGACGTCCAATTTCAATACGACGACGTTCTCTTTCCTCTCGCTTTTTGCCTATTTATACTCCTTCCATTTTCACTTCTCAAACACTGCCCCGCTCCCTCCCTCCCAGGTCTCACTCTCAGCTAATATCTCTTAAATATAAATATATCAATATTAATAATTACCAAACCATATGCTAAAAATGGAGAATTATGAGGCCGCTGTCACAAGATATCCCAGTAAAGTTACCAGTAGCCGTGCTGGTTCGTCATCTCCTCCTCCAATATCAGCTAATTCTTCTGCTCCGCCGCCAGTTATCATGAGCCCTTGTGCTGCATGCAAGATTCTGAGACGTCGATGTGCTGACAAATGTGTTTTGGCTCCTTATTTTCCCCCAACCGAGCCTGCCAAGTTCACTATTGCTCATCGTGTTTTCGGTGCCAGCAATATCATAAAGCTTCTTCAGGTACTCAATTAGCTGGTTTCTTTGTCAATTTTTCATACTTCAGTGCGTGTTTCGTACTTCGGCGAAACTTAAAAGGGTTTGTTAATTAGTCAACATGTTCATACTGATCTAGCTGAGGAGACTAGGCAGCGGTAACATGTGTTATATGTCAGAGGTGGGGTGTCGTCATGCTTTAATGTTTTTAGTGGACTAAAGCAAACATAAAACAACTTTTAAAGGGGGCTGAAGGTAATTTTCGCATCTCCTGGTCTCAACGCCCCTGTTTATAGCAATGGGATTGTGAGTGAAAGAATGAGAACACCGGTGCCGTGGGCTGCTGGCTAATTAATAAATAAAAGAAAGTGACAACTCAATGCATGCGCAGGCCATAAGCGTCTCACATTCGGCGGATAGATAAAGCATATGCCGTTTCTTCAGTTTAATTTTGTCGTTCACATGTATATGAATATATGTAGTGGAAATGGACATAAAGATTTAATTCATTGACTTGTGGATGCAGGAACTTCCAGAGTCTCAGAGAGCAGATGCTGTGAGCAGCATGGTTTACGAAGCAAGTGCAAGAATCCGGGACCCAGTTTACGGATGTGCGGGAGCAATTTGTCAGCTACAGAAGCAAGTAAGTGAGCTGCAGGCACAGCTAGCTAAAGCACAAGCCGAGGTTGTGAACATGCAATGCCAGCAAGCAAACCTTGTGGCCTTGCTCTACAAGGAAATGGGAAAATCGCCGCAGCCCAATTCGCCACAATCTGTTGACCACTTTATTACAAGCCCAGAAAGCCCTGAAGCAAATCCCTCCAGCTTCTTTGATGATAACAACTTATCTGGGTCATTATGGGAACCAGCTCTTTGGACATGATCTTAATTAAAATACTAGTTAGTTTTTAATTATAATTAGATAATAATTGAGAACCATGTTTAATGGTACGCGTCCAACGAAATTCTCCTAACTCAAAGCCAATGGGAAGGAGGAGTTGGAGGAAATTAAACGAGCAGTCTCTAGCTGGCGGAAAATTCTTAGGGTTTTCAAGGAAACATTGCTCTTTTTCCATTTACTCCTTATTATGTGTGCAACTTAACTAATTATGATTATGTGGTAAATTGTAAATGGATAAGCAGCAATGCTACCGGTGCCCCTACGTAGCTAGACTGATTTAGTCAATATTTAACTTAGTTTTGTTGGAGGAAACCGAAATTTGATTAGGATCTAACTAATCTCTTTGTTACCTTGGCGAAGTAGATTATGGGTCTTTTCTTTCTTTTCTTCCTTCAATAATATATGTACGGTTGAAAAAGAAGTTAATTTCTCTTCTTTTTTTTTTTTTTTTGTAAGTCTAATATTTGTAAGCTTTATTATTGAATCAGAAACTACTTTTTGGTCACCTACTATCATTACTTAACCTTATGACGTGTACGTTTGATATGTAATCAAATTCCTTGTCTAAGTAACTTTTGACCATCACTTTCTGCTGGAATTGCATACCACGCATGGAGACATGGAGATCACTCAAAATCTTCATAAGACTAGTTACTTAATCAAGAATAAGTAAGCAAACTTGCACATGGCATCGTTTCGAATTTGCTTATGATTAAATCACTACATCTAAAGTGTTTGATAACTAAAAACTTGCAACAATTAGCAAAAGACACTGTCAGTCTATAGTAATTATGTTTACGTTCAATCTAATTAATCCTTATGATACACTAAATCGCATTTGTTTTATCAACAGAAAAAGAAAAATGAGCACCTCTAATTAGATATGTAATGATCTATTTAGGATTAATAAGATATATATTATCCATATCTTTTATCTCCTTGTGTTTTATCTTTTGTTAGTTAGAAGAATGTCACTTCGGTTGAAGGAATGTCACTCTAATCACTCGTATCGTTTTAAGTAATGTATAATTTCACAAGTATATAAAGAAGACAGTACATCAAATAAAATATGATCTCCTTCTTTCATAGGACACTACAATAATATGCCAAACAAGATAATAACAAAATCGATAAATATAATTCAGTTAATTATTTTTATATTCAATAAATCCTCGTACGTACTTCCTCCTACCACCAATTTTTTTTTCCAAGGGAAGAAATTACTTTTCTTGGAGCTCAACTTTATTTTTCAACCTGTCTAGACTTCAACAACTTCCGACACGTAGCACTCTTGTTTGCATTTAATTTCCTTGGTCTCAAAGAAGCCTTTTGTTTTTCCCTTGTTTTATAAAAAAGCCATGGTAACACTTTTTACTTACATATTCACAAAAAAAAAAAAAAAAAAAAAAATTGTTTGTCACCTATTTAATAGATTACATTTTTCTACCTTGGATTTGGATGAATACAAGATGTATTGCTCTGCACGTTCATACCCTATTACCCTCGTCTTTAATCAACTTTTGTTGGCAGGTCATGATGGTTTTAGCTTTTAATCTTGCCTTCTTAGACGCGTTTTTGGCTTTAATTATGGCGATTCTATTCACGTGCACTCCACGTGATTATGCTCTGAAATAAGTCTACCCTAAACCGCAAAATCTTCATGTCGCCTGTCGGCATTTGATTGGGAGTCCTCCCTCCGGTTTTCTTTCAGACAAAACTCTCCATCGCTCACCCAACGTGTCGTAATTTTTCCATGCTTGAGAAGGAAACACATTGTGTTTTGTTGACTCACTTTGTACCCACGATCAGGATTCATATTAATCAAAACCTATTAATTTTCGAAAAAAAAACTATTAAAATATAATATTGATTACTCTAAAAGTCAATAATGACCGTTTTGGTAAACATTAATAAGGAGCCAATAAAATAATCCTCACAAAGTAAAATCCAGTGTAAACTCCTCGTTAGATTTTCAGTTGTTCTATTACTGTTTACTTTTTAAGCCGAAGCGCCAAATGTTCCAGAGTGTGTGTGTAAACAACGTGAACTGATGATAAGTCAAGAGATTAGTAAAATTATCAACAGAAACATCATAAATGTGAATCATATTTATTTGCCACAAAGTGAGATTCATTTGATGTGGAACTCCATGATTAATTATTTGTTTTAAATCTTCTAAACACGTAGCAAGAAATGGCCAAATGGGGCATCATGCACATGCATTAATCATCATTGTGACATTCGATTAGGTATTTAGAACGAGCCACGTTGGTGCATGCACCGTACTTAACCCATGACACGTAGTTTCACCATGTGATTAATAATGATCATTATTTTCAATAAATTTCCACAAATTTTTAACGGGCGCTGGTAAGAATTATGCCCTTGATTAAAAATAATTTTGATCTGTCTTTGGAATTTTAATTAGAAGAAAAAAAGAAGCAACATCGATATTAATATGCATAAATTAATATTTGTACTCGTGTTTTGTAATTATTATTTAAACATATTGAATTGGGAGCTCCCTTTTCTAAATAATAAAAAAAAAATTTTCATTATCTAATTACAATGTAAGAATGCAAAGCATGCTTGACACGAACTCTAATATGAAAGGGTAAAAGCTCGCAGTGGCGGATCTAGAAAAATAATTTACTGAGGGGCTAAATTAGATAATAAGAAAATATGAAAAACTAAAATTTTGAATATATAAAATATTTGCTAATATATTTATAATTATTCTCTACACATTTTTATATTTTAAAAATGTTATGCAATAGACTCATTATCAATGTTATTAAATTTATTGTTTCTTATATAAACAACTAAATTATCATTTATCCCACCCGATTTTAAAGATGATTCTTTATGAGTTTCATTACTAAAAATATTTGCTCTACTATGCTCTACTATTATTATAGAGACTGGAAGAATTAATCATATTTTTAAGAATAGAAAATATTTTGAGTGGTAGGCTATCATTATTTTTAATTAAAATATAAGTTTTTATAATTATTGAAAGTTAAATTTTAAATTTTATGGGGGTTTATAATTTATAGTGATTATTTTAATAAATTTTTTATGGGGGCTAATTAAAAAATTAAAATATATATATTTTCAAATTTTAGAATTTTTTTTTGCCCTAAAAGCTCGTTTCATCCCTATATTTAAAGGTTAGTGCTCATTTAGTCCATGTATTTTTTAAAATGCCTCAAAACATCCCTACCTTTAAATTATTCACATTCACACTGTTACTTTTTGTTTCTTTTGACTTGCTTTTACAATATTATCCTTTTATAATAATGTTTCTTTTTATGAAATTAATAAAAGAAAAAAATTAAATTATCAATTTAACCCCAAAAATAAAATGAAAACAAAAGGAATAAATATTAATTTTTGTGAAAGATATTAATTTTTTTGAAAGCTTACATGTGTCCAAAAAAAATTTATTGTAAAAATAATTAAATTACCTTTTTTTGGACATTAGTAAAAAAAATTTAATAAATTAACTCTTCAGCAGTATGTTCCAAAAAAAGTAACTTATATTAATTTTTTAATTTTATTTTTTTATATTTAATTGATATTTAATTTTTTCCTTTTTACTAATGTCCAAAAAACATTATTGTAAAAGAGTAATATTGTAAAAATAAGTCAAAAGTAACAAAAAATAAGAGGAAATGTGCTAATAATTTAACGTCGGAGATATTTTGAGGTATTTTTAAAAATATTGGGACTAAATAGGTATTAATATAAAAATATAGGAACTAAACGAGATTTAATGCAAGTTTTAGAATTTGAGTCAATTACCTTGTGAGTCTTTATATTTTTAAAAATTATCCAAAACGTTCAATATACGTATATTCAAAGTACTAAAATCTCCTGAATTATTTTTAGATTTTTACCTATTGTGTGTTAGATTTATTATATTTATAATTTTTTAAAGTTATATTATGCAAAATATTGTCTCCATCAAAATGTACTTAATGATACACTTTTTTTCACATATTGAGTGTTAAACTTATTTGAATTTTAAGTTATATTATACAAAAAAAAAAAAAAAAAAAATCTTAATGAAAGTTAGATCCAAAAAAGATACAAATGACGGTGGGGATGTTTTCCATAACTTTAGAAAATACATTGAGTGAGTGAGTAATTGATCTGAACCCTTAAAGATTAAAGTATAGACATTTGTCCAATATTAAGTAAGGATCAACCTTCTTCGGACTATACCATAATAAAATTATTAAAGAGAATTCCGATCGATTTCTGATTGGAAATATTAGTAGAGCTCTAATTGTAATATATTAGTTATAAAAAAATATAATTTATCATAAATTTCGATTTTTGAATCAAAGACTATTGGAAATTAAAGACTTAATTGTAGCCAGAGAGCCAAAAACTCTTCTCTATCGTATACATAATTAAGTGATAAGTTCTTGACTTAATTTTCTTCTGCTAAATGATGGAGATGTGTAGATGCAATCTGTTTAATATCATTTTAAAATTTAAAGTATGCAGTACGTACTTAGTCAAAATTAACAATAGTTGCAAATTCCAATAATGGAAGCACTTAGTGACCATTAAATTGCTGTAGTAAATTTGGAATTGTGCGTGTATCATTGGTTACAAGGTATTAGGTTGAACTTAAAATAAAACTATGCCACCTAACCAAAATAATGAGTGAAAAAACTTGATGAGATATTGACTTGACGATAATGACAGTAACACCCCTCTTTGTGTGAGCATAAATTAAGTAATGAAGCATGGACAGGACATATAAATAATCATCATGCTGGCTTAAATACAAAGGAATCCAAGGACTCGTACGTCAATGGGATAAAACCAATTTCCATTTTCATTTCAACTTGTCCAATTGGTTCTCCAAAACAATTTCCATTAAAATTTTCTTTTTCAATTTCACACTTGATCAACAACTACAGGTTTCGTTCTCAATGAGAACCAAGACATTGTTTTTGAAAATGCAAATGTAAAAAAGGAAACACTTTCATACAACATTTATTAGGCCACGCTAACCGGGGCTGGTTGCTTTTGCTAATTAATAATGCAGCCATTTGAACTTCGATTCGATTCCTCTTTTTTCTCATTGTACCCAAAAATGGATCTTGCATTACATAAAGTGAAATTGGCCGTATCACACAATTCGCAATCAAAAATTAAATGTCGAAAGTGAGGTGCTTTTTCACTTCAAAAAGAAAGCAACAACGCTCGTGCGTATGCGGATTGCGGGGTGAGTTATCACAGGCGTTGGCCGCCAATTTATGAGACAATTTTATAAAGTTGACGAAGTGGGCTTGCTTTTTTCGACAATTTAACGCGCTATAAATTATGAGCTTTGTATGCACATTATCTTTATCTCTACACAACAAACTCAATTCTGACCGATTAAGGTGTTTCTCAGTTAGTACAAAAATGAGATAGATTCAATTCACAATTTGATTTTGATTAATTCAACGTGAGTGCTCAGTTTTTTTTTTTTTTTTTCCAAATGCCCTTCTTTTTCTCCTTTCTTTTTTTTCCTGGTACAGTGGCTGCGTCGTTTTCCTGCGGCATTTCAAGTGTCTAAGGGATTTTGTTTTGAATGGGAATTTAGTAAAAGTCAGCTTGCATTTTGAACAATTGATAGCAGAAATTTTTGAAATTAAGATTCGTAAGTCTTTTTTTCTTTTTTTTTTTTATTTTTTGGGTTTCATTTGTTTACTGATTCTCACTATCAAGTAATTAGGAATTATAATATCAGAAAAGAAAGCAATTAAGAATTATATTTCTGAGTGACCAAAAGGATAAACATTAGTCATCAGTTGTTTGATATTTTCTTATCCACCGCATCTAGAAAAGACGAAAGAATTTTTACAAAGTCAACTAAAAGCAATACTGTCAAAGCTGCATGGAAAATAACTAAAGGAAAAAAAAAAAAGGAGAGTTGTTTAATAATAATAACTTTGGTCATTCTATCAAATAATAATAATAATATACAATATATAATAGCTTTGGTCATTGGTCAAGTTAATAACAACTACACTGTTCACTAGCTATACATAATTGATGATAATAATAGACGATTACGATCGTTCTAAATTGCGAATTGTTCAATAACAACATTTTTAGTTAAAAAAATATTAAAGATTAGATGAGAATTTTGATTTAAGCATGTTTCACTTTCTCAATGATCAATCAACGAGTGTTTGATATTTTAGATGGCTGATTGAGTTTGTTGTTCAACAATACAATCATCATTAATGAACGCTAAACTTAATAATTGTTGATATTGTTATCTATAATCATCATAAACAATGATCAATAATTGTTTTTTTTTTCTTTTTAAAATCCATACGTGATTATTGTCGATTGTCTTCATAGGCCATCTTAATCACAGTTTAAGATAAATTCATTAGAAACAACCTTTAAATAAATGATGGATATGACAACTATTTTCTAGAGGTGATGTATTAATAGTAATCATGCTCTTAATTTAAGCCACAATCAAATTAAATATATATAGTCGTGTATATGTAAGGCTATATATCTATAGTCATGTATATGTAAGCCTAAACATTTGGTACAAAATTTCAACTTTAGAACCTAACGGTATAAGAATATTCAAGATAGTCAAATAGTCAAAGTGAAAATAGGCATCGTGCTTTATATATTTTATGTTACAAAGTTTTGTTAGGTGATAGAAGGTGGAAAACAAGCACATTAAGATACAAAACTGAACGGACACTTTGATGGGTAATCCTTTGAATTTTAAACTTTTATCCACCATTTAAGTATACAGCTACAACTACCGTCAAAATGAAAAAGAAAGAAAAAAAAATACAACTATAGTATTGTCACTATTAATCAAATCAATAATGTTTGATTTCTTAATGCTAAGAGTTGAATACGTGCGTGCAATACGTTGTATGTATTCGGAAAATATGTGACAATCAACTGATTCACAGTCAGAGACGCATGTATATCATATATGAAAAAAAGTCACACAGCCATGTGCATTTCAAATTAAATTAGGCGATTACTTTACTGGTCTACGTGCTCTAAACGAGTATTCTATTTATGAAAAATTTCACTATTATATTTGAATGTGGGCTTACAAGCGGCCCATGTTTGGGCCGGGCCTTCAACTCGGCCCAACAAAGTGAGCAAATAGAGTAGCGAACAAAATTGCCCTTTATTTATCACCGCCTTAATTTTCATTACTCTGAAAACGCTTGAATTTCAAGTCTCGAATTGATGATCATTCATTAGAATTGTGAAATACTAAAATCATTGAAACATGAATAAAAGATGCTTCATGATTAATAGAACAAATGCATTTAAATTTAAATTGAACTTTAAAAAGTTGATCATGCCTCATCAACTACTTATTTGTGAAGTTCATCAATTAGTTATTTATGCAGTCTTCGTCCGCAATTCCATGGCTTCATCCAAGGGCTTTGTCTCTCTTCTCAATGTATTGAAAGTTGAAACCATCAGCTTTGCCCCCATTCTTGCTTCCTAAGTTTTCTCTAGTTAAGGATTTATTTTATCACCCTTTGAGTATTTCGATCATGTCCCTAAATAACTGGATAAGGTTGCGCTCTCAATCAATTCTAAAACTAATTGCATAAAATGCAGTACTATGTTCTGCAAATGATTTACGGCAGACTCAATTCTAAGACCAGCATCTTATACAGATTTCAAGTGTTTTTTTTTTCTTTTCTTTTTTTCTCATTAAAAGTGATGTTGCGCTTAAAGGACTAATGGAGTTTCTCCAAAATTTTGATAATGGTTTGGGAAAAATAAAAATTTATAAATAAGGGCAATTTTTTAAAAAGAACTGAGTTTAATTTAAAAGTAGAGACTTGATGAGAAAAATTGAGGGGTTATAAATTATTACTCAAATAAATACATAAATAATAAAAAGGATTATTTGAAGATAATATTAGGTGTTCATATTAAAAAAAAAAAAAACAACAACAACAACAACATAACTTATGGATGAGTAATGAGAGTCAATCAACCCTTCATTTGATAGCTTATCGAGCATGATTTGTGAGTGCACATAGAATGTGTAGCCAAAAAATGAGTAAGTTTTGGCCTTGTAGTCTCATCGGGCTTTAGGTCTTAATATAAATTATAAAAACAAAATAAATTAAGGTTCTTTTTTTTTTTTGGGAAGATTATAAAAATGATTAACTTTCAGTAATTTGTTTTCAAATTTTTTTTTTTTAAGAAAAATGATTTTATTTGTATAATTCTATAAGATATGATGTTAGATTATGTTTATTTTACTATTTATATAATTATATTGGTGAGACCTTGAATAATTTTTATATTTGGATTAAATTTTAAGATTTATGGGAGGTTATACTCTTTTTTTTTTTAATTTAAATTATTTAAATAAAACAATTAAAAAATTATGGGCTTTGTGCTTGGACAAAAGCCTGACTTGACCTTAGCCTAAATTAGGCCCAACCAAAAACTCAAATGATTGTTTTTTTATTTTTTCAAGTTGGGCTCGGGCTTGGCTCCATTGCCACCCCTAACTTCAGCCACAACTACACTTCTTAACTCTTAAACGAGTTAGGCTTGCTCAATACTAAGACCCAAGACATCTTTAAGGTGCATAGATAGTCTAATCTAAATCCTTCTATTTAGGAATATTAAAATTTCATGTCATGATTCAATCCCCTCCCACAATGAGAATGAATGATTTTCGACCTTAATGTAAATTATAAAAATAAAATAAATTAAGGTTCTTCTTTTTAAGATTATAGACATGATTAACTTTCATTAATTTGTTTTCAAAGTTAAAATATTAAGAACCCTAAAATTTGATAATAGGATCAATGCCTAGCCCAAGGTCCAATATGTTGTATTGTAAGCTACATGGTTGTACTTGGATGGTATGATTTTTTTAATGGGCCCAAACTATTATTTGGACAATTACCTGTAGCTCAAGCGTGGCAACTTTGGATAAGTCCAGACATGATATAAATTGCATCAGAACCATGGCTAAGCTACACGAACACTGAATCTAAAAGGAATGGCATTGTAGTTTGAAGTCTGATGGAGTCCCATATGCACAAGTAAGAAACATTTTATGGATATAAACCCTAGCTAATATCACTTGCTTCAGCTAGTAATGGCAAAAAAATCTTATCCAAATTTTGATATGATGGACTTAACCTAATTATTTCGACGTTAACCTAAATTTAAGGATTTTGGGTCGGGTTTGGTATTGAATATCAGAGCCTGATTAAATTCAGGTTTAGATTCAAGGCCTATCTACATTGACGCAACTTGACCTCAAATAAAAAAAAAAAAGATTCCATTTACACAACTTTATAAGACTTGATTTAGATTATGTTTATTCTATCATTTATATAATCATATGTTTGAGACATTGAATAAAATTTATATTTATGTTAAATTTTAAGATAAATGGGAGGTTACGTCCATTTTCTTAAAGTTTAAATTACTTATAAAAAAAAAACTTTAAAAAATTGTGGATTTTAGGCTTGGACAAAAACTTGACCTGACCCGAAATTCAGATTTTTTTTTTAAAAGGTCGAGCTTGAGCTTGACTTCATCGCCATCTCTACCTTCATCTAAATCCGCGCTTTTTAACTCTTAAATAAGTGAGGATTGCTTAAGACATAAGAATCTTTAAGATGCATATATAGTCTAACCTAAATCCTTCTATTTAGGAACACAGAGATTTCATTCAATCCCCTTCCACATTGAGAATGAGTTATCTTCGTCCTTGGCGGCCGTATGCCACCATAGTTATAGACGTAGTTGACCATAACACACAGCTCTAATCACTCTATAATCTTCTAATGCACCATACATGCTTGGTTTCGAGCCTAAGCTTCAATCAAAATATCAAACAAAGAACAAAGGGTGAGTGGTTAGGGCTACTGCCCTCCAACTTGGAGGGCAACAGTTTGAACCCCCAACAAGCCTAATGTGAGGGTGTTTACTTCCTTAATTATATTGTATAATTGAGTGAAGGTAATCTTCTCTCCTTACCTAAGTGTGAATGGAGTAGACATTCCTCGAATATTAGTGACGGTTAAAATCTGGGTAGAATTTCATAAGCATTGATGTAAGTTGGTCCCAGTAATAGTATGTTTTGTAAATATCAGTTATAGTCACATGTAATATGAGTGGTAATTTAAGCAATAATTTCATGTAATAAAAAAAAAATCAAACAAAGAACCACTATTCTCACTTAATTTTGTTCCTTATACATGGTCAAAACTTAAGGGTTAATTTCATGTTATCTTTCATGAAATGATAATTTTTAAAATATCCCATATATTATTGTAAATCTCAACATTTTATTTTCTATTAAAAAAATATTTTACATTGATCCACCTCAAATTTTCCTTTTTTAAATAAAAATAAGAATAAGTTAAAATTTATAATAATTTAAAAGATATTTTAAGGATTAACATTTAAAAAATTTATCCAAACCCTAAATCTAGAGTCCTAATAGTCTTATGAACAAAATCGTCCAAGACCTTCAGACACATAGTGACCTCTATATATATATATATATAACCATCTAGTCGATATAACCTCATCCTCAAGCAATCATTCATCAGTCAAATGCTCTCTTCAATTTTGTATTTATTTATTTATTGTTTATTTTTCCTTTGACATGGATGGCAAAATCCTCAATGGGTTTGAGGCTCCGTGGGGCTCCACCCCAAATAGGGTGAATTTTAAATAATTTTTGGGGAATGGGAGAAAAATAATCATCAAACTCTTAATGGGGTGTGGTTTGGTTTTGTACTCCCCACCCCACCCCTACCCCAATCCCCATTATATATAGATATTTTTTCTAAATTTTATATAATAATTTTGGTTTTATCAATTACAATGTTAGTTAATAGTTTTTTATTTATTTATACTTGATACAAATAGATTATAACTAAAAGAAAACCTTAGAATATAATTTTTATTCAACTTTAAAATATTATTGTGCTTTCTTTTCTCTCTTAAGAACTACCCTCTTCAAATATTTTTTAATTTTAATAATATTTCAAGATATTGCTATAAATATTTGGAGATTTTTTTTTTACATAATTAAAATACCTAGTAATATGATAATGATTTAATTGAAGTTTTTAATTTCTAATTTATTGAAATCATATATCTATATCTATTATAAAATAAATAAATGAGGAATGGGGTGGGGATGGGGAAACCGTTCCCCGCATGGAGATTCTCCATCCCCACCTCACTAAATTTATCGGGGAATGAGATGAGAAATGGAGACAAAATTTTTAATGGGGTGAGGAATGGGGTAGGCATCCCCACCCCCGCCCCACCCCATTGCCATCCCTCAGACCTCAAGTCTCCGCTGTTCATTAGACATTACAACCCAACACTTCAGAACCTTTGGCAAAACAAATGTCCAATATCAAACCATAATAAGAAATTAAAAAAAAATGTAATATTATACCTACCAATTATGGAAAGTGATTTCACAGTACAAAGGGAACTCTCTAAATAATATTTGTATGTTGGGAGCGGGTCTCAGTTAAAGTAAAATACAAGAGTTGTCCGTCTCATTTCCTCATCAAAATGTACAATGGCGCGTCGCATGTTCAATTCAAAAGTTTATTTTATTATATGTAGGTACCATATTTCAAAAGGAGCCTAACCATGCCATATGCCCATCATATAAGACAACAAAAGTTATTTTAAGGAAATAACATCTAAGTTATTCTAGAGTAAATAACACTTAAACTATTCAAAGGGAATAGCACTTGAAGAAAAAATTCTTTCGGACCTTATAAAAATGACAAGAGAGGGGAATTAGTTCTACAATATATTAGTATGAGGAAATTATGTCCAAAGGTTATAAGAGTAAGGAAACACACAGGACTGAAATAATTCTCTAGATCATATTCACCTCCACATGAACAAGAATGATGGGTGACACATGTCATTAGATTGAGGCTTAAAGCAAAACTTTAAATCCACATCACTCATCATTTATAAATAGAGACACATCTCTAAGAGAAAATAAGGTTTTTGACCTTCAAAAGTAATGTTCATACTTAGAGAGAGAAACCCATCTTCTCAATTTTTCTTCTTACTTTAATCTTGATTAAACATTAATTTGGACATTGGGGGTGCTTTTTTCAGGTACTCATCCCTCGAATTTGAGGCCAACGATCGTGACAAGTTCTTCACAAATTAAAAATATGTGTGAAAGTAAATCCCAACCTCTTCATTACAAAATATATTATTAATTATTATATCTCTTCATTTTTATTTATGGTCTTCTTGTTGCGTTCATTTGTAGATTATCTTATCCGATTTCCTCCAATCTCTTCTCGTAGACTTCTATTCCAAGTCAATAACAATATTCGTAATTTAATTAAGAGCATAAAATTCCTGTATCTTAAAACAAAAAATTGGTTGAGACGAAAATTAAAAAAATAATTAAAAAAACTTGACAACAATATTCTTGGAACAAGATCCTCTCCTAATTTGAGTATTACTAAAATTTTAAGGATTTTTTGTCATGTGTTTTTTAATAGTAGTGTATGAGTAAGATTTAACTTTTTTAACTTTTTTATTTATTAATAATCAATCAATAATTAAATTTTTTACTCAGGACATGATAGATTAGAAGAGAATCTTGATCCAATATTCTTAGAGTTTAGTTATCTTTTTTAAAAGAAAAAAAAAGTTTATTCTTACCCTTATATAAAAAGTTTAGTTTTGAATTTGACTGATAAACTTTTCAAAATTATTAAAAAATGGAATTTAATTTTCCAGACGAAAAGACGATTTTGGCCCTCCGCAAAAGTCCAAGTCTCCAAGACGACGGACGAAATTCAATATTTTAATTAGGTAATCACTCCTTTCCTCTCATAGCCTTCTCACTGGCTCACACTCCGCACTCGCATAACTCCTCCTAAACCTCTAAAACCGCCGAGGCCACGTCGGCAAGGACTCTACAACTACAATGGCCACCACCAGGGCTGACACTGACGCCGGGGACGACCTCCACTCCGTACTCGCTTTGCAGCGCGTCGAGCTCACTGCCGCTGATTCCGTAGAATCCGACCTCGATTTCGCCTTCCGTCTCCAACTCCAAGAAGCAATCTCCGCTTCCCTCGCTCATCTCCCCTCCTCCCCCTCCACGTCGTCATTACCGGCCTCCACGTCGTCGGCACCACCACCACTGCCACACGACGCTGCTTCTCCCACCTTCGCCTCCCTCCAATCCGAAGAACTCATGAAACTGGACCGCGAACTCGCTGATAGCAGACAGGCGAAACTGGAGATGCAAAAAGCGAGGGAGGATCTGCAGCGTGCGATCCACGATCGCAATTTCGCTAGGGAGCTGGCGGAAATTCCCGACGACGAGTGGGAGGAGTCCGGCGACAACTTCGAGAAGCCGCTCTGCGCGAGAGATGGTGGTGATTACTTCTTCAAGGTTTATTCCAAAGGACTGGTGATCGAAGAGTTGGTCGACGGAGAGAGAGTTTCGTTGTCTGCAATTGGAGTGGCGATATGTGATCAAATGGATAATTTGATATTCGAGTTGAAAAAGCCGTTGATTAAGAGTGGATTGAACAAGAACGCTGCTGAGACTAAGGCCTTGGTCGAAGGACTTAATGCTGCGCTTTCCATGGAGCTTGATCGTGTTAGGGTTTTTATTGATTGCTTTCCCCTGTTCCAATTTGTGAGTCATTCTTTTTCTTATTGAATTGTATGTTTATTTATTTTGTTTATTAGAGTTGTTGCACTTGTTTCACTAGAGACTGAATTGAATTGTACCGCCCAGTATGCTTTCTGCTTCTAATTGTTGTGCTTCAACTTTGGCTCTATTCGATACTCATTAGCTTTCACTTAACAGTCAGTGCTTCCATTTCACAATCCAACACAGAGCCTTAGTTTTAAAAACACAATATTTAGAGTTGTTTTGTGGTAAATTCCCCACTTTTTCTCAACTACTAACTTACAGTTGACAATTAGTGATACCGTTTCATAACATATGTGGATTAAAAGCCACAAAACCTGAATCCCAAACGAGTTCTAAGCACTAGTATTCAAAGTTTTGTTGAATTTTTTCATTTTTGGGACTCATATTAATTCCGCAGAAATGGACATCAGCGAAAAATTTTATGGCATCTAAGTTATAAAGTGATCTTGAATAAATCAATAGAAGGGCATCAGTGCTGTTTGACTGGATTTCTCCCACCATTAGAGCTTGCAACACTGCTCACCTTGCTTGTATAACTTGTAAGATATCTTTGTTTTCTTGATTTTATATGTGGTCTGAATGCTTTTTGCTTTATTCAACTCAAATGAGGACTATTATGACTTTGTACTTTTTCTTTCCCTAGTTTCAGAGCAATAGGATAATGAAGATCAATTTTTTTAGTTTCTCCATGCATTGCATTTTAATTGGATTGTTCCTCTTGAAAATTTATGATCCAAATCTTCGGAAAATCTGAAGAAGTTACCTACGTCTTTTACATAGATCATCTGTTTTGAAGGGGGTTGTTTCTACTTTTATAATTTTGATTTCATTGTTTTCTCAGTTTGCATATTCTATCTGAACATCTCAACTTATAAGAATAACGAATTTTAATTTTCTGATGCTCTATTGAGAAGCTCTTCTTCTGATGACATAATCTTCAGTTAGCTATGTCAAAATTCATCATCATTAGTATGTCAGGCATTGCATTTTATTAAAATGTTGGATGTACTTTTGTTGTTGTTATTTTATACTTATAATTCATGGGTTTCTATCTTCAATCATTCCAAAATTGAAGAGTAAACACTGGAATTTGTAATAAGATATGTTCCTATGATCTAGTAGTATTTAAGAAGTTCTGTGTTTGATTCCTCTTATTATTGGAGCAATTATTGCTTCATAAAACTGTGGCACTATGTACTGATCTTCAGTTGATAAGAGTTGGAGTTTCTTAGCACTTAATTTTGCAGTACAGGTTACTGGGAGATGGCCAGCAAAGCAACGCAAGATTTCTGTGTTGGTAGATCAGGTGTCCCTTCTTGAAAAAAGATTCAGCTATTTCAAACCCAGACATGTGGCTCATAACGACATGAAATATGTCTATGAACTTGCAAGAGCTGCTATTAATTCTCAAATGACAGTGCCTGCAGAAACTAGCCATGGCAAAACCATTAATGAGACATGTGTTATCTGTTTAGAAGATACTGATGTTGGTCATATGTTTTCTATTGATGGATGCCTGCACCGGTACTGCTTTTTGTGCATGAAAAAGCACGTGGAAGAGAAGTTGCGTCAAGGGATGAAGCCAACGTGCCCTCATGAAGGCTGTAAGTCTAAACTTAAAGTTGAAAGCTGTAGAATATTCTTGACGCTTAAATTATTTGAAATATGGAATCAACACATGAAAGAAGCTTTGATTCCTGTTACCGAGAAAGTTTATTGCCCATATCCCAAGTGCTCAGCATTAATGTCAAAAAGTGAGATTGAACGTGATACTTCAAGTTCATCTTTTGTTGGAAGACGACTTGGAGCTCGTAAATGCACAAAATGTCATCGGCGTTTCTGTATTAATTGCAAGGTCCCTTGGCATAATAACATGACATGCAGTTATTACAAAAGATTGAATCCTAATCCCCCAACAGAGGATGTGAAGCTAAAGTCTTTGGCATCGAGTAACCTGTGGCGCCAGTGTGTGAAGTGCAACCATTTGATAGAACTTGCTGAAGGCTGCTTCCACATGACTTGCAGGTACTTTGTCCATCATTCTGAGTTAATTATCTTAGTAGGCATGTTCAGAAATAATTTTTAAAATGCAAGCATTGAGAGGCAAGAAGGGTATAACATGAAGTCTCAAAATATACACAATCTGGTGCCCCAAAAAAAAAATAAAAAAAAAATAAAATAAAATAAAATATATATATATATATATATATAACCAATCTTCTATGTTTAAATACCTGTTAAAGTTTTAATGCTTGCTTCGTAACCCCACTGCACAAAATTTGATGGTTTCTTCAGTCTTTATCATGTTGCATATTTAAGTTTAGATATACATATTAGTGTGTCAATAGCTCAGCAAATTAAAAATGTGGTAAATTGAATTCCTTACGTGTTTCTTGTTTAGGATTTGATTTTGATGTAAGAGGAAAAAAAGAAAAACTTGTCGCCTGCTTGTATTTATCTTTGCAGATGTGGGCATGAGTTCTGCTACAATTGCGGAGCTGAATGGAAGAACAAAAAGGCAACTTGTTCTTGTCCGCTTTGGGATGAAGATAATATCTTGGATGATGATAGTGATTCCTCTTTTGAAGAAGATGATGATGATGATGAGATAGATGAGTACGAGTCGGAGTTCGAGTCCGAGGAGGAGTTCATTTGAATCTAATTCAGTGTTGAAAGCTATGCCCTCCTACTTCCCCAGTATTGTCTCCTCTTGTTTATAATTTATTGGGGCAACGTTCATATTTAAATACAGTGTGTGAAAAAGATGAAAGTTGACGGATGCTTAGTTGGTATTTTCAGGGCAAGACTTTTTAACATTTGAGCCATCGTGCCATCTGACTGCAATTTGTGACAGCAGCTTTTGACATTTACTGGGCCAAAGGTAAATGTTATAGAATAGGGACCTTCCTACCGTACATAAGAACGCACGGTACATCTTAAAGAAATGACAAACAGCAATAGTATGGCGCCACTTGTAGGTGGTGGAATTGGTTTGGCCGGTTGGAAATCGGTTACAGATATAAACAACGCACGTTTAATAGGTTCCATAGCCGGTACAGTCTAAAACGTCATGGAAGTTCGCGTTTAGCGACTGTTACTGATACCAAGAATTTTGTGCCTGTACGGCACTCTGGCTATGCCTTCTCTGTTTGTGGAGACATCTTTCATTAGTTATTTCCTCTTCGCCTTTCATTGCTTGCCCGCCAACCCGAGCACAATCCTTTAATTTTATTTCCTAACTGCTATTCCCAACACCGCAGAGGGTGCCTCATAATGGCACCGGGGTTGTGTCTAATGTTTCATTCACGGCCTTGGTATGTATAAAAATGCGAGTCCTTGTTTTTTTAGTTAATTGAATTAATGAGAATGGATACTTAAAAAAGGATCGAAATTTGTCAACGGTTATCTCGGCATCCTAATTGCTTTGGCTGGTTTCTTAAAGCTTTGACACTTATTAACTTTTTTCTGCCTCAGAAGTAGATTGCTGCTCAATTACCCAAACGTGCACCGCCCTCTTCACCTAATTGCACACTTATTATTTTAACGGTGCAATTATTTTTCATCCGTCTAACTTGACGCTTCTAATCTAAAGGATATTTACTAAAAGTAGGTAACTTTATTATGTAAGGAATTTCTTACTCGTAGAGTGAAGTTTTCACATGAATCTCATTGCTTGTCAATCTCATAATTTGGCTGCACTTGAGGCAATGGAAGTCTGATTGTGTGTGACAAAGTGGTAGAGCATGCATTAGAACTGGGAGCTAAGGTTGGCAATATGATGGGTGAGGATTTGCTAATCTCTAATTCTATCTTGATTATCAATTGGGACAAAAAAAGAATTTATCTCGAATCTTGTTTCGAACAGTAAATCGGGACAAATACTTCGACTTGAGTTTATTGTTATACATTTATTTGTCAAATAGACTTATTATGTACGTATGACCGGCATGTCAAATCTAAGTGATTCATCAAACCGACTTATTATACACTTCGGAAAACTTAGATTTCAGGACATTCTGGACATAATAGATTTTAAAACATCCTAAATCTCATCCTGAATGGTGAATGAGGTTCAAATTGGGTCTTGCATATTGATGCGAATAGTAAATTGGGACATAATTTTATACCAAATCCGTATTGAGATTCAAGAAATTTTGTCAACCCAACAAAAAGCTATTATTGGAAGAACCGTTAAAAATGAAGATAAATGAATGTAAGAAGAAGAAGAAGAAGATAAAAATAAAATTCATTAAAAGTGAAGTGAAATTATAAGAGTAGTAGAATTCTTGTGATTAAATTATGAGAGAAGAAATTAAAAGAAATTAAAGGATAAAAAAGAAAAAAATAGTTCACGTCGCTAAATTCTTAAAAGATTAGGGACATATAAAATTTGTGTATTCTCACCTTTTAGTTACCAAACAAGAATGAATAGGTATACGTATAATGCTAAACAAGGAAGAACTTCTATTGGACAAGGGCAAAGATGAAGAAGATTCTCTTCCATTAATTGGAAGAGCAACACCACTACAGATCCCAAAATTTAGTGCAATAATACCATAAAGTGCAACTGGAAGCATCGACTATCAGTGGGAGATAGTCCACCAATGCCAATATGGGTGGTAAAAGCAAATGTATGTCCTCGAGTTGGCCTCACAAGATAGTTTCTCTGGTCAAACTTACACGCATACTTCAAACACAAAAGCAAATCATGTCCGCCATGTCCATATGCAAGATTGTATATGCCAAGTCATTCGACCTGGAGTAGGTTAAGAATAAGCGGAGAGAGAATCCCAGTGATCGGTCTTTGGAGGAAGTCCATGCAAACCTCTCCATGATGATTAAAAACCTCCCCATGAAAACCGTGCAAATAAATACAAAAAAAAAATGACAACAAATTCCTGTATCATGCTCATTCGATCATTTACTCGTCAATACTTGCCTCAAGAGGCTAGTTCCTATATTGATTTGAGTAAAAAAATTTATTCATAAATTTTTTGTGAGTTGACATTTTTGATTGATGAATATGATAATGGCCTTAACCAAAACAAACTTGGCCAAATATTTGGTTAGGGCCGTCATCATATCATCAATCACAGGCAACTACTGACTGAGTAAATGTGGAACGAGCATGAATGAACGAGCTTCAAAGGCAGTAACAGAGATCATGGTGGTTACCGATGGCATTCGGTTGGAGTCAAAAAAAAAAGAAAAAAAAGAAGAAAAACATATTTCTGTAGTTTGGTTTTTGGGAAAAAGGAGTGTTTTTTTGAAGTGGGTAAAAGGGAAGGAGAGATCTTTATTCATGAGTTTTGAGTTGTTTTTGAGTTAGATGTTGCATACTTGCATGTGCGAGGAAAATGTAAAAAGATTGAGAAAGAGGGGCGAAAAAATGGTGTAAAGATGTTTAAGCCATGGAGATTTTCAATTGTGGTGGGAGTGAATGTGGTGAATACATTTTGAAGAGTGTTTTGGATGTTGTCTGTTGCAAGTGTAAAGCTCAAACGGGAGGGTTATTGTTTGTGGTTTGTTTGGTCTTCCCTCTTTCTTCTCTGTACATGAAGAAGCCTCAGTGGATTGAAACACTTGGGATCTGCTCAGTGGTTAGCTTTTCTATCAAGGAGGTTGCAGGGGATCTGCAATTATGCAAGAAGCTGGCAAGCTGGCACTGGCAGAGTACTTCCAATGACATTATTTTTGGGAGCCTTTCTTTATAACTTTCTAGTACACTTTACAGTTTATTTAAGATGGAAATTTGAGCCAAAACAAGTCCCAGTTACCCAGTCTTTCTCTACATAATGTTTCTAGGGTGGCAAACATTATCTAAAGTTAACCAACTTTTGCACAAAAAGTGTCTAGTCAACTAAGAAATACTGAAATAATTTTAAAAGTGTTCTCATTTTGTGGCCTGCGGCTGTGAGTGCAAAATGGATTTGTTCTGATTTGCGTGTTATTGTTGCTCTTTACCCTTCTCTGTATCAGTAAAGCATCAGTTTTTGTATCAGTAAGACCTCAGTGTTTGTCAAGAAGATTACAATTTTCAGAATAACAGCTCTTTTTGTACCTTAAGACTGTATTAGGTAGTACTGTGCCACAGCTGCCCTGAAATGGAAGATTGAACTGTGAAGTAAAAGTTTATAACGTTTGGTAAATGTGACAAATAATAATTTTAACAAAAATAATAAAAATATTAAATTTTTTTCATCGATAACTGTAGTGTTATTGATGAAAGCATCTTAGAAGCCAGAACTAAGGAAGCCAGAAGTACCCTTAGTGTTAATGTCAGAACTACCAAACGTCTTAACCTAAAGGACCCTTTGTGTCAATGCCAAACAAAAAAAACAAAAGAAAAAAACTTTAGATTTCTGCGAAAGAATGTTAGCTTGAAAATAGGAATTTTGTAATCTCTTTCTATAAGAGCTGAATGTCTTGAACTACACTTGGTGGAGTTGAAAGAAGCAGAGGAGAAATCTTTGAAGGAGTCTGAAGATCAGAAAAGGAGATCGCTGACGTTCAAATTAAAAATGAAAGTGAGATAAACATTACTTGTGTCGCTTCTTGTTTCTTCCCATTGTTTAATTCTTATATAGTTGCTCACTAAATTAACAGAGAAAGATCAGCACAATGACTGCTGATGAATACTTTGAGAAGCATCCAGAGCTAAGGAAAGAAGTTTGATCATGTGTTGAGAAAAATCAGTTTTTTTTAAGAGAAACATCAGTTTTTTTTCATATAATATATAAGAATTTGTAATGTAGAAATCATATCTTGAAAATCTAAGAAGATAAACAATCTTTGCTTTTTCTGCTGAAGTGATTTGGGCTTTCAGATCACGATCTGTCATCACCACTCATGTTGCTGAAGTGATTTGGGCTTTCAGATCACGATCTATCATCACCACTCATGTTGGATCACGATCTGTCATCACCACTCCTGTTAGATCACGACCTGTCACCACCACGTCTATTAGATCACGATCCGTCACCACCGACCCTTCCGTGACACCGATTAATTCCAGACTTATGCGCGAAATTTCATTTTATCATTTTATCACTCATAGAGAAAATGTTTCTCACAAAATTAGAGAGAAAATTTATTTTTCTCTAATATGTATAAAGTGGCAGCTCCTCTTTTTCAGAAGAAAATAAGTCCCTTTTTATCTCTCTTTAGTGAAAACCCTAGGTTCCAAATAATAAAAACCAAAAGTTACGTTACTTGCTTTTGTTTTATAAGGGTCCACCTTGTAAAATAACACAAGACGCCTTACACTCAAGCATATTAATGGAGCTCTCACTAAATAATATATTTAGACTTTTAACCCAAATAGCTAGTTATCTTACTTATTAATCTAGTAGTGGTTCAGTCAATTAAATGAGCTAACCCGAGGATCATATATGTATATACAATAGTGGCTATAATAATTAGACATATAATTAAACTAGCCCAATTATTTAATTCCAAATATACTCCACTAAAAGATTGGAACTAACCTCCATATTGTATGCTATGCAGGATAGTGTTCTCGAATAATAATTCGACCCATACCACATCGATTTCTTAACTGCATAATCCTTTGTATCACATCATTAATTAAATCGATATCTCAACTGTTCAATCGATTTAATTACATCTTATTCATTGATACTTACTAGTTTTCTCTAATGATCATTTTTAAAATACTAAATATGTTGACACACTCTGGCTAGAGAATTCTATGATCAAGTGCCGAAAACCCATAAAGAGATGTGTCGTACAAATTCTATATTGTTAATTTATAACTCAAATACTCATAATTGCTCCCACCAAGATACCGAGTAATCTTGATCACAAGTGCGTGTGTCGTGCCCATTGTTAACTCAAATGAAATAACAATTACAATTATGAAATTATAACTAACTAAATATTAAGATTACAGTAAAATCAATGTCTATGAGATTTAATAAATCTGACAGTCATTTCAAGGTTAATTAAATCTCATATGTGATTCAACTCAATATAGTCAAAATACATCAGTAAATTCATACATGAATAAGACAAATCATTCAATGAATTTACTACAATCTAAATGTAAATAGAGCGTCCAACTCTATTTATCAACTGCGAACTAAATTTATTTAATCATAAGATAACTTGTATTTATATCTTTTGTGAATCTATATGATGATCACATAAATACATATAATATGAGTAAACGGACCTTATTCAATAAATTTTTGTAATTGAAAATAATTTAAATATTTTATTAATTATAAAATAAATTAATACGCTTTAAAAGATTACGTAATTTCAACATAATGAAATCCATAATGATTATTGGGGATATTAATTTTCATGCAGACTCTCGAGCTCATCCCAACCATCATGCTGTTTTGGTGCATCAAAATGAAAATAAGCAAAATTTTTTACTCCAATTTGGTTGATTTGATTATCACAAAAAATTCCATGATGTTTGGACATTACTCCCCATAAAGAAAATCATCGTGATCGTGAAAAAAACATTGATTCTTAGAGATTATGATTTGTTTACATTGGGATTATTAGTGCTCTTTCTTAGGCTAGTGTTCTTTTGATGCTTAATTGTTCATGGGATTCATGGGCAATAAGATTTTTGAAGAGTAATTGTGATAATATGCTCCTAGATGTCTGAAAAAGGAAAGTGAAGACTGAATAAAACATCTAGGCAACTGCAAGTTACCTCTATTGGCTTTGGCCCATGGGCTATGAATGAGGAAGAGCCTGTATGGTATTGAATGCCCATTAATTATGCCCTTGTCACTTTCCTCACTAATTGGCAGCAACAGCAAGAAAGCAGACGCCGGTCATTAAAGTACAGAAAATTGCCGTGGCCCGATTTGGGAATTTGCTTGAATGTGTTTTTTTTAATGTTCTAATATATCACCACTAGTTCTCTTTATTGACAATCAGAAATCTCGAGATTTCCTTTAATAATTCTATTACAATACAATTTAAAATTCGACTCTCACTTAATACTAAAACAATTTTTAATTTACTCTAAATGATGAGGAGACAAATAAATTTATACTCAGTTTTTATTAAGAGGCGAATGAAGTCCAACAACTCAAGAATGAAGTCCAACAAGTCAATAGGATACGAACGCATTGGCGGGTTTACTTAAATGTTTTGAAAGCCCACAATAAACCTATTTATTGAAGAGAGATGCTCTACTCTCTAGACCCATGGCCATATGCCCATGTGCCTTGAAGTCAACCATGCAACTTTTAGCTGCGAGTCTTCCGACCTCTAGCAAGAGCATCAATTACGTTGAAGGACCACAGGTAATGCCATTACAATCGCGCGCGCCGTTTCGGTGCCTAAAGCTGATTTTCATGGGCTCCCTCCCCTTCTATCGTATATAGGGATTTTGATTTAGTTTTTAAAAAATTATCTACGAAAATTTTAAAAAGTAGCATAAAATTATGGTTGATTTAAAAAAAAATTAGCCCATTCATTTATCTAATGTTGGTGGTCAAAATTGGGCATTGCATATAGAATGTCTCAAAGTAATATATCGCATTAATCAAATATTCGACATGCATATCCATCAGTTGGTCATGATATGTTTTATTAATTAAATATTCAACATATGTGTCTATCAATTGGGCATAAATCAAGTATTTAAACGTTGATTGCCCATCATTCACTCATGGATTGGACACTTAATATGTTGATAGCTTGATGCTTGTTGATAATTTATAGCATGTCCAACGTGATGGATTACTTGTGGCGATACTCATTAGAGAAGTGTACATCTTTTACTATTAACAGACGAATGAACTACTTTTATAAATTGGCAATAATGTGAGGCGTTTCCATAACGTTTCAATAATCTGTGTAATGGTATACTATTTAAGATTAGGATGGAAATATTATTTTATTCATCTCTCGTAAGCGAATCATTTAATATGGTGTGCTGAGAACTGCCCCCGCAAATGGGTCGATCTCCTTATCTTTACTGTAGCCAGTTACGTGGCATTCTCTCGTTTAAAGATGTAATTGATCTTCAAAATTTCAAAGGAACAATAAAGCTGTTGGTGACTTTTTTAAGAAGTAAAAAACAGTAAATGAAACTGTGGGTGATTATTACTTGTTCTTATTGATGCATCAACATGACATGACAAGACTAGCGGACCACTGATTTTAGGGTCCATGAAAACGTCGTGGATTTTTCGCTGCAATTCCTTCAGCTTCAAACTAGAAAATCTCGAGCAGTGAATTGGCAAAGCATTAGCAGCAGGCAGCAGCGGCAGGAGTATCCCACTGACAGTTGACGCTGGACACGCAGTTGACGCAATAGAATAATAACATTAGGCTCCCTATTTTCTATTTTTTCTCAAATAAAGACGTAACTTAATCATCTATACAAACTAGGTCCCTAGAGTGAAAACCCGATCGAATGACTTCCAAAGCATTGGATAAACTTCGTTGCTCAAGTCCCGGACTCGATGGCAAGGAGATTCCAGTCGGATTATTGGATTAAGGACTTATTTGATATATTGATGCATTCATGTCCTTATCTAAGAAAAATAATGATTTAAGGGTCCGGATGTATTATTCTCACAGTTACTGAACTTTACCCAATACAAAACAACCGCCATGGGCCATGCGAAGCCAAAGCTGTCTGTTGGCAGTCTTGATGATAATTCCACGTGGGCTAACATCAGCTGTCCGTCACATTCACCATCCCCACTCATTGCCGATTCCCACATCATCACTCCACCAACCTTTTATCTCTCATCCTCACCACAAAAAAAGTCCTCTCCATTTTTAATGGAAATTAACAAAATTTAAGAAAAGGTTATGTCTTTAAAATGACTTTAAAAAATGATCCAAAACTAAATATACCCCGTGTTAAGAATTTTCTTTTACATAAAGCAAAGGCATTTATTATCAAAAAATGGCAAAAATTTGCCGACGCAGATGTCTCCATCTTGGTCTTAAAAAGGCATCTATTTTTTCTAACAAGACCTTTTTGAGCTCTTTCACTTGCCAATCTTTCTTGTTTTCTGGTACGCATTTTTTTAAAACTTCTTACCCTCGCGTTATAGTCAAGTCAAGTCACTCAAAAACAATAATAAAAAAATTGTTTCTTTGAAGAAAATTCTTTTACCTTACTTTTTTTTTTTTTTTTAATTACAAGTTCCCAAAACTCTGCACATAAAATTCAGAGACACACTGATCAAGATTTGTCATTTGTTCTATTTCTATCTGATGGGAACTAGTGAAGATCAGTACGCTCGTTTTGTCAACAGTGCTGCATGGAGTAATGGGCATCATGGGAGTGAAACGGAGAGTTTTGGGGATCAAGTGAGGGAGTTTGTGAAGGCGGTGATGGAGATGAGTGTTGAGTTCGCTAAAGGGTGTAGGGATATTGTGTGGCAAAGTTTAGGGAAAGAAGATTCTTTTATGAGGAAGAATTTGGGGAAACTTCAAGGGCCTTGTGAGAAAGTTTGTGGGAAATTGAGATTCTTCAATGAGTACTTGCCTGAAGATAAAGATCCCCTCCATGCTTGGTCTGTCATTTGCTTTGTTCTTGTTCTGGCTTTTGCAGGTAATACTGAGAAGTTTTGTTGGGTAGTAAAGACTTTTTTGTTTTTGTTTTTCTTCTGGTTATTGGTATGTTACGCTGTTCTTTGTTGCAAGTAAATGAAGTAAGTGATTGATATTTGGAGTTCGTAAATGCAATAGTTATATTCGGTTGCTGAGAAAGTGTTTTCTTTCCTTTCTTGGTGGGTGCGGGGTGGGGAGCATTCTTTATTTTGACTTTATGATTTTCTATTGTTTCATCTCAGAAACCCAAAATTGAAGGGGATTTCATACACAATCTGCAACTACGTACCAATATGATATGATATTGGATATTTTTACTGTAACACTTCAGTGATTATAAATAAATTGTATATTTTTACGTAATAAAGATTATCGATATGGCTTGTAATGTATTCGGCAACTGCTGTTGAATCATCTTTCGAGTTTGTGGTTAATCTGCAGTCTTGAGTGTAAATACGGAAGACGAAAATTCGATCCCATCGGAAAAGAAGGTATCCATACATCCTCCCAGTGCAGATCGTATACTGCTTCCAGATGGTAGGTACATGGCATACAGGGAGGAAGGTGTTGCAGCTGATAGAGCTAGATTTTCGATAATTGTACCCCATAATTTTCTTTCATCCCGGCTTGCAGGTTGGATAATCTGTTTGTTAAAAGATTACAGTAAACCCTTCTAGTTGCATTCATTATGCTCTCATCGGATGGGGATCTTGTTGTTAGCTTTGTTGTATTCTTTCTTAATTAGGAATACCTGGACTTAAAGCTTCGTTGCTGGAGGAATTTGGTATCCGCTTGTTGACTTATGATCTTCCTGGCTTTGGTGAGAGCGATCCTCATCCCAGCAGAAATCTTGAGTCATCAGCTTTGGATATGTCCTTCTTGGCAAGTTCAGTGGGTGTCAATGACAAATTCTGGGTGTTGGGATACTCAAGTGGAGGTCTGCATGCTTGGGCTGCTCTCAAATACATTCCAGATAGACTTGCGGGTATGAACGTGTTTTTTTTTTTTAAAGTATATTATCCCTTATCTGCTATTTTCCATGCATAGATATTGTGTTAGCTCGGCTTGGCTTGAATTGGAAGCTGTTAATTGTATGTGTAATTCATGGGAAATGTTTTTGAATTGCAAAACGTCAGTTATAAGCTTAGTTGTCATCTTATGTTAACTAATTTCTTTTTGTAGCTGACTTGTAAATCTGATCATTTCCGTGTATAGAAATGGAAGAAGCTTCCCAGATTTCTCTGTTTTTCAAATTTTGTGTGAATTTTAGACGTGAAGATGTGAATATTACATTCCATCCTACTTCATCAATGTGATCAGTGTGGAAAGGCAGGTTGAGCATTTCCATTGCAAGCCTTACCTATTCTTTGAAGGCCACTATATTCTTCTTCTTGGTACTGTTGATGAAGATCCAAAAGCTTTCTGATGTAGGAGGAAGTAGATATTGAAGTCATTGCTAACATGCAGTGCTCTTATACAGCACATAGCTTTAGTTCATGAAGTCTTGATAGCTTTAGTTCATGAAGTCTTGAAATGAATCCTGTAAAGTGATCAATGTAGAGTTTTCATTAGCAAGTGATTTGATTACCTTTTTGGCTGTTCCCGTGGTCTAACTATGATCATCGTATTCTAATTTACTTGGATTAATAAAGGAAACTAAGATTATTACTATATTTCCAGAAGCAATCATCTCTGATCCACTGTTGATCTGACTTGCAGGTGCAGCCATGTTTGCTCCTATGGTTAATCCATATGATTCAATGATGACTAAGGGTGAGATGTATGGGATCTGGGAGAAGTGGACACGGAAAAGGAAATTCATGTACTTTTTGGCTCGGAGGTTACCCAGATCTCTTGTTTACTTCTATCGTCGAACATTCCTATCCGGAAAGCATGGTAAGATTGACAAATGGCTGTCTCTGTCACTAGGAAAAAGGGTAAGCTTCTCATATCATCTTTTATATCTTAATGTACAGTCCAGTTTTTAGCTTCTCCTTTGGGTTGCTCATGTGATTTGTTCCCATGTACCAGTTGCTGTCTTGCTGATGGTTCTTAAATTTTGTTTGTGGCTTTTAGATTGTTTTTCTTTATCCTATGAGTAGATTTATGTAAAAAGTAGTAATTTTTAAAGCTGGAAGGTATTGCTCAATTAGTCGTCTGTAAATACTAAATAGGCTCCTTTTATTGATCTTTTATGCTGAAATTTTCAAAATGCCAATTAGAAGTCTGTTTGGACTTAAAACCAGATGGCTCATTTTTTATGATATTGCATATATATCCAGGACAGAGCACTGATAGAGGATCCAATCTACGAAGAGTTCTGGCAAAGGGATGTGGAAGAATCGGTTCGACAGGGAAATGCCAAACCCTTTCTGGAGGAAGCTGTGCTGCAGGTGTCAAATTGGGGTTTCAGACTTGCAGATCTCAAATTGCAGAAGAAGGAGCGAGGAAAGGGCATCCTTAGTTTGCTCAAGTCTTTTCTCAGTAGAGCTCAGGATGAATATACAGGTTTTCTTGGTCCGATACACATTTGGCAGGTCGTTGGTATCTCCTTTCATTGATTCCTTTTTCACTGCTCTGTGATCTTCGCTAGTTTATCTGGAATGTCTTATTGTAGTCTACTTATTGATTGTCTAGGCTTCCTTGGTTAACTGACATATATGATGGTTGCATTTACTGTTATCTGATATCTGCAATATATAAATGTCAGTTGATACTCAAACTATGTGTTTTTTCGGGCAAAATGCAGGGGATGGATGATAGGGTTGTTCCTCCTTCAATGACTGACTTCGTGCACAGGGTTCTACCAGGAGCTGCCATGCATAAGCTTCCATATGAAGGTCACTTCACTTATTTCTACTTTTGTGATGAATGTCATAGACAGATATTTACTACTCTTTTTGGAACCCCACAAGGTCTGCTCAACATTACTGTAGAAGTAGATCAAAGTCCCGTTGAAGGTGATAGAGAAGAACGGGAAGAAGGGACCTTTCGTAATGCTACCTTAAACTGAGATACCACTCTTCACTTATATATATAAAATAACTATGTATATACTACAGATATTTACTACACTTTTTGGAACCCTGCAAGGTCCACTCAACATTACTGTAGAAGTAGATCAAAGTCTTGTTGAAGGTGATAGAGAAGAACAGGAAGAAGGGGCCTTTAGTAATGCTACCTTAAAGCTGAGATACCACTTTTCACTTATTTATAAAATAGCTATGTATATACTACAGGTCTGTTCTTACTGGGGAAGCAGAAAAGATTGAGGTACTCTTTTTGTTGTCATTTGGGTTTATTTTGAGGCAATTCAAATTTGTTGGCTTCATGCAGTTGTATCATTTTTGCAGCAGATGTTATTGAAAATGAAAATATATATATAACAAAATCTATGCTCTTTTGGGTTCCCAGATGTTCACTTTCAAGTTAATATCGAAACTGCATGCTTATTTTGATGACATTTTCAATATGCACTTTCTCTGAACAGAAGACAAATAATCATTATTGCCTGAGATGAAAAGAATTCAAGAAAACAAGCAGGTAAATGGCATATAAATGATACTAAAACCATTTGATGGAGCAGAATTCAGAAAGCTTTTGACATTAAACAAAGCTTTTAACATCAAATGGTTCTGTTCCTTTGCAACTGAGGACCCCTCGTTGCATCAACTGGTACAAGCATATGGAAGTTGTCGCCAATGTTACTCCTTCCATGCCCATTTATTCTTCTGTGCGCATTACCATTACCATTACTAGTCCAAGTATCGTATTTGATATCGCCATCCTCTGCTCTTGAATTCCAGCAACCAGAACCCCCTTCTGATGGCGGCTTAACAAGCCACGTAAGATCATAAACCTGTGCCTTGTATAATACTATGATGGTTGTTGAAACCAGAAAATGTACGATCCAAGGACCAGTTGCAAGAATTGCACCGGATATTCCAAATATTTTGACATAAACAACTGACTGGGTATTAGCAGTGGCAATCCGGAACAGTAGAATGCCAGCCAGAGTTATCCAAAGGGAATGGATAATGATTGAGCCGAAGCGGAATCCTCGGCTGCCGGAGTTTTGAGGTTGCATTTTCTTGGATGGGTTGAACGATAGAAAGCTTAGAGATCAGGCTATTGAGTTCGAGATATGGGAGGCGATTCCGGGGAAAGTCTCGAGTTCAAAAATTTGTTAGAGTGAGATTAGGATTTGCTGCTTTTACAAATTTGAATTTATTTTCTTTGTTTTTTCTACTTATCTAATTTTGATGAGCATATTTTTATTAATATAATCTCCTCTAATTAATTCACTTTTTGTTGATGGTGCTTCGCCTGCTTGGCTGCCACCGTTAAAAAGTAATATTTAAGATAAAATATCTTGTTTTTGAAATAAAACAGGGCAGTATTTAAAAAAGAAAAAAGAAATAAAACAGTATCAAGCATTGAGCGAAGGAAATAATACATTTGGGCAAAGCCTAATGTTTCTTGGGCCACAAGAAGCATTAAAGTGTGGGACTAGGGTTTTTGAGTTTCGTAATAGAAGCAAATGCTTTGTTTCTATAGGCCACATCATTCTTAAAGCTAATAATGCCCTCATTTTAGTTATGTATATTTAATTTCTTTTGTACTAGAGTTGAGAATGATAATACTTCATGTTTAACAAGGTGGTTTCTTTAATTAAATAAATTTTTTCATGTGCTTTTTTTTCTTTTGAAGAGTTCATGTGCTTTTTATACACGTATAAGGAGTATGATCTCATAGATAACACTAAAAATAATTTGTGTCACATATATCAAGCTTGAAATTTTATTAATTTTATATTTTTTTAAAATTTTTTTGTTTATTTTTTTGTAATTTATGTCTTTTTAGATATTTACATCTTAATAGAAAAAGTAAACTTTTATGACTTATATATATGAATAGAAAACATTTTAATAAGAAACAAATATGAAATCCATTTTTTTTTATAAAAATAAATAAAATGCCATTTATCTTCGAATATTTTAAAAAGAAAAATAAATACGTCATTTATAAATTCGTATTCAAATTCATTCAGACTTTTAACAAATTTAAATTTATTTTTATTTCAAATAAATAAACAAACACTGTCTTAAACTCATTGAAATTGTTTACGACATTATTTATAGGGATAACAATGAACATCGCTTGCAGCGAGTTTACTATTACCAAATTCATACTCATACAAAATTTAAATTACCGAACCTAACTGCAACCAACTGTGAGTTTTGACAATTATCAAACCCGTAATGGTACCTGACATATTTTTTGCGGGTTTCTATATTTAAAATCACAAATGTTCAATGTATAAATTTATAATAATAACATACAATTTTACATAACATACTCAATTCTAAATTTAACCACTATAAATAAAAAATTAAAATTTCAATATCAATCCAACACAAATTGTTAATTACAAAAATCCATTAAAAAAAATCACGAACTAATATTTAAAAATAATAATTATCATTTCATATTATCATTCAACATAAGTTATATGAGAAGATTTTTATTTCATTCATCACCATTAGCACCCATCCAACACGATTGCCACAGTAATAATTAAAATTGATATTTTCTAAAGGATAGTACTTTTAAATATTAATAATAAAATAATCTATGCATTAAGTTAAAGAATAATAGTTTATATAAATTATAACAAGTATATAATAATCTATGTATTAAATTAAAGCCTGTTAGTGTTTAGGCATGTTGTCATTTGCACATACGTTTGCACTTTATTTACTTTATATATTTGTAGTTTTAAATATTCTTTGATTAAAATTAAAATTAAATTAAAAGTATTTAAAAAAGTTGCAGGATGGTGGATATTCATGCAGATATCCACTGAATTTTTGGTTAATATCAGATCACTCACAATTTAGTGTCTGTTGCAATTTATAATACTGAACATGCTTGTAACTCACAAAATTACCCACACCAAAAGAGTTTCGGCGAGCGGATTTACGTATACCATTGCAATTCTTAATTCATATATGATGTAGATACAATTATAAAAAACAAAGAAGTAAGATAAATATTTAGATTTTAGAGTTATTTAAATAAGTTTTTTTCCCTAAATTATTTATTTAATTTTCTAAATAAAAAAAGGTACGATAAATGTTTACCCGGGCCACGTCAGCAGCAACCATTTTACCAGAATCACACGTGGTGTTCTCCGGATCGCGACTCCAAATTAATCCGATGCAGCCCAACTCAGCAAAACCCTCAGAACGTTCCTGTTAACCCGGTCATTTCCCTCGTAAGCAGCCATCTCATGTGTAACCGATTGTGAGGGACAAGACTCACCGCTCCTTCTACATACCGACTCGTGTGACTTTTCTTATTTTTCAACTATTTTCTCTTCGAAGAGTAATTCTCTATAAATAGCGCCAAAACGAGCACTTCAAATTGAATGTCGGCATCGCAGAGAATCGTCTTCTGCGCTTTCACCCTCACTCATTCAAGAGCCTTCTTCTTGCTTCGTTCTTTGACGTCGTCGTTTCGCTGCTATCTGCCCCTGGCTCGTGCTCGTTCTCTCACTTTCACTTCCTCCGTTTCACCAATCATGCCTTACAATCAGGCAAGCTTGCTCGACCATTCTTCTTGTATAAATATATTTAGCTGTTTTTAGAATCACGTGAATTGAGTTGCTGTTGACTTCATACTTGATGTTAATTAATGTTTGTTTTATGGAGTATTAGCTTACGATCAGAAATATGCCGCTACAGCACTTTTAAAAGTTTTATTGGTTCCTAAAATGTTATCAATTGGTTGGTTGCTTTGAAATTAGCTGAATATGCTGTAGGATGATTGTTTGGTATGTTTTAACTTTGCATTGATTTTGTGTATTGATGAGGATTGCCAAAAGTTTATTTAGTTGTAGTATTTGGAGTGATTGAGCTTTTTCATTTTTTTTTTCCCTTTCTTCTATATTGTTTTCAACATAGTAATACTGGGGACACAGATTCTCTGAACAAACTGATGTGTCATCCAAGTATCCATTAGATGATTGATACATGGAACTGCATGGTTTATTTTTATCAATTACATTGAATGTCGCATTCTAATCCGAGCAATAGTTGCATGACACATTAGTTTATACAGAAAGTTTGTGTTCCTAGCATCTCATTTTGGAATATGATTAAGAATTTCTATTTCTGTAGTCAAGAACCTTGTTGGAATGTATTGAAGACAATAATAGTGTCAATTAGAGTTTAAAATGTTCTTGTGTTGAATGCTAAATTTGAGGTATGGGTTTTTATATGCAGAGAAGAGGTGGGCATGGACAACAGTTGTGGAAACAGAAGCCAGTGAAGGACACGCCATCTTCAGTGGTGGAGGGTGTATCTTCTTCTGGTGCTGAAGGCGTCACTAATGGAATTAGCGGGTTGAGTATTGCTGAAAATGATGGGCAATCTTCTGTTCCATCCACTGGATTTGGGAGTTTCCAACTACCAAACCAGAGTCCCACGCAAGGTCAAAAAGCAATTTGGAAGCCTAAATCATATGGAACAGTGAGTGGACAGACATCTGCAGAAGTAGGGAATTTACCTGCTGATGATACTGCTACTGCAATCAAAGGGAATGCATCTGAGATGACAACAGCCCAAAAAAACAGAATGGATTTAAGTAAATTATCCAGGGGTAATCTGTTGGAAAATTTTACTGTGGACAACTCAACATATTCACTTGCTGAAGTAAGAGCCACATTTTATCCTAAATTTGAAAATGAAAAATCTGATCAAGAGGTACTCTTCTTTGTCCGACTACTTTTCACGTACATAGTCGTTAGTGCCCTGTTTATCCTGGTAAATGTGTCACCTATCAAACATCTGTAGTAGGATATCCTATTTCCGAAATAACCCTTCCCCCCAGCTTTTATTTGGCCATTAGGCAACTAAGAATGTGCTACTGATAGGCAGACTATTTGGCTCTTAATTATTTGTTTCCTTCTTGAATAGTAATTTTTTTTTTTGACCTTTTGCATGAATGTTTATCTTTTATTTTAATTGTTATTTACCTCAATACGTCCAGATTAGGATGAGGATGATAGAGGTGGTATCTAATGGTTTGGCTGCTGTGGAGGTAAGGGGCTTACACAAGCTTATCTTAGTTTGGTATGTTGTATAGCCATCAATATACTAGCCTATGGTCTCTCTTTTTGCATGCACATGAATATAGAAGAAGTCTCCGCCTCTGATGGCTTTAGTCTTAACTCATTCTCATTGCTAACTATTGATATAATTAGAGATTCCAACTTGCTTACGTAAGGAATTTCCTATTTTCCCCTCTCTTTCTACAGTTGATTGTGACTTAAATTGGTTTACTTGGTGTCAATGGTAATGGCATTCAACAGGTTACGCTTAAGCATTCTGGTTCTCTTTTCATGTATGCTGGCCACAAGGGTGGAGCTTATGCCAAGAATAGCTTTGGCAATGTGTATGCTTCTTAAGCAAATTCTCCTTATTTTATTATATTTTAGTTTTTTTTTGCAATGTTTTTTGTCTGTTTGATTTTGCTTTGCGGGAACCCCACAATGTCATACCACTCATCTTATTAAATTAATGGAAAGGCACATTTGATGCACATGACAGAATTCTAAATTTTGGTGACAGTGGCTGCTTGTGCTGATATAACTTGTTAAATGGCCGTAACATTGTGAGACATGCTTTAGATCAACAATGTAATATAGAGCAGCGATGAAATTGTTAAATAACGACACTGGAATTTTATGTTCAAACTTACCAGATAATGCAACTAGCTGTCTATCCCCTTTTTTTTTGTACAAAGTTGGTCGAATTAAAGATGCTTCAAGGTATTCAGACTAGGTACTTCTAAACTGCATCACAATCTCTCTCTCTCTGTCCCCTCCACCCCCCACTGAATGTTTCATACATTCACATAATTCAAAAAAGTATTTCAATTTATATCATTATTATGATATTGCATATTCCAATCCGGTTGGATACCGGAAAAGTAACTTTCGTTTTAAACTGCAGATACACTGCTGTTGGTGTATTTGTCCTTGGACGGATGCTTCAGGAGGCATGGGGTGCTCAAGCGCTTAAAAAGCAAGTTGAATTCAATGATTTTCTTGAGGTAGCATTCAATTTCGATTTTATGTAATAGATGATTGCGAACAAATCTTCGCAATCATCATTTTGAAAAACTTGAACGTTTTTCTGGGCGCTCCAAGGTCTCTTCTTGATAATTTATTATAAATGTATAAAGATGATTTTATCAATAAAGTATAAGTCAAGCTGCTTTGATAGGTATGAGATGATTTTTGATTCTGAGTTTGGTGACCAAGGTTACTTTTAAGTCACAATATATTGTGTCCATTCTGGGCTAGTACAGCTTTGACCAGCTAGGTTATATTTCCTGTTTGAACACAGATTTTATTCTCATAAAATGATGAAATCAGTTTTGCCACATCTTTTGGCTTCTCTTTTTTGATCAAGATACACCCATATGGGCGACATCCCTGTAAATACCCTCATAAACTCTGGTACAATGTACTTTTCGTGATTGAGGGTCTGTCATCATCCTCAGAACCCTGATGGCCACCTTCTCCCTTCTTTCAGAACATTTCTAAGGTCATCTTCCAAAAGAGTCTTTCCTCAATTATGTGATAAAAACCAGAGTAGATGCTTGAAACCTGGATGTGAAACATTCAAACATATACCAATCATACCCTGTCGAGTACTACACTACCAGAAATGAATCTTCTTTGCTGTTTATGGCCCTTTGTGAGGGTATCATTCTATTTTTGGTTATTTACCTCTTGCTCCGATGAAGAGAGTGCGTATCTGGCTCAATTGGAATGCTAACCTGTTCAGGTCCCCTGTGTTCTTGTATCTGCGTTCCCTGTGGCATGATTGATCCCTTTTGCAGGACTGTATGATTTATGATGATTACAATGAACTCTATTTCAAGTCTTAAAAAGGTTGATTTAATATTATTCTTTCAGAAAAATCGTATGTGCATCTCAATGGAGCTGGTGACTGCTGTTTTAGGAGACCATGGACAGCGCCCTCGAGAAGATTATGGTGAATGTTTCTTTCTCTTTTTCCTTCTTCAAATTAGAGTCCAATATGCAACTGTTGCACATCATATTGAAGCATGCAGTGTAGAGAGAGTTTATTGTTGGACAATAGACTGAGGAAAACTCTGTTTGCATTTTAGTGCTTATCTTTCCTTTATGTTTTAATTAGTATTTTTGGTTATGACCGTTGTGAACATCTGTCCTAGAGTTATCAAAGAAAATATGTTCCATAGCGAAGCAAGAAGTTACATGGTGACACATTCACGCTTGAAGCCATTGCTTTATTTGTTTAACTCTTTTTTTGACCCCTGTTATAATGTGAGCTTTTATTGTTTATTTTTCACTTAGGTTATTACCATTATGCTGTTTTCTTTATGAACGTGTGTTCTATATTTTCTTTTTGGCATGATTGAAGTACTGTCACAGCGACAAAGACAATCACTTGCAGCATTCAAACCCATTGTTATAACAACATAACTATTTCTTACCTTCTTCTTTGCTTTAAGCAGCGGTGGTGACTGCAGTCACAGAATTAGGAAATGGGAAGCCAAAGTTTTATTCTACTCCTGAAATAATTGCTTTTTGTCGGAAGTGGCGTTTACCAACAAATCATGTGTGGCTGTTCTCAACTAGGTGATGATTGGGATCTCCTCACTTAGATGACATGATAAATGTTCTGAGTAATTTGTTTTTTGCAAGTAATTGTTTATTTATTTTTATATTGCTAATATTAGTAATTGGATTCTGTGCTTGTGTTCAACCTCCTTATTGCCTTTGCAGATACTCCAATATTTTCCCTTTTGATATGCATACATATAATTCTTTGTTGAAGAAATGTGACAAGTTTCTGATTCTTCTTGACTTCTATTCAACTTTAGACTATTTTCCGTCATCTCAGTAAACAATTGATACTTGTTTGAAAAACCATTCCCTTTTTTTTTTTTTTTTTTTCCCTTTTAATATTTTTGCTCAGAACTGCATCCTGATTCTTAATATGGTTAGCAGGTTCTGATGTAAATACGAAATTTGCTTCTACCCAGGCTGTCATGTGATTGATTCTCTCATTCTAGCTCTGTTAGGTTGAGAAATTGATGTAGTGTGTTTGCATTTCACTTGGCCACTTTATGTTTCTAATATTAGGAGGAAAAGTAAGTTTGCAGAAGTCTGTAATGCTAAATATCAGAAACTTACCTAGAAAAACAAAATTTGGAATTACCTTTTGTTACAATTTACTTGAAGTTTTTGGATGTGGATCATACATATAATCTCTAAATTGTTTGTGCAAATCTATTATGAGATAGGGCCAGGATGATGCATTTTTATGGTTTAAAAGGAAATATGGAATATTTCTGGTTTTAGCTCTCCATAGTAACATATCATGTCTCTTATAGGGTGCCTATGGACATTCTGTGTTCAGCCACAATCAATTGGCTTTAGTTCGATCTTATTAAGCATTACATAGTGGAAAGTTTTACTTATTGTATCTTGTTAATCTTCCTTTAATGAAGGAAATCAGTTACTTCATTCTTTGCGGCTTACGATGCACTCTGTGAAGAAGGGACAGCAACTTCTGTTTGTAGGGTTCTTGATGATGTTGCTGATATCTCAGTACCAGGTTAGGTTTTAGACTGCATTATTAACTTCAACTTCAGTGCTTCGCATTCATGGGATTGTTTCTCAGAGGAAAAAAAGAAAAGACTTCTTGAGAACAATTTGGGGGGGTTGGGGGGAGGGAATTTAAGAAGAAAAAGAGACATCAAAATTCTTCGTATTGAATTAATGTTTTGTTTATCATTTGCGTTTTCATTAATGTTTCAGTTTTTTCATTATTAGCTATATTTATAATGTCAAATTTTTGATTGATCAGTTGAATAGTTTCTTTTCGTCCTTAAACTTTAGGGTTCGTTTAGCACATTGTATTGGATTACATTGTATTAGCTTTATTGCATTATGGTTCGTTGCATTATTTTATAATGCAATACTATGTTTGATGTAGTATAGATTGTATTATATAAGATAATATTAAATTATAAATTTTATTTTATTTATTAATGTTGAATATAATTGTTTTATTTTATTTTATTTTATTTTATTTTTAAATTTAGTATTTTAGTAAATAATAAATGATTAAACAAAATTAAAATACTTTTTTGTATTTAAAGTAAAAAAAAAAATTAAAATGATTTCATGTAATGAAATAAAATAGTCATTTATTTATTAAATATTTATTATTATTTAAATTACGTTTTCTATTTAAATATAAATGTAAATTAATATTCAATAAATTGAAATTTATTAAATAAAAATGTTAAATGATAATATTTAAAATATAAACAGTGTTTTAATGCCATACAACCTAAATACTACCATCATTTTTTTTTAATACACATTTCATTGTATTGGTCACCTTTTTAATGCAGTACTATGCAACTAGAAATTGCAGCCAGCGTGGGTTAGCATAGGAACAGTGTTTTAATACAAAGAAATACGGTGTAATGCAAGCTGCCAACGGCACCCATAGTGTCAGTCCTAGCAGCATAGGGTGAAAGCCTTTCTATCTTAGATGATTTTGCTGCTGTAAAGTGTCAAGTTAACTTTTTACCTATTTACAGGTTCTAAAGATCATATTCAGGTACAAGGCGAAATATTAGAGGGTCTCGTGGCTCGCATTGTTAGCCATGAGTGCTCACAGCACATGGAGGAGGTCTTGAGAGATTATCCTCCACAGCCAGTTGAGAGAGGTATGCTAGTTATTCCTCCTGCAAGCTCTTTCATTTCACTTTGATTTTCAAACCTTTATAAATATGTATATTTGTAAAAGCATCTAGATCGAGTTCTTTAACGATCAATATTAAGCATTATGTGAACTGCGATTGTAAATTTTAGCTTCAGGAAATCAGTATTTTTGTCTGAAGATATGAGAAGGACTTATTATTATTAGGTGGTAGCAAATATAGACGAAATCTGCTGCAAGTTAATGCTGATTTTTATTTGCAATCCCTCAAAGAAACTTTTTAGTTCCTATATATTCTAATTGCCTACAGCTGGAGTAAAATCCTGATGCTGTGAAAGGTTGAGTTTGGGGGGAGGAACCCCATCCCAACTCCAAACCTAAGGGGGTAAACCATCCTAGACCTTACCGTTTGAAGCAGGATCCCAATGGTACCTGCTTTGATATTTATAGATGCAATCAAGCCTGTCTATTGTGAGCATCTAAGCCAGGCTATGCTACAGAATAAGTAAGATGGGTATCTTGGTTCAGGATTGTCTTCACTTAGTTGGCTTCATTCTTTTATTTATCTCTGCCTGTGTGTGTAATGTCAATTTGCTTAATCTATGGAACTCCTGTTTATCTTCAACATGTTCATTAGAATTGAACTATCTGTTGTATTTCAGCTGGCCTTGATTTGGGACCAAGCCTGAGGGAAATTTGTGCTGCAAATAGGTCAGATGAAAAGCAGGTAATGTGAGCTTCTTTCAACATGAAATGCTGCTGTATTTAATGTTGAAATTTTATGTGTGACGTTATAATTAGTTCACCTGTGAACTTCAATTCCTTGCCTATTTATTTTCTTCTGTGAAAACACTTCTGCAGCAAATAAAAGCACTTCTTCAGAGTGTTGGCTCATCTTTTTGCCCTGACCATTCAGATTGGTTTGGAGTTGAAGCTGGTGGTACCCATTCAAGAAATGCAGACAGATCTGTTCTTACAAAATTTTTGCATGCTCATCCTGCTGATTTTTCAACCACTAAGTTGCAGGTTAGGCCATTATCTGATTAAAATTTTCTATTGAGAAAATTGTCTCTTTATGAATTTCTAACATTAGATGAATTTTCAAGTGCAATCAGTTTGTTTACATTGATAACTGCTTATGCATTGAAAGAAATTTTTGAGGTTTGCAGGTGGGGGGAGTGTTTCAGTCTTATGGGATTGTGTGGTTATAGCTATATTTTGGGTCCTATGGATTGAAATTTAAAAATTTTTGAGAACAAAGTGCTGGAGGATTTCATATTCCTTCGGGACAGTTAAATTGGGATTCCTAATGGGCTTCTTTATTTTGATTAATTGGGAGGCAGCTACAGTGTAATCACTTTATAGAATGTATGAACTTAGAGAATTTGTAGTTTGACCTTTTCTTTCATTTCTGAGCCCATAAGAAAAAAAAGAAGAAAAAAAGAAAAAATTGCTTATGCACTGTCCCCATGGCTTGTCAATCGTTTACTGCTTGATCTTTAAAGCTAAAACTAGGTAGTTGCTTCTTCTTATGTTGGTGTTGGACAACATATGGATCTTCCAGTAGTCGATATTGCTGTGTTATGTTTGCTAATTGCTTCTCATCTTGCAGACTTCTAATGTTACAGACTTGTTTTCTTTGTAATTTAGGACCCTATGGCTCTGCTCTGTAGTAATCATCTCTATTTCTCTTTTTTTCCATCTTTCTTGTTCAACCAGGAAATGATTCGTTTGATGCGAGACAAGCGTTTCCCTGTTGCCTTTAAAATTTATCATAACTTCCACAAAATCGACTCTGTTTCAAATGACAACCTTTTCTACAAAATGGTCATTCATGTCTATAGCGACTCTGTTTTTAGGCGATACCAGAAAGAGATGAGGTATTGTTTAGACTTATGCTATATTTTGTTTGTATATGACCATATTCTCTTTTTGATCTAGAGCATTGTGTTGGTTAGTCATTTTGTTCCTGTTGAATATTCATTTGTATTTCCTGATTAAGAATTTGTGATGTGTTTCAGGCATAGGCCAGGCTTGTGGCCATTGTATCGAGGTAAGATCTTCCACTCTTTATTTGGAGAGGATCTGGGTAGACTTTATTAAACCTACTGAAAATCTATTGAATAAGAGTTTTGTTTCTTGTCAGGGAATTATTTCTTCATATATTGTATGTGGGTTTTACGTTGACTCTCTGCATCTGTTCTCTTCTTGGTTATCTTGCAGCCATGTAACTATGTTTATAGTGAATAGTGGTTGAACTAAGTGTATGAGAAGTGGACAAATTAGTGACAGAGATAAGCAAGCAAGGAAAGCAAGTGACATGCTGAAATGTCATGGAAATAAGTGCATACATGGCTCACATGGAAATTATAATAATGAATAGAACAATGAGATTGACAATTATGGGTTGAATATGCAGTGGTAATATCATAAGACTTTCTTAGTGCCAAATTTTGAAAAAGATAATGGTACAAATTCAAGATGTTTTTGCTTTAGAGAGTACCCATTATTACCCCCCGAGTGAGTATGGCAGTTTATTAGAGACTACCCATGTTTGTAAGTCGACAAGTGAATGAATGTGAGGTTAATGTGTCTGCTATGCTGGAAAACCCAGAATCCCAACTTTCTGCGCTGGATTTAAATATCTCTGTATATTTCTGTTGTTTTTGGCATGTGAACCAAAAACAATATTGTCAAGTAAAAATGCTTAAAGAAATGAATCCTATTCCTTCTGCAACCCAATTGTTTTCCCTTTTTTTTTTAATTTTTATTTTTGGTTCAATCTTCTGGGGATCCCTCTGAAGTTTAATCTGATCTTGAGGAATGTTATGGCCCAGAAATCAAGAATGCAATACCCTGCAGTACAGTCTATCTCCCTGCTGACATGCTGCAGCATCTGAATAATTGGAATTGCAATACCTGTTTTTATTTTATATGATATATAATGCGCAATTCCTGCTCTTTTGAGCTTCCTATTCCTTCTTTTTCATGTGGGGAAAAATTATATGGACTTGTGTAAATGGTTTTCTATCACTTCTTATGTTTACCCAGGTTTCTTTGTCGATATAAATCTATTCAAGGCAAACAAGGAAAGAGATGCTGAAATTGCCAGAAACAATAATCTGGAGAAAACTGTTAGTGGTAATGGTAGCGTGACAGGAACAGATGGCTTGGCTAATGAGGATGAAAATTTGATGATCAAATTGAAGTTCCTCACTTATAAGGTACATTTACTTCCTGAAATTGAAAATAAAATAACTGCATTCAAAGGTTGAAGATTATTGTGGTTTGTGAGACTTTATTTTTACTTGATGGAAATGGATTATTTATTGAAAAATTATGTGTATTAGTAACTTGTTATAGTAGAGTTTTCTTTCCAAATGATTCCCATCTCTATCTGCTGGATTAAAAGACCAGATCTTTTGTTTAACATCTTTTACTTTGTGATGCATCTCCAATATTGTAAACCAGAATCAGTCTTATCCAGTTCTGTGGGAAACTGAGTTGATAGATGGTAACAGGCACTATGCACATGTTCCTGAAAACAATATTTTATTTCTGATGAATACTTCTGCTCATTTCAAACCCACAATTTAACTTTGAATAAGAGTACCAAAAATATTTCATGTCATACTCGGGTGTTAGAAGTCTCAATATAATGAGTTTTCCCTTTCTATCTTTAAACACTCTCACACAGAAAGAAAAGTGTAAACATCTGTCTATGGTTGCATGCATATTTTTGGTTACATAATAGTTGTCGGACAGATCATAAGGATGAATTCTGTAATTATTTCTAATCTCATCATGTTTTGGAGTTTTTGGTATTGATTTCTCTGCGAAATACAGTAAAAATCGGAACTTCTATGCTTAAAACACTTCTTTGAGAAACTTTTTCTTGTTGGAGTTAAAACATACTGTGTCAATTCTTCTTGTTTGTTGTTTCTATGATAGTGTTTTCACATTCTATTTCGGGAATACCAATTTCTAGGAGAAGTAAGGATATGATAAGTAATGATAAGCAACCTATGTAAGTTACTGTTTTGGAGACTTATGGATCAAGCTGAGTCACAAAGGGCTCATATTTTCTTGATTAAACCCCCCCCTCCCAAAAAAAAAGAAAAAATCAGATGAAAACATATGGATCAAAGATGAATTGTAAAGGGCTCAGCTTCCTTTGTAAAAAAATTCTTGAAAAGGATAATGAATAGCTATTGGGTTGTGAAAATGAATATTACATTTCTAGCCTGTTTGTATCTATTATACTTTTCCAGAAATTTATTTTCTTTTGGTTGGCCAAAGAATTTTTAGCTCTCATGTTTCTTTGTCTACTCTTGTCCACAGTTGAGAACATTTCTCATCCGAAATGGCTTGTCAACTCTTTTCAAGGATGGTCCTTCTGCCTACAAGGCCTACTACCTGAGGTATGGATGCATTGTAAATATAAGTTGTGTTGGAAACCTGAAAAGCAATTTCAAGAATGAAATTTGCATTATGTATGTACATTGTTGTGGCCATTTCTTTTGGGTGAGAATGGATAATTGAACAGAGTTATGTTGCTGATATGGTCTTTCTACTTGGCTTATAGGATCTATTTGCTTCTTTAGACCTGGCACACACGCATGTTATGTTATTTCTGAATCAGGAGAATCAACATTGTTTAAACTTTTAATCTGGTTTCTCATAAATAAGGCCTCTTTTTATCTGGAAGGGGTGGAAAAATATTAAAGAACATCTAGTGTTTCCTTAACTGGAAGACATGTAGCTTTCTCTTGATGGATTTACATTTAGATCTCCTAATTGCTAAAAAATAATGTGATGCGGCCAAATCAATCTCCCCTTAGAAGTTTATATAAACTGTGGTGAATGGTAATAATAGTTTACACTGAAAAAATATAAAAGAATATACATCCAATTTAGGATACTACCTAATTTATACATAATTCTGGGGCCAACAGTTTCGGAATCATAGAGATACAATAAATTAAATCTGCCACAACAGAATCGGAAGCTTCATGATGGGAAAGTTGACAAAATCTTTGACATAAACCAAAGACATCAATTATGTTACTGTTGAGGCAGCTTTACTGCACTATACTGCTTCCGCTGTCTGGTAGTGGTGGTTTTTGATCATTCAGCCTTAGTTATATGATATTTTATTATGAAATCAATTGCTAATAAGTGATATATCGTGACATTTAAATATCCCAGTGATGATCATAGTTGTCATGAAGTTACTATCACTACTTTTCAAGAGCATTTTGGTATTCTTAACTGATGTGATGCCCGTGCATTTGATCTTATATCTGTGCTATTTGTGCATGAGACTTCAATCCTAGCTTTTTTATTGAAAAGCGTACTTTGGCATTATAGGCAAATGAATATTTGGGGCACTTCTGCAGTAAAGCAAAGACAACTTAGCAAGATGCTAGATGAATGGTAATTTTAAAATAATTATTTTGCTAACTGTTTGTTCCTTTCTGCTTTTTAGTGTTTTCTTGTTGAACTAGATTGTTTTGTTGTAAATGCTTATTTTTAGGGCCGTGTACATACGGAGGAAGTACGGAAACAAGCAGTTGTCATCATCTGTATACCTTACTGAAGCTGAGCCCTTCCTTGAACAGTATGCTAGACGCAGTCCGGAGAATCAGGCTTTGATAGGATCTGCTGGAAACTTAGTGAGGGCTGAAGAATTCCTGGCTGTTATTGGAGGAGGCAGGGATGAAGAGGGTGATCTTGAGACTGAGCGGGAGTCACCGCCATCAAGCCCTAGACGAGCCAAGGATGAAATTCAGAAAGATGAGGGTTTGATAGTTTTCTTTCCTGGTAGGAATTTCTGCAAATTAAGTGGTGTCAATTTGAGCATAGTAAACTTTTTTAGTGATTACGGTTTTCAATTTAAGCAGTACATCATAAATAATAGCTTGTAAAAATTTTGTGGATTGGAGGAATGAGGTTATTGGCTTAGGTTTGTTGAGTCTTGGGGATTAGCTATCAATTCGCTGTGTTGCTTTGATGATCAAATAAACAGGGTGTTTGTGAGGGAAACACCGCTAGTCAAAATAAATTCGGGGAGTTAAACTACAAACTTGAATAAGCCTGATATATGAAAATGCAAAGCTTATGGAAAGATTTTGTTGTATTTGAATCTTTTATGATACCAGACCGATTGGATGCCCTTGAAGGTTTTCAATTCAGGCTCATACTTGGTGGAAAAAATACTACTGTTTGATATTCTGGGAGTTTTAAGGACAAAATTTGTTGATTTTGTAACATGTTCAATAAAAATATAAAAATATATTGTTGACTTCTCTTTCTAACTTGTCTCTAATGTTTTTCAAGACAGTTTTATGGGTTAATTATGTTTTATTCATTTTTCATAAATTTCGGGATTGTGGAACTGTCTGGGGTATAAACATTCTGATTTTGTTCTGTATTTTTGGTCGGTAGCCTACATGGGGATGTATTTTGTTGCGTTTGATATCTGCATCATTTTTCCTTTCATTTCAATAATAGTATTTTGTTTCTTTTTTTTTTAAATCGTAGCGAAATTTGGGAAACATAAAAATTAATCATGTAAATACTTGTCCAACAAGTTTTTCTGTCCATCTACAATTTAGTTGCTTTGAACTTGAATGTTTTGTTATCTCTTTTCAGCATCGTGGAACTTCAAGGTATGTCTTGATATTTATTGGTTAATTTTCATTTTCAGGAATACCTGGTTGTGCTAAGTCAGCACTTTGCAAGGAGTTACTAAATGCACCAGGGGGTCTTGGAGATAATAGGCCCATCGATACTTTGATGGGGGACCTTACAAAAGGTATAATAAATTGTGCAGAAAATGGTGCAGTGATGTGGAGGATTAGGGTGGTTATTGGAACTGAATATTTTCTGCAGATTTAATTCAATAATTATGTGACTGGATTTGTTAAAAATTTTGTAGGGCTTTTCCTTTACTATAATTGTAAAATAATCTATTTGTAAATATTTACAGGAAAATACTGGCAGAAGGTTGCTGAAGAGCGCAGGAGAAAACCATATTCTGTAATGCTTGCAGACAAGAATGCACCAAATGAAGAAGTCTGGAGACAGGTGATGTTGATTTGCCCCAAAAAGAAGACAATAATAAAAAAAAATGTTTTACAATAATAAAAAAAATGTTTTTTCACCAACTTCTGATGGAAATCATGGTGAAATCAGAAAAAGGTTTCTAATTGAGCGGGAGTCCTTCCAATTTCTTTGCACGCACGTTACATCATATCCTAATTCATGCAAATAGAATAAGAGAGAGGGATTTACTGTTTCAAGGAGATTGACCTTTTATTCAATTACCTTGAGGGTGATTAGTCCAACAAAACAATGGTTCTTTATTATTTTTTGTTGATTGATCTGATAATAAATTCCTACCTACATATATCTGCAATCTTGACTTAAAGGAGAAAACATCCACTAACTCAATTAAGAGATTGTGGGCATAATTGCTGTTATTGGAATATAGCAATTGATTTTTTTTTTCATTTTTAATTGATTGAAGTATGTTATCTGTTGTAAAAATTAATCCTCCTCTCGAAAGTCTTTAGCATTTAACACATGCCTTGATAAAGGCTAACAGGAAATTTCTCAAAATCATCAATGAGAAATTTCGGATTAGCCCACTCATGAAATGGCAATCTTCAAACACATATTTGTATAGACATCATAGAAACCATCAAATGCATTAGAAATACTAATCAATAATCAATAAAAAGTACCACTCTGAAAGGAATTTTTCCCCCCTCGAATAGATCTGACAATGCAATCTAATGTTGGTGAACAAAATGTTAATTTTTAGTTCCTCTTTTATCAATAATGGAAATTTCCATTGGAATCATTGCAATTTTGAGAGTTTTTACAGAATATTTGGAATTTAGGAGATGATGGATAATGGTCCGATGTCTGTTGGTTACATGGCTGGTTGGGATGTTAATTTACTTGGTGACTTTTAACTTTTGACTGTTGATCCATGACTCATTGCAACAAAGTTATGGAGAAGTGGCAGAAGAATTTTATTTTGTCTGCCGTTTTCAACGAATGTTCTATAAGCATGTCAAATATGACTTGTGATGACCCTTAAGTGCTTGTGCAGATTGAGGACATGTGCCGTCGCACCAGAGCCTCTGCAGTTCCTGTTGTTCCTGATTCTGAAGGTTGTTTTGCTTTTCCTTTTTATAATTTTTGTTAATGATGACATATTCATAAACTTGTGCTTTTCTTCCATTATGGTCAAGATTGCTGACCCTCTAACCTAATTATTCGAATTACAAAAGGCCATAACTGAAGATTCAATTAAAATATTCATGACAGACATGTTTTCCCTTGTTGTTGGCTGATAAGATGTTCATTGAAGTCGTAGGTCAAACCCTATTAGTTGATCTTCAATTTTTTCTGTCTATAATTGGTTTTATGAGAGGTCTACTAAGAGGATGAAACTTTAGAAAGAAGTGCAGCGTAAATCATTGTGATTGGAAGGTATGAGGTACTCTATAGTGCTCTCTGGATAAAAACACCTGCAACCAAAATGTTCAAAGAGTGGGAACGGGGTTTAGGTGGGGAAGAACATATTATACTTATCTTCATTTGTTCACTATTTTAACACTTGGCGGTATTGTTGCTACTTGCTCTAAAACTAGCAATTACCTGTTCACTGCACAACTTGAGGCATGTAGAATTGTTCTTTTATAGCAGACTTCCATTAATTTTCTACTAAAGCATCCAAGTTCCAAAATGCTCCTACTTTGTGTATAAGCTACTATCAAATGGTTAATGCAATTTGTTTAAGGTTAAAAGTGGTGTTGACCATTGATGTTTTATTTTCAGGATTTCACCTATTAATTTCATAGTTCATATCTCTGCAGGGACTGAGTCCAATCCATTTTCTCTCGATGCATTAGCTGTTTTTATGTTCCGTGTGCTTGAAAGAGTTAATCATCCGGTATTTATTTATTTTTCTGTTCTTAATTTCAAACGTTTACACAGATTTTTATCTTGAGCTCTGCTTCTAATGCCATTTGAATCCAGGGGAATCTTGACAAGAACTCTCCTAATGCTGGTTATGTTCTGCTAATGTTTTATCACCTTTATGAGGGCAAGGTATGGTGTTTATTTCTTCCAGAAGTATAATGTTGACATGCCTGTATGAGAAGGAATGCCTGGCCTTATGCTTTCAATTTTCAGAGCCGTAAAGAATTCAATGGTGAATTAGTTGAACGTTTCGGTTCTCTCATCAAAATGCCATTGTTGAAAGATGATCGGTGAGGATCTCTCTCCTAGGATACTTGCTGAAACATAAAGTCTGCCTGTTTTTTTCTTCACTTTTGAAAAATTTTGATACCAGTAATGATAAGGATACAACTCTTATACAAACTTTTTCTTTATAAATTGATGAGCCAATACATAATTGGTTGGACAAAATAATAAAATTCAATGTAATTATGATTATGGGTCTGTGTGAAAATCATCAAACCGATAAGTGTATTGACACATCAGTTTTAAGTTTCTGCAAGAGTTTGTATGCCTGTTGACATTCCATGGCGATGCTTATTTTTTACATCATTTCTCTTTTATGTCCTCGTACATCATAGATGCCGTTGTTTGTTTCTACAATATCACTGTGTAATTGACTCATTCTTTCCTCTTTGCTACCGTGGCCCTATCTTCAGCAATTTGGTCGTGTCAAGTCTGTAGACTTTTCTTTGTTCACCTTCTCGTGATCTCTGCATGTTTTTCTGTTTCTTTATGCCCCTTGTAGTGGAGAGATTTATAAGGCAGGGTTTGGCTAATGTACAGATTTGTAAGGATGTGGACTTGAAATCTCTTACATAAACTTGAAGACATGAGTCCCTGAAGCAAAATTTGAAACCAGATCTGTACAGAAGTGGACTCACATAATGAATGTTATGCAATTCTTTTATCTTCTAGTTTTGGCTTGCACTTATGGCAGTGATCACTATGGTCCTTGAATGTGCAGGAGTCCTCTGCCTGATCATGTGAGGTCTGTTCTGGAGGAGGGTATAAGCTTGTACAAGCTTCACACAAGCAAACATGGAAGGTAATAATCAAACTTTAAATAAATGTGATTAATTCTTATGTTTCTCATCATAAAAATATTACACAGTAATCTGTTGGGTAATGTAAACAAGTTTGTCATCTTCATTTTTGTTCATCTTGGAAGAAGATTTTGTATAGCAGCACTGCTTGCCCGAGATAAGAGTTGTTTCTAGCCTGCACATACCAATCAGCTTAGTTCTTTTGGTGTTCATTAATTACATTTAAATAACAATCTTGGTTACGAATTGTTTCAAGAAGTCTGCATATGTCAGTTACATGTTTAACTGGAGTGGCTGGGTTTGCTTCAATTTTTCCTGTTATGAGCCATATAAGCCATGTTGTGACAAGTTATATGTTGCTATGACTTCTTGGAAGTGTCTATTATGTCTCCTCCTAGTTGCATTCTAGAATTCCAACTCGTAATAAAAATAAAAAACCAGTGTCAGTTTTATTGTTCGTTGTATCTACTTTTGCTTTTTAAGGGAAAGGAGTGGAGGATTTGGGCTATTAAGATTTGTTTAGTCCACGGATTCTTACAATCCTAGAAGTGAAAAATTATTTAGTATAGTGATATATCTCAAATATTGTTTCCTTATGTTTTATTTCATGATTTTCTTATATGCAAAAAGAAATCAGAAAATTTCTATTCTTGAGTAATATTCCCGAGTAAACTTTGTAGATAAACCCAACAAATATTCTCAAGTATTATTCCTTTGAGCAAACTAAGCAGACAAACCCAATAATTGTAATAAGTTGTGATTCCTTTAATTTACTTCAACATAGTTTCTCATTTAACCTTTCGAGTCTGTTTTCCATTCTACTTTTAAATGCCATTTTTAGTGCTTCCATAATTACTTCTATTCTGTGCTTAGATTGGAATCCACCAAAGGATCATATGCACGGGAGTGGGCTAAATGGGAAAAGCAGATGCGTGAGACTTTATTTGGCAATGCTGACTATCTTCAATCTATTCAGGTCAAAATTTTTATTTCTATCCTTTTTAAATATAATGGATTCAAATAGAAACGTGTCAAAATTGATCAATAATATATATACAGTTGTGATCTGTTAAGGGATCCTGCACTCTAACTAATGTGCGAGATCCCAATTGGAGCCATTGGATTTGTGAGACTATCTTTTTTAAATAAAATGGGTTTAAATAGAAACATGTCAAAATTAATCAGTAATATATAGAGTTGTGTTCTATTAGGGAATCCTGTACTTCCATAGAATCCAATGGCTCTTAAAGTCTGTACATGGTATACGTGTGTGTGTGTGTGGAGTTGTGCTCTATTAAGGGATCCTGCACTTTATTTTTTTACTTTTTTTTTTTTTAAAGTGTGGGATTCTAATTAGAGCCATTGATTTTTCATTTTAAAATCTGCACATGGTGAGCTTTATCATGAGCAGATTTTAAAATGGAAAAGCGATGGCTCTATTTAGAATTCCACACTTCAGAAAAAATAGAATACAGTGTGGAATCCCTTAATAGGATACAACTCAATTTAAACACACACGCACATATATGTGCGTATGTCTATATCTATCTATAAATATCTATGACATTTATTACCCTTTTTTTCCCCTTGTTACTTACTATTTCGTACTTGCTATTTCCCAGGTTCCATTTGAGTCTGCTGTCAAGCAAGTGTTGGAACATCTAAAGCTTATTGCCAAGGGTGAATATAAGGCACCGAGTACTGAGAGGAGGAACTTTGGAACCATTGTTTTTGCCGCTGTTAGTTTGCATGTTACAGAGATCCAAAATCTCCTTGAAGAAGTAAGTTAACGGTTATGCCCATTAAGAAGATAAAAATGCATGTATTTTTTTCCCCCAAATTACTCTAGCGTGAGAGTCTGTTAAAAGTCTCCAAATGTGAAATATCCGGCAGATGACCTAGGTAACGACATTTTCTCTTAACATGACCTTACCGATTGTGCTAAGGTCTGCTACTCTGCTATCAGGGTTCTGCTGATGCTGACATGCCTTGTCATATTGTTTGTCTGCAATGGCAAGGAGTTTGATTTAATGTCCAGGTTTTGAGGGCAGGTCAATACAATTTTATGTTGCAAAGACTTATAATCATCGCAGACTTAAGGCATCTTAAAGCCATGACATTTTAACTAGAAATTAACGCATCTCTTATGGTACTTTAAGGGGATAATAAAAATGGACCAGGCCCTTAACTAAAGATTTGGTAGGCTGCAGTTGTTGTTGGCAGATTCAAGGGTTATTTGTTTTTGGCCCACCTTTTTGACCCTTTCTTCTTTCATCTGTTTTAAGCAGTTGGCTGGCAAAGATCCGACCATTGATCTCTTTTTCAAAGAGAAGGACTTGGAGCATAACCTGAAGAAGGCCCATGTTACTCTTGCTCACAAGAGAAGTCACGGTGTTACAGCTGTAGCTAGCTATGGACCATACGTCAATCGAAACGTTCCTGTGGAATTGACTTCTTTGCTCTTCACTGACAAAATGGCTGCATTCGAGGCTCATCTTGGTTCTGTTGATGACGAAAAGATAGTTTCTAAAAATCAGTGGCCCCATGTCACCATATGGACTGGAGAGGGAGTTGTTCCTAAGGAGGCAAACATGTTACCACAATTGCATTCAGAGGGCAAGGCCACCCTCATTGAAATAAATCCTCCTTTTACTATCTCGGGCACACTGGAATTTTATTAAGTTTTTCTATTCTTTTTTTCCCTTTTCCACTTGATCTGGGTGATGTAGACTTATATTATATATGCCCATAGTCACAAGATTTTGATGCTCCTTGGTAGAGAAATTGCCGATGATGAGGATAAATGATGATGAAAAAGATATTTTGTTCCTGAAGAAATTGTGTATAGATTGGTCTGAGAGGAATAATTTATGATGAATGATTCTGTCGAGAACTTTTCTATGCTCTTTCATGGAGGCTTGAAGATACGTACATTGCAATGACATTGACGGAAAACATTTTGTGCTGAATTGCTTTGCAGCGGAGAGATTTCTCTTTGTACTTCCTGAACAACAATTTCTTTTTCTGTTTTATCAGATTTGCGCTGTTGCCAGTTCAGCGTTTTTGCTGCTTGAAATGAAGTGGAAATTAATGGATCGTGCGCTGATCAAAAGTTGGATAAGAATGTATGGTGAGATCAATGGATTATACATCATCATTTATTGTCCACTCGTCGCATCCCTGCATCTAGTAACCAGTAGACCTAGTACAACAGCAGCTTTATGATTTATCTTAACGTTCTCTCGTTCTTTAGGAGCAATCATAAACAGTCCTTTCACGGTCACTTGGGCTAAGTTACTGAAAAAAAGGAGCTACTTCATGTAGTTTGCAGAAATGCGACACACAAACCTGATGTTTAGCTTCAATTTGAAATAAACCACTTGACCTTAGCCCAAGTGGTTAGAGCCACTTTCTCACAAGTGTGAGGACAGTAGTTCGAGCCCCCGTAAACGCACTGCAGAGGTTTAATTTATATTTCCTTTCTTGGAGTCCCAGAGCTCGAGTGAAAACAATCTTTCTCCCAATATAGGAGTATGACGTCCCTCGAATATTTAAGAGTGTTTAAAATCTGAACGGTGTCATATCAAAATTGATGTAAAACGGGTCTCAGTAGTACTTGTATACGATTGTAAATATCATGAGCAATATTCTCCTAAAAAAAAAAAAAAAGTTTCAATTTGAAATAAGTGGGCACAAGAAGATACCGTACCTGCCACTTTCTTATTTTCAGTGACAACGGTTGTGTTTGTATCAGAAACTAGAACTCAACATGTCCAACAATAATAGTAAGCACGTATATTGCATCTAACGCAGTCAATGTCTTCAGCAGTCGCCCTGATTAAGTTAGCATCTCCAAGAAAACGAAGCTAAGCAGGCCATCTATCAGACAGACTGCATTACTCCATAGCTAGAGTTGGTACGAATGCCATTGCCTCACCATCAAGAACAAGAAGCTCACCATTCTTAATGCACTTGGTTGAGAATTTTACTCTAAACCATACAATGAAGAACCCAATTAACCGGCTGTACTAATATTCAAACAAAATGAGAAACTTCGTTAAGTACTGCAAACTTACAGGTATCTCTTCTTCATCTCTCTTACATTAACAGCTTGTACCTGACCAAGAACTTCATCTCCAATATAAACAGGCAACCTGAAATGCAAGCTTTGGGAAACATACACAGCTCCGGGCTACAAATTACCGAACAAATAAGAAGTCAGGTATCCTTTGGGGGAGGGATTGCTTCTCTGACTTTGTAATTGGAAAATGAAAATGAAACATGTTAAAAGGAATTACTAAAAACAACAGTCATCAGGTAAAGCCTTCCAAGAAAATCACATCGTCATACTCCCCATCAATGCAATAATGTTTTTCCAATTACTAGTTTCAACCTCAGAAAATATGCATTGGTTAGCAGTCAGCAATGAATTAAACTTCTAACCTTTAATTTTTAGTTTTTCTCCATTCATGCTTGCCTCTTTCATACAAAACAAAAATCAGATGTGTGGTGCCGCTATCAATTTTTCACTTTCCGTCCTATAAAATCAGCAGCAACCATAATACTACACATGGAAATGAAGAGAAAGAAGAGAAACTAACTGTAGGACTTACAAAATGGGAGGAAATTATCTGAGGAAACATTGAAGCAACAAGCATCCCATGAACAAGTCGATCATCAAAGCCGGCATTTCTAGCAGATTCAGAATTGAAATGCAGAGGATTGGAGTCATGACTTACTTTAGAATATCCAACAACATCCTCACTGGAGAATATCCTTGTTTGTCTCAGGATGTCTCCAGTTTTAAGTATGCGAGGTTCTAGGGATGAAAAGTATCTCAACAAGGGGGGTTTAGCTGAGAGCAAATTGTTGATCAACATTCTTTTACCACAGCTAGAAGGTATTTTGTCGTCAGATCCAAAAGAGACAGGAGAAAGTGATTCAGCAGCTTATAATTCAGATGGAAGAAAGGCTTTTAACAAAGAATTAAGACGTTGGATGCCTTGACAAGAGACGGGTAACCTGATTAAAAATGCCGAAAAAGCAAGGTTATTGTATTTTTTTTTTTTTAATTCAACTGCAACTTACAATATATTCTATCAACAGTTTAGCATCAAGTATTAAAACCGAACAAACAAGAAAAACTAGTTCAGGTTTGGCCAGCATATTACATATCAAGCTTAGTTTTTCTGCTGGTATATTAAGCTTCATGCAACTGGATTCAGTATCAAGTTTCAAACCCCACAGCTCATTCTCACTCTCACCGTACTACCTTGAGCCCCTATCAGGATAAACCTCCTTGCAAAACAAATAACACCAAGTCTCATCAACAAACATATTCATTAATTAGTACCTACGCAGGTATGCCTTCGAATATTTCATATACCTCTTCCAACTCTTGTATTAATTTGAGCTTCTTATTTCACAAAATTAACCTTTGAAATTCCTAAGACGCACATGGTTTATATTCTATGCATTATAATCCTCATCATCATCCAGATACATGCTCCAACAGAAGCTGCCCGTAAAAAAATTGAAGACATGTTGACATGTTGAGCCAGCAAAACAGAACAAGGTCGCCACCAGTATACGAAGTAAAAAAAATGAAACCCCTTACAAATTCCACGCTAATGCAGTTTCATATTTCAATTGAGTGTGAGTGTGTCTGTGTCATTTCATCAAACATGTGGCGAGCAAATACACCCAGTTGCAATCCACTTCATTCATATAAAACTTTAACATAAAACAGCAGAACAGAAGCACGAACTTGAAGCGTATGAGACGCAGCAGCTTACCTCAACGCTTCGGTTTGCCAGAATATGTGATGAGAGACAGCTCGTTTTGGTTAACTGCCTTTTAGCATCTTTCTTAGCTCCGTTCTGAGTTCGTTTATATTGTTCTCTTGGTTGGTGAAAAAGTTTTTTTTCATCGTGATACGTACGCCCAATCAACTGGCTGTGCACTTGACAAAAGAGTGCAGACTTTTTGCTCAATTATTTCTCAACTTTTAAGTTATTTACAGATGATGAACCGAATGACATTCAAGGACCAAGGTTTTTTGAATCTGCCTCAGCAAACATTTTTAATCAAGAGTTCTGACAATCCTGAAAAGTGGAAATAGCAGCACGTTCTTGTTTTTTCACTATAAATTAAAACCAGTCATACATAAAATCATCCCGCAGGTCTGCAACATAATATAATCTCATTATTCACTTCATGAACTAGCCAAATTATAATTGGAGAAAAAAAAACCCATTTAAGTTGTGATGCTTCTTACATGGCCACATCAAAGAGAAGTTCAAAGAAAACTACATATACAAAAACAAATTCAACCAAGAACTTAACACATCAAATTCCAAAGACGAACATGCAAGCAAATGTGAAATATTAGGAATGTATAGACGTTGAAATGCATGTTTGCAGCTGTTGTGCTTTTCCTTGATTTTGAAAGTATAACAGCTAACGTTCACCACCTGCTAAACCCTCTAGGATCCGGGCTGCCAATTCCTGACCCAATCTGTCAAAGTTGCAATATTTCTAGTGATGTCCTCAATTGTATCACTCTTCAATGCCAGAACAATATCCTCTGGGTAACTTTCTTTCGCCTCCTCCAGCAGAACTTGAAAAATTTCACATTGTATATTGTTTGTGAGCTTTGCCCCAGTGTAACCTCTGCCAAAAAAGTCAATTCGTGAGAACTTGAAAGAGTAACTAAGTAAAACTAACTGAAATAAACTAGTTATAAACACCCAATATCAGCTACCTCTTAGTCAAGCGATCATACAATACAGAATTTTCAGTTTGAAGTACAACCACTCGATCAAACCACCGTTCAGGAAAGAAGTCACATCCGTGGTAGTCCACAATATTTCCACCTTGTTCCATTATATCCTCTAGTTCATCGCACACCTACAAAATCCGCACAAGAACAAGTGATGAATGATGCCCTTCCTTCAACAATCAATCGAAATACATATGATAAAGCAGATTCTAAAAACAATGATTGCAATTAATCAGTCAGTTTAAAATTTCCCTATTAGAAGTTGAAAAACAACCACTTGCTTAAGGCTCTATTCAGTATTGATCTCTAGCCAAAATTGTAAAGTGTTTAGTAACCACTTGCAACTGTGGTTGAAAGCTAAGTGATTTTGCCTCATAATTGTTAGATGAAAAATTATTATTACCTTACTATTTTGTCAGCATTTATTAATTTTAAAAAACACATTTCATTATAAACGTTTGTTTTGCGTTTAGATCTTTCATTTCTCAATGGCAACAACACCTCGATGCTAAAGGGTGCCCAAATCCCATGCCCGAAATTTATTTTTAAATTTTCATTCCGCTTTTCCAGAGGAAATTTAATTTCTACTCAATGAAATTTATATTATTAAAATAATTTGTTATAAATAAAAATAACCCAGAAATGAAAAAAAAAAGGAATTCGTGAACTATCAATTTTCAGTTTTTGATAAATTACATACACCGTAATTGAATGGAAAATTAAGCACACTAACAAATTTAAAACATATTTTATTCAATTCAAAACAAACCAAAAAGCTAAATCTTAGCTCAAGATTTTTTTCCGAAAAAAAAAAAAGAATACCAGGTCTTCGTTGATGACGTGGCAATCGAGCTCATCGTCCCAGCCGTCGTGTAAATTTTTTTCTCTGACCAATTCTCCGATGTTAATGTGACGGAGTTGCGTTGACTCTGCCAGAGCAGTCGACATCGTCGTTTTACCAGTTCCCGGGGTTCCGGTGACTAATATATTGGGTCGACTCCTCTTGCTATCCTGCACCATGTTGTATATTGCGCACTCCGCTCTTGTACTTACTGAATTTCAGAGTTTTCCGGTACCGATAAACCCTAGTTAGCTGAGACTTAAGAGTTATGTGCGTATGCCGAACTTCGGGCTTAATTTATAAGCTAATCCCTAAATTTTGTTTAAAATATGAATGAGGCAATAACTTTCCAGATCAATTAATTAAGTCCTATAATTTTTTGAATTCTGACTTCCATTACACACTACAGCCCTTCAAGCTTCACCGTCGGTGATGATCATTCTTGACGCGAGATTTGGTACTTGGTCGTTTGCAACGAGAATCTCTTCTCAATGTTTGAATTCACAATTTGCCGAAGATAACCTCACACTGCTCTCTCTAAACAAGCAGAGTTGTAACGTCTACTGCTTTTTCAAGCTGATTCATGTGCATACAAAAACCAGTCAGAGCACGCCGGGAATTTTCCTGACGTAAACCCTCCAACACTCAAATTAGCAATCTGAGTTTACTATAGAAAATTTCAGCCACTGGTCTTGTGGCTTTACAATGATTTCTAAAATATTGAAATCTCTATGGATTTTTCTAAGGCTCTTTCACTGGAATGTCCTCTGAAATCCCTTTTAGTTTGTTTTTAGTATTTTTGTCCAACCCCTCTACTTTCGTTGATCGCCTCTTTTATAGCCCTCTTCAGAATTCCGCTTCTCTCGTTCACATTTGCCTTCTTTTCTCCCATGTCTGGTTTCCGGTCATGGATGCTTGACTGTTGCGGTTGAGAGAGTTTCGTGCCTGGATTTTCGGAGAGTGGCGATTGTGGCTGAGTGGGACTAGTGTCTTGATTTTTGAGGAGTGGCGCAAGTTCTGACAACTATTGTAGGGTGAGTCTACCGACCTCGGCTCCAACATGAAATAACTTTGGTGCTTAGCAAAGGATCTTTGCCCGTACCATGATTCCCAACAAAGAGCCTCCTTGTCAACGAGCAGGAGTCTTCTGCTCTGGATGACATGATACTCGTCATATGTGAGCAGGATAGGTCCTCGTTCAGTACAACTGGTCTCGTCATTATACACCCTCAAACAATCATTAAAATGATTAATGGAATATTGATTTTTCTATTTCACTGTTATAATAAAATAGCTAATATTACCCATAAAAATTCATTAAATAATGAACTTGTTAAGATTTTGATAACTAGAATTACTAATATCGAATTTGACAATTAGGATACAACTTGTGCAATGTTGTTAATCGAGACTCGAGAGTAAATGAATGAAAAATATGATCTTGTATGTTGGTCACTGTGTAACAAACAGTCTACTACATCAGTCAGGTATATTGGCATCACCTGAAAATTTAGGACTTTTATGATTAATCTGAATTTAATATGAATCTCAGGGGCTTCGCTTCAAACTACCATGCAAATTTAGTGCTCTTTCGTGTTTTGCAAGCAAAACTATCTATATGTGAGTTCCTGCGTAAAAATTATCTCAACGAACTGCATTTTTTTTCACTGAACATGGTAGAGCAAGCCCTAATCTTCATCATCTCTCTCTCTCTCTCTATATATATATATATATAATTTTTTTTTTACTTTAAACTCTCTCTCTTGCTCCCATTTTGAAACTAATAGTAAAATTCTATATATCCACGCTCTTTGTACGGAAGTTTGCATATCACGGTTTGGATTAATATATTTTTTTAATTGGATGGATTAATATATTTTGTTAATTGGATAGATCTATACACATAAGATGAATTAATTCTGTAAATATATGTTTTTTCTTATGCGAAAATTTATTAATTAGTTTCTTTATTAGCTAGACCAAGGCGTTTTAATTAACTTTGATGATTTGTCTACCCTCAGTTGAGAACGTTTCTTATCCGCAATGGATTCTCAATTCTATCGAAGGATGGTCCCGCTGCTAACTACAGGGCCAGCTACTTGAGGCAACAATATTGCAGGAAGATTTTCCTTAAAAAAAAAAAAAAAAAAATTTGATTAATTATCTTCTCATGTCGATGCGTTTGTTGCAACTCCTCCTATAGGGTGAAAATGGATGATTGAATTTAGTTATGTTGCTGTTGTGGTCATGTACTTGCTAATGCTTGAGAATCACACTAATCCATATTGATTTTAAAAATATTAAAAATCAATTGTTTTCAATTTGTCCCTAACAGGGGTCTAGAAAGATTTGGGGTATGTTTGGATTTGAGGTGTTAAGGATAGCTGTACTGCGATTAGATGGTAATGATTAGATGTCGAGTGGGTGTTTGTCACTGCAGGAAAATGAGTACATTGGGTACCTCTTCAGGAAAGCAAAGATCACGGCTAGAAATTAAAGATGCTATATGAATGGTAATGCTGAATAATATTCTTTTGCACGACCTGATTCGCTCATTTTCTTTTTACATTTCAGTTGGTGTGGTTAGCGAAGGAGGTAGAAATGAAGAGGATGATCTTGACACAAAGCAGAGGGTCGTGCTGCCGCCCCTAGTCCATGATACGGTTCAGAGAGATGAGGGTTTGATGGTTTTCTTTCCCACAGGTAGAGCTTTTGTTAAAATTGTTAAATGCGTCCATGTGATAGCGTAACAAAGTACCTTTTTAATGATTCTTTTCAATCCTTTATTGAATTATGCAAAGATGTGGATGGGGAACTGCTTCTCTATTTAAGCTGCAGTTTGATGTTACTATGAAAAACAAGAAGTGATTTACGCTTCTTAAGATTTGCCATATTAATACAAACCTGCAGCTTTTATATTTCGGATTTTTTGAAAGCAGACTTTGCTGATTTCTTGAATAACTCGTTACAGAGGTCTTCGTGAAATTTGGAAAAATAAATCAAACTGTCTGTTGATACTAAAACTTATACCAAACGTTTGTTTGCCCACCATTTATTTGATTTTATCCGTTTCTTTGATTTTCTTTTCTCACAGAAAGTTTTTCACATAAATTATTTAAGGGACTAAGTTTTAAAAAGCCATACCGAATGTAATGCTATTCGTGTTTAGCAATCAAACTATCTAGGGTAAGGGTCAGCCCCTTAAATTTCGGGTCTGAGTGTAGAAAATTACAAAAAAGTTATCTCAACTAACTATTTTCACAACCCTAATCCTCGTGTTCTTTTTTTTTTTTTTTCATTTAACACTCGAGATCTGTCTACACATCTTTGTATCACTGTATGTTGATCAGGGTTTAAATTTTTGTTTACTGAATGGATCAACACGTAACGATGAATTAATTCTGTACTTACTTGAAACCGAGAAATTTTATTAATTCTTTTTTAGCTTGAACACTTGTATCACGACCTAAGTATATCAATATCATTGGTTCTAAATGGGTGTATAAAATGGAGATGTTAAGAGATTTCAGGCGAGATTAGTCACCAAGGGCTTAAAAAACTTGCTGGAATTGACTTTGAGGAGACTTTCAGTCTTGTTGTTAAACATACAACCATCCACCTTGTGTTAGCTTTGGCAGTGATTAAAAACTGGGTAATGAAGTAGTTAGATGTTCAAAATGCTTTGGTTCATGGAATACTTAAGCATGCAGTCCATATTTTTAACCTTTCATGTCCATGCTCAGATTACACCTATTGATATCATGGTTAAAACCCATAAATTAATCTCTGCTGCCAAGTGATTTTCATTGTGGTCCAAGGAATGTGCAGCAACAGATTCAAATCCAGTTTCGCTTGATGCATTAGCTGTTTTAATATGTCCCGTGCTTCGAAGAGTGAATCATCCAGTATGTATAACTATGTACTACGATTGTCATGTTTGCACTCGAAGAGCAAGGCCCCCACTTTGAAATCAACGTTCCAAACTCCAGCAGCCATATCGGAACAAATTCATTCCTTTATCAGGATTACTTTTCATTGCTTATCAAGGGGGGGAAAAAAAAAGGATTACTTTCTATTGGCCTTTATTTTGATCCGTTTTTTTTCTCATTTGCAATATACATATATGATGCGGCTGCTTAATTGTGTCTTATATAATAAGAGTGATATATTTCTAATGCATATGGTGTGATCAAGAAATTAGTCTTTAAACGTTTCAATAGTTACTTGAGTTTTTAGATCACGTTGCAATTTACAAGTAACAAAACTCCGTAACAATTTTTTTAGGGCTTAAGTTTGATAATCAAGTTATGATGCTTTCGATTTTCAGGATAAAACTGTCAAGGAACTGAAGCATAACAGAGCGATCGTGAAATGATCTATAAAGTTGTGTGATGTTACAACCTAAATTGATTATTTCATCCTTTTTCTTTAACATCATATGATATTATGGTTAACTTTTCTTTGTTCTACTTAATCTTTTTCTTTTCTTTAGGAGTTAATAGAACTATAAACTCTTGCACAAACTAATGTGGCATAATTCAATGGATTGAATTGAATATCTCTTAACCTAAACGATTTATTTTTATTATTTTATATTTTGATCCAATCAATAAATTTTTGTTTATATAAGAGTTTGTAACTATATCATCACTCTTTCTTTAAGCATCAATCCTCTTTCAGAATATGGCATTAATTAGAGCATGAATCCATAGTTTCTGTTCATATGTCAAAATACAGTTAGACTATTGCATCCCTGCAAAATCCTCTTAAAACTCATTTTTCAATTGTACTTTACTTAATACTAAAAATAAACATTCTTTTCATTGATAAATCTTTTAATATATAGTAATTGTCTTACTTTCAATTTTTATTTTTTGGATACAGAAATCAGTCAACACTCGTAATTTACAGAATCTTTACCTAGAGAGAACACTATCAAACCCTCATCTTCCTAATATTGTTTCCTTGTCTACTTGGTGCGTGTCTGTGTGTGTTCCTGAAGAAGCAGACCATGATTTCACTTGTTTACAACACCAAATAAAGATTAATCTTTGTCCTTCACTTCAAATTTTCTCTCCCGACAACACTTAAAAAACTCCAGCTTCTTAAAAACAAAAGCAATCAATTAAACAATAAATATTTTAAGTGTGTGCAAACTAATTTTATAGATTGAAGAGAGAGAAAGAGGGAAAAAATTATATCTATGCAAGTAAAATAAATCTAAAAGGAAGTATATTATTTTAGAAAAAAGCCCGTGAACTATTATTAACTTAATAATTTCCCTCTCATTCTTGTTGAGCAAGCAAGCTACGAGTTACTTATATATCTACAAATTAATTTTAGAAAAAAAAAAGTAATTTTCTATGCTGAAGGGTAAAACCCTAAACCCTATCCAGCTCCTGCTGAAAAATAAAATAAATTGCCTTCCGTCACAAACTCGCAATCACAGCATTTATTGAGAGGTTACTTGAAATAATATTATTATGGTATCTTCTTTAATCTCTTCCACAGATTCACATTTTACCTAGTAAATGATGATGCTGTGGCTATAGCTAATTAGCTTTGTGTTTGCTTGTACGTCCACAGCTGAAAACGTTTCTCATCCGCAATGGAGCGTCGGCTGTTTTCAAAGATGCTAACAAGTTCCTGAGCCTGAGGTAACTTTTATTTTAATTTCATTTGCAGTGTAGTTACATATCAGTGTTACTATTTTAGGAGGCTTTCGCCGAAGCCTTGTCATTAACTCGGGCATTGTATTTTGTAGGCAAATGAGTACATTGGGCACCTCTGCTGTCAACTACGATACAGTTCAGATGGATGAGGGTTTGATAGTTTTCTTCTTAGGTGCGGATGTCTGCAAAATTCATTTTACTGTAATTTATTTATTTATTTTTTCTTACGAGTTCATTAGCTCTTTAATTTAAGGCCCATGGTGATTTTCAAGTCAGGCTCATTATTTTTTGTGGCAAAATCCCACTTATGAACTTGCTAGAAAATCAAGATCAATAATAAATCCAATGTTCAATTTTATTAAGGATCTAAAATGATGGTATATTTCGACAAAAGAAAAATAAAAATTTAACGTTTCAGGATTTTGACGTTAAATGAACGAACCTCTTGGAATTTTGAAAAAATGGAAAGCTAAGTATGTGAATACCCAAATAATTGTCTTTTCCAGGAATGCCGGGTTGCGGTAAACGTTCCCTTTGCGAGGAATTACAAAATGCACCAGACGGTCTTGGAGATGGTAGGCCAGTCCGTTATTTAACTGGTGGCCTTACGATGACAGGTATGATGCATTATTGCTACTTGTTTGCAGCAGTTATAGATTTCCCTTGGCTTTTTCCAAACTAATATAACCATCAAGCTATTTATTCAACAATATTTATAGGAGAATACTGGCAGAAAGTTGCTCATGAGCGTGCAGGAAACCCAGATTCGCTAATTCTTGCAGACAAGAATGCAACAACAGAAGTCCTCCCTGCGGTAAACGTGCTTAATTTTGACATTTATATGGACTGAAGAAAAATGGCCACCCAGCCTTTTGGGAAAAAAAAATTATTTTTTCCTTAAATATGCCTCCTGATGGCCCTTTCCTGTTTATGCAGATTGAAGACATTTGCCGCAACACCAAAGCCACTGCAATTCCCATTATACCTTATTCTAGAGGTTCACTGCAGTTTCCTTCTATATATACTCTGCTTAATTTAATGGTGGACAAAAAATTGCATCTATGGTTGAAAAATTTGTGAGCATTGTATGTAGCACCTGATGCAGCATATGAAAAGCTTCTTTAATGTCTAGTGATCATATTGTATTGTGGTCCACTGAATATGCAGGAACAGAATCAAATCCATTCTGTCTTGATGCATTAGCTGTTTTCATGTTTCGTGTGCTTCAGAGAGTTAATCATCCAGTATATATTCTTCTTCTCCTCTTCAATTTGTAGTGTTCTTGCAATACCTTCACTTTAAATATGCAGATAGTCATCTCATTTATACTCTTGTTAATGATATATGAATATATAGGAAAGTCTTGACAAGAACTCTCCAATTGCTGGTTATGTCATGCTTTCATTATACTGCCGTCATGAGGGCATGGTACGATGGCAATGCTTTCAGTACAAGAATTTTCTAGACATAAATAAATAAATAAACAGCATTGTCTTTTATGAGCTCTTTTGCGTTTAATTTTCAGCATCGTAAAGCATTAGAGGGTGCATTGCTTAATCGCTTTGGTTCTCTTGTCAAAATGCCATTGTTGAAAGCAGATAGGTAAGGATATACATTTTCTAAGATTCTTGGGTGAACTGTAAATTAAATTATGGCCTTTCCCATTTATACATCTCGTTATGCTGGCCTAGACTTTTCTCTTGTCTTCATGTACATTGATCCTCATTTATGTGTTCTTTTTTTGTATCTATTCACTATCTAATAAGATTTTTATTTTTCAGAGGGATTATATTTTTATTTTTCAGAGACATTATGATGAACATTATGCAAAATTTTCTTTTAATCACTGTGTTCTATGTTGCTTAAATATGTGGGGACCTCTGCCTGATGATGTGAGGTCTGTTCTAGAGGATGGTTTAAAATTATATGAGCTTGAAAAAGTGAGACAAGGAAGGTAAATATAAAACATTACATGCACACACGTGTTCAATACCATTTCACGGCTTGTAAACCTTGTGCAGTTCCCCCAGTTGGGTTATTTGGACTTAGTTCGGTATTGTTTTCTAGTTTGGTATTGTTATCTGGCAATTATGACTTGTAAGCTGCAACTTGAAAGTGTTTGATAAACATTTACAATTATAGTTGGGAAATTAATAAGTGATTTTTATTATTTAAAAGTTATATTTATTAAAAATATGATCTTCTATTTCACTGCCAAAGCTTTCCGTATGCAGCATATGGGGCTTAAAAGTCATAGCACCACAAAAATGAGGTAGAGCTTAAAATAGTACAGAGAGCAATTACTGAAAGTACCAAGGAAGAAAAAAAAAAAAAAAAAAGGGGGGGATGGCAAGGGATAAAAATCTACCCTTTAATATATGATACAAGATTGGATGCATAATAAAACTCCCTGGATTAATCCCCTGCGTTTTGTGCCTTTCCTTTATATGGGTTAATAGCTTGCAAGCTTCATACTTTCAGTTGGATGTTGGTTAAGAAGTTGGATTTGCAGTCAAGATTTCTCTTGTTAATTAGACTAGTGTGTAGATTATCCTAGATACAGTTGTTTGTATATACATTTTAAATATTTAGAGTACCATGCTATATGTATTTAGATGGGGACTCACCAAGATTTCATATGAGGAGGAGTGGGCTAACTGGGAAAAGCAGTTGCGAGAGACCTTATTTACCAATGCTGAGTATCTTCAGTCTATTCAGGTTAACGTCTTTTATTTTTAGCCTCTTAATTAGCTTATAAATTAATTTTATGAAGTTCTTTTAATACTTGTGCCATAAGAGTATATACATATTAATTAAACATTTAAAATTGGTTAGTAATTAATTAACTGTTTGCATTTTTATTGTTATTTCTCTGCAGGTTCCATTTGAGTCTGCGGTCAACCAAGTGTTGGAACAATTAAGCCTTATTGCCAGGGGTGAAGATGAATTAGCACCAAGTAAAAACCCAAGATATTTTGGAAACGATCATTTTGCCGAGCTTAAGTTACTTAATGCAGATATCCAAAGGCTCCTTGTTAAAGTAAGTGAATGAATTTGATTTAATTTATATTTCCTAGGAAAATGTTTGGTCTCTTAATTTATTTATTTTGTTGTTAAGCAGTTGGCTTCGAAGCATCCAAAAATCGATCTCATTTGCAAAGAGAGAGACATGGAGCGACACCAGCAGCGATTTGCTAATATTAAACTTGCCTCCAGTAAGCCTCATGGAATCGCATCTGTAGCCAGTTATAGAGACATCGTCCTAAGAAATGTACCTGTGGAACTCACTGCATTGTTCTTCAACGATAAAACGGCAGCATTGGAAGCTAAAATTGGTTATGTCGATGGCAAAAAGATTGACTCCAGATACCAATGGCCCCGTGTTGAGGTGTGGCGTGAAGAGGGAGCTTCATATCAGGAAGCCAACGCTGACGATTTGCCACAGTTGCATTCGGAGGGGAAAGCAACCCGTATTGAAATCAACCCTCCGGTAACCATACCCGCGAAAGTCCATTTCCTCGGGCTGAATTTCATCCATTGGCCATCACAATTTTGCGTTGCATTGCTCTGATTCTTTTCTCAAGTTTTCAAAAGACGAAATCTTTGTTACTGTGGAGTTTGAAAAAGATTTTGCATATTTGGGAGAGACTGTCAATCCCTTGCACTCCTATACAACAAATTATTACAAGAACTTCTGTAATATCTTTATATAAACTATTATTGAAATAACATTACTTGCTAATTACATTTATTTTAATGTTGTTATGAATACTTCACCAACAACAAAAAAAAAAATAAAAATTTAAAGTTATAAATAGTACATAGTAAATTTAATTTCAAAATTATTTGTATTTTTTTCATTTTTTTGGTGAGTTAAAAAAATATTTATAAATTATTTAGACAAAAAATAATTTAAATTATGAATAAATACTACATCTTGCAAATTACTAGTTACATTCTAACATTTAAATCCAGCGTTCCCATTATTGATTCTACCATATTCATCCCAACATAATAGAAATTTTCTTTTATCAATTAATTAAAAATAAAAAAATCTATATTTACTTAAAACTGTTACGTATTAGCTTCAATTAATTTTTTTTAATTAAATGAGTGATAAAATTTAAAATACTTAAATTTAAGAGTCCATAACAATTATATTATCAATATTATAAAAATTTACACAGCATCACAAACAAAACCCTAGTGTATTTTCTGTAATTATATTTGTTAAACCCAATTTTAGCCACCGTCTACTCCAGCGTTAGATGAGTGTTAAAAAAATCTATGAACTTAAGGCCTGTTTGGGACTGCTACTCTGCGGCAGCGCCAATCGGTAGCAAATAGGCCATTTACTTTTGCAAGCCCCAGAAGTAATTTTAATAATTTTCCGCTCTATTTCTTGTTCAGCAAGCAACATGAAAAAAAAAATGTTTTTATTTTATTTTTCAAATCATTGAAATGTTTTAAGCTCCGGTCTGACCCCAAACCCTATTCCAGCTTCTGCTGAAAAAGAAAATAATAATAAATAAATAAAGAAATAAATAAGTTGCCATCATCTATTAGATTGATCACTTGAAGTATTACAATGGTACCTTCTTTAATTATCTGTGGCTACAATGAATGTCGTAATTATTAATTATTTTTTTTGCAGAAAATTTATTAATTTCTTTTGCTTCGCCAGAGAGTATTAACTGTGAGGATGGTGATTCTTTGTTTGTTATTGTCCACAGTTGAGAACGTTTCTTTTCCGCAATGCGCTGTCAGTTCCCGGCCACAAGCCTTATCGGTACTTGAGGTAAGGTTAATTTGCTGTTGTAATGGATGATTGTTATGATTATTATATATACAAGTAGCATTGGTTTCACATGTGTTGTTTAATTTATCGATGGCACTTCGATGAAAAGTTTTCATATTATTTTCAATGCTGTAGGCAAATGAGTACATTGGGTACTTCTGCAGGAGAGCAAAGAGCCTCTGTCAACAGCGATACTACTGGCAAAAAGCCGTTCGTGGTAGTTTTTGTTCCAGGTAGAGACCTTATTGGGAGTGGCATCAATTTCTGCATAGTAAACTTACAATGATTTGTTTGAATTAACCTAAGAGATGAACGGAACGTTTTCCTTTTTTTTTTTTTTTTTTCCATTTTTCTTTTAAGGTGACGTCTACAAGGCCCAAAATGATTTTTTGGCCCCCTATCTCGCCCAGCAAAGACTCGCTCTCGGCAAGGATACAGTTCACAGAGAGGCGGGTTTGATAGTTTTCTTTCCAGGTACAGACTTATGCTTATTGCAAGTAGCATCAATTTTAGTATACTAAATTTTATAATGATTTGTTTGAATTCTTTATTGAATTAATCCAAGAGATGAATGGAATTTTTAGAGGGTGGGTAAAGTTTAAATTGATTTTTTAGCCCCCTATCTCACTCAGGATGACAGGATTTGAACTCAGGTGGCTAGTCAAAAACAGCTGCTTGAAAAACCATTTGGTTCAAGTTCTTCAAGCAAGATGAATGGAACTCATTTATTACTGTGTGTGAAATTCTTTGTGATTAAGCAGTTCAGTGTAAATATTGGCCTAAAAAGTTCTGCGGATCAAATGATGAAAAGCATTATTTATGTACCCGAGGCACTTGGGGTCTCATTGCAGATTTGCAAGTCAGTCTTGTCACATTGATTTCTCGATAAGATATTCTGTAAGCCTCTTTGATAGATGGAAAAATTAAAATCGATTGTGTAAGTACATAAGCATATCAAACAAGTTTGCTTTTTCACTGCCTTTTTGTTGATTTTATCTATTTCTTTAAAGTTTGATATTCTTTTCATCCTGCACCAAAATCACTTCTGAACTTCAAGATTGGTCTTTATATTTATTACTGATCAGTGTCATTTTTAGGAATCCCGGGTTGTGGTAAGCATTCTCTTTGCAAGGAATTACTAAATGCACCAGGCTGTCTGGGAGATAGCAGAACGATTGGTTGTTTGACAGGTGACTTTACGATGAAAGGTATGAAGAGTTTTCAATACATGAATTTTTTTTTTTTGGTCAGAAATGACCAAACCCTAATATTATTTGTCAAAAATTAATCGTTTCCTTCCTCATATTTTAAAGCCATTAAAACGATTATGTAAACTATTAATTTTTTTTGTTTGGGTTCTTTTACAAACTTTCAATTTTTTTTTTTTTTTGCCGAAAGCAAACAGAGTTTTTTTTTTTTTTTGTGGTAGAGAATTTTAATTTAATTAGTTTTAAACATGAGATGATTAATATAAGAAAACAATAGGGTGGCTTTGATTATTTTTCCTTAAGTTTACTCCAAATATTATGTATTAGATCAGTAAATATTCGTTTTCTTTTCCTGGATTGCTAATTGTAAACTTATTCATTTGTTATTTATAGATGAATATTGGAATAAAGTTACTTCTGAGCGCATAAGAAACCCCTATTCTATATTACTTGCTGACAAGAATATTGAACCGGATAGAGAAGTCTGGAACAAGGTGACACGCATATTTCTCAGGCTTTACCTTAAAATTGCGTCATAAATTTTATATATTTTTTTGCAGTTATGCACCTCTAATTAATTAACATGTCAACTAAGCCTCCTCCTAATAGCGGTTTGCTGCTTTTGCAGATTGAAGACATTTGCCATCACACCAGATCCTCTGCAATTCCTGTAGTGCCTGATTCTATAGGTAATTTATTCACACACATACATATTATTACACCATTGTGAAATGATTAAATGATTAATTAAAAAATGATTTTCATTATAATTCATTAAATATGCAGGAACGGAGTCAAATGCATTTTGTCTTGATGCATTAGCTGTTTTCATGTTTCGTGTGCTTCAAAGAGTTAACCATCCGGTGTGTACTCAATTCTGCCTCTTCAGTTTGTAATGTTTTCTGGATACCTCTAATAATAATAACCATATTATCATTTTACTTCATTTTTAATGCTCTATGGATCTAGGGGAATCTTGATAAGGACTGTTCAAATGCCGGTTATATAATGCTAAAGTATTATCACCAATATTATTATGACGGGGTATGTTTTTTTGTGCTTCCAGCAGTATATAATACGATGTTTATTCTTTTAATATACCTACACATATGCATTCAATTTACAGGGTCGCAAAAGTTTCAAGTATCAATTGCTTGACCAATTTGGTTCATTTGTTCAAATGCCATTGCTGAAAGATGACAGGTAATAAGGATGCGTTCTAACATGATTGATTACGCATAAAGTTGTGCATTGCTTGGTTATCTTCTAGTTTTGATCATCTAATTAGTGTTTGAATTTGCAGGAGTCCTCTGCCAGCCAATGTGAAATCGGTGCTGGAAGAGGGTATAAACCTGTACCAGCTTGAGAAAAAAAGAGAAGGAAGGTTGATGACAAAACTTCAGATGAATACTATTGCTTCTTTTTTGTAACTCATTAAAGCATTGCCCATTTTATATATATTTTGGTCAATGCTTAGGTGGGACTACTCCAAAGAGTTATATGCAGAGGAATGGGCTAAATGGGAAAAGAAGCTGCGAGAAACTTTACTTAGCAATGCTGACTATTTTAATTCGGTTCAGGTATTCAATATCTTTTACATTTTATCCTCTTGTGAGATTATTGGAGGTTTTTTAAACTTCTCCTTTAAGAGCGCATGTTATATATGTTAAAAAGGATCATGACGACAAGAAATACGTATATTTGTTTCTCAGGTTTCTTTTAAGTATGCAGCCGAGCAGGTGGTGGAACAACTAAGCCTGATAGCAAAAGGAAGATCTGAATTAGCACCACCTAATTTCTTGAGATGTTATGGAAATCTTGGTGCTGTTGATCTTGATCTGCAAGATGAAGAGATCCAAAGTGTCCTTGACAACGTAAGTTAATTATTATTATTGTTGTTATTGTTGTTGTTATATATACCCTGTCCTCCAGATGTTTACGGCTTCCCTTCTGATGTCTCTGATTAATTTTAATAATTAACCAGTTGGCTGCAAAGGATCCGAAAGCTGGTGCCTATCTAAAAGACAAAGAGATGCGAAGCCAGTCAATTGTTCTTGCTTTCAGGAGATTTCACGGTCTTGCAGCTGTAGCCAGATTTGGACTCTATCGCCGTGGAAGTGGTATAGATGTAAAATTAACAGCACTGGTGTTCGATGAGAATATGGCTGCACTGGAGGTTCAACTTTCTGCTGATGGCGAGAATATTAAATCGGCATTCCCCTGGACTCACAGTATCGTATGGAGTAAAAAGAAAGCTTCGGAGAGGCAAACTAACACTGACATATTGCCGGAGTTGCTTGCTATGGGAAAGGCCACCCGTATTGAAATCAACCGTCCGGCAACAGTTTCTGGAAAACTCGAATTCCGTGATTTTGATCACCGTTCTTACCTCAAATCCCAGTATGATACTTTCATCAAAGAGCTCATCCTCAACGAAGAATCATCGAATAAAAATCATTAGCCAGAAGTGCAGATTGCCCTGTGATGATCAGTTGTACAAACCCATTTGCTTTCAGTTTGTAACCTGATAGAAATGGATTCTCTTATAGAGACATCCTTTGGTTTGCATTTCTTCAACTTTATTTTCCAAAAGGATGTAGCAGGAAGAAAATTCTTAACCCTTTTTTTTTGTTCCCTGTTTGATATTTTATTCCCATCTTGTTTTTAATTTATCAAATGCTTACTAAAAATTTCCAATTATAACAATTCACCACCAAAATTTTCTGACAATATTATTTTACCATTGTTAAGAAGTTACTTGAATCACAAGAGTATTAGAGAAATTTCAAGCTGAAGTTATTTTTCTAGTTATTTTTTAGATATTTATCTTTTTCCTTATAAATTCGATTAATGAGCCATTTTTTCTTCATGTTAGGTATTTGAATTTTACAATATTAGAATATCCCTAAATAGAATTCTAGGTTTTTTGATAAGGTGACACTAATTAAAAAGATAAAGCCTCCAAAATAATTCATATAATTTTGTACTAGTGAAAATAATTTCATAAATTAGTTTGTTTATAAATGCATAAAAAATTTTCAATTGGTGTCACTTTGTCAAAAATTTTAGAATTCTATTTTGGAGATATTTTAAGATAATAAAATTATAATAATCGAAAGAAAACAAAAAAAAAACTTGTAAATCAGATATCTAAAAAAAAAAGGACAAAAATCTAAAAAAGAATTAGGAAATTGAAATTCCTCAAATACCTTATTAAAGTTCTGTAGTAAAATGATAACAGCCGAAATATTAAGTTGTTGAATGTAATTATAAAAAAATCTTAGTGATAAATTGTTGTAGAGAGTAGGGGTGGGCAATTTCAGATTCGGATGAATTCGATCGGATTTCAGATAATTCGGATTGAAAAAAAATTCATCCGAATTCAATCCGACTTTAAATCCAATCCCAATTGTTCGGATCGAATGAAAAATTTCGGATTACTCAGATTCGGATCGGATTAATAATTTGAGATTAAAATTCGGATTCTGATGAATATGTAAAGGAAAAAATACAAAAACTCAACACTAACTCGTAAGATAAAGATTAAAAAAGCAGAAGCAGATGAAGAACTAGAGATGACAACAGACAGCAAGTGTAGGAGAGCTGTAGCTAACCCCGAATTATTCCACAAAATAATCCTCAACATAAAGTTCTGCATCATAATAATCCATACCACCGAATTATTCGTCTCAACGAAAAGAAAGCAAAATCCCACTTCGGTTGCAAAATGGAAAATACATACCGAATAAGGCTAAGGAGAAAGAGTTCAGGGAGGAAAGCAAAAGTCAAGGGAGGCAACTTTACAGAGGAAAGCAAAGGTCTGGGAGGCCTATTTGATTTGAATAATTGAGGTCCTACATATGTAACAGAGAAAGCAATTATGGGCTTTGTTTGTTGATTTTATCAATAAGTGTAATGAGATTAAATAATTGGTTAGCTAACTCGTGAAGGAAGAAAGAAGATGGGAGGAGTATGAGAGAGCAATTAGCATCTTCAATTGGTTGATCTTAAGAGGTAGTTCTTGCTGTCATCTTCGATTGGTTGCTGTCGCCTGCAACTTCATTGGCGTTCGGAGGAGGGCGTCATCTGCATGCCTCTGCCCGGCAGCTGCGAAAGTCGACGGCTGGGATAGACAGTTGGCTGGATTTGTGCCTGCCTAGGTGGCTGAAACTCATTTTTGATTTGGGAATTTAGGTTAGAGTATTTTTTATTTTAACTTTTACTTATTTATATATATATATTTTTTAAGTGCAATTTGATCGAATTCATCGGATTGATCCGAATCCGATCGGATTGCAAAGTTTCTATCCGATCGGATTCGGCGGTCAGAACATACTCGGATCGGATTGATCCAAATCTGATCCAATGGCCACCCCTAGTAGAGAAATTTCTTGTATGAATTTAATAAAATCCCACAATTAAAATTAAAAGTGGAGACACCTATTTCATTTTCTTTCCATGTCAATCACGAAAGAATGGTAAGCTTCAAATATAACAGGGTCCCTTGCTGTCTTGTAGTCTTCTCAGTGATATTTGATTATACACATAAGCAAGTGCACCCCATTAAATGCGGCGTTTGAATTCAAAATTAAAGTGCATTATTCAAATTAACCCACACAAATATTTTGGTGATCAACGTCAGATACGTCCAAGTAAAACTAAAAGCGAAACGAGAAATGGGAATGAATGCAGGAGAGGGGGGGGGGGGGGAATGAATTATGGATGTAATAATCTAGTGTTTAAAGAAGAATACAAATGAAATCACAACAATGAATGACATAATGAATTATGGATCCTAAAGTTACATGATGAACATACATCAAATGAGAACACACAACCGATCAACAAATTTACAATAAAGATGCTTTCTAGGAAGCAATGTTTCTTCTTTGCAGGAAGCAAACCTGGGACTAGTTCACCTTAATGAGGAAGCTATCTGAACTGAACGGAGAAATGAAGTCAGAATTTTTTTTTTCCCCCTAGCTCGGTGTATTATTAGAGTCTGTCTACGAGGGAATAGGCGTGATTTCAGGCTTTAAAACTGCAGGGCACACAGACTCAAATTGACAATAGCGGCATTTCCAACGATCTTCCACCGGAGTGAAACTGGCCTCCCGCTCACCCTTCCAGAATTCAAGACAAACTTCAATTTGGCTCTTGAACAAATCATAATTGTATGCAAATTTTTCTTCTCCGAGCAGTGACTGATCTTTTTGAAACTCATATCTGCTTCAAAGCAACTAAATAAATTATTGCAGCAAAAATGTTACAAGCTTGAATACATTTTATATAATGCAATAATCCCACAACTTCTGACCAAGAGAAAAAAAAAAACTATCATTTTTGTGTGTTGAGTCAGAAAGAAAAGTACTATTATCTTCGTACATTTGATACAAAGTCTTGAAAAACTAATTCTACATGCTTTAAACAAACTGCTCAATGACTGACGTGGCAGAAATTGACTGATAGGATGGTTTAAGTTATCAAACTTAGCTTTCTCAAGATTCCCCACCAACAAATTATACCATGCATTTCAATCCAAGTCGCATGCAGTAAATGTCATTTCTCCCATGAACTATCCTTATAAGAGCAAATTATTTTGCTCACCTCAGTAACAGCTCGTTGTGAGAAGCAGGCAGCATGTTCCACATATTTCTGAAGTATTTTAGTAAGTCACCAAGGGTCTGCAATGACAGAAATGAAGTAGAACGCAACTCTGAGAGCAGGACAATAAATCATCTGCTATAAAATAGACCTTCTCTTTAAGCCTACACACTGAGAAGGAATCATTTTCATAACTAAAAAAGAAGAATCCGTTTAATTTTTATCAGATTTCCAAAAATGAAAAATGAGTAGCACTATACAAGTTCAGCTCTTTTTACAAAAATGTATGTTTAAGCCATACTAGAATGAGGATGAAATCAGCACAAACTGTACCTTCAATTCGCCTGATCAAAGGGACTACAATTCAAGAAGAAATAAACTTTTACCTTTGCTGGAAAACCTGCATTGTAAGTTTTCTCTATTATTTCTTCAGACAAGATGCAATCAGAATTCAGGGAGAAGAAATCATAAAACTGCATAGATGGAAAATTATCAGCTGCTAAATTGTCCCACATATACTTGTAGCACATTAGTTGAAGCCTGCAAAATAATATACGAGTAATTATTATTTATTCTTGTCCTAGCTTTTAGGAGCTAAGTACAGCAAAATAGATAAGAAAATTAGCAGGATAAACCAATTCTGATTCATGGAAAACAAATCCTCAATTGTAATCACATTGAAATAAAAACCATCAAAATATACATACCTTCCATTTCTTTTTTGGGATTCAGCAGGAAGTGTGTTTTGTGCTCGAGTCTTTGTATCCACTAATATTGGATTTCTATCAGTTTCCTTCCCGGGCATCTGGATCTCATCAATCACTCCCACCATCCATACACCTTTTATAAAGCCTAATCTGATGTTATAAGCGACTAAAGACCCATCAGCAAGAAAAGAATTATTAGAAATCAATAATTCACTTCCTCTAATAAGAGAATCTGTGTTGCATTTTCAACCAGATTGTAAAGTGGTAAAGAGCAACCTCAAATCTAAACAGTATATCTAGTCCAAATTTTTGAAAAAGAAACCAAACTAAAACTTTATGCCATGCAAATAGAATCAATCAATCAAGATAAATAATCTAAATTCCAGGGAATTCTAAGAACTATCCATTTCCAAGTCCATTTGTAAAATTGAGGTATCAAGGACAAATAACTGACCAATTGGACCATAAACCAATGCCCTTTGTAGCAAACAAAATTATGTAAGCATCGATTGAAATTAAAAAAACATCATTTCCTGGGGGAAGGTAGAGAAATACCAAAACTATGATAAGCGAAAGATAGAATTTGGAGTTAGCCCAAATGGTTGAACTTACATTGGCAGCTCACGTGTTAGTCCCTCGAACAATAATTGATTAACGCCAGTTATGGAATTAAAAAGTTTAACAGCCCATGCATCTTCAGTTGACCGAACACGAACTTTGACTTTTTCAGTTACCTGGAGTCATTTCAGACAAGATGAGAAGACCCTACACAGTTTGCATAGAAGGACATAGCAGATGAGAATAAAGTCTGACAGACATGTATGAAGAAAATATAATACGTTGGAAGATCTCCATTCTCCCAATACAAGCTTATGTCAAATTACCAAATACCAAAAAAATTGGGGAAAAAAAAAATTCTGGGACAGTTAGGTAGTTACATTGCGAATTGGAATCTAGATGCTACATGCATATATTACACATTGCGAAAGTATTGAAAAAAAATTCCATTCATTTCAATATACATTAATTACCTTCATTGTAAATATGCTACAGATTAATTATATAATTTAGATTTATCCATAAGGTTTCAGAGAAAGGAAAGGACTGCACTAATCTAAGATGACGACCAAGAGTGCATCAACGTTAAGTTAGAAGTGACAAATTAATTGGCAACAGGAGAGAACCACAGTAAAAAGTTGAAGAAGTATTGAGCTTTAGATTTTACCTCTTTTTCAAGTTCAGCATGACGTGCACGGCCTACTTTCATAACTTTATTAACCTTTTTATGGCCAAAGAGGAGATTAAATTCCACTTTCTTTTCGCACCATTCCTATTGTTAACACAAAATATGAATAAAGGTAAACCAACCTAGCAAATCAACCTTATAAAGCTTAATTTCCATACATTTGAAAGAATGTCCTCTCAGCCTCATAGCAACATGCCAACATATAATTATATGTTTATACAAATATACAAGACAAGACAAACGGCATCAGAAAGAATCATTTAACAACTCATTCTTGCTCTGACTCCTTTCAGTCCCATTAAGCAATTATGAAGAAGTTCAAACTCGGCTAAATCCATTAAGCAGGAAAAAGGCATAACATACCTATTCATGGCAAATTCAAACTTTTTTTTTTTGTTGAGGAGACTATTGCTCATGATATTTACAATCATACAAATACTACTGAGACCCATTTACATCAATTTTGATATGGCACCGCTCAGATTTTAAACCCTCTCAAATATTCAAGGGATGTCATACTCCCATATTGGGAGAAAGACTGTCTTCACTCGAGCTCTGGGGCTCCAAGAAAAAAAATATAAATTAAACCCCTGCAATGTGTCTGCGAGAGCTCGAACCACTACCCTCACACTCGTGAGGGAGTGGCTAATTCAAACTTTTTCTGATATAACTTAATGGCAACCAAATTCCTTCCCTCCCGTGGGAGTGGGGTTAAAACCCCAAACCTCTTGTTTCCACACAAGAGATTTCACCAACAGAACTAGCTGGCATCCACCACCAATGCCCTTTCTAAATCAGACTTAAAGACTTTCTAATAAGTAGCATTGACATTATCAGACCCAAAAATTATTTACAAGCTAGATATAAAGAATCAATGAAGACGCCAAATTCAATCAAGAAGCTTTGTCGAATTTTCACATTCTACAAAATCTCATCAAGCTAACACATTACCCCAAACAGAAAAAAAAAAAAAAAAGAGAGGCACGAACCAAATTCGACATAACAACTAATAAGCTTCAAAATTATGCAATAAAGGAACCCAGCTCCCAAAATGCAAACATAATTTGGAAAAAAAAAAAGACGAAAAAGAAAACCACAAACACACACAGAAGGAATTGATACCGTGTCAGTCACATCAGTAACAGACAACGCTCTGTTCTTCCTAAACCGATCCAATAACGATTTAGCAATTATATTCCTCTTCTGGGTCATCCCCAAATGACCCAAATCCTCAATATCGGATTCAGTTCGACCCGAAAACGACCTCTTAGAAAGAAAACTAATAGAGTGAATGAATCTCGCGTTTCGTTGTAATTGAGAAGCAAATGATAATGATGATGATGGGGAACAGCAGCGAGTTTCTGCTAAGGCTGCATCAATGAGAGCCATCTCTTCTTCGCTCACGATCTCAATTGGGATCTCGGGTGTCACATTCACACTGTTAACGTCCTGAGACTGAGTTGAGTCGGCGGGTGACCCGGACATTTCTTTTTAAAGTGATTTTCTTGCGTGGTAGTTACTTGACCGCTGCGCTCGCCGGGCATATGGGCGAATCGTGACTCGCGAGTTCCTGATGTTAAAAGTTGCAAGTGGTTTTGGATTTTGGAGAATTTGACATCTGAGACCCGTTGAGTGTAAAGAGGGTTTTAATTTATTTTGAGAATTTAATAATACTGTTATGCAAAGCTCGGACACTTGATGACTTGATGTCGGATTTTATTCCTCACTTCGATATGTTATATTATAGATTAACATTTTTCTCTATAACATAACATTTTTCTTTATATTATAGATTAACATTTTTCTCACTGCTTGGAAGTTCACGGGCCACTTTGCATCACCCGAGTCTCATGGCCTATCAGTCGATTTGGTGACCCGGCCATTACTCGGCCAGCCTAAAAAATTAAGCCTTTGTTTGCCGGAGTAATCGCGCCCTTGCCTGTGAATCAGCCCCTATTCGAGGCAGGATGGGCTTAATGATAATACTGTTTCCCAAAAGCACCCTTCCTAAAATACCTTGGATAAGATAAAATAAAATGGTTATCTCATAAAATTTCTTAATCGAATATAAATCTTATTTTGTGGGGGTCGAAAATGTTGCGTGTAAGCAAAGATGAATATATTCATTGTATAGTTGACCTGAGATTTTGTCACATTTTTATATCGATTCTATTTGAAAAAAGAATTTTTGCAATTCTTACATTTTTTGTCTAATTAATTACATAGAGATTGTTATCTTATATAATCATGTAAGATATATGATTCTTCTACAGCCGTTTAATGAAAATTTAACGGTTATGAAAGTATAAGATAATAAAATCATGTTCTTTTAATTCGATTTTCATCTAACGGCTGTGGAAAAATCATATATTTTACATGATTATGTAAGATAACTAAAGCCTAATTACACACATATTCAATAGAAAGTTTTATTTACTATTTCTAATTTGATTTAGTTTCAAATAAATTTGTTCCTCATACATAAAAAGATGATGAATTTATAATAAAAGTTTTTTTTTTCTACGGATGCACTCTCTAGTATTAAAATATAAAAATTCCCCATAATTTCCATTATGAGAATATAATGATTTAACCATTTTTTTTTACAATAATCAATCGTATGTGTTGAAGAGGTGAAGCTCAAATTTGAATTTCGGAAAATGGATAACATGTCAGATGCTTGGTAAAAGGAGTAACGACTTGTCGGCTATTGTGGTTTAGGAGAGCTGTATGACAGAATTGAAGATGTCGGATGGTCGAATAAGTGATGCACATGCTCCAGCACGTGAATCACTTATCCAAACGGCAGTCTGACTCTGCGTTTCAAGTATCCGATTGCATGAGGCTGTGACATGTGTCCCTGAATCAGTTTCAAGAAGCCGTTGAGGCTGTTAATTCGCGCGGGAATCAGAAGAAGAAAGGGTTCAAGGGTTGAAACCCAGAAGCCTGAAGCTGATTAAACGGCGAAAGGGCTGACTAACGGCGAAGGGCTAACTAACTGGTTCTGGGGATATATAAGCTTTTGTAATCTGTTACGGGGATGATGATTAGTTTTTCATAAGCTCTTCACATGTGTATCTTGTACTTGAAAAAATCAGTAAATGGTTGCTTCTCTTTTCACAGTGGATGTAGGCAAGAAATTGCCGAACCACTATAATCCTTGTTCTTGCGATCTGTCACCATTATCTCACTTTGATTCTGTTCTTGGGTTTGATTCTGTTTCCGGTGTTCTTGTTTAATTTCTTTGCATCCTTAGTTTAGATTTAGAAGTTAGTTTAGATCAAGATTATTAAAGTGGATCTTGGGGTTGCTGGATTGATCTTGGTGGTCGATCCGGTTCCAACAAATTGGTATCAGAGCTTCCTCTGAAATCTTGATCACAGCAATGGCATCTGCTAAACTCGAGGTGGAGAAATTTACAGGTGAGAATGATTTTCACCTGTGGAGGCTCAAGATGAGAGCTTTACTGGTGCATCAAAGATTGGATGTTGCACTTGATGAAGAATCATCATCAAAGAAGCCAATGAAGATTACTGATGAAGAATTATCTGATGTGCTAGATAGGGCACATAGTGCAATAATTCTGAGCCTCAGAGATGGTGTACTCAGAGAGGTTGGTGGTGAAAAGATTGCTGCAGGGCTGTGGAAAAAGCTTGAAGATTTATACACCAAGAAGTCAATGGCCAAAAGACTTGCTACTAAAAAGAAGCTCTATACCCTACAAATGGATGAGGGATCATCAATCACTGATCACATTGATGCCTTCAATAAGATCATCCTGGATCTTGAAGACATTAATGTGAAAATTGATGATGAAGACAAAGCCATGATCTTACTGTGTTCACTGCCAAGTTCCTATGAGAATCTTGTGGACACACTGATGTATCTGAGACAAACCCTCTCTATGGTTGATGTAAAAGAAGCTCTGAGCTCTAAAACTGCAATCAGAAAAGAAACCAGGGATGCAGAAGGCTTGACAGTAAGAGGAAGAACTGAGAAAAGAGAAACAAGTAAAGGAAAGAAAAAGAGATCAAAATATAGGCCAAAGAACATGAAACGCTTTCATTGTCACAAAGAGGGTTATTTCAAGAAAGAATGCCCTGAGAGGAAAGACAAGATTAAAGATGCAAAAGGAAAGAGTGGAGATGCTGCTGTTGCATCAGAATTTGATGAATCTGATGGCTATGACTCAGTTGGGGTTCTTATAGCAACTGATGGTCAAACCAAAGGTAATTGGGTTTTAGATTCTGGTTGTTCATTCCATATGTGCCCCAATAAAAGCCTTTTCATGAATTATGAACCATGTGATGGTGGAATAGTTGTAATGGGTAATGATGCAAGTTGTAGAGTTACTGGCAGGGGTGTGATTAGGTTTAAAATGTTTGATGGCATCATTAGGGAATTAAGGGATGTCAGACATGTGCCTGAACTGAAAAGAAATCTCATTTCCCTAGGAATGCTTGATAAAATGGGATGCCTAGTTAAGCTAGAGTCAAGGACTTTAAAGGTGGTGAAGGGTTCATGGATGAAGATGGTAACATAAGCGTAGTGCATGATGTACTTAAATTAGAAATTTGTTCGCAGTCTCATTCTTGTGTCGAGCGAACGAAGCATATGAGGCTAGGCCACATGAGTGAAAGGGGATTGAAAGAACTTTCAAAACAGAGGGTTTTAGGTGAGGCAAAGATAGAGTCTTTGAGTTTCTGTGAAGATTGTGTCCTAGGAAAATCTTCAAGGATAAAATTCAGTACTGGTGTTCATAAATCAAATGGTACTCTAGACTATATTCATGCTGATCTGTGGGGGCCAGCACAGACAGCTTCTCTAGGTGGGACAAGGTACTTTCTATCTCTCATTGATGACTTCTCGAGGATGGTTTGGGTGTTTGTGTTGAAGAGTAAAGACAGAGTGTTTGAACAGTTCAAGACACAGGAAAACTGGTAGAAACAAAAAGCAGAGAAAAGTGAGAAGGTGAAGGGCCGACAATGGTAATTTTGTAATAAGGATTTTGATGGCTTCTGTACAAAACATGGAATAGTTAGACACACACCACAGCAAAATGGGTTAGCAGAAAGAATGAATAGGACCCTAATAGATAAGGTTAGGTGCATGCTTATTCACTCTAAACTACCCATGAACCTGTGGGCTGAAGCTCTAGCTACAGCAAGTTACATAGTAAACAAGAGTCCCTCTTCAGCAATTGAATTTGAAACTTCAGCAATTGGTTTACTGTTAGTAAACCAACAGACTACTCCCAAATGAGAATATTTGGGTGTCTAGCTTATGCTCACATCAAACAAGGGAAACTGGAACCCAGGGCCTTGAAGTGTGTTTTTCTTGGCTACCCAGCTGGAGTGAAGGGCTACAAGCTGTGGTGCAATGACATGAAGCCACCAAGGGCTATAATCAGCAGGGATGTTGTGTTTAATGAGCATGAGATGTTTCAGAACTCAGAACCAGTAAGGGAAACTGTTGAGAGGCCTACAGAAGGTGATTTGAAGACTTATTTTGAGGTGGAGTTGCCAAGCTCAAGTACACAAAAGAATACAAGAACAAGGTCTAGGCAGGCACCTGAGAAGGATGACTCTGAAACAGATGAAGAATCGAAGGTGATAATGGGATCAGGGATTATCAGCTTGTGAGAGACAGAAAGAAAAGAGAAACAAAACCACCTAAGAGGTATGCATATGTAGACTTAATTGCATTTGCATTATCAGCAGCACATGGAATAGATATTGATGAACCGAAAACTTACACTGAAGCTATAAACTGTAAGGATTCAGAGAAGTGGTTAGCAGCTATGGATGAAGAAATGCAACAATTGAATAAAAACCATACTTGGGATTTAATCCCAAGACCAGCAAAGAAGAAGGTTGTTGGCCGCAAGTGGATTTATAAGATAAAAGAGGGGATGCCAGGAGTTGAACCACTAAGATTTAAAGGCAGGCTGGTTGCCAAAGGCTTCACACAAAAGGAGGGCATTGACTTCAATGAAGTCTTCTCTCCAGTAGTGAGACACTCCTCCCTGAGGATCTTGTTAGCACTGGTTGCAGTAGGTGATATTCACCTGGAGCAGATGGATGTCAAGACTGCATTCCTTCATGGTGAATTGGAAGAAATGATTGTAATAGCACAACCAGAAGGTTATGAAAATCCAGACAAAGCTGATCATGTATGTCATCTAAAGAAATCACTATATGGATTAAAGCAATCCCTAAGACAATGGTACTTGAGGTTTGACAAATTCATGAATGAAAACAGCTTTCAAAGATGCTCTTATGATTGTTGTGTATATCATAAAGATTTAAGAGATGGCAGCAAGATTTATCTGTTACTATATGTTGATGACATGCTTATTGCATGTAAAGACATGGATCAGATAAATAAACTGAAGAAGCAGTTAAAGAATGCATTTGAGATGAAGGATCTTGGGGCAGCCAAGAAGATTCTTGGAGTAGAGTTATTAAGAAATAGGAAGAAGGGCATCTTAAAGCTATCACAGCACAACTATGTCAAGAAAGTGCTTGAAAGGTTTGAAATGGTGAGTGCAAAACCAGTTCAAACCCCACTGTCACCACATTTCAGGTTGTCTTGCCAACAGTGCCCGAGTACTGAAGATGAAAAAGCTGAAATGAGCACAACTCCATATTCAAGTGCTGTGGAGTGTTTGATGTATGCCATGGTCCTAACTAGGCCAGATATCTCCTATGCTATAAGTATAGTTTCCAGATACATGGCTAATCCTGGAAAGGAGCATTGGAAGGCTGTAAAATGGATCCTAAGGTATCTCAAAGGAACTGCTGATTATGGAAACAAAAAGGATACTGAAGTTAATGTTGAAGGTTTTGTAGATGCTGATTATGCAGGGGATCTGGACAAAAGAATGTCCCTTACAAGCTACTTGTTCACACTCTTTTGTCTGATGAATACTTTACAAAGTGTTGTTGCATTGTCAACAACTGAAGTAGAATACACTGCTGCAGCAGAAGCCTTTAAGGAGGCTATATGGCTCAGAGGAATTGTGACTGAGTTAGGATATGAACAGAAGCAGGTGGTTGTTCACTGTGACAGCCAAAGTGCAATATGCCTAAGCAAGAATCAGGTGCATCACGAAAAGACAAAGTATATAGACATTAAACTCCACTTTGTCAGGCTGGAGGTGTCAAGAGGAGTGGTGAAGCTGGTGAAAGTTCACACTGATGACAATATTGCAGATATGCTGACAAAAGCTATCCCATTGGCCAAGCTGGAGTTCTGTATGAACTTAGCTGGAATTTGCAGGTTGTAAAATTGCAAGACTAAAGTGAGAAGTTAAAGTAAGGAGTAACTGATTTGAGTTCAAGGTGGAGAATGTTGAAGAGGTGAAGCTCAAATCTGAATTTCGAAAAATGGATGACATGTCAGATGCTTGGTAAAAGGAGTAACGACTTGTCGGCTATTGTGGTTTAGGAGAGCTGTATGACAGAATTAAAGATGTCGGATGGTCGAATAAGTGATGCACATGCTCCAGCACGTGAATCACTTATCAAACAACGATCGACTCTGCGTTCAAGTATCCAGGTGCATGAGAGGTGTGACATGTGTCCTGAATCGGTTTGCCGTTGAAATTGTTAATTCATGAATCAGAAGAAGAAAGGGTTCAAGGGTTGAAACCCAGAAGCCTGAAGCTGATTAAACAGCGAAAGGGCTGACTAACGGCGAAGGGCTAACTAACTGGTTCTGGGATATATAAGCTCTTGTAATCTATTACGGGGATGATGATTAGTTTTTCATAAGCTCTTCACATGTGTATCTTGTACTTGAAAAAATCAGTAAAGGGTTGCTTCTCTTTTCACAGTGGATGTAGGCAAGAAATTGCCGAACCACTATAATCCTTGTTCTTGCGATCTGTCACCATTATCTCACTTTGATTCTGTTCTTGGGTTTGATTCTGTTTCTGGTGTTCTTGTTTAATTTCTTTGCATCCTTAGTTTAGATTTAGAAGCTAGTTTAGATCAAGATTATTAGAGTGGATCTTGAGGTTACTGGATTGATCTTGGTGGTCGATCTGGTTCCAACAGTATGTCAATCGATTTTGATATTCGTCCAAATCTATTATTGTATTGCTGCCTTGTTACATTCAAAATAAAATATGATCTATGTTATGTTGAATATAATTATCATTTTTTTTAAGGGGAAAAAATCTTAAAATTGATAAGAAATTTTCCCCGCATCTATTTTTGAATCGACTTTGAAATTTGGACTTGCGTCGAAAACTTAGTTGGGCCCAGCTGATACCCAATACAAACTGCTCAAGGCCCAAAATATTGATACTCAGTCGTTTACCCTACTATGATGTATTGCTGCCTTGTTACATTCAAAATAAAATATGATCTATGTTATGTTGAATATAATTATCATTTTTTTTAAGGGGAAAAAATCTTAAAATTGATAAGAAATTTTCCCCGCATCTATTTTGCTTGAATCCAGCTTTGGGCTGGACTTCGGCCGTCGAAAACTTAGTTGGGCCCAGCTGATACCCAATACAAACTGCTCAAGGCCCAAAATATTGATACTCAGTCGTTTACCCTACTAAGTGGCCCAACAAAGAAGGGACAAAAATTCAATCAAAATTTGATATCACTGTTTTCACGAGAAATTCTAAAATATGTTTATTATATTACAACCAATTAATACATATATGATATGTGTAATTGAGTTTAATATAATCACTATTTACATAATAATTTATAAAATAAATACATATATGTTTACTTATTATATAAGTGACATGTACAACATATATATTCTAAAATTTCTCAATTTTCACATTTTAACTTCATTTACTTCTGTTTGCATGTTATGCACGTGTTCGTCTAGACTCTAGATCGCTTCCTTTCTCATATATGCAGTATTTTAGAAACTATACTTATGAACTATGAGATGTAATAATCTAATGAATTTTAGATCAAACTGAGAGAGAGTGAGAGAGAGAGAGAGAGAGAGAGAGAGAGAGAGAGAGAGAGAGAGAGATCCAAATAATGAGAAAACAGAAGCAAAAAAAGACTTTGTCACAAGAGTAATAATCGGATATTTCTCACCAGAAACTCGACTGTGTCTACACCAAAACCTGCCAGCAAATCCGTAAACTCTGCGTGAAAGCCACGTATCTCGCTGCATGATCTCCCCCTTTCCCTTTATAATAAACCTCACCACCTTTGCTGCACAAACCAAATAATGCAATATCGAGCTCTGAGTCTCGGGAAAATTAATACAATGAGGAATCTTGTTACCTTTTTGCTGCTGGGGTTGGCTTTGTCCAATGCCCTTACCACGGTGATGGGTTATAGAGGAGATGAAGAGGAAGATTGGTGGAGAGAAAGAGAGCGAGAAGAGGAAGGGCAAGAACGAGAAGGCGGAGGAAGATATCCACAGGGAGAGGACTGGTTCGTGTTGAAGGACTCGAGGCGTGTTGTGCAGACTGAAGCTGGAGAAATGAGAATTGTCAGGAGTCCTGGAGGGAGAATTTTGGCCAGGCAATTGCACATGGGCTTCATTACTATGGAGCCTAAATCCCTCTTTGTTCCTCAGTACATTGACTCAAGTTTGATCATCTTTATTCGCAGAGGTCCGTGTACATCAATTTGACATTTTCTTCTTTACAAACTACAAACGATAAAAAAAAATAAAAATAAAAATTGTATGTGTGTGTGTGTGTGTGTATAATTCTGTTCTAATTAATTTAAAATTTTGGTTGTTGCATGCAGGGGAGGCTAAAGTTGGCAACATTTACAAAGATGATCTGGCAGAAAGGACTTTGAAGACTGGAGATATTTATCGGATTTCGGCCGGTTCAGCATTCTATATCGTGAACGCAGGGGAGGGGCAGAGGCTTCATATAATTTGCAGCATTGATCCTGCTGAGAGCTTGGGATTGAGAGATTTCCAGGTGTGTGTGTGTGTTCCATATTTAATTAGATAACTCAAAAAGCTCTAACATATCTCATTTTATGACTTGTTGTAGTCATTCTTCATCGCCGGAGGAACATATCCCACATCAATTCTTTCTGGATTCGGTCTTGAGACACTCTCAAATGCTTTCAATGTAAGCTCAAATGTATTTTTTTTCCCCTTTTTTTCTCGGAAATTACTATTTTAGCTTTTAACATATTGAATGTTGTATCACACAGGTCAGTAGTGAAGAAGTTGAGGAGATCTTGAGCACTCAAAATCAGGGTCCAATTGTGCACCTGTCCGATTCTCATGAGCCAAGAAGCATGTGGTCAAAGTTCTTGCAGTTGCAAGAACAAGAGAGACTACAACACATGAAGAGAATGGTGGAGTTCCAACAAGAGCGCCCTCGAGAACAAGACGAAGACGGAGAAGAAATAAAATGGTCATGGAGGAAACTCTTGAAATCAGTATTCGGGACCGAAAACAAGAAAGAAGGAGGAACCCGAAAAGCCCCAGATTCGTACAACCTCTACAACCGAGACCCTGACTTTAAGAACAACTATGGATGGAGCATTGCCGTCGATGACTCCGATTATTCCCCTCTCAGACACTCTGGCATCGGTATTTATCTTGTCAATCTCACCGCGGTAAGCAAAAGAGGAAGCGAGATTCGAATCCCAGACCTCTGCAAACAAACAATTAGCAAACATGAATTGTAATTCATGAGTTCTTTTTTTCGTTCCCTTTTCTTAACGCAGGGATCGATGATGGCGCCACATGTGAATCCGACAGCAACGGAATACGGCATCGTACTGAGAGGAAGTGGAAGAATTCAGATTGTTTATCCAAACGGAACGGCAGCGATGAACAGAAAAGTGAGTGAAGGGGACGTGTTTTTGGTACCGAGGTACTTTGCTTTCTGCCAGATTGCATCAAGGACAGGGCCGTTCGAGTTCTTTGGATTCACCACATCAGCGCGCAAGAACAGGCCGCAGTTCCTTGCGGGTGCGAGCTCACTTCTCCGAACTCTACCTAATCCTGAGCTTGCAGTTGCTTTCGGAGTGAGCGAGGATAGCCTTAGAAACTTCACTGATGCTCAGCGTGAAGCTGTTATCTTGCCAACAGCGGGCGTAGCGCCGCCGGATAAGAAAGAGAAGATGAGGACTGAATTTGATAAGGTGCCGAGGGTGCTTAAGAACTTTGGCAATGACATGATTATGGGGTTTGATTGATTTAGCTGGCCAATAAGACGATCAGATGTGAGTTTGCTCGGAAATTAAGATGGTCGCGGAAGCTGTGCTTTGTGTTCAGTTTTTGTTTGTTGTTTTGCTTTATTTAGTGCTTTTTTTTTGGCCCTGCATTTTAGCTCTTTCATGGGGGGTTTCTTGCCCATGAATTTTGATTTTGTGAATAAAATGGAACTACTGTTTTAATGTTTTTATTTAATTGCTATCAATTCTCGCCCATGTTTGCTGCCTTAAAAAATGGTTAAAAAAAGGTTATAATCTTTGAATCTTGACTAATAAAATGCTTATTTGACCCAAAAAAAAAAAGGTCCAGAGAGCTCAGACCGTGCTACGTGTCACCACGAGGTTAGACAATTTCGATGGACCCAACCATCAAGTGCTATGTCATCACGGCTCTCGAAGAGATGCACCAGCCGGGAATCGAACCCGGGTCTGTACCGTGGCAGGGTACTATTCTACCACTAGACCACTGGTGCTTGTGATGTGACTTTATACCTTCAATTAAAAATGATCTTTTTTGGATCAAGAACCCTCACCCATAATGGCATCCTTTTGGGTCCATTTCAAAATTTCATTTCTCTTTAATTTTTTGATTTGTAACCAATTTCTTCATTTAACTTAGAAACGCCCTTTTATAAGCTCCTCTGATAATCTATTTCTTAAAGATATTATTAATTTGATAAATCATGTAAGCAGAGAGTGGATTCCATCACATCCCATTTATATAATTTTTTTATTTGTTTTAATGATTTTTTATCAAACAACAATTCTTTCCTAACAATTCTTCTTTTTTTCTTTTAGTAAAAAAAAATAATTAAGATTAAATTTTAAATTTTAATGTTGACAATCAAACTTTTTTTAAAAAATTTATTTACAATTAAATTAATTTTTTTATAATATTAAAAAACTTATAAGAGACAATGAGGAAAAAAAAATACTAAAAAAGCTTATAACACTATTACTCATTCTCTGGCTACAGTAGCTTTAAATTATGCAAATTCTGTTATGTGAATAGGAACATATCCAGTTCAACTGTTCGATGTTATTTTATGTTATTTAATACTTAGATTGTTGACACACTTAAAAATAAGAGAATAATATAAATAGGAGAATGAGTTCATTTGGTTTAAACTTTTTTTTTTCTTAACCACAAAGTATTCTGGGAAGGGTCTCAGCTCGTGAGCCTTTAAGCGTCATACCATCTGTGACTTCAAATTCAAATTAAATGTCTAGCCTTTGCAGGAAGTAGCAGTTATAAAGCGAAAATGATGACTCGAAATATTAAAATATTTGATTTAAACTTTAAGTTCTTGTATTAATAGCTTTTACCAAAGGCACCAACACCAACTTTTTACTAAGTTTTCAATTTTCAATTAATGATTCGTCTTCTACAGTAGTCTTAACATGAAAATGTTGGGGAAAATTCAGTTTTAAAAAAACTTTTAGGACCGATCTCATAAAATATATAAAAATTCGTAATCTAGAAATCGTACCTTGAAAATCTGATCTGACTTTTTCTGCTGATGTGATTTAGGCTCTTAGATCACGATCCGTCACCACCACGTTCGTTAGATCACGATCCGTCACCAAACGATCTTCCAGGTTATGACTCAGGATTGATCTGCGCTTGACGTGTGGGCGCCTTTATCACCACAATAAGCAAACTAGCAGGAGAAAATTTTTCTCTAAAAATTCTTCTCCAGAAAAAACCTTTTTCTCTGATATATATAGTGACTTTTTACTCTCCTGTTTAGGATAGAATAAGCTATTTTATATCTCTTTCATAGTGGGAATCCTAAGGCTCCTATAATTATAAAACTCACGTTACTTGCTTTTTTCCATAAGAGGACCACCTTGTAAAATAACATAAGGCCCCTTTGTACATAAGCATATTAATGGAGCCTACCACTAAAAGATATAATTATGTTTTTGACCCAAATTGCTAGTTATCTTGTTTATTAATCCAGTAGTGGTGCAGTCAATTAAATGAGCTAACCCGGGGATTATTTGGGAACATACAATAGTGGCTACAACAATTAAGCATGTAATTAAACAAGCCTAATCATTTAATTCCAACTCTACTCCACTATAAGATTGGAACTGATCTCCATAATTGTATGTTCGAATAAAAATTCGTCCCAAGCCACATTGATTTCTTTCTTTTCTTCAATCGCTTGTCTGCATCGTTAATTAAATCGATATCTCAACCGTCAATAGATTTAATTACATCTTATTCCTTGATACTTCTTGGTTTTCTAATGATCATTTTCAACATATTAAATATGTTGTGACTTTCTGGTAGAGGAGGAATTTATGATCAATCACAATGAGATAGTTGAAGTGTATCGATCTGAGTCATATTGTCTATATTTCCGTGCCTTGCTCATGAGTCCTGTTTTCGCGGTGTTGGGTAATCTTGACCACAATGGTGTGTGTGTTAGCTGAATGGAATAACAATTACGATCATTAAATCATAATTAACTCAATATTAAGATTACAGTAAAATCAATGCCTATGTGATTTAATAATTCTGACAGTTATTTCAAGGTTAATTAAATCTCATATGTGAACCAGCTCAATGTAGTCAAACTACATTAGTAAATTCATACATGATTAAGACAAATCATTCAATGAATTTACTACAATTTAAACCTAAATAAAGTGCCCAACTTTATTTATCAACTGCGAACTTAATTTGTTTAATCATAAGATAATTTGTATTTATGTCTTCTGTGAATCCATATGATGATCACATAAATACATATAATATGATTAAACGGACCTTTTCAATATATTTATGCAATTGAAAATATCTCAAATATTTTATTAATCAGAAAATAAATTAATATGCTTTAAAAGAGCATATTTTCCCAACAGAAAACCCAGAAAATTTATAATATACTGTTTGGATTAATTTCCATTTTCTAAAATAATGATATTTAGGGAAAATGCCACGTAAAGAATTGAGACTTGAGAGGCCGTTCATCAAAACTTAAAAACTGAATTAGAAATATAATTAAAAAAATAACGAATTCAAAAGGAAAAGGAAAAATTAAAAGAAAATAAAAATAAATAGTTTACAACTGGTCACGTGTTATCACGTGCCATTTAGGTTCGTACTATTCTTTTCAGAAATAAGAAGAGAAAGCACAATAGAACCCAAAATCAAAGTCGGTCAAGCTCGAGAAGCCTCAGAGCCATCATCAGCTATGAGAAACCACAGCAACTTGTCCTTTGCTCTCAATCCAACATCACTTGTTCTTTTGCTTTCGCTTAGCTTGGCAATGATTCATTCAAAATCCGAAGTCATAACTTTAACTCCCGACACATTCACTGACAAGGTAATTTACAATCTTACCCTGTTTGTATTTGTTTTGTTTTTCATTGAAATACCAAGATATTACGGATCCATGGTAGCATCATAAATGCGATTCTGGATTATGGGTTTTTCTTTATTTCTGTTGTTTCCCTTCTTTGCATCGACAATTCTTATGTAGCCGACTGTATCTGATGCATCTTCATTTATTTGAATACTCAAGAGTTGACAATTTTGCTATTTTTTAGATTGCTATGCTGTATGAGTTCTGTTTCATTAGATTCAAATGACTAGAGTAGAGTTGTGACATTTTCTTTAAATCTTAATTGCTAAATGCAATATTACTTAGAATTGTGACTGGGCAAGTGTGTCATGCTTGAATGTCGATAATCTGTTTGCTGAGGGTTGTTAGCCGGGGGTGCCAAATTGAACTTTTTATTTATGTTCTGTGCTTTTCCTACTGTCATTCTATTTTGTTTTTATGATGTCTTCCTTTTGCCCTCCCCCCCCCCCCCCCTCCCGGCCAGGGAAGTGATTTTGTTTGCTTCATTCTGTAAATCTAAGTACTGACACAGAAATGAGTTCTTGGCTTGGGATATGACTTTTTAAGTAATTATGTTTGCTCATTATGTCCAGGTGAAGGAAAAAGACACGGCATGGTTTGTGAAATTTTGTGTGCCTTGGTGTAAGCATTGGTAATTAGTTTCTTCTGCTAAAGATAAGCCCAAAATCAATGGTAGGTGTATGCTTTCATGTTATTTGTCTACTAATAATTATACCAATGGATTTCAGCAAGAACTTGGGGTCGTTATGGGAGGATCTAGGAAAGGCAATGGAAGGTGATGATGAAATAGAGGTTGGAGAAGTTGACTGTGGTGCAAGCAAGACTTTATGCTCTAAAGTTGATATCCATTCCTATCCTACATTTAAGGTCTTTTACGATGGAGAAGAAGTTGCAAAATATCAAGGTAAAGTTCAAATTCATTTATTTATAATAGGGTTTGCTTAGTTGCCTTTTTAATATGATCCCTGTTTTATATTTCCTATTTAATTTGATTCAGCTTAGGAAACTCATTATTAGTTTTGATTGATCTTAGTACTCTTCACTCTCGAGGTTATGTGGTCATGCAATTTTTAGTACCTGAGGGTCTTTTTTCAAGTGAGTGTAATGACATTCCTGCTCATTGAGCCAAATTGAGGTAGATTAAACTGGATTACCTGAACCAATGGGACTCCAAAACCTCGCACAGCTCATAGCTGAATACTGTGAGAACAGTTTAAGAGATTAGTGAGAGTTTGACTGAATGAGGTTTTTAAGATTGAAAAGCAAAATTGTTTTTAAAGGAAATTTTTTATAGGATGGTGGCTGTGCTAGACAGGAAGATTTGAAGCACATACTTGGTAAAAATATCAAGAGAGAGTGAGAGAAGTTTGAACCAAAGCTGATACCTTTGTGAGAGAATGTTGAACTAGAAATGTTTGTAATTTTGTACTACACGAGTCACCGCATTTTTTCACAAAGGTATCAGCTTTTTTGTTGATAAAAAATTTATTGACAATCTTCAGTGGCAAATCATAAGCTTATGATCCTGGTAATCTATTGATAGCATTGTATCCGCCTGAAAGGGCTTGTTACCCTATATCTTATCTGCTTACAACATCAACATTTATGTAACTACTATGCTCGAGTGATGAAGATACACCAGTTTATCATCTTTGACACTATTTCTGATATTTATGTAAATATTAGGCTGTGTAGAACATAACAACGGAATACAGACCCCTTTTAATTATGGAAATCTACATTTCCTTTCTGCTATTTAAAATAAGGAACCACACTGCACTTGTCGTATGTTTTGGATTACTGCCACAGTAGTTTTATATTAAATGTAGGGATATCTTTGGCTGAATCATCTTTTTATTTTTTTAACCTTCCCGCTTTCCTATACTCCGCAAACAATCAGGGCCAAGGGATGTTGAATCACTTAAAACATTTGTTTTGGACGAGGCAGAAAAAGCAGCAACAAAAGCACAGCTTGGTGGTGACAAGGAATTGTGACAAGGTAGGCAGCAACATTATTCTTTGAAATTAGAATCATAATGGACGCTTGTGAAATCTGTTTCATGGTTTAAATATGAAAACCATATGGAGGAAATCAAAACTGAATCCTTCTCTACGTTTCTTCTTTTCAGTTTTTCTGAAAATATTGGATAATTTCCACAATATCATTAATATCTATTACATGCTGTTAGGCGATTAAATATCATTTTTATGGTGCAGTTGTGGTACTTGCCAGCAAAACCAGGATAGCCAATTCCCATCAGAATGCAAATAGTTCTATTCTCACCCTTTCAGCTGCATCCTGATCTCGTGGGGGCCATAGGAGGGTTCATCAATCATGTTTTTGTTGATTAATCTCGGCTTGTGCAGAGTTTATTTTAATTTAGCGGATGTTTCTAGCCATCCTCTACTTATATATCCTTAATGGGAATTTTGTAGTTGAATATCTCCAATTTTCATGATCACTTGAGGTGAATATGTTGCCCATTTAAAGAGGGCGTCGTTGGTTAATGATATTGAACTGAGGATTCCAACATTCCCCAATTGAATGCTAGCCAAGATCCGTGTATTCTTTAGTATTTCACATCTGACTTACAAAGATGCAAGGGTGATCAGTGAGCCCAGCTGCTGAGCCGCAAATGCAAAGTCAATCAAAGGACAAATGGAACTTATACTAATTCTGGGATTTGAAATGGCCAGAAAAGTAAAAATTAACCTCATATCATCTACAGAGAAAATCAACTGTGAAGCCTGGGCAGGTAAGTTACATATTAGCAATACCCAAACCAGTGAATTAAAGAAGAGATAATGTAAAACTATAGGTATTTTGAAATTGTTAAGGATAATAATCAAAGGGATTAAAATGAGATTCCAAATGTATTAAAACCACCAATTTTGACATCCAATGGCTGGTCTATAAACTTCACAACTCAATTTAGTGCTATTAACCAAATTCAGAAGATAAAAATCCGAAACCCCACGACAGCCAGTTAAGCAGAAGGATAATCTCCCAATGGCTCAACAGCAAACTGGTGGAAGCAAATAGGGCTGTTTGCAGAAGCATTGATGCAAAACAAAAGCAGACATGAAAATAAACCCTAACTATTGTAGACAGACCCAAAAAAACTCCTCACTTCTTCTTGGCAGCAGACTTGGTGACCTTGGCACCTGTTGGATCCTTCTTTTCAACATTCTTAATCACACCAACAGCAACAGTCTGACGCATGTCCCTAACGGCAAAACGACCAAGAGGTGGGTAGTCCGAGAAGGTTTCAACAACCATGGGCTTGGTGGGAATCATCTTAACCATTCCAGCATCTCCATTCTTCAAGAACTTGGGCTCCTTCTCAAGCTCCTTGCCAGATCGCCTGTCAATCTTCGTCAAGAGCTCAGCAAACTTGACCGCAATGTGGGAGGTGTGGCAGTCGAGCACTGGGGCATATCCATTTCCAATCTGGCCAGGGTGGTTCATGATGATCACCTGTGAGGTGAAGTTGGCAGCTTCCCTCGCTGGATCATCCTTCGAGTTGGAAGCAACATTACCACGCTTGAGATCCTTGACGGAAACGTTCTTCACGTTGAAGCCAACATTGTCACCCGGGAGGGCTTCCTGCAGAGCTTCGTGGTGCATCTCAACAGACTTAACCTCAGTTGTCAATCCAGAGGGGCCAAATGTCACCACCATACCAGGCTTGATGATACCGGTCTCAACGCGACCCACTGGGACGGTTCCAATGCCACCAATCTTGTACACATCCTGGAGTGGCAGACGAAGGGGCTTGTCTGAGGGCCTCTTCGGCTCATTGATATTGTCAAGAGCCTCCAGCAGGGTTGGACCCTTGTACCAGTCAAGGTTGGTAGACCTCTCAATCATGTTGTCACCCTCAAAACCAGAGATGGGCACGAATGGGACTTTCTCGGGGTTGTATCCAACCTTCTTCAGGTAGGAAGAGACTTCCTTCACAATTTCATCGTACCTAGCCTTTGAGTACTTGGGGGTGGTGGCATCCATCTGCACAAATGAATTAGCAAAGGCAACATTAGCACACTAGCTAATTAAGACATAAAACAAAACAAGTGAACCTCACAAATTAAAACACCACCATAACTTATGCAGTGCTAACCTTGTTACAGCAGCAAATCATCTGCTTCACACCAAGGGTGAAAGCAAGCAAAGCATGCTCACGAGTCTGACCATCCTTGGAGATACCAGCTTCAAAACCACCAGTGGTAGAGTCAATGATGAGGACGGCACAGTCGGCCTGTGAGGTACCGGTAATCATGTTCTTGATAAAGTCACGATGTCCGGGAGCATCAATGACGGTGCAGTAGTACCTGGTGGTCTCGAACTTCCACAAGGCAATATCAATGGTGATACCACGTTCACGCTCAGCCTTGAGCTTGTCCAGCACCCAGGCGTATTTGAATGACCTCTTGTTCATCTCAGCAGCTTCCTTCTCGAACCTCTCGATCACACGCTTATCAATACCACCAAGCTTGTAGATCAAGTGTCCGGTGGTGGTCGACTTTCCAGAGTCGACATGGCCGATGACCACAATGTTAATGTGAGTCTTCTCCTTACCCATTATGCAAATCTAGTATAAAATCTAGCACAAATATGGGAAACACATTCAGAAGAAGAATAACAAAACAACATGAGTTAAACCATATTATTCTCTTAGAACGTAACATCACCAGATTTCACATCAAAAGCATACACTCTAATGACAAAAAACATAATAGATTCAAAACTGTTCAAACAAATTCACAAAAGACCAAATCAATCTCAAACATACAAGCACAATAAGAAAGTGTAACTCATTAACGTATCATCAATCAAAATTATCAAATATTACTTCACTGTCAAGAGATTTAATCTTCATAATTGGTTCCAATCAAAATCGTCCAAATCAAGATTTTAATACATGTTTAACAAGAAACAATTAAGCAATAACATATAAAGTTAAATAAACAAAATCAGAAATAGTTAAAGGAGTAATGGAATTATCTGCACACAAAAAAAAAAAACTAGAAACGAAGAAACAGATAATTACAAATCTACATATCAATTATCAACTCCATCTTACAACACTAAAATCAAAACCCGGAAGTAAAAACATACGAACTGTGAAAACAGACATAAATAAGAAACAAATCATATTAATCTTACGAAACCCAAATATATACACGAGAGAGGGATCCGAACCTTAATATGAAATTTGCTAAAAGGTTTCTCTCTCGCCGACTTGCAGAAACTGAGACCGTGTAGAGAAAATGGAGGGTGTATGATGGAATGCTGTGCTTTTATAGAGAGATTGCCAGATTGGCCTTTACGTTTAGGGTTTTGCTCGCAGCCGTTGGATGTGGAAAGCAGATCTGACGGTATAAAATATATGGGTTCCTTGTCGAATTTATTATTGGCTTTTAAAGTGTGCAGTGTAACATCGTGGCTGCAACATTAGCACATCCTCGCATGCAATTACATTATTATCCTTATGGGTCATTATGAAGATGGTGGGCTTGACGTGGCTCTTTACTCCACTAATATATTATGTTTCCAGTTGAGGAATCCAAAAAATGGAATTGAAATTATTGATGGTGCTTATTTTAGAAAATAAAAGTAGGAATGAGAATGCCTTCTCCAACTTAGAATTAGGAAATGAGAGATTGATTTTTAAGAAAAAGATTAATCTCTCGTCGTGAGATTACTTATTATGCCTCCATTAACTTTTACTATTTTAAAAATATTCTTACTTAAAAAAATATTTAAAAAAATAGTCAAACTCTTGCAATCCATCTACAGTCAAACAATCGCTAATAAATGAAGTTGTCGTCACTGTTGGTCATTGGTTGTGGATCAGCTGCTAATCTCCAGTGTCTTCGTTTGGGCTGTTTTCAATGTTGTGCGGTCCAGCAGCAACAGCATTGCCGATGATAATGTTTATGACAATGATGATGATGTCGCCACCGATTTGTTGCCGTTGATGATGATGATGATGATTTTGATTTTGATTTTGATTATTACCATTATTTTGAGAGATAGCATAATGAAGTTTTTCATTTTGGAGCTTTAGCATTGAAAAACAAGAAAAATTTGTTTTCCTTTCTCCTCTTTTAAAAATGTAGAACATTTCTATGATTTTATCGATTAATTTACGGAACACATATTTAGTGTTTTTTAAATTAAAAAAATATAAAATAAGATCTAAAAACAATATTAAACGGCTGTTGAATGTTGATATTTTCTTTTGTTTGGTATTTGATTGATACTGAAAAGTGGCATTTAATAAGGATAAAATTATTAATTTTTTACTTATTGTGTCAATTAATGCACTCACTATTTCTAAATTATTTTAATACTCACCAAATATACTTTTATGTTGAATTAATTCACAATATATTAATTTTTATCTTGTAAATATTTTTTTAAGAATAAAGATGGAATTAGAACTGAAAACAGTAACAAAAAAAAACTACTGGAGCACAATTGAGGAGATGTAATAATAAAATATATATATATAAATAAAAAATAAAAACAAAAAAAGCAACAAAGCTTTGGTTGCTCGTGATGGTCAGGATGACCATCACACATTTCAATATGTATATATAATATAAATATAAAATAATAATAATAAATTAAATAAGAATAAAAAGAACAAAGAGGAGGTAATTGTTGCTTATAAAAGCAGACGAAGATTGCCAGGAGTGAGGAGCGAATTCGAGAGTGCGAAAAACAGAGAGAGGGATAGAGTGTTGAGGAATTGTGTCTTCTTTTCTTTTTCTCTTTTGTTTTGCAATCAATTTTTCTTATAACATATTTCCAAAGTTTATCAAATAAAAAGAGTGCTTTGTTTTCTTTCAACATGAGTAGTTAATTTTACTAAGCTGAGGTGAAGGGTGAAGCTCAAAGTTTCAAATCATTAAAGTAATTACTTTTCTCAAGTGAGTTTTAAGTTTATTTTCTGGTTATTTTTATGTCATGTTAGTTTATAAGTTTCATTGGATTTATACAGATTAATACACAACGTCGACACATTACATAACAGACATTGTGACTTTATTCCATATTTATCCACACACACAGAATTAAATAATATAATAAATAACTGATAAAAGTGAAGTAAAATATAAAAAATAAGAAAGTAATAAAATTATAGTTTTAATACTGTGAGTGGATTCTGTAACCTTAGCATATTTTAAAATTGGTTTCAAATAATTTCTTTTCTCCACAATTAATTTTCTTAGTTTTAAATTGACTACTGTATTTTAAATTCCCTGTGGTTCGACCCCGGACTCACCAAGTTATATTATAACTAGACACTCTTATACTTGAAAGTAATACACTTTTGAGTTTTGTCAGTATTACAGTTCTTAAAGAACTTTATTCCAAAAATTTTTATTTTTGTTTTAAATCAAAGATAAAATGCTAAAAATAATGGGTTAAATAAGTCAGTTCAGGTGACATAATAATGATAATGAATGGGTTTACATTCTCATTTTTTGACCCAATAAATTAATGAGTGGGTTCAAGTATATGTAATTTAACCACTTAAAAACGACTTATTCATCGAGCCTAACTATATGTAACTTAGCAGCTGCCTGAATAAATTTTACTTTGTTAGTGAGAGTATATTTTCAAATTGTGCTCATAAGATCTTTGAACTATATTGTAATGTATCCATGCAAATTTTCAGAAGATTCTATATTGCAATATAAATGTAGATTGTAAGTTTCTAACAATTCAAAATTTATGTATATAATTATTAGAAAATGCATATTTTATATGTATTTTATTTGCATTAATAGTGTGTTTAAGATATAATTATTATGTAACTACTGTGAAACTATGATGCCCATATAGTTGACATAGTAAAATGTTTTGTGTTGAAAATAAGAGGATTAAGTTCAAACTCTCCTCAGATAAACAAAAAAGAGTTGGGTTGCGGATAAATTAAATAATAATAAATTATAAAAGTACTGTAGTGTAGAAAACATATACGGTCTGTAGTATACCATATGACGCATAAAATAATTTAAAATTTCTTGATATTTTAGGCACGAATTTATTACTATACATAAAATACTTCAAAATATTCATTTAACTAATTTACATTATTTTAATATTTTATATAATAATTTATTAATACTTGTCAATGTAAAACGATCAAACTTACATTAATAGTATTAAAAGAATGAAATCAATTAAATATGAGACATGTCATCTATGTCCTCAAAATATGCAAACGATATGTCATACATATTGTTTCGACATGTCGGTCATGTCATATACATGGTGATTTTATAAACGACTATGAGTACAATTTTCGCTCCCGAGTTTACAAATTACGTGTTATCTATGTATTGAAACCATAAAGAACATGTTACCAAATTTTCACAAATTGTACAATATGTCACCTATATTATGAAATTATAAACGACATGTCATACTTTTTTTCCATAAATTATAATAACAAGTAATATATGTGGGGGATATTATAAACGATATGTTACACCTAAAATGCCAAAGATTTTCCTCTCTTTTTCTAACTTGATACAAACTAGTAAGACACTTAGATTAATTGACCACATAAACTATCACCATTTTAATCTAAATTAAAATTCTCGGATTATTGAAATGCTCAGATTATTGATCTTTGATAAGAAGACAACGTTTGATTCTAAAAGCAAGCAGACATTAACTTATATTTTATCAGTCCCTGTTGTTACATGGTTGATCTTCGCTGTCGGGCAAAATGAATTGATAAATATTCTAAATTGCTATGAAAACAACTAAGATTAGAAACACGGCCAAAATTATTCAGAAATCTCGTCCACTTTTAAAAAATAAATATGCTCGGAAACACGTCGTTGTTGCTAGCAGAATCTAGGCAAAATTGTATGTTCGCTACTTAATATATCAATGCTCAGGAGTGGATAAGCATTAAGCTTTTTACTCACATAAATTAGACGTCACTCGAACTTGATTGTATGAACTTGCCTTTATTTAGAATTTGTTTTTCCAGAGTGTAATTAGTAGTTTCAGTGTGTTTAGGCAGCATAAAAAATTGGGCCACCAGTCAAAGGCCTGGATCTTTAAAGCTTAGATTGAATTAGAGGAACGTAACATAAGCCCTGCAGACAAACCATATAAAATTATTTTCTTTTCCCAACTTTGATTATATATGACAAAAAACTCCAGATTGGATTGCAAAGGCACATAGCATCATATAGGGATGCAAAAGCTCATCACATAGGTACGCAAAAGTTTTTTATTTTCATCATCTCAGCTGCATCACATTCACTCGGTCAAAGCCCCCCCCCCACATGCACATTAATCTTTCGTTTCTTTCAGAAATCCTAAGAAACGTTTTAGCAATCCTGTTGTCTCATTTCTCTCACATGATCCACAAAGTTAGAAACATCAAATGGAACCATCAAAAACACTCGCCCATTCTCTCAGGCAAAACATCAGCTAAAATTAAAAATTAGCACAAGACACCACACCACAACAATACAACACCTACAAACTATATGAGCACCGACTAAATTTTCAAAATGGAGCACTAGCTGCTAATCTTGAAACAAAATGTTTGACATCCAAAACCTGGTTTATCAACCTTCCAAACAATACTTAAAGATATAAAACCAAATTCAGAGAATTAAAATGAAGTCCTGTAAAACCAACTAAAACATTGCAAAAATAGCATAAACAGAGAAAATAAAAGTTGACTATAGCAGACAGATCCAAAAAAACTCCTCACTTCTTCTTGGCAGCAGACTTGGTGACCTTGGCACCTGTTGGATCCTTCTTTTCAACATTCTTAATCACACCAACAGCAACAGTCTGACGCATGTCCCTAACGGCAAAACGACCAAGAGGTGGGTAGTCCGAGAAGGTTTCAACAACCATGGGCTTGGTGGGAATCATCTTAACCATTCCGGCATCTCCATTCTTCAAGAACTTGGGCTCCTTCTCAAGCTCCTTGCCAGATCGCCTGTCAATCTTCGTCAAGAGCTCAGCAAACTTGACCGCAATGTGGGAGGTGTGGCAGTCGAGCACTGGGGCATATCCATTTCCAATCTGGCCAGGGTGGTTCATGATGATCACCTGTGAGGTGAAGTTGGCAGCTTCCCTCGCTGGATCATCCTTCGAGTTGGAAGCAACATAACCACGCTTGAGATCCTTGACGGCAACGTTCTTCACGTTGAAGCCAACATTGTCACCCGGAAGGGCTTCCTGCAGAGCTTCGTGGTGCATCTCAACAGACTTAACCTCAGTTGTCAATCCAGAGGGGCCAAATGTCACCACCATACCAGGCTTGATGATACCGGTCTCAACGCGACCCACTGGGACTGTTCCAATGCCACCAATCTTGTACACATCCTGGAGTGGCAGACGAAGGGGCTTGTCTGAGGGCCTCTTCGGCTCATTGATATTGTCAAGAGCCTCCAGCAGGGTTGGACCCTTGTACCAGTCAAGGTTGGTAGACCTCTCAATCATGTTGTCACCCTCAAAACCAGAGATGGGCACGAATGGGACTTTCTCGGGGTTGTATCCAACCTTCTTCAGGTAGGAAGAGACTTCCTTCACAATTTCATCGTACCTAGCCTTTGAGTACTTGGGGGTGGTGGCATCCATCTGCACAAATGAATTAGCAAAGGCAACATTAGCACACTAGCTAATTAAGACATAAAACAAAACAAGTGAACCTCACAAATTAAAACACCACCATAACTTATGCAGTGCTAACCTTGTTACAGCAGCAAATCATCTGCTTCACACCAAGGGTGAAAGCAAAGCATGCTCACGAGTCTGACCATCCTTGGAGATACCAGCTTCAAAACCACCAGTGGTAGAGTCAATGATGAGGACGGCACAGTCGGCCTGTGAGGTACCGGTAATCATGTTCTTGATAAAGTCACGATGTCCGGGAGCATCAATGACGGTGCAGTAGTACCTGGTGGTCTCGAACTTCCACAAGGCAATATCAATGGTGATACCACGTTCACGCTCAGCCTTGAGCTTGTCCAGCACCCAGGCGTATTTGAATGACCTCTTGTTCATCTCAGCAGCTTCCTTCTCGAACCTCTCGATCACACGCTTGTCAATACCACCAAGCTTGTAGATCAAGTGTCCGGTGGTGGTCGACTTTCCAGAGTCGACATGGCCGATGACCACAATGTTGATGTGAGTCTTCTCCTTACCCATTATGCAAATCTAGCAAAAACCTGGAGCAAATTAAAAAAACACAAATTCAGAAAGATCCGGTGCCAAAAAAACGTAAGTATTTTGATAGGAATCCAATCCTCATATAGGAAACCAATGACAAAACAAGCCCAACTTTAACAACAAGAAGCAAGTCCAGATGGCCTAGCAAAGCTAAATACCTTAAAGCAACTTATTTTACCAGAACATTATCATCTTACTCTACAATTTGGAATCAATGACAAGATCAGATATGGCAAATTTTTTTATTATCCAACAACAACATAGTAATCACCTAGTACCTAATTGATCGAAATTTGTTTAAACAATTACCCAAAAGACCAAACAAACTTGTATTCAAATTTATTTAAATAAAAATACACGATAACGGCAACACATTATCAATATTCATTAACTATCAAAATCATTCATGAAAAAAGATTCAACCAGACTATTAACTCACAATAACATCAACTAAATCAAAATCTTAATACATGTTTGACATGAAAGATAAAAATTAAAACAAACAATTTAAAACACTAAGACATGCAGTTAAATAACAAACATAAACACGAGAGAGAGAGAGAGAGAGAGAGAGAGAGAGAGAGAGAAACAGATCTTAAAAAATCCACAAATTAACCAAACTTTACACATAAAAATCGAAACCCCACATCCAAAAACACATGCTGATTATGATAAACATATACGAATATGAAACAATTCAATCCTAGATAAAAATTTTAACATAAACTTAAGAAAATAAAAGAGAGATCCGAACCTTACTATAATGATATCCGCAAAATGGTTCTCTCTCTCGCCGCCTTTCGGATATTGAGAGAGTGTATGGTAAAAGAGGGTTTCTGCGTGAGAGGGTGCAGTGATTTTATAGAGAGATTTGGGCTTTGCGTCTAGGGTTTTTCTCTCAGCCGTTGGATCGGAACGGCAGATCTGACGGTTTGAATATAATACGGGTGCCTTGTCGGATGTCGTATCGTATATTGCTTTGCTGCGTGTAAACATAATGGCTGCAGCATTAACTCATTCTTCCATGTAATTACTTTATTGTCCCTGTAGGTTTTTATCCATTATGTACTTTGGGCTTTGGATTTTACAAGGTAATAAGAAAACTCTTTTATCTACTGAAGTAAAATTACCAATTATATCTGTCTGTTTATTACTAATTAATTGATAAGGAGACAAATCTGATAAGTTTTTTTTTTTTTTTGAGATTAAGAAATGTATTTTAACAGTAACAAGATCAGATTATTAGATATATAGCAAAGTCAAATGCTTCTAATTGATTGGAATCAGGATGCTTGTGTTTTAAAATAGTAATTAAATGGTAAATAACGTGTAAGTGATATTATCCATTTATTTGTTAACCTTAATAATATTATTACTCCGATAATCTATTTTTTTATTAATTTTGTTATTGTTAACTGTTATTTTAGCTTTCAGCCAAAAATTTTGAAAAATAAAATGTCTTCCAAATTGTTGAAAAATAAAATATATTCAAATTGTCAGTGAGTGGAGAGCAGCTCAGGCTGCTCAGCTGCCGATTAGTTCCAAATAATCATTATGATGGACAATATTTATCGCGTCTCACAAAATGATCTAAAATATTCTGAAAACTTCTTTTACTTTAAAAATAAAATTTGTTCCCAAACATAATATCATAACCAGAATATTCTAATCAATGCCGGAAAATAAGTAATAACCCCAAACTTAAAGAGGTAAGCAACTTAGAAAGACTTTCACTATTCTAGGACTCTGCTCTACAACTACATGAGATAAAAGAGAATCATGGCTTAGAGACGAAAGTTCTTTAAAAGGGAGTGCTTGGTTTAAGAAAATGAGAGGAAAAGAGAGGAGATGAAATGAGAGGAGTAGAGAGGAAAAGAGAGGAGAGAAATGAATGATTTTCAAATCCTTTATTTGGTTTGGCATAGAACTTTAATAGGAAAGAAATTACTTCTTTTTTATTTGGACAATTCTACCCTTTGATCTTAAACTATCAATATTTGTTATTAAATATTATTGAAAAATATTTCAATTATAAAATTAAATTATTAATAAATAATTAGTTTAAATTATATTTATATTTTTAATATAATTATATATATTTTTTTTCAATATATGAAATCATTTTATTATATGTATATATATGAAATCATTTTTTTCCAACATTAGGAATAAAATTCAAGTTCTTCATATTAAAATGAATTAGTAAAAATCTTGAATATGAAATAAAAGGCATCTCCAGATCAATTCATAAATATTCATAAAATGTTACAAAATGTTTTATTAATAGATGTTTATATTGGATTATTTATAAGCATTGAAATATAATAAAAACTAATAAATAAGACAGTTGAAGAATTTAAGTTTTAGACATGCCCACATCTTAATTGTAGGTGTATTGTTCCAATAGAGGTATATATCCGTTGGGGTCAAAGATGATAATTCATATATTTTAAAATAACAAAAGTTGAATTCCGCTATTGCAATAGAGGAATCTCAACTCCTCAATCAAGCGGAAGATGAATTCCATCTGAAAATAAATTTCCGTATAGTAATGCTAATCAAACAAAAGAAATGACAAAGGTGTTTGAATTCTTTTCGTTTCCCCATCCTCTCCGTTCAACCAAACATTACCTAAATGTCTTCATAAGACATATGTTGAAATAATGATACATTTAACACGTCATTGAAGGAGGCAGGGCATCTTTTGTCCTGTTCATGCCCCCCAACAGTGGATTTAAAAATGTAGGGCTTGGAGTTGGAGCTGCCAGCAGACTCATTCAGTTATATGTTATGGGATGCTTCCCTACTAAAGTTCCACAAGGAAAACATATTATAATAACGTGTGGTGGCATCTCTGGGTCTTGTTCTTCCCCAGTTGCAGCTAGCTTTTGCTCTTATCAAGACAGCAGGTGCTTCCTGTCTCGCTCAACTGGGAAGCATGGTCTGATCATATTCCCTAATCCCTACATCCATGCCCCTTCCAACCAAATCAGCTTGGATCTGATCAATCTTCTGAGAAATCTTTGTTTTTTTTTTTCTGCTGTTGCTCTAACATCAACCACACACTACATATCATCCTTCCACCAATCCTGCTGTCTTGAATGCCTCATCTTTTAACTGCTGCAAAACCTGTTTATAAAAACACACAAAAAGACCAGAATGGCCCCTTAACCATTAAAATAACAGACAAAAATCAATAGGTAATTAGGTAACTTATCAAGCAGTTTGGACGAAAATCTGGCAAGAGGAATGCCACAAATTACACATGGAGATAAATAAAATTAAAAAGATAAAAACCAAGTTCAGTCCTAAAAATGTCCTCTAATCCTATTGCAATATGAAGACGCGTTTGAGCACAAGTGCTTTCAAACAACCATAGTTGCTTATCAAATAAATATTTCCTAACACAAGAAAGATAAAAAGAAACTTTGGTCTCCACTTCAGTACCTCTGGTGGGATGCATACAGATTAACATGCCTGCAGAAGAGAAGAAACCATCCAATGAGAAGACTTCAGAATCTAAATAAGTTTCAAACCCTATATATGCAAGTAGCAGCATCTGATGCACTTTACAGGAGAACGATAGTGTGCATTATTAAGAAGTGTCTCAAGGCCAGTGGCTGGTAGCATTCAGTAATGTATAAAAGATGCAATGCCTCAAACACAACCACTAGCATGAAACAGCGGCTCCCTCAAAAGAACAAACCAAGCAAATACTTGGACTCCATCTCTCCTAGTGAAGATTTTGACGTTTTGTCATTGTTGTCAGTGATGTGCATATTGAGTATTCAGTCGCTAACACTACCCTCTCGATAGCACAATACCGGGAAATCTCATTTTCATGATGTAGAAGAATCAATCAGTCCACCACCACGAACGTCAAACTTGAAGGTCAAATAATAAGCACTCAATGGACTGCTTTTGATGTGCTGACCAATACAGAGATTTATCAACTGCAAAGAAAACATCTCCACCAACCACATATGCATGGTCATCATTGACAAACTGCATAACACCAAGAGTGACTTGCATTTCAAAAAATTAAAGTGCGCTAAAAATAGATCTGTAAGACTTAAGCAATAAACAAATGCATCATTAGAAATTTTGATTCCTGACGCGCATAAAAAAAGTCATTGCAAGAACAATTGGCCTAAACCTCTGGGTAACCACACAACAACAAACATTTCCACGGACATCATTCTTATGTAGACTAAATTGGTTCACATGTACCAAAGTTATTGTGAAGAGGGGAAATTACCCGCATTGTACTACTCTGTCATAAATAATTCCTTGTGACGCACTCTACAATTATTCAAAATATTTGCATAAATCTTGCTCTACAATTCTCAGCTCATCACCCAAAAGTGCTGAAAAGATTAATTATCTAGAACCAAAAGCAATCAATCAACTTAAAACAGCCTCAAAAAATGCCAGCTGTATCATACTACACAGCATATAAAAAACCCAGAAAACAATTCGAAGTTTTTTAAAAATTGAAAGAATAAAGTTTGAACCTTACAAATCAAGGTCAGATGAAAGCAATCGTCGTGTGTTGCGGCGTGCACTGCTCGTGGCGAGCGACGGCGGTGAGGTGGAATATCGACGGCAAGTGGCGCTGCGTGGTTTCCTCAACTCTGTCTGATCTGTGATCGCAAGTTGATTCGGCGCGCCATGGGTTTGATGAGAAGGGGAAGCGAAGACGGTTTCAGGTGGTTTGCAGCGGGGTAGCGGCGCCGGCGAGTTGATTTTAAACTTTGTGTTGGGGTGGGCCGGTAGGGATTTGCATGAATATGCTATCGGGTGGCTGCGGCTAAGTTTCACAAATATGACACCATGCTCATTAATTTCGCGGTTATGACAAGCCTCAAGGAAATGTCTAAAATGACCTTAAAGCAGAAACAATTAGGCCTTCCCTAAGGTAGGGATTTGCATGGATATGCCATCAGGCGGCTGCGGCTGCGGTTGAGTTTCACAAACATGACAGCATGCCCGTTAATTTCACAGTTATGGTCAGCGTTAAGGAAATGTCTAAATAAGCAAATTAGCCGCCCGTAGCCAACAACTACTAAGTCACTGCTTTGTATTATTATTTAAGGCGTAAGTCTTATTTAATCCCATAAGACTTTTTAAAATTTTTATAGTGTTTATTATTTTTCGAGTAGACGTTTTTAAATTTTAAATAGTTTAATTTACTCTACTAAGAAAGTTCTCAAAATTTAAGTTTTGAGAGTAGAGGTTAGAGAGCTTTTCAAAAATATATAATATCAAAATATCTTTAATATATTTCATTAATTAAAAATCAATAAATCGCTTATATAAACATATTGCCGCCGCCACTTCACTTTATCTCTCTCTTTTTTTAAAAAAAAAATAACCAACACTTTAATTTTATAATCCCTACACATACCCAACACTTGAGAGAGTATATATCAATGATGCAATTTAATTTGGATAGTATTAATTATTTGGGAGAATATATGAATGATGCAATTTTTGATTTTGAAAATTAAAGAAGTGATTGAATTAATTTTTTCTTATTAATTGATAGTTTGGATGCATTTTGTTACATGTTATATAATTATGAATACATACCATTTTTGTTAATTTAATTACACAAAAGCACTTTTAGTTTTACACAACCAAATAGTTTAATGGTTCAAAAGTACTTTTTTAATTGACAACCAAACATCTTTATTTATGTTTCTTCATTATCTCTCTATAATTTCTATTTAATAAGTTAAAAGCAGCTAAATGGGCAGGCAAATTCAAAGCTTTTAGGACTGCTTTACAACTGGGTTCCTATAAAAAGAGAATAATGACTAAAATAATTAAAAAAGCAAGCTCTTTTATCTTATTAGTAAACACACTAGTGATACATTTACAAGTCACTGAAGAGGACAGGGAATCTTTTGTCTTATTCAAGTTCGTCCGTCTACTGAAGCCAGAAACCAGAACTCATGCCACCCAACACTAACTTAAAAAATGTAGAGCTTGGAGCTATCAGCAAACTCATTCATTAATATCTTCTGGGTTGCTTCACAAATGGATAGTTCTATAAGCAAAACATATTCTATTAACGTGAGGTGAAAATGTCCCTTCGCTCTGGATTTTGTTTGTATCCACATGAAGTTTGAAACAGAGAGCTGTTAGTCACAACCTGCTTGGCTGCTCCCCGTGGCAGTGTTTACCAGAATAAACAATTGAGGTGAAGTGACAAAATCTTCTTTGCAACTGGCAGTTTTATCTATCTACATGCAAGTAAATCTTGCTAACAGTCACTGGCAAATATGCACAAGGATGGAATGAGAAAAACTTGGTAAAATATTGAAGGCAAAAGCATAAGTATCATCCCATCAGAAAACATAATAACAGAATCAGCTTTGATGTGTGGCTATGCACTATTGGAAATTTCAAGGGACAAGGCATCAATCACATGGTGTCGTCACATCAGTGACAAAAGGAAACTTCAGGCAGTTATTGTGTTTGCTACTTTAATATGAGATTGACACCGGACCAACCAAACCAGATTAAGTTGTATACCAAATGTGATTGACCCTTCCTACCATTCCAATGCCAAAGTTACTTTTGCATGATTATCAGTGACTCGTTTGAGTAAGGCATCATTTAGAAAATATTGAAAGATCTAAGGATCATGCTACCATTAACTTTGAATGACCATACTTCTGAATCTATTGTTGAGGAATTCAGTATTATTCAAAATTTTCTTACATTCAAAATGCATACACAGCCAGGAAAACCAAAGTACATCAACTGGAAAGATTATCATGTTGCAGTATCATATATATTAAGTCCATAGCTTGTACCTTTACAACAGAGAATCTGATAATTTCAGCCCTCTCAACCTTTATTAAAATTGCACATTCACTAAGATTTCATGATCATTCAACTCCATAGAATTCAACTGTTTGAAGTTGCTTGACTGCAGCCATTAAAAAAAATGAAACTTCAATTCTAGCTTTATCTGCGAGAAAACATTGGACCTTCTCGTAAAATTTCTACTAGTCTACTAAGCTCACAAGATAATCGGGAAGATATAACCACAGTGCAAAACATCACAAACTCTTATTCTTCTACAAGTCCATTTAATGGTGAGATCTCTCACCAGGGTGTTAGCATATTCACATTTACCTACAAACGTATTTATATAAAAAGTCTGCTCTTGATTTCCCTTTTGCTATTTATTCAAACCAATTTATATACTGGATTCCATCCAATCACAACTCTTAATTTCAGAATGCCAATGATCCTAATTTATATTGAAGTATCAAAGCAATGGCAAAAAGCGTCTGGTTTACAGCGTATTAAACCATATAAAATTTAGAAATAAAGATAATCTGACCATTTTTACCTTAAATGGTGTCTGATTGAATTTCCAAAGTCATCTTCAAGTACATCTAAGAGCTTCGTGTACGTATAGCAATCTATGAGGTTTTTGTTTTGCAACTCCTTCAACAATTTTATTGCTTCTCCTGCCTGTCCTCTCCTGCAGATTTCATCCAAGACTGTCCTATATGTAATGAAATCAACAGGCCTCTGCTTTTCAATCATCTCCCAAAGACTGTTTACTGTCTCCTCAACCTCCCCATTGAGAGCCAATGCATTCACAAGTGAGTTATAAGATTTACTACTCGGAACAAAACCCTTCCTTTTCATCTCATCACACAACTCCCTTGCATTCTTTGTTCGACCTTGAGAACATAGCCCATGGATCAAGTAATCGTAGGAAAATGAGTTGGGCAGGCAATTATAGACCACACCCATTTGATGGAATATTCTAAGGGCATCATTAACATGATTTGAGAGTATGTACCCTTTTATCATAGAATTCAATGAGAAAATATCAGGTTCAATCCCATCATTGACCATTTGCTTGAACAAACATCTAATAGTCTCCATATACACATGATTTATGTAAGTATTTTTTCCCCGACTCAAAAAAGCTGTGAAGAGAATATTGTAAGATCTGATTGAAGGCCTACATTCCAAGTTCCTACTATTTTTCATATATTTAAACACATACACAGCTCTACTCAACTTCCTAGCTTCAGCGAAGAAATATATTATCGTATTGTAAAGAGCCTCAGTACCACAAACACAAGGAGTTGCAAGCATTTGATTAACCACATCATCCATCTCTTGGTACATCTTCGCTGCACCAAGCTTCCTTATCATGATGTGATAAGTGGACGCATCGTGCCTAAACCTAGGCTGCTTTGATGCCCAATTAAATAGCTCCAAACACACTAAAGGATCCTCTTGAAGAGTCATAATATTACATAATTCTTCATTATTGAATCTTGGAGGGAGTTCAGACACTGCCCAACGAAATTGTGCTTCATCAAGTGCAGGCTTGCTGTCAGCTTTTGACCTTTTACCAACTCCTCTGCTCGAAGATCTTGATAGAGCTTTAGCTGAGTAACAAGAACATAAAATTGCATTTGAAGACAATTTCAAATGCGGGTTAATCTGTGTTTGGCTCAAATAATAATTAGACAAAGTTTTAGAATTATGAGAACTCTCTGTGCAGCACAAGTGTTTGTTAAGTGTCCCGTGAGAGAAAATTTGCCTCAACCAATTTCTACCAGCTATGATCATCATATAAAGACAACGAAACTATCCCTTAATTAAATAACACATAAGTGACTGAAAACTATGAAGAGAAAATCACTAACAGTTCTTTTGAAATTGAAATGAACTTACAGCGAATAAACCAACGAAACGAAATGAAGAGCTGACTATACAGTTACAGCGTGGCTTTTGACTAGTATCGAGATAATTTCAGTGAATTTTTATTTACCCAGTAAACATCTAAAACTACAGGGGTATTTAGGTAAACTGACAAATGAAGAAATGGCGAACGTATCAGAACTCAGAAGTAGCCCTAGTTGGTCACGTGACTGACCTTTATAAAAGCTAAGCAAACCTTTTTCCTCATCACTCTTTGCACTCCCTCTCATCTTGCTTGCTCTGCGGCTAGGTTTTAGTTATCTCTTCGAAGGTAGGCGATCAACTACTCAGCTTGATCTATTGTTTAGCGTCTATTGCTTTGTTTGATTGATTGATTGACTGTATTTGCTGATTTGAAATCGTATCCGATTGATAGCATCTGACGGTCTGTTTTTATTTATTATGCAAGTAGATGATCCGATCTGTTCGTTTACTGGGAAATTTGATTGATTCGTATGCTATCATATATGTACACTATTTCTGTTTGGATTCACATATATTTCGTGATTAATTCATCGGTTTATTGAATATATAATATGATCTAAATGCTTTCGATTTGATTTATTTTAGCTAAGCGCAGCCTAATTCTATAAATATGTAGCAACTCTGTTTTGTAGATCTATGTATTTACAGCTCATGATTTCTTTATAAGGCGCATTTAAATATAATATGATCTAAACGTTGCGGTTTGGTGTTTATTATACCTTAGTTCAGCCAAGATTTATTGTTCTGTAGCGGATCTATGTCAATATATTATTAATTGTTCTTTTTTAAAATGATTTGTTGAATCTAATCCGGTTATTTGTTTCCTTGATTGTGAATCTGTTAATTTGGTCAATTTTTAAGATCATGAATATTTTTAGGAGATGTTTTTGAATATTTTTAAATGATTTGTTGAATCTAATCCGGGTTATTTGTTTCCTTGATTGAGAATCTGTTAATTTGGTCACTTTTTAAGATATGAATATTTTTAGGAGATGTTTTCGAATATTCCTGTTTCAAAGTAATTTTTGTTCAGCAAAATTTGCCTAGATTTGCCGGTACTTTACAAATTGTTACTGTTGTTCTGCATAGTTTCTGATTGATTCATGGACTCTAAAATCAAGAAAGCCATTATTAGTGTCTGATCATTGAATGATGATTATTTTGATTCATACATATTTTGTTTTCTTCTCTTGATTGTAAATGGATTATGAATTTTCAATTTGATTGTTACTGGATATGTTTCTGAATGCCCTTGAGTGTACTGATTCTATAGTAAGTTGTCTGATTAATGTGTTATGTTTTTTTTCCCCAGTTTCAGTTAATTTAACAGCCATGGGTAAGGAGAAGACTCACATCAACATTGTGGTCATTGGCCATGTCGACTCTGGAAAGTCGACCACCACCGGACACTTGATCTACAAGCTTGGTGGTATTGACAAGCGTGTGATTGAGAGGTTTGAGAAGGAAGCTGCTGAGATGAACAAGAGGTCATTCAAATACGCCTGGGTGCTTGACAAGCTCAAGGCTGAGCGTGAACGTGGTATTACCATTGATATTGCCTTGTGGAAGTTCGAGACCACCAAGTACTACTGCACGGTCATTGATGCTCCCGGACATCGTGACTTTATCAAGAACATGATTACCGGTACCTCACAGGCGGACTGCGCCGTCCTTATCATTGACTCCACCACCGGTGGTTTTGAAGCTGGTATCTCCAAGGATGGTCAGACTCGTGAGCATGCTTTGCTTGCTTTCACCCTTGGTGTGAAGCAGATGATTTGCTGCTGTAACAAGGTTAGCACTGCATAAGTTACGGTGATGTTTTAGTTTGTGAGGTTCACTTGTTTTGTTTTATGTTTAATTAGCTAGTGTGCTAATGTTGCCATTGTTAATTCATTTGTGCAGATGGATGCCACCACCCCCAAGTACTCAAAGGCTAGGTACGATGAAATTGTGAAGGAAGTCTCTTCCTACCTGAAGAAGGTTGGATACAACCCCGAGAAAGTCCCATTCGTGCCCATCTCTGGTTTTGAGGGTGACAACATGATTGAGAGGTCTACCAACCTTGACTGGTACAAGGGCCCAACCCTGCTGGAGGCTCTTGACAATATCAATGAGCCGAAGAGGCCCTCAGACAAGCCCCTTCGTCTGCCACTCCAGGATGTGTACAAGATTGGTGGCATTGGAACCGTCCCAGTGGGTCGCGTTGAGACCGGTATCATCAAGCCTGGTATGGTGGTGACATTTGGCCCCTCTGGATTGACAACTGAGGTTAAGTCTGTTGAGATGCACCACGAAGCTCTGCAGGAAGCCCTCCCGGGTGACAATGTTGGCTTCAACGTGAAGAATGTTTCCGTCAAGGATCTCAAGCGTGGTAATGTTGCTTCCAACTCGAAGGATGATCCAGCCAGGGAAGCTGCCAACTTCACCTCACAGGTGATCATCATGAACCACCCTGGCCAGATTGGAAATGGATATGCCCCAGTGCTCGACTGCCACACCTCCCACATTGCGGTCAAGTTTGCTGAGCTCTTGACGAAGATTGACAGGCGATCTGGCAAGGAGCTTGAGAAGGAGCCCAAGTTCTTGAAGAATGGAGATGCCGGAATGGTTAAGATGATTCCCACCAAGCCCATGGTTGTTGAGACCTTCTCGGACTACCCACCCCTTGGTCGTTTTGCCGTTAGGGACATGCGTCAGACTGTTGCTGTTGGTGTGATTAAGAATGTTGAAAAGAAGGATCCAACAGGTGCCAAGGTCACCAAGTCTGCAGCCAAGAAGAAGTGAACCGGGTTGGTTAATGTTGCTTTATCCGCAGATGGAGTCTATTTTAATAATTGTAGTTATACAAACTTGGTTATTTTTGGCACTGTTATAGTTCGATGCTTGCTTTCCTTTGTAGGTTTTAGTTTGTTGCCTTTGGTGTCGGGTACCGATTCCCAGAATTGGGTGCTTGACCGGCGGTGGCGCAGCTATAACCTGGAGTCTCAATTTTATTAATAGTTATGTTCTTGTTTGTATTGATACTTGAGGTGGTTTGGTTTCATCTGAATCGGCTCAGAAGTTTTGTCATTGTGTTGTTTCTGCGGAATTGATATCTACGATTCGTTTTTCTATTCTATTTACTGTGCTCTCTACTTAGCTGTGGTCTGTTCATTACGTGCATATTAATATTCGGTTTAATTTTTCATGCATTTGGTTTACTTGTGCCTATGTTAGTCTATATTGTAATAATTTTGGATTGCTTGTTCCATTTCTCGGCATAATATCTTTTGCTTTGTTTAATATAGTAGATGGGTGAACTTTGAAATGAAGCGATCCACTCACCATACAAGTCAGTGAAAGAAAAAAAGTAAAATTGGGTTTGATTATCCAATTGTTTTCAGCTGTTACCTTTAAAAAACAATCAGCAGATTGTGCTGCTTAGTCTGTACAATTCGTTCATTTGCATGTTATTCTTGATGAAAGACACCTGACTGCAACAAGTGGTAAATTCAAAAGCTCCACAAGTCAAATCATGCAAAGGTACGTGCCTTACAATTCATGCTTCTGTTTTAAAATAGATTTAATCGATCAGCCCAAATCCAAGCATCAAGCCCATTTGATTATTTTACATTTTTACAATTGCCTTGCACGTGCAGCCATTAAATTCCTTCTTGTTTTTTTTCTCATTTCTCCTTTTCTAAATTTGACTTTTAGCGTTTTTGTCACTCTTACGATAATTGTTTTATTTCACTTCCATTTCGATTCTGTTGTGTACATTTAACCTCCAAACTTAAATTAATTATCCTGTTCAACAAAATAAATAAATTATCTAAAAATATAAATAAAGACGCTAATTAATAAATAATTAGCCATCAGGTATCATCTTTTCTTGGATAGAAATAAGGCAACAAAGCTAAGTAAAAGCGTGAAGCGAAGAGCCGAAGATGGAGGGGAGATAGGACACATTTTTGAAAGTTTGTATCTCTATTTGAATAAAAAAGTTTCTCTAATATTTTGAAAGAGGGTAACAAAATTTGTCTATCATCATTAACGGTCATTATAATTGATTCATTGATAATTATTAGTTCATGTAAAACAAATAAATGTCAATTTTCCCGTAAATTGTATATACCACTTATTTCTTATTGTTTTTATATTATCCAATAATTATCCTAACATCATAATTTTTACAGTATTATCTTTATTCATATTTACTATAAATTAAAAAATTATACGAACTAAAATTAATTAAAAATAAATAAATAATTATTTTATATTAATAATAAGATATTTTGTCTTATATTTTTTGTTATTTTTTTAATCTTTTTTCAGTACTAAATATATAATTTATATTTTTAAGATCAAATCTCAAACAGATAACCCCTCTTTTCAGTCAAATTCTTTGCATTAGGGGCATTATTAAATATTACAAGAATAGTAAAAGAGTAAGTGGTATATATCAATTTTTAGTGGGGGAAACTAATAACCTCACCGCTTACAAAGAGAGAGGGGGGCGGGGGGGAAATGACAGGACGTGTCCACAGTCTTGGCCGTTAATACAAGACTCTGGGTTTGCCGGTAAATTGTGATAGCATGATTGGCTTTTATTGCTCTATGACTCGTTTGAATGTTAGATGGAACTCTAAATTTGGACGCTGCCTTTTTTCATCTTCTTTATAAGGGATAAACATAATAATTTTTTACCAATAAATTTTTATATCTTGTTTACAAATTTACTGATGACATATCTGGTTTAATTAATATGTATAAGTTAATCTTTAATTTTGGACTAATTTAATTCATACAAATCTGCTGATAAGATGCTGAATTAGGAAATGCATATATTATTTTTCTTGGAATTAGCCAAAAATGGAGACACAGTGTTGTTGCATCTAGTAGTGGCTGTCAGTTCGGTACACGCAGGCTATGTGCTCAAAAGAAAGAGTGAAAGACAAAAGAATCAAGAAAAGATAGAAGCAAAAAAAAGGGGAACATGTATACGGATAAGAGCCCAAAAGAAAAAGAACAAAGCAATTAAACATCAGACTAAATTAATTAAGCCAGAAAAATCATATCTTAAACTTTACATAATGATAATTAGTAATCAGCAATGATAATGGTAATTGAAGCGAGCTAGCTGATTAAGTAAAAGCATCTACTAAGCAGCTTTTGCTGTAGAAGCCAAGCAAATGTTGGACAGATCCAGCAAAACCCTAGCAAGATCTTCATAATCATAATCATCAATAACAAGTAGCTGCAGCTCACCCTCTTCTGAAGTGATGATGATCTCTTTCTCTTCTTCTTCTTCTTGTTCTTCATGATGACGACGATGATCCGTAAGCAGAAGCACGTGTCTAGCTTGTGATGATGATCTTTGCTTTTGCTTTTGCTTCTGCTTCTTCATCGCTTCCCTTCTGCGATCATGATCCGCCATCCTGCAACAAAAAACGTTGATGAAAATAACTCAAAACAAACAACTTCGAAATTAATTAGACTGAGAGAGAGAGAGAGAGAGAGTTATAAATAAATGTATCTGTATACTCGTTGGAGAGATTGAGATGATCATGAGGAGTGATCCCAGAAACACAAAGAGGAAGGCCATAGCTTCCATGGAGATTCCTCATCGACTGCATTTTTTCTTCTTTTTTTTTTAATTTTATTTTGTGTATATTTATATATATATATATATATATATATATATATATATTAAAGCGGTGTGGGGTTTTTCTCGTCTTCTCTGTATTAATTTCTGTATGCGTATGTGATTTTAATAAGCTCTTGGCTCTTGCGGCAGTGATGAATTTTGTCGTCTACAGTAATTTCGCTACTGCCTTTCTAAGGCATTTTTTTTTTTAATACTGATTACGCACCAGAATACTGTATTATACAGATATTTACAACTGTTAATATAGCAGACATTACACTTATATTTACAATCAAATTTACATACTAGGACTTATATATTTTTACATTTAAATTCATTGAAATACTGTTAATGTAGCAGACATTACACTTATATTTATAATCAAATTTACATACTAAGACTTATATATTTTTACATTTAAATTCATTGAAATACATATTCAGATAAATGACCCTCACAAAAGAAGAATGCCCCTGCTCCACTTATATTACATAAGAAAGAAAAAAAAATTTATTAAATATTTAATCTCCATAATACTTTTATGAGGACTTAAACTACTATCTTCACACTTGCAGCTTTTTTAAATGACTTAGAAAGGACTAGACCTTGGCCTAGTCGCTGGACTGCTGCCCGGCCTAGTCCTTTCTAAGGCATTTAAAAAAGCGTCAACTGTCAATTGGGTTGCGTAACTGCAACACTTGATATATAAAGGCACTTTTAATTTGCTACGATGATCAAGATTTGAGAAGCAATTATTGCTCGGTTTGATGATAGTTCACTCGATGAACATGGGCTTCTCTTCTCCGTTAGGCAAGTACGTGACCTCAATCGAAATCAATATTTTACTTCATAAATTAATTAAGTGATTTTAATTGCAATAAAATTAGGTTATATAATAAGCTTTAATTTGTACAACTAATCACTCTGAAAACATTATATGTAAGTTGAATTAAGAATCACTGGGCCTTAGCTCAATGACTAAAATTTACCCCTCACAAATATGAGAGAAATAGTTCGAATTCTCAAATGAGCATTATGAGGGTTTAATTTAAATTTTCTCCTTCATCTCTTAAGTGAAGATTGAAGTTTTTCAAATATTAGAAATGATTAAATTTAGACAGTGTTATATAAGAGTTGATGTAAATTAATTTATGTATTGTAAATATTAATTATAGTAATATATAATATGTTGTATCCTGAACAATAGCGTCACATAGTTAAAAAAAAAATTTAAATTCCGAAGTTGGGGTTGAGAGGCACCCAAATAATGGGTAGCTTGTTTAGCCATGTGGCATGTTGCATTTGGGGATTTGCAATCTTATCAAAATTGTAAAAGACCCACGACTTCATGATCATGACCCGTTCAAAATCAGATTGAAGTATTAAATGTGAGTGGGGGTGTTTCATGGCAATACGGAAAGTTTCTATGGATTTTTTTTTTTTATTACATGAGACTATTACTTAAATTCTATTTAAAACATAAGCTATGATATTCTGAATCAATTATCTTGGACTACTTCTGGCATTGATCTTAATGGTGCTCTGGGATTTTAACTAATATTCGAGGATGTCTCTACTCTTCACTCGTGGGTAAGGGAGAAAAGCATCTTCGATATAATTGAGAGAAAATCTGCAATCTTTTATGGAGTTGACTGCTATCAATACTCACACCACAGCAGTAGTTTCTACATTGCTAGACTTATATATGAAACATATTTTTCATTAGGAAAAATGCATTTATATATGAGACATATTTTTTATTAGGAAAAATGCCACTTTCACTTTTTTGTAGAAAAATATATTTCACAATTATGTTTGGGTCATTTATAAATTTCCTACGTCGTATTTTCATACAATATGCGATGATGTACTGATTTTCACTAACTTGGGTGAACGAAATGTCTGATTATCTCAAAAAAAACAAATAAAACAGAAAGCATACGGCAACTCAAAACATGTAACTAATGTAAGTACAAACCTAACACAAATGAATAGAATTCACCTATATTGCTTTGATTGAGATGTGCGGTAAGTTTAATACAAGTTGATTATTCAATTAGAGGAAAGATAATATATTATTATTAATTTCCTTATCATAAGATTTAAATCTTTTCCAATTACTCTCCATGATCGGCCGTTCAAGATTGGTGAGGATGAATGCTAGAGCCACTTCGAGCCCCGCTGACGCATTACATGGGTTTAATTTATATTTCCTTTCTTGGAACCCTAGAGCTCGAGTGAAGACAGTATTTCTCCCAATATGAGAGTATGACGTCCCTCGAATATTGAGAGGGTTTAAAATCTGAGCGGTGTCATATCAGAATTGATGTAAACGTGTCTCAGTAGTATTTGTATAATTGTAAATATTATGAGCAATAGTCTCCTAAAAAAAAGACTAGTGAGGATGGTAGAACAATCTTCTGAGAATAAAAAATTGCAATGATGGCTTTGGATGCTTTTTCATGAAATCCATCGCAATATATTCCATTGGAATTTTCTCAATTGTTTTTTGTTACATTCGAATCCATTAAAAAAATTTGTGGCTTGTACTTTTTTCCTCCGCACCAAAATGGTTACTTTCTTATAGGAAGATATTTAATTGAAATTGAATACCTAGTTTCTTTACTTTTCAATAATTAATGAAACATTAAAACCTAGTTGTTGTCAACAACAAGAAAAATATTGACTTCTTAGAAATTATTATTTAAAATGGCCTCCCATCCGATATTGAACATATCTTGTAATGGGTGGTCAATCTTAATTCTTAAAAACATACTAGTGCCACTAAAATGATAATCTCAATAATCACTAGGCACTCTTGCTTTTAGTCATTTTCAATCTTTGTTAGTCAAAAACCGTACTAAATGAATTAACAAAACTAAATACTCTTTAAGCATCCATTATCGAAATAAAGCACTAATAATATTATATGGTCGAAACAAAATAAATCCTAAATATATGATGTATTATTGCTAAGTTTAAGAATTATTACATAATATTCTCCAACGCAATTATTTTTTATCATTGGACTTAGAGCTGGTAAAACAGGTTATCAAGTTGTATTCATGTTATATTAGTATCGTATCGCGTTAAATTTACGTTGACCAAGCACGACTCATTTAATAATCATGTCAAATTATTAAGATCCTAAACCGACATAAAAAAATAAACAATTTATCCAATAACCCGCTTAATATTTATATTTAAGAAAATCTACATGAAACATTTTAGATACATATATAATCGATATTATAAAATATACATGTCTACCTATATTTTACATATTTACACTATCGAAGATCTAAATCTATATAAAATTTTATAAATGAAATATTATGTATACTTTCATACTTGCAAAAAATGAAAATAAAATTAGAGAATCATGTCTAATATTTGAGTTTTGATGATAAGAACTTATATACTATTTTAGAATAAAAAATATAATTGTGTTATTGATAGGATAAATAGGTCCAGAACTTTAATTCTACCTTGTGAAAAAAAAATTGTATTAACTTAGACCCAACTCATTTAATAATTATGTCAAATTTAACGACTTATATCCATTTATTCATATTGTATTTGTGCTACATATTTAGGTCGTATTAAGTTTTACCAACTTTAATTAGATTAATTATTTTCAACAATTGTATAATTGCGAAATAGGCCCCAAACAGGAGCCCATGATAGAAGTTTCAAGCTAACTAGTCCATTTTCATCTAGCTTTATTAGTCAATCTTAATTCTCAATTCTTAAAAACATATTAGTGCCACTAAAATGAATATCTCAATAATCACTAGGCACTCTTGCTTTAAGTCATTTTCAATCTTTATTAGTCAAAAACCGTGCTAAATGAACTAACAAAACTAAATACTCTTTAAGCATCCATTATCGAAATAAAGCTCTAATAATTTTATATGATCGAAATAAAATATATCCTAAATATATGTTGCATTATCACCAAGTTTAAGAATTATTACATAATATTCTCTTACGCAATTATTTTTATCATTGGATTTAGAGTTGGCAAAATGAGTAATCGAGTCGTGTTCGTGTTGTGTCAGTTTCATGTCGTATTAAATTTAAATTGACCCAAGCACGACCCATTTAATAATCATGTCAATTTATTGAGACCTTAACCCGACATAAAAAATAAATGAGTTACCAATAACCCGCTTAATATCTATATATTTAAGAAAATTACACACACACACACATATATATATATATTGTAGATATTATAAAATATACATGTCTATCGATATTTTACATATTTACACTATTGAAGATCTAAATCGATATAAAATTTTATAAATGAAATGAAACATTGTGTATACATTCATACTTCCAAAAATAAAAATAAAAAAGAGAGAATCATATCTAGCATTTAAGTTTTGATTTTAAGAACTTATAAATTATTTTAAAATAAAAAATATAATCATGTCATTAATCGAATAAATAAGTTCATAATTTTTAACCTAACCCAACGTGGAAAAAAATTGTGTCAACTCGGACCCGACTCATTTAATAATCATGTCAAATTTAACGATGTATATTCATTTATTCTTATCATATTTATATTGGATACTCTAATTAGATTAATTATTTTCAACAATTGTATAATTACGAAATTGGCCCAAAATAGAAGCCCATGATAATTCAAGCCTAACTAGTCCATGTTCATCTCGCTTTTGTGAATGTAATTAGCCAATTATAATTATAATGAATATTTTAGTTAAGATTAAAGGGCTCTCACTTTTTATGTTCAACATGTTTATGCATGGCAATTTGTTAGGACGATAATATAAATAAAGGGCGCGAACTCGATAAAAAATCCCTTTTTTTTTGTCTTGACTCGACCTTAATTGGGTCAGGGTTAAGCTCGGGCTCTTTGTTCGAGTTCTATCAAATATTTTTTAATTTTTTAATATTTAAATAATTTAAATTTACCCCCTATACATATTAGAATTAAACATACAAATTACTCTAATCAATATCTCAATCATAAAACCATATAAATAACTGAATATAAACAAAAACTATGTAAATTTCAAATAAAAACATAATTTTTTTAAAAATATAATTTTTATTATTATTAAGTGGTTGGATCATATCAGCTAATGCCCGAATACTGACCTAAACTTGATCGAATTTCGATTTTTAAGCCTGAACCCAAATTTTATCCCTTAATTTTAAGTCAAAGTCTGAAAATTTTGGACCCTCAGTGGGTCAAAATTTGGATTGGGTTTTTTTGTTATCCCCAAACATGTTTCCACATATATATTTTTAATCTTTTGGCAAAGAAGAATCACTATATTGGGTTATTATTATTATTATTTTAATGATTATGTATATCTATCCCTCTCACAATTTCTATTACTAGCAATTGAGGTGACCATTGACCATGTGTATGATGTAATTTTGTTTTATTTATATATTTTAAATGGTAGAAGGAGCGCAAAGCTTAATTGATAATGTCGTCTATATCAAATTACTTAAAAATTATTTAATCAAGTTCCTAGGATCATGCATGGTGTAAATTTAAAATTGAAATAGTCTTTATAATTTAATAGTCTCTAACGAGAATATTTACATTAAAAGAGTGTGGATGTGACTAAAATCATAGATTTATGATTTTGTTACCCAGACATACAACTTATAGATCTATGGTAGCAAAAACAACATTGTCTATGTATGATCACAATTCAAGGATTTTTTTGAAATAAGTGCGTTAACAAATGAGAAGATTTACATATTAATTTTTTTGTATGTGTTCATGATGATGCCTTAGTTGGTCTTTGTCGTGAAACAATAACTATAATGTTAGTGAAAAATGCAGATAAAATTCTTTGTTACTTAGTTAGAATGTCATATTTGTCCTTTTAAATAGTTTTTTTTTTTTTTTTTTCCAATTGACCACTTAAGTTAGAATTTTAAAGGAGATAAGAAACTGAAAAATTAATTTGAGTCTTGTCCAGGTACTCTACCTTTTAAAATATACTTCAACAAAAATTATGTTGGATACTTCAACAAAAATTATTTTGGTCTTGAGTGCCTCACGTAGAAACACTTTCAAATACATATTTTTTTTTTCTCATCTTTTATAAATTTAGGAAATTTTTTGTGTTGAATTTACAGTGATAATGATTTATGAAATACAAATGGAAGGAAGATTTATGTAAATAAATGTACATAAATATATGCTTGCAAATGAAAATTAGAAACTTGCCGCAATTTGTAACCTCGACATAGGCCCCCCCCCCCCCATCTCAATCAATAATCACCCACCAGGCATTAAATTTGAAGCTACCCAATAAAAATGTCAATGCCCTTTGCCCAGCTTGAGCCCACTCATAAATCACAATCACCATGCAAAAGAAATAGGATAAGCTTATTGTTAGATCACGGCAGTACTCAAGTCTTGGTACAAATTGATCACTCATGAAAAGAAGAAAATGAAAAAAAAAGGGACATGGCTTTGCTTTCAAATGTGAAATTAATACAAAACTGGACCGCACTTAGCTATTATAAAATTAAAAGTATTAATATGGACAAAAAGGATATAAACTATTTTGCCGAGCATATTTGCACACAGCACGATTTTATAGTAAATGGAAATTGAAATGGTAGACTAACAAAGTGTATCGTGGGCAAAAATAAGCCACTAGATCGTTTTTTCTTGATACAGCAACGTCATTTTTTAAGTTTAAAATTTAGATTGTGAAACTTAAAATCTAAAAATGTAGTATTTGTAAACTTGGAATATAGCAAATTAATAGTAAAAGAACAAATCATTTGATCTTTGATTAACAATAATGTTCACATATTCATTTTGCTTTTCCTTTATTCTCTTAGCTGCCCTGCCCCACTTGACCGATTCACTTTCAGCGAAGAAAACAAGAAAAAATTGGAAGGCTTAGCGAGAGCAGAGCTGCCACAAAATAAAACAAAGCACTCAATTATTGATGATATGACATTATTTTATATGCATGCAATGCATGTAAGAGGATGCAATTAAAGAAGAACAAAATAAATATAAATATGAGTTCATGTACACCCTCTCTTTATAACACGGCTTTTAGATATGAGTTCTATTATGGGTCCTTATGATTTACAACAGAGTGCGGCTCCGTGACCGACGTTCCGAGTGAATGATGGCCACCATGAGCGTGGGTTATGAAGTATGGTAAAATGTTAGGAATATGAATATCCCACCAAATAATAATAATAATAATAATAATAATATAAATGAGATTAAAGGTTACGGACACCCTCTCCTTACAAGCCAGTTTTAATGAGTGAGTTATTTCCGTGAGTCGTTATCAGTATCCGTACACCAGGTGACGTACTGGAAATGATATCAGAAAAATGGCTCAAATTTTTTTTGTTTTGTCGGAATGCAATAATGCCAGCCACACACGCTGGACTGATGGAGGATGCAAAAACAGCGAAAGTGACGGCCCAAGCCTCAAATAATCTGTACACGAAGCCACCACGGAGAGAGGAGCCAGGCTGAATTAATAAGAATTTTAAAATAAAGTAATTAATGGTTCTAATAGTTAAAAGTTAATTTGCCTGCTTCCATTTGTCTATATGTAGATTTGAAGAGATGAGAGAGAGAGAGAGAGAGAGAGAGAGCAGATGCTTTGCCAGTTGCTACAATAATATAGAGAAAGAAAACCATCAACCATGCAAATGTGAAATATGAAAGAAGATTGTTTAGCAATGAAGCAGCATCAACATGCAGGTGAGACGATACCGTCACCCCTGCATATGTTTGCCATGCAGGTGAGATGATACCGTCACCCGTGCTCTTGTTTCCGATGGGGTCTCGGCTGCCGGAATCATTTCTCCCGCATGAGAAACCTTTTGCCGTGTTTGTGTCGTGTTATCAAGATCAAAAACCTGCCAACTTAATCTGAGGCTTATATGAAGTAGGTTGCTTCTCTAACTTCACTAACAACTCAGGCTCATTTTTATTGCTCTTTGTCTTCTGTTTGCAAGGTTCTATGCACCCGCGGTCAACAGATGGTCAAACTCGAGTTTCGCATCCTTCCCACGCTGCATTTTCTGAGTTTCTTTCAATCTGTTGCTACTTTTTCACTTGAATAATTTGATGGCATTCTGGTTCCGATTTTGGTTTCCCTGCCGGTACCTACCTCTTTGCATGGAACCGGGGGGAGTTAGTGGGCAGCTGAGCGGACTGGAAATATAGCGAGCTTTTGTTTATTATTTATTTATTATTATTATTGTTATTTTGTTTTATGCAAAAACTTAATGTAACTAATATCATGCTGAGACAAATAAATTTATTAGAGATCTTTTTGTCAACCGGTCTCCAGAAAAGCTACTTATAAACATCCCTTTGTGTTCGCAAATTACTTTGAAACAATGTGTCCGGACAATATTTCTTGACTCATCCACTAACTCTGTATTGACCAATCTGATTGATTGTTGCAAAGATACACTGCAGAATTAAAACCAGCCGACATCTTTCCCATTATGCACAATTATGCACGGATGATGGGCATTAACATGGGCAAGCAAGAGGCAGGCATTAAACTTTCAAATCATTTTAAAATAAAAGTTGCTCTCACAAGCCAACATCTCACCATCAGAACCTATGGATCAAGTGGCACCTTACAAGTCATTGGCTTTTAAACAAAGATAAAGATGCATGATTCTGATAACCATTATGCGTCCTTTAATTCCACAAGTAACACAGGGAAAAAGACATGAAAGAAGCTACGAACTCCATAAGTAACACAGGGAAAGAGACATGAAAGAAGCTATCTCATGCCAACTACCATGATCCCTCAGCACCTGCTGTTGGATTCTGGAATGCAGTGAATCCCCAGAACGTCTTCAATGCGTAGGGCTGGGAAATTGTTGTCCCTTCTTCAGTGATCTTTGCTATCTGCAATTTTCAGCATTCAAACAGATCCCAAGTCATTTTTTTTTTCTTTTTCTCAGATTCAGGCCATCCTTACAAGTGAATTCATACATGAACTATGCTTGACATGTACATGGGAAACCATTAAAAGCATACGATAATTCATGATAATGTAAAACAAGGTATTTCAGGTTTGAGGGAAGCAGGGGAGAGACACTCTGGAACCCTTTATTTGCTCACATCAAAGCAATGATTCATTGACGACAGTGGCATTCCGGAACAAGGCCCACGATCTTTTGACCAAGGCATGTTATTAAATAAATAAAACACAATCCTTGTAATCAAATTTCATTAGAGCAGAATGATGATGATTTTACCGGACCCCCCAGCAAGTTCCAGGTAGTCTTTCCGTCTTCAGTTAAAAGAGGGGTGTAAAATAAGTAGACAAGCATATGGCTATTTAAATATGAGGAGAAACCTCAAAATTGATTTCAGTTTTCTACTATGGTTAACTTTCGCCGATATTTATGTGCATGCAAAGGATTAGCTCAAAATTCAACACCGCCCCAAAAAGCAAACAAGGGAATCACCATGCAAAACCTCAACTATAACAACTTACTACAAATCACCTTTCCACTAAGTACACTCAGAGTACTTAAATTAGGCCCAAATATTGTTGCTTTACAAGAATATCATGGAAGCAACTATTACTCATATACATGGCATGACACAACAACCATACAGTAAATGAAATAAAGATTCAACAAACCTGCAGCTTGTTGACAGCAGATCTATCACGATACAGGAGCACACGCATGCACTTTTCCAGCAGCCTAACACCATCTTCGTAACTCAAGTTTTCATGCCATTCATCACGAAGAATTGGCCTTGCAAGATGATTCCCAAACCCAGTTGCGACATGGTTGTCCTCAAAGTTCACTCCTATCATTGATACCTGAACAGTAGCTAGACAGATAAGTGTGCCATAATAGACATTGTCTAACCATTAAGTTTGCACCCAATCAAATCTCCCCAAGCAGGATTTGAAATGACCAGATTGTTGCTGACTGTCATTAAAGATACAAACCATGACTTACCATGCCAAGATATTTCTGTCCATTTTTCACTCCACCAAGCACAAGAGAGTTCCACAATGGATCAAACTTGTTACGCCTGTTATACATGACCCTGGTCAAATAGCTGTGCAACTCTTTTGGCCCCAAAGAGTTCCCATCATCCCACATATTGTCATAAAGTCTACAAACGCCAAACATCAAACCATAAATGAGAGTGAGAAATTTCACATAAAACTACCGGCTTATAAATATGAATCAACCAACAGTTCTCACATAAGCTCATCAAGATTACGCAAAAGCTCCTGAAAATCACTTATTTCTCCACTGGCACCCAGTAGAGAATGCTTTCCAATAGGTTTAATCCGTTCCACACTCTTGTATCGGATTGTTGACCCATAGGAACCTGAATTTTTACATTATTTTTAAAGCAACAAGTCAGCCTTCATACTCAAAAATGTCAATATAAAACAACATATGGTAGAAAAGGATACTAAACGTTCCAAATTCCAGGCAATTTATAATTTATTTAAGTAAACAACAATGCAGAGGAAGCTGAAGCAAAATATGGAGAACTAAAGATCAATTATTTGGTCTCTACAACATTCCACACCAACATATCAGTCTGTTAATTCCTTAGCTTTTTTATCACTATGCACCCTCTCTAATTCCAGACTATACTTCATTTGTGATAGATAAAACAAGATACACCATTTATGGAAAGAACAACGTTGATAACCACTAAACGTAAACTTTTAAGCCCCAGACTGGGCTACTCCGAATGTTTCTAATGGGTGACGGATGCCTTTGAAATTCTCACCCCAAGAATGGAATCACAGAGACAATAGACTGTTAACTGCAGCATAAATGTAATACATACCAGTTTTCCTAAAAGGAAGAGATTCACAATTGTAGCCATTTGCCTTAAAAATAAAACAGGTGAAAATAATAGACATGAAATTATCATAAAACACAAAGTTAGAATGCCCATGGTGTCAAGAGGACAGTTAAATTTAGAACACCTAAAGCAAAATCATTAAAAATATAAAAAAAAAAAAAAACACAAATTTACAATTCAAACCCAACTCTTACATTCACAAACCAAACCAAATTGAAAAATCAATACAAATAATAGGCATAAGAACTAACCTCCCATGTCAGCAGCCATTAGTATGCCATCTTTGTACTTCAGAGCAACAACAGATGTGCCGGTCACATATGGCAACCTACACAAATTTCATAAATTCAAAAAGAAAAAAGCGACAATAGGGTATTCAATATTCAAAAAAATATAAATAAATGTATACCCAATCAACTCCAAAAATTACTCAGAAAACCCTAGGAAGAGAGAAGAAAAAAATTTTAAAAAAATAAATAAAAGGGCTTACTGGGTTCTTTGAATGGGGTCGTTAGGGCCGACAAGTCCGTAATTAGCTTGGATCGATTCCATTAACTGCGTAATAAAATTTAAGGAAGAGTGTTCACCCAATGATAAAAATTCAGTTAAATTTCGAAATAAAAAAAAGTAAACCAGTGCTTTGAAATGTTTGTGAGAACTTACTACGCTTTGAGACTTGATTCGCTTTCTCAGTAAATAGCAAAGCTGATCAGCTGAGGCTTCACGATCTAACTTCTGATAACTGAGAAGCCTTGTGTTTTATTATATTAACTCGCTAACTTTTCCTGCTGAACAAGAAACATTACAATCGCAGGGGCTTGTGCGGTAGGGGTGGCAATATGGGTCCAGATTCGTTTATTCGATTCGATTCGATGTGAATTAAATGGGTTTGGGTTTGAAAAAATTGATTCGTTTAATAAATGGGTCAATTCGATTCGATTCGCTAATTAAACGAATCGAATGCGGGTTTGAAGATTTGGATTCGTTTATTCGTTTAGGATTCGTTTAATAAATGGGTCATAAACGAATCGAATACATGTCGATTCGTTTAAAATTCGTTTATTATTCTTTTAATTAAATTATTTTTTTGTCCTTAAATTTATTTGAAAACATTTTAAAATTTGAAGGTCAATGCTGTAATTTATTTGTATTTTTTATATTTTATTTTGCTTAATTTTGTTTATTAAATATATTTTTCTAAACGAATTGTAAACGAATCATGATTCGATCCGATTCGATTCGTTATGGATTCGTAAAGAATAAACGAATAATAAGCAGTCAGATTCGATTCGATTCGTTTATCAATTCTATTAAACGAATTAAACGAATCGAACCGAATATTCGTTTAATAAACGAATCGAATCCGAATCCTGAAATTTCAATTCGTTTAATAAACGAATCGAATCCGAATCCATAGAATTTTGACCCAATTCGTTTACGATTCGATTCGAATTCGATTCGTTTATTCGTTTTGCCACCCCTACTTGTCCCTGAACCCTTATTCAAAAGAATAGTTATTATTTTCAAACGCCCAACCCATGCCAAAATTTCAAAAGCCCGGCCCGGCCCATGCACAGTCGACTCTATATCTCGCGTCATATGGGCACAGACTCTATATCTCGTGTCATACAAGTTGCCACGTACTGTTGGTCGGTGAATCACAATTCCAATTCACATGGCGATGCAACTTAACGAAAATGTAAACCACTTGGGCTGTTAGAGCCACTCCCTCACGGCAGTGGTTCGAGCCTCTGCAGACACATTATACGGATTTAATTTATATTTCTTTTTTTAAAGTCCCAGAACTCGAGTGAAGACAGTCTTTCTCTCAATATGAAAATATAACGTCCCAAATAAATATGAAAATATGCGTCTCTTGAATATTTGGGAGGGTTTAAAATATGAGCTGTACCATATCAAAATTGATGTAAACGGGTCTTAATAATATTTATATAATTATAAATATCATGAGCAATAATCTCCTTAAAAAAAAAAAAACTTAACGAAAATGTTGTTTTTTTTTTTCTTTTTATCTAGCGTGCCAAATAAGATTTTGAAGATGAAGGTTATTTCTTCCATATTTATATTCAAGGACTCTTGATTTTTATATTTCAATATCAAGAGTTCCATTTGCTTGTAGTTTCAATAGCATCCCATTGAACATTTATTGTTTGAACTTTGAAATATTCAAAATAAATAAATAAAAATTAACTCACAAATAAAAAGGCTGTCAGTACATTCACTTTTTCAGTGGCTCATATATGGCAAATGTATACTCGTTGACATGCGTTGATATACATGTGATCTAATAATAAATATGGATATTCAATCAAACAAATAAAAAAAATAAAAAAATGAATAAAAACGAGTTATAAATTTAAATTTGTAAATTATAATGACGTTGATTTATAGCATGACAACTACTTAAAATAGATGGACTTAAATAATAAATACACTATTAAAAATGTATTTTTACTTTTGAATAATTATAGACTTATTTTTTAACCTCAGGATGCTGCTTAATTTTCAAGCTTTTGTTTTACCTAAGCACATGAGTTAAACTTTTGGGAAAGCTATGGCTCAAAAAATATATTTAGGCTATGCCTAACCTTACTTTTTTTAAATTATTAATGATATACTATTATAAGCTAATGTTTGTGATTAGAAATTTATCGAGATCCACATTAAATAGCTCAATTATGGCGCAACTTTGATGCCTTGGCCTAAAATATATTAAGAGAGTCTACCTCCAAACACTTTTAAATGGTTATATATTTATAATAATTCTGATTAAGGAGCATTAGACATCTATTTCAATACGCTAGAAATATATGAAAATTCCACATTTATGCTTTTTTTGCATTTATGATATTTATTAGTGGTCAGATCATCAAATAATATGAATTGATAGATGAGTAGATATTATACGAACAAAACTAATATTTCCAACCATGACGAGCTGCATGTCAATTTGTTAATAAATTTTAAACATTAAAGTGTACTTATTGTGTGCTAATTTCCCGAGAAAGTAAGTTTGTGCATTCAGAACAACTATTTTTGTTCGAAATTATTGGACACAAAAGGAAGGTCAAGGAAAGATTTTATTTATTTATATTTTTTAAAGCAAGCTAATAAACGTGATTGTTTTCAAACTTTTAAGAGATGTTTTAATATTTCTTCAGACGAAGGGGCCATTCATAATTAACCCAAATACTCAAGCGAGAAAAGTGAAAATGTTACGTAACCTCTCCGTGGCGACTGGCCTGTGCCGCGATCCTTATCGTAGATATTGCCTTGCTGCCACCACGAGTCAACGCTAAGATTCAAGAAGTCAATTACTCAAATTCCATCAGATCAACGGTCAGATGTAAACAAAGAATACACGAAAAAAAAAAAAAAATAAATAAATCGTCACACCCTGAATGCTCGCATCTGTAGAAAAATAACAAAACAATAATAATAATAATAATAACAACAACGACGACGTAAGGGCGTGCATCACAGTGTCCCGCGGGAATTTGCACTGAAACTAAACCCGGACGTATCCTGTTTTAAAAAATCGGATTCGATAATCGGCGATAGGTCCGTGACTTTTGTGAAAAATTTGGTGGGTTATGCGTGCTCAGTTCTTCGCTCATTCTTTTCCTTCGGTCAATAAAGAAGGTCGGTGATTCCTTCCAATGCTTTTTTGCTAACCCTAGTTCGCCGATTAATCAATTTTGAATAACTCAAAACTTAAGCTCTCCGATTAATTACGATTCTTTTTATGTTTAAATTATCGCTAATTTGTCGACCGATATTCGGTGAAGTTTCATTTGATTAATTTTTCTAATTTTTTTTTGTTTGATTAGATCTTTCGCTGTGATGATACTCTATGGGCTGATTGTTGATTGATTATCGGAATTTGCAGCTTTGGTTGAATACTGATTTGGGCTGTGTTTTTGTTGACAAATAAAAGAGTTGAAAAAAAATAGAGATATGGACTTGGTAGCTAGCTGCAAGGTAATTCAATTTTTGTTTTTTAGTTCGGTCATGGTGTTAATTTGTTGTGAGTACTGGTTTTAGTTTTTTCTTCGGGAGTTGTGATTTGGACGACAGCCTAGGTGAAAATTGAGTAGTTTCAATTTTAAGTGATGTGAAGTTATGCAGTATGCCTTGTGTGCAGTAAATTAGTTGAATGCTATAGAGATGAAAAAAACAAGTGATGGAGTCGTGAGTGCTCTTTTGAGGATGATCCTATTTTTAAGCTTTGGTTGAGCCTGCAAACATATTATTTGAGGGTTGTTTCCCCTCCATTTTATCGTGTCTGGTCACCTTTCATTTACTCTCGCAGGAAAAATTGGCACATTTTCGAATAAAGGAGCTAAAGGATGTACTTACTCAATTAGGTCTTTCAAAGCAGGGAAAGAAGCAGGTCAGATGCCTGTTATAGTTCTTATATTGTCGTGACTTTGATCTCTTGCATGCAATAGTTAGCATTTTTGTGAAGTTATCAAGGACTATTTTACTGGAATCTTGTGTTAATTAAGACAGTTGCTGCTTTAAGTCTCAATGGTGGTGTATACACGTGTGTGGTCAGAACCACCCTCTCTACAAATTTGTACCTTATAGTCGCCGATGAAATAGTAGTATTTATGGTCAAGTTATCAAGTACTGTGTTACTGGAACCGTGTCAAATTGATGAACGTGTTTTTAAGTCTCAATTTGTTTTCCATGACATTAATGTGTACGTCTGTGTTTGTTCACAATCCTATGTTTAAATTGATGGTTCTTTTTCTGTTAATGAATACTTTTGACTATAAGTTAGATTTATAACCTCAGCTGCTAGTTATCTATGCTTCTACATAGCTTTGCATATACCTTTAATTATTTATTGTTCTCTTTATTGAATAACTTTCTTTCTTGTTCCTTGCTTTTCCTAATCAACATAATGTAGCCCCAACTCTCTCTTTGGCACCCTCTATTTTAGGCATGAGAAAGAAAGGGGCAGTAAGTAAAGTGTTAGGATGATATTTTGCTGTAGCTTCATGTATTCTTTGGAATTTTCATTTATTTGGGTGACTGACTGGGGTTTGAGCGAACTAACATTTCTTAAGATTATTTTTTTCGATTTTTTTCCTGTTTTAAGCCATCTTTCTTGGTTTGTGTTCAATGCCATTGACTGATTATGTTTGATATGTTATAATTTTTGTAGGACCTCGTTGATCGGATATTAGCGATTCTATCTGATGATCAAGGTAATTTTTTTCCCCATCTCTATTCTCCTAAATATGGAAAAATGTTGTTCTATTGCTTAATTAGTGATTATCCACCTTTACTATGTTGTGGAAAACTAAAGATGTTTGTGCTGTTCTATTTTTGCTTGGCTGCCATGTTTTCTCAATGTTTTGACATTCATTTGCAAGGTTCGCTACATACTAACTTTTATTTCTTTGATTTGGTGTTAAGGCAATATTGAATGTTGAATTTGATTTCTGTCTAATTTCAATTCTGTTTATGTGGCTCATTTTACTCATGTTTCTGTATTTGCATGTTAGCGAGTCATAATTTTTCTACTACTGAATTCAAAGACATCTCTTTCTTTTTTATTTTGCTTAATTGGGAAGCTTCTATATCTTAACAGGGATGAACTCTTAGTGAGCTTGTGTTTTTGGGTTTTTGGATATTTTATCTTTGTAGTTTCTAAGTGTTTTGTTTATATTGGGACTTCTCGTCCTTTTTTGTGGATTTGTAGTCCTCCTAATCCTTGTACATATTTCTTATAGTTTTATTTAATCTTTTATTTCTTAGCCAAAAAAAGGTCATAATTTTTCTACTAGAGTAAGAGAAAGTGGGGTTGGGGGGGGGGGTGGGGAGGGGTGTGTATATGTTAGCAGGAGAGAAAGAGGAAGAGGGGGAGGAAAAAGGAGAGGGAGGGTGGAAGAGAATGAGATGCATGTGTCAGAGGCACAGGGAGGAGAATTTTTTTTTATTACATGAGTAATGTTCTTGTTTCTTCTCAGAAAAGGAGACAGAGAAATGAATTCTCCAGCTGTGGATATCGCTACCTATTTCTATGAAAAAGATTGGACTTCAAATTATATTATTGAGTCTTAGGATATGTGTATCAAAGGCAACCTCATTGCTTGTTTACATGTGTGCAACAGAGTTACTACATATTGAAGTTTAGAAGTGGCGGGTTCTAAATCCAGTTCAGGGATACTCATGTTTCATGTCTAAGATCTAATTTTTAATTTGGATGTGTTTTAATTTGATTCTTTTTGTGTGTTCCTTTTTCTATGTTACTGTTGTGCTCCCCTCTTCTTTTTTGGTGTTGGGGCACCCTTCTTCTAGGCGAGTGGGGAGTTGGGTGGGTGGTTTGTGTTAAGGGATAGTTGAACATGTGTATTACTGCTGTTAAGGGATAGTTGAACATGTGTATTACTGTGGTGTTCATGGTGGTTTGGATGTTGTTTTTGAGCATCTTCCCCCCACTGTTAAACCTTTATTTTGGTGACTTCTGTCTTTTATACTGATATTGTGGAAATTGTAAAACTTTGTATCTTATGTGTTCTTTTCCCGTCTTTTTTTTCCCCCAGTTTCAAAGATGTGGGCAAAGAAGAGTGCTGTTAGTAAAGAAGAGGTGGCAAAACTAGTAGATGACACGCACAGGTTATCTTCTTAATCATCGTACCTCTATTGTATGATTCAGCTTATAGCACTCCTCATTGGCTAATTGTGAATATTTTTTCTTACAGATGTTACCATCCATTTTTCATATTTTTAGTCTGTAGTTACAAAACTTTTATGATTTGTTATGCCTCTCTACATGCTTCAATGTCATGATTTTATTCCTGCCTCTGACTTGCATAAATCTTGTGTTCTTGTTCCCAGAAAATTGCAGGTCTCTGTGGCCCCTGACTTGGCATCAAAGGGAGGTCAGGGTGTTTCAAATAGCAGTAACATAAAAATTAAAGGGGAAATGGATGACTACATTCAATCAGATACTAAAGTTCGCTGTCCTTGTGGAAGTTCCCTGGAAACTGAGTCAATGATCAAGGTTATATTAATTATGTCTTATTCTGTATGCTCTTTAATATGCTTGGATCGTTTTTGAGTTATATTTATGTTGTCACCTGCACATAACTGTGCAATGCAGAAAGTAGCTATTGAATTTTGTGTTCCCAATCCTTTTAGCTCAATGAATACTGATTCTTTCTTTCTGTCCCCTTTTTTCGATGATTGGCAGTGTGAGGATCCTAGATGCCCTGCGTGGCAGCACATGAGTTGTGTTATAATCCCAGAGAAACCTACAGAGGGAAATCCACCAGTTCCTGAATTATTTTATTGTGAGATCTGTAGACTAAGCCGAGCTGACCCGTATGTATCACAAAGTTCTTTATTTTCATGTAAATTGTAATGTGATCGGTTTTGTGTGATTTATGCATCACATCAAGTGTGATAAAAAATCATTTAATTCTTTCCTTCAAGTTTATATATTTTTTGAATTAGCTGTCAATTTATTTTGTGATTTGCCCTTTTCTTTTCACTATTTATTTCTGCACTTGTTATCAATGGTATGCTGTTTTTTTATCTAATTCATTCTCTTGGTTACAAATACAATTAAATGGACAACTCTGGCATTGATGTAAAACTGATTGACCAAATATGCACTTAGAACTTTGCAAGCTTAGAAAATTGTCTCTTTCTGATTCTAAGGGCTATTATGACTAGAAGTAGGATGCTCTTTGAAGTTCATTCATTTTTAGGGGACACGATCATGATATTAGAGACAGGCAATCGAGCCAAAAGAGAATTTCTAAGAGAAATCATTAGATCATGTTGTAAGGAACCGTCAACGGTTAAAATCGAATATGATTGAAAGAGATGTACGTGTTTTATAAATATTTGTTCAGACTTCCATCAAAAGAAATGCGTGGCTGACTTAAATGGAATGAATATGATCTGAACTGGAATATTTTTGGCTGAACTGTTAGCTTGCCTAAAGCTGGCTGGTGTGAATTTGCTCAAATCATTTGGCTGGCATGTTGTCTTTTGAAGTATGCTGCTGAATATGTTTAATTTCTAATTTTATAAACTCTGCAGTCCGTATGGTCAACAGTAAAATTCAGTTCAAATCTGGAGTTTTATGAATTTGATGGACCATTAATCTTGACAAGTCATTGCCTTACTCTTGAAGGGATTTTTGATCTATTGATCCTTGATCCTATTACTAGTTGCTTGCAACTGTTGAATTTTGTGCTCAAGGTTTTTTTTTTTACATGCAGTTTCTGGGTTACAATTGCACATCTGTTATATCCTTTGAAGTTGACTACTACAAATATTCCAACTGATGGGTGAGTTGATTATTCTTGTGTTCCACTTAGACATTTTTTAATTGAGTAGCAAACAGACCATATTTTTCTTCTTTTTTTTTTCTTTGTAGTTGAAATTGAATAATTTTATTTGAGCTGAATGCAATTAGCATGGACTTTTCATTGTACTTTTGAGATGAATGCAGTAAGATGTATTCCTTTTTTTTTTGGGAAAAAAAAAAAGAAAATTAGACCTAGCACATCCTTATGTTAACATTTTTTTTTTATCTTTGCACGGGTAAAGTTGAATTGGTGGTCATTAGCATAGAGACACAATTGGTAATTTTGAAGTTGGTTCGGTTAGCTGGTTTTTAATATATTGACTACCATTTTTTCTTTCTGGAAGGAATCTGGTTTGCAAATATTCTGTATTTTTTCCCCCTTCGTCCTTTTAGAGTAAAATAAGGTTCTTTATATGGTTTATGTTGCAAATTGCAATTTGTTGTCTGCTTTGAGTAGCTGTAGTAATTTTCCTCAAGTGTTTTAGTCATAATTTCTAACAATTAGTACTTGGGATTGTAAGCAGCTCACCATGCCCTATATCAAGTTAGATGAAAGGATAATGGGTTTATAGCAGCTGTAGTCTGGTGATGACCTTGTCATGTATGCACGTGGCAAACCTAACATATTGGTTGTTTTCACATGGACTTGGGTTGAACTGAATCACTCAAACCTGCATTATTCACTGTACCTTAATTTTTATCTCATGTCTGGCTATTCTTCTAAATAATTTATTCTTGGTAGATTATTTTCATCTGTTGATTTTAGTTATTTAAGGTGGTCCGCTGGTTATATGTGTGTGTGTGCGTGCGCGTGCATGGGCCTTGTGGACATTGTTTCCCAATATTATTCACAATTTAACTTATTTCTCAAATCAAATATTTTCCAGCACAAATCCAGCACGGATTTTGGAGAGAACATTTCAAATAACGAGGGCAGACAAGGATTTACTATCAAAGCAAGAGTATGATGTTCAGGTTGGTTAGATAATTAAATGATTTTGTTATGCTTACTAGTATATTAAATATGAGTTCACGTCCTGTTTATGATGTTTTGAGTTCATGTCCTGTTTATGATGTTTTTACTCAGGCATGGTGTATGCTTTTGAATGACAAAGTCCCATTTAGGATGCAGTGGCCGCAATATGCAGATCTACAGGTCAATGGTACAGTAATTGAAGTTGCTTAGACTGATTTGTTGATTTATTTCTTGCATAAACTTAGCCAGAATCGTCTCCTATTCTCATTGGAGAAGTTTGAGATGATCTGTGGTCTTTTTAAATTCTTCTGATGCAATGACAATATATTATTCATGTGAACCATATCTCTTCATGTTGTAAGTCTTATGCAGTTTTTATGCAACTAACGGATTCTGTTAGTAGTTAGTATCTAGTGAGATCTTTTGGTTCTCCATAATTAATAGCTGATCGTTATCTTTGGCTGTTAATGACGGATGGTTTTGACTGCCCCCAAAAAAAAAAAGACTTATGATCTTATTTTTTCTGATTATACAGGAGTATCAGTGCGTGCTATTAATAGACCTGGCTCACAACTACTGGGGGCTAATGGTCGGGATGATGGTCCAATTGTGAGTTTTCTTTGTCCCTCTCATATGTTTCTCAGCTCCTTGTGTATTTATGAGCTCTGTGCATGCACATTCGCGTTTTTGTGTAAGTGTGTTCATGTGCACAAGCATGCATTTGATTGTTTTTCCAATTAGTACTTCTCTCTTTGTGAATGTGATCACGCATTTGTAGGAAGGTGGGTTGGTGCCCGCGCATTTGGTATAACAGTTATCTGATGGTTTGTTGCATTTTACATTTTCTCTAAGCTATCTTCTATCGTGTTGTCAGATCACACCATGGACAAAAGATGGAATAAATAAGATTGTATTAACTGGATGTGATGCGCGCATCTTCTGCTTAGGAGTTAGAATTGTTAAGCGACGAAGTGTTCAACAGGTATTCCCTTCTTCTGAATGTCTTTGTTTGACCTTTCTAAATTTTGTTCTCTCACTCTGAGAACAATTAGTGGTTCATTAGCCCTCGTCCCTTTATGTCTGTATTGGTGATTATTCCTTACTGGAAATGGCATCTGGCTAATTTCTATTGACTATTATTGGCTATGGTGTTCTGTGGAACAGTTAAGTTTATCTGATGCTGTTACAATTGAAATTGGTTTAAATTCAATGATTGGGTTTTCTTTTGGTTGGACGCCCCCTCCCCCCCCCTCCAAAAAAAAACACCAACAAGCATGCCCTATTCTACAACACGAATGGCTTTTTATATGCAATTGTTTCTGGTGCACCTTCTGAACAAGGTTTATTCCTTCTGTTTTTGTTCTTGAAATTTGACATTTAATATTCCTGTGGTTTTCTGGTTTTCCTGGTAATGTCAGGTTCTCAACTTGATTCCTAAGGAGTCTGAGGGTGAGCATTTTGAAGATGCTCTTGCACGTGTTTGTCGTTGTGTTGGTGGTGGAAATGCTGCGGATAATGCTGACAGTGACAGTGATCTGGAAGTTGTTGCTGATTCCATTGGTGTCAATCTACGCTGTCCGGTAAGTTACCTGCACATGTTTAATGCAAGTGCTCCGTTTACATTTGTCTTGTCTAAGTTGAGATTCTTTTGGTGTCAATCTATGTTGTCTAGTGAGTTAAATGCATGTGTTTATGTTCTCAATCGAAAACGGCTAAGAGACAGATCGAACTGTGACATATATATAGGCAATGATTGAATCGATACCTACCAGATCGAGTTACATACATAAAATAGACTTTCTTTGGCTGATCTCAAATGCAGTGATTTGGCTTTGACTCGCTAGCCCCTTTTCCTAAATGCATATCTCTACCTATCGCACTAGCAACGGAGGTATCAACATTGGTCCGTACATTTATTTAAATTTTATTTTCTCACAATAAGTGAATCAGCAGTTTGAGTGATGAACTTGGCAGCATATGCACCATGCCCGTCAATTAGAGGGTCTGGTTTAGGCCAAATGGATTATTTTAATGTTTAGGGAATTTGGGTTGGATGGGTTTGAATTTAGGTCCACACTCGAGACATTCTCAATTTGAAACACAGTTGTATTCCTGCTTCTCTATGTCACTTCATGAATAGGTTATCTGGGGTAATACATATCATGTGTTTTTTAGCATATAATGTGTTTATCCGTAATGTTTTTTAATGATATTAATGGTCTGCATTTTTAAACTTCACGCTTGAAAATTTTTTGCTATCAGTGGCAATATTGTATGAATATACTTTCAGTTAACTTCTGCATGTGGGTTAATGAGGAGTATGTTAATTTTGTGGTTGAGATTATCGCTTGTTTAATTACCATTTCTTTCCTTAATAGTAAATTTTTGTTACATGGGAAAATTATTGTAATGTAATTCTTCTATTTTCCATGTTAATATAATATTGGTTTCTGGGATTAGATTGAGGTTGTGTTAAACATGCAGATATAGTTACTTTGCTTGCTAAGCTGCTGCAATGTTTGTTTAGTTTACATTGATGTATTCTTGTTTTTACTGGTGCTTAGATGAGTGGTTCCAGGATGAAGGTTGCAGGACGATTTAAACCCTGTGTTCACATGGGCTGTTTTGATCTAGAAGTCTTTGTGGAGCTCAACCAACGTTCTAGAAAGGCTAGTCAATTAATCAATACATGCTTCTTTCTTTCTTTCTTTCTTTCATTCTTCTTTTTCTTCTTCCTCCTCCTTTTTTCCCCTCGTAGCTTCCTTGTCTTCTTGTTGTCATTTTTTATTTCTGACAAGCATTGGTCTGCAAGTGCAGTGGCAGTGCCCTATTTGTCTTAGGAACTACTCACTGGAGAATATAATTATTGATCCATATTTCAATCGCATCACATCTAAGGTATTGTTCTTTTCCTGACCTTCTGAATTTGTAACTTTTACATTAGATGCATTTACATATACTATGTGGTTTATGTTTGTTGTGTAGATGAGAAATTGTGGAGAAGACATTACAGAACTTGAGGTGAAGCCTGATGGTTCTTGGCGTGTGAAAACTAGAAGTGAAAGTGATCGTCGGGAAATTGGAGATTTGGTGTCCTGGCACTTTCCTGATGGTTCTCTCTGTGCTCTTGCTGGCGGCGAGGATAAACCGAAAGTGGAAATGTTGAAGCATGTTAAGCAGGAAGGTGTTTCAGAAGGTCATATTGGTTTGAAACTTGGAATCAGGAAGAATCGCAACGGGCTGTGGGAAGTTAGCAAACCCGAAGACATGAATGGCTCTTCTGGTAGTAGATTACAGGAGAAGTTTGAAAATCATGATCTGAAAGTCATCCCAATGAGCAGCAGCGCTACTGGAAGTGGTAGGGAGGGTGAAGATGCAAGCGTAAATCAGGATGTTGGTTTAACCTTCGATTTCACCAACAATGGAATAGAGCATGATTCTATGTCTTTGAATGTTGAGCCGACGTATGCATTTGCTGACAGAAATCCATGTGCACCAGTTGGCAACGCAGAAGTTATTGTTCTTAGTGATTCAGAAGATGAGAATGACCTCTTAATATCTTCTGAAAACATATATAGGGACAACCAAAATGATGTTGGTGGGGTTTCTTTTTCTATGCCCTCTGCGGGAATTGCCAATTCCTACCCTGAAGATCCTGCTATTGGTGCGGGGGGGGACCCGTGCTTGCGTTATCTTGCTCCCAATGACAATGATTTTGGAATGCCTCTTTGGCCTTTACCATCTGGACCTCAAGGAGGGCCAGGTTTCCAGCTGTTTAGCCCGGATGTTGATGTCCCAGATGGCTTTATGGATTTGCAGCACAGCTCTATCAACTGTTCAACTCCAATGAATGGTTATACATTGGCTCCGGATACTTCAATGGGTTCTGCATCTTTAGTGCCAGGTTGTACTGTTGGAGCTGCTGCCGATATGAGTGATGCCTTAGTGGACAATCCGTTGGCATTTGACCGGGAAGATCCCTCTCTTCAAATATTTCTTCCAACGAGGCCTTCAGATACTTCTGTACAGACTGAGTTGAGAGATCAAGCTGATGTGGCCAATGGTATTCGTACTGAGGATTGGATCTCACTTCGGCTTGGGGATGGTGTCACCGGCAGTCAAAATGAGTTAGCACCTGCAAACGGATTAAATTCGAAACAGCCAGTACATTCCAGAGAAAGTGCTATGGATTCTTTAGCTGACACTGGTTTGTTCCCTTATTCTTTGAAGAGATAAAGTTTTGTTTAAATATAGAGGTATCAAATCATGATGGATTGGGTGAAGGAAGTATCTTGCTGGTTGGCTTTCATGGGCAGCTTGTAATTATTTTGATTCAGTGTTATAGATGTCAATGGTGAAGGAATAAATATGGGTAGTTGTGTGTGAAGATCTAATTTTCAATGTTTTCTCTAGTTATAACAGTCATTCCTCGTTTTGGATTGGGATCTAATTAGGCATTCTTGCCATTTTGGTGGCAGGAATTTTTTACACATATCAAAGCTTTAACTCTGTTGCTGCAGAATCACTATATCGCACTGTTCCTCTCATTTGCTTTACAAATTCATTTTTTTCTTAAAAGGTGTCTGGAATGTTGTCTTCTGCAGCTTCTTTGCTTCTTGGTATGAACGAAGGAAGATCTGAGAAGGCGAGCAGGCAAAGGTCGGATAGTCCATTCTCATTTCCCCGCCAAAAACGCTCTGTAAGACCGCGATTGTATCTCTCTATTGACTCAGACTCTGAGTAGAAAATTTTGGACCATATAAAATCATGAAATTACTGGAGATCATGATTGACCATTTCTGGGATCAAAGGTTTTCTCACCGAGTGGTTTGTTGCTCAGCCCCTCTTGAAGTGGAAGAAAGTGGACGAATATTATGGACCTTGTGAAATGTTCAATGTGGTGTGAGAAATACACAGCAACACCAAGTTAGCAAAAGAAAAAGAAAGGGTTTCCTACTAAAAATTTGTGCCAGCACCTGCAGGATTTTTCGAGCAGAGCTACAGGTTTATTTGTCATACCCTCCTCACTTCTGTATGTTCTATTAGATATTTCTCCTTATTTGTTTGATATGAACAGGTTTCTATCAGTAATTTCCCTGCAGTTGTTATAAGAGATCTGCAGTTCTGGTGCTGATAAATTGTACAGAAGTGATAGCATTTAATCTTAAAGTTGGAATTGATCCATTGGTAAACCTTTGGATTTAGTGGGGGAGCACCCCTTAGGCAATACAAGGATCTCCCTTTTTCTCTGTTTATTTTCAGATCAAATAGCTTGTAAATGTTCTCATTGAATTATTTATATAGAGAAATAAATTTTTGCTGTGAATGATTTCGCCCTGGGCAGTCTGTTCTTTTAGTCCATGGCTTATTGGTATCTTTCACCACCAGTGCTTGGAATTGATTGGTAGTTAGAGGAGACCTGGGTAAGATAAATATTTTCTTATATTACAATTGCGGGGGTTCACGTTGACTGTTATTTTTGCACTCGTGGTACATAACATAAATATTTGAATATTCGAAGTATCATATCACTGGCCTTTTCTATCGATGCAACTGGTAGATAACGTCCTGACCATGAAGTGATATACGCCAATTAACAATGCACTTGTATATCGTTACTCATTCTACTGTATAATTTTTATAAATTAATAATGTCGTAATTATAAAAATTTATTAATTTAGAGAGCTATTAGTTAATCAATAAATTAATAATTTATTAATTTTTAAAGTGTGTTTACAGTATAAAAAATTAATATTTAATTATTAAAAAATTTATTGTATTTAACAAATATAATCAATAGAATTTTAATAAATTCATTAAATAAATAATGTATGCTTGATTAAATAAATTTATGAATTTTATATATATTTAATGAACTAAACTAAATGTTAGTTATTAAATTGTATAAATTGAATTAGAAGTAATCTAATATACCTATCTATTTGATTGCATTACAAGAATTTAACTCTAGAATTTTTAAATGCAATAAGAAAAATTAGAGATGAAATTCAATTAGATTTAAACTTCAAGAAAAAATAAGTTATAATAGACTCATATTTTAATAAATTGATATAATTAGTAATATTTGTAATTTCACAGTATTTGTAATTTCTACAATTATCAATTTATAATATAAATGGAACCACATAATTATATAGAAATTCTCAAAAAAAATTATTATCTTATTAATTTATTAAACTTATTAATTTAACTTTATGGTCCAAGTCGGGACCGTAAAAAATTATTATGTTATAAAGATTATTAATTTATTGAGTGTTAATTTATAGGGGCACAACAGGCGATTTGATCTTAGCTGATGTAGATGAGCACTTTTGAGTGGCAAAAAAAGCTTGGACCGGACCCGGACGGACCGTCACATGATTGCTGGGTAAACCGGACGGATGGAAGAAAAAAGTGGGTTCGGTCATTGAAAATTCATACCCGGCTGTTTCCGGACACGAGTCCGGTCACAACACCAAGAACCCAGACCCGGACCGTACCCGGTTTTTGTTAAAGTTAAAAAAAAAAAAAAAGGAAAAATTGATATTGGAGTTATGATATATATTATGTAATATGTTGGGTGTTAGTATACTTCATTTATTTAGATTTATTTGGTGATTAATTGATTATTGTCATGTTTAATTTAAATTTTTTATAGGGATTGAATGAATTTAGTTTAGAAATTGAATAAATTTAGATACTAGATAACATATTGAAATAATTTTTATTTGTGATTTACTTAAAATTTATAAAATAGATTGAAATAATTAAGATGTAACAATTTATTACATAATTTTTTTTTTAATTCAAAATGCGGGTAGAGAAAATCCGGATAAAAAACCCATACCCGGATAGTACCGGACATATGTCCGGCCCGCATAAAAAAAATTCAGGCACGGGTCTAGGTCTGGGCACCTATGTGTGGCATGCAGGTAGGTCTCGGACACCCTAAACCCGAACCCGACCCAGACTTTTACCATCCCTATCTACGTTCATCCCAGATGTGTTCGTACAGCCTAAATGGGAAAAAGGCCTTTTGAGAGTCTAGAAGCAGGGCGCTACTTTAGTTTACAAAGGTAACCGAAGGTTGACTTTGGCCATGTCTCTTTTAGTTTATCCAAAGGCAACCGGTTGCTTTTATTTGCTATACTAAAATAAAAGTAGGAATATACTGCATTTACTACAGCTCAATTTCATTTGATGGGGTGCGTTTAGGACATCTTAATTGAAACGACTTTTCTTCTAGCTGACTTTTTATATTTAGCTTCTCAGTTCTCATCTTTGTAACGCACCAAAAGTTAGAATTTCCTAGCTAGCAGTAGCAGCTATCAGATACTAAACTATCCCGTCCAAGTTTGTACCCTTTAATTTTAGCATTCATAGTGATGAATAAAATCAACGTGTCCTTTTTCTCTCTTTTCCTTAATGCCTATGCAGGAGGCGGATGGTTAATGTAGGTGTTTCAAACCAATGTCAGTCACAGGCGAGAATATACTGAATTTGCAGCGGAATTTTAGTTGAGAGGAGCAGCCTTTTGTAATGGTGGCCAGAGATCGTGAAAACCCAAGGCAATACGTATCTGTCATCCTTCATTAGCAGCAACTAGGTTTAAGTGCCTCAAGCTCTCGCAACCTGAGCAGTTGTGCAAACTTTCGGGAATGTAAATATCACAATCCAAGCAAAAATGCTTTTTACATTTTGGGCAAGCAGCAGAAAGACCAACAGAGAATAAGAAAACGAGAGGAGTTGGGAGTGTATTCCCACAGATTATGGGAAGAAAATTACAGCAAATGAAAAGCAAGAGCTCAATTTCCTTTTTCTCATTTTTGCCGAAAGTACAGTGATAGCAGTAAGGTTTAAGCTGATACAGGAACCAATATTCAGCTTGTAAATAAGCAAGTATGCAGAAGTACTCACCCAACAACACAGATGACTAACTAATCAAACGAGCTTTATATAGAGCAAAGAACCAAAACAGCTAGACATCAAATAAGCATACAATACCCTATCCAGGAAAGGTTTCTTTCAAATTTGTTATCCTGACATAAAACTAAGAGTGAAGTAACTGCATCGATGTCTCTGTATGGCATAAAATAGACTGTGTCCTCTGAAGGTTATTCATGATTCATAGTTTCTGGTTTAATTGTTATGTGTTTATTTGAACTGGCAAGGTTTGATATATAATCTTCAGTACCCCCATCCCAGCCCCAAGGTGCCAAACTGTCTAGGCCTCTCGGTTTACCTTTTGATGACAATGAAATATTGTGTCTCAGTGGAAGTCCGCCATATGTAGGAAAATAGTTGCACGTTTCCGCTATTGTGTTGTTTCTGGTTCCTTATTCATTAACTAGCCCATGCTTAGCTCTTTCCTTGCCTCACTTTACTTTAATACTAATGAAAACTTGACCATCAAAGATAAGCAAATATAATTCACCTCCCATGTATAATTTATCAAATCACCAAATGCTAACATAATATCATTGAAAAAATTCACAACAAAAAGCTCCCACACAACCGCTTACTAGGAATGAGAAGACTTTGTTGGCAACCAATACAAGTTGACCGTGATCTATTATGTGGATCATTTAGACGTGATCGAGTGACCTAATCGAATGGTGCAATTGGAAAGAGATGATGGTATGACCTTGCTAAAGAAACAAGTTGCAATCCACAAATACGACATTTAGCGGGTAGGTCACAAGCATGACCTTTGCATCATGGACGGGTGAATCCAACACCAATGTTAGCTTCTTTATGACACGAACAGATTGACATAAGAGCCCTCCGCTGCTCTTTGCGGGAAACCCGCGTCGATCAAATTGGCAATTGCAAATTCAGCTATAGCGGGAGGCGGGGGATGAATTTCAACCCCTTAAAGCCCACCATATAGGTAGGTTGTCCTCTTCATCATATTCTTCCTCCGCTTCTCCATTTAATCGCTTTCTCTATGAATTCTTCATTTTTCATTTCTTTTTTTTTTTTTCAATTCACATAGTCCAACCAAATATGGTAACTATACTTCGGTGAGCATGTGTGTCTTTGTCTCAGTTGAAAGAATTTCAGTTTGAAGCTTTACGTCGACCTTCAACCCCCCCTTTTTTTTTTTTTTTTTTTTTTTTTTAAAGAAAGTTTTAAGAAAGAAGAAAATTTAAATTAAACCGAGAAAGAATTTCAACGTTTTACTTCTGCAAACAATTTTGCAACAATGGCAAGTTGGCAACCGCTCAGCAACTATTCCACGCATAAAAGGTTATGTCATCGGGGCAGAGTCCATTTCTCTTCTAAGTAACCAATAATACCAGCCAAAACGTCGACCAAATTTTGCCTGATTTCCTTTCTCCAATTAAGTTGCACCTTGAACTTGTTCGTGTTACTCATCACTGCTAGATATAAGGTCTAGAAACTACAACCTGCTTAATGATACTTGGGACTGTGAAACCGCACTTCCAAGAATATGTTTGCGTGCTCAATGAATCCACCAAGATTTTCCACAGCCCTCTCCATGATAAAACAGTTACTGATCGATATGCCCACAACGTACTGCACAAGCAGCATGATTAGATGGACGAGTCGGTTTTGGGAATCCTCCCTTGCCGGCGCCTGAAATAAACAGGAAATAGAAAACAAAATCACACTTCCTGGAGCCAATCAGCCTTAATTCAGTCTTCATCGTCTGAATCGAGAACAGGGAGAATGTTCAAGGCTGAAGATCCAAGATGCATGCCCCGTATGATGCCTCCATATCCAACTTTAACCCTGTGACACAGAAGCAGGATGGAATCCCATAGTGCAGTTCTTCCCTGAAAATAAAGACCAAACCAATTGTTATTTCAAATGATGACAGACATGCATCACTGACAAATTTAAGTACTGATATCCTAGTTGTGAGCAATTGGACTACCTTCCTTAGTAAATTGACTTAAACAAACCACCCAATAAATGAAGTCAATTTGGTCCTAAAACAAGGTATTCATCATCCTTGTTATCTTAAATGCATGGGGGTGTGTATGCAAGCACATATACCAGGGTCAAAGCCCTCTTTGGCACTGATAGATTAAGGCTGCCGCAAAAACTGTTTGTTTACATGATAACATAAATCAAGTACCCAGTGTTTAATCTCCGCTAATTAGGTTTTAGGTACTGTTAAGTTCAACTTTTGCCCTCCCTTGGTGTTGTAATCAGTGACCACGAGTATGCATATCCCATAAACTACGCACCTGAAGGGAAAACTGGAGTTTCTTATCCCAGTACATGGCAAAGATTGGGGAGCTTTGTTTTCCTGCAACCAGCACACAAGCTCCTGGGTGAAGAGTGGAAGGAAAACCAGATATTACTGCAATGTACTTCTCAGGAAACCTTTCTTTTGGAGGAAGAACCCCCAAGAATAAAGGATTCTTGCTAGACTGTGCTCCGGCATAAGAGCTAGGATCCACATGTAGCATCCACTTTGGGTGTTCTAAGAAGGCACAAAATAAATACAGGAGCAAGTGAGAGTCGGTTGGAAGCTCAAGAGTCCACTTCTTGTTCTTTTTGTCATAGACTTCTCCGCTTCCGAGATACTCATAATTCTTCAGGCAGGTTCCTTCAGCTAGCTCTGCAAAATTCACAAGCATAATCAGCCCAAGATTAAATTTTACAAAAGTGGACCAGAGTGTGGTTGAAAAAAGCTTCTTACCTCTGATCCTTTGCACTGTATAATCTGCCCGAATACTGCTTTGTGGCAGCAACCCTTTCACCCACTCTCCTTTCATCAATGCATGAAGTCTCTGATGTTCACTTATGGCATCCACACATTCCTGCATGACAGGAATCAGTGCATTTTGCTGGGGAGATTGCTGTATATTGGAAGGAAACTTTGCTGCATGTGATAAGATGAACCAAAGAAATTCCTTAGCAAAAAAGAGTACACAAGCAAGCCTATCCCAACAAATGTAACAATCGGAAAAGCTTAATTATTGCGATAAAAGTTGTTTAGAAGCAACTTACGGACAGAAGTATCAAGAGTCTGAACAAGACTAGCACGTAACTGATGAAGAAGGCTTTCTTCATCAAGGTTAAATGCTGGTTGCCATTCCTTAGTCCTATCAATCGGAGACACGGCAACTGGACTCCCACTAGTTGGTAAATCACTTCCCACGGGACTAACAGGGATTGAAATACCAAGCTTAGAAGCAGAATGCATTACCTATAAATATTGAAGCTGAGTATAATTAGATACTTGACTGTAGATGATAAGTAAGATGATGATATCAACAGACCTCAGTTTTTGCTATATAATTCTAGATATTTTCTAAGAGAAAAATTGAAGAGCATGCATCAAAGTTTGGAAACAATTTTCTGGAAAGCCTGAATTGTGAATTGTTACCAAGTTCAAAGCAGTGCCAACTTCTGAATCACGTCTTACCATGAATATGCAAAAATAAAATAAATTAAAATCATGCAGAAATATTACTGATTCTAAAAATTATTTTTCAAGCTAAATCATGTCAAGATATGCTTCTTGTTTTATCTCGAACAAAGATCACAAATCTTTATTACAAACATAAGATAAGCAAGTTAAATAGTCACCTAATATAACATGTACATAGTCATCAAACATAACAAGTCCAAAACCAACAAAGTAGAACCGAAAAAAGGAAGCTGCGAAAAAAGTTGACTTAAAAACACTAATTATTAATAGTAAGAAAGGAGGGGCAGATGATGATGATAGCAAACCTGTATATGACTGGTTTCAATCTTGTTGAGTAGAGGATTTAGCAAAACTGACGAAACCCATTGCCTGAGGCGGTCACGCCACTGCTCAATTTGAGGATAGATGCCCAAATGCTCAAAAGCTTCAATAGACTCTTCCATGGACATTGGAGGAGGAAATTCACCGTCTCCTTTCTTTGGAGGAGTGGTAAATTTCTGGGAACCAGGTGACATCCTCACAGGCCTCAAAGGTGTGCTCCTCTTAGTTCCAGATGTATTAGCTGAGCTTGCAACAGTAGGACTGGCTATGCCAAAACCACTGACAGTCGGTGGCGGTGTTGTCAGTTTCCCGGCTGATTCACTGATTTTCTCATCTACTTCTGTCAAGAACTGCTCAAGTTGTTCTTCAGTTACTATCTCTTTAGCATGGGCTGGTCTCTTGCCTGACCAAGGGGTTGAGACTGCTTGATCACGTGCTGGAGAAGTGTGGAGAGAAGGAAGGGGTGAACAAGCAGCAGAGACAAGATATATAGAAGATGGGGAAATATGTGATCTGGATGCAGTACTGAAAGTATTCAACCTGTTACCACCACCGGCATTTGATCTTTCAGCTTGGGATTTACGATTTGAACTGGTTATTGACTGATGAAGTGGCACAAGGGCATCTGGAGATGATGATGGCAAGTGGGGTTTAGACTTGGGGGGTTTAAGTGAAGATTCAGATAGAGCCTGTTCAACTTTCGGCTTTATTCCCAAAAGCCCTAATTGCTGGTTTGTTAGTCGTGGTTGATTCTTAGATACGTTGCTTGTTCTGCACAGAGAGATGACTTTGAGAAGGGCAGACATACTTCCAATGAAAACTAAAACCACCATAGTTTGTATTGTCTTCGCCAAGAAATCTGAAACAAAAATTTGAACATTCAAATACAGCCACAAAGCTACAGTTCTTAGCGCAATCAATCAATGAGATTCCATTTGAGATCAAAAAACTTACAAGCTGCATCTTTGGATATATCTATGAATCTCAGCTTGTCAATCAACCCATTCTCCCTTAATTAATTGAAACAAAAAACTGAGTCAGAAACATGTTTAAGTTTATACTATAGCAACTTAGACCAAAACTACAAAATATAAATCTTTACAATAACAAGAAAGAGGAAAAAAAAAAAAGGAACACACTTCAACAGCAATTTTCCTATTGAATAAACAGGAAACCAAAGAAGCAAAATGGAAATTACGCCTTTCATTATCCATTTTCTTTATCTCATTAGTAAAATGGATGGTGGGGGGAGGGGGCGGGCAGGGTGTCCTGGAGAGGTTAATCTCCAGTATGGCCTATGCCACCCAAAACAAAAATGCTTCCAATTCTCTGTTATTTTTTTCTTGCAATCTAAAAGATGAGCTATTGTCCATCCATACCATGCTCAATCTTGCCAAGAACCAACTGTAGAGAGGCAACTGCAAAAACTCAATTCAAGACCACCAGAAGCTATAAAAGTTCAAGCTTCGCCTCTAATTTCTCATCAAGAAAAGCCACAAAGTCCCACCTAAATTTTTTTTTTTTCAGACGCAAAATGTCACTATAAATATTATTTAAAAGAATAAACTGTCAAATACAAAAACCATAGAATACATGGAGGCAGAACACCTCGAGCAACTCTAATATGCCAGGTGAAGTATTGGTTTCTCAAATTTCCAAGTCCTCTCCTTCTCCTTTCCATTACACTCCAAAGATGAGGAAAAACAATAAAAAGCAAAGAAACGTTAACAAATCTTCACTAAAACCCTTCAAAGCAGCTAAAATAGCAATCCCATTGTGTCGTTTCACTTCAAGACTCAGCAAAAAAACAAAACCCACTTTCCCAAATCCACATTAATCCGCACCCATAACCAATAGAATAACCAAAAAAAAAAAAAATGTAACACGAATACAGGTATAGGTTAAACAAAATAATAATAATAAGAAAAGGAAAAAAGTTGGTACCTTGCGATGATGGAAAGAAGAACAAAAGCGGAGGCAGAGGAAAGCGAGAATATGAAAATAAGAGTCGATTTAGAGGGCTGGAGGCTGTTGGCTGTGAGCGCAGCTGATAGTGCCGGGTTCTGATACACGGCGAACTTGCTCGGCTTCGTCGGCGGCGACCCCATCTTGTCTGTCGCTCCTCCTCCTCCTGATTCCATTACCTTTTCACTGATTAGATCAGCTCATAGTTTTTTATATGGGGGATTTCCTTTCCTTGGGCGGTGATGCTGGTGAGTTTTTTCAGTTCAAAATTCGTACTGTGATCTTGAGTTTTAGCAGGGAATTTCTTTGTCCTACATGGAAATTTAAAATTCATCAATAAAATTTAATTGATTTAAGAATTTGTATCCTCTCTTAACTGGTGTTGACAAAATTCGGATCCGGATCCGGATGTAGGTGCATCTGAATCCGGATCGCATGTACATTTATGCATTCGGATCCGCATTTGGATCCGTAAAAAAATATACGGATCCGGATACGGATAACATTCATAGCGGATGCGGGCGGATATTTCGGATATCTGAATCCGCAAAATCAAAATTTCACAATTCAACATATAATTTAAAAATTCAATCATAATGTCATAATTTACAATTCAACAAGAAAATTAATGCATTTGATTAGAGCAATTAAAGTAGAGTAAGTTAATATATGTAAAAAAAAAAAATAGAGATTAAACATTTTACCAAATTCTTAACCAGAGAAGGGAAAAACCCATGTAATTAATAAAAACAAAAGAAAATTAACAGAAGCAAAGAACAAATTACAGGCATGAATGATCCAATTAGGCGACGTTTGGACGTTGGCGAGTCGTGGCGTCACAGCAAGCCTTTGACGACCACCGCAAGGCTTGGACGGCGACGCTTCGTTGACAGGCGGGGCGAGCTTCGACAGATCTCGGCCGCCGCCGAGTTGGGAGGAAGACGCTACTACGAGTCACCCATCGGCTCAAGCAAGGCGAGCAGATCCGGGCGGTCAAGGCTTCGCCGATTGGAGGAAGATGCTTCACGGCGAGTCAGCCACTAGTTGGAAGCAAGACTTACGACTGCTGGTGAAGTGCGGGTGTGAGAAAGTTGAAGAGAGGCAGCACGCAGCAAAAGCCAAGACCCAAGAGAGACAGAGAAACGAAAGCGATTAGGTTTAAGCCTTTAGGATTAGACTTTTTTTTTTTTTTTTTTATTGAAGGTATATATATTTTGATTTTTTTAAAAACTGAATCCGGATATCCGATTTTCCGGATGTAAGTGCATCCGAATCCGCATCGGGATCCGTACGGATTTGAGTTTTTCAAATCCGGATCCGCATTTTTTAAAATACGAATTCGAATTTTTCCAGATCCGAATTTTTCGGATCTTTGCGGATGCGGGCCGGAGCCAGATTTTCCTGCCATCCCTACTCTTAACACTTACCAGGGAATTTCTTTGCCCTATTTGGAAATTTAAAATTCATCAATAAATTTTAATTGATTTAAGATTAGTTTGTTAAAATTCACATTAGTCAAAATATTTGGATGAACTCCAATACATAAAATCTTGAAATTACAAATATAAATTATCTTTTTAAAAAAAAATTTATATATAACAATTATTTTTCTTATTCTAAAAAAAAAAAGTTTCATCTAATATATTTTTGTCACAGATTATCAGACTGCACGCTAGATCCAAATATCAATCCATTACAGAATCAGATCGAATCAAATTGGTTGATCCAAATTGATAATACCAATCAGACCGTAGTTTTGCATTATATATTTTTTATTTAATCATATAATTTTTTAAAAAAATAATTATACAAATTTGTAAATTAAACTTAAGTCTGACTCATACTACTCAAGTGCCCAAAAATACGCATGAGCAAGGAAACCTAGGGTGCGTTTGGTACCATTTTACATCTGTCATTTTTCATTTTACAAAAACACAAAATAAAAAAATACGTTTGGCTGGGATTAAATAGTACATGTTTCTATTTTTTAACAAAAACGAAAAAATCTTGTTTTTCACTTTAACAAATGGAAGTGAAAAACAACTTTTTAATGTTTTCTGATTTTTGTTTTTTTCTGAGGTCCACTAAAATTATAACTTTAATATTTTCTTATTGAATAATAGTGTACGGGTCCCACATTCACTTATTTTGTTAATATTATATTATTTATTCATGTTATAATTTAATTTTTTTCATTTTATAATATGCTAATAAATTTTAAAAAATAGTGCACCAATATTATTTCAATTCTTTACTAATAATAATAATTAGTGTTTTAACTAATATAAAATTGCTATAATTATATATTATCTATAATTTAGGTGGATAAATCATCCAACAATATAATTAACTGATGCTTTAAATGATACAAAATTTATATGATAAATTATACTCTTTTAAAACTATTTTAGTTGTTTATGTTGTTCGTTAAAATTAACATCTATAATAATAATAATAATAATAAAAGACCATTTAAAATATTTAGATATTAAAAAAATTTCATTAAATTATTTTATCATTCTTTTTAATGATCACTAAATTTTCAGACAAACAACCAAACACATTTTTACTATTTTCATTTTCATATACTATTTTAAAACAATCAACCAAACACATTTTTAAATTCACCAAAAACTAATCATTCTTATTCTATAAAACAAATTCAAAAATATCATTTAAAAAAGGAAAATTATCTTTCCACTACCTTTCTTTTATCATATGTACATTAAACTACCATAAAATTTTGACATGTACTTTACACCACCTTTGTTTCTAAATTTGTATCAATCAATCACTTTAACATTAAAAGATGACCATTTTATCCCTAAATGAATTAAAAGACTATTTTATTCTACAAAATTTAAAAAAATATATATATAATTATAAGGATACCCCTAAATTCAATAAAATAAATAAATCTCAAAATTTAAGATGATAATTTTTAAATGAAATTATAATTTAAAAGACATCTTGTAATTATAATTTTTTGTAATTATATTTTTATTTAATTTTTGTAATTAAATTAAGTATAAGGAAGTTTACAAAAATTAACATGAAGAAAAAAATCTCCCTATAATTATTGTAAACTTCCCAATAAATAATATTAAGAAACTTCCCCATACAAATAAAATAAAATTATGATTATAAAAAATTAGTATGATAATTTTTAAATGAAATTATAATCATAAAAAATTAACATATTGATTTAAGATTTATTTATTTTTATTAAATTCAGGGACATTCTTACAGTTATAGTTTTTATTTTTTAAAATTTTATATAATAAAATAGTCTTTTAATTCATTTAGGGATAAAATGGTAATCTTTTAGTGTTAAAGTGGTTGATTGATATAAACTTAAAAACAAAGGTGGTGTAAAATATATATTAAAATTTTGTGATGGTTTAATATACATTTGATAAAAAAAAGATGGTGCGAAGATAATTTCTCTTTAAAAAATAATATCAAACGCACCCCTATTTTTTATTGGGCTTAGCTTTAGTTCACATTCCTTGGGTTTTTTGTTGGGGGGGGGGGGGGGGGGGTAGGGGTGGGTTTAGAGGTCTCATCGCGTGCCTTAGTCAAGTTCCAAATTAGGATTAATACCATTTGGGTCCTGCTAAGTTACGTAAGTGTAGTTATCCATTATCTCTAACTAGTTTTGCCTACTATTTTTGAGTTGTTGTAAATTACATATGCCAGCTGTAATTAGCTATTTTGGCTTTTGAATGATCTCAATTAGCTACAAAAATTATAGAATTGTATAATAATTACTTCTATAATTTTATGAGGTAATAATATAAATACAATTGACTACGAAAACAATATTCTCAAAATTCTATTATAAAACTAAGAAGAAAAGAATACAAAATTATCTCATGAGATCCTATTTCTATAAGAAAATTACAATTTAAACTTTTTTACTACATTAAATTTCAAATTTAATGTTATAGTATAAAAAGTATATTTGACTTGTTTGTTTTAACTAAATATTAATGAATTTTTTTCTTATATTATTAAATTGAAATGAGCTTTGTTGATTAATTGAAAGAGTCATGCTCTTCACAGCCCCTTTTCTTATAATCGTACTTGTATTGTTACTTTAAATTACATAAAAGGATAAATATGAATTTAATCAGGATCCACCTACGTTACCACTGTTGTAAGGTACAACAATTTTTGTCTTTATCTAATCTAACCATTAGATGGTTTAGAGTTCAATCTAATGGCTTATATTAATTGATGGCGATTTGAAGCTGCAACTTACAACCGCTAGACCCCTTTTTTTTTCTTTTTTATTCAGTGATGAAAATTTCAAGAAAAATGAAGTTCCGTTAGCTCCAAATATCCATTTTAGAGCTTGAATTCGAGGTCGCATGGACAGAAGCACTCTTGAAAGAAAGAATGAAAGAAAGAAGTGATGGGTTCATGAGGGCAGATCAGATTGATCTGAAAAGCTTAGATGAGCAACTGGAGAGGCATCTGAACAGAGCATTGACTATGGAAAAATCCAAGAAACAGAGAAATTCTGATGATAATATTTTGATCACTACCGCCGCCGCCGCCGCCAATGCCATCGCTGCATCGGCAAAGCTTCTAATTTTCTCAAGAGGCAGAGGCAGGAGTGGGAGATCGAACCTTCTAAGCTCGTTATCAAAAGTGTCATTGCACGTGTCACCTTCGGCACCGTCCATCGAGGCCTCTACGATGGCCATGATGTCGCCAGTTAGTCATCCGCCTGTCGTTTTGCTTCTTAAATTTCTTTTGTGATTTGAACTCCAAGTCCCCCCTTTTTTTAGTTACTTGCTATTAGTTGTAATTATGGTTCCTGGATTTTTTTTCCTTGGATTTGGATACCCATTTGCGGTTTTTTTTCCCAGCTTGTCCATCTAAATTTCTGATTTGACGAGCGATTTGAAACAATACCCAGCTTGTTTGCACCGGTGAATGTGGTTGCCGCTATTTTTTGCAAAATTATTATTCTTCCCTTTAAAAAATAATTTCATTTTTACTGCAAACAAGGTTGAATTACCTCCCCCTCTTCATTTACTGGTTTAGATTAATTTGGTTTCGTGCGCTTTTGTTGTTCAACGTGCTACTACATTTTGGTTTGTTTTATTATGTATAGTGTGATTCATCAAGCTAAATTCTGGAATTTTATTACTGTTTGACGGTTATGGGGTTTATGTGACTGGCCATGGTAAATGTAGTCTTATGAAATCCGTGACTCATGCACGAGTTTGGGTTGAATTTTTCTGGTTACAGCCTTAATTTGGATGATGTTGCTGTATTTACTCAACTTTCATGTGACCCCAGCTGTTACTTACGACGTTTTCACTGACATAATGAGATATGCGTAAATCTTAGGATTTCAGCTCCGCCCAATGTCGGCAACTGTTGCCGGTTGCATAACTATTTTCTCTTTCAATTTATCTGATGTCAGAATCAGATATACTTCCAGAGACGACCACGATTCAACTGGAAAACCATTGGATTATAGAAATTTTATGTGTGTAAAAATTATTTCAATTTTTCGGTTGGGGACAATATTCGATATGGCCACTCAAACCACTGCTGGAAAAATCTGTTTTGTTTTTGCTACAGTTTTTTTTACTTGTGGCAACCGGCTACTTTAATTACAAAGTCTCCATCTCAATCGTCAGATGCAAATAGGTTTCATCCAACGACAGTAACGAATGCAGACAAAAAAGTGTTGTATGTTACAACTGTGGTAACATAGGCGCGTCCATTTAATCAAACTAAATTTTTATATTTACAAACAATGAATCCCTAACTATTTTCTAATTTTTATACATAATATAATTAATTTTATAGATAAAATCAAGATAATTTTGAAACAATGAAGAAGTAGATTATCTAATAATAATAATTTTACTACGAAAAAATATGGTTATAATCTAATTAATTTGTTCAAATAATAGTAAATTTAATTAAAATTTCATTGTAATCTTATGTTTTCCTTTGTAATTTAATGAAAAAAAGATATAAAAATGAAGAGTGGGTCTATTTGAACTCGCTAATTTTCTTTCAACACCTATTTTTTAGAATTAAAATAATTATCAAATTATAATTTATTATTTTAATTTACATTTCTCAAATATTACTCTATTACAGCAATGGTCAAATGCTAAATTAGTATCTCTCTCTTTCAATTTTTCTTTTTTATTCTTTCTTACTAAATTAATTTTATCTTACTTTTCACTGTAACATTATTAGTTCCTACCTATTATCATTTAAAATTCATGCTTCTGAAATTTGAGAGGAAATTCCAATAGATTCAAAGTGGTTTTTTTTTTTTTTTTTTTTACATGATGGGTATTGCTTTGTTCATTTTATTTTAGATTACAATAGGGTTCAACTTGTTAGTTTTTGAACAACTTCATTTGTTAAATGTAAATATTTACTTCATGTATCACAATAAATTTTTGATAAAGAGGGAAGATGAAAGGAGAGAATACAGAGTCAAATAAGTAATTGATTAAATTATATTTTTCATAATAAAAATAGTGAAATCATTTGAACCTATAAAATTACGCTTAAAACTAAGGATGACAATTTGTAGCCCACATCATTCAAATAAAGTTTAGGCCGTTGAAAAGTCGGGCTTGGGCTCAGGCCTAAACGGGCCAAGACTTTTTAATTTAATTATAAAATTTTTTTAATTAAGAAAAATATATTTAAATTAAAGATAACCATCTAACACATATATAATATAGAATAATAGTGTAATACATAAAATATTAGTAATATAACTTAATAAATAACAATACTAATATAAAACATTAAACTAATTTAGTATTTTGAGTTTTTTTTTATTTAAATTAAATTTATTTTTTATTTATAAATTAACAAAATTCAGACTTTTTTACTAAGCCTTTGTCCAGACCCCAGTTATGTAGACTTTATAATTTTGAGCCCATATACAGGCTCAACCCCTGCAGGCTGGGCCTGAATAGGCTTGAGTCTGTCCGGACTTTTTTGCCCACCGAACTTAAAACCTATCTTTTAATGAAAACTTGTATTAAAAAAATAGTCTTAAACAAAATTACCAAAAAGACAAATAATTCAATTAATTAATTAAACTCAAATCTTTGCACCCACCATAAACCCTAACCCTCTCCTCAACGACTAAACGTTAAATTGACTATCTTCTTTCAATTTTAATTTTCGAACTAGCTTAATTGATGGAGTGCTTCGATGGTGTGGATCTAAAACCAGAAGCAATATATTTGCAAGTGGATTCAGTAAGCTTTCAACGTTCAACCTTCTCTAGGAGCAGGGTGACTTATCAAATGGAGGTGATAGATAAACGAAGATTTATTTGGGTCATAACATTAACCAAATTTCCCTTGACGAAGAAACAAGGAGATATGGGTAGTTTTGTTTTTTTTTTCGATCTTAATCACGTGTGAAATACAAGTGTGCAACCCAAGAGGGGGGGTGAATTGGTGTTTTAAAAATTATCCTAATTAAACCACACAACAATCCACAACAATCAAAATCTAATGCCTTAACAAATTCGAAAACAATAAGTTTAATAAAAGCACAATAATAAATGAGTAAGAGAGGAGAAAGCAAACTCAAGGATTTTTACGTGGTTCGGCTATCCCCGCCTACGTCCACGCCTCCAAGCAACCCAAGCTTGAGGATTTCACTATCCAAGCCTTTCCAAGGCTTCAAATGTTTACAATTGACTTCCAAGGTGTCAATGAACCTTTACAACAAGAGATTATCTCCCAATCTCTTCACTCAAGTGTATAACACACTTAATCACTCACAAATTTGATGAGGAATTGAAAATTACAACAAAAACTCTCTCAAAGAGTAGATATACAAAATGAAGAGCAAAGATGGCTCAAAGATTTATGATTCACGAATTGAAAGCTCAAGATATGTTGTATGCCTTTTGTTCGCGTAGAGCTTGAAAATGAGTTGATTTGAGTTTTATAATGTGAGCTCAAAACTACCGTTATGCATAATTCTTCGAACGGATCGCATAACCGTTAACGTTAACCGCTTGTGCTAGTCAAAGTTACCGCTTGAGCTGAATTTCAAATAAACGCATTCGCTTTCAAGAACGAAGGTAATTTGAGACCCGCAAAATAATTTGGTTTAACCGTTCTTACTAAACGGTTCAAGGTTAGCAATCTGAAATTAACGGTGAACCGCTTTCCTAAACGGTGAAGGGGTAATTTCAGAGACCGCAAATAAATTTGGCTTAACCGCTTTTACTAAACGGTTCGGTTAAGAACTGAAATAAACGCGAACCGCTTTTCCATAAACGCAGTGAAGGGTAATTTCGAGACCGCAAAATAAATTTGGCTTAACCGCTTTTACTAAACGGTTCAAGGTTAACAACTGAAATAAACGGTGAACTGCTTTTCCGTAAACGGTGAAGGGTAATTTAAACTTGCAAAATAAATTTGGCTTAACCGTGTTTACTAAACGGTTCAAGGTTAGCAATCTGAAATAAACGGTGAACCGCTTTTCCGTAAACGGTGAAGGGTAATTTCAGAGATCGCTATAGTGAACTATTTACCAAAAATTGCAGCTTTGCCCCAAAACTTTATATAATTGTACTATGACCCAAAACGTTATAAAACTTTACAAAAGGTCCAAATTCAGAATTTCTAAATAATACTTTGTGAATCTCAAAACTTTCTGAAATTATGAAATGGTCCAAAATACTATACTTTTTAAATAAGTCCTTCTCCATAATTTCAAACAATACTTATTGATTTTCAAGTTTTCAAAACACTTTCAATTAAACCATAAACTTGAAAAACAATTAATTTCATAAATCATTTTTCCATTAAATATAAAACATTTAAAATGTGAAAATAATGATTTATCTAAAATGTATAAAAATAATTTAAGCTTTTTAAAACTTAATCATTCTTAATCTTATTTGTTATCATCAAAATCAACAATATGTAAACATATATGTTAACAATCTCCCTTTTGATGATGACAAATCTTTCATGGTTTTAAAGAATGATTCAAAATTAATCTTGTTTGTTATCATCAAAATCAATATTATGAAAACATAAATGTTAACATTCTCCCCTTTTGATGATGACAAACATTTCATGTATTTAAAGAATGATTGCATAAATTACTCCCCTAAATGTAAGCTCCTCTTACAATTTAGGTAAATTAACAAATTTAAATACATGTATTCTTCTCCCTTCATCATCAAAAGAAAACTTAATGGAAAATTGAAGAAAAATAGCAAAATTTTGAATAAGTTTAAAACAAGTATTTTCTCCCTTTCATCATAAAAAAACTTTAAAGGGATAGAATAAAAGGAGTAAATTTATTACCCATGTTGTCCAAGTAGAAATTTTGATAGAATCTTCCCTAACAACAAGCATCACCTCAAATACAAGATTTAGTAATATCACTCTCAAATTATTATAAATCATTATACAAGCCAACTCCATATACAAAGCATCACACAATTTATCAACCATAAAATAATCATGAATCATGATTCCATCAATTATGAAATCAACAACTTAAAACATAAAATCACCATATAAAACACCAATGTAATCAAATAATCAAAATATCTCAAAATCATCAAAATCATTACCATAATCATATATCAACCAAAAGAATACTCAAAGATATTATTCTCCCCTTTGATATCATCAAATGGTATATTACTATGTCTCCCTTTGGATAACAAAAATATTCAAAATGCATATTATCCAAAATAGAACAAGTAATAAGCTAAGCAAGGAATGCAAGAGTCATAAGAGCATAATGTCAACAATCCAAGCTCTATAAATAATAACAAGACAACTAAACTCATCAAAGATTTAATGTGACATTTCAATAAAATTTAAAAAATCTCATATGCTTAAGATTTCAAAGTAAATGTATTTCTCCCTTACAAATAATAATATCTCCTTTTATCATCAAAGAGAATAAAAACTCCCCTATCAATCATCAAAAGTTCAAGATAGGCATATTAGCTCAAAATTATCCAATTTGTGCGAGCAACAATTTCAATAAAATCTCTCTTTAAAATGAAGAAATCCTCAAATGCACAACATGGTTAAAAAGGCTTCCATATAAGCTTAAGCAATTATAACAAATCAACAATTACATCAATTCATCAAGCCGCACAAATATAATCATCAATCATCAAAATCATCAAGAAATTAATTCCACATTATAAAACATTCAATTATCAAACAATAATCATCCTTAATCCATAATGAAAGCAACAATGCATATTCAACAATACATCGATAGAGTACAAACAATGCATCCATTCACCAATCATAGATTGCATAAGATTAAATTTCATCAAATACAATGTAATCATCAAAACATATTCTTTATCTCAAATCTTTAGACCATCAAAATCAACATAACTATTTAGAAAAGCCATCATTATGAACAAGTGATCAAATCCATTATTACAAATGCTCACATAGGCCAATTCAATGAATGATGATATAACACAATTAATAGTACATGAATTCACACATGCATAAGAGATGGACAATGATTATAGACAATTGAGAAGAAGAAATCAAAGACCATATAATCATCAAAATCAAATAAAGGCATCATGATAAATCACTCAATGTTATACACAATGATATTCCATCATGTAAACATATAAGCATACTTTCACAAATTTAAGCTATTATCCATTTATCATGATCCATTCAAAAAACATGGCAAGAATTGTTACCAAAACAATTAAATCATCTTGCCTCATCTTTTTCTTCTAGATCAAAATCAAATGATTATCCTCATAAGCTTTCATCAAGGAACTCCACCATTCCTTGATTGTGGTACCTACAAAGAAAACATTCACGCAGTCTTTGGTACCCAAATACCCTTGGGTCCTTGAGTGTTAGCGATAGTTCTTTGGAACCCAAATACATTTTGCTCCATAATATGCATTTCTTTTAACATGGCATTTATAACTCATATGACCATTTCCATTACAATAATGACAAACAATCTTATGATCACATGTGGAGGTAGCCTTAACAAAATAATTCTTATAATATTTTTGTTTCAAATTAGGCTTATACCCAATACCTCCTTTGTCAAACACATTTTTGTGTATTAAGTAATTTTCCTAAATTCTTTTGACCATTTGTGAATTTTAAGACAATCTCATTTAACTCATTGCTCCTCTTCTTAAGCACTTCATTTTCATTCATTAATTCATCAACATGTGATTTCTCAAGCTCATATGAAGTACTTTGTTTACATGTAAATGATGCAACTTTATCATGCAAGATTTTATTATCTAACTCGAGTCCTTTAATCATTTTATTTAATGAATCATTGCGTTTTTGTAAAGCATCATTTTCATTTTTCAAGTTATCTACATGTGATTCTAGATGCTTGTATGAAGTGCTAAATTTCTCATTTAATAATGCAACTTTATCATTCAATGTTTTATTCTCTAATTCTAAGCATGAAATCTTTGCACTTAAAGATTCATTTTCATTTGTGAGCTCTACCATTTTCTTTTTAAGGCATACATTCTTTTTACCAATTTTCATAAACTCATCATGCAATTCTTTAAAGGCATCATGCAATTCATCATAGGTAGGATCACTTACCTCATCAAGCTCATCATCCGATTCATCTCCAATTGCCATAAGTGCCAAATTTGACACTTCATGAGATTCCTCCTCATTTGTCGTCTCCTCATACATAAGTTCAAGTTTTCTCCATATTTCATAAGCATTAGAACAACTTGAAACTTTATAAAATTCATTTTTATCTAAGGCACAAAATAAAGCATTCATAGCTTTGGAATTTAAAGACATCATTTTCTATCTAAATCACTTAAGGCATTATTCCTAGGAATGAATGAGTCATCACAAACTATTTCCCATATTTCATAGTTTAAGGCTTGTAAAATACTCTCATCCTAGTTTTCCAATTAATCATTTCCATCAAAATATGGAGGTCTAGTGGTGGATTGGCCTTCCATGAATGTTGAGCTAATTTGAGTTGCGATTGATCTTTAACTCTAGACGGTTAAGTCTATACAAGAGCACCTCGCTCTGATACCAATTGAAATACAAGTGTGCAACCCAAGAGGGGGGGTGAATTGGTGTTTTAAAAATTATCCTAATTAAACCACACAACAATCCACAACAATCAAAATCTAATGCCTTAACAAATTCGAAAACAATAAGTTTAATAAAAGCACAATAATAAATGAGTAAGAGAGGAGAAAGCAAACTCAAGGATTTTTACGTGGTTCGGCTATCCCCGCCTACGTCCACGCCTCCAAGCAACCCAAGCTTGAGGATTTCACTATCCAAGCCTTTCCAAGGCTTCAAATGTTTACAATTGACTTCCAAGGTGTCAATGAACCTTTACAACAAGAGATTATCTCCCAATCTCTTCACTCAAGTGTATAACACACTTAATCACTCACAAATTTGATGAGGAATTGAAAATTACAACAAAAACTCTCTCAAAGAGTAGATATACAAAATGAAGAGCAAAGATGGCTCAAAGATTTATGATTCACGAATTGAAAGCTCAAGATATGTTGTATGCCTTTTGTTTGTGCGTGCTAGAGAGCTTGAAAATGAGTTGGATTTGAGTTTTTATAGTTGGAGCTCAAAAACTAGCCGTTATGCATAATTCTTCAGAAAACGGATCGCCGTTAACCGTTAACGGTTAACCGTTTGTGCTAGTCAAAGTTACCGTTGCGCTGGATTTCAAATAATCGGTTCGCCGCTTGAACGGTGAAGGGTAATTTGCAGACCTGCAAAATAAATTTGGTTTAACCGTTCTTACTAAACGGTTCAAGGTTAATCACTGGAAATTAACGGTGAACCGCTTTTCCTAAACGGGGAAGGGGTAATTTCTAGAGACCTGCAAAATGAATTTGGCTTAACCGCTTTTACTAAACGGTTCAAGGTTAGCAATCTGGAAATAAACGAACCGTTTTTCCATAAACGTGAAGGGTAATTTCAGACCGCAAAATAAATTTGGCTTAACCGCTTTTACTAAACGGTTCAAGGTTAACAATCTGAAATAAACGGTGAACCGCTTTCCGTAAACAGTGAAGGGTAATTTCCAAACTTGCAAAATAAATTTGGCTTAACTGTTTACTAAACGGTTCAAGGTTAGCAATCTGAAATAAACGGTGAACCGTTTTCCGTAAACGGTGAAGGGTAATTTCCAGAGACTGCTATAGTGAACTATTTACCAAAATTGCAGCTGTGCCCCAAAACTTTATATAATTGTACTATGACCCAAAACGTTATAAAACTTTACAAAAAGGTCCAAATTCAGAATTTCTAAATAATACTTTGTGAATCTCAAAACTTTCTGAAATTATGAAATGGTCCAAAATACTATAATACTTTTTAAATAAGTCCTTCTCCATAATTTCAAACAATACTTATTGATTTTCAAGTTTTCAAAACACTTTCAATTAAACCATAAACTTGAAAAACAATTAATTTCATAAAATCATTTTTCCATTAAATATAAAACATTTAAAATGTGAAAATAATGATTTATCTAAAATGTATAAAAAATAATTTAAGCTTTTTAAAACTTAATCATTCTTAATCTTATTTGTTATCATCAAAATCAACAATATGTAAACATATATGTTAACAACGTGGTATCCTGGAAAGGACCCTAACTGTGGGAGGCACCTTTAAGCCCGTACCGCAACCCAGACTAGAAGTCTCCGCTCGAACTGGGAGGTACATGTTCTCCCAACAAAGACGACTTTTCTGCGATTCGAATCGGGGAGTAAACCCAGTCAAGCCACTTAAGGAGACTCCATTGTCAGTGGAGCCAACACTTTGTTGGTAAAAAGTGATTGGGAAAGTGACAACGAAAGAATACAAAACATAGGGGGATGAATTTGTAAGGAATCTGGTGTGGTGGGTTGATTGTAGCCTCTCGTCCGTGAATTATTTGATAAACTCAGTCAAGTCACTTAAGAAAATTTCAATATATTTGGAACCAACACTTTATTAGTAAAAAATGATTGGGAAAGTGACAACAAAAGAATACAAAAACGTAAGGGGGTGGATTTGCAAGGAATCTAGTATGGTGGGTTGATTGTAACCTCTCGTCCCTGAATTGAATTATTTGATAAATTCAGTATCATTAATTAGGATCCGCCTATGTTGCAACAGTTGCAACATACCACACTTTTTGTCTCCATTCTAAATTTTCGTTGGATGTAAACTAAATGAATCTAACGGTTGAAATTAGAAAGTAGGTAAAGGTCTATGGCCGGTTATTGAAAGAAATTATAAAAAAATATTAAATAAAGGAAGTGTACAAAAATATGTTAAATACAGCTCCATGTATATAATGATTTTGACTTTGTTTTGAGAGGTCACGAGAAATTTTTCACACCGAATTTGAGATCATCAAAATCTTTTCAACCCCGTAAAATCCGATCTCGAACTATTTTCCACCCCAGATATTGCGATCAATTTCCCATAGAAATAGCCATCGTCAAGTTTCAATTTTAAGTGTCTTCCATAAAGTTAGAATTTCCAGTCGGTAAAATCGAAGGAGGATACATGACTCTGGCAACCAACTAGAAAAGATATTGGGCGGTGGTGCAAATTTAAGATACATGACTTCATATGCCTCTTCTTCCAACAAAATTAAACAATGATTCCATGCGATAGCAATATCATCTTCTCTAATTCCAATAAATATACATGCCCGGCCTCCCAAGCTAATTTCTACCGTCAATACTCTTTCAAAACCATTAACCATTTTTTGTCAGGAATTAACCACCGTCGCTGCTTCGAACGGCACAACAACATACCAAACATACACAATATTCACTCTGGTTTCAAATATGACTAGTTCAGTGGTTCCTAAACTTTCTGCATCACTCAGTTTGGGTTGCCGCTGTCGGCTATAGTAACAAATTCCCAATCAAAATCACTCCCCTCAGATCCGATGTTCAAATACCAACCATCGAATTCCAACAATTTGGGATGGTCTTCTTTCAATCTCAGTGTCTCCAGATTATTTTTCAAATTGAAATCACTTACACCGGCTACAGTAACAAAATTGTCATCGAATTCGTTCGGCCAACATAGCCCACGTTGCAGCATAGGTGAATCATCCAGATGTTCTACCTGAAGAATATTGCGATCATCTTCTTCCGATTTTGGTGCCTCCATAGTATTTGTCAAATGAAATCAATTACACCTACTGCACAAACAAATTCACCATTTAATTGATACGCCTTACAGCCCTAGCCCAAGATGCAACGTACATGAATAATCGAAATTTTTTCCCCAAGAAATTGCGACAAATTTCGTTCGATTTAGGTGTCTCCAGATTGATTCTCAACCACCATCGATCAAACCCTAATTTCTATTTTTCACACATAAAATATAACTGGTTTAATCGGATGAATTTTGTGCAACCGGCGTCAACGGTTTCCAATGTATACCTCATTTATCAACCACCTAATTTCAACCTTTAGATTCATGTAATTTACATCCAACGGCAGTTTAGAACGGAGACAAAAAGTGTGGTATGTTACAACTGTTGTAACATAGGTGAGTCCCATTAATTATTGCAAAAGTAAAAAATAAATGAATAAAGAAATAAGTATAAAAATTCAAAATCAGTTATTGTAAATTGTATTGTACCTAACTGTAATGTGTTATATTAATATAATAAATCCACATTACTTACAGCGGTAGGAGAAAAAGAACAGATGAGGCAAAAGCTCGCGCATTCGGAAAAAAGAAAAGGGAATATATTTCAAATAAGTCAGACGGGCCCACGGCACTTATGCTCCATTCCCGTTCTATCGAGTTGGTGGCGGCGCGTAGAAATTTTAGATCAGTTATCTAATAAATAAATAATATTATAATATATATATATTAATATTAAAAAATTAATATTTATTATATTAAATTTTATTACATGTGTCATGCGTCAATTAATTACCGGCATGGGCTGAATAGCGGATAAAGCTTGACTCAGCGCCAACTGCTGTCCTATCGGATCGACTAGTCAGTTCATGAACTGGAGGAATCCAGTGTACGTACAACTTAAATCTGTTTATAATACGTCGGAGACGTGTATTCACTTCAGTCCGTAAAACACACAAAGAAAGGAGAGAAAGTAGAAAGGAAAAAGTAAAGAGAGAAGAATGCAGAGGCTCTTGGGTGCCCGGTCTCTCTGTGCTTCGTTCTTTACGAAGAAGCTGAAACATTCGGCTGCTTTCTCCACTTCTCTGCTATTTGATGACACTCAATTACAGGTCCCTCTCTCCACCTCCACGTGCTTTTGTTCTCCCGTCTTCATTCATTACTCGTTTTCCACGTGAAAAAATGACTTACCTATCTATGCATACAGTTTAAAGAAAGTGTGGGGCAATTTGCGCAAGAAAACATTGCTCCTCATGCGGCAAAAATTGACCAATCAAATTCGTTCCCTCAGGTGGCTTTTTTACTTCTTAATATTTACTTATATGATATCAGTGCAAATAGTGGAATCAATTTGTGATTTTGGTTGCTTCTCTGGCTAAAGGATGTTAATTTATGGAAACTCATGGGAAATTTCAATCTCCATGGAATAACAGCTCCACGTATGCTTCTCTATCTTATTTATTTATTTATTTATTTTTTATGTTGCATAAGCTAAGTAACAATTATTTATTTCTGCTTCGTCGTGATTGTCTTTGCTTTGGGATTTTTAGTCTTTGAGCTTGGACTTGGTTTAGCTTTATTCATTTCTACTAAAACCTTAAACTTTGGGTTCTCTTGTAGAGGAATATGGAGGGCTTGGACTTGGTTACTTGTATCATTGTATAGCACTGGAAGAAATTAGCCGGGCGTCGGGGTCTGTTGCTCTCTCTTACGGTGCTCATTCTAATTTGTGCATCAATCAATTGGTAATTAAGAGAACTGAGGGTCTGTCAAATTGAAATAGTACTTGCCTGGTTGTTCAATGGTGCTTAAGTAATATTCAATTTTTTTTTTTTAATGGTTGTTTAGGTGAGGCATGGAAGCCCTGCTCAGAAAGAGAAGTACTTGCCCAAGGTGTGATTTTCCATCTGTTTTCATTTAGTTTGTTGCAAGGTTGAATATTTGTACAGTTTCTCTATAGCGTATGACATATTCTCTGTTGAATTCTGATACTGCTATAAATTGATTCATAGTTTGTGTCTATAATGATTGTGCTTGCGTAGCAGTATTGATAATCTTTTCTGTAATTTGTGGTTGCTTCCATTGATTTTTAGCGTCGTTTTGAGGCGATTTTGACTTTTAAGCTACAGCTGCTGTTGAAAAAAAGCTATAACTATGAAACAAAAGTTAATAATACATAGTAAATATAAATTTTAAATAATAATTTTAACAAAATTATTAAAGATATAAAATATTTTCCATGATATAAGTGAAAAATCACATTAACATAGCTTCCAAGCCACAGTAGTTAGTGTTTACCAAACACTTTAGTGCTGTAGCTTGGAAGCTACAGCTGCCCAACCTCAATCCCAAACGCACCCTTTATGGTCTAGTTGAAGTTATTCTGTAATATAGTTCTTAATTTCATTGTACTGTTACTTTTAAGGGGCTTCCCTGTGATTTCCTTCGTGTTCTGCTATTTGCATTCATGAAAATATGGCAATATCCTATGTTTCTTGACTTCATTTTAACTTACCTATGGTCTGTTTTTGTGAAGCTCATTAGTGGAGAACATGTAGGTGCTCTTGCCATGAGTGAACCCAACGGTAACTTGCCTATGCTTCTTCTGGGGCTGTCCACCTTTTTGTTAGGCAATTTGTCTGATGTCTTTGTATTCAATGCAGCTGGCTCTGATGTTGTTGGCATGAAATGCAAAGCTGATCGCGTAGATGGGGGTTATATTATAAATGGGAACAAGATGTGGTGCACCAATGGTCCAGTCGCTCAGACGTTGGTATTTTGAAATTTTCTTTTGCTTTGTCTTGCATGGCTGTTATAATTTGATTTCAGTATGATAAGAAGCTACCTTTCAGTCTTTTATGGTTATTGAATTTACTCTTGGTATAAATTTTTTTCTTATTCTGCTTAATTTCTTTTTTCATTTGTTGCCGCTGACCATCAATGTGCCTCAGGTTGTTTACGCAAAAACAGACATTAAAGCTGGCTCAAAAGGAATCACAGCATTTATCATAGAGAAAGGAATGCCCGGGTACTTCCACCAAAGCTAATTTATTTCTTCACTACTCAACGTTGGCAAGTCATAAAACCTTTTCCTCAAAAGTTTTTAGAACATTTAATAAAGTCAAATTTTGTGGTTTTAGACTGTAGTTGGTCCTAGGATGAGTTGTTGGTTATCTGGGACATGTAGAACAGTTTTGATAAATGATTCTGTAATGATCAGGCAACTAACTCTTTTGACAATGGTCAATCTGTCGAGCTACTACCATTTCTTGGTCATATCTGTTGAGGGCTTTGTGCTGACTGCCGTGCTTTAATTGTTAGCTAATCAAATTGTAGAATCATACATAGACTCAACTCACCATGGTCTTAATAAAAATCTTAACAGGGTTTATATCATGAGGATGGAAACGTAATTGCATTGGACATAAGACGTGGATTCTAGACAACAAATAGGGATGAAACCATTCTGTTTTGCTTCTCTAAGATTAACATGCTCTAAAAGAATTCTCATTTAAAACTCTGTTTTAGACAAAATGGAACAAGGATCCTTGTTCATAAGTTCCTAAAATATTTCTAATAAGCACATGAGGTCTGCTTACAGTGAGGATCATTGATTCTTAGCAAGTTTGATTTGGTTCTGCAGATTCAGCACTGCCCAGAAGTTAGACAAGCTCGGGATGAGAGGAAGTGATACGTATGTCTGAAATGCTTTTATTTGAACTTTTCATTTTTGAAGTCCACCCCTTCTTTCCCTCTTGGCTACTTGTTACTAATAATGCTATTGGTCTATGCAGATGTGAGCTTGTATTTGAGAATTGCTTTGTTCCAGATGAGAATGTTCTTGGGCAGGAAGGAAAAGGTTGCATCTCATTCGGTGAACCTAAAATTTTTAATTATCTTACATAGTTGCTGCATGTCTATTGGAGAACTGGAAGAACCATTACTAATTTCTGCCCGTTCTTTAGTTATCTCCTTTTATTATTAGACCAAGGATTTTTTGTTGTGCTCATAATTATTTGAAAACCAGCTGATCACATTCTGATCCAAGCTTCTTGTTTCTTTTCAGGAGTTTATGTTATGATGTCAGGACTAGATTTGGAGAGGCTTGTTTTGGCAGCTGGGCCCCTGGGTATTATGCAGGCATGCCTTGATGTTGTTCTTCCTTATGTTTGTCAGCGGGAGCAATTTGGCCGTCCACTTGGGGAATTTCAGTTTATCCAGGTTCATACTTGCTATTGGGAATAACGATTGTTTGGATAAGTGCTGTTACTTAACGTGAACAATTGCTTTACAGGGAAAAACTGCTGACATGTATACTGCTTTACAATCATCAAGGTACAAGAGATTCTGATTTTGTAACATGTGAATGTGTCTAAAAACTTTAGTTTTCCTCATAGCAGCAGTTAACAAACAGCCATTATTTCAGGTCTTATGTTTATTCTGTTGCCAGGGACTGTGACAACGGAAAAGTTGACCCTAAGGTATTGTTGAAACCTGAATTCTGTTCCTTTCCTTTCTTTTTTTCAAGTGGAAGGGGAAAATGAAAATCACTATATCTGTCTGATAGCATGAGATTGTTAACTGAAGTAGACCATAACTGACTGTTGATACAATTTTCAGGACTGTGCTGGAGTGATACTTTTTGCAGCTGAAAGAGCCACCCAAGTTGCTCTGCAGGTGAACCTACAGTTCTTCCTAGTCTTAACCCGTCTTTTTGTTTGTGCAATGACTATATTGTTATGCAGCTTTTTTAAGTGGCAAATTCTGAACATATTATTGTCAATTTGTTGATTGAGCTCATATTCTACTTTCCAGGCTATTCAATGTTTAGGCGGTAATGGTTATGTAAATGAGTATGCCACTGGACGTCTCCTTCGAGATGCCAAACTATATGAAATTGGGGCAGGCACCAGCGAGATAAGAAGAATGATTATAGGTCGCAAGCTCTTAAAGCAACAGTGAGAGATAGCCGCTTTGTAGGATTCTCACTTGCGCAGACTTTCTATATTCATTTTACATTGTGAAATTCCCATAGTTTAAAACAGGGAACGCACGAACAAGTGCTGAATTATAAAATTTACCGGTTCATCAACACTACAAAATAAAATTTGCACGTTCTATTTTCTCAAATATTTTTGTAAACTTTTGTAATTTTACTTGTTTCGGTAATGGCCGGGAGGAAACGTGATAAAACTGTCCACATTTCTTTGAATAGCCACAAATCTTATCATAATGCCAGGCGGATTTCGGATTTCTTTGTGGTGCCTTTATTGTTCTGTGTTACTGAATGTCTGATGTTACATCTGTGCATTTCTAGACGACTGAAACACATCACTTCCAATCAGGTTTTATGCATGTAGTAAACTGAATCGTGTAGGTCCTTTAACCTGCTTTGTCTTCTAAGTTTAATCCAATGTTGCTCTGTCTTACGAAGAAATTGTAGAAGCACAGGGCCCACACTCAAGTGAGCAACGAACCAGCAGGAGCCTAAATTCTATTTTCACCGTAATGTGGCCCAAATCTGGCTATCGTTTCGTTACGGAAGCCATAACAGAAGCACTTTCCATTTTCCATCATGTCAAAACATACTGTGACTGAATTATTGATGCTAGCATGTTGCCAGTAGGCAGAAAGCACAAGTTGAAAACATTTTACAACTGTGATTGTCGATAATAGATGGCCAAATAGGAATACACACTCAGGCAAACATAAGACCCGTAATTAGGTTCATATTTATTACGTTGTACATACAAACATATCAAGAAGCACGTCTAGGAACTTCAAACCCTTACTACCGTCGGAGAAGAGTCTGGCTGGCCGACGGATGAAGACTTCGAAACTGAAACTTCCATTATTACCGGTGCTTGATCCAAGCAGCTTTGAGTATCATCGGTGGTTCCAATGGTCATCTTCTCCACTTCTTCTTGCGTATAGATATGGATCTTGGACACCTCATTACAGAATTCACTGCTACCACAAAAACTTGTTCGTTAAGACAACAGAAAAAAACACATCCAATTGTTCTGCTCACTAATCTAGGACTGCTAAAGATCTTATCATTGGATAGAAGCAGAAACATAATAGAGAATGAACTAAAGGTGATGAGAGAATATTAGACACTTACTGCCAAGGATCATCCCCAACAACCATCACATCATTCTCACTGTCAGTGTACAAGATCCGCCATCCTTTAGCAGGATCTCGTAAAAGGTCTTCCATGTTAAATAAGTGCTCTAGTTCACTTAGCAGGTCATTGTAGCCATTCAGTCTCGAGAGATCAATAGCTCTTCCAACCAAGCTGCCTTGCTTGTGAACCTTCCCCAAGTTAATGAAACATCATTAGTAAAAGGAAAAGGCAGAAATTAAATATTGGCAAATTCTTTCCAATTTTGATCCTTATATAGCTCACCTTTGTACAACTCCTCTTACCAGGGCTTTGAGAGCTTGGAGTAGGTGTTTCAGAAGTCAGAGAGAACCCAAAAAGCTTACATCCAGCTGCCGCCCCATTAAAGCTTCCATCTTTCTGACTCCTCATATTTGCCTTGAAAGTGGGTGTGGGGATATTTTCCACAGGCTTATGCTCATTCAGAAGATTTGCTTTTCTAACTTCGGCTCCAATTGCTGGCATCTGGATGGAAGATGAGTTGAGTTTAACATTTTCTCTCTGGAGGTTAGAAGCATAAGGGCGCATTGTGTGATGTTGGACAGTTTTGGGCATATCACCATAAGGGAAAAACATATTTGAAAGGCTTTCTGATGGTGGAGGGTAGATATTGGGCTTGGAAGCTTGATACATGTTCATCGAATTGCAACCAAAATTGGGTTTTACCCAAGTGCCTAGATTGAGATCCACTTTTCCAGTCAGGGATCTCAATGGGCATATTTCTTGACCTTGCAAGACCTTTGGAAACCTATTGGATTCCACAAAGCCTGTGTAAGAGGCGGGGCGAGCTCTAACAAGCTCATTAATATTATCCTTTCTGATTCCATTTAATGCAAGACTTTGACGTGCGGCTGCTCGCATTTCAAAATCCAGAGGGTGGTTAACAGTATCACATCCATACAGGGGTGATACAAAACCTACATTTTCTTGACCTTGCAAGACCTTAGAGGATCTGACAGATTCCTCAAAGTCCAAAACCCCACCACCTCTGGCTGCAAGAAGACAGATTATAACATGGAGAAGTTAGCAAGTGTAAAGAAAAAAATGCTGGTATTATTATCTAATTGGGAGGATTTTTACCACTGACAGGGTAGTCGGGTGGAGTTGCCTGCAGACCAGTCCGCAGTTTCTTCATCCTTGGGGAGGACTGAATGCTGAGGGGTGGGAGAGAAACAGAACGATCAATTTCCCAGGGGGAAACCTGTTCTTGATGATCACTCCCAATACACTCATCCCATCTGACCTGTCCAAACATATATAAAATTGGTGTTTATGATGAGAATCAACTTTTTTTTTTATTTTTCACAAACAGAAATGAATAAAACATGTATGCATAAGTAATCTAACGTGACACAGCAGGGACCATCAAATTAGCATGATAAGATGGAGGAATTCAGGCGTGAATGAGTTTCATCAACTACTTGGCTCCCTAGAATCAGCCTGGTATTGTAGAATCGGCCTGGTAGTGTGAATTATATTATAAAAACAAACCGAGCTTAAGAAAATTCAGTGGTCTTCCCAGAGAAATTGAAGTACATATACTTATTAGTGATTGTGTATGAAAGGTAAAAACATAGCACAAATATATTAAAATAACTGTCTACCAAGCAAACAAGTGGAAGCTCGACAAGGAAGCAATTTCCTCATATTCTGGATAAAGAACAAAAATTGCAAGTAGACAAAAGACAATAAAATGCCAGATTGTCCAAATCAAAGAGAATGGTAATACTGCAGATCATTTATTGATAGCATATTTATAAAGCTCACCATTAAGCATCTCCATTTTGAGTTTGGCCATCGATAGGGATCCAAGTCAGTGATTCCAGTCACTACACCATTGCACCTTCAAGATAGTAGAAATGGCACCACAGTATGAGAATAAATCATCAGCAGTAAAAGTATAATTATTGTCATGCTGTGTAACGGACTCGTACAATACCTTCTTTCAGGAGAATCATCCATTTCAAATCTCATTTTGAATCTTGTTCCAATGCATGTCGGATTCATGATGCTCTTTACATACTTTTGGTAGGGTATGACAAAGTCTGCATGACTGGCCCTGCATTTCAACATTTTGGAAATAAAAATCTCTTTTCTCATAAAGCGAGCCTGACCCAGCATGTAAACAAAAATGCAAGAATGAATGGATTCGTCTTCAATTTCATAAGAACAAGAGCTATTAGCTCAACCTTCCAGAATACAGTCTTAAAAGATGGGCTGAATGACTGTAGAACAAGCATTCTGACGAGAGCTGCTTGCTAAGTCATTGAAGCCATTCCTTAGTCAATTCAAGCTTTATAGCTTAATTTCCAACTGAAATTAAGAATCATAGTCATTTAATTTACAAGATACAGCTTGACGATTTTTGTTCGACTCCCAGGAACCAGCATCAAAATCTATGATATAATTTCTATCATTGAATCATTTTTTCCAGTACACATGTGCTCAGTTAACCAAAGAACAGAATGAACAAAAATTAACAATCCAAGCACATAAAGAGGTTCACAGTCAAAGGCAAGGGGTTGTAATATGTAGCTGATGTGCTCTATTACCTAAATTTACTATACTCTTCTTATTGAGGCAAATTTTTAACACATAACTCTTTCAAGAACTCATACTCACATGCTAGTGCTAAAGTTACATCCATATATATGTTATAATTCACGAAGCAGGAGCTGATACTGGATAGCCTCATATAATGGTTTCTCAATAAAATCACAGCTCGAGAGTGATTTACATCCAATCCAAAGAATTACTTATGCCATTAGTCTCATTGACAACAAAATGCCTTGTAGTCGTTGCAACTGTTCACAGTCATCAAGTAGAAAGAGGGTTGCAAAAAAGAAAAAAGTGGGACTGTAGGACCAACAGAGAAGTATGTGACTTTCATTTCCTCCATGTAAGCAGACAATGGTCAATTACCTTGGACTGTAGAAAACATGGAACATGCTCTTGGTTGATACTGCATTAGCCACTACAGAAAGAACATCGGGGTATGAATTCTGCTTCGCAAGAATTGAATCAGGAAGACCATTTCTAGGTTGAACAGATCTTCTGATACCCAACCTCAGCTCTCCATCTTTACCCCTACAAAATGAAAGAAAAATGTTGTAGGTTCTGGTCACTAAAATGGGGTTGGAGAAACCCATGACAATAGGATGTTGTTGATTGGAAATGAAACAATGAATTATTTGCTCACAGCATTGGAATACCCTTTAGTTCACTGTTTTGGACTAGTGAAACTTGTTCAAATCTTCTCATTCATTGAGCATTTTGGGATTAAGAGAAGGCACTAATTTTAGCTGTTCTCATAAAACTTGAAGATGTGAAAATGATTTCCTGGTAATAATTATTTTCTCCGTTTATCTAGTTACCATATTTACAGAGCTAACAGTGACTTTTGGCTCCAATTCATAACAAAACAAGAAAATTACAATGTAATGTTATGTGCATCATCAATTTGTTTTTTTTTTTTTTTAACCTCAGGAAGAGCACTGCATCCCCTGAAACGAGATTCTTTTGGCTCACAAAGATGCTCCATCCTGTAGTAAGCAGATGCCGCCTTGGCTGACCTAAAAGGTAATAAACATTGAACTTTATCGATTTCTCCTTCAATTTTTCTTTGTTCTTTGATAAGAAACAGACAAAGGTTTCGAGAAGTTTCCCAAAGTTACCTCTATAAATATGTCGAAACCTCCACTCCACTCCATGCAGGTCCTTGGCAACAAGCTCTTGAGAGGGTCTCTGCTGTTTATAGTCCTGAAATAAAGGAACTAATATCACTTTATCTAGAAAATCTCCATTATTATGCTACCATCTGATTTTCTAAAGCATAGCAAACATATAAAAACATAGAACTGCACCAGAGGAGGGAAACAATCTTCGGCAGCCCTACGAGGAACAGAGAACCCGCCATGGGTACTAGTATCAGAAGCTGTAAGTGTTTTGCAGAACATATGAGGAGTTGATTTTGCAGGTGATCTTCCACCCCCCTCCTCATCCACACCCAAATCTTCAAGCTGTTTTGCCTCTACATTTAGCCCTTCCAACTATAGAAAACGCCAAAGGATACAGTATGAGCAACAGAAATTTAAATTCAACACGTTAAGAATATAAATTCTCATTTAATGTATACAATAATTGCTAAAAACTTACAGGTTGAAAATTTTCATCAAGAAATGCAACTAGTACGCACAAATAACAAAGACCAAGAAGCCAATTAGCAACAGTTTAGGCAGAAAATCATACCTCTGGTTGAGGAAGCAAAGCAACCTGAGTATAGACCTCATCATTCTCTTTATTAGCCTGTTACATAGAGAAATTACAATTAATAATCAAATTTAGAAGAATAAAAAGAAAATGGGAAATCGTATAGCCTTATGCTGAAGACTAATATGAGAACTCACAAGCAATCCAACATGAAAGGAAAAGGACCCTGTACTTACAAGCAGTTGAACATCCACAACTTTACAAAAGATTTGGGGTTGGAGATCAAAGTTGGGAACTTCAATAGGTGGAAAAGCAGAGGATGAGGCAACTTGTTCTAAGTGACCCTGAGGGAAGTAAACAACTACATTTCCTTTCTTGGGCAGTGAAGTGAGAGGACCAGCACAAGCATGCCAAAGCTCAAAATAAATTGAAGAAGATAAAGAAGAAGAAGAAGAAGAATTTGCAGAACATGAAGAAGAAGAAGATGAAGAGTTCAAGTAACAGACACAACCACTGTTGTTCTTCCCACAATCTCCATTGCAAAATGCAATCTTTTCCCCCTCACTAGTTGCTGCATGGTTCAGATCAAATTCCATTCACACCTCAGCCGAAAAAACAAAAGAGGGTATTCTTTGTGCTCTCTCAATACTAGTAAAAGACCATTAACAAACCACACACTTAAGATAATATCTTTAATAGTAATGAAGTGGTGATAACAAGAGCACCCACGAAGCTTAAAAAAAACTAAGGAAAATGCGGAAATGGGGTCAAATCACGGAAGAAATTTCATATTTCTGAGGGGTACCATAAAGCTAAAACAGGAGAAGGGTGCAAGAAGATGAATAGAAAAGAACAAGAAAGTCATGCTAAGGCTTTAAGAAGAAGGGATGGAAAAAAAAAAGGATGAGACGAAAGAAAGAAAAGGGTATCAAATAATAACAAGGAATTCAAAGTATGATTCCTCTCCCATTTGTTGCAGGTACTGAGAGGAGGGAGCAGGAGAAACAGAAGACATAGACAACTGCTTACAGAAAGAACAGAAACACAAACAAAAAGCAAAAAAGAAATAAGAAATGAAAAAAATAAAATAAAAGCCAAGTGTGTGAGGACTGAGGTGGTGGCTTTTTTGGAATTAACACTGTTTAAAGAGAGACTGTGCTGGGTGGAGGGGACAATCTAAGACATTACATAACCCACACTCCCCTACTTCTGTCACTTTGCGTTCTTTCTTTCTTTTCTTTCTCTGCCTTGGCTTTTTCTTCTTTTGTTATTTTCCCCTTTTTTTTTTTTTTGTTTTTCTTGGGTAAATTATAGTATTACACTGTGGAAATGTTTTGAATAACTATAAAAGTAGCCCTCATACTTTGCAAAAACAATGAATTAGTCCGCAAACTTATCTAATGTCTCAAAATCATCTCTATTATTTACCTCAGCTAGTAAGAACTAAGCATGTAATGAGATTATTTTATCCTTTTCATCAGTAAATTTAAGAGAGTAATTATAAAGTTTAAATCATAAATTATGATTCTTATTTGATCTTAATTCTTTGAGTTTTTTATTTTGTCATTTTAAGTACTAACATGTTTCGTTATAGATCTACGAATCAAAATATATATAATGAGAAACATGGTCTATTAATACTGAATAAACAACCTAAAATTAATAAATATGAGATTTACTTCTATTTAATTAAGGTAGAAATAAAATAATTAAGTACAAATAGAACTCATTTGGGTATGAATTCGTCATTCAATAAAGGATGACTTCTTCCAATCTTAGTCTTTGAGTGATTATTTAATCTTTGAGTGATTATTTAGTTACAGTAGTAAATTATGTGAACTTATTTCTATATTTCAATTAGAAAGTACAATGATTTTAAAAAAGAAATTTGTTCAATTTTATTGATGTAATTTGATGGCATGGAGGAGTTTGAGAGAAGTAGTAAAATTACGAGTTATTTCCTATATTTGTGAATTTACACGGAATGATTGGATAATTTTAAGAAGTTGCTTTTTCTTTTTCACTGTATTTTATTCAGAGCCCTCCATTCATTCCCACCATGGTCCAAGACAAAAGGGGAGTTTTCACTAATTCAATTCGATACAATACAACAAACAAAATCTAATTTTGTAACTTCTCTTTAGAACTTTCTTTATTTCCCAAAAAAACAATCACATTACTTCAACAATAAGAACAACTGCAACCCACTAAAGTCCCCTCATCATAGCCTTAGATTTCATATCTCAAGCTATCAATTCCATCCAAGTGTACCCTCTTGATATTTAATGTAAATCCTATTTGATCTAATTACAGACAGACAGTATCACTTTGATTCAACTTTTTACATTTTTATTAAATTAAAAAAAAAAAAAAAAAGATGGTCCAAACTTGAAAAGGAATGGACCAATATTTATGGGTAATCTTTTTCAGTTGTGTTTTTATGAAAGTTGAGTTGAAACGTGAGAGCACAAACGGCCACTACACAACAGTCCCCAGTGGGACACTCATTATTGAAAATAAAAATTTAAAAAAAAAAAAAAGAAAAAGAAAAGAAAAAAAGGGGCCAAAAGAGATTAAAGGAAGGAGTTGTCATTTGTCAATGTGAAAAAGAATGGGGCCAAGAGAGTTTGGCAGCAACTATCATGGGCGTGCTGTTAGTTGTTGGGACTCAGTGAGTCAGAGGCTCCAGCAGTCCACTCTTTTTACTATCTATTGTCTTATCACTCTTTTGCTCCTTTTATATTTTTCCAGAGATGCTGCTGTCCTTTCAAACTTCCAATTTTCAGTTTCAGGCGCGTGAGTTCACTACTTTCCTGTTTAATTCTCAAAAAAATGAATATTTACACAATCTCTCTGGTACATGAATCTCAAAAAATAAATTTTGACAGGAGTTACTGTGTACGTTTCCAAAATATTCAGAGTTTATCTATCCATTGGTTTAAATTTTAAGACATTAATAATCTTTTGCCCTTTGTCTTACAAATAACAACATACTTCATATTCAATTAATATAAATGAATGTGACGTGCACGAGTTAAATGGGTGAGTGAAAAGGACATAGATATTACATTACAAAGAAAATTCGATGGCATCGATTTGGCCTGTGCCTTTGGTGCTGCTTCATAAGCCCTCCACATACATTCAGCATAACAACCCCATCTCACGCACACGCCTTAATTTTCTCAATTGCACTTGCCCTCATATATTTTTATATTTACTATACTGTCCCAACCGTATTTGTCATATTTCAAATTGAATGGCCCAACACAAATATTTATAGAAACGTTGCACAAAAAAGAAAAAATTATAGTATTCCAACATTAATCAGCTTAGATAAACTATCTCAATTTTATATGTTTACGTGATTGATATAAATTTTTAATCGTATTCAATTAATCTTCTTGTGGGAGTCATTTAAGTAAGTAAAAATATCAAAATTGGAAGTGAGAAGCAGTTGGAAGTTGCTGTCTCCTATTTAATTTAGAATAATAACATTTAGATCTCTAAATTTTGACAATTATTAAATAAGAATGTAAATTTTGTTAGTTTGTATCATTAGGTCCCTAAGTCGCAAGTATGTGCGTCAATATTAGTGAGATTAAAGCGTATTAACGAGTGAAATGAGACCACCAGATGAAGGTGCGTAATATGGATTGTGGATTTAATTGATGGAACCAAATATTTATGTGGAGCATTTGGCAAATGTAAATAAAATAAAATAAAAAACTGGTAATGTAGTGCACGCTCTGTGGATGCACGTGTGGAAGGAGAAAGGTAGGGGGCATTTACCCAATATTATTATAATGCATACCAAAGATAGTGAGAATGTCCAGCCAACGCATTTGTCGCCAAAATATGATAAAAGAGCCTTTTTATTTTTATTATTTATTTATTTATTTATTTATTTGAGAATGCTAAAAGAGTCTGTTGATGTGCGTGGCTTTGGTAAAAGCCAAAGCCATTTCCATATTTACACTATTGCATTGCTCTTCACTTATACAAACAGTGCCATCGCCTTGTGATTATTAATACGAACAAGATTGCATCATGTTCATGTGATTATATTTTACTATAAATTTTAGTTCTATTTGTACTACTGAATCCGTGGGGTAAAGGAGGAATAATAATAGAGTGAAAGAATATTTTGTCAAATATTTAAAAACATTTTCTACTATATTTTAAGTTTTTTATTATATAAGGGTGAATTAAATTATCTTAGTTTTTATATTACAATAATTAGTATTTATAAAATATTTGAATGGTATAGATTTTAAGGTACAAATGTCAAACCTTAATACTAAATAGGCTTTTATATATCTTACAATGAGACTGAGTGATATTTTAGTACAAAGCCTAAACAAATTGATGATTCACACGATAAAATAAAGTCACGTATTAAAATCACTCATTCTGAGTAGATAAAATGATAGTCACATATAAAAGTGGGTATTCGATTCCATGAGTCTGAACTGAATGGTTTTTTAGAAGACATCGATTTATTTTTTTTTTTTGTCTTGAACTAAAATGAAAATAAAAAAGAAAAATTTTTAATTTATATATACAGTAATACTTTTTATTAAAATTTTTGCTTAAAGTGATTATAATTAAATTGGACTAAAAAAATCTAATTTCGGGAAAAAAATAAAAATTTAGCAGATATAGAAGAAAAATATTAAATTTTATGAATCAAACTGCATCAAACATAGAAACTGAACTGAAATATTTCAGTTTGGTTATATATTTCTAAATTTGGTTCGTGTTCCATTCAAAATTTGCTAAATGGAATGGTTGTTTGGTTCAATTTAGTTTTTTTCGGCAAAATCGAACCGAACCGAGATACGCCCAACCCCAGGCGCCACTCACTCACATGGAAACAAAACCCCAAAAAACAAAGCAACATAAAAAAAGGAAGTCCCTCGAGGCTGTTGCCGGTCGCTTTGGGGTATCGTTGCAGTCACTGATTGACAGATACTTGCTGCACTGAGAGATAATCTTTCTGGGCTTTCTTTTTCTGTCTGCTGCTTCTGTCTCTTTCTGTGTTTCTTTTTGCTTTTTTAAAATTTAATTTTATGAGCATCTTCTGCTCCTGCTTTAATCATGAAACGGGTATCAAGTGTTTAATGTTTGTCTGAGTGTGATTTAGATTTTAGATGACGGGGCGCAGGGGCGGGGGCAGGGGCAGTGGGCATATTTATATAAGGGTCATGTTGAAGCTTCAGTCGCCCGCATTCATCGTACTCGTTATCATGTGTCAATGTCTCTTCCCTGACCCCAATGCCCCGCCAGACTGACCTCACCCCAATCTTTAATCTCTCTTTTTACACCCAAAACCAAATTCCAGAAGGAACGCCTTTTCTTTTCTTTCTTTCTTTTTTTTTTTTTTTAAGTTTCAATTAGTTTAATTTAATTTATCCATCACCTTCATCATTGAATTGAATTCAAGATAATAAAAAGCATTTCTTTTTCTTTTTTAATGGGCCCTTTATGTCCTTGGCTTTAGATGCTTTTACAACAGTTATGAACTTGTTTCGATGTTTTTTTTTTTCTTTTTCAAAACCTTTTCATTTTGAAGGAATTATATTGTTACATACTAGTTGGGTTTTGAAATTTAATATTTCTGCATCTTAAACAACAAGTGATAAATGTGATTTAGACTTAAAAATGTTTTTTTTAAAGGATTTTTTTGTTCAAATCTATTTTCTTCTAAAATATAAAAAAAATTTAAAAAACATTTATTCAACTTTATGATATAGAGTTATTCTCTAACGGGAACCATCTCATTCTCGAGTGTAAACTGCCATACTTGATAATTTCTATTAAAGAATTGCTGTAAGTTCTTTTAGTTACCAAAAATGGATTATATTAAAAAAAGAAAAAGAAACAATCCTTTCATATGACTATTTATATATACAAGTATCAAGTATCTATCCCCCAAAGATAACACATTTGTTTTAAGAAAGGAGATTAGATTCTGCGAAGTGTGGCTGCTTCTAATAACTACATAAATGGATTGGGAATTAACTTTTAATAATGCTCTAAGAAATTACTTAATTTGGCTTTTTGTGCCTGAAAAGCTCTTTTGGCTAAATCTTAATATAAAAATTGTGGGTCCAATTTAGGGAGACAAATGGTATCCCTATAATAACTACCATTCAACTGGGGCATAATGGATGCTAGACAAAAATGGAATAATTGGTTGCATTTTGCAAAATTTGTTATTGAGAAAAAAGAAAAAAGAAAAAAAAAGTAGGTTAGGCCCACATTGTCATCATTTTCTATGGATAAAATTAATCATCCTTAAAAACATAATTATCGGCCTTAGATCTTCTGATTTGGAGCTAAGATTTTGGTGTTTGAGTTTACGTGTTTTCTTCTTTCAGTTTTTTCAACAAGTTTTTGGGCTCTCATTATCGATTAATTATGACAATGTAAGATTGATTATGACCAATCTCAACCAAACCGACCCATTAATTAATGAAAATTAAAAATTTTGTTTACTAATGGTATACAATTAGGTTTGGAATAAAACCCACGCCCACGTTCAAAAATTAATTTCAATTTCTTTTAGACCCCCAAAGAAGTCCATAAAATATTTATTATGACTTTTTAACCATATTTTTTAAGCTTCATTAAAAGCAATTTTTTTCGGACCTGGGGTCTCCAGCTCGGACCATAGAAGTTAGAACATAATTCTATATAGGTTTTAGTTTTTTCGGGAGTGTTTTTATCTAAAAAAATGTTGAAGAAAAATATTTTTCATTTTCTAAAAATAAAAAGTAGTGCGCATGTGTTATATTTTATTAGATGAATGTATATGCACATTTGTCAAATAGCAATTCTTTTCCAAAATATTATCTTATTTCGTCCTTAATGGTCAGTGTTCAAATAACTTTGTTTAGCCGATCACTCGAATTTAAATTCTGTATACAAATTAAGAAATTAAAATAAAAAATTGATTTGAAATTTGACCACCCCAACACATCTTAAATAAACTTAAATAAACCAAGTAAAAAAAAAAAAAATCTTATTTTAATCCCGGTTTGCCATTGATAATCAAGAGCAACAAGTAACCTAATTAGTCAGTTCGGGTGGGTTAATTATTTTTTTTTTCATATTCTTTTGGGTGAGGTTAGTTGGGAGATGAAGGGGTGGAGGGTCAGTCAGTGGTTCAATCAATGGGGGACAGTAATGTTGGAGCCGTTGAAAGTTGTAGGCGAGGGTGTTGGGAAGTAGTAGTCCAATTTATACAACAATTTACATCACGTACGATTAAGCCCCCAGAACTAATTCGTTTCTGTTTTTGTTTTTGTTTTGCTTCCTCACATGTTGCCTAAATCTTATTATCTTGCAAAAGAAATTGTTTTGTCTCTGTTTCCCAACAAGTCAAGAACACTTATGCCCGCAATTCGGGACAAAAATGGAAAACTGAGATCCCCTTCATGCGACCATTGTTGGATAAAAGACGATATAATCTATTGGGCAAAGGATTCATTCTCCGTTAGTCCTCTTCAATTCTTGTGTATCTTGGCATATTTTCAATGGAGTTAGCTATAACATCAGCTTCAACTTTTACTTTCGCCTTATCAATATGCCATTTGTCTTTGATATTGTTGGGTGTGATCTCAAGTGCATTTACTATTATCAAAAGCACTTCCAAAGAAGTCAAAATATTCTTTTAGATATTTCTTGGCATAGATAGGCCGGATTTTATTTATGTAGCTTATTAAAGAGACACTATATCGATATTTACAATCGCATATATATTACGACTTATATTATTACATTCAATTCTACAAGACACGTCAGACAAACGACCTCACAGAGGAGTGACACTCTACTCCACTCACATTTTGTGAGGAGAGAATTATAACATTTAAATTTCACAATACTTATGCCAACAACCGCTCTTACGCATGAGCAAGAATACCAACCATCGGGCCATGCTGGCATTTGTTTATTGTTAGTATCAAGCTTCGCAATGTAAAACTTTTCTATATTTTGAAGACCTTAAAACATATTTAGCATCCACGTCAATAAAGAGTGAAATTAGTCGACGCATTTTGAATTATACCGAAAATGAAAAATGAATAATTTTTACTTGGGCACGGTTAATTTCTTAGTTAAGTTACAAATATGTTGGTGAATAGAAATTTTATGGCCGTAAAATGAAAAGAGTATAAAATAAATATATAATGATGCTAGTAGACAGCCGATGGTGTGGGGTGAAAAATAATATGTTATTAATAGATTATATAAGATAGATAATATCTACTTAATTGTTGAATTTAAGCTACTACGCTCTCTCTTGCTAATGACTTTAGCTGTCATAGTTTAAGTACGAGTTATATGTTTATTAAAATCTCTTAATTATTAGGCTTATTATACTATTATTATAATTATAACTTTGGAAAACATATTTACAATGCTGATTAAAGCTGTATTAGCAGATTTCTAATGCTGAGATCAGTAGATTAGGAGTAATGTTAAAATCGGGGATAAAAATGAAAATGGTGGGTCAGCGGCGCTTTTAGAATCACTGTGATTTGTCAAAATTGGCTGAAAGGTTGCAATTCTAACCACTCTCAATAACAATGGGCCACATGTACGTGAGAGACGTGGCTCTTCAACTTTTTAACCGCACATGCATTGCCCCACAGCATGAGCATGATTTGATTCTAAAAACACAAGTTGTTACAGTAGTGTTGTGTGCCCGGGCCCTGGTCCGTGTTAATGTGGGCCTTTCTTTTTCACAACCGACGCAACTTGCCTTAGAACTCTTAAGATTTGTCCTTGTCTCGTGTCTAGGGTTGGTCCTTGTACCATATGTCAACATGTTTCTTGCCTGCCAGCTGTCACCACAAGACACACCGTGAGTTAATAGTTAACACTTTAACTCAATTATAAATACGCTTATTAATAGTTAATAGTTCCTAAAATTTATTTTTATAATAATTTTACCCTCCTTAATATTTCAATCCTGACCTCGCCAGGATATGGTGTGCCTAGCCCTCATGCTCAATACAGTTCTCTCTCTGCTCGAAACTAACATGAATTGGCGTGTCTCGTTGTGTGTTGAATGAGAGGCACTTGATTTTATAAACCAAAACGGAAAGTCTTATAATAATATAACATTAAATATCAATTATTATTTTTATCTAAAGTGTTCTGTGCTTTAGGGTGAAAAAATTTCGCACTGTACAACAATATTTCTTTGCATGATAACCGAGCCCAATGAGTAGCAAGAAATGGGCCTTTTCATTTATGCGAAAATGGAAGATTGCGGTTACCTACTCGCCCCCATACAGGAGACACTGCTGCCGCCATACCACATGGGCTGATCTGGACTCGTTTTATGGCGTGATTACCAGTTGTTCTATTTTTATAAGCAGAATAAGGCTTTTGTTAAGTTACATCATCATGTAACATACATGATAATGTAACAGTCGTTGAATGAAATCCAACGGTTGTGAAAATAATATGATTTTTTCATCTCATATTTTCACAACTGTTGGATTTCATACAACGGCTGTTACATCATCATGTATGTTACATGATAATGTAACATAACAAGATCCGTAGAATAAATATCTTTCAAATATTTATAACGACAGAGAATAAAAATAATAGTTGTGTTTTATAAATTTAATTTAAATTTATTTTACCGTCTTACTAAAATGTCTAATCATAAATATTAATAGTGCTTTTTTTTTAATAATAATAATACATAAAAGTATTTACAAAGAAAAACGGTGATATGGTGGTACAATTTAAGGTTAAGATTTTTTTCTCTTAAATTTTTTTTTTTTGGGGGGGGAGGGAGGGGAAGGGGAGGGGTGTGAAGCGCAGATTAATTTCTTAATTCCTTGCCCCTTCACGAATCAAACTTGCGTGGGTGGTCAATTAAAAACAAGTTGTTTGAAAATCATTCAATTTATCAAGCCGTTGAGAGCGAAAATGTGATGAAATTCTCTCTCTCTCTCTCTATATATATATATATATGGAAGCAAGCACACACCCCCATGTATACCCAGCAATAAAATTTTATTCTATTTAATTTATACAGGCCAAACATAATTTCTTCTACAATGTAATTATGTAACTAATTAAAAAGAAAAAAAACCTATTTCTGTGGTCTCAGCCATTTCTATTTGTACGATCATCAGGTGTAAAAACAGCAGGGCCAAGTTCATCTGGATGACCAATTTCCATAATCTCAATTTTGCTACCAAAACTGGCGATGTCTCGGAGACCCGGCGCTTGATTATGAGAAGCAAAATCCGGAGAATTCAGAGTTACGTTGCTGCTCCGAATGGTTAACGAGTTCTCATGGCTGGAATTGGATTGTGACGCGCGCTCTCGCTGCTGTGTTTTGCTTTTCCGCCTCACTCCGGAATGCCATTGCTTTATAACATTTGATGTTTGCTCTTCCAGCGCAGCCCCTTTGAAAGTCGAGCCCATCTATACGTGTGCAGAAATTAAAACCAAAACTCAACGAATTAAAAGTGTAAATTTCAGGTTTCATACATATGCATGACCAACAATTCAAGTTACAAATTTAATCTGTCGGATTCTAAATACACCATTCAGCGACAATTACAAACGCTTGCCTGTGTCACGAGAGCGTAGAGAGGAAGCGTGATGTAGCTGCACGTGACTTGAACTATCACCCTGAAAATATGTTCAAACGTACATAATAATCAAACAACAAAATTTAACAAAAAGAGTTAGCTCATATATATATATATATATATATATATATATATATATGAAGTCATTTTTTAGTGTGGATGCGCACATTTTTTTTTTTTTAATGCGGACACGTTTTTAAGTCGTGAAGTTTAAACAAATTAATTTTTAATGCTATTAAACCCCACGATTTAACAACGCGCCACTTTAAAAAAGAATGAAAACATCTGCACTATATATATACACACACTTGTTACTTACGCTAAGACTACTCTGATAATAATTATCGCTTTTGTTTTATGGTAACAAGACTTTATCCCGTATTGCCACTGAAAGACAAGATCATGAAAAATTTAAAAATAATTGCAATAATAACAAGATGGTGTTCATTGCTTAATTTGTGAGCACAATTTTCTGAAAATATGCAGCCAATACGTTACATGCATGAAAGAGAAATTGATACCGTGACCCAGATGACGAAAGCCATCTCAAATGCATTCTGGGAAAACAAAATTACGAGCAATTAATTTCAATTAATTGTAGTAATAATTATTAATTATTCATAACAATTGATTCGGGATTTTGATTATATCGATCAATTGAATTACCATGAACAAAGTGTAATGCAAAAGAGTCAAGACGAATTTCGGACGATTGAACCAAAATAGATTGTCGTTGGGTTGTACGAGGGGAGACCCTCTGATTACATTATGCTCGTCTTGGAGCTGAAGAGCCATTCTTGCAACTATTACTTTGAGCTTGGTTCCAAGAGCTAACACTATCTACAAAGTGCGCACACAGTGTATGTATGCGATGATTAATCAAACAAAAGAGAAAATTGATAATTGAATTTTTTATTTACTAATTAAATTGAACAATTTGTACTTACAGTTAATGGGATAAACGATACCCATAAATACGCATTCCAACCTGTAATTATGTTCATGTAGACGACGATGTTACTCAATTCAACACGTAGATGTTGTGGGAGAAGAGCAAAATAAAAAATATAATATTGAAAGCGAAATAAAAAAAATATATTCTTAGTTAATTACTCACCGTGCACGTCTACGAGCAAGAAGATGACCACTAAAAACCACATGAATGGGCTGTCCATAAAAAGTGAAATGTTTTATTTTGTATATATATAATTAATTAATTAGAAGGCTTTAGATATAAATGAATGAATGAATGATTAACACAAAAGAAAAGAAATCTTCGTCTATAATCACCTGATGCCAACTATGACTTTGAAATCATCCTCCAAGGATCGTTGTATGTAATTCTGAAAATTAAATGAATTGTAATTTGTTGACGACAAATGAGCCTGTAGATTAAGAAAATAAAGAAGCTTGAGTTAGTGATAAATTTTTTTTTTTTTTTTTGGGTAATGCATGAATGATTTTTTATTATTATAATTTTTTAGACACACTTACCAAGACAAAACCATGACGAAGAGTGAGGTAATCAACTTTTGCTACTGAATTGAAGAATTGCTGGAAGAAGCATTTCTGCACCAAAATTTAAATTGGATTTCTGCTGTATTTGGAATTGAAGTTAGGAGTAACTTAAAAATTACAGTAGTAAAATATTTAGTAAACATTAACTGTTATAATTTGGAATTGGAAGTTATATTAATATGATTTTTTACTTATTTAATAAAAAATATATTATATCTTCAGTAATTTTGTCAAAATTATTATTTAAAATTTATATTTATTATATATTATTAACTTTTGTTTTATAATTATAATTTTTTTTCAACAAAAGTTATAGTTTAAAAATACAATACCTCAATTTCAAACAGAATCTTTAATTACAATCACTGTTAGTCATTACATTAATCCACATAAGCTAGCTATAGCTGTAGTGTAATTGAGCCAAAAATTAAAAAGCCTTACCGTCCAAAGAAGGAATGCTGCGCCTGCACAAGAAGAACTGCTCGTGTGGCGACGAGCAAAGGTCGTATCTCTAGTGAATCTAAATCGATTGGGATCTATATATATAAGAAAGCAAAAACCATATTAACAATAATAATACATAAAAGAATGTTCTATTATTTAAAATAAATTTGTTTTCTAATTTTAAAAACAATCACACACGAGAATTTTCAACGTATTCTATTTTGTAAGAAGGAGGCGACCAGTGCAACCCACCGTTGGCAGATAGGTATTCAACTGTCTGAGTTTCCCTCTCCCACGCTTTCCATTGCTTCATCTGTAAAACTCAAGACAGTATAAAGAAATTAGAACCCAGCAAATACATAAATAAATAAGAAGTTTCTTAACTTTTTTTTTTTTTTTTTTTGGTGCTTCTTTTTTTTTTTATTTTTTTTTTAGGCATTATTTAACCAAGCGACTTAATCATGGGTCCTAAGCATCACAACCCACTGTCTCGCATGCGCACACAAATATAATGCTCTTTCAATAAAGGAAACCATTACTTTAATAAAATGATTACCAAGATAGAAGACAATAATTAAAAAAAAAAAGGATTACAATATATACATACGTATAGATTGAGACACATTTGAAACGCTCAATGAAAAATTTATATTTATACTCAAATATAAATATATAGTCTTTAAAAATAGAATATTTATAATTATGGATCAATTAGTAAATAAATAATGATACCATGATGGTGAGTCTAGTACCTTGGCTCTTCCTAAAGCCATAGTGAGAACACAGTACACAATTTGCATAACTGCTAACACAAATATCAAGATGTTAAGCTGGTTTAGCCCGTCTTGTGATATGAGAGATGACATTCCCTGCAAATATATATATAGCCAACGATAATACTTGTTAACTAACGACATTTACTTAAACTCATCAAAAGATCATTTGGTGATAATCAAATCAAATTAAAAAAAACGAAAATTTAACCTTAGAGCCACAATGATCATTAGAAGTTGCTCTGACAGGTTCATCTGCTGCCAATCTTCTTTCCCGTAAAGAATCAGTCCATAAAAACTGTTCGTGATATCCTAAAGCTCTGGTGGTTTTGATCTCTGGACTCTGATGGCAAGGCAGCATGGTGTCCGCAACTTTAGTGGGTATGCAAATTTTCGAAATCGATCTTTGAGTCACCGTTAATATGAGAGACATGAACCCCAACACTATAAGCACTGCATGTACCCATCAACAATGAAAAACACAATTAGTGTAAGGGCAACTAAGGGAGATTAAACAAAAGCCTCCTCTTATTTGGCAAAATTAATTATTACGCCCTTACGTTGGAAACTTCAGAAGAACCCCCCCTAATATTACAATGACAAGTAGCGTGGTACATTTTTTGGAGGGTACTTTGGTCTTTTTAATTAAATAAAAGGCAAAGAAGTTGATAGGTACCGGATTTGTTTTTTTTTTTCCCCTTTCCTTTTAGGTCATGGGGTTTTACCTCGACTAATAATATAAGATTAAAACAACTGTCTACCCTTTAACTTTTGAGTATTGTTGATCGGACAATGAACTTCTACATGTTATGAGACCGAGTCCATGGTAAATCCATAAGTTTTAGAATATGACTGGTAGGGAAATGATCAATTTGCCTTTATTTGCACACACCTGATTTGAGCTTCTCCACAGCCTCGAAAAAAGCAGTTTTCCTATTCCTTTTGAGCCACTGAACACATAAAAAGGAAATGAAACGAAACCAGACAAGTAGGTATGAGGTTGTAATAACTAGAAAACAAGTACAAATGATTTTAATTAATTATCTCATAAATCCTTCTTCTAACTTGAACTTACATTACTAAGGAGATGAATCAAGTGTTCGATGAAAATGGAGATGGAGATGAAGACGAAGCAAACGGTAGCAAGAGCCCATGTCGGTGTGTTTTGCAAAGTGCGACCTCCTCCGCCAGCCGCCATGTCGGTTACCACGTCTTCTTTCTGAACGAAATCGATGATGGATGAGGCAGATAATTAATTAAGAAGAAGAAGAAATGACTGCCGAATAAGACCAAAATATTAAGTTGAACAGCTCAAGTCTTCCAACGATTATATAATATAGTCTTTGGTCACTTCGAATTTAAGTCTTCCAAATGATCAAAGTTGCACCAGTGAAGGTAGTATCTCATTAAAAGAGCTGACGATGTTAAGCATACATTTTTTAAAAAAAATAATTGAAACATCATTGTTTGAGATGTATTTTTATCGTTCTTTTATCAAGATGAGTTCACTTAACAATTTTCCTTTTTCAGAAGGTGATATCATTTAAAATCATTTATTTTGGGGCCATTAACGCTGGTATTATTGTATATGTAGACGTAAAAGCAATGGGCCCAGATACGGGCGAGGGGATGGTGAGAGTCCAGGGCATTAAGGTGCCTGAAAGGAGATAGCTGGGAAATTAATTGGACGCTTCCAAAAAGTGAACAAAATCAAAGATTTGAACTTTAAAGTCATCTCGAAGATTTTGACAGAGAATCGATGGCGCATAACATTTCTCAGATTGTGACCAAACATGTTACTGAGTTGAAGTGAAACTAAGTGGCTTATAATTACGGAAACCTAAGGATTTAATTTAAGAATTGAGGATTATGTTAAATTTTTATTCTTAATACAAAAATTATTCTTCTCAGTCGATCTCGAATATTTTCATCAAGGATAATTTGGACGTGGTCGTGTAGAAAATTTGGCCGGTGTCATCAAGACCCAGTGAAACATTTTACATCATATACCCAATGCATGCATGTTGTTAATCTTTGTCGATAAATTAGTAAATAATATGTTACGGTGCCGGGGCGGCCAGGGTAGCTTTATTTTTGCATGGAAGGCCATGATGTTAATTTGTTCGGGTCCCAACAAAAGTCGCAGCTGGCAGTCTGGTGCGCACTGTGTGATGCCACTCTTATGGACTTTGTATCCGTAGTCATAATGATTTGTCAGTTTGTTGGATGAAAATTAAACGAAGAAAAGTCTCCACAGCATTAGCATTAGCAGGCATACGGATGAATTCAAGTCAGCGAAGGGCCAACATTTGTTAACTCTTTAAATCTTTTCCACAATTGACCGATTCGAGGTCCCTCGTACGCCCTAGCTGCTATGTTCCCCCAGAGTAGCTTGGCAAAACATTTTCATTGACCATAGTCGGGTAATTCACTATTTCATTATAATTTAGTTGCTACAAAATTAGCAACCAAAGAAATCTCGAATCTAAGTTAAGTGATTAACCAAACTGTAAGAAGAACAAGATCTTCGATATTTTTACAACTACTATTTAGATTCGGTACTATTCAATAGCTGAACAAAAGGAATTGAATTGACAGCTATTTCGAGTTCTTTGAATAGAAAATTTTCAATTAATTTTTTTTAATACTGATTACGCATCAGATTACGGTATTGTACAGATATTTACAACTGTTATTATAACAGACATTATACTGATATTTACAATTAAATATATATAACTAGGACTTACATTATTACATTAAATTCTAATATTCTATGAAGTACATGTTTAGACAAATAATCTTCATAGACGAGGGATGCCCCTGCTCCACTTGCATTTCGCGAGAGAGACAAACTTATAAATTGCTTTCATTTTTCAACCGATTTATTCATAACACATGTATTACCAACCCAGATTTGTAAAAAAGTACCTATAAAACTATTGGTGGTTGTATTATTATCGAAAGATAAATGCAAAAATATGGGAAATACAACGGGGCAAATATAACTAATAGAAGTGCCCTGAAGTAGGTGGTTGCTTTGGCATCATTAATCTTTTGGGTACTTTTCGGGTTCAAGCCTGTTTTCTGCCTGATTTTGGACAATTAAATTGCAAGAAATTTAGTAAAGAGACACAGCTGTAACAAAGAATATTAAAAATAAAAAAAATTAAAGATTTATCACAAAATAATAATAATAATAATAAAACAAAAGTTTGTACCTGGACAAAGAGTGAAGCAAGGATCCACTTGATTGAATCAACCATCAAGTATGAAACTGAAAGAAGGAAAGTGCACGATGTTTTCAGTTTGGCATAGGCATTTTATAAATAAAATTGAAGAGTTTTAACTGAGAAAGAGCGGGCGATAGCTCGCTAATTAATGTGTGGGCAAAGAGGCACTCCAATGGGCCGTACCCATACCACTTTAAAAAATTCTAGTAGTGTCTTGGCTCGAGGCCCAAATCAATTCTGCGTCGGAACAATCTTAGTGTTAGACTGTGGGCACCCCTTTACAGTACTGATAAAGCCTTTTTTTTTTTTTTGTCTTAACCGCGACGTATCCCAAGTCAATCAGGCACTGGCCATGCCAGCTCTTATGTTATTAGAAAGTTCTCAGCTTCTCAAAGCCCATCCAGTTTGGACGGGCAGAAGGGCTTTTAAACTAAATTTTTAAATAATTTTTTTTAATAAAATTATAAATTTTAAAAACATAATTATTCAATATATAATACTACAATAGACTAAAAAACTTATAAAGAATTTTTCAATACATGATTAGACAACACACAAATATATGAAAATACTAATATCACAAGTACATAACATAAAAACAACCGCTAATATCACAAGTATCAATATATAATACTTTGTTCTTCTGTTGACCGTTGTTTCAATTAGAGGCAAAAAAAAAAAAAAAGATTTTTAAGTCTAAATCGGGAAACCGATTGTGAGAACCGGAAAACCGGTTGCTCAATCAGGTTTCATCGCTCTTAACCGGACAAATGGCCTTCATTTATCCGAAAAACCAAATTCAATATTCATGCTTGCTGCCAAGAACCGGATAACCGGTAGTAAATCCGGAAAGCTGAATTCAAGAGGGAGTCATTACATAGTTCCTGCCCAAAACCGGAGAACCGGTTATGAAAACCTGTTTAATGCATGTTTTTTGTCATTAAAACCGGTTAACGGTTATCAAACCGTAAGTCAATTCACAAATGCTAGCATCGCTCAACCGGTTAGTTAGCTTCAAATGGATGACCAATTCGTGAAAGATAAATGTCGTTTCATCTTCTTTTCTTTCGGCTTCGCAAACCGGTTCGCTCTTCCTCTCTTCAAACTGCTTCTCCTTTCTTGATTTCACTTCAAAAATCAATCATTTTCATCCTTTCTTTTCGTATCAAATCGATTGATTAGGGTTTAAAACTTTAAATCGTATCAAATCGATTTTCATCTATATGAATCACACCTCTTAATTGATTAGGGTTCTATAAAACTATGTTGAATATAAAGATGGGTTTAAATAGTAAAAATTTTAGTATTTTTTTTAATAATATTCTAGTGTCCATAATTGTAATTTAATTTAAGGGTATTTTAATAATAAGAAATTATTTTTAAAAGTGTGTTTATTGAGTAAATTGGTGGGTTCAAATAGCCCCACCCAATGTAAATATGTAATTAACTAATTTTATATTCTATTACCATTTTTCATTAACAAAAAATATATATATATTATTTATTATAAAGCCCGGGCTTTTAAATCAAGCCCTTGTCTAATGCCAGCATATGGGGAGCCTGCGCAGTTAAAAGTAGTTGAGGCGTTAAAATCACGGGCCGGGCGCAAAGCCAGCAGGCACTTGGTAAGGCTGGCAGAGCTTTTCTGCGTCCTGTGATTGTAGGAGGCAGCTGGGCAGGCGTGACTCGAGATGAAGTGCTTGCCTTTCGAGCAAGGGAGGCACAAGTTCTCCAGAGACAGGCTATTTCTCTTGCCTTCAGGCCCAGGGGCAAAATACGGTCGAAGCGAATTTCAAGGAATTTCCGGGTCAAATTAGGCCGTAACTTTGTTGGTTAAATGCTGTCAAAAGCGTAGCCGATGAAGAACTCCATTTTTTGATTAGAACACCTACATTTTCACCAAACCTAATTTGACCGATTTGTTCTTTATGAATAATCTTTTTTTGGAAAAAAAAATTAATATTTCATTAACAAAATAATGTTACAAAGGGATGAAGTTATTTGAACTCATCTAAATACTCTGGGCACCCATCTTTTTTAAATCTATTTTTTTACCATGATACCCATTTAATAATTTGTCAAAAAGGACATGATAATATCATTAAATAAAATATTTTAGTTACTATTTACACAAGTCTCGACCAAGAGCTGACATGTTCATCCTTTCCTAACACTAATTTTCAACATTAAATATAATTTATCATCATAGAGAACCAAAATCCACTTATCAAAAAGAATTTAATCACAAAATTATAACTCAAACCATAAAAACAAAAAGAAGATGCTCGCTAAAAAGTTTACTCCTTTGCGGAAAAAGAAATTGTTTACTGTGCTTCAAGGATTTTTTTCCCCCTATTCTTCGCCAACCTCTCAATGAGTAATGATTGCAATTTTTTGCGGTTTCTATTATTTTTATATTTTTGTTCATCATGTTGTAACTGAATAAACAACAACAAGAGACATGAGTTGAAACTCTATTTCCAATTCTTATATTCTTTTGAGTTCTATGAATTGGTTTGATCATTGGAGAAAATAAATGTTGCATATGCTTTTACAATGCTCGATTAATGCCAAATTGTTCTCACACCAATGCATCTGCAGTCGCGTTCTTGTGATGAGGGGTCCAGGAGGTGAGAAAAAGAGAAAGCATGCACTTTCTTTCCATTTTCTTTTTTTATTTATTAAGAAAATGCTATCATAATAATTTATTTAAACAAGGGTATGTTTGACATTTAAGAGGGTTTGTATAGTAAAATATTAAATTTTAAATTTCAGTGATGGGTGAGTTTAGCAAATGGGTGGAGATGGTGGGTTCAAATAGCTCCACCCGATTACAAGAGATATGCAAATTCTGAAAGTGGATCCTTCAGTCAAATACATAACTTCAATTGACAAAGAGCCATCTCAAGCAGCAACGTAAGCCCCTAGTAATTAAACATGAAATCCTTGGTAATTTGGTGGAGTCAAGCATGCACGAGTATTTAGATTTTGAGTAATGATATGGTAATAAATTCTTTTACAAAATTATCATGTACAAACTAATGTGACATGATAAAATTAGTTAAATTAAATATCTATTGGCCTGTATGATTATTTTCATTCATCAAATGAATTGATGCCACATCAGTTTGTAAAAGAGTTTGTGACTGTATCATCACTTTTAAATTTAATATAATTTTATGGAAGCCACTGTAATGTTGATATATTTATTATTTTTACAATATTGTTCATTAATATTTTTTTGGTTTTGTTTTGGTACACATCTAGACTGTAAAATGAAAGTTAATTAGCCATTGAATTAATACTTTTTATATTAAATTACGTCACAAATCAACTTGATATAGATAGAAAAATAAAGTTATTACTCAATTAAGACCAATTAAATTTTTAGGTGTATTTAAGAAAGCGCCCAATTTAATGATAAATTATAAAGTCAATCAAAGCGATTAATAAGATTCATCAGAATAGTGCAACACATTTCAAATTTTATATATAAAAAAATAATCCCAAATGACGTAATATTCATCAACTGATGGGTGAAGATAATATAATTAATTCACTTAAATTTTATGATTAATTACCGACTAATAAATGAATAACATATCATTTAAAATAAATTTTAAAATAAAAAATTTAATATGTCTGACATTACTCGATTCATCACGACAAGGCTTGAATGTATAATAAATATATGACTATATAAAAAAGTCTACGCATGGTTTTGCCATCCGCGACAGAAGTAGGCAAGATACATTAATCACAATGAATGAAAAAAAAATCGGTCCATGATTAAAAATTGAAAAAAGTTGTCATACTCCAGAGTGAATTTCGTGTTGGTCTGACCAGCATGTTGCATCTCTCACTCTTTTTTTTTTTTTTTTTTTTAAATCATAAGATTAGCCATAACGTTTAAATAAGAAATCTTATTAAAACCCAAAAAAAAAAAAATTTAACTGAATGCAGAAAACGTGTAACAATATTGCAAAGAACATTTCTTAAATATCTAGATTGAGGTTTCATTTTTCTTCATGACAAACGACAGAAACTACAAAATTTCTTCTTAGTTAATAAATACATACTGTTGTGAAATGTGTACATGTGGATTCATCCCACCACTTGAGACTTTTTTTTTTTAATTACATGAAACTAATGTTCAGATTACAACTCATATTATATAAAATATTTACAACTATTGAGACCCGTTTACATCAATTTTAATATGGCACCGCTCATATTTTAAACCCTCTTAAATATTCGAGGGACGTCAAACTCCCATATTGGGAGAAAAACTGCATTCACCCGAGTTCTGAGGCTTCAAGAAAGAAAATATAAATTAAACTCCTGCAATGCGTCTGCGGGGGCTCGAACCACTTTCCTTAGACTTGTGAGAGAGTGACTCTAGCCACTTGAGACTTGAATTGTGTGTTTCATGATCATGGCTCTTTTATCGTATCACGTGTCTCAAGCTGTGTCGTTCAAATTGACGCCCATAATTAACTGGTCCAACTCAACAAAAAATAATAAATAATAAAATAATAAAATAAAGTAAAGTAAAATGAAACATTTGTCAGTTTATTTTAAATAGAGTTCTGTTGTAAGTTTAATTGAACTTTAAGAACTATGAAATCTTATAGTTGATTTCTATTAATCTCATGAGTTTCTGTATAATTAAATTTAGTGTATTTAAAATAGATTTGTGAGAAACATGAGAAATATGTATAATCTACGTAGAGAAATCTGTTAAATGTAGGGTGTGTGAAAATAAGAGAAATATAATTGATAGGGATATAATTTCGTTGTAATACAATTTTATATCCGCCTTCAAAAAATATACTTTTTGACGTAATGCTGAACAAGTGAATATGCACGAATATCAACACGTGTCTTCGTAGGCTTTTTGCTAATAATCCAACCGATAATGGATGGTCGTAGTGCAATTGATCACGTCTGGTTATTTGCATGATCACCATCCATTTTCTAATTAATATCTTCCATTTCGATAGATAGCATTCAATATGTAAATGACAAACACACGTAGCGTTCAGATAATGAGAAATGCGATTGCAAGAGACAACACAGCTTTTACAGATCTCACAGATTGGCTTGTTAATTCATATTCGTTCAAGTCTCCTTTCGGTTTTGCTTATTTACTTTAATTGCGTAAACATTTGAATACTTCTCTATTTTGATCCACATGTGTTCCAAAATTTTATTATGCTTCATCCGGTTGGCAATTGGCAAATTGGCATGCGTGCCTGCATATTCAAAAGAAATGGGCTACAAATACACGAGCTGCTTTGATGGTCAACAAAAGCCTGTTCACAAATTACCACTGGCGTGCCATATGCATCGGACCGATGATTAGTTTTACTCGATGAAGGGTCAACCGAATGGTCGCGGGTGTTGCACGCCGGAAACACAACACATGACAAGGGGTTATTTATCATGGGTTAAGGTGTTTTAACTCAATTTTTCGCGTTGAAATTTTAATATAAATTTTGAATCATTGATTTCAAGAAATTTAAGAAAGTTAATGGTGAATAATTAATCATTTTAATGTTATTTTGAATTTTAATATGAATTGTTTGAAATTAATTATTCAAAATTTATGTACAACGTTTTAAGTTAAAAAATTTTAAGTTAAAATAATCTCATCCATTTATTCAAAGTTTGTGACGACATTTTGTATCCCACGTGAATGCAAGTTGAGTTGGGTTGCTCTAATGCAAAGGTCCGTTTTCAGCTTTCTTTTTCTTCCTTTTTTTTTTTGGGTAGTATTTTAAAATTTTTTTAAGAAAAGAATTAATTAATGAACTGAAATACCTAAAAATAAAGCAGCAATATAATACTTCATAGTCCATAACACTAACATAAAGTTCTAAAACAAATCCAAAAGTTCAAAACCTTGTTAAAACATTAAACATTAGTTTGGGTTGAAAGAACTTTACTAATCCAATACAAATTACAAGAATTTTTGCTCATCCCTACGCGATAAAACATATCTCATGATTTTTTAATTAAATTTTATCATTGGACAAGTAATTCAAAATCAACTAGCAATCTAAACATGGCGCTATAATAGTTATCCCATAAATTAATCCAACCCCTCCCTCTGATCCTGTCTTCTAAATGTGTGGCCAAGGTATTACATTGTTTATAAAAAACAAAACACTCCTTACTAGTCATATACCATCCCCATTGTACCATAAATGAAAATTAGGTAACACTATTATTACTCAAAATATAATACGACTGGTTAAAATCATTTTTTCACAAATTGAAATCAATTTCTATTAGTAAGAATGTTGACATATGTTTGGGGAATAAATAGGATATTGAAAATGAAGCGTCCGGTGTCAACGAGCCAGTGTACTAGGGTTAAGGTGGAAGATCGAAACGAAATGGAAGTCAGCCTATTAATTATCTAATTATAACCTAGTATAGGGTACCCTACTTATCCCGGGTATATTCTTTAGATAAATTGATACACGGGGTACGTCACGGTAGACGACAAAGTCAAGGAATTGAAGGAAATATTCAAAAAAAATGACCATCACATGTGATGCCCCAATAGAATATTTGATTTGATGAAATTAAATCAAAAATATTCTGTCAGAAAAAAAGAGACAATCGTTGCAAATGTCTGTAGAAAAATCATAAGCAACCCACAAAAGACAGTGGTCCTTAGCTGCCACACTTGCCACTGTACAGACAGCCTCGATAAAAGGAGCCTTGGACCACCTACAGCATACGCCACGTGCACTCAATGACAATGCCCGCCAAAAAACAACTTCCTTGCTCTCCAAGTATGCTTCTAACTTCTCAAAAACCGCCACGATGGTAAAAGGAGGTGAGAATTTCAGAAAAGACAATAAAATCTCTAATAAAAAATGTGCCACGTGGCAAGGTACCCAAACTTTGGTCTTATCCCTCACACTCTAGTATTCATCACAAAAATACACACACAAAACTAGAGGGTTGAGGTCTTCTTCAACCTCCAGCTACTATAATTTGCAAAGGGCTTGTAAGCTCTCTTCACCCATAAAGTTCAAGTAGTTGATTTGAGTGTCGGAGTGTGGTCGCTGACCACCACCGACTACACTTCTAACCTCATTTTCTTGTTTTACAATTTTAGAGGGATTCTGTCAAGCTTTCCTACTCTATTTCAGACTTATTGCTGCTGCCATCTTAGTCCTCTTTTTTCTAGCTCCTTCAAGTCCAAAACTAGCCTATACATCACGACCCAGTGACCTACGCCAAACTCCCTAAAATAAATTTGTTGTTTTGGTGAGATTTTACCCATCTTCCCTATAAACCAAAATCAGCTAAAAACAAATACGTGTAAGATATTTATATTATTCAATGTACCAAACAATTTTTTTTTTTTTTTGTAATCTATTGCCGTCAATACTACAATGATAGGTTTTTTTTTTTTAAAAAAAAAAATATATGCATATACATTTAATAAGAGCATTACACACACGCACACGTATGTAAGACAATTTCAAATTATCCAAGACTTTCTCTAGTGTGAAAGTACATATCTTCTTTAAACAACCAACCACATTCTCCGCGCCTATCCATAAATTATCAAATTAATATGAGGGGCCAATCAAATTGACCCAAACCAAACCACATACAAGCAGCATGTGTATGGCTCATGCTCCCTTTAAGGCAAAATCTTCGGCAATGGTGATCCAAATGGCTAATTTGTTTAATCCGGATGGCTCCCAAATTGAAGTGCTTTCGAGATAGCTTTTCGGAACTCAATTATTCAAGCCCTGTACAAATTAGAGTCAGGGTCACACCCAGTGCATTTCATTCGTCGGCTCGGAGAAAATCATAGAGCTTTAGAAGACAAGTGAGATAAGGAATTAAGTTGCTATAAACCTGAGATTGCACTAATGCCAACACATCAGGTCAATGTCACGTAATCAAATAGCTCGTTGAATTTGCGAGTTACTTAATCATCTTAACCTTATCATGATAATTAATAAAACTCGTAGCACGTATATAGAATTCTCAAGTCCTTTCATAATAATTATAAAAAAAAAAAAAATAAGAGTCATTTTATTTCGATAGGACGTGCCATGTGGGATGGAATCCTATGGTTTTATGTTTGATTTTTCAATTACGCTCATAATTAACCACTATACCACTGATAAGTTTAAGTCAATTGATTTCGACAATTTTCTAATTATACCATTAATAAAATTGTAATGTAATTTTTTTTAAAAAGTTAAATGTTTTCAAAGATTGAACGTCACTAATATTGCCTGCGGTTTGATGATCCATTTTGCTTTCTTCTTTTGTTTTTCAATTTTCAAAAATAGAATTTTCCATATTAGTGACGCCTAAGCTAACACGCATCTTGGGCATGGCCTGGTGACAAATTCTTAAAGTTAAGCGTAGTATGAGGCGATGGTTAATCTCATTCAGCCTCCTCAATTAAATTTAATTGTGTGGAAGTCTTGGCTTTCTTCACGAAATCACGGGTGGAGAGCATCCTCTCTGTGAGGATATTCGGTGACGTGTATTTCATAGAATAAAAATGTAATAATGTAAGTTACAGGTATATATATGATTATAAATATCAGTGTATTGATCTAGCCATGTGATTGTAAATATCTGTGTCTGATAGCGATCTTGTCGGTTTCAAAAAAAAAAAAAAAAAAAAAGCTAACACGCACTCTAATGTGAATATGAACCTAGACACGAAGAACAGACGCAGACAAAGCTTGTATGATTCGAATAGCTGTTGTTCTCTTGGCCAATTTTGAGTAGTTTAATTTTGAATGACATAGCCATGTGGTCAACAATAATATTTGAGGCACCAAACTCTTGCCAAAGAAGGGAACTTATAAATAAAGAAAATTATCATTGACCCACATTTTTTTTGTTTTATATTCATCTAACCACCACAAAATTTTAATATATTCATTGCAACACTTTTCTTTTTAAATTTGTATCAATTAGTCACTTTTACACTAATACCATTAAATAATTTAAATAAGATGATAATTTTACCCCTAAATAAATTAAAAGACTTTTTTATTTTATAAAACTTTGAAAATAAAAATTATAATTATAAAATACCCTAGATTTAATAAAGAAATAAATCCCAAAATTAGAATTTTTATTTTAATAAAAATTATAATTATAAAAATAATTTCAAAATTTTGGGATTTAATAAACATCCCCTAAATTATTAAAAATTTGGGATTTATTTTTAATAAATAAATTCATTTATTTTAATAAAATTTTACAAAATTATAATTTTTAATAAATAAATACATTTATTTTTATTACAATTTTGTAAAATTATAAATTTTTAATAAAAATAATTATTAAAATTTTACAAAATCTAAATCTAATAAAAGTCAACTGAACACCTCTATTTTGGATTTATTTTTTGTTTAATTTAGACGTATTTTATAATTATATATTTTTTTATTTTTTAAAGTTTTAATAAAATAAAATAGTCTTTTAATTTATTTAGGGGTAAAATTGTTATTTTATTTAAATTATTTAATGGTGTTAGTGCAAAAGTGGCTAATTGATACAAAGGTGATTAAGAGAATATGTTAAAATTTTGTAGTGGTTAGATGAATATAAGGCAAAAGAAAGGTGGTTGAGTGATAATTTCCCTATAAATAAAGAACTATTTGAATAATGAAACTCTTTTAGGCATGCTTGCATGCAGCTCAATCATTGTTTGTATTGTAAATTATGGATTCCACCAAATTGTGCTCTCCCCATTTTCTCTTAATGCTCACTCCATTTTCTCTTAATGCTCTCTCCATTTTCTCTTAATGCTCTTCCCATTATTAATTTTATAATTAATAATGGTGAATTACTCCACCTTGTAATGCCTATAAATAGCATTCATTTCCAAGTGAATAAACACACTTTGAATTTCTTGTTTAAGCTATCTTGCTTATTTTCTTCAATCTCCATTTGAGTATTTCTTACTTAGAAATCATTATCAAATAATTGTTAACATATTAGCATTTATTATCTCCAATTTCATAACACGTTATCGCGAAGTTCGCCTCCAGTGCGGAGTATTCTATCCATTTTCGCTTTTATTTTCTATGCATTTATTTTAACAAAAAACAAAATTTCCAATAAGTAATACTTATTATTTACATTTTTTTTCCTTTCAATATTTATTATACTAATCTCTTTTTATTTATTTGTGATAATGTCTCACTTGACAAAATTGGAGTTTAATGCTTTGGATATATCTGGCGATAATTATTTATCCTGGATCCTGGATGCCGAAATTCATCTTGATGCTATGGGGCTTAGTGATACGATAAAAAATAACAATGACTCATCCACTCAAGATCGAGCTAAGGCCATGATTTTTTTACGGCATCATCTCCACCAATCACTTAAAATGGAATATCTCACTATAAAAGATCCATATGTTCTGTGGAGCAGTTTGTATGAAAGATATGGTCATTTAAGGTCAGTTATTCTTCCTAATGCTCGTAGTGAATGGAATGCTCTCAGGCTACAAGACTTTCAACGATATGAATATAATTCTGCACTATAATTACCTCACAATTAAAATTGTGTGGAAAATATTATGATGAGGATATGTTGGAAAAAACATTTACAACATTTCATGCTTCAACATGGTTTTCTGGACAATATAGAGCTCGTCGATACAAAATATTCTAACTTGATTGCATGCCTTCTTGTGGCGAGAAAAGAATAATGAGCTATTAATGAAAAATCATCAAGCTCATCCTCTTGGTACAAAACCAATTTTGAAACAAATTGATCTCACATGATCGTGAAGACAATTATGAAAATAGGCATGGTCGTGGGCATAATCGTGGCGTAGAAATAGCCGTGGTCGTGGTCAATTGGTATTATCGGTGCATAATCATTATTATCGACCTCGTGGTGGATATAAGAACCACAAAAAAAGGAAAAAATGAGGATCAACATATTACTCAAGAAAACACTTGTGATAGATGTGGAATGTCGGTCATTTTGGAGACAATGTCGTACTCCGGACATCGTGTGGATATGTTTGCATCCTTAAAATCAAAAGGAAAGAATATTGAAACAAACTATGTTGATGACTCGGATCCGATGGATATTACACATCTTGATGTTTGGACTTCTTTGAAGATAAGGATGGAAAAATTGATCACTTGATTGGTGATGGAAATGTTCATCACATTTAAAATTCTACTTGTCCTTTATGTTTTCTCATGTAATTTTATTTTTATTTTCGTGTTATCTAATATGTATTTCTCTTTTATTTTTTGTTTAAGGATATGGATTTCAATAAAATGTTTGATGGAGAAATATGTTTGGTGATAGTGCAACTCATACGATTCTTAGAAACAAGAGGTATTTTTAAATCTAAATCAAATTCAGGCAAATGTGAATACACTATCAGGTCCAGTAGATCTTATTGAAGGTCTTTGGAAGAGCAATGATTATATTAGCAAAAGGTGCGAAATTGGATATTTATAATGCTCTGTATTCACCTAAATCAAAAGAAATTTACTTGGTTTTAAAGACATTCGTCGTAATAATTTTCATATAGAGACAAAGAATGAGAATAATGTAGAATATTTATACATTACTTACGATATATGCGGAAAGAAGAGATATTAGAAAAGCTTCGACTTTCTCATCAGCTTATATTATCTGACGATAAAATCAATGGAAAGTTACTGTGATCATAAAGATAAGTTACATGATCCAAAATCTTTTATACTTTGGCATGACCGTCTTGGTCACTGGATCAACAATGATGCGTAGAATTATTGAAAATTCTCATGGACATCCATTGAAAGATTTAAAATTTTATTGTCAAATGAGAATAGTTACCTTTGTTCACAAGGAAAATTGGTAGTTAGACCATCAGGTAAAATTAATTACGAATCTCCATCATTTTACAAAGAATTCAAGGAGATATATCTGTGGACTATTCACCCACCAGTGGACCATTTCGTTATTTCATGGTTTTGATTGATGCATCTGCGATGGTCACATGTTTGTTTATTATCTGCGTAACGTTGCATTTGCAAGATTGCTTGTGAGATAATCGATTCGTGCACAATTTCAGATTATCAATCAAGACCATACGTCTAGATAATCTTTGGTGAGTTTACTTAAAATATTTGATGATTCTTGCATGGCGGTTGGGATTGATGTAGAACACCGATTACCACATGTACATACTCGGAATGGATTAGCGAGAATCTCTTATTAAGCGTCTTGGTGGTGCGAACTTTATTATTACTGAAGTCAATTACTTATTTAGACATGGGGACATGCTATTTTGCATCTGCGGCATTAATCCTCTTGAGGCCTCGCCTATCATAAATATTCCCATTCTGATTGGTATTGGGACATCAACCAGTTATCCCATTTCGCATTTTGGTTGCGTACAAGTGCCAATTAAGCGCCCCAGCGTACTAAAATGGGACTAGCGGCGTTTGGGAATTTATGTGGGATTTGACTCACCATCCATTATCGAGATATCTTGAACCATTATTTGGTGATGTATTTTACGATTTGCGGATTGTCATTTAATGAGACAAATTTTCCTCCGTTGGGAGAAAGAAAAAAGGTTCGTGAGGTTAGGCGCATGATCCTCGATGGAAAGTGACCCGTCTATCTCATTTAGATCACGCACATCTCAAAGTGAATATGAAGTGCGAAGGATAGTTCATTGCAACAAATTGCAGAACAATTGCGGATCGTTCTACGGATCTTGGACAAAAGTAAAATCATATATACCATTGCAAATATACCGTGGTCGTTGTACTAAAGAACAATTAATGAAAAGTGCGGTGAGGAATTATACGTGTCGCGCCGAAGCGCTGATGAACCAATTGGTTCGAAGATGGTGTTAGAGAAAAGAAGAATGATTAAGCGATGTTACTGCTGCAATGATGATAATAATCTAAAGAACAAATTGTGGAAAAAGCAATTAGTCTACGAAAAGACTAGAGGCACGATGTACAAACTCTTCATGAAGAACAAAGCCTTGAAAAGGCCGTGAATCCGAAATAGTGAGTTTCATTGATAATACTCATGAGATTTACATTGATCATACTCATGGTAATATTATCATCAATGATGTGTTTGCGTTCTACGTAGCTCGATATTATAAATGATCATGATCCATAAACTATTGATGAATGTAGGCGAGGCATGATTGGCTTAAATGGAAAGAAGCAATCCAGACGAGTTGACTTCTTTTGTAAGCGTGAAGTATTTGGACTATAGTCCAAACACCAAAGGATGTCAAACTGTTGGGTACAAATGGGTATTTGTCGGAAGCGTAATGAAAATGATGAAGTTGTAAGATATAAAGCCGCGACTTGTTGCACAAGGCTTCTCACGAGACACGGTATTGATTATAATGAGACATACTCTCCGGTCATGTGTGCAATTACGTTTCGATTTTTAATTGGTTTGGGCATGTCGGAAAAACTTGATGTCGTCTCATGGATGTGGTGACGAACATTTATATGGGTCACGATACTGAGATATATATGAAAATCACGAAGGATTTAAAATGCGAGAATCTTGTCAATCATCACATGGCTTGTATTCAATAAAGCTACAAAAATCTTTATATGGATTAAAACAATGCGGCGCATGTGGTATAATCGCCTCGATGAATACTTGATAAAAATAGGATCGTTAATGATCCTGTTGTCCATGTGTTTTATCAAGCAATCAAAATCTGGAATTGCTATTGTCGCGATCTATGTTGTGATTTGAATTTAATAGGAACTCGTGAAGAGCTCAAACAATGCTTGAAAATGAATTAGAAATGAAAGAATTGTGGAAAACTAGGTATTGTCTCGGGCTGCAGACCGAGCAAAGACCTAAAGGTATATTTATCCATCACTCAACTTAAACTGAGACAATTTTTAAACGTTACAACATGCATAAAGCTTAACCATTGAGTACCCCAATGGTAGTTCGGTCTCTTGATCTAAAAGGATCCATTTCGTCTAAAGAAGATAATGAGCAGATACTTGGTCTGAAGTACCATATCTAAATGCAATTGGTGCTCGATGTATTTAGCACAATGTACTAGGACCGGACATAGCATTTTACATTGTCTGTTGGCTCGATTTAGCTCAACCAACTAGAAGACATTGGAATGGTGTCAAACACATTTTTCGTTATCTTGAGGAACAATTGATTTAGGTTTATTTTATTACAATGAACTAACGAAAAATCCGGTCTTGTTGGTTATCTTGATGAGTTATTTATCGATCCCATAAAGCTCGTTCACAAAGCGGGATATGTTTTACTTTCAATGGTCTGCAATTTCTTGGAAGTCTACAAAGCAGACTCTCGTTGCAACATCATCCAACCATTACGAAATTCTTGCACTACATGAAGCCTCGAGAATGCATATGGTTGCGATCAGTAATCCATCATATTCAAATGCGTGTAGAATATCTTCAAGTTCGGATATCCCAACGGTGATATATGAAGATAATCTTTGCGTGTATAGCTCAACAGGAGGATACATTAAAGGGGACGAGAACAAAGCATATTTCACCAAAATTCTTCTACACTCATGAGCTCCAATGAGCAAGAAGATTGATATCAACGAGATCGCTCATGAGGATAATTTAGTGACCATTTCTGAAAGCTCTACCTACATCTACATTTGAGAAAATAATATATGGCATTGGCATGCGTCGCTCAATAAACTATCGAATAATACATGTTGCCATCGGAAGGAGCACTCATGGGAGAGTGGAATTTGGACATACATCTGTGACTCTTTTTCCTTTTGACGGGTTTTCCACCGGGTTTCTTGTGAGGTTTTTAATGAGGCAGTTTAAAATCACATCCAATGGTATCAGGAGGAGCATATCTAGTAAATAATTGGTGAATCCAAGGAGGAGTATTGTAAATTATGGATTCCACCAAATTGTGCTCTCCCCATTTTCTCTTAATGCTCACTCCATTTTCTCTTAATGCTCTCTCCATTTTCTCTTAATGCTCTTCCCATTATTAATTTTATAATTAATAATGGTGAATTACTCCACCTTGTAATGCCTATAAATAGCATTCATTTCCAAGTGAATAAACACACTTTGAATTTCTTGTTTAAGCTATCTTGCTTATTTTCTTCAATCTCCATTTGAGTATTTCTTACTTAGAAATCATTATCAAATAATTGTTAACATATTAGCATTTATTATCTCCAATTTCATAACAGTTTGGACATTTTTGACTAATTATGATTATATAATAATTAACCTTATGACGAATTAGGTATAAAATGTAAGATAATTAATTTAGACATATTTTTTTACCTTTAGATATATTAGACCGTTACCTTTTACATATATTTTTTTTACCTTTTCTCCCCTTCTATATATATAATTTTATAAGCTCCCGTATCAATTATGTTGGCAGCAGAACTGGTTTCTTTAACCAGGAATTGATCAGTTCAAATCTTTGAAAGTCTGTGGAAAAAAAAAAATCTTTGAAAATAAACAAAATTAATCTAAAAGGGGGTAATTTTAAAATCTAAAATTGAAAAAACATAACATGAAAGACAGTGAGTGTCGGTCAAAAATTTCTCCTGCGGATTAATTTTCACCGACGAAATATAGTGAAACTATTGTACATAAGGTTATAATTTGCTTAATCATTGCCTTATTGAGGTTGATTGGTGATATAACGTCGTCAAATTTTGTTAAAAGCCTGTGAATAGATTCCAATTTTCATTTATAGCAAGATGGTGATTTAGAACAATCAATTAAATGAAAATTCAAAAAATATACCTCAAGAAGTGAGAACTCAGGTGTGAACAAAGGACAAATTCCTACACTTAACATCTACATTAACTGTAGAGTACCAGTGCCAAAAATTCTCATAGCTAGGCTGGGCATATCACCCCAGCAAACACTCAGTGCCAACTGTCAAATGACAAAATAGGTGGATTTTATAATTTTTTTTAAATTATTTCATAGATCCCATTAAAGTGAAGAGGCCAATTGCTTGACACATTAAATAAAAAAGTAAATAAAAAAATTGCAGGGCCATCGCTAGTTTTAGATTATGAAAAATTTTTGTCTCTTAAACAAATATTAACTTGCAGTGTTACTTTTGTTAGTAAAAGCGTGTGGGTCAATGCAGTAATGCTAGTTACCAAAATAAAATAAAAAATTGTCAAGGTGGATTCCATTAATAATGGCTGTTGATATGATTTAATTTATCACCTTGAACATTTAAAATTATTTATTTCCCTCATGACATGATACCCTTATAAAAATAAAAATTTTTAAGGTGTTTATTTAGAGAAGCATATCGTTACTCTGATACTCTTGTCTCTAAAACTAATTAAAACTGGTATCTAAACGTAGAATTGCGTAAATGCCTGAGTTGGCAACTATGTGTCACCATGTGCCGAAAATGTGTCCTTTATTCGTATTTTTGCACATGTTTTATTGTTTGCATATATAATAAACATGACAAGAAGATTGCGATCAAAATAATTGGAGGATTAAGCCAATAAAATATTATACACGACTCGTCGAGTCTCGTAGGAATACATGAAGAATAAAAAAAAAATGGAATGTATAAATTTTTTTCTTTTCCGATCATGGAACTAGGAGCTGCATCTGAGCAGGACTCGATCAATTCTCAGCCATACGATTATCTCCATGCAAAGGGTATTTTAAAATTTTCAATCACTAAAGAAGGCGAGAAGATTGACTTGTCCAATCAAACTTCAAAAGGGTTGACTCGGGGAAGTGATTCACTGTGATTAACATTTTAGTTATAAAAAATCTGCTTAGGAAAAGAACTGGCCCGTTTCAATTGGTCAAAGAAAAAAATCAACGTATATATTAAAAAAATCTAAAATTTACGCAAATTGGAGGCTTCTGTCACTCTTTATCTCACGCGTTTAAAAGTCAAGCCGTCCCACTTGCGTGGCACCTTCGATTCTTCTTTCATATGATGTTGCTTCAACGACTTTATTCCCCATAAGCGAAAGCTTGATAGCGTTATAGCTTTATAGCTATAAGCTATACGCATGATGCGCATATACATATTATACCATTGCACTCGTGTTCGTTCTTTCATTCTCGCCCTCACAGACCTTAGTCATCAGAGAATCTGACTATTGTTAATTGGATTAATAAGAAATTCTCGAGAGTCTCATTGATAATATTTCGCAGACGGGAGAGTTGATTGTATGGCCGGAGCTAGCGGAGGAAGATCCTTGGAGCAGACGCCGACATGGGCCGTTGCGGTAGTCTGTTTTGTTTTGGTTACGATTTCAATAATTATCGAACACATAATCCATCTTATCGGAAAGGTGAGTGATTTTCAACTCTTTACCAGAACTTGAGGGCTTCATTTTTTTGAGTGATTTTGTACTCAAATTTGGAAACTCTTTACACCTTTGCAGTGGCTGACAAAGAGACATAAAAGAGCTCTATACGAAGCACTCGAAAAGATCAAATCAGGTGCATTTAGAAGAACTTCATCATTTTAATTATTTATTCATAACTGATACATACATATACGGTTAATATTATAACCAAAGTGTAAGCTTCTTAACAATTTTTTTCTTCTTTTTGCATGTGTAGAGTTGATGTTACTGGGGTTCATATCGTTGCTACTAACAGTATGTGGTAATTTGATATCAAAAATATGCATACCAGAAAGTGTAGCAAATACATGGCATCCATGCAATAAGGAAAGAGAAGCAGAGCTAAACGATGAGAAGGAGAATACTGAACAAGAAACAACAGAACACGAAAACCGCCGGAGACTTCTGGCGGCGGTGGCCGCCTCGGGTGGAAGCATCCGAAGAGCTTTGGCGGCGGGATCAACAACGGACAAATGTACTTCCAAGGTGTGCTTTGACCAGTATATATCTATAAATAATATATTATATTGCATCGATAGGCAATGGGATTAATATGTTGCGTAAATTCTCCATAACTTAATCTTGTCCTATGTGAAGGCAAAAGTTTGAAGATTCTTTTGTTGAACGAGCTTTTTTCTTAAGATTTTTTTCATTCGAAACTTCACTGCTCTGATTTATTTTGGTATTATAAATAATAATAAGTTGGCCAGATTTCATTGGGCCATATATAAATCCTGATACATAATAACTAAATTGCACATAAATTTCAACAATTGCCAGGGCAAAGTTCCATTGGTGTCTGAGGACGGTCTCCATCAACTCCATCTTTTCATCTTCGTCTTAGCACTTTTCCACGTCCTTTACAGTGTTCTTACAATGGCCTTGGGCAGAGCCAAGGTAATCAAATTCTAATTTCTCCCCAAACGTCGCCTCTCTCAGCTCCCCCATTCTCATTCTCTATTTATTTATTTAATTATTTATTTCTGGCTGATTTGTTGGCTAATCAACACCCAGATGAAGAAGTGGAAGAAATGGGAAAAGGAAACAAGAACCATTGAGTATCAGTTCTCTCACGGTTAGTCCAATTACTTTGCCGAAAAAATTGAACATCTGCTTTTTACAAAGTGAGCTCAAAGGCGCATTTTTTTTTTTTTCCCAGAAAAAATATATTATATCTAAACTAGATGCTGACATTGATATTTCGTTGATTTTGTCTACAGATCCTGAGAGGTTCAGATTTGCCAGAGAGACATCGTTTGGCAGGAGGCATTTGAGTTCGTGGACCAAGACACCTGTCCTCATTTGGATAGTAAGAAACTCTCTTTCATTTCTTTCCTGTTATTAATAGTATACTGGATAGTATGCATGCACAAGCTACCTTTAAAATAATATTGACATGTGCAAGTTTGAAAATTGTTACCAAATTAAGCTATATTTACTTCACCAATCCCGTTCATCATTAGTTGTTATTAGAAACTAGAACGGTTTATGAGCAATTGCCCAAAATTGTATGCATACGATAACTCGGGAGATTAGTTTCGAGGTAGCCATCAAACAATTTTTATTACCACAAGGTTCTTGTTTATTTCTTCAATAACTCCCTTAACTTTTCAAACTTGACCGTCACATATCCAAATTTGTTAACCCACTTTTCTATATGATTTGAAAAAGTAGGCGAAAGAAAGGCTCATACACCATCTAATGTTTGCTATAACATACACATAAATTCCCTTGGTTTTGAAAATAGTCACTTGAAAAAATAAATTATATGGAGCAAAATATTTAATTAGGAGGATGACACTTTTGTTCATATCCAAAGTGTACGAAGAAGATTTTTCAAACTTTTTCAAAAGGTTTTTCAATTAATTAGATATTATTGTCTTTGATGGGAATAGGACCACGTGGGTTATAATCAATCAATTTTATTAATTTCATATTCGTTAGAAATTTTGTTCAAAAATTAATGAAGGTAGACGACGGTCTTAACGTGGCTGCTCATATTACGACTGCACCAGAAAGCATATAATTTCCGCCAAAAAAAAAAAAGAAGAAAGCATTGAAATGACTTTTGACTTCTGACTTTTTTCATCAAAAAACTGAAGCGTTTTCACGTCTATTCATTCCTTTTATTTATTTTTGTATATGTGCGAACTCAATTGAGGGAATAATCTTGTTCAAATTGTTTCGAATTTTCCTGATTTGTAATTTATTTTTTTCAGGTTTGTTTCTTCAGGCAATTTGTTCGGTCGGTTCCCAAGGTTGATTACTTAACTCTAAGGCATGGATTTATCACGGTAATTTTCTTGTGTTTCAAAGTTTGGCAATTTCAATGGAATATTATTAATTTTGTCAACTATTTTTTTCTTGAATTATTAATATTTTCAGTTAGATGTACAAAGAGCTTTAAATAATTTTGGTGGAGATGCAAGTAAAATGGTTGGATTAATTAAGACCCAAAATGGTTTTGGGACTAGGGGAATAGATTACGGGGGTTTATTAAAAATTTTTTTAATCCAATTTGAATAGATTTGGGTCTTCTAATTGTTCATTATTATAGCATATTTGAAAGTGTCAGAAACTCAAATTTTATTCTTTGCCTTCAAAATAATAATAATAATAAAATTATTTATTTTAAAAAGTGAGCTCATCTTGTCGTGTTGTTGATTACATTTTTTAAGCAGTTTGCCTCTTTTTTATTTGTGATTTAATATTTTTTTTTAATTATTATTAACGCACTGTTTAATGATCTAATTTCTTTGACCTTTGGTCTCCAAGGCTCCCAAAGAGTAGTTCTTACTACCAACTATAGCTACTTTGTTTGTTCTAAATATGACCAAATATTTTTTAATTGTTTCTCTTATAAAAGACTTGGACTATACTAGGGGAGAAAAAAAAAAAAAGTAATGACATATTCTTAAACTTCAACCTATTATAGACCTTAATTGAGTTTGCCCGTGAATTTGATATGATAATCGATTAGTAATAGTTAAATGAGTGACTAGGAAGAACTCATAGCCGTTGTCTGCCAAATGGCTTGCTACCTTGTTTAGTTCTTGCAATTACAAATTAATCTGTGTTCATTGTCCAGAATTCAATTTGCCAAATGCGTGTTGAAACTTATAGAAGTCGTTTTTTTTTGTTGTCAATAATTTTGAATTTTCAGGCACATTTGGCACCACAAAGCCATACCCAATTTAACTTCCAAAAATACATCAATAGGTCACTGGAAGAGGATTTCAAGGTGGTTGTGGGAATCAGGTCAGTACATTTAGTTGAAGCCTTCTTATTTATTTAATAGTGATGCATATATTAATTGCAAATTCCACATTATGAACGAACTAAACCCTTTTTATTGCTTTAATTTCAATTTCAGTCCATTAATCTGGTTCTTCGCAGTGGTGTTTCTGCTTTTCAACACTGATGGTCAGTAAATTACATTTTTAAACAATCCTTATTTATGTTCCATGTATTTTATTTTTATATCTAATAATAACAAAACAAACTGACTGATATTTCATCTTACAATTCTTTCTGTACAGGCTGGTATGCTTATCTATGGCTACCCTTTATCCCATTAATTGTAAGCACATATAATTGAGTTAATAATCTTTCCAAACTTTTATATACCCTTGATTAGCTTACCCTTTTTATTAGTTAACGGCAAGATTATTAATCAACGGCTGATGATAAATTTGCAGGTGATCTTGCTGGTGGGAACCAAGCTGCAAGTGATCATAACCAAAATGGGAATTAGAATTCAAGAAAGAGGAGAAGTTGTAAAGGGAGTTCCAGTAGTTCAGCTCGGTGACGACTTGTTTTGGTTCAGTCAGCCTCGCCTCATTCTTTATCTCATCAACTTTGTTCTCTTTCAGGTACCTATTTAACTTGTTTCTCTTTACACCCACCTCATGAACCATGGTCAAGTGATCAGTGTTTACTTATTTCTATTGAGTAAGGAAGAAATTTTTTGTGATATCTCTTTTTGGTTTTTTCATCGCAGAACGCCTTTCAGCTCGCTTTTTTTGCATGGAGTTGGGTAAGCTCCTCTGGATTTTGTTTTTCACTTATCATCATTTTCTTTTTAAATAGAATGATAGTCATGATGCTCTATATTTATTTGTTTATTATTTTTTTTTTCAGTATGAGTTCGGGATCAAATCTTGTTTCCATGAGCGTACAGAGGATATAGTCATCAGAATCACAATGGGGTAATTAAATTTGCTTTCTAATAATTATTGAATTAATAATTATCCAAATTGCTGGCAGACATGCTTAATTATTGTTGATTAAATTTTTCTCAGGGTCCTCATTCAGATACTTTGCAGCTATGTCACTCTCCCCCTGTATGCCCTGGTGACTCAGGTATGTACAATTAAGTTAGTTTGTAATTACTTGAAATGTCATAATAATATATTGTTAATGACAAAACTCTTAATTAACAGATGGGTTCAAATATGAAACCAACCATATTCAACGAAAGAGTAGCTGTAGCACTAAAGAATTGGCATCATACAGCCAAAAAACACATTAAAAAAAACAAAGGGTCTGTGTCACCTTTGTCTAGCAGGCCATCCACCCCACCCTACAACATGTCTCCGGTGCACCTCCTCCGCCATTACCGGGGCGAAATGGACAGCGTCCACACGTCACCGAGAAGATCCATGGAGCAGTATGGGGACTCCGAGTCACCGTCTCCGTCGCAGACGTTCCACGGCGAAGGTTCATCGCCACACCACATTGAACAAGGTTTCTACATAGAGTATAACAAGGATGTGAGTGACCCGGGGCCTAGCCAACAACATGAGATCGATATTGTAACAACGAAAGAATTTTCATTCGATAAGAGGACAATTATATAATTAAGCAAAATATTGGGGGATTCAATTTCGTGAAATTAATTAATTATATATCAGAGCAACTTAATTTCAGGGCCTAGCTATGCCTAATGGTGATTCACAAGTTGAGTCTTCGAATGTGTTTCATCACCTTGTAAAGAAAAGTTCTTTTGCTCTTGGGATGATTTGGCGGTACATCATGAGGATTGACACACAAGGAGCTCTGCAATTGTTTATTTGCATATGTACTTAATTATTTTTTTTTTTTTTTTTGTACAATCTGTATTAATAGTAGTGTAAATAGTGGCTTCGTGTTTCAATTATTACTCCCATGGTTAGTTAATATACCATATGGAGACTTGTAATTCTACTCCTTAAACAAAAGTTCAAGTGAAGCACTTTTGTATGCAGAGGCTGCTTTTTTTACATACAATATTCAAACAAACTTCAATGTGAAGCAGTAGAGTTGGATTTTTTAAAAAATTTAATTCATTAGTAAAATATTGAGAGGTCGTTGGAATGCAAAATTAACCTGGAATCATCTATAACCCTTTTAATTATTAGAATCTCTTTGAATTATATGTTAGCCTACATGGCTATTAATATTGATTTTGATAATAACAAATTATATATTTTTGGATAAACAAATATTTTCATATTGTGCTTTTATAACAAGAAAATGATTTTATAAAATTAGTTAATTTTTCAAGAATGGACTAAAATGTAAAAGATTGTTCTTAATAAGAATTATTTTTAAATTCCAGATTTGGGTTGATTTGAAAATATTTAAATTGAATTGGGCTATAATATAATTTCTATAAGTTTGGGCTTTATCATAATTTTAAAAAGTTTTGGGATTCACAAAATATTATTTAGAAATTCTGAAATTGAATTTATTTGTAAAGTTTCATAACGTTTTGGGTCATAATACAGTTATAGAAAGTTTTGAAGTAAAACTATAATTTTAGAAAATAATTCACTGTAGAAGTTATTGTAGCAAGCGGCTAACCGGTTATGGCAAGCGGCTAGCCGGATAGTGGGCAGAATCTCTCCGGATAGAAAACGGCTATCCGGTTATCATCATCCAGGTTCTGGTCGAAAACTTGACTTGAGAATCATGTTAGGTTATAATATAAGCGGCTATAAAAGAAATTCAAATTTTTGCCTTAACGGTAACATTTAAGCGGCTAACCGGATTCCATAAACGGTAAGCCGGTTATGAAAAAAAAGTGTATAACGGCTAGTTTTTGAGCTCCCACTATAAAAATTAAACCCCAACTCTTGTTCAAGGTTCTAAGCACACACCAACAAAAGGCATACAACATATCTTGAGCTTTCAATTCGTGAATCATAAATTCTTAAGCCATTTTTGTTCTTAAATTTGTTCATCTACTCTTCAAGAGAGTTTTTGGTTGTAAATTCTCATTTCACCTTCTTAATTGTGAGTGTTTGGGTGAAGGAAATACTTGAGTGAAGAGATTGAGATAAAATATCTTTGTTGTAAGGGTTTATTGACACTTTGAAGTCAATTGTAAGTTCTTTAAGCTTTGGAAGACTTGGATAGTGAAAACCTCAAGCTTGGATCGCTTGGAGGCGTGGACGTAGGCGGGGATTGCTGAACCACGTAAAATTTCATGTGTTTGTTTCTCTTCTCTCTTACTTATTTATATTAAGCTGCTATTGAACTTATTGCTTTCAATTTTATTAAGGCATTAGATTGAATTGTTGTGTGGATTTGTTAGGATATTTTTTATAATACCAATTCACCCCCCCTCTTGGGTTGCACAGTTGTCTTTTATTTGGTATCAGAGCAATGTGTTCTTGTTTAGACTTAACCATTTAGAGCTAAAGATTAATGGCAACCTATAATGATTCTACATTTAGGGAAGGACAATCCACCGCTAGACCACCATATTTTGATGGAAATGATTATCCGTATTAGAAAACTAGGATGAGAATTTACTTGCAAGCTTTAGATTACGAAATTTGGGAAATTGTTAATAATGGTCCTTTCATGCCTTTGACTAAAAACGAAGTCGGAGAAGATATTCCAAAACCTCCACGGGAATGGAATGAATTGGAAAAGAGAAAAGTTTCTCTAAATTCCAAAGCCATGAATGCTTTGTTCTGTACTCTTGATAAGAAAGAGTTTCATAGAGTGTCTAGTTGTGAAAGTGCTAATGAAATTTGGCACAAATTTGAAGTTGTTTATGAATGCACAAATCAAGTGAAAGAGTAAAAAATTAGTAGGTATACTCGATAATATGAATTGTTCCAAATGAAATAAAATGAGAGTGTATATTCTATGTATACTAGATTTACGGATATAGTAAACACTCTAGGAGCCCTAGGAAATTTTTTTTCAAATAGCGAGAAAGTTAAGAAAATCATTAGGTCGCTCCCTAAGGAATGGAGACAAAAAAGGACTGCCATTGAGGAAGCTAAAGATTTAAATGTCTTACCTATTGATGATTTAATTGGTTCTCTCATTTCATATGAAGAAGATTTGGCAGCTGAAAAAGGGCATGAGGAAAAGAAGAAAAACATTGCTCTCAAAGCCTCTAAACGTGAAAGTGATGAGGAAAACGAGATGGATGACGAGGAGTTTGCAATGTTGGCTAGATGATTTAGAAAATTTTACAAGAAGACTAATGAGCAGAGAAAGTTCAGAGGTTATAAGAATAAAAAGGAGAAGAAAGAGCCAATCACTTGCTATGAATGCAAGAAGCCTGGACACATACGACCGGAATGTCCCTTCCTCAACAAACTCGAGAAGAAAGCTATGGTGGCTACGTGGGATGATAGTGATGAGGATACAAGCGATGATGAAGAGCAACAAGAGATGACTAATTTAGCTCTCATGGCATTTGGAGAAGAATCATGTGATGAACATGATGAGGTAAGTGAGCTTCCTATATATGATGAATTTCATGATGCCTTCAATGAATTGCATGATGAATTGATGAAAATTGGTAAAAAGAATGTTTGCCTTAAAAAGAAGATGGTAGAACTTAGAAATGAAAATAAATCACTTAATGCTAAGATTATATGCCTTGAATTAGAAAATAAAACATTGCATGATAGAATTGCTTTAATTGAGAATTCTAGTACCTCACATGAGCATTTAGAATCACATATGAGTGACTTGAAAAATGAGAATGAAATGCTTAGAAAGAAGAGTAATGAACTAAATGAGATTGTGCTTAAATTCACAAATGGGCAAAAGATGTTAGATAATTTGCTTAATTCACAAAAATGTGTGTTTGATAAAGGAGGAATTGGTTACAAGCCAAACTTAAAACAAAAATATTACAAGAGTTATTTTGTGAAGAGTAACTTCATTAATAATCAAGTTGTATGTCATTATTGTAATCAAGATAGTCATATGAAGAATAGATGTCTAGTAAAAAGAAATGCATATTATAGTATGAAATGTATTTGGGTTCCAAAGGGAACTATTGCTAACATTCAAAAACCCAAAAAGGTTTGGGTACCTAAGACTTAGATTTTCTCTGCAGGGTTTGAAGAAGAAGAAGAAGAATAAATGGTACTTGGACAGTGGTTGTTCAAGACATATGACATGAAATTATTCTTGGTTTTCAAGCTTTACTAAGATCGAAAATGGTGGAGATGCATCTTTTGGAGATAACTCAAAAGGAAAGATTATTGGTATTGGAAATGTCGGTAATGTATCATCTATCCTTATTGAAAATGTATGTTTAATTGAAAACTTAAAACACAACTTACTTAGCATTAGTCAATTATGTGATAAAAGATATAAAGTTATCTTTGATGAATCAAGATGTATTATTGAGAATGCATGTGATGGCAAGATTATGTTTGTAGGAAATAGATGTGTTAATGTCTATACCATTAATATAGATTATGCGTCTTCAAATGATAAGTGCTTCTCCGCATTGCATGATGATGGTTGGTTGTGGCATAGAAGATTAGGTCATGCAAGCATGGATTTGATTTCAAAAATCATGAAAAATGATTCGGTTAAAGGTCTTCCAAAAATCAAATTTTAAAAAGATAGAATTTGTGAAGCTTGCCAATTTGGAAAACAAATCAAAACTTCTTTCAAAAATAAGAAAAATATTTCCACTTCAAAACCACTTCAATTACTTCACATTGATTTGTTTGGACCATCTAGATATGCTAGTTTGAATGGCAAGTATTATGCCTTTATAATTGTTGATGATTATTCTAGATACACATGGGTATTGTTCTTAGCTAATAAGGATGATGTCTTTGATGCTTTTAAAGTGTTTTGCAAAAAGGTTCAAAATGAAAAATGTTATTCTATTTCTTGTATTAGAAGTGATCATGGTGGAGAGTTTGAAAATTATGATTTTGAGAACTTTTGTAATGATTTTGGCATTGAGCATTAATTTTCATCTCCTAGGACTCCTCAACAAAATGGAATTGTAGAGAGAAAGAATATGTCTATTCAAGAAATGGTTAGGACCATGTTGAATCAAAACTCATTGCCTAAATATTTTTGGGCCTAAGCTGTCAACACCGCATGTTATGTGCTGAATCGTGTGTTGATTAGACCTAATCTTAATAAAACTCCGTATGAGCTTTGGAAAAATAGAAAACCTAACATTGGTTATTTCAAAGTTTTTGGATGAAAATGTTTTGTCTTGAACACAAAAGATAATCTTGGTAAATTTGATCCAAAATCTGATGTTTGTATTTTTCTTGGTTATTCAAACACAAGCAAAGCATATAGAATGTATAATAAAAGAACCTTGGTTGTGGAAGAATCTATGCATTTTACTTTTGATGAGTCTAACCCCTCCTCTGTGGAGAAAGTTACTGTTGATAATAATGCAGAAGAAGAACAACAAGAAGAAGCATCAAATGTCAACCTAAAGGATACACATCATGGAATTCAAGAGGAACATCATGAAGAAACAAATGCAGAGCAAAATGAAGGTACTTCTCAAACACTCCCCAAGGAGTGAAGGTATGTTTCTTCTCATCCCAAAGATGTCATTTTAGGAGATCCATCTAGAGGTGTAACAACTAGATCATCACTTAGTAACACATGTGAGCATGCTGCATTTATTTCTCAAATTGAACTAAAATCCTTTGTGGATGCGGAAAATAATGAGTCTTGCATTATGACAATACAAGAGGAGTTGAATAAATTTGAGAGAAACAATATGTGAGAATTAGTTCCTAATCCGGAACATCAATCCATTATAGGTACTGAATGGGTATTTAGAAACAAAATGGATGAATCTGGTGTGGTTGTAAGAAATAAAGCTAGATTAGTGGCTCAAGGTTACAACAAAAAAGAATGAATTGATTTTGATGAAACGTTTGCACCTGTAGTTAGACTAGAATCCATTAGGATATTGTTAGCATATGCATGTCATAAAAATTTCATTCTATTTCAAATGAATGTCAAAAGTGCTTTCTTAAATGGTTATATTATGGAGGAAGTGTATGTGAAACAACCTCCTGGTTTTGAAAATGAAAAATTTCTAAATCATGTGTATAAGTTGTCTAAGGCTTTGTATGGACTGAAACAAGCACATAGAGCATGGTATGATAGGCTTAAGAACTTCTTATTAGATAACGGTTTTTCAATGGAAAAAGCGGATACTACTATCTTTGTTAAGAATAAGAACCAAGATATTCTTGTAGTACAAATTTATGTTGATGACATTATCTTTGGTTCTACTAATGAGTTGTTGTGTAAAGAATTTTCATTTTGCATGAGCAAAGAATTTGATATGAGTATGATGGGAGAGATGAAGTACTTTCTTGGACTCCAAATCAAACAAAACGAGGAAGGAATTTTCATAAATCAAGCCAAGTATGTGAGAGATCTACTCAAAAGGTTTGGCTATGAAAATGGAACGGCAAAAAGCACTCCAATAAGTACTACCATCAAGCTGGACAAAGATGAAAAGGGTAAGGAAGTTGACATCAAAACTTATCGAGGTATGATTGGATCCTTACTTTACTTGACTGCTAGTAGGCCTAATATTATGTTCAGTGTATGCTTGTGTACTAGATTTCAATCTTGTCCTAAAAAGTCTCACATGCTTACTGTTAAACGAATTTTTCGATATTTGATTGGCACTGTTAACTTGTAAATGTTTATTTTATTGATTTTGATGATAACAAACATTTTGATAAATTTGTTGGAGTTTTCATAATATCAAATAATTTCTTAAAAGTAAGAATTTTTTCTATGAGTATTTACAAGTTTTTAAGAAACTGGAAAAACTCAGCAAAAATGTGCAATTCTAATCGGTGAAGCAGTTAATATTAGCAGTTAACCGATAATATCTTGAGACAGTTATTGTCTTAAGCCTTAACCGTTAAAGATTTTCTTGTTTTAAAGGCTCTGGAAATAACCGTGAACCGTTAACTAATAACGGCTAACCGTTAATTTCGGAGAAGGCGTGCTGTTAAGCCTTAGTTTAGTGTTAAAGGTTAAGCTTTTGTTTTAAAAGGCTCTTTGGAAATAACCGGTGAACCGTTAACTAATAACGGCTAACCGTTAATTTCGAGAGAGACATACTTTGTTAATCACTTAGCGTTTAGTGTTAAAGGATAGCTCAAATGTGTTGTGCTTGGTTACGGAATTTACCGTGACGAACCGTTAATTATGTGACTAGCAAATAATGTCGATTATGTTATTATTTGCTAATCCTTGACCGCGTTTAGCAAACGGATAGATGTTTTCATTTATGCGGTCTCTGGATTTTAACGGCGAAGGGTAACTACTAACGGTCAAGCGTTTATTTGAAATCCAAGATAACTGACCACCTGACGGCTAATTAGCGGTTAACGATCCGTTTCGAAGAATAAGGCTATAACGGCTAGTTTTCGGCTCCAACTATAAATAAGCTCATTTAAATCATTTCAAAGGTTGATCACAACACGACCATTGAGCTAATACACGTTTGTACAATCTTCATTGAGCTTTAAACACATTCTTGCTTCATCTTATTCACACATTGAGCTTTGATTTGTAATCTTAAAGATTGTGTGAGAAAAAAATTACTTGTAATCTTTTGTTTGAGTGATTGTAAGTGTTGGGATACACTTGGGTTAAGAGATTGGGAATAATCTCTTGTTGTAAAGGTTTATTGACACCTTGGAAGTCAATTGTAAGCATTTGAGGCCTTGGTGGCTTGCTTAGTGGAATCCTCAAGCCCGGTGTGCTTGGAGGCGTGGACGTAGGCGGGGATAGCCGAACCACGTAAAAATCATTGTGTTTGATCTCTCTTTCCCTATCTCTTTACTTTTATTGCAAATTAATTTGTTTATTTCGAATTTGATTGTTTAAGTATTACTTCATTGTATTTTAGTTGCTTATTTTTTAAAATCTCAATTCACCCCCCCTCTTGGGTTGCCTTGTTAGTATTTCAGGCACCATCAATCTTGACCTATGATATCCTAGGGGAACTCATATTGATTTAACTTGTTATTCGGATGCCGATTTTGCTGGTTATAAGGTTGATAGAAAAAGTACTAGTGGAATATGTCATTTTCTAGGTCATTCACTTGTCTCTTGGTTTAGTAAGAAACAAAACTCGGTTGCGCTTTCAACTACTGAGGCCGAATATATAGCTGCTGGTAGTTGTTGTGCACAAATACTTTGGATGAAATAAACCCTTAGAGACTATGGTATAAATCTTGATCAAATACCTATCTTGTGTGACAATACTAGTGCTATTAATCTATCCAAAAATCTCATTCAACATTTTAGGACTAAGCATATAGAAATTTGTTTTAAGTCATTGAAAAGTTTTAAATCACAAAATGATTTAAAATTGATCAATTTTTTTTTAAAGCCAAAAATAAATTGGTGTCTGTAATACAAGTATAAGAGCTTCTCAAAATTCAATTTTTGGCAAAAATATTTCCAAGTCTAAACCGGCATACCACTTTCTCTCTTCAAGAAATTTGTTTTCTTAGTAATTGCTCTAGGATAACATTTCGGATAACCGGATTTATCATGCCGGTAAGCCGGATATTCATTGTTTGCTCTCGGGACAAGTTTCGAAAAACCGAATCTCTCCAATCGGGGATTTGCCAGACTCACATTCTGTTTTTAAACCCGGAGAACCGGTTTTGTCATCCGAACAGCCGGCTTATCAAAAGAATAATTCTGTTTTAAAACCGGATAACCGGTTGTTCCAACTGGAAAGCCGTTTTACAAGTGGCTTTATTCTATAACTCATCCGGATAACCGGATTAGATAAACCGGTAAGCCGGTTTCAGTTCCCTCTCATTTTGTTCACTAATCGGCTAACCCATTGTGACATCCGGTCAGCCGAATTCTCAAAGGGAATTTTCTGTTTCAAATTCGGGTAACCGGTTCCTCAAATCTGTGAGCCGTTTTTGCGTTGGCAATATTCTGAAAATCATTTGGATAACCGGTTCATAAAACCGGTAAACCGTTTAGCTTTTGGCTAAAATCTGGAATGCATCCGGGTAACTGGATTCCAAACCGGTAATTCGTTTCCAATTGAATGCAATCTGTTTTGAAACCGGATAACTGGTTAGCTGAATATGCTTTCTGCCATTCTGTTCACTAACCGGTTAGTGAAATCCGGTTAGCCGGATTCGTGCCTTAAAAAATTACTCATCTTCTCTTTCTCATTTCGGTATGCCGTTTCTCTCTCTGGCTAAGGCCGATTCTTTTTCTCTCTTTCTCACTCCAAAAATCCATCATTCTTACTCATGTTTGATGCAAATTGATCCATACAAAGTGTTTTCCAACCAATCTTATGCCCAAAATCATCTTTAAAACTCTTTTTCAAACTCAAAATCCCTAGATCCGAAAATCAAACCTAGGATTTTTCTCTCTCTACAACTGTCTTCATTAAGCCGTTTTCAACAAAAATTGCTTCTAAAAATCTCTTCCAATCCTCATCATCTGCTCTCTCATTTCCCTATTTCACTTCAAATCACTCACATTCACCATGTCAAGCTCGCGGCCAGTTCGGGGAAAAGGCAAAGAACCGGTTCAACCTTCCAAGCGCTCACGGCAAGCCGATGACACCTCCAATCAATCCACTTTTGAGTCCACACACCTTCCGAACAAGCGTTTAATCACCCGGTTTCACCGCAATTTCGGAAGCCGTGAGGTACTCTCTACGTTTTATGTTTTACCCAAATGGCTTAAAAGTCTCCACATTAGTCATAGAAATTTATTTAAATTGTTGAGTGAAGTTGGTTGGATGAATGCACTTATGGTTGAGGAGAATGTTTATCCTGACTTGGTAAAAGTGTTTTACTCGAATATGAATGTTTCCGAGGAGAATAAGACTCGAGTAATCACCAATGTTGGAGAAGTTATGATTGATTTTGATGTTAAGTTGCTAAATTTTATCATAGGATCATCTGCTCGTGGTCTAGAAATTTTTTCGCGTAGGAAATCTTCCAAAATTCTTGATTATGTTCATGTCGACGCCGTTCGTAATATATGTCGGCATATTGATCTTTCTGTTGACAACTGTACCATTTGTTAACATATATGTTTACATATTGTTGATTTTGATGATAAGAAACAAGATTAAGAATGATTAAGTTTTTAAAAGCTTAAATTATTTTTATACGTTTTAAATAAATCATTATTTTCACATTATAAATGTTTTATATTTAATGGAAAAATGATTTTATGAAATTGATTGTTTTTCAAGTTTATGGTTTAATTAAAAGAGTTTTGAAAATTTTAATATTAACAAGTATTGTTTGAAATTATGGAGAATGACTTATTTGAAAAGTGTTATAATATTTTGGGCCATTCTATAATTTTAAAAAGTTTGGGATTAACGAGTATTATTTTGAAAATTTTGAAATTGGACCTATCTATAAAGTTTTATAACGTTTTGGGCCATAGTACAGTTATAGAAAGTTTTAGGGTAAAGCTGTAATTTTTGGTAAATAGTTCACTGTAGCAAACGACTAACCGTTTATTTAAAACAGCTAACCGATTATTTCCAAATTGCTAATCTTGAACCGTTTAGTAAGAACGGTTAAGCTAAATTTATTTTGTAGGTCTCTGGAAATTAACCTTAAACCGTTTACGGAAAACGGTGAACCGATTATTTCCAGATTGCTAATCTTGAACCGTTTAGTAAGAACGGTTAAGCCAAATTTATTTTGTAGGTCTCTGGAAATTAACCCTGAACCGTTTACAGAAAAACGGTGAACCGATTATTTTCAGTTTGCTAACCTTGAACCGTTTAGTAAGAACGGTTAAGCTAAATTTATTTTGCAGGTCTTTGGAAATTAACGGTGAATCGATAGTGACTAACGGTCAACCGTTTATTTGAAATTCAGTCCAACGGTAACTTTGACCAGCTCAAACGGTTAACGGCGATCCATTTTCTGGCGAGAAAAGGCAGTAACGGCTAGTTTTCAGCTCCAACTATAAATAAGCTCATTCAAATCAAATCAAATGTAGATTACAACACGACCATTGAGCTTACACTCGAGCATACAATTCTCTTTGAGCTTCAAACACTTTCTTACTTCATCTTATTCACATATTGGACATTAATTTATAATCTTCAATATTCTGTGAGAGAAAAAATTAATTTGTAATCCTTTGTATTGAGTGATTGTAAGTGTTGGGATACACTTGGGTTAAGAGATTGGGAATAATCTCTTGTTGTAAAGGTCCATTAACACCTTGGAAGTCAATTGTAAGCATTTGAAGCCTTGGAGGCTTACTTAGTGAAATCCTCAAGCCCGATGAGCTTGGAGGCGTGGACGTAGGAGGGGATATCCAAACCACGTAAAAATCCTTGAGTTTGATTTCTCCTCCCTTACTTATTTATTATTGTGCTTTCATTGAATTTATTGTTTTTGAACTTATTAAGGCATTAGATTGGATTGTTGTGTGGTTTGATTATGATAAGTTTTAAAATACCAATTTACCCCCCTCTTGGGTTGCACACTTGCATTTCACCATTCATTTCCGTACTCAATGTCTTTGTCTTCAAACCCGCATTTTACTTCGTTTTATTCAGCCCATTGTTCTTCCTAGATCAGGGCATTTGGATGAGGTTTCACACATGGACATTGCCTTTCTTGATTGTATTTTTAGACGTCGTCCAGTTAATCTTGGATATACCATCCTTCGCACTATGTTGACCATACTTGACTTAATTACTCGCCCCCTTCCATATGGTCACTTCATTACCTTGATCCTTAAACACTTTAAGGTACCGACTCATGAACCTTCGTTTAGAACTTCTAAGAATATCGGGGATGAAGTTGTCTGTGCTTTAGGTTTTGAGTGGACCAATGGGACTTGGGTCAAGTTCACTGAAAACAAATACATCTTCCTTGCTCCGAGTGATGATCGGCCACTTAATGATGTCATCCATACTGATCAGCTTCCTGATTTCTCACTTCCGTTTCGAGGTCAGCGTCGTCGCAGAGATCCTCCAATGTCTACATCTGCTCCTGCAGCCTCCGCATCTACCTTACCACCTCCCAAGCCTCCTTTTTCTGAACGGGTTACTCTTCAGCAGCTTATGGATGGGGTAAGGTCACTCTCTGTGAGGCAAACTGAGTTTCAGCAGCAGCAGCTTATCCATGGCCAGCGCCTCCTCTTTGAGCATTTCGACATTCCATATCCTTATCCACCTCCGTCACTACCATCCTCACCACCTCAGTAGGCTCTTATGCTTGTATCTGGACATACCTACATTTCATTTACTGTTTTATGTTCTTTTATGGATGTTTATGCATGGTTGTTCTGTTTTGGATTATATATTTGTTTTGGATGATATGGATTCACTTTGATTGATTATTATGTTCTTTCTTATATTTTGGATACTTTTTTTTTTGTTACTAATGTGCCTGTATTGAGATTTTGATGATTGATAGGGGGAGTTTTTATTCTTTTTTATGATGAAGGGGGAGATATAATTTGTAAGGGTTCATTTGTTATGAAAAATATTTATATGCATTTATGCAGGGGAAGTATTTTTTTTTTTCTCTTTGAAATTAGTTTTTTAACCTTGCATTAATTAAGGGGGAGCTTGTCATAACTAAATCAATTTTTTATAATGTGTTTGTCATCATAAAAAAGGGGGAGATTGTTAGCCTACATGGCTATTAATATTAATTTTGATGATAATAAATCACATATTTTTAGATAAACAAATATTTTCATATTGTGCTTTTATAACAAGAAAATAATTTTATAAAATCAGTTAATTTTTCAAGAATGGGCTAAAATGTAAAAGATTGTTCTTAATAAGAATTATTTTTAAATTCCGAATTTGGGTTGATTTGAAAATATTTAAATCGAATTGGGCTATAATATAATTTCTATAAGTTTGAGCTTTATCATAATTTCAGAAAAATTTGGGATTCACAAAGTATTATTTAGAAATTCTGAAATTGGATTTATTTACAAAGTTTCATAACGTTTTGGGCCATAATACAGTTATAGAAAGTTTTGGGGTAAAATTATAATTTTAAAAAATAGTTCACTGTAGAAGTTACTGTAGCAAGCGGCTAACCGGTTATGGCAAGCGGCTAGTCGGATAGTGGGCAGAATCTCTTCGGATGGAAAACGGCAATCCGGTTATCATAAGCGGCTATCTGGTTACGGGTCAGAAAGCTTCCAGAACATAAACGGCTATCCGGTTATCGTAAACGGCATGCCGGATATTGTGAAATTCAAATTTTTGCCTTAACGGTAACATTTAAGCAGCTAACCGGATTCCATAAACGGTAAGCCGGTTATGAAAAAAAAGTGTATAACGGCTAGTTTTTGAGCTCTTACTATAAAAACTAAACCCCAACTCTTGTTCAAGGTTCCAAGCACGCACCAACAAAAGCATCTGACATATCTTGAAACTTTCGATTCATAAATTCTTGAGCTATTTTTATTCTTAAATTTGTTCATCTACTCTTTAAGAGAGTTTTTGGTTGAAAATTTTCATTTCACCTTCTTAATTGTGAGTGTTTGAGTGAGGAAAATACTTGAGTGAAGAGATTGAGATAAAATCTCTTTGTTGTAAAAGTTTATTGACACCTTGAAGTCAATTGTAAGTTCTTTAAGCCTTGGATAGTGAAAACTTCAAGCTTGGATCGCTTGGATGCATGGACGTAGGCGGGGATTGCCGAACCATGTAAAATTTCGTGTGTTTATTTCTCTTCTCTCTTACTTATTTATTATTAAGCTATTATTGAACTTTTTGTTTTTAATTTTATTAAGGCATTAGATTGAATTACTGTGTGGATTTGTTATGATATTTTTTATAATACCAATTCACCCCCCCTCTTGAATTGTACACTTGTCTTTCATTATAAATAGTGATAAAATCATAATTATTTGTAAGTTTGCCTTTGTTACAAAGAATACCGACATATCAATTTCTTAAAAATTACGTCTAGAATGTTGGCTTTGTAGCAAAAATATCTAGACATTAGGTTTCAAACAAGGCAATATCATTTTAATATAATATTAGAGATCATAATATTTAAGTCTCAATATCGTATAGCTCATTTTTTGAATGATAGATTTTATAATTTGTTAGTACCATCTTACAGATGAATGCCAAATTAGACAAGACTCAAATTAAGACTTGGATAATAGGATATATAACATTGATCTTTATTATGTGATTGAAAAGATTTGTACTATTTAATTTTAAAAAAATACGGAACGATTAGCTAAAAATTTTTCTTTTTTAACACTTGAATAAGTCGAGTTTTCTAATTTCTAAATATGAGAAGAAAATCGACCCCATTAGAGACTTTGAAATCCTTATCCAGTAATCAGTATCCAGAGCGGGTAAAAAGGACAGTGACTCTGAACCGCCATCGCGTTATTTTATGTTTCCGTAATTTAGGCAAGTTATACGACAGTAAGCGAAATTGCAATCCCTAAAGGATTGAGGAAACCAATAAGAGAAAGGGAACTAAGATAACAACATATGATTCTGCAAAAAATTGAGCCAACCAGAGAATTGAAAAGTCCGCATACGAAAAGGGAAGAAGGCAGGGCATGCAATAAAAACTATAAAAGGTTAAAACACTTCTTGAATTGCATCGGCCAAGTGTTGCTTGCATGCGCTTTACATATTACATACTGCTTTGCTGTCATCTGAAGCTGAAAGAATTATCCGTATCTCCGTCAGTTTTTTCTCCAACAAAACGACAATCCCCGCCTTCACTCATCTTGATTCATCCCCCGGTTTTGTTCCTCCTTTTTTAATCAATAATTAATTCCTGCCCCCTGTTTCCCCTCTCTCTGTAGAGTCTACCCACCAAAACCATTTGCTATCTTTCCATTTTTCTTCTCTCTCTCTATATACACACACACATTCATAAAACATTTTATATTACAACACTGCGTATATTACTGAGTTACTTTCAAGAGGAAGATAAAAAGTCGTATATAGGTATACGATGGAGACGGTGCAGGGACTGTTGGGGAAGCTGGGCCGGCAGTGCTATGCTGTATTCTGCTTGGGTGTGATTCTTGTGGTGTCGGTGACAGTCGCTCGCTATGTTGAACCAAAGGATATTTCTGCACCAGCTGCTGGTGAAAGCAGAGCCAAGGCCACCCGTCGTCGTCTTCGACCTTTACATGGTCCTCCCCTTCCAGCTTCTCCCAATTTCCACTGATCATCACTCCCCACCAGCCAACCAGCTGCTCTATGCTACCGTCTAGAATTCTAGGGACTTTAATTAACTGATTAACTTCTAGACTTGTTTCTGGGTTTAATCAATTTGCTCCCCCAAGTTTCCATGTAAAAATTTTGCTTAATTTAATTAATTGTTAATTAACAAATAACACAAACGCTAGTTTTCGCGCAAGTTTCAACATGACTTACTTGCCTTCTGTTCTCGCGTTTGCGTCTCTGTCTTCCATTACGAGTACCAAAAGAGGTTCATAAAATTTTTTATGTTCGAATTTCTTTTTTTTTTTTTTTTAATCATTACTAGTAATGATTAAGATTATATTTTTGTGAATTGTGTCCCTAATGGATTAAAATATGATAAAAATATGATGTTGCTGCCATAGGCTTTATCGCCAAACATGGCTCGTATCAACGACTAGTGTCGTAAAATTAAACCCGATGATAATTTGCTAACGAATTAATCAAAATTACATGAATGGAGGGGCGCATTTGAGACAAGCAATAAATTTGTGACCTCATTTATTAGTTCTGTAATATATGAGGACTAACACGATAAATATCCTAAAGTAAATAACGAATGGTTTGAATAATTGAATATTATAATAACAATAATACATTATCTTCTTAAGTGAATAAAATAATAAAAGAGGAGTAAAGATAAAAACCGCGCGAACCATCCCGATTATCCGATTCGTACTTAACCACTCCCTAACAACCCTCATAATGCCCGCCTGAAAGAAGCCCCTCAACTCCACTTATTTACTCTTTGACCCCAAAGCTCCTTCACTCTCCTCTGTGTCGCTTCTCAACATTCAACAAAAACATAATAATAATAAAAATTCCCCTTCAATTCCTTGCCCACTCTCACAACAAGCAACATGGCCCGAGGCTCGTCGCAATCCTCCACCTCCTCCGCCACCTCGCGACCCGGCGTCGTGGCTCCCCGAGGCTCAGCCGCCGCCACAGCGGGGATGCGCCGTCGCCGCGTCACTGGATCATCCGGCAGCGGCTCAGGCTCGGTCGGCGGCGCCGGAGCTAGCTCCAACATGCTCCGATTCTACACTGATGATGCTCCCGGGCTGAAGATCTCGCCCACCGTCGTCCTCCTCATGAGCCTCTGCTTTATCGGCTTCGTCACCGCTCTTCACGTCTTCGGGAAGCTCTACCGTTACAAATCCGCTAACTAACCGAGAGAATCACGATTGCTGATGGTAACTTTAGTTTGCTCTGGCTTATTTTATATTGAGATTTTTGTTCTTTTTTTGGTTTTTTTTTCTCTGTAAATGATGGCTACAAATTTGGACTTTGTTGGTTTTGACTAGACGTTGAAGTAGTGTATGAGCCTTTGGTGCTCTAATTGCGTTTAGTTGTTAATCATTGATCTAGTTGTTTTGATTAGATTATTGTTTCTTTTTTTTAAATTTTAATTTTTTGTGTTATAATTAATGCAATGAGGTACCATTATAATTAATGCAATGAGGTACCAATTAGGGGGTATAACGTAAAGATTAGTATATTTACTCTAATAAATTGTGAACCAACAGGAGGGTTTTTTGTTGGATAGTAATGAGTCCGTGTTGCTTCTAAGATTGGGAGTTTTTTACCGGTCAGGAAGTATCTTCTTTTGTTTGTCGGTTTATGTAATGTTTATCCATGAAAATGATATCAAATAAGAACAGTGGTTCGTGTTTAGATTCTGACATGGGGAGTCAAATCGATAATTTCTTTGGAGATGATTTTAGAAAGAAAATTTTGGAACTACTAACTTGTATAACTTCATCTGTCTGTTTTACCTGGGTGTGAGTGATTAACCCTTAGTCTGTGTGCTTTTGCCCTGATTCTGCTGTAGTGCTGGTGTGAGCTGCTTAACTTTGTGGTGAAGTTGCATTAGAATCCAATGAGTATTTGTAGTTGCATTAGAGTCCAACGACTGTTTTGACTCCTATTTTTCATTTTGATAATTTCTTGGTCATGGCACTCATAATTGATGGATTAGAGGGAAACTGTTGTATTGGGAGAGCAGAGCTAATGCCAAAATGTCTTGGTAGCCATATATGTTGGTGCTTGAAATTGTTGTGGGTTACTGTGGACGATGGATGCTTAAACATTGCATCCTTTCCACCTTACGGCAGCAATTGCTCCAATTTTGAGATTCTCATGCTGTAGAATGCATGTCAAGTTTCCAATTGAAGGCGGATAGATATTAAATTGAGAGTAAGTGCAGGCCTTTTCATATTGAACGCCATGTTCCTTTCTCTCTTTCTTGGGAAGAAAGGATAACACTTTGGGGACAAGCCTGTGCACTGATGCAACTGTCCATCATTAGACTGCTCTTTTGGTTTTATATTATAAGGGCTGGAGCCTTTGATGAGCAAGAAGCCAGTGTTGTAATTCTTGTGAGATTCTCATGCGGTAGAATGCATGTCATGTTCCCAATGTAGCTTTACAATAAGTTACAACTTGATTTTGATTCAACAGCAAAGTTTAAGGGCACTGCAGTTAGGAAATTAGTTTTTAAAAGTGCAATTGTATGATTAAAAACTTGAGAAAGTTTTGCAGGTTCTTCGTTTTCAAGTTGAATGCATCAGGTCCAAGTTAAATTTGTTTTGTTTTCAACATCATCCAACCTTGGCCATTTACCATCTCCTTGGGTAAAAGGAAACCTCGAGATCCCATTTCTACCATGTTCTGTATTTTTCACAAATTACATTGTTCCATACACAAGCCTCTCCAGTTGTTTCTCATTATTTCCTAAGAAGGATGATGTGAAATGGCAGATTCTTCATTATTCTAGTGATGAAACTTGTTAGAAACAAGCAGCTGATTGTAGCTGTCCCCCCTGCATTTTTTATCTCGTCTATTATGCTTATATTAGTTGCTTCCACTTGTTTTTACTTCTTTCTGTCATTCTTTCTTCATCGTTTTTTCCTCTTTTGTTTCATACAATTTATCCGCGAAATTTTACGCACCCAAAGTGGTACACCGTTGTGTCGTCATTTTCTTCTCCGTTCATTACAATATGAAGCGTAGCTCTTGTTGGTGCAATTATAAAAGCAATTTTACAGGATACTAATGCTAATAACAGAATGCGAGACTATGATTTTTTTAAGCCATTTATAATTTTTAATGAAATTGTCAAATTGTGTAATTCATAATGGATTCGATCAAATTCTGCTGTCTATCAAATCAAAGTTTGATGCAGATTTTTACCCATTCGTTGAAGAAGTATCAAAAGGATAATGATAAAGTTGGTTAAATTATCTAAAGGCAGAACTGTGCGTTTTCATGATGTGAAAAAAATATAAGAATCAAATGGTTCGTTAGACAGAGACAATTTAACCAAATTTATGATTGTTAATCCACTCACTCAAATTGTCATCCTTAATTATGATTGTTCAAAAGCATTACTCAGTATTTGATTGCTGAGAAACTAAAGTAAGAATTTTTTAATTAAGATTTTTTAAATAAAAATGATTTTTTTTTAATTTTTTAGAATTTTTTTTTAATTTATATTTTATTATTTTTTATAAAAGAAAAATAGAATGCTTTAATTATTATTTTTTTAAAAAACATTTATTTAATTGTAAATAGATATTTTAAAAATAAAATTAATAAAAATAACCGACGCGAAGGATACAGAAATTTGTAAATCCGCCAAAAACAGAAACCGGTAAAATGGTCTACGCTGTCATCGTCATCTTTTTTCACAAAACGCACTCTGCGCTCAACGACTCGTTTTTGGACTTCCCAAAATAGAAAGTGATGAGAAGAGAGAGTAAAACAGAAATGGCGAAAATCGAAGAGAAAGAGAGAGAATCGAGATCAAATTTGTCTCTCTGTCTCTCATTGGTGCAAGATGAGCGTGATCGATATTCTCTTCAGACTCGACGACATTTGCAAGAAATACGACAAGTATGATATCGAGAAACAGCGTGACCTCAATGCTCATGGCGACGACGCCTTCACTCGCTTCTACGCTACCGTCGAATCCGAAATCGACAAAGCTCTCCTTGTCAGAAAGCTCTCCTTTTTTTCCTTCAATTTTTATAACTGTTTGAATATTAATGACAAAATGTCCGATAAAATGAATTTTATGTGGATTATTTTGTTTTAATAGATTTTCAATTTCAAAACTGCTGGGGCCAAAAATTTTTTTGGTGCACTCAACCAATACTCTTGTGTCACAGCAGTTAGTAATGCCAGAATTTGTGGCTCTGGCATTACTCTTTGAATTTGCTTCTACTTAACATGATTGTCGACAAATTCATTTAAGTTTTGCAGAAAGCTGAAACAGCATCAATGGAGACCAACAGGGCGGCTGCGGTTGCAATGAAGGCAGAGGTTCGTCGGACCAAGGCCCGACTGCTGGAGGAAGTTCCTAAGCTGCAAAAAATGGCGCGCAAGAAGGTAATTTTGTTCCATAATTGTATGGTTAGTTATTGTTTCATTTACTACTTTTCTGAACTACACGCCGGTGCTATTTTTAAAATTTCAGATTTGTGAATCCGGGATCAGATTATTTACTACATTTTAGACTTAGAGGTCAAAATTAGATGGTACTATTTGTCAGCATTAATTAGAGAGTGACATTTTCCTTTTATAAGTCTTTGAGGATTCATGATGTTGAGACAATGACGGCACAAGTGATCTAAATGCCATATAATTGGATTCTACTGCATTGTAGTTTAGCTCTCAAGTCGCTTTTTTATGAAGGGTGTTATTCTCTTTTACATAGGTTTGCCTTTTAAATTAGTTAATTGTGTTGGTGTTAGTTCCTAAAAGAAGCTTATCCATTAGTCGGCCTGCAGTTCGGAACTTGATTGGTGTCGGATGAACTGGAGTGCTTTAGCCCAGCTGTTATTGTGTCTGACTATGAACGATTGGTTGCAAATGACAAAAGTTTGCTTTCCGCTATACGAAGTCAAATGAGAAGGTAAAAAAAAATTAATAATGATAAATAACAAACCATAGTAGATAGTATTTATGAAGACTTGAAGAGTCACTAAGAAGTTAACTAGAAAAACTACAAGACTTCCAAGATTAGATGAAAATGACAAAAAGAAGCACACATAGGTTGGGGGATCAAGCATGGGACACCAATGGAACCTTGTTTGTTACTTGAGTTTTCTAGATATCTTTCTTGAGTCTAGTTTATAAATCCGATTTCCATGAGAAATTAAAAATAAAAATAAAAGAAAAACTAACATCCCCAACTTGACATATGGTACTGGAGTTTACTGGGAAAAAGGTCTATCTTGAAAGAGGTAAAAGTGTACAGAGTTGGGAGGAGAGTTGATGAAGTTCTACACTTGCAAATTGGAGAATTATTTTGAATTTTCTATCAATTACAGTTTTTAAGGGGGAAGTTTTGCTACATTATGCTTCTTTAAGCGTATGAATATGCACGTGTTCTTAGGTCATTTGTTTTTTATGCATGTGGGATTGACTTTAGGTAGAAATTTTAAATATCAAGTAGAAATTCCCAAAGTTCTTGCATTGACTAGCACCATCTGTCGAAACAATCCCTCTGGATAAATTATGAAAGTAATGCAGGATTTTCCAGGACTTGGAAGTCATAATACTATTGCTATATTCACAGGTTAAGGGACTTTCTAAGGAAGAACAAGAAACTCGTCACGATATGGTCCTTGGACTATCAGAGAGGATTGAAGCAATACCGGATGGGAACACAAATGCTACTAAAGCAAATGGAGGATGGGCAACTTCAGCATCTAATAAAAATATCAAATTTGACTCAGGTGTTTATCATTGTTCTTTCTTTTTCTTGAATCACAGTTTTTCAATTGAATTTGGATAATTAGGCTTGATTGTTTGGAGACAAACCATCAGATGGGAACATTGGTGATGATTTTTTTCAGCAAAGTGAAGAATCGAGTCAGTTTAGGCAAGAATATGAAATGAGGAAAATGAAACAGGCACGTAACATTCTTAATCAATACAGTACCTTTTATTTTGAAATGTAAACAAATGAGCCAGTTGATTTCATAAGGATACTGCCCAATCCACATACCGATGCGTTCTCATTTGGTTCAATGACATATGCACAGGACCAAGGACTTGATGTTATTTCAGAGGGATTGGATACACTGAAAAATTTGGCACTTGATATGAATGAGGTTGGTTATTTTTCATTTAATTTAGTTCGTGATCCTCTCAGACGAAAGCACATATTGATGATTTATTTGGCATATTCAGGAATTGGATAGGCAAGTTCCGTTAATCGATGAAATTGATACAAAGGTTAGAAGTTTGTTGCTATGCTCATCGTATTTCTTCTCTATCAGACGCACAAACAGAATTAATGATGTGGAAAGAGTCTCACTGCATTCTAATTTGGTGCCTTTTTGCAGGTGGACAAAGCAACTTCTGCCCTGAAAAATAACAATGTGAGACTCAAGGAAACTCTTTTAAAGGTAATTAACCAGAATGGATGGTTTTATTTGAATTTTTTACTATTCAGTGTTCCATGATTAATTGCCCTTTATGCCGAGAGATTGGCTTGGTTCCAACAGATGGCTTTCTTACTTTTATTCCAGGTGAGGTCCAGCAGAAACTTCTGCATTGACATCATTTTGCTTTGTGTAATTTTGGGGATTGCCTCATATTTATACCAGTAAGTTCTTAATCTTCTCCTTTTGTCCACGATTCAATGTTGGTGCTTAGCTTTTGTTGTGTTCTCTCATTGTCTTTAATTTCTCATTTCTTACTTGAACATGGTTATGTGACTAGCATAACATGGCCCATCTTGTATGGGCTAGCAATATCCTAATTGAACTATAGCCATGGCATCAGTAGCTTGAAATATTGTTTACTCCCAAATTTACATTAAGGATTAATTTCGAGTTACCCTTTGAGAAAATGAAAATCTTTAAAATACACCCAAATTATTGTAAACTTCACCTATTTTTATTTAAAAAAGGAAAAAGTGGGGGTGCATTGATGAAATTTTTTTCATCTTCTTAACAAAAATAGTGGGTAAGTTGAAGCTTATACAATAGTTTGAGGGTATTTTTAAGATTGTCATTTTATAAGGGATAATTTGAAATTTATCCTCAAGTTAAATAATTGTTCCATCTTCGTAGACAGATGAGCAGTATAAAGTTTTAATTCAATTTCTTGTTGGGAAATCTTCTTAGGAGTCTCTCTCTCATATGTAAGAAAGCTGAATTTGTCAGTTGTTTTGCAGCCCCATTGAGTTCCCTGTCACTGACTTATTAGTTACAGAAATATTTGCGCTGCATATGTGGCCCATTCCTATGATTCGATGCTGAGATCTTCGTGGTCTTATAGCGTTTGCAAGTTCTTCTCTTCATGTGGTACAAGGGTGCCAAAATTCTCTTTTTAGTACACAATTGTACGTTATAGGAAATTATTGACTTGTGACATTAGCCTCTAATCTTTCTTGTTGCCCTAGTTTAGGCTTTCGCCAGCAACATATTCCTGAATTCTTTGAAAATTGGTGAATGTTGCATCTTGTGTGGAATGAATCCTGAGTCATTGATGTCATGGTGGAGAGATGGCAATCTCTTGTCTCCTGAATTAATTTTCGAAACAGGGCACTCAAGAGGGCAAACCATTCAGGAAGACTAAGTTCTTCCTGCTGTAGTATCAGAAAACTCAACTAGGTTGAAATAATATGTTGTCATATCTCCGGAAAGTACTCACTTTAGAGTATAGATGCTGATTCTCTACTCATAAACTGCGCCCCCCCCACCCCCCCCCCCCTCCCCCCGGCCCAAAAAAAATCTAATGAGACATTTTCTTTTTATTGCAGAGCACTGAATAATTGATTTGAAAGGCTTCTTATTCAGACACCAGCATCAGAATGTTGTTATATTGTTTAATTGTTTGAGGATTTGTCTTGATTTGATTTTCAACATACTCTGCTCTTTACTTGGGACAAAACTGCGGAATAGAAAAGAATACACCCACCCTGAGAGGCCCGGGATTAATTGTGGATTGGCCTCAGGAAGCTGGTTTGAATATGGCTAACTGGATTGACTATTTAATAATCTATTAGTTCATCGTTTCTCCCACACTTAACAAAGTGCTCAGCAATAAAAAAGATCAAAATGTATTATTGTAATATTTTAGAGTTTTTCATTTGTCAACGTTGTTTTATTAACCCTGTATGTTATTGCATAATAGATGCTTCTTAGAGTTTCTTTCCGATTTTATGCATGATCAATGTATGTGTAACCATAAGATTTTTCACATTATAGATGTTGCAAGTTGGGAAGTTCAATAAACAGGTACTTAAATACTCCTTGCTTTTACAGACAATGAATTACAATCTAGATTATTAATATGAACTGCTACAGTCACACTCATGCCCCATACCAGGGTCATAACTTATCTACATTTTATGCTGTACAGTCTGACTATTGGTCCTCACTTAAGGGTTCATTATTGCAAATATTTGCTAGTGAAAGCCAATTCGTTAAGCTCCTGGAAATCAACAAGGGTATCTGAAGGATTATTGTAGATGCCTTCTTGACACTGACTGTAGTAGTCTATACCATGGTTAGGCAGTGCTTTGCTAAATGGAAAATCCAGATCCTTGTTGTCACAAATTGATTGCTTGTTGAATGGAAGGAGGTTCTCACACCAGTTTTCCTCACTAGGCTTCCTCTTCAATGGGTTGAAAAGAGTATGCTTAGAAGAAACAGTTAGTGGGGAATTCACTCCGCTAGGAGCACATTCCGCATAGCCTGGAGTAGAACTTTTGCCATTGTTGCTTCCCTGACAGCTTAGACTTGAAACTGTCTGAATAGGAGGTAGAGCTTGACCGGCAAGTATAGAAGCTAATAGTCTGCAGTCTTTCGTTAGACAATCTCTAATCATGTCATCGTTATGGTTTACATATACAGGGCGAGCCATCTCAGTCCTTGGTGAGTAATTCACCAGTTCTGCCCTTTGAGTGTTGTGAATTTCCCATGCGCTCTTTGGCATGTTGCTCTTATGTCGAACCCGGCACAGTACCCAGTCATCCAACTGTGAGAACAAGTGAAAACGTTTTTTAATGCACTCAATCACGTTATGGTTGACAAAAGTTGGTATGAATGTTAATGTAGGAACTCAAAACAGAGTCGGACAGAATTTAGCACAATTAAATTAATAAATCTTATTCTTCAGCGACTGATTTGAAGTAAGAACTTGTGTTACTTCAATTACTTTAGTGCTTCTAATACTCGTGCCGCACTAGAGGACAATATCTATTCAAAATTAAGGTCCCCTTGTCTGCACAAGAGAATAGAATACTTCAGATATCGTAAAATGGTTCATATCCTAGTGGCTCATAACCCTGTTCCCAAATATTTTGGAATTTTTTTCATTGCATATCAGGATGTCAGAACTCAAAGGAAAATGTGTTGATTTTCATTATAGTTTATTTATTTCTATCCTTTTACTTTCGGTTACTGAGAGTTGGAGACGAAGTACTAAGTTTTAGAAGATTCAAGAGAATGTTTATAGACTCTGGAGGGATTGAGGATAGAATAAAACAGAGAAGAGTATATTGAAAATTATTACTTCTCGAAGCAATGCTTTGCTACATGCTTGGGGTGTCAATATTTTGGAAGCTAAAATCAAAGGTGACTAACTAATTCACGGTTTTTTAGAAGTGAGATTGAGGACATACACAGACAAGTAGATGAGGGCAGTAACATGGTAGATGTATTAGGGTAATATTGCCTGCTAGCCTTGGAGTTTTAGGTAGTGTTGGTTCACAAGCTTTTAGGGTGTATCCCAGTCTCCCCTAAGGCCCTAACGACTAAACTATTATAAGGAAAAAAGCTTCAGTAATTTTGTTGCTTCACTTTCTGAAGTCAACACCTAGGTTCCAAACTTAATTAATCAACTAAAAGGTGTTTTGAGCCTAACTGAGCAAAATCCAAGTGGGTTAGGCTCTCTTTTCATGGAAACAAAAGGTTAATTATCGAATCTCTCAGATGACTCGTAGAGTGAGAGCTGAATGGAAAATTAGTTAATTTCTGATTTGAGTATGAAATTGGGGTGTATAATAACCTAAACAATAACATGCAGTGAAGTTGAACCCTAATGCATATCATTGGGGTCATCTCAAAACCCTAGAGCTCCTCGTACTTTCAAATACAGACGGAAAAAAAGAAGGGGAAAAAAAAAGATGATTGGTAGTCACTGTTATATAGCATATACCAGTGATACCCACTTACTCTCATGGACCCTTTTGACTTTGAGGGCTTAATCCTGGTATCAGCCAGTCTATACTCATTCATCATCCAGTCTGTCTTGGCTCCTCTCGGTGGCCGGCCGGTGTAAAACACTAGAGCTTTCTTGACTCCAAGGTTCTCCGATCCAACAGAACTCAGAATAGGCTTATCAGTTCCAGTGGCTTTCCAGTAACCTGAACCTGCGGCTCGGTTTGGCCTTTCTCCATTCGGGTACTTCCTGTCTCTTGGACTGAAGAAAAACCATTCATCTTCACCAAACAAAGCCTTCTCTGTTCACATACAAAACACGGTAACAGGATTAGTTCATTATCTAAGAAAGAAGTAATTAAGATCAATTAGCACGTTAACTGAAACTTTTGGTGTCAAGACGACGTGAAGAACAGACTTGGTAACTCCCATGGATTATACTTATAAAGATCAACTTCAGCAATCAATGAAGCTGGTAGCGGACGCGAAGTCACTTTGTTTTGCAAGTAATGAACAATGAGCTCTTGATCAGAAGGATGGAACCGGAAACCAGGAGGAAATTGGAAACTTGCGGCTGGGTTATGCTCTCTCTCCATGCTGAGACAGTCAGCTCAGAGGGGCCTTGATTTCTTCGTCCCCAAGGCAATGAAAATCGAAGTGATCGAGATGAGGGAATCAAGAAACGCGATGATATCGATCAAGATCACTTGTAACTATGTGAGAACACTGTTAGGGCATTTACATATATATTGCGCACAACATGACCATGCAGATGTTGACATAATTTAAGATAATTGACAGCAAGCAACCAAATAACCAAATTAAATTTCACGTAAAAAGCTTCCCTTTGGCTTGACTTTGTTGGTTTTGAGTTCGTCTGCGATCCATTCAGACGTATGATTTGTTGATACGTGTTATTAGAAAATGATATTATGTTTTAATTTGAAAATATTACATGTTTTAATTTGAAATTCTAAGTTTGACAGTTGAGTCTCCCGTCCACAATTATACATAGACCCAAGAAAGAATTTGAATCTACGGGACATGGCAATTTGTCTTTTTCATGTATCAGATAGGGGCCGTAACGTGGGTCGGGTGATAAATTACTCTTCACTTCATCTTGGACAGCAAGAGTTCAAGCTTTTATGGAAAATACATTCTTTTCTACATTAATTTATTAAATGGTGGAATGAAGTAATAGTTAATTTTACAAATTATGAAATTGTTTTCTAATACACACCTTATCAAAACTTTTCCAAAATAAAAATATTGAGATTATAACTTGGGATTTACTTCACATCCACAGTAAAACAGATTCGACTGGGGCAAACTGAAGCTTAAGCACTAGCCCCTCAGAAATACAAATGAAGAAAAGATCAGAGATTTGACTGAAGTTTAGCGCAATTCTATGTAAATAAATTTTGGGCCCCCTTAAATTTATGTTATTTTCTTCGGAATGCTAGTTTAATGTTTCTTGTTATACATAACTCCTCATGGAAACAAAAATCCATTATACCATGTTGATAAAAAAGGAATCAGTTGTGAAAATTGTTTTCATATTAGAATTTAGTGCTAAAAATCTCAAATTTTCATCTTAAATAATGTAGTATTCATCAAGTCGATGATAAGATAATATAATTAGTTCACTTATAAAAAAATTATATATTAATTACTTAATAAATAATCATTAATTAAATGAAATTTAGGATGTCTATTATTATTATTTTAAAATTATTCAGACGGGGTTTTAGGTGTGGAATAGTGAAACCTAAAATTTCGGATAAAGCCATCAAATAAGACATACGAAACTTGCAAATATCCCATGGAATCTAGTAATTCAGTAGAAAATGCGACGTAAAATCATGCAAATATACTCTTTCTGGCTCCATTAAAATCCCCATGCAACATAGTATAATCCGGTCCAAGTCCTGTTAAAAAGTATACGTGTCTTTGCTTGTCTGAAAGACAGTAAAGCCAACATGACAACCGGGATTTCACCTCCTTGAAAAGCTTCCCGAGTTTGGACGTCGTTCAGTGTCTTTTTCGTTCACTTTTGCAGTAGAGTTTCATTATTTGTATAATTTTTCCTGCATCAGAATTACTGAAGCGTGATTAGGTGCATGAAATTGCTCATTTTATTGTGTGTGATTTGGCGTATCACGTATGTCAAGTTTTCATTGGCAGAAACTAAGCTGCAGAGCCCCAGCTCCCTAATTGGAGTTTGATATGAATGTGCAGTTGCACAATGTAAGGCGTGCAATTTCAAATGACCTGCCGTCCGGAACTGCTGCCATACATATGCATTTGTAATTAAAAATCCTTTCCGTCCAATTTCCTTTTTAGCTAACTAGTAAATTCCACTTAAATTCAAGTGTTTTGTTAATACTTGTTCCTAATTTTATTGCTTAGGCCCTTACCCAGCGTGGGTTAAAACAATTTTAGCAATAGTATTAGAATCAATGTCTCTAGTTCGGATAGCTCATTTTTACATGGACTTTTATTTTCAGTTACTATGAATTCACATGACCGTAAATATCACCAATGTTTCGCATGAGGGGTTTATGAATGATAAACGATAATAAGTAACATGGGGTATGTGGTTATTTTATTTTATTTTTTCCTTTTATTAAAAAATTTGGATGAAGATGAGAAACTTATCTATTAGACACCACCTTTCTTTCTATTATTACTCGAACTTACGTGACTTTATAGATAAAACACATCGGGAGCAGACCTAGGACTTTTACTTATCCTGAACTAATTTATAAATTTATGGTGTGTGTGTATATATATATATATATATCAACCAATGCGACACTAAAATTTTTAATAACATAGATATAGTTAATAAAAAAATGACAACAACGCAATAAATATGCTTATAACATAGATTATTAAAACTGTATATTTAAAAATTGTTTATGACATTCTTTTTTATTGTGGTGATAGAGAATGTGCTATATTTGAATAATTTGATTTAATGAAAAGAAAAATAATACGTATGACTATAAGGGAAATAAACAATTAGATTACGAAAAAATTATTAATTGTTACTATATCATTTTGTAGCTTCCTATTACTATTGACAATGTTATAATATTGACTTTTTTTTTTTTTTTAATTAGACCAAACCATCACATTTTTTATAATAAGTTAAAGCACTGCTAACATTTTAGCCCCTTAATGATTTCAATTTATTTAATAAATATATAATTTAACATTTTAATTAGACCAAACCATCACATTTTTTATAATAAGTTAAAGCACTGCTAACATTTTAGCCCCTTAATGATTTCAATTTATTTAATAAATATATAATTTAACATTTTAATTAGACCAAATATCTAACTCTAGCTAAAAAAAAAAAAAGGAAGAAAAAAGTGTTGAAATGCGGACATCACTGAAAATAAAATAAAAACTCTGTTCTTAAATTTAAAAAAATTATAAAAATTAAGTGGTATTAATGAAATTTTTTTACTTTTTCACTTTTTTTTTTTTTAATATCGCGTCGGCAAACAAGGTTGTTTTGCCTAAAGCCCGTAAACTGACTAAGAGTCGTCCCTCTTTAATTAAAAATCGATGCATTAGCATATCAATTGAATATATGCATCTACATAAACAAAAGTCCGGCCTAAGCCTAACCCAGCCGTTAGTTCGCCACTAAAACACATTCATGGTCAACTAATAAATTCCCCCATGAAACTTGGCACGTAAAAATTATATAAGGGAAAAAGACAATTAAACCCAAAGTTTGTCTTAATAGACAGCGAAACACACACCGGTTTAGAAATAGATATCGAGCAAACTCCTTTTTGTTGGTGAATTGTCTATTTGCTCATGGAGTTACCAAGATTTCCAAATAAATAGGATTCACGAATAAAAATGATCTGTATGTACCATACAATTTAGATTTGATTGGTCCATCTCAGCAATAAGATCTAGTAATCTGTTCGAGTAAATTTTAAAAATTTAGGTGTCCTGCTAGATTAATATACGTAAAAAGTTTGAACATATTATATACAGTACCTAGTACTCTTCCCATTGAGTCATGTAATGTTGTAAGCAGATCAAAATCATCAGTAGCCATTTGTGTATATCTTAGACCCCCTCCATTTGCATTGGATTAAGAGATATCTTGTACCGCGATCCATTTAACAGTTAGGGAAAAAGTAGGTAATGATGCCATGCATCTTCATCGATGAAAACAAACCGATGTTACCCAGGTGATTTCTTTTCAATTTGTTTGTAAATAGAGAGAGTAGGGTTTAAAATTAAACAACCAGTAGCTTCTGCTCCACGCAGCACTTTTCATGTCACGGGTCCAACCTTGTTTGCATCGATCTAATTGTCTTGTTCTCCTGCTCAACAAGATACGAATCCTATGTGGGGTTTTTGTCTTCTACTTGTCTGTAAATAAAAGCTTTAATATTGCTATTGATCTTTCTCTTGTTATGAACGTGAGCGGGCACGGCTGAAAAGGTTTTAAATATTGTTAGCTAATAGAATCAATTTCATCGCGATCGAGAGATAGAACTAATATGTTGTTACAATTCAAATTTTTTATAGACTATGCATAAGATCTTGAAACGGTCAATATCTTAGAGTTTTGCTTCTTATAATCATGATAGAATAAAAGCTTATACTTTTCTTAAGAAAACATTCAAACAGAGAATGACATCTTGTCCTGTAGCAAATTAGATATTACGATTTTTTGCGTTTTAGTAGATTTTTTTCTTTTTTTCGCTTTAAATCGATAACATAAGAAGCACACATCAAATTTTTATTCAATATGAATCTGTATATTACAAAAGGTTAATTAGGCTTACCTTTTAATAATATATTTTTCCATTTAACGCTAGAAATGTAACAAGGTATTAAAAAAATAAATGACCCGTTTAACGTTTTCCAATGGGGACAATGATATATATTTCATATCTCAAAAATAGGGCACTGTAGCTTTGTCCTCTTTAAATATAATAAAAATGTATGATACGAACACTAAAGTTTATAAGAAAAAATTAAATAAAAAAAAAATTAGATAGCAAATAGAATTAATTCGAAGAAACACAAACCATCAAATAAGCATTGGTTATTCGAGAAACTAACAAACTACTAAATACAATTTTTATGTTGCCAAAATAATAAACCCCCAAATACAACTTTTATGTTGCCAAAATAATAAACTCATTATACTTTTTATTGAACAACATCAAGTTTTATATAATAAAGCTTATTTAGGATTGCAACCTAAAAATTAGTAACACTAAACATATTCTCACATAATATATACTCCACTGCTTACATGTAGTTCCACGAAATAAGTGCAACTACTTTTGACTAGTTCAAAATTAACTAATACAATAAAATTTAATAAATAAAATAAATACTTTTAATTATTTTAAGAGTTTGTATCAATGTATGGAAAACCATATCAAAAATCGTTCGGAGGAAACCATGCATGACAAAAATTTCAAAAGTAATTTTTACATCAAGATTGTCACAGTAAAATCTTAAAGCTCTATACAAATCTTATTGCAGCTCACAATTTGATATTTGCTGACGTGAAGTCTCATGATTAACATACTAGAAGTGAGATACAGAGTCAAAATCTAAAAACTGCTTAAATTGTTTCCTAACGCCTGCACAATCCCAGAAACGACACCTTACAGCGCAGCCACGAAACGGAGGCTACAAAATGGCTAAGGCAACATCAAAACATAAAGAAGCCAAGGAAAATTGTATCCTCTTTGTTTCGTATGAGTTCAATTTTGTTCCCCACCTTAGTGTCTGTACATCCTGTGTCTGATATACATTATGCGTGTGAAAACTCACGATAGCTATTCATACGCTCATGCTTGTTAAGAACACACCAGAAGAGTACAAATAATTCAATTAGACACATGCATGCGACCATTATTTTTCTCCTGCTACCACGCCGTGTTACCACGCAATGGCACATCAATAATGCAACATATCATGTCCCTCGCTATACGTTCCCTCAATTATCATTGTAGTTGAACTTTAAATTCTGTCCACAAGAGTATGCTTCTCACAATTCCTACAAGAAAAGTTGCTCCGTGCCCTAGAGAAAACAACAAAAAATCTTTGTCAGGTCATGTGTTCATGATTTGGTATGTACCAAATAGACATTGCATGTGACACTTCTTTAATTATGAAGTCAAGTTTCTCTCATCAGACATATGTAGCAAATACATTCAAATGCTTTTGTATCGATCTTACACAACTCAAAAAGAGAATCATTGAATTACCTTTTGAGATTTAAAAATTTTAGGTGCTGTTTGAAATTGAGATTGAAATGTTGTATATTTTAAGCTATAGTTATTGTAGAAAAAAAATTATAACTATGAAACAAAAATTAATAATATGTAGTAAATATAAATTTTAAGTAATGCTTTTGACAAAATTATTAAACATATAATAGATCTTCTATTATACAAGTGAAAAATCATATCAATATAACTTTTAAGCTATAGCAGTTAGTGTATACCAAACACTTTAGTTCTGTAACTTAAAAGCTACAGTTGTCAAATTTCAATTCTAAACACACCCTTAAAATTTCAAATCCAAGCATGTCAAGCAAAGAAATCAAATCTTAGAACATCTCCAAAAGACTTTTCAAATAAGATTTTATCATTTATTTGAAGAGCCATATCAACATTTAAAGTTCCAAAAGACACTCTAATTAAAATTCTTCAAATTAAAAATGATTATCTCTCTTCAAATTTGGAGAGTTACTTTCTCACTCTTCAATTTATATTTTATTACTTTTTGTTGGAGAAAAAGAAAAAAATGCTTTAATTACTGTTGACTTTTCTTTTAAAATAATAGTTATTTGATTAAAATAATATTAACTCATTTCTATTTGAAGAGTCTTTTGGAGAATAATATCTCTTTTCACTCTTCTATTTGCCACATAGACAAATAAATAAATATTTGAAGAATAAAATTTATAGAGTCTTTTGAAGATGCTCTTATCAACTCCATTGAAAAGGGTTATAAAATTCTTTCACCGGCCCGAGGGTATTAGGTTTTCAAACACATGGGACTCTTTGTTGTGTGTAGTTTCGGGGACCGAGGACAGAGTAAGAGAAAGCATCCATATCTTTTGAGAGGAAGATCCAAATGCCTAAAGCCAAAAGTAGTTGAATAGAAATTTGTGAAGGATTTTACGGTGGTTGACTGCAATATAATGAAGGATTTTATCAGATATGTATAATATGGAGGACCAATCAATCCCATGCCAGCTAAGCTCTTCCCTTCCCTCATTTCGTGCAAAGATTAATGATTTTTGGTTTCAAGAACATAACTGTAGAATACAATGAGCAATGGTCGTTTTCTAGTTATTGTAATAAAATAATGCGATACCATACAAAAGAACCCCTATCTGTTATATATATACATACACAAATACCTAACCCATGACAGAAATTCCCGACATGATACCGAATGATTTTAAGCTTATTACCCTATAATTGAATCCAAGACAATGACTAAGCTTAAAATATTACAAAAGGTAAATGACATAAACCTAAAAGAATTAAAATCCACATGTTTTTTAATGTTAAAATTTCTACACAAAATAGTCATACGCTAACAACCGCATCACCTCAAACCACATGATCCAGCATGTAAATCCCATCCATTGTTTGCATCCCAAATAAGAAAAATGAAAATTTATAAATACGAGAAGGGGGGAGGAAACAGACCAGCTTCAAAGAAAATTCAGAATAATGAATCTTCCTGAATGATGAGCAAAAAAGAATCTCAGATTCCATAAAACAAACCCGACAATGAAAATTAGTAATTGTACCAATAACTATAAAAGATATTAACAATTTTAAGATATTATCATATTAAGAAGCCTTGATCTACACATTTGACCAAATAATCTCATATTATTTATTGAATTAGTCTTTCGCCCCTCCAAAGCAAAGCAATTAGACCATAATATCCCATATGCTAGCTATTTATGTGCAAACACCCACACACACCATACAAAACCAAGCCAAACCAACCCAGACATCAATTCAAAAAATTCAGGCATTTGTCAATATAATAGCTGAGAATTTACCCCACAGAACAAGGGGGGGAGGGGGGGGGGGGTGTTAGTAGTTGATCTTGCATATACAACACTAGATAGCAACAGGATGCTGTCTCACACCGGGAGGCCAAAATGTAGCACCAGATAATGAAGCTCAAAGGCACATCAGGAAAATTTAGCCAAATGTGACATCATCTTCTAGAACTGATGAATTGTACATGTTTACATGGTTTCCAGTGGCTCTCCCACGCTCGTTGTTATATCTTCCTTGTATATTTTTTTTCCCCCTTGTACTGTATATCATCTTCCACAGATCTCCAAGCCTCTGCAGCTAAACACAAGAATTAATGAGGGGATAAGGTTTTTAAGGTAAGGGAGAGTAACACCTTTCCCATAAAAACATTATTCTACCTGTTCTTTCATCTCCAGTGACTTGAGAAAATATTTTGTCTTGAGCTTCAATATCCCCTGCTATCTCTGGATAAGGCAATCTAATACTGCAGCCATACTGAAGCTGAAATTTTCCATTTCACTAGCAACATTCTTATATTCCGTCTAACACTTTCACTTCACTGACATTTGTAAGTCGCCTGATTTTCCATCATGGTAGTTATGACCACTTCTAAGCATGCGACTCTAATCAGTTGACTACAGATGAGAAATTTGCAAATCAATTAGTACAAATTAAGACTACAAAAGAAAAATTATCTAGAATTATAAAAGACAAGCATCTTATACTATGTTAACAAGTCCCCAATATATCCCTCTTGTTTTGATTCCAGTACCATCATAAAGGCGTGATAAATTAAGGGACCTAAGTTAGTATCCAGAGCTGATGTTCCCAGGAAAATGTTTATTCTAATAACATTATCTCTTTGATACAATGAATGGGCTAATTCAAAATAAACTAAGGAAGCTAAAGCACCTATCAGGTAATCTATCCGTTCAAACCAAATGATTTCAAGATACAGATAGAATCAAATTTCTGATTTCAGACCAACATATACAACTAACTAAAAAGACAATCTCCAATCTAACCATAGAGATGGAATCGACATACTGAGTTACAACGTAACGGAAATGTTAAAACAAAATATAGTAGTCAGCTACTCAACAACTTACCTTCATTCATTTAACTCTCCATCATCAAATGAGGTCAATCTTTGCAAAAGGCTCCAATCAAACAGTTGTGGTGTCGAGTATGAGCCTACTTTAATTTTTGAGAATCCCATGGAATTAATGCATCAAAATTTCTGCATATAACAATCATTTATACAACAATTGAGGTCTAAAAAAGATAAATCAATAAATTAGGAAACTGAAAATACAAAATTTAGAGCTTGCATTATATGTATTCATCAAACAAAGAGATACGAAGCTAAATAAACAAAAACTACAAGTTATATATATTACTTGGCGGAGATTTAAGTAGTTCCAAAAGTGCGAAACACGCAAAACAGAGAACGGGGCTTGTAATTCTAAAGATCAGGTTATACTTTCACCTAGAATAAGACAAATCAGCCGTCGTTTGAGATTGACGAACCCTCAATTGCAATCCGAGGATTGTATTTTGATTAATTTGTTTAGGGTTAGGGTTTGGGTTTGGAGTTACCGACATTTTTGGGGAAAATTTTGGCGCTTATTAGGTCTTGTTTTGGGAGACCAGAGCTGCGGATCTTACAATGGAAAGTTTTGGGCTTTGGTTAGGATTTTTCATTTTTCTGAGAAAATGACAAAAGAGTTCCAATGTAGAAATATTTCTTTAGTGAAAGGAAAGCAAAAGGTTGAAAACAACTTTTTTAAGGAAATTGGTGAATTTATAGCGGCGACATATTAATTGAGGGCAGCCACTATGTTACATCTTGCGTAAGTAACAGCTTGCCTGCATGGATCGTTGGATCTGGGAATCTGAAATCCAATGGATAATATTGAATTTAACGAAAAATAAATTACAGGTTGCATTAGCCCAAGTTTATTTCAAACAAAAAGGTTGGCAACCAGAGGCAACATTTAAAAAAAAAAAAAATAGAAAAACAGCTGATGAAATCGCTGCAAACCAAATTAAAAATTCAAAGTATAGATTATAGATCTTATTTCCATCTTAAATCTATTTGTTTTTCATGGCGTCTCAATGTCTATATTAATTTATAATTTGGATCTATATTAGTGTTAATGCTTCCCTAAATATTTAAGAAAATTTTCTTTCCATTGATTAAATATTTTTTTCCAATATCTTGTGTATGTAGCATGTGAAAAGAGGGAAAATAGTAGGGATAATAATGGAAGAAGATAGAGATATCGATTTTCAAATTTAATATTGATGCTATACTTATGTTCCTATTCCCTCACCATTCCTATCATAATTACTTGAGACAAGGGATGGGCCAAGGGTATTCTGATTAATTGACAATTTTAAAAGGAAAAATGTGCTGCAAATGAGAAGAAATGACAAAGAAAAATTAAATATATTTAAGTGATTTAGGGATCAACGAATTATGGTTAAAGTGAACTTAAACAAACTCATTAATAGTGAAGAGAAGAAAGTAGAGTCCGAAAATAAAGATGATGATGTATAAGATAAAAATTATATTAATTCAGCTTTTTTTCTTATTTGTAAGCATTATTTTGCTCTTTCTTCTAAATAAATTATCCAAAGTTCATGGTTAATGATACATTTCAAAGTTTTAATTTCTATTTAAAACTTTGTTTGATATAGCTTTTCATAAAGTTTAGGGACAAGTAGAGTTTTTAAGAAAAAAATTTAATTAGGGCTATCAATGATAAATTTTATTAAAATTTTTAAAAGTACTTTAATAAATAGCTATTAAAGTTATATATATTATTAAAAAAATGAACTAAGATTGTATAAAAAATCAAGAGTATTTTAGAAAATTGAATTTTTTTTTTGAAAAATACTCGTTAAGAGGTTTAAAATTTGTCAAAATACAACAATGTAACACAAAATTTTTTAATAAGTTTTTTGAATTAGTTAAGTACTTTTTAAAAAAAAATAAATATTTTTTCGTTAAGTAAATAATATTAAACATGTACTAAAGTGTTAGGGCCAGAAGTTGTATAAATAAAACCATGAAATTATATGTTGTTAGATGGATATTTTTCAAATTTGCTTTATTTTTTTCCTGTTTTTTAACGGAAAAAATTGAAATGATGGCTACAACTTAAATTAAGAATGGAGTGATCGGAGAATACTGAAACTCATTTAATTTGGATCGTGCATTGAGGTGGGGAAGGGGAAAAAAAATAAAATTTGAAATTGTTGTGAGGAATCGACTTTCACAACTGGATTACAACCGTTTAGTTAAATAATTTTATATGCTTGTTTAACCGCCACGTGGTGCTGTTTTATGGGTCAAATAGTTATGTCATTGCTGTTACTTACAGCTACTGTAACAAAACTGGACCCTTAATTGAGATATATAAGTGTATCGCCGCTTAGGACAGACTGAGTGGCGGGCTCCCTTGCTTGCCCAGCACTCAAGCCAAAATATTATGCCTCTCCTATTGTTCAGGGCCTGCATAAGCGAATAAGACGATGGACTAGATCGATTAGGACTTTATCAAAATATTAAGCCCCTCCCATTACTAATAAGACCATTTTATTTACGGATATATATTTTTATACTATTTTTATTTTGTTATATGTATATCTAATTATCATAAAATTTTAACATATTTTTTATACTACTTTTATTTCTACACTTATATCAATGAACCACTATGATACTAAGAATTTAAATAAAATAATTATTTTATCTTTAAATAAATTAAAAATTATTTTATCATATAAAATTTTTAAAAAATATAATTACCATTTAATTAATTGATAAATTTTTATTGATTTTAAAATCCTTTTGACCTTAAAAAAAAGGTGTAATACTCATCTCAAATATTTTTCTTTTTTTGTTTTTCTAATCAATCATACAATCACAATTATCGAACAATTTTTATTGCTTAAGTTAATCACCAAAATGATAATAGTCTAAACCAACTTTGAATAATAACAAAATTATGGATATAAAAACTATCATTTAAAAATTATAATTATAGAAATCAATATGTTGGATTTTGAGATTTATTTTTTTAAAATTCAGAGGTATTCTTGTGATTATTATTTTTTTGTTTTTAAAAATTTTTTGGGATAAAATGATCTTTAATTCATTTAGGGGTAAAATGATCATTTTATTTAAATTCTTAATGTCAAATTAGTTGATAGATAAAAGTTTAGAAACAAAAGTAGTACAAAGAATATATCAAAATTTTGTGATAATTACATGTACATATGACAAAACAGACGTGGTGCAGAGATAATTTCCCTTTCATTTATCAAAAAGTAGGGGTGGGCATCAGTTCATTCAATTTGGTTTTGGGAAAAACTTTTGGTTTCGGTTTAGGGGTCTTAAATTCAAAAAATCTGTTTGGTTTTTAAGGTAAATAAAATCCGAACTGGATCTTATAATTCGGTTCGATATCAATTTTTTGGTTCGGTTTTAATTTTTCGATAACGTTCCGGATTAATAAATAGGTTTTTCAATTCACCCTAACTTACACACAAGGACAATGCAATGTATAATCAACAAAAATAAAAAATTTTAAAAATTTGTATTCGCAAAAAAAAAATTGCAAGGGTTTTGGACTAAAATGAATAATTTTCAGAATCATCATCACTGTTTTTAATATCAAAACGTTTGGCCCAAAACATAAATAAAATAAAATAACTTTTTGTGTCATAATATAATTTACCAAAACATAGGGATCGAAAAGATATCTTACCTGTTGACTTTCGGTCAAGGTCAAGGACTCTTTTGAAAAGTTTGTAAAAAATATTAGGCCATAACAAAATTTTTATATGCAAACACTTCCTAAAAATTGGTTCATATTATAATTTTATAAAGGATAGGAACCAATGATATTATTGGTTCAGTTGGGGTTTTTTTTTAACTTTTGATTTGAAAAGTATTTTAACTTTAAAAAAGCAAATCGAAATCGAAAAAATCGAACAAAATCAAATTTTTTCAGTTTCGATTCAGTTTTGCCCACCCCTATAAAAAAGGGCCTTCATTTTTCATATTTATTTACAAAAAAAAAATTGATACATAAAATTCTAAAAAAAGCACCTTGCATCATGAAAAAACACAAAAGAAAAGCATAAAATATGTTTTAATAAAATTTATTGTTATTATTAAAGATATCATTTATATTTGTTCACCTAAGGCCTCGGTTTTCTTAAAGCCAGCCTTGGGTGGGTTGTTGTGAGAGTAACAATTTGAGTCCGTAATGGAGACTCAATATTTCCCCCTCTGATTATATAATTGGATGAAGATAGATTTCTCTTGTTGGTGGAGAAGATACTCTTATAATATTAATAAGGGTAGAAATTTGGGTTTTCTTTCATGAATTTGATCTACGATAATCTAATAGATATCTGTTTATAAATATCAATAGGTGTTTGATTATAATAATACAAATTAGTTTTAAAAAAATTGTGCATCACTCTATTTATAAAAAAAACTGTTAATTTTGAATTATCCTCCTCAAGAAGTGACTATTTTTAAATTATCTCCCTATTTTTTAAAACCTCAATTTACCCTCATTTTTGTTAAGAAAAATAAAAGGCATCAATCTACCCCTATTTTTCTCTTATCTTTTGAACAAAAAATAAGATAACTTGAGGTTTTAAAAAATTTAGGGCGTTTGAAAATAGTTAAATCCCAATGGAGATAATATGAAATTAATCTCTATACAAAAAGATACACACATTCAATTCATGATTTAATTGAATAATAGACAATTTCATGTATGTATGGAAAGGTTTCTTTTCAGTTAACTTCACTTAACAAAATTTTTCCAACAGATTTGCATTTATGATCATGTATGATTATTAATTGATAACCACAAAGTATCAAAGCCTTGCATTTTGTGAATGAGAAACTCAAATAACGGGGACCTGCTTTTTTTTTTTTTTTTTTTTGAGACCCATATACACCGAGATTTGCACAGATTTACAAATGCTTATTAAAAGACACTATAATCGATATTTACAATCGACATATATTCGACTTATATTATTACATTCAATTACATGAAGTACGCCAGACAAACGACCTCACAGAGGAGGACACTCTTTACTCCACTCACATTTTGTGAGAGGAATTATAACATTTAAATTTCAACGCCATGCGCTGCTTTCACAAACACCCATCACGCCGCCCGCGCTTCAACCATGAACCATGCCATGCCCTAACGGCGGCGCTAGAGGAGTACTAAAGCTCAAACCTATATATCTATCATTACATGCACGCGTGTTACCAAGGTGTAATAAGTAACATGCAAGAATTTACCGAGAAAATCAACACAACAAATCCAAGATTCTCCAATTCTTCGCCAGTCAGTCAGCCAGCCAGCAGGGGTTACTGCTTACATTATTACTGCCTTACTGGGGAACGAATTTCTAGAGAAATGTGACCGAGCGAGTGTTGTCTCGTGAGCATATATAGCCAAAGCCAAACCAAAAACTGATTGGACAATAAACAAAAGCAGTCATCTCTTGTCTTTTGTATCATACAAAAAACTTTACCATCAAACATCACTCACTGCCTGTCTTTTCTTGTGGGTCCTCATCCACTCACCTCTCACGGACGGCTGCCCCCCTTCCTCCAATCTTTTCTTTTTTCTCTTTTCCTTTCTTTCTCTCTCATTCCTTCATGATTTCACATATAGTAGTCCTAAATTCAATTATAGCATAATCATTTTTCACCTCTCCAATGGCTGGCTGTAAAGGTAATTCACTTTTCTTTATAACCTTTTTCCAGATCATCAACTTTGATATATATATGCATATGCTTGCAACATTGTGTACGCACATAACATTGTACGTACCATTCTATAGCTAGCTACTCCATTTGTCTTATTATATGTATCATACTATATGTCTAAGTATACATTCCTCTACCACACACACACACACACACATAAATATATTATATTTATATAATAATATAGACGGTGGTCCAGGTGAGTCTATGGCTGACTGACTTCGAGAGAAGCCGTGTAAGATAAGGAGAGAGTGAGAGATAGAGAGGGAGAATATTCTCTCTAGGTTGCTTTCTTTTTGGTGTTTTCTTCTGAGTTTCAAAGCAAACTGATGAAGAAATATATTTATTTTTTTTGGTTGGACAACAAGAGTCTAATTTCTTGAACTAGAACAAAGTTTTGATTTAGATTCGTTTGTTCTAGGTAGCAAGAGCAAAATTTGAGAGAATTATTTCTTTTGGACTGTTTTTCTTTATAAGCTCTCTCTGTGTTGTTTTTTATTTGTTTTGGTAGCTACTGCTGCTACTACTGCTTTCAGTTTATTGTTTAGCTCTTCTTGTTTTAGATATATAGCTTGGGACAAAACCATCCATTACTTTTGAGTTCCACTTACGAAATGATGTCTCAAGATCAAGGACTCTCAGTTCCCTCCACTCTTAAAGGGTTTGTTCAGGAACCAAATTCAAACCCTAACCCTAACCCTAGTTCAAATCAACTGAAGAGGAAGAGAAATTTGCCAGGAACACCAGGTAACAATTACTATCTTGATATCCCATCTCCTGATCCGTATACTTTGGTTGATGGGTTCTGTGTTTCAAGCAGATCCAGATGCAGAAGTGATAGCTTTATCTCCAAAATCTCTCATGGCCACAAACCGATTCCTATGTGAAATTTGTAACAAAGGTTTCCAAAGAGACCAGAACTTGCAGCTTCACAGAAGAGGCCACAATCTGCCATGGAAGCTGAAGCAAAGAACAAACAAAGAAGTAAGAAAGAAGGTGTATATTTGCCCAGAAAAAAGCTGCGTGCATCACGATCCATCAAGAGCCCTAGGTGACCTCACTGGAATAAAGAAGCACTTCAGCAGAAAACATGGGGAAAAGAAATGGAAGTGTGAGAAATGTTCAAAGAAATATGCAGTTCAATCAGATTGGAAAGCTCATAGTAAGATTTGCGGCACTCGAGAGTATAGATGTGACTGTGGCACTCTCTTTTCCAGGTAATTAATGTCATCCCAAATAAACAAACATCTCTAGCTAGTTCAAGAATCTTTATTTATTGCTTCAAATGATTAGTTTGGTGTGTGATGAATTTAATGCTCGCATGAACGAAGGAAATGGAATTTTTTCTTTTTTTGGTTGGTTATCAAACAGGAAGGACAGCTTTATCACACACAGGGCCTTTTGTGACGCTTTAGCTGAAGAAAGTGCAAGGTTCACTACAATTTCATCCACCAACCCTCAAGCTGCCGCTGCAATCCCCCAATTTTCCTCAGTCTTTAGGCAGCAGCAACAATCGGCTCCTGGATCCGAGTTTGCGGGTAATAATGTTATTGCAGATGGGCAGAAGCCGAGATTACCGCTGTGGCTAGACCAAGCCAATAATTCAAATGCCATGTTAACACCAATTGGCTCATCGTCAACGGGCTTGCCTGAATTGTCACAAATGGTGGCACCAATGAATATGTTTGGATCTTTGTCGCAAATGCAATGGTTTTCAGGTGGTGCCAATCTTTCAATGCCGTCGTCATCATCATTGCCACGGGGAATACCAAAAGAGGAAGAAGAAAACAAAGCTTATAATTTGTCCGAGTCCATGACTTCTTTGTATCCTAGTAACCAGAGCGGCCAGCAGCAGCAACAACAACAACAACAACAACAAGGACCAGCTCACATGTCAGCTACTGCCCTCTTGCAAAAAGCAGCACAAATGGGTTCTACGAGAAGCAATGCGAATAACAGTACTGGGTTTGGGCTAATGAGCACTTCATTCAACTCGTTCAACCAAACAGACAAGAACGAATTGCACAAGTTTTTCAAGCAACCAAATCAGCAAGTTGCTGATAACGATCAGAACTTGAATGAATTAATTATGAATTCATTTTCTTGTCCAACCAATATGGGAGCCGTAGCGGGGTCATCAAACGCAAGTTTGTTAATGGTCAACGCAAAGAATTCAACCAATGAAGCTGAGAGAAGGCTTACAAGAGATTTTCTTGGCGTTGGAGTGGAATCGAGCAGGCCACTTTCTCAACAAGAGCTAGCAAAGTTCATGAATTTGAGCAGCCAGTACAGTGGAAACCCACATCATCGAAGCTAGGTATTTTAAAAGGTATAGCATATTTAGGACAATGATGAAGGCTTTTTAGAGCCGAGTTGCACTCAAGAGGAAGCGAAAGCACCAAAGCGAGTCAACTCAGCAAAGAGAGAAGAGTGAGTGAGTGAGTAGGGGCAAGTCAAGTGGGGCCCTATTATGCATGTAGTTGTAATATTTTTACCTTTTCTTCTTTCTTTATTATTATAACGTCGTTGATCGAACCAAGATCGATCGTGTTGAAACACATGGTCGTGACCACTTGTTGTCTTGTTCTTTTCTCTAATTCTTAGTCCTTAGATTTGCCTTTTCAAATTTTCTCACTGATTGTACTGTTGCAGCTGTGACCAATTTTGGTTGTGGGATTTGAAGATTCAAATAAAAGGCATTTGAGGATTGAGGATCTAGATATGTAGGGCCTGCAGCTTCGGTTCAAACTAACGTGTTCTTCCTCTTAAAGGCTGAACAATATGAAGTGGGTCACGATAATCTTGCCCATATTATCCTTTATATTGTCTTATAATTATTATGAATATAGGAAAAGAATGGGAATTTTCAGATCTCAAAAGATTCTATAGTTGGTGTTATATTTAACTAATATAATGTATGTTAATTTATTTTAAAAAACCACTATTTAATTGATAGTTATACTTAATTGAATTATATTTGGTATGCATGTATTGATTAGATATGATATCGCTAATGTATTCTGAAATTTTTCTGTGTATATACACAAAACATTTCTATGTTTTAAGTGTTAGTTAAACTCACATGTTTCTATAAGATATCATGATCAGGGACTTTATGCAGTATTATAACAAAAATTTATATACAAGTTGGCCTAGACTAAAAATTTTAGACAATCTTTTAGGGCATGAACTCACCATATCAAGTGATGGGCCTAAATTTTGAAGGCATTTGATGCTTGAATTATAATATATCGGGACTTGAATGAATCTCTTACCATGACTTAAAATTGATGCAGAAGAAGTTTCGTTTTTTTTTTTTTTTTTTGGATTGGATAAACGCTGAAAGCTCGAATATGTGTGCGTGAGTGATAGATGCAAAATTTGGTCCAAATTTGCACCGCATTAATCGACCACAAAAAGCGCGTTAAGCGTTCATTTTCATTGCCACCATACCAAACAGCTATTAGCAACCCGTTTAATTATATATTTTTTTTCCTTCCCCTTGTTGAAATTTTTTTGTTGGATGATGTTAAATTATTCACGCCTTATTTGACTCCAGTCTTGACATCCAAACTGTTGTACTTGTGGTTCCTACAATTTATTAATTTCCGCAACTCTTTCAATAATTGGGACAGAACACATTATTTTCAACCTAAAAAAATCAATTTTCCCATTACTAGTGCAGAAGCTCCTTGTAGTGAACCAAATAAGTCGAAGAAAAGAGTGACATAGTGTTGAAAAATTTGTCTTTAATGCTATTGTTGGCAATTGTCATGTCAAGTTCTGGTGATCAATAAGCCTACCATTACCATGTGCTCACTTTGTATGAACCAATTTATGTCTCAATCGTAGCTTATTGCCGTCCTCTGTCTCGATCTCTTGCGATCTAAATGATCTTAAATTTGGGTCCATTTGTTCACTGAAGGATTAATTTAAAATTGATTTTATTTCTATTAGTTGATTGTTATTTTTACTCATTAACTTAATTACTTAAACTTTTGAGTTAAACAATATCTCTAGGTAGTTTATACTTCAAATTCTACCTATTTTCTCTTTCTTGCAAACACCCATCACTGTCAAGAGAAATATTCCTGATTGACTTATATATAGGCCTCATAAGTGCCTGTTTGTGCTAGCTTAATTAAAATTATTTTTTGCTTTTAGAATTAAAAAAAACAGTCTTTTGAGACTATTTGAGTATCAAACCAAAAGTTATTTTTTTAATCTAAAAGATCTTTTGAGAGAAGTCAAGATTTCTAACTTATCACAAAAGACCTTTTGAAAAGTTATTTCTCATTTATTATACTTTTCATAATTCCTAAACTAACCTTAAATTAACAAAGGAACAAAAATATATTACATCCATATCTAAATCCTTAAATCTTATTTCTTACGTATTTTTCTTGTTTTGCCTCTTCATAGTTCAACCAAAAAAAAAAAAAAAAACAATAGAAGGAGCACAATCACCACACCAATCTTCTTTCAAGTAAGAAGAGCACAATCACCACACCAATCTTCTTTCAAGTAAGAATTTTTTTTTTTTTTTGTAATCTCATGCTTTGATTTGCATCTTATTTTTTAATGTGTGTATATCTCATGCTTTAATTATACGGAATTATACGGAAATATTTCAGATGATGAAGAACCATCAACTAACATTAATATTGATGAAAATGAAGTAAGTGAAATGGGAGTGGTTCGTGAAAATATTGCTAGGGAACTTATATTTAGACAAACTTAATCTAGTTATTTTTGTTCTTTTTTTTTTTTTTTAAGAAAAATGGTACTTTAATTTGTAAAAGTTTAATTAGATTGATCAAATAATTATTTTGTCTGTCATTGATTTTTAAATTTGATAAATATTTATTAGATTCAAATATTTAAAGGTATTAGTGATTTTATAATGATTAAAATATCTTTTTTAGATGGTCATCCAAACACTTCAAAAAGAGCTTTGAATATTTCTTAAGGATATCAGATACGAATGCAACGAGTTTCTTATTCATTAACACACAGGCAGTGGTTGCTAAAGAGAGGGAATGGCATAAAATTAAGAAACTAATTAAGGAGATTAATTATAGGAAATTGCAAGAATTTAATTTATTAATTAGCTTTATTATTTAGCCGATTGCCAACATTAGAATCACGTCATGATTACCAATTGAATCATTGACAATAGAAAGTTTTGTAGAACGTACGCTTTCATATGCAGTACATATTTATCATCATGAGAGCAAATGTAGATATTGCTTCAAGAAAAAGCACTGTTTTAAAAGCACTTTCAACTATTTTCTAAAGCATTTTGCACCCAATCATTTTCACTTTTATCTTCTTTTCATGATGTTGGCTCTCCTTGCGGTTCTTGAGAAAGCTTAGGCTTTTTAATTCAATGACAAAGGGTTTCTTCATTTGGATCATACAGTGACTTGGTATAAAACCTTTCCTGGTGGAGGAAAAGTAAAAGCGATCAATTTAGTCTAGCAGTTAGTATTAATTAATTAAGGAGCCATTAATGGTAAAATCGTGTAGATTTGCAGGGAGAATTATGAACTTAGTTTTCATGGAGGAGAAAGAAAGTTAAGGACGATCAGTAATTTGCAAGTTGATTGAATTAAAGCTTCTTTTTCATTGGTTTGTTCGAAGAAAATTTTCAACAAAACTATCATTCGAAGTGAAACTACATTCAACAACCCAGCACTATTTCGTGGATGTGATCCCATAATCTTTCATGCATCACCTTTTGAAAATGGATATTGACCCTTCAGCAACTTTTAACTATTAAGATCAAATCAATTACTTGAACCACATGTTTAATTATATAATTATACATATGATATACACACTGATAGCCAATTGCCGGTGCCCTTGGACCCCAGATGGCAATAATTATCATGTACGGGGCCGGCCTTTTTTTTTTTTTTTTTGGGTTTGGTGGGGCGACTGGGAAGAGTGCAAAGTTGATTATCGAATGAGTTCGAAACGATACTTATATATATATATATATATATATATATAAAGATGAACGACAAGTTGTCTGTAGACTCCGGATGTGAACGACTTGTTGTTCTGGCAAAACCCTTTTTTATTCTTTTTTTTTTTTTTTCCTACCTTTTCATACGTACTGACCAAACCGTCTATATGCTCTAAAATTATGAAGTATGAACCGCTCTCATCTCATCTTAGGCACAAAAGCATTCTTGATTGTAGATGGGTTCTCAAGTTCTTACTTGATGGGTAATTACAAGTCAATAATATCGTCACTAAGAATTAATGTGAGATACAAATTAAAAAACGTAGCTTGTTGAATTAAATTATCATATAGAAATTTTCTAATGAGTGTTTCTTTCTTTGCTAAAGTGTATTTTTATAAACTATTTCACAACTGTATGAAAATTCTTTCACGATCATATGAAAATCTGTTTAGCACTTTAATAAAATACAGAAATACTCATTAGAAGAGTACTCATTATAATGTCATAAATAAAATATAAATTTTCTAAATTTATAAGGAAAAAAATTTTATATGGGATGTGAAAACTTATTTAGTACTTTTTAATAAAGTTTAGAAATTCTCATTAGAAAAGTACCCCTTATATTACCGTAAATAAAATATAAATTTTTTAAATTTATGAGGAGAAAATTTTATATGGGATGGTCCCGATTAGACCATCCAATAAATGCTTTGCCATGTGAATCAAATGTTTTTTTTTTTTCTTTTTTTCTTCTCTTTTATTATGATTGTTGAAATTGCATGTATCAAAATAGTATTTGACGGGACAGACAATGTGGTGCAACCGACTTAGGTAAGCGTTCCATTTTTTTTTCTTTCCCTCTGTTTATTAAGTTGTCCTGTCTAGTCGACTTCTCACTTGACTTGAAGCCCTTGTTTCAGGGTAAATGCTGGGCTTTTGATTGGACCCAAACAAAGTGTTTACTGGGTTTTTCCAATTTAATTATTACAAATCACTACGAGATCGATAAATCTTACCGAAAAAATGGTGATAATCCCCTGATTAAGACGACATAAACCAAGATTTTTGCATCACTTTGTGCCTATCTGAACATCTCTCAATATATAAATGTTTTGATAGGCTGTTATTATTTCCCAGTAAATATATGCATCTATATCATGTGGTAAAGTGAAAATTTATAAATAAGAGCAGATCGCCTTACGTGAAAGCAAAAAGTGAGTGACCAAAGTCCAAATCCAATGACACATAATCGATTTTAAATAGGATTAAAAAAATTCACAAATTACATAGACTTGGGGAAAATAAAAAAGGAAATCAAAAAGGAGAAAAAGAAACCCTCAAAATAAAATCTTAACAGCAGATCGCAAACAAAGAGAAATTATCTTACAAATGGGACAGAAAAGAAATGGACAAAATTATTGGAAACCACTCACCATCTCGCCTTATCAATTGTCGATCAACACCGTTCGATTTAAAAATCATACAAACCTTCCATCATATATATAACTCATCAGAATTATTCCCTGCTGTCACAACGAAAATATCACTGCAACAATAGCATGTGCGAGCCCAAAGACCACCACATTTTTTATATTGGTTATGAGACTCATTGCACTAGAGTCATCCACTTTACCGCCATCAGGACCGTCAGCAACCGCATCGGCCTTCTTCTTCTTTGGTTTTGCCGGTGAAGGTGCCGGCGCCGGAGGCTTAGCTCCGAAAAGATCCCAAGGAAGTAGCACTTTATCCACTTGATAAACAGCAAGTTGTCCATCGGTGTACACAGTACCAGACACACTTGTGTTGGTAATGCCTGTTGATATGTTCACTGAATTGCCAAAAGTAGTCACGTTGAGTGGATACTCGAATCTGCCGCTGTCCCCAGCATTTGTTCTCAAGGGATTGCTTACAGTTTGGAACTGGGATAATGAAACGTAACTGGGGACTACGTGGAACTGGATTAGGGCAACCTTTTGTTGGTCGTTTAGGGAGTTGAGGGTGCCGGAACTGAGGCTTGAGAAGGCGTTATCGGTCGGTGCAAAGAGGGTCATGCCATTGTTTGTGTCATTGAGCTGGTGATCAATTTGATCAGCGACTGAGGTGGCTTTTAGTAGCCGGATAAAGAGAGTAAACTGGCCGGCTTTTTCAAGGACTTTGGTGACGTTTGTGGGGCCCGGTGGTCCGGGAGCCGGAGCTGCTGCTGGCTGGGCTACTACGGTTTTTATGCAATGCAGGAGAAAGAGGAGGACTAGTGAAAATGCAAAGAAATGTTGTTTCCTAGTCATCTTTGTAGTCAATATGCAATGGAAAGAAAACAACGCAAGAAAGGACCCTTTGAACAAAGTGTTTGATGAAAATGAAGAGGAGGGAAAGGGGTCTTATTAAGGCCTGGGAAGAGAATAAAGTTAGGTAAAATGTACAATTTTAATTAGTTAGCAGATTCATCCTTAGTTGTTACAAATCTATCTTTGTGAGATAGGTGGAGGAGGGATCAATAATGGAGTATATGATATTGTTTTAGCAACTTGCTTGCTTGTAAAGGCAGGAAAAAACGGGAGGGATTTCAAGTGGGTGTTTGGGCAAATAAAGATGGATATGATAGCTTTTGCTTTTACTTGTGTATATATTTTGGGTAAAACTTAAAGATGTGGATAATTATTTTTTCTTTTAAATACAGAAACATAATGTTGACTGGTGTTTTATATTGGCTGGTAATGGGAAGTTACTTGAATTTATAAATAGAATACATTACTTCACCTAATACACTAGTCTTATGGGTTGGATATCTAGAAATCTTAAGTCAAGTCCCCTAACAAGTGGTATTAAAGTCAAACTTTAGTAGTCAGAATGTGGTGGTAGAATAACTCAGTTATTTCGAACAAAAGGACCGAGGTCCGACGGTAGTTTTGTCGAGAGAGATAATTGAGTTGTATTCTATATTAGTTCGTAAAGGAAAATTACTAGACTTTATAAGTAAGATAAGTCACTCCACCCAATACACTAATTTTTTAGGTGAATGCATAAATATCTTAGGTCAAATCCCAATACATAATTATAATTAAGAATTAATCAAAATCTCATGAATCAGTCTTAAATATTTGGGGAAAAAAATTTGAACTTTCACTAATACATGAAATATAATATTAAAGCTCTTTCTCACATGAGTGATAAAGAATAATTTAACATCCTACCAATGGATGGTCAGAAAAAAGAACGTTCATGCTATAGTTGCTTAATGCATATTGCCGTAGCCTTAAAAAAGAAGTTTCTTAGTTGTACTTATTGCGACAGAGCATTTCAATGAAAATTGATAGTTATTTTATGAGCTGGACCAACGGGTCCAACCTCATGAATGCTATCCTCTATCTTTATGAAAGTTACACTCTGCCAAGTGGCAGTGTCAACTCTGATGGCTAGCTAGCTCATTGTGGGTCATTCATGGATTTGTGGTGGATCCACAAGCATCATGGGTGTTAAAACGTTAAATCTTGATGCCTAATTTCTATATGTTAATTAGCAGCTTCTCAATGATTGAATGATTAATTAGTATCAATTAAATTGTGGATTATGCAATTGGACAAGAGCCCATCAAAAGCTCACTCCAACATGACTGCAGCCCATAATGACTTTACCCCTAATGGGTGCTTACACAAGTAGCGATGGTTGCGCCTATTTTCCCAATTCTTTTCAAGCATTTACTATGACACAAATGGGAATGTAAAATTTGCATCACCTATAACTTTTATCTGATACCATTTTTTTCTTTTTAACCATGGTTTTTTGTTTCTCACATTCTACGTTAAAAGTTTAAGGTTTTGCGTTTTATACTACCGGAAGTGACATAATAAGAATTTTCTTTTTCATATCAGAATTGTATCTGACAATTAATGCATGATTTAAATAAAAAATAAAAAGAGAGAGATCAGCAAATGAGTTGATAAATAGCAATATTTATTTGTGATGATTTATCTTGAGCTCAAATAAAGGTTAGGTATGTTCTGATCACCTGACTTCAAGCCACCAATTATGTTACAAAGGAGTAGCTATTAGACACTCATAAATCTATAATATTAATAACATTAATAATAATAATAAAGTAGTTATCCGAAATTATAAGCTCTTTCTGTTTATGTCGTACGATGTGAAACAACAGAAGCTCATTATTTGTTTATGAGAATGTAAAGGTGAAAGTAAATGTTAAAGTTACCATTTTGTACATATTGGCTCTAATTGGAGGTAAAGAAAATTACAATTATTGCCTTCAATTCAATGTCAATAACTTCAAAACAAGGGCATTTCTAGAATTTCCCCAAATGAAGGTCATAGCTTTTTAGCATGTGATCGATGGCGCTGGAGAGTGTGTGAGAAGATCAAAATATAATTTAGTATTAAACGAAAAAGCCGGGACAGTTGCCAAACCGGCCTATTAGCTCAGTTGGTTAGAGCGTCGTGCTAATAACGCGAAGGTCGCAGGTTCGAGACCTGCATGGGCCATTTATGGGCTTTTTTTTAAATAAACACCACCCCTCTTCCTTCCGTCTTTAGTACAACCACCCTAACAGGTCCATCTCGTCAGACATGAGTCTAAATTTTTGTAGCTATTTGGGCTTCGCTCGAACTTGGCCATTCTTGTTTTATTCGGCCCACTTATGACATTCGAAAGTGGGAATGAGCAAAACTATCAAGACTGTATCCTTTTTCTTGTTTTTCAAAATGTTTCGGGATCCCACTGTTACCAATCCATTTGTTTGGAGTAAAACCTGCTTGTCCAGTACATTTTTTTTTTTTTTTAGAATGCTTGACATATAGATTCGGATTTAATATTTGAGTTAAATTTTACGATGATTTTTTATAAAGATATGATTGATAGTTATTAGATAAACATATAAAGTAAACAAATCTTATTCGTAACATTATTCGAAATACACTCTTAACAAAAGACTATAAAAGGTGAACACAGTTATCTCAGCACTTGATTTAAATTCTTGAGATACATGTTTTATATGCTACTTTCGAATATGATATTAAATTTATTGTGCAGGTAGATTATAATTGCAAATTCAGCACAAAATATGAGTTAAAACATACCCTTTAAACATATTTCAATATTTTTCACAATATAAAACGTTTTACCTTGAATTGAAAGTTGACGAAGAAGAACATTGAGCGTTTTCACGTAACACAGCTTGAAGCGAAGGAAGTCAATGATATTGGGTTTGTTCTTGCAATATATGTGTTGGACCTTAATTAGCAGCTGCTAACTTTGGGTGAAATTTTGTGGGGGGGGGGGGGGGAGGCTAAATGTTGTTATGGTTATCCAATTTAATTTGAAGATACCTGGTTTTGCTTGATTAAAGAAAGTTTTTATTTTTATTTTCATTTGTCAATCTATTTTAAAGCCAAAGTGCAGCAGTTGTTAATGATGCTGTGATCTTCATTTACTATGTGTATGTGTGAGTGTGTGTGTGTGTGTGTGTGTAATCGCTGTGAGAGGGACAAGGCTACATATAATTCACTCGTTCAATCAACATTTTCACTCAATCATTCTCATTTAAAAATTGATCAATCATGAATCATGACAATGATGTTGATACGATAATGATAATGATAGTATAACCATAAAACCGAAAAGCCGCACAAGAACATTACTCTGATGGAAATTTAAAGATAAATAATAATTATTAGCAAAGAAGGTACCAAGGAATACATTAATCTCATACGTATACATCACATTTATTTACGGAAGAGTTATGTATCCAAACTACATAACCCAAACCCACACAATGCTACAACACTAGTACTTGATATAAAGTAAAAGAAAAGAAAATCCCTCAAAATTCAAACACAAGTACAATATAACACTATTGTTGATGCAACAGAGAAAAATGAACGATTATTGGAAAGCACTCACCATGCGTGTGGACTGGCTATCAATCGCCAAAATTATAATGAAAATATGGCTAAAACCATAGAAGCCCCAAACAAGAACACCACATGTTGCATGCCCATGAGACTCACTGCAGCAGAGGCATTCAATTTATTATGATCATCATCATCAGTACTATCATCTCCGTCCTCGACAGCAGTAGCATTCTGCTTTATCGGTTTCAAGGGTGCCGGTGCCGGTGCCATTGCCGGAGGCTTAGCCCCAAAAATGCTCCAAGGAAGCAGCACCTTATCCACTTGGTACATAGCAAGCTGCCCGTCGGAGTAAACAATACTAGACACACTAGTGTTAGTAATGCCAGTGGAAATGTTCACTGAATTGCCAGATGAGGTCACATTAAGCGGATACTCATATCTGCTGTTAGTTCCAGCGTTTGTTCTTAAAGGGTTACTCAAAGTTTGGAATCGTGTTGGTGGGATATATGCAGAGAGCACATGAAACTGAATCAACAGCTCCTTTTGCGGGTCGCTGAGGGTGTTGAGGGTACCTGAACTGAGGCTAGAGAATGCGTTATCAGTAGGTGCAAAGATGGTCACGCCGCTGTTTGTGTCATTCAGCTGGCGCTCGATTTGGTCACGGACTGTTGTGGCTTTCAGCAACCGGATAAAAAAGGAAAAGTGACCGACTTTTTCGAGGATTTTGGTGGCGTTGGTGGGGCCGGAAGAGGCTGGTCCTGCAGCGCCAGGGAGAACTAGAGGCGTGGGAGGGCTGGGGAGAGCTGGAGATGAAACGGGCCCTGCTGGTTGAGCTGGAGCTGCTGCCGGCTGAGCTAGGGTTTTGGAACACTGGAGCAGAAAGAGTAGGATGAGTGATAGAAAGGAGATCAACGCTTGCTTAATCGTCATTTTTGCTTTGTTTAATGCAACAACAAATATGTAATTTGCACAAGAGTTTGATGAATTTGGGGAAGAATGAAGGGGTTTATATACTATGACGGGAAGAGGGTGAGTTTAGGTGAAGTGTGAAGTTTTAGATAGCAATGCATGCAGAAACATCAGTTGTTAGAAGCTCTATCTTTGTTAGATAGGATGTGATAAGGTGAAGTGAATCAATGGAGAGAGTGATGTATATGAAAGTGTTGCAGCAACTAGTTTGCTTGAAAAGGCAGGAAATACAGATGATTTAATAAAGTGCTCTTTGTGTCCATAGAGATGGACATAATAGCTTTAATTTCGTTTTACCTGCAAATATATTTTGGCTAGAAATGTTTTTGAGTTGTTTATTAAACTTACACCTACAGGAATTGCTGAGTTTTCTGTTCTCTTGCAAGATAAGTTCGTAAAGATGGATGGAGATTTGTGAATTTAGGGTCAATTATTATGTTCCAAATATTTGAATATTAGCTTCCGTTCTCATGAAAATTATCTTACTTAAAAATTTAAAAGAGCTAAGATGAAGAGAAAATCCTCATTTTAAAACCATATAAAAATGGACAACAGCAAGAAAAAATTATTAATTACGGGCATCAAAATTAGTATAACCCATCCGTAATAATATAGCAAATATAGCAAAATGACATTTTTCAGGTTATGCTTCAACAACAGTGATACATATATTTTCAATGTGCAAAAGAATTTTTTGCCAGCCACAGTGTTAGTAAGCTATGATATCACCTACCCATGCTAGCGGTGGTAAAAATACCCGTCCAGTCCGGATCCGGACCGCACCCAGGTGTTGTGGGCCAGGTAATGAAGCCGGACATGTCTTGGACATCACTTGATAAATCCGGAACCTAAATTTTATTAAAAAAATTATAAAATATATATTATTTTAAATATTTATATTTATTTGACTAATTTATTACACATATATAAAGTTTTAAACACTTAAAATTCACATTTTCAGGTCAAATTTTATTAAAATAAATTTAAAACTTATGAAATTACCAAAAAAAAAAAATACACATATAATATTTAAAAAATAAAATCCGGGTACCCGAGTTAAAGTCCGACACAACCCGGCCTGGGCGTCTATTGCATCCGGGCAGGGTATGGTCATTGCGATACCCGGACGCATCTCGGGGTTTTGCCAACCCTAGCCCATACTTATTTGATTTTCATTAATTTAAGTGGTTGATTTTGACGGTTAACGTTGATTGTTTGGAGGATCATATTACAATGCCTTATCTAATCATCTCTAAGTAACAACCATCAAGTTTTTTTTTTTTTTTAAAATAATACAAAAAAGGGTGAAGAGGTTACTTTAATATTTAAAAGTTCTTAAAATTGAGAGCAAACAGCAGAACATAAGAGAAATAGGAAGAGATATAGAAACCGTAAACCAAATGTGAAAACATAATGCACACATACATACATATATATAGTTTTTTTATCCGAAATTTTGAAGAAGCGTTTTAAAGTTTTCATGGTCTTTCCTACACTTTAAGATCCTATATTAGAAAATTTAGATTTACAGAATTTTATTTGTAGGTATAATAGATTTGAGAAATTACTTTTGTTACTGTTTTTATTTATGCAACAAGATCTTTTTAGGCATATATACACACGCGCACGCACATATGGGTATACATATGTGTGCGCACATAACTACATATGTATATGTACAATGAATAAGAAGCAAACTGTACTCCGTCTCATCTCAAATTAGACATATCCTTCGAAATTGAACCTTCTCTTCTTGCTTCCACAATAAGAAGCTACAATGAATTCGGCTATATATGGTTTTGGCGACCTGATTAATTAAACTTGAACTCATATCATTATATGTTTCGATTGAATTAAGCTCGGAGCGTCATTGCACGTTGATATATGGTGGAAAACTGGAAATCTAAGCGTGTTTATGGTTCGTATCTGATGAATTTTATTTTATTAGAATAAAACAAATTCCGACATAAGAGCAAAGATAAATCTGAAAATTCGTGCAGAATTGTGTCGAATTTTTCACGATGGATCGAGGCATGTCATGTCAAAGAGAAAAGGTAATACCAAGAAATCTCATTCATCATTACATTTATTGATGGGAAAGTTACGATCAGTCCAAACTGTCATAACCCCACACCTTGAAATCTTGTACAATGTTACATCACTAACACTTAACATATTAAAAAAAAAACAAACAAACACAAACAAAGTACAAGATTATGCAAATGGCAATAGAAACAGAGAAAAAGAAAAAATACACAATTATTGGAGAGCACTCACCATATCGACAGATTAAAGATCACCAACATTCAAATCAGTAACTCAGCAAAATCACAAAGAAAACATTGCTGCAACCAAAGCAGCCGCAAAGAAGACCACATGTTGCATGGCCACGAGACTCACAGCACCAGAGACGTTCACTTTATGATCATCATCAGAACTGTCATCGTCAACAGTAGCTGCAGCAGAATCCTGCTTGCCAGGTTTCACCGGGGATGGAGCCGGTGCCGGGGGCTTAGCACCAAAGAGGTTCCAAGGAAGCAGCACCTTGTTCACCTGATAAATAGCAAGCTGCCCATCGCTGTAAACATTACCAGACAAGCTAGTGTTGGTAATGCCAGTGGAAATGTTCACTGAATTGGGATAAGATGTTACATTAAGAGGGAACGCGTATCTGCTGCTATCTCCAGCGTTTGTTCTCAGCGGGTTACTCACAGTTTGGAATTGTGATAGCGGGATATATGTAGAGAGCACATGAAACTGTATTAAAGATTCTTTTTCGCCATCGTTTAGGGAGTTGAGAGTGCCGGAACTGAGGCTTGAAAAGGCGTCGTCAGCTGGTGCAAAGATGGTCACGCCATTGCTTGTGTCATTGAGCTGCTTCTCTATTTGATCAGCGACTGAGGTGGACTTAAGCAGCCGAAGAAAGAGTGAAAAATGGCCTGCTTTTTCGAGGATTTTGGTGACGTTGGTGGGGCCCGATGGCGCCGGACCTGCAGCTGGACCCGGCAGGACTAGAGGTGCCGGAGGACTAGGCGGAGATGGCGCAGAAATGGGGCCTGCAGGTTGAGCTGGAGCTGCTGCTGGCTGAGCTACTAGGGTATTGGCGCAATGGAGGAGAAAGAGAAGGGCAAGTGAGAAAGAGAGGAAAGTTTGCTTCGTCATCGTCATTTTTGCAGTATTTGGAAGTTGTAGCAAGGCTTTGTTTGTTAGAAAAGAATGCAAAATGCTTAAAGCTAGAACGAAGAGATTAATGTACTTTGCTGGACAATGTGTTTGATGAATTTGGAGAGGGGCGAGGGGCGTTTATATTATGAAGGGAAGACAGTGAATTTAGGTGAAGCGTGGAGTTTTAGTTAGCATAAACCTCAGCTGTTAGCAACTCTTATCTATGTTGGATAGGTGATAATAAGGTGAAATGAATCAATGGAGAGTGTGATGTATATGACAGCGTTGCAGCAACTAGTTTGCTTGAGAATACAGGAAACACACAAGGATTTAATGAGGTTATGTTTTGAGTAAAGACATTAGTTGTGTTGCTCATGGGATTTACTGGAAAAGACATGGTACAATTTCTTTGGTTGTACGCTCATATCATGAAAGATTGATGGAGGTTCGTGAGAGGGGGCCACTGGGCACAACTTCATGATTTTTATCCTTTATCTCCATGAAAATTATCTTCTTTCACCATCAACGGTGATGATGGCTCATTATGGGTCCATAATTGGATTGTCATGTCCCACAGTAGCATGGAAATCGATCGTTCATCCTGATTTTTCACTCTTCACCTTGATGCCGTTGTCATATCTCACCTTGATTCCACTGTCATATCTAATTGGATACTCCGCCGCGCCGAATGCAAGGGTCATTACGCGCGTGCGCAAGGTGCTTTCTACTAATTGAACGCACTCATTTTATAAGAACACCAATTGGGCCAACCGTTCCTGGTTGGAAATGTTTAGCTAGATTGTTGGCAGCCCTCTAAATCCTCTTAAACCCCTATTTTAGAGTGGTGATATTTAACCCCCTTATTATATCTCACCAACCCCCATTAATTATTTTTATATTAATACCTATTTTATCCTTATATGAAATGACTTAAAAGGATAAATAGTTTTTAAGTACACCCATATAATAATTTCTATTAATAATTAATAAAACTAGTCTAATTTTTTAAACCCTAATTTCTTTCTTTTTTTTTTTGGTGAGATTTGATTAAACCCTAATTATAATGATTAATAATATTCTTAGCCAACAGTTGCTTTGTTAAACATTCAGACAAATCTTCTTAGAACAATCCGTGAGAAAAAAGAAATTCCCTACAAGCATCATAGATAAAACAAAAAGCCATAATGGTTCTTATATCCCCGCCTACATTCTCGAAGAAAATGAAGGAGGCGGGTGAGGTCTTAGGTTGTTGAGGGTGGCGTGGATGGTGGTGAGTGGGCGTTGATTTTGAGGATTGGAGTAAAAGGGTGGTTTCCATTTTGAAGAGCGGTGGTGATCGAGTGGAGAATGATATTGATAATGGTGAGGCTAGTGTTGTGGGCGTGAAAAGTGATCCTGTTTATCATGAGTATGAGGATGATGATGAGGAGGAGGAGGTTGTTGAGTCGGAGATGGTTGATCTCGAGGATATTGCAGGTAAAGGGCCTTCGAGGAGGTCGGTAAATGTGGCTGAAACCAATGGAAAAGTTAAAGATGGCAAGAGGGATATGGTCACACCAGTGATTAGAGCAAGTCTAGAGAAGCAGGTATCTTCATGTTAACTTTGTTTTTCGTTTTTCTTTTTTTTTTTTTAAATTTTATGCTGCAATAATTTCAGTTATCTTGTACTCACTGACGGATGAAGAAGAAGTAAGTTTAAAGTTTTTCCTTTAATTTTTGTACTCTATTTATTTTCAACACCCCAATAATTTTATATTTCCGACAAATTTTAGGATGAAAAGCTTATCAATCATGAAAACAATGTCACAAGAGAATCGGACATTGTAGATGATTGTGCTTGTCTTTTCACCACCGACAAGGTAGATAGCTAACTTTCACTTTTTAATTTTTTATTATTAATTAATATTATTCAAAGCTTTCTAATTGGATATACTATAATTTTGTTTTGATTAGGTTTTTAATAGCAGGGAAGAATTAATTGAGTGGACACGAAATGCTGGCAAGAGAAATGGATATGTTATTATAATAAAAAAGTCAGATGTAAGTGCACATGGTAGAAATCCAAGAATAATTTTTGCTTGTGAAAGAAGTGGTGCTTACAAGTGTGTTTCTAGTCAAGGTCAGAAGCCAAAATGTCCTAAGGCAACTGGAACAAAAAAGTGCAATTGTCCATTCAGATTAAAAGGTCAATATTTGGCAAATGACAATTGTTGGGTTTTAAAAGTGATATGTGCAGAACATAACCATCCTGCAGCAAAACATCTTGAGGGGCACTCATATGCAGGTAGACTTACTGAAAAAGAGAACAACTTATTGATTGATATGTCAAAAAGTAATGCAAGGCCAAAGGATATACTATATACGATAAAGCAAAGAGATATATATAATGCTACTACTATGAGGTCTATTTACAATGCAAGACATAGATACAAGGTTAAAGAACTAGCTGGTAGGTCAAAGATGCAACTACTCATGAGCAAATTGGTGAGCATAACTACATTGAGTGGTATCGGGTGATCTTGTCTGAGACAATGTTAAGGACTTATTTTGGGCTCATCCTTTTGCAATTGACCTATTACGAGCATTTCCACATGTGTTAATTATGGATTGCACATACAAGACCAACAGGTACAATTTTCCATTACTAGAGGTGGTTGGTGTCACGTCGAGATGACATTTTCGTATGTTTTGCATATATTGAGCGTGAGCGGAGGATAACTTCTGTTGGGCATTAGATAAATTGAAAGGTTTATGGATAATAATATGTTACCGAGTGTAATTGTGAGATAGAGGTAGCACTAATGAATGCTATTCAAAATGTTTTCCCAACTGCAACTCATCTTACGTGTAGATGGCATATCTCAAAAATATTTTAGCTAATTGTAAGTTATTTGAGACTAATGAGGTATAGAATCTTTCATTACTAGTTGGAATATATTAGTACTATCTCGCCACGAAGACCATTATATGCAACACCTAAGACTTTTGAGAGTGAATTTGTCGATATCGAAGCTATTGATTATGTGAAAAACGCATGGCTGGATAAGTACAAGGAAAAATTTATTGCAGCTTGGACTGATTCAATAATGCATTTAGGAAATACGACCTCAAACAGGTAAATATTCATTGTAAAATATTCATATATTTAATTTTGTTATTGAAAAAATAATTTTTTTGGTATTTTCTTAACAGGGTTGAGACATCTCATTCAGCATTAAAAAGGCAACTACAATCATCGCGAGGAACTTTTGAGACGTTATGGACAAAAATCCATGCTTTAGTAGAATTGCAGCATACGGAGATTAAAGCTTCGTTAGAGAGAAGTTCAACAATAGTGCAACATGATTTCAAACCTTCAGTTTTCAAGGAATTGCGAGGATTTGTTTCACGAAATGCACTCAACATGATAGTTTGTGAGTCTAAACGAGCTGATTATATTGGTCTAGATCCATTGGCTTGTGGATGCATAGTTCGACGTACTCATGGAATTCCATGTGCGCATGAGATTGTAAGGTATAGCGTGAAGGAAGACTATTCCTTTTTCTTCTATACATCCAGATTGGAAGAAACTAGACTTATTACCTACTATTAAAGTTGAAACTACTGATTTAAGTTGCTCAAACGAGATGGAGATGATATTTAATCGATTTAATAATAATGATTACCTTTGGAAAGTTCTGATTTTGAAGAAGTTGAAAGAACTAGCAAATCCAAAGATCAACTTATCTTATTGAGCCGAAGTTAAAGCAAAACACGAGGTCGGCCTTTCTTCAAAGGCGATACTTCTACTCGTCGAGATCCATCCAAATTTGAACATGTATTATACCGAATATTCATTCTCCACATTTGTCTTCAAGTAAGGTTTCACAATCGAAGCGGCAACAAAGAAAAAGGTGCATCGATCTCAACTTCCCAAGCATTCTTCTTTCATTGATTCATTTCCACAAGGATTGCGACCATATATACATCATGTTAAAGATGTTGCTGCAGATGGTAATTGTGGCTTTCGTGTTGTGGCTGATTTAATTGGTTTGGGTGAGGATAATTGGATTCAAGTGAGGAGGGATTTAATTGATGAATTAAAAAGTCACTTTGATGACTATACCCAAATATTTATGTATGCAGGTAGATCAGATGAGATTCTACAATCACTTTCATATTTTGAAAGCAATCCATCAAACGATTATTGGATGACCTTCCCTGAAGCAGGATATCTTATCGCTTCTAAATATAATGTTGTGTTGTTATTCCTATCTCAACTTCAGTGTCTTACTTTTCTTCCACTCAGATCAACTCCATTACCACGACCCTGTCAAAAGATTATTGCAATTGGGTTCATTAACAACTGTCATTTCATACAGGTACTTTTTTAGACTTTTTGTTAACAATTATTATTTCATACCACGACCCTCTAAGAAAAGAAAAAGAAAAGATTATCTTAACACTTGTTAACTATGATTTTTTTCAATATTTTACTTTTTTATTACAGGTATTCATGAATCCAGGTTCACCGATGCCACCAATAGCAAGTAGTTGGTTAAAATATCATTCCTCTGTAGCAGAAGGTTGGGCAACTCCATATGATAGGAACATTATGGCTTTTAAAGATTTAGTACCTAATGTTGCAAGTAAAGACACAATTGACTTGGATGATCAATAAATGTTTCCATTATTTTTTTTTTATAAATGATTTGGGCAAGTTATTTTGTAATAAGTGAAATACAAGTGCAAGTTATTTTAAGTTATTTTTTTTATCCGTTCTTGCTAAACGTTAAGGATTAGCAAATAATAACATCCTGGAAATTATCGGTTAGCCGTTTACGAGTTAACGGTTCGCCGGTAAATTCCAGAAGCTTGTATAAACCATTTCAGCTAACCTTTAATACTAAGCGGCTAAGGCTTAACAAAGTATGCCTCTGCAGAAAGTGCGGTTAGCGTTATTAGTTAACAGTTCATGCGGTTATTTCGATAGCCTTAAAAACAAAAGCAACCTTTAACACTAAGCGGTTAAGGCTTAACAACGATATGTCACAGCGGGGTTGTGAAACTCTTGAAATAAATCTTGATTCAACTAAATAAATTTGTAGAAATAATGGAACGGTGAATCCCAAGAGAACTATGTATTTAATTTCTCAAAGTTTAAAACAAAATTAATTTTCCAAGAAAAACCAGATATTAAAAAACAAAAAACGGTTTCTATTGTAAATAATACAGAAGTTTATGAGCTAACGGATAAGGAAATCCGGCAAACCGGTTGCAGTTAGTAACTCGACTTGATTCGGACAATAGGAAAGGAATCAAAATCCGGTTGCGGCTAACGTTCTGCGATCCCGGATATGGGAAACCGCTGACCGTTTACGGCTTGTGATGTTTCGGAACTTATTCGGCTAACGGTTAGGAAACCGCCGTTGTGATTGGTTTGGTTAACGGTTGAAGAACCGGAAAACCGTTTTCAAGAGGTCACGATTCGGAAGCTAATCGGCAATCCGGTTAATGAACCGGTAGACCGGTTACGTGATTTCTCCTTTTCGCTCACTAACGGTCGGCGTTTGGGATTATGATTAACTGCTTTTTCGGGTTTTAATGGTTTCTTCTTAACAAGATTAAAATAAAATAAAATAAGAGAAAACAAGAGTTTAAAATTAAACAAGGAAAATCAATCTTACCAAACTTCCAATCCAAGGGTCAATTCCATCCAATATTTGGAGTTATTTAAAATCGCTTTATTTGCGCTATTAGATATCATTTCCATGTTTTAATTGCGTAGTTTTCTCAAATCATTAAAACCGATTGTTATTAGAAGGGAATTAATGGGGAAAGGAAAGTCAAGAAAAGTTCTTTTGTAAAGCTTCTTTGCTGCTTTGGAGAAGTTTGTACTATCTGCTGAGTATTCCATTAAGAGGAAGCTATGTCCGGATATTGATATAGGAACAAATAAGATTTACTTGGTTTTTACTTTTGTTATTTCTTGCAAGTGTAAATGGGTTAAAAAACTATTAAATATGTGATATGAGCCACGAAATTACCATATGCTCGGCAATTGCAAAACTTCATTTATAGAACAAAAAAACAGCAATGATCATTTTTACAAAGATTGAAACTGATAATTTTATTCATTCAGTAAAAATGACAAACACTTGGAAGACTATTAATGGCTATGATGAAATACATAAATTCTCCCATTTGTAAACAAAAAACAACCAGTCAAGTTACTCAAAGAATCGAAAAAGCCAATACAAATTGAAACTAAGTACAATTTTTAAATATATAATTTCTTTTGTAAACACCACACATCCGCATGCTGAAGAACGAAACTGCACTTGCAGACCAAAATCAACTACATAAAAAATAACCATCTCGGACTGAACCTTAACCTCCCATTCATTGCTATCCCCAAATGTCCATAAAAATAAGAGTGGCAGTAACAAGAAAGGTGACAAATGCAGGCACAATAATCAGTTTACAAAGAATTATTAAATTATTTTCCATGGTTACAGTGGCGATTATGACCATTTGTTTTCTTTTTTAAAATAATTTTTATAAGTTTTATAAGTTTTATAAGTTTTATAGGTGGGCGCATGAAATAAAATAAAAATTATAATAAGGGTAAATTAGGAATTAAGTGGGGTATATTGAGAGATAAAAATTAATATAAAATTTTTAATGGGGTTAATGGAAAAGTGGGAGTTTGTGAGATATAATTAGGGGGTTAAATATCACCGCTCCCTATTTTATCCTATGAATTAATCAGTTTCAGTTACAAAGATTGGGCTGCACCAATCTTAATTGTTGGGGCTGGGCGGCTGGCCCTTTTTCTTTAGGAAGAATGGGATGGCAGATGGCGATTACCAATTGAACACAAAGGTAGTTTTAACTAACCTGATTTGTAAACCACTGGCCACCAGTTTAAACCCTTCCTCACAGCGCGGTGAAAGGTTCGAGCCCCGCAGAAGATTGCGCTTAATTTATAATTCCTTCCTTGGAAATGAAATGAAGCGTTTTTCTCCCAATACGAGTTTGACATCCCTCGAATATTTGAGAGGCTTTAAAATCTGAGCAGACTATATCGTAATCACGAAATGGCCTCAAGATTCAGTATGATCAGAATATCACGAAGAAGGCCTCCTCAAAAAAAAAACTAACCTGATTTGTGCTCATTCCTTGTACGTGCTCTTGCTCTCGCTGCAATTTCTCCCCTACTTCTGTTCATTCACTTTGCGTGGCCCTCCGCCTTTATCTAACTCTTTACTCAAGCAATTTAATTAATATCCCACCCGCATTCACTGTATTCTCACTATAACATACTTTGAGGGTTCGACAGGCAATAGTAGAAGTAAAATGTGGAAGAAGCTGGGAGTTTTCATGAGGAAATGCGTGTTTAGGATACTATCCGTTGGTGTCATTCCAAACCATATTGGATTCATATTGGACGGGAACCGAAGATACGCCAAGAAGCACAATCTGGCAGGAGAGGGGGCTGGTCACAGGGCTGGATTTTTTACCCTCATGTCCCTGTTGAAGTACTGCACCGAAATGAGTGTGAAATATGTCTCTATCTACGCCTTCAGTATTGATAATTTCAAACGAACGCAAAACGAGGTTCGATATTTGATGGATCTAATGTTGGAAAAGATGGAGTTGCTGCTTCGGGAAGACGGTTTTGTTAGTAAATATGGTGTCAGAGTATGTTTCATAGGTAACTTAGGACTAATGAGTGAGCCTATTAGGGTTACAGCTGCAAAAGTGATGAGAGCTACTTCCAAAAACACCAAGCTTGTGATTCTAATCTGCCTGGCCTATGCTTCCACTGAGGAGATCGTCCATACTGTTGAAGAAACCTGCCTCGCTACAATGAAAACCCAGTCTCAAGCATTTAAGCCACGTAATCCTCAAAATGATGTTACTGAAGATGCTGATGGGCATAAAAATAAGGAGAAAAATACTATTACGCTTGTAGATCTTGAGAAGCATATGTACATGAGTGTATATCCAGATCCTGACATCCTCATCCGAACTTCTGGGGAGAAACGCCTGAGCAATTTCCTTCTTTGGCAGAGCAGCAACTGCATGTTGTATGCCCCAGCAGCACTGTGGCCAGAAATTGGCTTGCGGCACTTGATCTGGGCTATCTTGAACTTTCAACGACACCAATCCTATTTGGAAAAGAAGAAGAAGCAGCTCTAGTATCCTTAGCCCCCGTGAACCATATACTATCTGAACAACATCGTGTGATTTCTGCTCCTAGGTTCATATCGTGGTGAATTTTGGTGGAAGCTCAAACAGATATGCATCTGCAAATGCTATCCTTTATGTTGCGTGGTCGGTTAGATTTTTAATGGGATAATATGCTACCATGAACCCCATGAAAGGTGACTTTTCAAATGAAACCATATTTGGAATGTATTTAGTGCAAGTCTGGCCATACCTGTCCATGTATGTGATTGAAATTCCAAATTTCAAGGACAAAAGAATCTAAAAATAAAAATAAAAAGAAGAAAAAGTTTCTGGTGTTAAATTGAAGTAATCTCACCTATCAATTCTGAGCAAAAATTTACATTTCTTTGACTATGCCAATAGTGAAAACACAAAAAATCAATGGACAAAAGCATCAATACTTGGGGTGCACTATGAAGAGATAGATTTTGTTGGACAAAGATACAAACTTCAGTCATAAAATTTTAACATCATTCTTACTAGAGCGTACTCCATATGTTGACGATGACAGTTACGCAAGCTGGAGATTTACCATCCCAACAGCTCTAATGAGGCAACCATTGGACTGGCATCTCCATTACAGTGTTTCAAAGGTTCTATCCTTCCCCTCCCTCAGCTAATTCTCTCTGTGCCAATGCATCCTCAGCTTTTATTTTCCCAGGAACATAATCTAGATGCAGAGAAGACGACAATCGGTCAGATAATTCTTCTTATTCACTGAGATATATGTAGATTAGAGAAATAAATTACCTGAAAGAAAGTCATATTTGATCTGTTCAGAAACAACTGTTGCTGAAAAAAATAGAACCAAGCATCTTAATACAACCTCAATTGAATACAATATCTGAAATTCTGCGTTAAATTAAATGTGTGTGTGTGTGTGTGTGTGTGTGTGTGAGAATCAGACCTCACATTGGTATCAGATCAAGTATCTGTCAACTAAGAAACTAACATTTTCTTTCTAGCAGGTTGCAGTCCACACAGATGGTCAATCTAAACTAAAATATAGTATCCATTATTTATTAACTCAGAGGTCAAGTATGAATAAGAAAACAAGAAAACTACTAGTTACAACATGGCCACCTGGGACAAAGACCAAAAGGGAGAAACCAAAAAGAAAAAGTCACACTTTAAAGATCAAGATCCCAAACTTCTCAGTTATCAATGATGGCATCACATAATTCGCCACGACAACTTACATAACAATATAATTATTCAAACACATCAAATTAATCACTATACTAGAGTAAAACAACAATCAAATGTGAAATGTAGTATGCCATGCATTTCCATCAAATAAAGGAAAAAAAAAAAAAAAAGAGAGAGAGAGCAAGAGATTACCTAAATGTTTGTAAGCAAGCGATTTCTTACGATCCTTAGCACAACATTCATATGCATCTTCACAAAATTGTTCAAGAAACTTATCCTGCAGCCACCCAGAACCAATCACACAATGCACATACATAAGTCTCAATTTTCAGATTTAAGAATAAAAAATTTCTAAAATTTTCACAATCCCAGAATATAAAGTTTCACAAAGGAACCCTACCCCAACAAGCAGAGAAGAGAAGAGAAGAGAAAAAGAAGGGTACCGTGGCCTTGTTAACAAGAAAAACAGCCTCCCCAGTAATACCAAAATCAGAACTTTGAGTCTTGAAAATTCTTTTAATCCTGCCTATGGGAAAATTACATACTTTGGAATCTTCTTCATCATCATCGCGCTCTATTCTTTTTCCATTCTTATTGGGTTTCTTCTTCTTTTCATTCGTCGCTTCTTGTTCTTGGCTTCTGCTGTCTTGTTTGGCTCCCGAGTCTTGCTGTGAATCATTAATGCTTGACGAAGCTGGTGTTACTACAACCTCGTCCTTGGACTCGCTAACGGTGCCGTTTTGAATCGCCGTCTTCTTGTTGCTCTTCTTTGGTTTCTTTGGACTTGGTTTTGCCTTCTTCCTCGTTTCTGCGTTTTTGGGTTTGGCTTTGCTTTTCTTTTCCTCTTTTTCTTCTTTCCCTTTCTTCGAAGCAGCCATTGGCTGTTTGTTATTCAGAACCAGCTGTTACAGACTCTTCTTGTGTCGAGCTTTTCTCCAAATTGTCCGTTCAAGGTGAAGCTATCGGTACCCCTCCACTTTTCCTTAAATCCCTAATGGAAGTAAGATTACATAAAAAATAAACAATAATTAAATACATTTAATAATTTTTTAATAAATCATTTTTTTCAAAATTAATTTTTTTTTTCTATCTATGTCTTTCATCTAACCAAAATTAATTACAAAAATTTAGAATAGTTAATTTTTTTTTCTATTTATTACCATATCTAAAATTACCTTTAAATTATAACTTAAAATATGTATAATTTAACTTAATGATTGACATGTAACAATCTATCACCCATTAAAAAAAAAAATCTCCTTTATATGTAGGGCAACAATAAGATTGCCAAAAAGGAAAACGTTTTTCAAATTTTTTAAAAATTAAAATAAAATAAACTGAAAAGAGAGTTTTATGAGGAGATTAGTGGGGTGCCAGCAAACTGAACTCTTTTCTCTTCTTGTCTCGGAGCCATGAAGGCATGAACCGATATTGGGCTTAGTCTAAGTACACTTAACCTTCTTCTAAATGCACCCACTCCCACTTGTAAGACTTGTTGAGGTCAATGTGAGATAAGTCATGGTGGGTTGAGTTTTTAGACCCCTTTTTGTCAAAGGATTGTAATTAGGATACGATAGGGTGCTTTGAGCCTTTGAGCAATGGCCTATGGACATAACAGAACTCCGGTTCAATAACAAAAAGTCCATCTTGCATTAGTAGATCAATCAGATATTTGGACTACTTTCGTTTTTTATGAACATTAAATTTTGGTAGTTGTGGTGAAAGAAAATTGGGAATCGAAATAAAGGTAATGACCCCATGGCCCTTCAATGCAACTCTCGTGCAATCCCAGAGGCTACATCTCACCATCACAGCCATTATTCTGAAATCTGAATTTGTGATTGTTTAGTAGTGTTTCTCGAATTATAACTGAATACCAATAACATGTGAAATTATTACCCATCAAAATTATTAGCAGACTACTCCATGTGACATTTACTTTCGTTATCTATTTTCGAGTCGTTTTCTTTCTTATTTGTATCATTGTCCACTTACATAAACGCATATGGTATTCAAAATCTGAATCGGTTGTTATTAACTATTATATATATATATATATATATATATATATATATATATATAGATAGATAGATAGAAGTGGTCACCGCATGGGAAAGAGCATTTAAAAATAAAAATGTCAATTATGTCTTTTACTAATTATAAAGGATGCTCTGTATTGGGAGCAGTGGCTAGCCGAAGCCCTGACCTTGAGGGAATTCATTAATAGATGACAACTTATGTCGATTGAGGCGCCGCACCACCGTCTATTTACTTCACAACACTAGAAGGTCAACAAATGCGACCACTTTAAGCTTTTGATTGTCATTTATTCAAATTGTCAAACTAAAGCATACATATGGGGTAGCAAAAAAGTCACATGGCGTTGATACTAGTCTCCAATTTTGATTTATTCGGTGCAATCTTTGTACTCAATGATTCGGTTGAAATATAATGTCGTTGATAAATGGAAACATTAAGAGGTTTTTATTTTAGTCAATTAATTGATGATATGTTATTCTAATAATATCGAATTTTTTTATTGTTTGTTTTGTAATTTCTTTCCCCCTTTTGGGTTAAAGCATCCATGAAATCAATATACTTCAAAGATAGTATTATTTGTCTTCACTCTTTAACAAACTCAAACCCTTTTCTTAAGATATTAAAAAAAGTAACTCAAATTTAATCTAAATTGATCAATTATTACTATAAATTATTACTAAGATTATTCTCAATGACAGCATAGATGACGAACCTAGCTACTTGTCTTGATTAAAGCTCAAATAATATCGCTGCAAGATCGTGATGAATATGAGTCATGCATATGGCATGCAGTACCAACCAATTAAATATAAAACAAATAATAATATGTGCTAAAAGGATAATGATTCGGGGATAAAAAAATAGAAAAAAAGAAAAAGAAAAGAAACAGAGGTTGAATGGAATTTTTGATGACGACTACAGCTAAATTCCAAGACTAGCGCCAAGGGCGGAAGACACGTTCGAGCAAGAATTTTGTCTTTGAATCGATGACATTAGGTTTGTTAAGACCATTTTTTATAGGGTTGGTATTTTATAACAAGTCTAGTTAAATTGAAAATTTATTTATTGTATTATCTTGTAATATGGATTAATTTATTAATTTAGTGAGATTTTAATTTATTATGAATATTTGTTTCTTAATTTAATTAGATGTCTAATTTAGTAAGTCAATTAATGTGGGATTCTATAATTGGCGCATGAGATCTATTTAGAGCAAGAAGTTGGTTCAAACAGAAAATTCATTAAATGCTCTAGATATTTCTTATGAAACAAGCAAGGCAAGAAATTCAAATTCATGGGAATTATAAGAGTAAATAAACTTTTATTTGGAAAGAATTCAAGTCTTTTAAAACTTGCTATTTTGGTGAAATCCTAGTGCGGTATTTCACAATTGTAGTGACACACAACACAGAGCGTAAAACAAAGAAGCAAAATTCGGCCTCCTCCCTAGAGAATCCGGATTTGGTGCATTATGTTGTGTTGATTTGTTTTTTTTATTGGAGAGTCTATGTGGATCTTGGATCACTAGACGTTGAAGAATTGAAGATTTGCCATTGATCACTCTGCGAAGTGACTTGAGGATCGTGGATCAATAGGGATGGCAATTATTCAAGAGAAGCAGATTCAGTTTAAGGTTGAGTAAACTGTATGGTGATAAACTGTAAGTGAGAATCTTAAATTTAGTAAATTCATAAGTTGTAAAATCTCAATTTAGTGAATTGCTTTTCATCTGGGCGTGGTCTCGTGGATGTAGGATTAATTAATTCGAACTACGTAAAAATCTCTGTGTCATTTATTTTTTATATTTTATTATGTTTTTTGAAGAATTAATATTTTTTATGCGGATAAATAGTATTCGCGAACAATAATGGTGAACAATCACGGTAAACAATTGTTGTGAACAGTAATTATAAACAGTATTTTAAAAAAAATTTAATTTTTAATTTTTAATTTTTAATTACCTATATGTATTTCTAATCGATCAAAATTTCTTTCTAGGTTGTCTCCAAAAAGCACTAATAACAATAATAATAAATTATTAAACAAATTAATCCCCTTGCCAACAACTGTAATTTGATGATTAAGACTATTAATTGGTGGACCAGTCTGTGATACAGATTCTGTAACAAACATCTCCCACCCGTCCCATTTTATATTGTTTAGTTTCTCACTCCACATATAACTATTAATTAGTGGGTCTTGGAAGAGGAAAAGGATCCTCTCCTGATCTGATCTTATCTGAGCTTTTTAAGATCTCCTGCCATGTGTATTTTAGTGGTAGTGTATAGGTAAGATTCAACTTTTTTTATTTTTTTATTTATTAACTACCAATCAACAAATGAGATATTTACTCAGGACATGATCAGATCAGGAGAGGATCCTTATCCGAAGAGGAAAAGGCCATGGACTGACCAATAATTTGTCTTGGGTCAGTAAAATTCCTGGCGTGCGTTGGGAAGCGTGAGTGGGGTGATTGGATTTTGGTGGAATTCTACCAAGTACATATGCACTAGTCTCAGCCATCTCAATTCTCAAGCATTGTCATTCGGGCGCCCATTTTTGCACCGACAACAAATACTCCACTCCTGCCTCACATGCCCACCTCTCATTCATTTGTCACTCATACCCATCACATTCTATCATTAACGCACTGCGGACTTAAGTGGTTCATATCATGACTTTGAGTGGTTGAGTCACGTCTACGCAGGTGTCTTTTTTTTATTTTTTATAATTTTTAAATTGTTTTTCTCATATTAGCAATCAATTAATGAACATGAACAAAAGCAGTATCTGGGCTGGCCTTTTTTCGGTCCGCCGCTGCGAGTGGGCTTGTGCTTGCTCTTGTTCTTATTCACATGGATAATCGAGACGGTATATTGCCAGTTTGCCACCATAAAGGACAACCAAAAAAAAAACACCTATGTCTTTACAAATTAATGTGGACGTAAAATAATAAAGATTTTTACTTTCAGACAAACAATCACTTAATCAATGTTGCGTGTCCGTACAATCATGGCATAAAATAAGTGGGTTTCTTTTTTTTTTTTTTTTTTTTTAATAAAAGGTAGCCCTACACGTGCACAGACAAACACTTGATCCTTTCTCCACTGCAATTTCTGCATTTGGTTTTGGCCACTCCCATGCACATGAATCATCATTATCAACAAATGAATGCGCAACCAAGCCAAAAACCCTTCAAGTACAGAGGGGCTTACGTTAGCTTTTGAGTAGTTCTGCTCCATCTTCTGATTCGTCTTTATTCTTGTACGGCTTGTTTTCGTTTCGTTTTAGCAGAAGTGACAAGTTAAACCCAGGAAGCAAAAACCAACGCCAAGACAAGACATAAAGTAAAAGCAAGCAAATAATTCAACAAAAGAAAGCGTTTTCAAGTCATTAACCGCTGTTTTAAGAAACTAAAAGCACAATCTTTTTATTTATAAATCAAGAAGAAAGCACAAGATTTTTCAAAAGAAGAGTAGCGTAGCGTAGTACTTTTGTTATACTGTTGTACTAGTTTTATCATGGCAAGCAAAGAGATTCTGCTTCTGGTTCTCTGCTGGGGGCTCTTAGTTCTTGCCACGACGTCGTTTGGTGCCAATGTAACGTACGATCACAGAGCAGTCGTCATTGATGGCAAACGTAGAGTCTTGATATCTGGCTCCATTCATTATCCACGCAGTACTCCCGAGGTCACATATACTTAATTGTTAAAATGTAATCAAATTCATTATTTCTTTCCGCGACGATGTTTTGTTCTAATGCTTGTTTGTTTGTTGTGTAGATGTGGCCGGACCTTATTCAGAAATCCAAGGATGGAGGCTTAGATGTGATTGAGACTTATGTTTTTTGGAATCTACACGAACCAGTTCGAAACCAGGTTTTGTTTCCCATTTTAATTTTCCTTTTTGTGTTTGGTTGCTAAGAACATATAGGAAAAAAATGGAGACTGTAATCTTGTTCGGGGGTGTTTTAATTTTTGGCAATTTCCTAAGTATATAAGTCTGTAAATTTTGATTTTTTTTCAACATTGATTTTCGGTAATGTGCAGTATAATTTTGATGGAAGATATGATTTAGTTAAGTTCGTGAAGCTGGTAGCTGAAGCTGGTCTATATGTTCATCTTCGCATTGGTCCATATGTTTGTGCTGAATGGAACTATGGGTAAAAAGTTTTTTTTTTCCCCCTCTTAAATTAATGGTTCTTCTTTTGGTCATTTTAATGGGACATGTTTGTAAAAGTTTGTATTTTTACGTTGGAAACTTTTGGCAGAGGATTCCCTCTTTGGTTGCATTTTATACCTGGGATTCAGTTTCGGACTGATAATGAGCCATTCAAGGTTTCTACTGTATCAATTTTCTGCTTTCACGTTGTTAATTATTGGTGTTTATTAGTTGAATTATAGGTTGCATTGTTCTGTTATCTGTTTCAGGCTGAAATGCAGCGATTTACGGCTAAAATTGTGGATATGATGAAGCAAGAGAAACTTTATGCATCCCAAGGAGGACCCATCATTCTATCACAGGTTCCTTTTTTGGCTTTAAGTAATCTTTTATTGATAGAGTTGTTTGATTTTCATTGCGGATCATCTTCAGTGGTTGCAACTGCTATGATGGATTTATGATTAGTTTGACTTTATGGTATTGAGCAAGAATATCAGTGATAATAAACTTTTTTTCCTTTTTTTTAATGTCAGATTGAAAATGAGTATGGAAACATTGATTCGGCTTATGGAGCTGCTGGCAAAAGCTATATCAAATGGGCAGCAGGCATGGCTCTATCTTTGGATACTGGAGTGCCCTGGGTCATGTGCCAGCAATCAGATGCTCCTGATCCCATTGTGAGTTATTTGTTCATTTGTTTTTGTTACTTGGGATTCTAAATGATGCCTTTTATGCTTTAGATGTAACACCCATTTTTCAATTACTTACAGATCAACACCTGCAATGGCTTCTACTGTGATCAATTCACCCCAAATTCCAACAACAAACCCAAAATATGGACTGAGAATTGGAGTGGATGGTATGGTGTCTAACTCGTTGATTCTAATGATTTTGTGTATGGATGAGCTGCCACTTCAGCTAGATTGGCTATTTATCTCTTCATCTCTTTACATGAAATTAGTCACTAATGTGATTTCTTATAATTTGTAATGCTAGGTTTCTTTCCTTTGGCGGTGCTGTACCATACAGACCTGTGGAAGACCTTGCATTTGCTGTGGCACGGTTTTTCCAGCGAGGCGGAACCTTCCAGAATTATTATATGGTAATGCAGTGCTTTGTGAGTTTTTTAGTCTTGAACATAGTTTCTGATGCTTATGACTTCGACTGTTGCATAAAGTACAGAATCATACTGACAAGAACTTTGTATTTCATCTTATTTGCGTTGGTTGCAAAATTTTCCAGTACCATGGTGGAACTAACTTTGACCGGACTAGTGGTGGGCCCTTTATCTCGACAAGTTATGATTATGATGCTCCACTTGATGAGTATGGTACGCAATCTATTTACTATTGTTCCTGAATATCCACTTGCTATGGGAAGATAATTGGCAGTATGCTTCCTTATGAATATTGTGGTCAATGTAATGCTAAAAGATCATATGCCATGTGCTCATAATTTGTTAAATGGAAGATGAGACAATTATTCAGTGCTGAGATTCTAAAGATATTTCTCTCAGCTCCATCTGTGAATGATTTCAACATCTTCTATTGTTGTTTCAGGACTTATCAGACAACCCAAGTGGGGCCATTTGAAAGACCTCCATAAGGCCATTAAGCTCTGTGAAGTAGCCTTGGTGGCCACTGATCCAACATATCCATCTCTTGGACCAAATTTGGAGGTATGAAAATCTCGGATGAATTAATATATGCATGAGAACATCAGTTACTTTTACCCCTTCAATGAATTTGTAGATGTACTTCTTTAAGGCCTTGAACCATGTTAATACTCATCAGTTTTCATCTCCAAGAATTGTGCAGGGTTGATTGCTTATATTTGCATATATTCCTACCTTGTTCCATATATCTTTACCTTTTATCAAAATAATTAAGGAACATTACGCCTGCCCTCCCATTTCTTGTACTAAATATTTAGTCATGATGATGATACAGCTTCTTCTGAATGGGTCATGGTTAAAGAATTAGTTTTTAATCAACACAATATTTTTTTTTTCCAGGCAACTGTTTATAAAACAGGATCAGGATTATGTTCTGCTTTTCTTGCCAACATAGGCACAAATTCTGATGTAACTGTAAAATTCAATGGCAACTCTTATCGCTTGCCTGCATGGTCCGTGAGCATCTTACCAGATTGCAAGAATGTAGTTTTTAATACTGCAAAGGTATGCCTTATTAGCTTCATTATGATTTTTTTCTTAGTTTTATCAAAATACATTTTCCTTCAACTCGTGCTGTGAGAATTAAGTTGTTGTTTTTTTTTTTGACACAGATAAACTCTGTGACCCTGGTTCCAAGCTTCAGTCATCAATCTTTGCAAGTTGCTGCCGATTCTTCTGATGCAATTGGATCAGGCTGGAGTTACATAAATGAACCTGTAGGCATCTCAAAGGATGATGCATTTACAAAACCTGGATTATTAGAGCAAATAAATACCACAGCTGACCAAAGTGACTACTTGTGGTATTCATTAAGGTATAACAGTCAAGAAATTTCACTGCTGCTTTCTTAAGGCGTAACTATTGCCTTTCTAACCAATTATTTTTGATGTTTTAAATATTTAAAAAGCTTGTTCTGGTTGCAAATTGCAGTACTAACATCAAAGCCCATGAATCTTTACTTGAAGATGGATCTAAAACTGTTCTTCATGTGCAATCACTTGGCCATGGCCTTCATGCTTTTATAAACGGCAAGCTTGTAGGTGAGGAATAAAAAATAATATAGTAAGAAGCTTTGTGTTCTAATTTTACTGTCACATTTTTTTAATTACTTTGTTTTGTTTGCTGGAGATCCTTATTTTGGTAAATCATGATATTAGCTCCCTATTAGTCCTGGTGAACATATATCCTTATAAGGCCTGATCAAAAGTAACTTGTATGATGTTTACAGTTCCTTATAGTACTCTTAACCGTGGCTGAACTGTCACCAAAACACTGATCTTCTATATAATAACAATTGGAGCATTTGCAGGAAGTGGATATGGCAGCAGCAGTAACGCTAAGGTTTCAGTGGATTTTCCCATCACACTTGCACCTGGGAAAAACACAATTGACCTCCTTAGTTTGACTGTTGGTCTTCAGGTTAGACCCCCCTGAAAAAAAATTTTGTGGGCATTTCATGAAGAAGCAAAATTCAAGTGCTTAATACTCTGGCACTCTATTTTCAAGGCGACGGAATGTGAATACCATCTGACACAATTATTTATCTATACCAGAATTATGGTGCTTTTTATGAAAAATGGGGAGCAGGGATCACTGGTCCGGTGCAGCTGAAAGGTTCAGGAAATGGAACTAATATTGATCTCTCTTCACAGCAGTGGACATATCAGGTCAGTTTTTGTTTGCCATAATGTCCCAATATTCATTACTCAGTGGAAATTATTAGCTGAAGTGGAAACATTTAAACGCATGTAGTCAATTACAAATTTGGTAGTTAAAGGACCAAACAAATTAAATAATGTATACTTCTAAATTAGCAGACCATATTAGTCTCCAGAAGGTATAAGAGCAACAATATTGAATTCATCTGTGTTCGTCATTGTGAATGCAGACTGGGCTTAAAGGGGAGGAATTAAATTTTCCTAGTGGCAGTTCACCACAATGGGATTCAAAATCTACCTTGCCCAAGCTGCAGCCCTTGGTATGGTACAAGGTAATTTTTATTTTTCATTATATATTTTTACAGTGTGCATCAATTGAAGGATCTCAATGTGGGAATCAAGAATTTCTGATAAGCTACAATATTTAGTTTGGTTACATGTTAAAACCCTTGCATTGGTTGTAGTTGATTATTCAGGTTTTATTCTTGCATTTCAGATATTTAAACTGGCAGGTGACATAAATCATCGAAGCATTTTATCTTTATTTATTGATACTTGAAATAGAAATGCCTGTTAACTCAAAAGATGGACTGTGTAGCTTTATGGAACCAATTAATAGATACTTACTAAAAACTATATATGTTGAATTAGACGACATTTGATGCCCCAGCTGGAAGTGAACCAGTTGCAATAGACTTCACAGGGATGGGGAAGGGTGAGGCATGGGTGAATGGACAAAGCATTGGGCGTTACTGGCCAACCTATGTCTCCCAAAATGGGGGATGCACCGACTCTTGTAATTACAGGGGAGGCTATAGTTCAAACAAATGCCTTAAGAATTGTGGGAAGCCGTCTCAGTCACTGTAAGCGCTCTTACATGGAAAAAATTCTTACATAGTTCCAGGAATTTTGGCTCTGATATCATCTGTCTCACAGGTATCACGTACCCCGTTCGTGGTTGAAATCAAGTGGAAACACTCTTGTTTTGTTTGAGGAAATTGGAGGGGATCCAACAAAGATTTCTTTTGTTACAAAACAAATTGGAAGTTCATTATGCTCACATGTGACAGATTCTCACCCTTTACCTGTAGATATGTGGGGGTCAGATTCAAAAATTCAAAGAAAACCAGGGCCAGTACTCTCACTCGAGTGCCCGAATCCTAATCAGGTCATTTCTTCAATCAAATTTGCAAGTTTTGGAACTCCTCTCAGCACTTGTGGGAGTTTCAGCCGTGGACGATGCAGTAGTGCAAGGTCTCTTTCCATTGTACAGCAGGTATGATCTCTCTCACTCATTTGATAGAAATGCCGGTGTCCCTTCTCTTTAGCTCCCTTTTAATGAAACTTATATGAGTTTGTACTGACAAGAGTTTACTTCTACAGGCTTGTGTTGGATCCAAAAGTTGTAGCATAGGCGTATCTGTTAATACATTTGGTGACCCATGTAAAGGAGTAATGAAGAGTTTAGCGGTTGAAGCTTCCTGTACCTGAAGAGATGGGGCTCTAAGCATTCACTTTTTGTGGGCTATTAGGGAATTGATCCCCCAATTAAGTGTCTAGTTCGAATAAGATTTGTAATGCTTACAAAGTAAAATGTACATTTCACCCGAAAAAAAAATAAGGAGAAGGAACGTCACACTATCACCGTAAGGTGTAGTTTATTTGAAAATAATAATAATATTAGCTTTCTGACTACTCTGATCAATGTGCAACGGTAATATAGCCAAGATGCTTTGCTTCGTGCAATGGAAGCGAGAGATCATGGCTTCAAGTCTAAAGAAATACGCTTAATTTGAGTATGGAGAGGGTTACTGACGTGCGGCCTGCAATGCAACTGAAAAAACATGATAACTGAAAAAAGTATTATCTTGGACATGAAACAAGATACAAGTATTTAGATATACAAGATCCAAAAGTTCAGATGCCAAATAAAGAAGAAGATCGCAAAGGGCAAAATATGTGGCCCTTATTTGTGCTACAAATACACTGTCGGGAAACACAACTTTATTTGCAAGTATTTAGATTGACAAGATACAAAACTTTAGTTGCTTAATGAACAAGAAAATCGCAAAGGGCAAAATATGTAGCCCTTATTTGTGCTACAAATGCACTAACAAGAAGCACAACATTATTCATCGTTTATCAGTATTGAGCTACACGTTCAATTGCAGATCCAGGTTGCTGCTGGAATCTGCAAAAATTGCAGAGAGGTGAATATAGAGATGGCGTTTGGTACTTGTCCTCCCCGCCCATCATCGGCATGGGAACTCCTCTCTTGACAGGGCTAACATAGTCTGGCCTGTAAGTCTTTCCCAGAACTCCCTCAACAAGCTTAGATAGGTTTGAAAATCTGAACTGTGTCTCCAAGTGAGCAAAAGCATCACCGGCTGGGAGCTGGTAGTTGTGAGTCCTGTTTTCTTCTGCTCCAATCGGTCTGATCTTCACATCCATTTCCAATAGGCCAGATACTGTGACTCTTACGCTGTTAGTATCATCCGTTCTTTCAACCACAACTTCTCTTCCATCATTTATCGTCCATTCAGCCTCTCCATCAGTAGGAACATCAACTGTCTGACCATCCCATCTTACAGTGAGGGCATCAACATTATCATCCCAATGTAAGACTCTGTTGGCGCCAAGCCCTAGAATGTGAGTGTCAAACATGACAGCAAGAGCTTGCACCCACGTAAAGTCTCGAGTTCTTCCTTGTGGTCTAGTTCCAATGAAGTGAGCATTGATTTGGAGATTGTCATCTGAAACTATGGCAAAGTTCCCTCCCTTTGCTCCATGGAAGTAAAACATCACCCCATCACCACCAACAAACCTAGGATCGTAGCAAAGAGATCCATATCCATTGCAGTTCGGTTTTCTCCCTAATAAACATCAATATATTAGTTAGCAAGCATCGTTATGTTGTCATTAGCATATTTCGTCGGGATATCAGAATGGGTTGATCTTAAATTCGGCTTACCTGAAGGGGTTACTATAAAAGTCACTATATGTCATTTCTGACATGGCACACAACATCAAAACCAGAAACTTCTGCAATAAGCATACCAAATAAATGGAAACAGAACAATTGGCACGCCTTTGATTCTTTCAAGATTTTGCAACATAATGCCAAGTTAACCAGTGAAACTATATGAATCTAAACCTACATAACAGAATTATCCAGATATTTAACCCGTTAAAAGTGCAATTTGTCTAAATCTAAGTATTCCTATCAATTATCATACAATTGAGAATACAGAAGGTGGATTAGTGAGTATGCTTACACTTGCAAGTGACTTCACACTTGCTACTGCAGTCAATGAAGCATCCCTTCCTCTTCCTATTCCGCCTTGGCTTCCTCTGCGGGCACTGAGATGGGCACACGAGAGTTTTCATGTTACAGGCTCCTCTTGCCTGACAGAAGGCTCGTTCCTGCCCTGACGGTAGAGGTGTTAACAAGGAGTAATGTGTTGAAGCAGCATCAAACGCACCCTTCTTCCCATTGTTCTTGTTGTTGTGGCTGTCCAACTTCGCACCACCTTGACCTTGAACGAAAATAGCTTCCATCGAAATGAATGCTAGCATGAAAGCTACCAGAACACTTGAAATTCTTGTATCCATATCTCCTTGCATAAACTGCTAGAGATTGTATTTATTTCTCTTATCAAGTACTCTGCATGGAATGGGATGCAGGACTATTTAAAGGAGTTGGCATAGGAATATCAGAAGCAAGTAGGCCTTGGCGTTCGGCTTCAATCATGTGAAGTTTCTTCTTTCTGTAACCAGACAGTTGAGTAACAGCTCTTCTGATATTATTCTATGTTTCCCTATTGAGGATGTGGACTTGACTTAATGCTTGTAATATTTTTAATTTTATTTCTTAGAAATGCAGAAACATATTTACCCCTGCATTAAATTGCTTGATTTATCTATTTTGGATTTGCTAAAAACTGCAATTATCTTTGCAATATATTATCTAATCGGATGCAATGATTTATTAACCATCAATCATCCACTTGAATTTTTGCTCAGATCATGAGAAATTCTGATTCTATAATACATTAAAGGGAAACTTAGAAAATTAGTTATAAAATTCAAAGGGTTTGTTGAGATAATAGAGATCATCCTGATATCCACATCCTCTTACACAAAATACTCATATGGACGTTCATATTGTTTTACTTTAATAAAAGAAAGTTTAGGCTCTGTAAACTTGATTGGTTGCTTAGAGTGTACGGTCTTTTCTTGTCCATTAAAAGAATAATGATCGTATATAAATAAGCAACTAGCCTCTCATGAAACTCAGGCTTTGCTTGCATGAGTTTTGTTACTTGGTAATTACTTTATGATGACGATGAAATACATGTGATTAGGTGGCTTGATCTAATATGCGTTGGATCCCATTATATATAATGCTATTGGACAATCAAAATCAATTACTAGATCACATAAAGAATTAAAATTTTGTCTCTATAATAGTTTTTAGTGGCGACTTTTTTCTTTAACGTGGATATATTTTTAAGTCATATAATCATTTTTAATGTTATTAAATCATAGAATTTGATAGTATATTAAAAATTAACTCTATTATATCTTACGACTTAACAACATATCTGTATTAAAAAAATAAAATAAAACACCCGCATCTAAGAATAATCTTTTATTTTTTATCTTGTTTGGCAATCTTAATTACACGGCAGTTTCTTTATTCTTCGGGATGTGAGAAAGCTTTGGAGTTCACTAATTTATAAGAATTCGAAACTTACATTGAAGTTGCAAATGTGATTGATTCAATTATATCAGTGACAATTCCACATCCCTTCACCAGCTAACATGGTTTTTGCACCCAAACTCGTTTAGAAATTAATGCTGTAAAATGTACTTCTTGAAAACACTTGTCAAGATTAAAAAAAACCTATCACAAAGTGTTGGGTGATTTTGACACTATTTAGCATGAAAGGCTGATGATATTATCAGCCTTTCTTTTCGGCTGGTCTTTTGGATGAAACCGAATGCCATACACGCATTCATCCTAATTTCTCGGATCTTGAACTCACAACTACGGAATTTATTAGAAACTAATGTAAATGGGCAACTTTGAAAAATTTACAGAACTAGTCAAAAAATTTTTACTATTTTCACAACTAACTCCTTAAAGATTTTTTTATCAACATTGGCCAAAACTTCCCCCCTTTACCGAAAATACCCCTCCCACAACTCATCCCTCTCCTTCCTCTCCTTCCTCTCTTTCCTCTCTCTCTCTCTTGCTCACTTTCTCACTCGAATTTCAACGCTGCTCACTCGTCATTTCCAGTAGTTTTTCTGAAATATTCTCGCAACGAACATCACCAAAATTCAACATCAAGAACAAATTAAAGCCAGAAAAACCCTAGATTTCATTTTTATTCTTCTTCTATGATGAGGTTGGTGTTAAGGCCTAGCTGTACCATGGAATAACATCGGGCTGACGGCGATGTTGAACAGACAAGGAAATTGTTGGCAAAGACATTAGTGAGAAATGGCCGCTACCGCGCTTTATGACGCCGAAACAGCTTCCCATTTATCCGTAATCAATGTGAGGCCATTGCCTCTAAGAACTTAGGCATTGCCCGCGCCCCATTGACGGTGGCCCCAACTTGGTGATATTAATTTTTTAATTTGTTTAAATTTAATTAATAATAATTAATTACTTTAAATAAGATAAACCATATTAAATTAAAACTGTTGCTTCTACAGAAAAAAGTTTTTTAAAATTAAAACTAATAAAAAAATTATTTTATATCAACCATGTCACAAGAAAGATTAAATGAATTAGTTATATTGTCTATTGAGAAAGATATATTAGCAAAATCAGAATACAAAAATTTGATTAACAAATTTGCATCTCAGAAAGCTAGAAAAATTAATTTTAAATAGTTTTGTTTTCCTATAATTCATTCATATATTTTTTTTTCTTCAATTTTTTATAGGAGACCTAATTTTAACAACTTGTCTAAGGCTCCCATTTTGGTTGAGCCAGTCCTGGCGATCAGGTGCAACAGGCTGCCTGTCGCACTTATATTTTGGTGCGACAAGCAGCCTGTTGCACTTGAATGCAAGTGTGACATTCGCCTGTCGCACTTGGATGCAAGTGCGACATGCGCCTGTCGCACTTGCATTTTGGTGCGACAGGTAAGATGCAATCGCACTGAAAAGAGGAGAAAGAAAATTGTTTTTGGTTTGTAAACAAGGATAATTTGGGGAGAAAACCTTATGTTTGACTAATGTTGATAGAAAAAAGTTTAAAGGATTAATTGTGAAAATAGTAAAAATTTTTAGGTTATTTTTATAAATTTAACCGGTAACTTTAAGTGGCCCATATTTGTTATTAAATAAATTGTATAAAATGAAAACACGACATTCTGATACATTCATTTGGATACTTCTTTGATTTTACAATACAAAAAGAACAGTTTCATTTATTTTTCTTGTAATTATCACCGCTTGAAAAGCGTACTTTATTCTTAGATTGATGCAAACCCAGATGGCCTTTGGAATCTGCAAGCCTTGCAGAGAGGAGAATAGAGTGATGGAGTTTGGTACTTGTCTTCACCGCCCATCATCGGCATTGGCACCCCTCTCTTCACAGGGCTAACATAATCTGGCCTGTAAGTTTTGCCCAGAACTCCTTCAACAAGATCACTCAAATTGGTGAATTTGAACTGAGTCTCCAAATGAGCAAAAGCATCATTATCTGGTAACTGATAGTTATGAACCTTGTTCTCTTCTTTACCGATCGGCCTAACCTTTATGTGCAATTCCACCAGGCCAGCAACTTTAACTCTCACATTGTTAGTATCATCGGTTCTTTCAACCAGCACTTGTCTTTCATCAGCATTAGTCTTCCATTCTGCATCACCATCAGTAGGGATGTCAGTGGCTTCGCCGTTCCATCTTATTGAGAGAGCATCAACATTGTCATCCCAATACGAGACTCTGTTTGCTGCAATGACGAGAGTGTGTGTATCAAACATGACAGCAAGGGCTTGCACCCACGTGTAGTCGCGAGTCCTTCCTCCAGGTCTGGTACCAATGAAATGAGCATTGATTTGGAGGTTATCGTCTGAGACAATTGCAAAGTTTCCTCCCTTAGCTCCATGGAAATAGAACATCACACCACTCCACCAACAAAGCGAGGATCATAACACAGAGAGCCATATCCATCACAGTTTGGTTTCCTCCCTGCCCAATAACATAAAATTTGATATGTCAAAAGAGCATGTCATGTCTAAAACTTAAATGAAAAGAATCAAGATGACTAATTAAGCAAGTACTTGTATGTGCTTACACTTGCAAGTAACTTCACATTTGCTGCCACAGTTGACAAAGCATCCCTTGTTCTTCTTGTTCTTCTTAGGCTTTTTCCCAGGACACTCAGCCGGACACACAAGAGTCTTGAAGTAGCAAGGCGATCCTTTACCTTTGCAAAAATGTCTTTCCTGTCCAGAGGGCAATGGTGTAAGCACATCATAATCTGTTGTATGAGGATCATCATCCTTTCCCCTTTTGTTTCCTTTTCCATTGCCCTTGTCTTTGTTTCCTTTTCTATTGTCATCACCCTTGTTGGCATTTCCATTGCCCTTGCCATTGTGCCCATTTCCGTTGTCATCACCTTTGTTCCCATTGCCATCGTTGTTGCCATTTCCATTGCTGTTATTACCGTTGTTTGCGGCAAGAACAGCTTCTGTGCCCATTAAAAAAACAAAGAACGCCACCAAAATATATGACTTTCTCCTGGCCATCTCTATTGACTAAAATGCAACTGTTAGTATCTTATCCAATTCTTGGAATTCAAATGTGAACAAATTCACGAGTGATCAGATGACAAGCATGGAACTGAAACATTTATACAGAATTTGAGGAGTAATTCAAGTCCTTTGAGTCAGCCTTAATTTTTGGTACGTCTTTGCTTCATCATGGGATAATACATCTTTGCTTCATCATGTGATTGTACATTTGAGAAGAAATCTCTTGGCTGGTATTCAAATGGACCAATTTAGCTTGTGAATTTATACCAAATAGCTGTAAAGCTGGAATATAAATATCCATATATATATATATATATATATATATATATATGTACGAAGCAATCTATTCGGATATAATACCACTTTTTTTTTTTTAATTACATGAGACTAATGCTCATATTATAACTCATATTATATGAGATATTTACAACTACTGAGACCCGTTTATATCAATTCTGATATGACACCGCTCAGATTTTAAACCCTTTCAAATATTTGAGGAACGTCAAACTCCCATATTGGGAGAAAGACTGCCTTCACTCGAGTTCTGAGACTCCAAGGAAGGAAATATAAATTAAACCCGCAATGTCTCATGCTGAACCACTTTCCTCATGAAGTGTGATTTCATTTACTTGGGTAAGCTCAAGTGGTTGGATATAATACCACTTTGAGAGTTCCTTGGGGAAGCATAAACAAGAATATCAAAATTAGGTTAAAAGAAATGTAAGGGCAGTAGGTGTCAGAGTTCAAAGTTCAAACATTATTTAAAGTGATTCTACAGCTAAAGTACTTTTCTTTGTTAAAATCTGAAGCAGTAATTCTTTGTCCGAACTCCAAAAGATTGCAAACGCCAGCACAACGTGGATTTCTGATATTAATTTCTTATTTGCTTCCATAAATTGAAGAAAATGCTATTATTGAGTAGCAAGCCGCTAGTAAATCAATAAAAGCATCAAGGAGGCAAGAAGTCGTCACCTGCATATAAAGACACCCGAAATTGCAGGAAAGAGCCAGGCTGTGAAGCCTTTGCATTGCATGCCCTTCAAGCATGGATCCCAATCAGCTACACCTTATATATAAAATTGTGTTATTAATTCTCTCCACACCACACCCGTTGCCAACTTTTTTTTTTTTTTTTTAACGCAGTAATCATGTGAATGCTTGTTTATTTTGCCTTCGCCCTTGGGTCCTATAATAATAAAGAAATCATTATTAAATTATTTACCTATTTATGTATGCTTTTATAATTTGCTGTGATTATTGGTTAAAGATTCCTTGTTGACATTTGAGAGAAGCTTTAATATATATTAATGGATACATGTACATTACGAAGTATGAAATTCTTCAGGGCGGCATCAAATCGACTGTTCATTTCATAAGCAACAATTGTTATGGCGTTGCTTGCATGCATGTGGGTATCTGCCGACCAATTCAATCATGCCACATATTTTAGCAAACGCGTCAATAATAAATTTAAAAGGAAAAACGGAAAAAGAGTTAAATATCACACAGTCTAAAGAGAATACTTAAATTGCAAATGCAATGCATATCAAAGGCTTAAAGAGAATACTTAAATTGCAAATGCAATGCATATCAAAGGCTTATGCACAATACACATATCCTCGGTACATTGCCTTTGGACAGAACCAATCAACCAAACAACGGCAAATGAACCACTTAATTGCTTTTTTCAAATATTGAAATTTTAACATCATATACACAGTAGGATCTAGAAAAATAATTTACCGAAGGCTAGATTATATAATAATAAAATTTTAAAATTAAAACTCTCAATGTATAAAATATTTATTAATACATTTATAATTGTTCTCGACGTATTTTCAAAAATACAAGAATATTTGTGGTGATGACTTATCATTATTTTTAATAATAGCGTAGGCTTTTATAATTTCAAAATTTTAAATTTAAATTTTGTGAGTTTATAAATTTATAAGGTCAAATTTTAATAAATTTAATAGAGACTAATTAGAAATTTTAAATTTTTTCTTTTTATTCTTAAAAAAAAAATTTTTGAGCCAGCGGGGGCTACAGTCCCCACTGGTCACATACTGCATCCGCCCCTGCTTATAAATATACACAACATTGGCTGCCGGACTAAGTATCTGTCTTAACAATGGCCTGACAACCTTTTGATGATGAAAGTTACCCTTTCAAAAAATTTTGAACGTCAACATATGTAAAAGCTAACTATAGGGTAAAAGAAAAGAAGATTTAAAGAAAATGTGATAAAGAATAACTAATAGCTGTCTCCCTGCACTACTGAAATATAGGAAGATCTATCTTAGGCTGTTGGTTGAACCCAAGATTCTCTCCTCCAACCACAACAATGCCGCTTGAGGTCCCTTTGCCACCACTTGATGTCCCTTCCCCAACCTCGCTCGTCATTTTCAAAAAGTAACTATGCCTGCACAAGAAACTTTCCTTTTACTCAAATGGAATCATAAGAATAAAAGCCACTTAAAAGGTTATATACCATCGGGTATCAGCTGTCAATTCAGGATGGAAGGCAGTCCCAAGCAAATTCCCTTGCCTTACAGCAACAATTACTTTCTTTTCAGGCATAGCATTCTCCTGAGATACCCAATGATAAAATAAATAAATTGTAAAAAGTGACACCGACAAGACATTATGGTGAATTATCAGTGCCATCAAACCACTGCTGGCAAATAAATCACAAAACTAGAAGGGCATAAGCAAACCTCTTGTATTTCAACAGTAGAACTTGAATACAAGACCTTGTTTGATGGTACAGGATAATCAGCCAGCACATCAACATCCGGCCCCACATCAAGGACTGCAGGAGCGCGGATGAAAACTCCGCGAAATGTCTCAGGACCACCCTCCTGAGAAGCAAGCTCTGGCGCAGACAGCTCTGCCTCAAAGCTTTGAATCTGAAAAACAAAATGATTTTATTAGTAGCATAAGAAACAAACCGCTACTCATAGAAACTCAGTATTATCTGTTTTGTGAAAACAAAAACATACTGCAGAAAAAGATAAAAAAAATAAAAATAAAAGTAAATGTTGAAACCCTTTGCAAAACACTTCTGACATGTGTATTTGTTTGGAAGCATGAGGTAGTTAGCCTTAGAAGTGGAATTTAATGTATTTGGAGATAATCTTCTTCTAGAAAGTTTATACATTAGCATACTCAATTCTGCAAATCTAAATTTGTCCTACCGATCGCAGTATAAGCACTTCATGCTGTTCAAATTTTGATTCTAACAAGTTCTTCTGGATTAATGTTCCACCATATTCTGAAAGAATATTCTTGGATGTTCATTGAATTACCACATTGTCAGCATGAATGAGCACGTAGACACAACTGAAATCACCACTATAAATATGAAAAATGAAATTATAAAATTCCATTGGATCCTGTAACTTATCCAATCATAAATCGGAAAATGGGATCCCTTTTTTAACAGATTGCCCCAATCTGGTTAACAGCTTTGCAACTTGAAATCATATTTGAAACAAAGAGCTCTGCAGTCTACAATGAATCCTGATCCAGATTACATCAACATCATAATTTCTATCCACGTTTTCACCACCCCCCCCCCCCGCGCCCACAGCCAAAATTTGATGATGGCATGTGTGGCACGCCAAGGCAACATGGAATACACTTACAACACTTAATGACATGCTTTTACCATCTTGGTATACAGTATCTACGCAATCTATACAAGAGAACAAATGAGAATTTTGAATTCTTACCTGACTGCCAAAGAAATTTCTATGAACTGTGCAATCAAGGCCCCCAACAAGTTCTTGTCCTCCTAATTTCTGTCCTGAAAAAATCGTGCCACTCAAATTTTTAGAATATTAATTTAATAAAAGTAAATCAACCAAAAAATTTGCTAAATTCGTGCTCCAATGGCCTAGCAAAATCAAAATCAAAGATAAGAAACAAACAAAGAATTAAAAAAAAAAAAAAATCAACCCACCAACTGCTTTATTCGCCAAGAAGATAAGACCTGCGCAGGTCCCCCACACAGGCTTTCCCATTTTAACAAACTCTCGAAGTGCCGGAAACTGTCCATGTGTGAAAAGAAAACAAATATATCAATAAACTAACTTCAGCTTCCTTCTTAGAATTCTTATGTCCTAGGCATTTCTCCTTTTTTCTTTTTCACAATCAATATAAACAAACACGCCATATAAACAGCTAGAGTGAGTCCAACAAAATTATTCATTGCAATCAAGTATAAGTGGGCGAGTAGTTAGTAAACATTAAATGTTAAGTAAAAGTGGATGATTGCCAAACACTTCAGCTGTTGTCTTTTAAAAATTAAACTGAAACACAGCAACAACAACATACCCATAAGTCTCTCTCAGAAACAACTAGTTAGTCAATTCACAATCTCAGTAAAATTATTTCAACAACCCATTTCCATCAAGATTCATAACTTCCCAAAATTACACACCCCTTGAACCCCGCCCTCATTCAAACAAAACAAAATATATTCTATTGTATACATAAACAAAAAACAGTAACAACAATAACACCAAACACAGACGTGCGAAAGAGAGAGAGAGAGAGAGAGAGAGAGAGATTTTTACCAGGTTGTGATACTCAGCAAGCTTGGCCATAGTGGTGCTCTCACCACCAGGGATGATGAGAGAGCTCACATTCCCAAGCTGGTCTGGCCTCCTTATTTCCACTCCCTTCACTCCTAGCCTCTTAAGAGCTGCTTAATCAAAATAAAAAATAAATCAAATTTTGCTGGAGTTTGCTACAACACAAAAAGCAGACCAGTTTAAGAAATAACGATATTAATAAATGAAAATATAAGTGGCGACGTAAAAGAGTAATGATGCGTAAGCAAAGAGAGAATGCCTGCGATGTGTTCGTTAAAAGATCCCTGCAACGCGAGAACGCCAACAACCATGGTCGGGAAATGAGCGCTTTGCTTTTGCTGCGCTTGGTCTTTGGTCAGGGCTCTGTTTGCGTGCGCACGCCAATGAAAATGAAACTTAACTAAACCAAGAGACCCGTGAGATCTCGGGCCTCTCGTTTCCTGTGGCCTGTGACATTCGTGACATCACCTTTGTGCTTTTTGGAGAATAGCATTATTAAACTGGGGAGAAAAACAAGAAAAGGAAAAATCAAATTTGTCATACGCATTGAACAGCTCAATAGTTTGGTAGCCAACCACCCCAACGGCTGCTGCGGGGGTTGTTTCCAAACTTTTTAAAGTAGATGCTTGCCCCTTTTTTTTTCTCGATATTTACTTCGCAGTGTCAGATAGCGAACTTTATCATAATTATCGGAAATGGTATGCTCATGACCTGGTAGTACTGTTAACTTGCACTAATAAAATTAGAACATAAAATTAATGTTGCACTAATATAAATTTATTTTTTTTAATTATATGAAAATATTACTCAAGAACATAATTTATATTATATGATATTATAACTGATATTTATAAATTAGATTATTATTATGACTAATTTACATCAATTCTTATGAAGCACGTCTAAATTTTAACACTCTCTAATATTCGAGAGATGTTTACTTATATTTCAAAATGAAACAGACTACTTTTACTCAAATTAAGAAAGGAAATTTAAATATCTTATAATGTATTGTAGGGTTTGGAACTCATGACCTCACAATCATGAAGTCATGAGTTATCACTACTAGACTTTTAGCCCAGTGGCATATAAATTCACCACTTAGATGAAAGGTAAAAGGATTCAACAGCTAATAATTATCATGTCATGTGACAACAAGTAAGACAACGCCAAATTTTAGAGAAAAAAAAAACTTTTTAAATAATATGCAAGTTGGAGATTGTCATTTTCTCTCATAATACCATTACCCTCTTAATGTTTTCATAATTTCAAAAAAACTCTTTTGGTATAAAAAAAAAAGCCATTTGTTTGATATTTTATATTGAGTGTATAAAATAAATATTTATCAAAAAAATTATTTTAAAATAACAAAGAAATATAAAAATGTTATTATTAATTTTTATTCACATTAAATATATATTTTTTATGTTAGTATTTATTTTTTATTCATATGATTTATTTTATTTATAATAAATATGAAAAACTGTATTGAAAAATGATAAATATTATAAAATTATGCTCCTTGTGAATTATAAACTACTATGGAAGAACTGAACTGGCAAGCAGCCTTTGCAAGCTAACGGTTTCCAATATTAAATTGAGACCCATAGAAATCCAAGCCCATGACCTTTTTCTAATTTCATGACAGCCAATGTGGCCCATCTCTAACGGTTTACAGTTATTAAATTGAGACCCACAGAAATCTAAGCCCATGACCTTTTTCTAATTTAATGAAAGACAAGGCGGGCCATCTTGACCATCAGTCTATTTAATACAGCGCGCGGGTTGAATGAAAGCCATCCAATAAAGCCTATTGTTTTGATTAAGAAAAACTCAATTTGCTGTACTTTTCACCACTTGTTTTCAAATTCCACAAAAGATGTTTCCATCGTGGTTAGGTACAGTTTGATATTGAAATATTATAACTTTTAAACTATAGTTGTTTTGAAAATAAAATATTATAATTATAAAATAAAAATTAATAATATATAGTAAATATAAATTTTAAGTAATAATTTTAACAAAATCATTAAAGATATAATAAATTTTTTATCATACAAATAAAAAATCATATCAGCATATATTTTAAATTAGAGCAATTAATATTTATCAAATTTTACTATAACAGTCCAACCTCAGTTCCAAACGCATCTTTAATCGCCCACTTAGATTACAATTATCTCCAATCCTTTGATAAACACGTTCTATTTATCTGCAAATTAAAAAATAACCCAATGACAAATCGACAAGTGGGTTAAATTACACGAAGGATCCATTGCAAAAGTCAACCTGTCCCAGCCGCCAACAGACATCCTTTTAGAAATCAAATGGACTTTCAAATGTATTATGGGGCCTTAGACGTCATAGTTTAATGAGAACATTTGTGGCATTATGCTTCGAAGATATTGAAATCGACTGGCCCATTGGGTCTCTGTTGTAAACGCAATTGTCCCTGTGAATTATTGAAATTTGGTACGTATTTATTATGAATGATTACAATATGAGGATAGGCAGGAAAAATAGTGCACCAATCCAAACGTTCAGATATAAAGAATTAGAGTATTACCACTTGAGCATGGGGTCAACGAAACGGAGAATATATGAAAAAAATATATAATTTTTACCATATCAAAATATAAAAGGAGGATATAAATATAATTTTTGTGATATCAAATTTTCAACATCAGCAATGATGTGATAACCACTGAATTATGAATTATGGATGATTGTGTGTAAATTTTCTCATAATCTCACGTAAACGATCCGATTAAAGTTACCATATTCTTAACCCAGCAAACTTATCACTACTTAAAGCCTTAAACCTATAATAATTAACATAAAATGCGAAATTTTCAAATATTACCACTTGGCCGTGTCATTATATCATGAATTTGACAATTCAACACTAAACATAGTAACTGTGACGTTTCCTGTACGGGCATTTAAATCAAACCTTTTGAAAAAGAAAAACAAAAGACACCACATGACTTGTTATAAAAGATCGTTATTTTAGTAGTGAGTGGTTCGAATATGCCAATGATCAAGCATGTACACCACTCGCTGTACTAACAATAAAGGACAAGGCATCGACGTAAGACGTAACGTTTCTGGCCCGTGCCAAAGAAAATGAAGGATGAGTCATAATCACTTGCATTTCACCTACGTACCCTTCGCAGCAAAAGGCACACGCTGGCCCTGGCGCCTTCTCATTTCCCATTTTGAATGGTTACAATTTACAAATCAATAATCGTGCGAGGAAGAAGCAGCAGCTATCACAGGAAGTTTCGTGCTCGAAGAATCCAATTCTTCTTGTTTCATCATTTTGGTTTTGATGATCACATGCCGAATTTTATTCCCTCTTTTAAGTAACAATTTCTCATTTCATATCATTTTTCTAATTTACGTAATTACAGTCGTAATTCAAACGGGCCATTGGCCGACAACTAACTACCAACTGTCGAAGCACGATTGCTCTTCGCCTCTTCCAACAACCGCTCGAGCATAGTCCTATTTAAAATAAGGATTTTCCATTATTAGACAAATGTTAAATGCACGCTGACCGACGTGATTTTGGTGACATCACATCATCATTTATTGTTCTCACGCAACTGTTAACCATAAAGTGAAGTCGAATAATACTTAAGGTTAGAATGTTTTCACTCTAAATATTATTTTGAATATATTTAAATAAAGTAATTTATTATAAAAATATCCATCATATGAATATTTAACTAAGGACAAATAAATAATTTATCGTAACTGATATAATAATATATAACTTTTAGTAATGAATAAACTTGTATTAAAGATTTTTTTTTCCAATTTTTTACAAATTGTAAACGACTATCTCCTAATTCAAGGAAATAAAATTAAGATAATAAAAGAATACGTTTGGAATTGAAATTGGGCAGTTAGAGTTTAAGAGATACAATACTAAAGTGTTTGGTAAACACTATCTACTATAACTTGAAAGTTATATTAATATAATTTTTTACTTGTATTATAGAAAATCTATTATATCTTTTAAAAATTTTGTCAAAATTATTATTTAAAATTTATATTTACTATATATTATTAATTTATATTTAATAATTATATATTTTTTTGTATAACAGCTATAGCTTAAAAGTTATAGTACCTCAATCTCAAATAAGATCTAAACTCTCCTATTGAAAAATTGTAAGATACAGTTCATAAAGAAAAATAAATTCAATGCCTCAAACAAAGAAGAAAAATATAATTAAGTATGAGATTTTATGTTTAATAGATAAGTCATCCATCGCATCATTTTGCATTTTATAATTTTGTTGCTCTGATTAGGAATGGAATATAGTTTCCATTTTAAAATAATTTTTAAATCGTATAAAATTTTAACACCCGCATAATTACGTAAACACCAGTACACCACCACAGGTCCACAACGTGACAAAACCGGTCCCACGTAATTTCCAGTATCGCCGCTTTACAGTTTCCTCGGCATCCGCCTTCTCTGTGAAAATCTGTTTTTCCATTTTTGTCCTTCGAAAGTTGCAGATTCTAATAAATTCATAATCATATTTATATCTAACACTCAAATTTTCAAATCTACATTAAAGAAAGAAATAAATAAAAATTCTCAAATCTTCTCATCGTCAAGTTTTTCAGTTTTCAAATTTCACTCCAAATTCGATCTAATTTAGGTTTTTTCAAATTCGGATTTTTACCAAAATTATTGTGCTGTTTCGAGATTGAATTCGAATCTACCGGTTTGGTCGTCGTCTGAAATGATTAGGGGGTTTTTTTTCTTTTGAAATTGCGAGTTACATTAAACTAAATCATAGGTACGGCATCAAGAATCGAGATATTTTTATTTTTTATATTTAATTTTTGTATGTATCTGTAAATATTATTCGTGGTTGATGTCGTTTGAAAGAACACGCTAGTTTTCGTCTTCTTTTGAGAAAAATTTAGCTAAAAATTAAACCTTGGTACTTATTTATATTGTAGTTTTATTTTGATGTTCGTTTGTGATGTTATTTTTTTTTTTTTTTTAATTTTAGAAGGTCAACGTATTATTGAAGAAGCCAGGTGGTGGTGCTGGTGGTGGTGAACATTGAGGCTTACATTGTGTATTATAAAGTGGAGTTATAGCGATGTTGTGTCTCAATCGAAATGGTTTTAATATCATAAGCTGTTTCTTTCATTTGGCGGAGTGGCATCCACTTGAATAGCAAAGCTGATTTGGGCATAAAAGCCCTCTCTTTTGATCAGGTTTGATTTCTTGTTTCTTTTTATCTTTTCCAAATATGTGGGTCATTTTGATTATGAGGTATGTAATCTATCTGTTCGTTCTTAATACGAAGAAAGTTGAAGCCCCCAAACACCCAGTTTGAGGATTGGTCAATGGAATAGCAATCTTCATGTTCTTTTATGTTTTTAGTTTTTTTATTTTTGGGTGGGATTTGGGATTGGTTTCGATAATATAGTGTGTCTTATGTGTATTGTGGATCATCACAGTTGAGAAATTGAGTGTTAGCCGGACTGGTTTAGACCCTTTTTGGTTTTCTTGCTTATGTGTCCTAAAGGGTGAAAATAATATAAATTCCATGACACTCACATGAGTATTGTTTGATATCGATTGAGTGATATCAGTTCTGTGAAGCAGGTAAATTGTTTCTTAATCAAGTTTAAGTGGCTGTTTCCGTTTATGGCAGGTTATTAACTTGATTTGTTGTTGAGATAAGGGTTTTTCCACTTTGCAGGTTTTGGGATCACTTTTCTTTTTTCACTTGCTGAGAGTTTTAATAACTGCTTTGAGGTTTTCAAGGTTTTTCATGTTTAGGAAGACTTGTTCTTGGATAATAGATATGGGCTGTTGTAGTTGTTTCGGGTTCACCAGAAGAAAGCCCAAACAAGCGTTGAGGCCCATCACTGGGTTGAATTATCGGATTTCCCGTGACTTTTTGTTAGGAGATGATATAGATGATGATGATGATGATAATTCATACAATGGCGAGGCTACTAATACAGCAGATGGAGATGGTGGTGAGATGCAGAACCATGCCAAACGATCTGAAGAGATTTTGAGGGAAAGAGAACAGAATGGACTGATTTGCAGGCAATTTCCTGTTAAGGAATCTAATAAACTCATTCGATCAGAGGTGAGAATGATGATAAGATGAATATGAGACTTTTGTAACTCATCAGCTTTCAAGCTAATTCATTTTTTTGCTTTTCATTAATTGAATTGGAAATGCAATAAGCTGGTGTGGATGCTTGTAGCATGCTGCTGTTACGTCTTTTAGGTGTCCTTTACTGTAAATTCTCACTAGACATTTGTATTTAGCGTGTGATAGCCAAACAACAGATATAAGTTGTTTACAGAGTGTTTTGTGTTATCTCATTAACTGTTGCTTAATTGATGATTTTTCCTTACTGCATGAAATTGAAGTGTACAGATGAACTTACTGAATAAGGTCATATGTGCCACATACATGTATAGGTACTTGTATGCATTTATTTAGTCTTACACATATGATTTTCTATATTGTGCATTCTCTGTTGTAGTATAACTGTAAGGCATTGTATATGATGGACATTGCATTTTCCAGGATGAAAATGGGACTAAGATGATCAATGAGTATGTACATGTATGTAAGATTGGTGCTGGTAGCTATGGGAAAGTGGTAAGCTTCATTTTGTAAGACAATGTCCTATTGCTTGTTTGAGGAATTGATTCTTTTATTTGAGCCTTTTTATTTGCTTCTACAACAGGTCCTTTATCGAAGCTCCGTAGATGGAGAGCATTATGCAATTAAGGTATTATTTTTCTGTCTTGATATAGAAACATTCATGTTTTGGGTAAAGTCATTGGCAACAGCTAAGGAGTCACTTTGATGTAAATATGATAGGTTAGGAATTAAATGTCATATCAGTATGGTGGGTTACAGGCTTGAAAAGTCCTCCTTCAAAAGGGGAAAAAATGTCCTTAAAACTCCTGCTTATATGTGTTATTAATTTGAACTACAGGCTTTTCATAAGTCCCATTTGTTAAAGCTGCGAGTTGCTCCTTCAGAGACGGCTATGACTGATGTTCGTCGTGAGGTATCTGCTCATTCTCTTCTATTTTCAGATTCTGCTGACTAGTTCTTTTGAAACTCACTGCACAATTGTGATTTGGACTGTTTATATTTGCTATTTGAGGAAATGCTCTAGCTTGTTTCTGATCACAAGTATTATACTTGGGTTTATTATTGCAACCACTCTCGAGAAAGGCTTCTTTGTGCACATTGTGGAGTGTTCATACCTTCATGTTATTCTTTATTTTTTGTTGCCTTTGTTTGATTTTCTTATGATATATGGATCTGAAAGTCACAGTGTCTGGTTGTGGATGCTCTTATTTTCCTTTATTTAGTTCAAAAACGACAGTTTGGCAGGCTGATACTTGGCTAATTGTATTGCAAGTGCTTAATTTGTGCTAGTTGCTATGGTTCATTACTCCTTTGCATCTTTATGGTGGATGTAATGTCAGATGCCTTTCCCTTGCAGGTTCTAATCATGAAAATGTTGCAACATCCAAATATAGTTAATCTGATTGAGGTGATTGATGACCCAAACTCAGATCACTTCTACATGGGTATTTATTTCCTTTTTCTTTGTCTTCTCCCTATTGAACTCATTATATAGGTAATTCTATTATGTGCTTGACTGGAACTTTTTCAAATTTTCTTCCCTCCAGTTCTTGAATATGTGGAAGGAAAATGGGACAATGATGGGTTTGGTCAACCAGGGGCCATTGGAGAGAGTATGGCTAGAAAGTATTTGCGGGACATAGTATCTGGGTTGATGTACCTGCATGGACATGTATGATTTCAAAAGCCTGCTATTATGCTCCATTATATTATGAATGTGTGTGTGAACTCTGATTATACATTTGTACATCGATATGGTAGACCAATCCTGTTCATTTTAGGAAGCTTTTATTGGACAGATATATGATATTATGTAGAAGGAAAAAGGAATTTTCTCTGTCATTCAGCTGTTTATCACATTGATGGTTCATGTTTGCTCACAAGTATGGACTTACACATCACATATTCACATTTCATCAGACACTTACTTTAAGATATTAGATTTAAGAAGCAATAGATTTTCCTCTAAGAAGAGAGCTTGAAAGGACATTATATAAGAAAAACTAATGTAATTAGTGGTTCATTAACTATCTATTGTATCAATCTTGCTTGATATGGTGATGGCTGGCTTGTACTTCTGTGACCTATATGTATGGTATCTATATATTGGATGGCTATCAGAATATTTGAGAAATTGCTTTATTTGATGTATGTTCTTTGTCCGCTCCGATGCATTTTAATTTTTCTGGGAAGTGCTTAATGATTAGTATAGTTAACTAGTGATTCCAAGCTAATTGCAGTTCATTTGATACCAGTAGAGCTATAATCTGACCTTGCCTGAGCTTATTCTGATTATCACCACACTGGAACTCTGGATAGGCATCGTGGTAGAGGTTTTCTAAGTAGAAAAGAGACCAGAGATGGTTTAGAAACCAGTTGCCACCTTACGTGCTGTGCAATTCTTGATCACAAGAGAGATATGTTTTATTCAAGTTTTCCGGGGCCTTCGCCATTTGGTATATAATGACTGAAAGTGGTGGCTGCATGTTTTTCAATCACCGATCACATTTTCTTATCCTAAACTTAAACCACCTTGTCATCTTAATGAAATGGAGTATCATTCTTGACATAGCTAGATGATACGGGATCTGGTGAAGTTAGATTACTCTGTGCTTATTTTTGATAGGGGTCAGGACTGCTTAACGCGTGGTGTCTTGTCTGTATTTAGACAAGTTTATTTATGTCTGTGCTGACTAGTAGATGCCTACCCTTTGGTAGATTTTCTAACCCCGGCATCTTTTAGCGTTTTGCATGTTTGCATGCACATGCTTCTGTAACAGAAATAACTGTGATCTTAGGTAGCATTCATGTCCATTTTCTTTTATATGCAGACTTCTTTCCTTTCTTGGTATCGATACTGAAGCGGGTTTTGTGATTAATTCCTTGTCTTTCCTTTGTAAGAACAGAATGTAGTGCATGGAGACATAAAACCCGATAATCTGTTAGTTACGCTGAGTGGTACAGTGAAGATTGGAGATTTCAGTGTCAGCCAAGTTTTTGAGGTGATGAATCCATCTTTACCCTTGATCCTCTAACTATGATTAATTGCTTCAATAGTAATTTGACGGTTAAAAAAAAAAAGAATGACAATCTTTGGGAGTGAGGAATGATCTTATTGCCTTACCCAATGATATATATTTTGCTTGTGGAAGCTTATCATATTAAAACATGCAATTTTGGTTTGCAGGATGATAATGATGTTCTTCGTAGGTCTCCTGGAACTCCAGTTTTCACTGCTCCTGAGTGCTGTCTAGGTTAGGATTCTGTCCCTAAAGGATTGGACTATGCTGCAATAGAAATCAATAATAAACAACATACAGGATATATAATATTTTAACTGTGTGAATTTCCTTTATGATCAACAGGTTTAACATACGGTGGCAAAGCTGCTGACACATGGGCAGTGGGAGTTACTTTGTACTACATGATAATAGGACAATATCCATTTCTTGGTGAAACACTGCAGGATACATATGACAAGGTGGCCAAAATGCTTTTTGAATATTTTAATTTTTGTTTCCATCTGCGACTCCATTGTTTGTTTACTACTCATTCAGTTCCTCATTTCAAAGCATTTCAAAGAGAGATCTAAATTATGATCTCCATTCCCTCTTCTACAGATCGTTAACAACTCTTTAGTATTCCCGGATGCTATGAACCCAGAGCTAAGGAATTTACTAGAAGGACTTCTTTGCAAAGGCCAGTGAAAATCCATTGTTAACTAACATCATTCAGAATTAATAACTGCCCACCTATTCTTATCATTCATTTTTTACACTGCTTTGTTTTTAGCTTTTACTGTTTGGATTCTGTACTGAAGAAAGAAATCACAAAATTTGTCATTTGCAGATCCAACTCAGAGGTTGACTTTAAATGATGTAGCCAAGCACGCGTGGGTTCTTGGAGACAATGGGCCAATACCTCGGTATTTATGTTGGTGCAAGCGTGACAGATTGTGGAGGGATAATACCACACAGGATTCTAACTAACTAGATTGTTTTCTTAGTTTGAATTTCTCTGTGTACAGTGTAAAATCTATGGTTTTTTTTTTTAAATTATTATTTTTAAAGTTATCATGTGATTGGCAAGCAAGGGAGAGATGGTGGCTAAGACAGTATTATGCGAAATTTTCCAGAATACAAGAGGTGTGATGTACCATCATGAGCAAAAGGTAGAGCGATACTAGCTTGTAAATTCTGCTTTCAGACTGAAGAATTTTTTGGATTATTTGTTATAATCATATTCCTAGTGACGATAAATTCTGAGTTTGAGGTTTTGAATGAGGAGCACAATCGCGCTCTCTTTGTATGTCAACTGCTTCTTGCTTTTTTTTAATGTTTGTGGAACTTCTGTTATGATAAAGGCTTGGTAGTCGTGCCCTCACTGACTCGTGTGTGTTCGTAAGACGTCTTTGTAAGTGACTAAAAGCGCCTGTGTTTATTATGTAGTGTTCGAACTTGGAATGCTTCCATCTGGAAACTAAAGTTTTCCAGAAGTGCCTTTGAAAAGTAAGTGGCAGAAGATAAAACTGGCAGATGGCGGGGCCGGGGGTGGCGTCGAACCGGTCCTCTCCAAGTGTCATAACCTTGACTTAGAGTGAGTTTATCCATGCATGGGACAATGAACAGAGGGAACCCACTTCTCAAATCATCACTTTACCTCACCATACCCAAAAGAAAGTACATAACAATTCCCACAGCCATCATCATCCCCTTTAAATGCAGTGCTTGGTTGAGGAGCTTTCAATGGTGGGGGCCTGCGTCATTGAAACTTTTTCCCAATAATGGCCTTACTTGAAGATTTAGTAAAGCAACTAAAAAAAGGTTGCTGATAAAATAAAACCATCATTCTGTTGTGTCAAGAACGACATTCGCTAGGGGACTCCACTCGTCCAATCCAATTCAAGCAAAGCAACTTCAATTTGTTGGTGAATTTTGTGATTCTCAGCGGATGTGGTTGTGCATGTTGAGGTTCTTGGTTGCATTAACGTCATATTCTGTCTCCTGAGTTTGCTTCTGCCACAACAAAAATTCTCAGATTAGTCGCAGCTTTATCAAGTTCTCTTTTATCAAAACATCTGCAGTGAGTAGTAATATCAGACAATTTACAACTTCTTGCTAGGACTCCCAAATTTGAAATAATTATTATGCTTCCGTTTGATTTTGAACTCCTGGTAATTAATCAAGAACAGTACAAGACAAGAATCCGTAAAAGCTATGGACTGGCAGGCGATCACTGTGATTTGTCTTGCAATATTGGGGGCGCCCATACAGCTTCTGTCAGAAACAAATTAACCCCCACTTGGATTTTCTGACAGTGATGCACAGAATATGAGACTAATCCAGCCACGCTGGTCTGATTTCACCCCAAAAGTAGAAGGTATCATCTTGGTTTTTTAATCAGATTTAATTTCTGTCCCAGCATGCCACAATATGCTCCTAATGTGAATGCCCATTGACATGTGGTTCAATCACTTTATCTAAATTGGATCACATGGATTTTTTCAGTTTTAAGAGATACACGTTGCAAGATTAGAAATTTTACTAATTTAGAGGCAGGTTGCTCATTATTTGGAGTGTATTTTTGAACTCGGCTTCAAATGAGTTACTTTAAGCCATGTCTTATTAGGCTTGAAAATCATTATCTCGAGCAGGTGCTAACTAAGTGTAGTTTACTTTATGCTCTTTGTATATAATTGAAATGTCGACACTCTTATTGACTACTATGATTACATTTAGGTAAATGACAGTGAGATCAAGTTAACTTTGGGAGATCATAAAGTCAAAAGAAATTATCATAAAATGGACTAATCCAGAACAATAGGCAAGGTACAAAGCATGGGAGCTTGACAAATGGCACAATAAGAGCTGTTAATTCTTCACATGGCTCCACATATAATAAAGGTGAAAAGTATTAGATTCTCTTTGCAAGTTTTTCAACTACAATATTATTCATTTCTTTTGTTAATGCATCCTTTAACGCATAAAAAGAATAGAACAATGTGTAGTGCTCTTCATAAAGGCATTGCTAATTTGATTTTTCGAATAACCCCTTTTTCATTTGAAAGGGATGGGTTAAATATACACATCTCGTCAACACGTGGATGTAATTAACATCTAATCAATAAGAACTTAGGAATAAATAAATACATTTTGCAGAAGGAGTGTTTCTATTAAGATATTGGCAAGACAAAAAAAAAAAAAAAAAAAAAAAAGACTGGCGCCAATACTCATTAAATTATCAATGGGTTTTTAGATAGATCATCTGCCACTATTTGAAGCTTTAGTATATTAGTGAAGATTAAAGTAGTAATCTTCTTGATGAGAACCAAAAGGACTTTCATCTTATCAAGATATTTAAAGGAAGGAAGATGTCATGATTATTTTATTTCAATGTTTTTTTAAAATAATTTCTTGATGTTTTAAAAAATATATCAAAAATTAAGATTGGTACCTATTACCTCCTCTAATATCCTTTTGCTATTGTCCCCATGTTCACTACAATTACATCATACCTCATTAACCCATTCACGTCAAAGCTTTCACATTAAAAAAAAATATTTTTAGCCGCGGTGACATCTGCAAAGAGAATATTACAAACCCTAGAAGGGGATAAGTGATAGAAGTATAAATTATTCTGATTAAAAAAAAAAAAGGTAATCTCCGTTACCTATAAAGTATAATTTAGATCTAATGTTGCTTTAATTCGTAAATAAATAAAAATATACACAAGTGTTTTTTTATTACAAAGACTAACATTCATAATTACAATTCATATAACATGAGACTATTTATTTATATATTTATAACGAGACAATTACTAGGACAAGAGCTAATATTTTAATTTTTTCGTTTTACGAAAAAAGATTACCTCCACATAATTATTTTTATAATTGAGAAAGAATTTAACTCTTACATTACTTTTATGCGAAACTAAAGCAACATGTAATTTCAATACTCGACCTGCAGGTGGTAAATATATACAAAATTTTGGATTTATAAAAATGATAGGTCTATTTAATTAGGAAAATTAATTACAATTCAAGTAGCTGGCCACTATAATATATTTCTCCGCAAATAATTGTCAGCCGACCATGAGACTACGGGAGGTCTAATTTTGAACAAGAATTAACGGTTCAAATACTTATTAGTGGCTCACCGTTGTGTAATTTCCTGGGACAAAAGTGCTTTTCTTGTTTAATTACCAAAGTGTACTTGTAAAACAGAAAAAGTACATTCGTACCAAACGCAACGATAGCAAGACAGTGAAAAGAGTCAAAGTCGCAGGGTAATGCTGGATTTTCATCATCTCCTGCTACAGACGACAGAGCAGCCGTTTGAGTACTGTACGAACTGTAGTCTCCCACAGCCGGTGAAGTAAAGGAGTTTTTTTTTTTTTTGCAGGAGAAACTGTTTTTTGTTTTTTCAACTTTTTACTTTTTTAAAGACCATAACACGCCGCCACTTTGACTCTTTCGTTTAACCAGTTGTTGGCTCAGTAAAAATGCCGTCAACTCCGTGATTTGACCAACGCCCAAAAGAGTGAAATTGACAGAATGACCCCCCGAAATGTTGTGTGAATTCATTCTTTTTTTTTCTTATACAAGTGGATTTCAGGACAACAAGGTCGATACAAATATGATGTTATATTAAATTAAAAAAAAAAAATCTTACGAGGCATTGGTTTTGTAACATTGATTGTTTGTTAGTATCTAATGAGATTCTTTATTTATTTATTTTTTCTTCTTGGAATCAGTGACCAAACACAATATTAAAAAAAAAAAAATTATTGGACGCACTGGGCTTCATTCTAATTTTTAAGTGGCTAGAACCCTTCCCTCACAAAGGTGAGGGAAAGGGTTCGAGCCCCCGCAGAAGTATTGTGGGGGTTTAATTTATAATTCCTTTTTTAGAATTTTAGAGCTCGAGTGAAGGCAGTCTTTCTCTCAATATGTGAGTTTGACATCCCTTTAATATTTGAGAGGGTTTAAAATCTGAGCGGTATTATATCAAAATTGATGTAAATGGGTCTCAGTATCTGTATGATTGTAAATATCATGAGCAATAGTCTCCTAAAAAAAAAACTCTTGACGTGATAAAGGTAAAACGCTTGAATTTGACAATATGATTTTATTATAGTTTATTATCCCGTAATTTCAGCCTTTTTAATAATAAAAAAAATATATTGGGTACTTGAAAAATTGAGTCAACAAACAAAATTAATTCAAAAGTGATGGGTGGTGTTGTATTGGTTGGCATGAACTAGCTAACAAAGTTTGTAACGTCCAAAATGATAAACAAGAAGGAAAAAAAAAATTGTTGAATAATATCACAAGTTTCATGTTTTGTGATGAGATAAAGCTCTGGTCCTCATTGGTCAACCCTTCGCCATAGCATGCCTGCCTTAGTCAAATCTTTATCATTTTCTTTCTTCTTACGTTTCTTCCAACTCATTTCACCTTCAGCCCTCCTACTTCCCTTTTATTCTCATATCCTATCTTGCTTTTTGCACTTTGCTTGGGCATGTCTAGTGCATGCACAATCTTCGTTTGAATCTTCATTACTTGTACCTCTTAACTAATTGTGTCAGAGTAAATATAATATGATAAGAATTGAATAGTTGTACACTATAAGACTGTCAACATTCTAATAATTTTGGTATAGTTTAATAGTCATTGATCTCTATTTATATTATGGTTTATGAGATGTAATACTAGTCAAATGTGGTATTAAGATACCAAATAAATATCGGGAGAAAGTATTGAATTGATATCCTATTAATTTACATATGATTTTGATAAGGTGTTGTCTATGAATTTGATATCCGTGACCATCTTAATATGAGAAGAGGTTACTAGTAAAAATTATAAATGAAAATAAAAGCCCTTTTAAGAGCACAAGCATATTTTTATTTACTTTTTAAAATTATATAAATATAGTCTTAAATGTAAGTTAAGTTGTTTAATGATAATTGACTTTTTAATTAGTAATATTGACCAAATTAAGTCTTTGATATGCATAATGATTATCATAAGTAAATATCAATTAATACATGGAAACCATAAGTTTTATATATCTCATCTTAATAAGCAACCTCCGCATAGAAATAATAATTTGTATACTATACACACATGCGCGCGCGCACAGACACACATACACAAATGCGTTAAAGGATTGACATAGTATAAAATAATTTTTCTAAAATTATTTGATATAATAATTTATTCTTTGAAGTTATTACCACATATTTAAACTTGTTTGTACATATAGACACCTTTTAATTGAAAGCAAAATATTTTTTTTAACTTCTCAAGCATGTTTAGAGTTTCACAAAATTAATATATGCTCCATTAATTAACTATTAATACATTGACCTGGATATTACTTATATTAAGAATGAATAAGTCGAAATAATAATTTTGAACTAAAGAAATATTTGGGCAAAAAGAAAAATTCTATAAAATACAGGCCTGTAACTGTATAACGACAACAAAATTCTGTTTTTATAACCACGCCTCTCTTCACCACTTTCACTTTTGCTCAGTTACCTTCAAAACAATCTCTTCACTGGCCGGACTCCGGCAACATGTTCAACGGCAAGAAATTTCCGATGAAATCTCCGGTGACTCGATTCTCGAGTTCCTACGACTCCGTCGACGAATTCCGGTATGGTACCCCAAAATTTTCACTTTGTATTTTGCAGCTCCGAAAGTTTTGATTTTGTATAATTTGTCAAGTGGGATCCGAGTAACTACCGGATTCGGATCCGAACTAGTGCAGTAGCCGTTGTTTTGGATACAAATCTACTTTTTTTGGTCCCTAATCCGGATCCGACCGTAGTTTCAGAATTATTATTAAAATATTGATCTCTGAGCTATTGAAATATGATGTAATTCTGTTGTTTTAATTTATTGTCTGTAATTTTTTATTTTCCAGGTAATTCTGTTTGGAGTAAACGAGTGGGAAATTCTCCTGGAAAATTTTGGAAATTCGGCTGTATTGGGGGAATTTGGTTTGCCTTTTTATTTGATTGCTCTGTTAAAAGTTGTATTTTTGGAATTTATAGAGAAATTGAAGTTAATTGATGGGTTTTTAGTTATGCCGCGAAAGTGGGATTTTTTTGGCGAAGATCGGGAGATGGGTCTAAATGATATCATTTGCTAAGTTTTATGGAAATAATATAAAGCGGAGGTTCATTGTGTGCAAATATCGGAATTTGTTTTCTGGTTATTGGGAGCGTCATTGAGAATTGTGGGTTGACACTTTTTTTTATCTTTTTAAATTTTAATCAAGATTGACTTTTTTTTTTTTTTTAGAAATTTTGCTTGATTTTGTTGGATTATAGGAAAAGAAAATTTTTTTTTATCTCCCTTTTAACATGATAAAGAAAGCACGTTTGGATGATATTATGGAGGAAGTAGAAAAGGAAGAAGAAGAAGTAGCTAGTTTATCAGTAGTGAGTTGGAAAGCAGGAGTGAATGATGGTTGTTGTAGGATTGGACCAAGTGATTCACTTCTCCCTGGTCTTGTTGATGACGTTGCTTTGAATTGTCTTGCTTTTGCATGTACATCCGACTATGCATCATTGTTATTTATAAATAAGAGGTTTCATAAGTTAATCAAGAGTGGGTATTTGTATGGGTTAAGGAAGCAATTGGGTATTGTGGAGCATTGGGTCTACTTGGTTTGTGATCCACGGGGTTGGGAGGCATTCGATCCGATGAAAAAGAAATGGATGGCTTTGCCTAAGATCCCTTGTGATGAGTGTTTCAACCATGCAGATAAAGAGTCCTTGGCTGTAGGTAGTGAATTGTTGGTTTTTGGGCGTGAATTGTTTGATTTTGCAATTTGGAAGTATAGCTTGGTTTTCCGTGGTTGGATGAAGTGTGAGGGAATGAACCACCCCCGTTGCTTGTTTGGCTCAGGTAGTCTTGGTTCTATTGCTATTATTGCAGGTGGGAGTGATAAGAACGGGCATGTTTTAAAATCTGCTGAATTATATGACTCCACAACAGGCAGATGGGAAATGTTACCCAGCATGCATTCACCCCGTAGATTGTGTTCTGGCTTTTTCATGGATGGTAAATTCTATGTGATTGGTGGAATGTCAAGTCCCACTGTTTCATTGACCTGTGGGGAGGAGTTTGATCTGGAGACGAGGATATGGAGGAAGATAGAAGGGATGTACCCAAATGTCAATAGGGCTGCACAGGCTCCTCCTCTTGTTGCAGTCGTGGATAATCAGTTATATGCAGTTGAGTATTTGACTAACATGGTCAAGAAGTATGACAAGTCGAAGAACACATGGGATGTGTTGGGAAGGCTTCCAGTTAGAGCTGATCTCTCAAATGGCTGGGGCCTGGCCTTTAAAGCTTGTGGAAATGAACTTCTGGTTGTGGGTGGGCAAAGAGGCCCCGAAGGTGAAAATGTTGTGCTAAACTCGTGGTGTCCCAAGTCAGGAGTTAACAACGGAACCTTGGATTGGAAGGTACTCGCCGAGAAGCAGCATGTCGGAGTGTTCGTCTACAACTGTGCCGTCATGGGTTGTTGATAGTTCTCTTGAGATTTGACCTAACGGATGGCTCGAGCATCTCCAATCTGACATGGCCCTCTTAAGGTGCTTCCCTGCACATTTGTCCAATTGACTAAAATGAATTGTTGATGATGAGCTAGAGTTTCGCAATCTGTGAATTTGATTACATTTCTTTTAACTTGTCTGTATTCCGAAGTGTTTTTCACTTCCTGATTCTGCAATTTATTATCTGCTTTCAATTCAATAGTACTCAGTTCCTTCATAATGTATCTTTATGTTTTCAGACTCCTTCTCTGATCCCTTAGTCGACTTATTTCCTATCAATAAATTCAAAAGCTACATCAAAAGCTTCATTATTTCAAGAGCCTTAGATGTAGACTGTAGAATTAGGCCAGCATTAATGTGCTCGAAAATTTGTCCTTCTAAGGCGTGCTTACGGAGCAGAGTGTTGTGCTTTTTGAGTTTGACAATGTCGAAAGCAAGTAATTGCATTTGTCTGCTTATTTTTATGAACCTTACACAATAGGGGCTGGCAATTAATGCAATTCTATCCATTCGGGGCTAGCTTGCCGTAGAAGAAAAAATAATGCTTCTCATTGTAGGTAGGTCCAAACTCCGAACAAATAATTTGAAGAGTGATGATAAATCATATTGAAACGAGTCCTCGCGTACTTGATATTTTGAGTCAAGATTTTGCGGGGGCCTACTAAATTATTTTAACATTTGAGCGAGAAAAAGAAAATCTTACCGGCGCATTTTGCTGTTCAGCGGTTTTGTTAAAGCATCAGTCAATTATGAACACTCAGTTTCTTGGTACTAATCATTGTTGCATTTGAATCATAAAAAGTTATATTTGTAGTTTTTTTTTAATTTAATTATCAGAAATATTACTAACAAGATACTTTTGTTGACAATAGGGCCAAATTTGTTTCTCAATATTGGAAAAAAAATATGATTGAAGCATTCTTGTTTTTCTATCAGCTTTGTTGAATGGTTGAGCAACATTCAATAATGAGGCAGCCAGTTTCTTGGTAACTAAAAAAAAACTGTGAATTTGGTTCTTAAAATATTAAAAAAAAAAAAAACTGTGAATTTCGTGGTGGAGATATTCATTGTTATGATATCCCCAATATTATAGAATTCTCCTAATAGTTGAAAATATTTTCCTTACTGATTTTAGAAGTATATAATAAATTATCAAAGCAATTTCTACGATTAGAAAAAAAAAACATGCAAAAATGCTTTTCAATATGATCCATTTGTAATGCAATTTGCTTAGATTTGGCAAAAACAAAACCTTTGCATGCTGCTACTGCTATTTGATTTAATGTCATGTCTTGTATGTGCCGCTTTTTCACATACAAAGGTTTTTTTTTTTTTTTTTAATTATACCTTCTTAAAAGAAAATTAATTTCATTCCGAAATGTCAAAACATTATGAAATTCGTTGAATTTATTTTGAAAATTCATCCAACCAAATGGTAAAAGAACATTAAATGATAATAAAATATATTGTACAATCTACATCGAAACAAAAGATCGAAAGTTTTTAACTATGCTCGCATGGGTGGTAAAAAATATTGAATAACTATTAGACTGCTAAATAATAATAATAATAATAAATAAATAAAGAGGCTATCCTGATTAATCTCGATCGATGGAATCCTTGATTTAATCCAAAATATCTCCGTATTTGGGACAGTTAGGGTTTGTTGAATTTTGGGCGACGTGGAAGAGAAATAATTAGGGTGCGGCAGCGACGGCACGTCATTCGTGTATCTAAGAATGATACGACCTACCGGATTGTATTAGTTCATGGACGAGTTGTCATTTGCCTCAAATAAGTTCATAGTTCATATCATCCAATCTCCCTCGGCACCAAAGCAAAGATAATAACTTTTATATATAATTAGATTCATAATTTACTAGCATGATCTTTATAGTATAATTAGAACCCATACAGAATGTTGAATAGTTTATATTAATTACTCTTTAAACATATGCTTGAATTCCATAAATCCCTATGCGATGTTGGACTAAGAATCGAATTCATATGTTTGAGAAGTAATTAATTATTGTTGAAATCCGGATAGAATAGGACTCGAATTCAATTATGGAAGAGTATAAGAAAGCTGCCTTGGAGGCTGGAGTGGGAGGAATGGAACTTACTGATTGAGAGAGTTGACTAATAATTTATGGTGCTACATCTGTGTTAAATGGATGGATTTGACTATGTTGGCGTTGCTTTAAGGTAGAGCATCATTTCATAACCACACGATCAAAATTATAATGAATTTTTTATCTTTTATTACTTTGGGTGTATGGTGAGATTAAGTATTTCGTTTGTAGATCTCCGTAATGGCAAATGGATAATCTTTGTGGTTAATTGAAGAATTTTTTAGGTGGATATATAACATAATAATACATCTGAGAGATTACATGCAGAATATTAAGACACATTCACACACTTAACCAAACAACATTTAAGGTGGGGAGGAAAAAAAGACTAGTAACTTTGTGTCTTTGTGCGCCGTGGGGGATGTGGATCAAAAGGTTTCTAAATACGTTCTTTCATTACTAAGCTGGTTACTTCACTTAGCCACCGTTTTGCAGTGGCTGTCACACATTTAATTGATGATTGTACTACTATGGCATGGGGGACCATTTGTGGGTGAAGTGAAGCTGGTTACTGGGGTGAGATGGGCGTCGGCAATTTAATGGCACTTTGAACATATAACCAATAAATAAAGCAGCACAGCAGAGAGTTTACAACATCTGATCGAGTAGAGATGGATGGAAACACTGTGGGTTGTATCATCACAATATCACATGCACAGTGTTATGACATTCATTGGTAAAACAGTTTTTTGCAACTTTTTCATATTTTCCTGTCTTGTTTGGAAGTAAAAAATAACTGCAGATTACAGAGTTTGGGCTGTGTACACATGACTTTTCAAGGCAACCACTTCTAGGAGCATTTTGCAGCAATATTGCAACTTTCACATTTTGTTGTCTTGCTTTGAAATTGGTTGCTCAGCATTCATTGCTCTGCATGCCACGCAATGCATCACATGTGAATTATTGAGATCTCAGCTGGGTTCTTCGCCACCAACTACATCATCATATCATCAATTATTAAGGGGACGTTGGTTATTTGGTGATGTTAAACAGATGACAAATGCCGTAACTCCCCCCTCTCCTCTGTGTTTTAGGAGTAGAGTTGGACCAATTACGTTTTCAAGTTCCTAATGTCTTTTTGCCAAATGCAACATTTGGCACTGCGTGAGACGTTAAAAACAGCTCTGTCTGTATTGATAATGCAATCCGTTTTCTTTTTACAATTGGTGCAAATATATAGATAAAACAAATAGATATCACGAGATGGAATGAGAGAGTCACCGGGAACAAGAAGAAAGGGCTGCAGGCAAAGTGAAAAAAAAAAAAAAAAAAAGAGAGAGATTTTACATAAAATAAAAAATAAAAATAAAAATAATGAAGGGTTTGCTAAGCTCAGCCAGCTCCATCAATCTTTTGAGATCAAAGGTTTCAAGTCTCTCTGTGAGTTTATAGAAGTAAAATTTCTTTTAATTTGGGAGTAGATCTCTTTGTCATTCTTTACGCGTTCAGGTGAACCGCATCAAAACGATCATAAATATTAGTAAAATTCTATGAAAAATTATGAATTTGGTTTTTTTTTTTTTTTTAATTTTTTGGATTGACCCAAAGAGACAAATTAGTACATCAACTTCACAAGAATTCCATGAAAAACGACTTAATAATTGCGTGCAGTCTGCAACACAGAAGAGAACCAGCACACAATATGCTTTCTTCGATGTGGCCTAGCTCCAACGCAAATTTGAGAAAGTATCTTTGTATTTCTAAAGCTAAAATTTATTCATTGCATGTGAACTCAAAGAACGTACGTGTCTGTGTACAGAAGTTTGACTTGAATTAAAAAGAGTAGTTATTGAAAGCGACGAGACTTTACCCCGGAAATGACCAATTCATCCTTTGCTGTCTTGAAGCTCCCAAAGCTCCAGGCATCCATTTACTACGTGTTAAATACACTCCCTTTGCTTAATTTAGTGTTTGGTAAATAAGAAAGAGATGGAAAATATAATACACAGTACTGAAAACACCCATAAATCATAATTATTAGGCACCACTTGTAGCTACCATCATTAATTATATTCCTCATATAAGTTCATCTCCTCCTCCATCTTCTTTGTCCCAACTGCCCCCTTGTTCTCATACCTCTTGCTTATTATCAAAGTACTTCCCGTTGCATTTCACAATGAGATCCTCTGGTTATGACCACATTTAAGCCAAATTTTAGTATTTGGTTAGAAGAAGCTCAACAATGTACAGCATTAAAATAAATTACTCTGTTATTGATATATATATCTAAATCTGTAAAACAACAAAGCCAGTTGAGTTGCACATCATGAACTGGTGTAAACAATGTTAAAAGGTTGTCGATTGACAGGTCACTGGCTTTAGCTATGACGACTTTGACAAACGGTCGTCACTCATTATCACGGGTACCATTTCCTCCTTAAATTCCTACCTAATGTTCATTTAATTTGAGAGCATTAATTGACACTTGAGAATTGAACTCTATATATATATATATATATATATATTATGATCTCTATAATGCATTTTCCATATATTTTACTGCAGTTTCGTTAATGGGAGACATCTTGTTCTCATACATAAGAAATCTTTTACAAACCAACCTGGGTGGTCTGTGAAATCCCACTAAGTAAGAAAATCAGCATTAATTAACAATATGATCATAGGATAATGCATCCACATAATTTTTTATCCTCTAGTTTTTTATTTACTTCGTTTTTTATTTAAATGTGCATGAGACCTATATATATACTGGATAGGGGAATTTTTAGGGCAACATGTACATTTAAACAAACAAACAACTGAAGAAACCATAACCATGTGATATATAGTGTGACGTCAACATCTAAAAGCAACAAAATTTGCAGTTATGATCAATTGTATCATAAAGATTCTAGTTTTAGCCGTTATTAACTCAAGGATCTAAACATTGATTTGTAAGTACATTTCAAATAGAAAACACTCGTGCGTAGTTTGTAATGAAAACATGATGGTACTGATTTTCACCTGTCGTTTTGAAATGAAATAATGAAAGTTTAACTGAATAATAAATAGTTAGCTAAATTAAAATGAAAACCATAAAGGAATAAAAAAAATTAGAAAAAAATTATAAATTTACATAAAACTAGAGCCAATTAATATAAATTGTTGGAGGAAAAATTAGAAATCTATATATATATATATATTTTTTTTTTCAAGTATTTTCACTTTAATAAAGTAAGCCCTCACTTAAGAATAATTATATGTGTGCATATATATATATATATATATAATTCTTTAATGAGGCATTCTCATTTTATTATTTTGTTAAAAGAAGAATGGCACTAACAGATAAAAATAGTCTCCAATATGTAGATATCTGTATTTTTTATATTTTACTAATATCCTTACTTTAGCAAAATGAGAATGTCCTCATTAAAGAAAGACTATATATAAATCTCAAATTAAATGAATATATATTAGCTAGAATTTTGTTGAGGAGAAGTAGCTCACTTATCAATTTCAAACTCATAGCCAATAGCTTGCAAATTAATATAACAAATTAATAAGCTTCCTAAAGCTTTATATGCTATTGGCTATGAGTTTGACAATGATACGTAAACTATTTATCCTTAATTTCTAGCTAATATATGTTTATAATTTGAAACTGAAACTACATACACACATACACAATCATTATCAGGTACAAATGCTCTCAATTTTTTTTTTGTGTGAATACGCTATTAAATCATGTGGTTTAATAGTTAATTAAAATAACTCTATTAAATCATATGATTTAATAGTGGATTGAAAATTAACTCTATTAAATCGCATGATTTATTAGCATGTCCGCATAAAAAAATAATAATAATAAGGGTGCCCACACTAGAGGAGGACTGATAAACATACACGTGTGTGTGTGTTATAAATTTTGATGATTTGTTAATTTCATCTTACACTTATACAATGAAAGACTTATAAATCTTTGTTAAAACTCTTATTTAAAAATTATATTTAATGTGCACTATCAATCTTTACTTTATAATTATATATGTGTGTGTATTTCATAACAGCTGTGACTCAAATGTCTCAATATCACAGAAGCCTAAAAGGCATATGAATGAAGTTCTTAGATAGCTTGGATTGGCGGACTGCTTTTATGGAATTGTAAATTTTGAGAGTCTAAATCCAACTACCAAAATCTGTTATAGGCAAAAGAGTAAAAATAACCAAACTCCCTCTAATAAGTGCCTAATTCAAATCCAGCTTCATGTGCTTTGGAAATAATTGGGCTTTTTGGACGAACTGAACAATTCAATGACTGGTGATTTTAACTGCTAAAATCAAAACCCGCCTTATTTTTTGGGATGGGACATATTTAATGGACCGGGCCAGGGCGGCCCACAGTCCAAGTGAGGGCTCCCTTTTTTAAGTGCGTAAATTCAAGTAATTAATTTTTTTTTTTAAAGAACGAAAAATGAGAATATACACACATTCATCAGAAAAGCGTAACATATCATTTTCTTACTTTTTAAAAAGTAACATATACTAGGTAAATTCGACAATTTTAAATATAATTAGTGCAAATAACAAAATAATAACAGAAAAAGCCTAAAAAATATTCACAATTTTGTTTGTAAAATTATAGAATTTTCTATATTCTGTGTCCTCGAGGTGGCTGTGATGGGTGGGTGTCTTTGTGTTGTACATGAGCATATAAATACCAAATTCTCAAATATTTATCCATTAAAATATTTTTTTATTATTATTTAACCATCAAAGATAAAGAAGGAGATAAAGACTCATTCTCAAATCTCACATTTTCTTAGCATTTTTACAGCCAAAATCTCTCTTTATTTTCTCTTTCCCAAAAAAAAAAAAGGACCCAAAAAGCCTATAAATAAATCCACCAAACCAAACGTCCAATTTCTTTCGTCTTTACCCAAAAAAAAAATAATAATAATAATAGTAAAAATAATGGGTAATTCTGGAAGCCACAGGCGCGACCACAGCAGCATCCCACCGCCGACACCGCCGCCGGCGACCAGACAAACCCAAAGCCAGTACGTGTTCGCCGCTGCCACGCCATACCCGTCTCAATACCCCAACCAATATTACCATCTTTACCCTGGATACTACCCTCCGCCTGTTCCTGTACACGGGGCCTACGGTTACCATCACATGTCGAGCGGGCATTACCCGGTGCACCCTCCGCCTCCTCCGCCTCCGCCGCAGTACATGGAGCACCAGAAGGCGGTGACGATTAGAAATTATGTGAATGTGAAAAAAGAGACGCTTAGGGTTGAGCCGGACGAGGAGAATCCCGGGCAGTTTCTTGTTGCTTTCACTTTTGATGCCGCGGCGCCTGGAAGGTGAAATTTTTATTAATTTTATTTGGAGTTTTAATTAATTTTTTTGTTTTGTTTTGTTCATGTGTTTGGTTTTGAAAATTTGACGATTTGTTATGATTCTTAGATTTGTTTTTTTTTTTTTCTGGTTTATGGGTTTCATTTTTGTAAAGAAAATGCAAATGCTTTGTACCTATCAAGAATACTAATTATAGGAGAGAAATTTTAATGTGTTTGAGGGTGTTCATTTGGAAAATGGGAGTGTTTATTCATTTTTTTTTTAAAATTTTTAGATTGATGCTGAATTTGATTTGGAATAGTGTCGTTTTCTTGGTTTTTTTGGGCATCTGAAAAACATTAATTCTTCCTTTAGCTGAATAACATGTTGGATTTTGAGTGATGCTGGGGGATTTTATCCTTCGGTTGCTTGAAGTTTTGTGGACAAGCATCGTTAACATTTGAATTAAAAAAATGTGGTTTATGACCTGGTTCCAAAGTAAACGATTGGTGCTACTGATGTTCAAATAATATAATAATGGTGGACTCCCTAGTTATTGTCATGAGTGTTATATAGAGAGAAGCCACCTTCATCGAGGTCTGCATATTGTTGACAAAGTTACTAATAATTGAATTTATGAACCTGGGTAATTGTCATAGTAATCTTGCCTTGTTTTTAACTGTATGCTACTTTATAGACATTCTTATGTTTATGTTTCACTCGTTTTAGAGTTTTCAACAATTTGGTTGATATGAATCACATTTTGCATGTGTTAACAAATATTCTACTTCCCTTAGTAGTTTATTGTTCTTTTCCTTTTTTCCTGCAGTATTACTGTCACATTTTTCGGTAAAGAAGATGTAGACTGTACCCTAATTGCAACCAAAGAAGAACTGCTTAAACCAGTCACTATAACCTTCCAACAAGGTCTTGGCCAGAAGTTTAGACAACCTTGTGGAACAGGGATTGACTTGTCAATGTTTGATGAGGCAGCATTAACTAAGGTGAATGCAGAAATTTATCCTGTAATTGTGAGGGCTGAGGCACGCCCGGCAGCTGCTAGCGAAGCCGATGCAAATCCAACTGGGAATTCTCAAATTACTATGGCAGTGTTTGAAAAGAAAGAGGAAGGTGGCTTCCATGTACAGGTGATTAAGCAGATCTTGTGGGTGAACAGAGTGAGGTATGAGCTTCAGGAAATTTATGGAATTGGGAGTACAGCAGCTGGTGATGAGACTGATTCTGGAAAAGAATGTGTCATCTGCTTGTCGGAACCACGGGACACAACAGTTCTCCCATGCCGACACATGGTATGTTCAGAGTATTGCTCAATTCTCTTCTTTATCCGTGTCTTTTATTTTTCAATTTTCTTTTGGTGCAATGAAAGAAGGCGGTGGAGAGGTATCTCTCTAATTTTTACCCTAGATCTGAAGGGAGGACTAACAACATAGCTGTCAGTGTTTTATCCGTCTTGAGTCAAATTTTGTATTAGCAATTAGTGCCAGCAGTTTGGAAGAATAGAAAGTCATCTGATCACATAAAATACTTGTTTATATGCACACCATCCACTATTAATAACTCTTAGTTGAGATCAGATGCAGATTGGAAGAAACAGTAGAGCATGTCTGGTAGGCCTTTGATGTTTCTTCTCTAAATGTATTAGGTGTATCCACATCGTATTTGTTGCTATATGTGGCTTTTCAATCTGCTTTATGTAGGCTTTTGATGCTTCTTAGATACAAATGTTTCAAAATTTTGGTTTAGAATAAAGTGTTCATCTCCACTAAACTTCACCATAGCGAGTGTTAAAGGTTGTTCTCTGAACTGAAAATTGGGAGTGCAGTTACATGTTGTAGGTTGTGGCTCTATTCTTAAGCCCATGGTTGGATGCTGTAGGTTGTAAATGTTTCAGCCAACTCCCCTTAAATGCACTGGACAGGTTCAACAACAGCACAAGTAATTTTATTCATTTTCTACTCCTGTTATTTGCCCACTCCACCCACATAGGAAAGCATCATGTACTGTTTTCAGCTCCCATTTAAAAATTTGCTTGAAGAAGTATTTCTATATATACACATATATTCCATGGACAAAGGATCAATTGCTGAAGAACAGTAAGAGACCAACTTACAAGTTACGAGGTTTTGGGCCAATTTTGGGGTGCGTGTATTAGCTATCTGGATCTTACATCCTTTTGTTCTGTCTATGCAGTGCATGTGCAGTGAATGTGCGAAGGTTTTGCAGTTCCAGACAAACCGGTGTCCAATTTGCAGGCAACCAGTTGAGAGGCTGCTGGAAATTAAGGTGAATAATGCAGCTGATGACTGAGGACTGTCTCTGCTCCCAAATGATTGGCTTTTGTACTCGAAAAAAGAAGGGAAAAAAAATTGTTGGCCAAATGACTTCTCATGTACATATGGTTTCGTGTTGTTCTAAGAGTTACATATAGAAATTCTTTTGATTTTTTTTGGTTTCGTATCTTGGTTCAAAGCATTATCTAATTATTGTTGTGTAAGCCTGTCGAGGAATCCTTAATATAAGTATTAAACGAAAGACATCATTGCTAGTTAACAGCATATAATCTGAACAGATTATGGCCGTGGTTGTTTTACCTCACACAATTTTTTTCCTTTCGTTTCAAGGCCAGGCATTCTGTTATATAACGCAAATGGTTGCCGGCAGGTGTTTGTAACGCATGCTTAGACTAAAATTTTAAAATTTAAACATTTTTCTATTCTTTTTAATAAATAATTAAAAAGAAAAAAAATCACGTTCTCATATAAATACTAAGGTATCGTTTGTTTTTTTGTCTGAAATCTAAATGGGTCTGAATTTTTTTAAAATCTGAATATTACGAATCTGAAAATTTAAATAGCGTTTGTTTCTTTTTAATATTTGAATATAAGTGATATCTTGTTTGTTTTTATAATAAAAAACATCTTAAATTTGGTTATTTGACATTTATATCCTTGTAAATTAAAACAAAAAAAGATGATTAGATTTTATAGTTTAAGAAATAAATTATTTTACAGAGATATTTTTAGAATATAATATTTACTTGTCATTCAGATATTTTTTCATTCAGATAAAAGTCACAAAAGTTTACTTTTTCTATTAAGATGTAAATGTATAAAAATCAGACATAAATTTTAAAAAATAAACAAATAAATTTTGAAAAAGGTATGAAATTAATAAAATTTAAGACTTTAGACATTTAACAAACATCCACTTACTATTCACAAACCAAGAATAAATCACAGTGGTGTGGCGGTAGTGGGGGAAATTGGGTGGTAACCGCAATGGCATCATTTCCAACTGAAACCCTAAACCTGCCGCTTCCAATCAACGGTCAAGATTCAACAAATCACAACGAACCTCTACAAAACGCCGACGACGAACAATTGCAACCTTGCATTCCGGAATCAACAGATGCCGTCACTACTACCGCGGCCGAGAAACGCAAAAGAGGGGACGGGGCAGCGGAGGGCCCACAACCAGAATCAACTGAGTCTTCGCCTTCCCCTTCACTTCACCCTTTACACAAAACCAGTCTCTGCTCCTACTTCAGGAAGGTCGGCACGTGCTGCCATGGAAGCACCTGCAGGTACGCTCACGGCGAAGAGGAGCTCCGAATCAGACCCGATAACACGTGGGACCCGACGTCGGAGCGGGCCAAGAAGGCGAGGAAATTGGATGATGGAGATAAATGTGAAGCGAAGGAAGACGCAGTGGAGGAGGTTATGATGACGGAGGCGGTGGTTGACGGCAACGGCGACGACGATCCGGATGTTGAGCTTAGTAAATGTTTGGTGCATTTGCCTAGAAAGTGGTATTCTGATAACTTGAAGAAGTTTCTCGCAGATCATGTGAGTGCAAAAACAATTTCTTTAAACTTAAGAAATTACATTTTTTTTTTTTGTAAATTAATGTATTCTGACAACATTGAAGAACATTTTACTGTTTTAAAATCCACAATTGGTTTGAAATGGAATCACTCGCAGCCAAAGTGTAATTGGCTTGATTGTTCATGAGAAATGCTTATTTTGGCAGGGAATTTTATACAAATCTGCAAAGAAAAAGAAAGGCATGACGGTGGGTTTTGTGAAGTTTGAAAGTGTAGAGCAATTGAAAAATGCAGTGGAGGTATCGTTTGTTTATTACTGTTTAGTGTTACTGCTTCTTAAATTTTGTGATGAACTTTTGACTCATATGTGTGAGATTGTTGATGAAGCAGGAGCTGGAAGGAATATCTATTGGCAACAAGAATTTAAAGGTTGCTAATGTTGTTCCCCGGTCTTTTGATAAGAATATCAAATCAGCTATGACTCTATGTGGAAATGCCAAGCAAACTAGTGAATCTGCGGTGACTGGAGAACTTGCTGGGGCCAATGCAGCTTCAAATGGACGTGAAGATGGTAATGGAAACGATGATGGCTTAGCAGGAGATGGTTTGGGATTGAAGGTTAAAAGTGCACGAGATGTTGTGACGCCCCTTGCTCATATGTCTTACAGCGATCAATTGGAACACAAAAAGAACTCAATCGCACAGATGCTCAAAAAACTTGTTAGAATTGCCAATTTATGTTTTGCTTTTCATTTCTTATAAACCAATGCAGCACAATTTCTTAGATATCTGAACTTTTCAAATGTTTTGGACAGACCAGAAATGCGCGTAAAGCTTGTCCAAATGGTGTTTCACTTCCAGAATGGATTATGAAATCAAGAGAGATAGGTATGTTTTTACTTCATGAGGTCTTTCCAAATAGAAGTGTTGGGACTCTTATTACCAGAGGCAGACCTATGGCTGGGCTAGGCCGGGCTGCGTCATGCCTGCCCAAGAGAATTTCATTTATACACCTTAAATTTTTATAATTTTTCTTGTAATAATATGGTTTTAATTTTATTTTCAAATATGTCCCCAATTCAATACTTTCCTTATTATTTTTTTTTTCCAATTAGAGTGAGAGACTTATTTTATTAAATGGTTAAATATATAATTTATTGACTAAATTGAGATCATCAGGGGCTTAAAATATTAGTACTTTTTTAACTTATTATAAAAAATGTTATGGTTTGGTCTAATTGGAGAAAAAAAAACTTGTATCAATGTATTATAACATTGTCACTAGTATTAGAACGTTATAAAACAATATAGTAATAATTAACAATATTTTGATAATTTCATGGTTTATTTCCTTCACAGATATACTTATATTCTTTTCACTAAATGAAATTATTCAAATATATCACATTCTATACAAAATAAAAAAGAATTTCATAAATAATTTTTTAAATGTACAAGTTTAATAATTTATATCATAAACTTATTTGTTGCATTATTATCATTCTTTTGTTAAATACATATATTTTGGTAAGAGTTTTGATGTCACGTTGCTTGATATATATGTTGTTTACTCCTTAACAAGTACTGACATTTGTCAAATGTCTACCATAAATTTATAAATTAGCCCGGGGTTATGAAAAGTCCTAGATCCGCCCTTTCTTATCTCTATCCTTCTTCTACCTAACATGCTGCAGGTGGTCTTCCATGTAAACTAGAGGGAATACTTGGATCACCACTTGTGAATGGATACCGTAACAAGTGTGAGTTTTCTGTTGGATATTCTCTCCAGGCAAAACCAACTGTAGGATTCATGCTTGGAAACTTTAGGTAAAAGGCATTCTTTTTTGTTCACTCTCTCTCTCTCTGGTTGCTGTTCTTGGGAGACACTTCTTTGTTGGAGCTACTTTACTGAAAGACAAGAGACTTTTCAGGGAGGGTGTGACAGCAGTCGAAGAACCTGTGGACTGCCCAAATGTATCAAAAATTGCTTGTAGATATGCTTCAATCTTTCAGGAATTTCTGCAGCAATCAGACTTACCAGTTTGGAACAGATTCAAAAATACTGGCTTCTGGCGCCAGTTAACGGTACATGTTGCTGACAATGACTGCTGAATCTCTCTTTTTTTAAAAAAAAAACAATTTTGCGCTTCTCTCACCATTGTTATGTACTGTGTAGGATTTGTCTAATATGCTATTAAAACGAACCTGAGATTTCATATATTCTTATATTTAACATTCTATATCTTGATGTGTATTTAAGGTTCGAGAAGGAAGAACTCCAGGGAAGCCAATTGATGTTGAGAATTTAGAGGTCAACATTTCAGAGGTCATGCTAATAGTACAGGTTTGTGTCTAATGAACTAGTAGACTGATTCAGTGAACTAATGAGCGATAACTCGTTCAGAAGGTCCTGGAGTATGTTAAAAAAGAATGATGTAAAATTGTAATTGGCTCAAGCTGATGTAATTTGGTTTATGAAGGAGTAGATTATTGTTTTCTTTTCAATGCATTCTGCTTATGTATTTTCTTCTCCCCCCCCCCCCTGCGGGGGAAATCTTGATTATATAGGTCTCCTCAGCGACCTTTGATGATTCACTGGTAAACAGTGAATTTGAGAGGTTGGCTAAAGCTTTTGCAGCTGGAGCTACTGCAAGTTCTCCATCTTTACCACTGACAGCTTTGGTCATTCAGGTACGAGCTCCTTAAGAAAAGTTAATACGTACATAGTTAACTAAATTATTGGGAAGAAGTGCCTCGTAGGACAATATGGAACAGGAAAATGGGAAAGAGTTGGGAGGTTATGTATTTCAAGGGTTTGTAACTATTTGGAGCCTTAGTTTTGTTGGGCTTTTTGTAAAATCCAAGGATATTGCATTATATGCCATCATATACTTTAAACAGTTAGCTTCTTGGTCCTTTAACAATACTTGGCTTAAGCCTCAGTTGCTGCCCCAAAATTTTGTAACCTGTAAGATACTTTATTTGTTTTATCCTTATATCATATGATTTTTGGTAATTATGTAGGATCACCGAGGGGTATCAAATGTAGCTCCAGCTGATGCTCCATTGCGTCTTCTTTCCATCCCAAAAGTGGATGGTGAGCCAGAAGAAAGCAATGATGTAGTAGAAGCAAGAATCCACGATTCTATTAGCAATCTTCGGTTCTGCATATCTCCAACTGCTTTTTTCCAGGTGAGACCTCTCGTTTCTGTTTCTCTTTTTGCTCAATTGAAAATTCTCTCACATTGCTGAATATCTTGCATGCACAATTGATTATCATCCATATACGAAAGCAAACGAAAGATATTTACACAGTCTGCATGTACTGCAGGTTAATACCCTAGCTGCGGAGAAGCTATATTCGCTTGCTGGGGATTGGGCTGATTTGGGTCCTGATACCTTGCTCTTTGACGTATGCTGTGGAACTGGAACAATTGGGCTTACATTAGCACATCGTGTTGGTATGGTAATAGTCAGCTACATATCATATTATTCTTCGGGTACTGTTAGTGTTGAATACCCTGTGTAACACATACGATACCTTGTTTGGATAACATTGTAACTTGAGAAGGCATAGATTTATATGGTGGAGGCTTCTTGAAACAGTAAACAAGTAGTGTTCTATAAATTTCGGTTGAATTGGATATGAAATAAGCTGATTTGATCTTGTTTTCATTTTCTTAATGATTTGACTTTTCTGACCCTGCAATTTCCAGACTATCGGAATTGAACTGAATGCTTCTGCAGTTTCTGATGCTCATCGGAATGCTGAAATTAATGGCATAAAAAACTGTAGATTTGTCTGTGCAAAGGTTTGATTTTGACTTTTTCTGACCCTCTAGCTGTTTTACTTGTAGAAATTATGATGTAGTTGTTCATAGAGGATACAAATTTGAGATATGGTTGTCCTTGAAAACAAATCATGAGCAAGAACATCTTTTTATCCTCGGGGGTCAATTCTATTTAAATTATTTATGTATGTTGATCTTATTGTAATTATTGTAGAAATTTAATCATTTATTTATTTGCTTGAATCAACAGGCAGAGGATGTGATGGGATCTTTACTGAAAGATTACCTAAATCCCCTTCGGAAGCAAGATGAGCATGCATCTGGGGGTAGTAATAAGGAAATTACTATTGCTGAAGAGAAAGACTCTTCCAGAGACAATGTTGTAGAAAATGAAGGGGACTTTGGCCAGGACCCTGAAAATGACATAGCTGCTTCAGATTGTCCGGAAGGCAGTGGAAAAGAACCCCAAAGCCAACTTCAGAAGGATTGCACTTCAGGGGGAAATTCTTCGGTGCAGCAGTTTAAAAATGTGGTTGCTATTGTTGATCCCCCACGTGGCGGACTTCATCCCACTGTAAGTAACATGCTCCTATGTACATGGACATTCACATTCATATTTTTTTTTCAATGACTCCTAATGTAATCACAGAGGCCCTTCTATTCTTTATGAGAAATAAAATATAGTATAAAAGAAGCCCCTTACTGTTGTTCAGACCACATATTGAAGAATGTAAGGGTGGGTTTAGGGTCCAACCTTGAGTGTGGAAAAAGAGAAGTTTCATGCAGTGTGCATCCAATGAAGCATTTCCCTGTTTTTATGCTACCTCTTCATGTTTATTTATTTGTTTCAAGCTGGATTTAATTATTTTCTTTGCTTAATGGATTTTCCCTTTCATTTTCCTTGTTTATTCTTACAATGGCATTTCATCTTTTGAGGCTAACATATCCTGGTTGATACGTCTCTGGGTAATGCTTCTAGAAAGTATTGCTACTTAACTATTAAAATAACATTTAGTTTACAAAAAGGTTAAATAGCATTACTGAATTTGGCTATTGAGAAGGTTTATGCTTTGATTAAGTTTATCTTACATGCTAAGGCTATGAGAGTGCACCTTGTGCTTTATACTTGGTACCTTTTCAGCCTTGACTTGATCTTGGTTATGCTAATTGAGATTTTGGGCGGTTGCAGGTCATTAAAATTTTGAGGACCCATGCACAACTGCAGAGGCTTGTGTTAGTTTCCTTACCAAACTTTGTATATTCCTTGTTCTTATTAGGTATTGTTTCCACAACCTTGATGTGTATGCCATTTCTTGTTTTGCAGTTACATATCGTGTAACCCTGAAACCTTAGTAGCAAATGCTATTGAGCTTTGCACGCCGTCTCCAGAAAAAATTGAGAAAAATAAAGACAACAGGGGTTGGAGGAACATGAGCAGTGCTGGTTTGGCCAGGCATAGAGCCAAATCCATGCCCATATCAAAGCCTTTCCAACCTGTAAAAGCCATGGCAGTGGATCTTTTCCCACATACTTCACACTGTGAAATGGTGATGCTCTTGGAGAGGTAATTAGACCATAACCCAAGATGCTACAATTTTGCCATATAGCCGACTCCAATTTGAACGTTTGAAGGATTCTTATGTCTACCAATGAAAATTTTAATAGTTACAGCTTGTCGTCCATTCTTTTGTCGTAACTGTTGAATTTTTGGTGGAATTCTCATCACTGTTATTTGAATTTTTGGTGGAATTCGCATCACTGTTATTTGGCCTTACCAATTACAATTCAAAGAAACTTACTGAGTAAATACTACATTAGTGTCGGTGTCTGCTGCAGCCCCCGGACCTCTAGTTGCAAACCCCAAGTTTTCAGTTGCAATCTTAATTTTTCAGTTGGAGACACCCCCAGCTTAGGCGTTATACAAAAGAAATATGGAGTTTGGAAAAAAAAGGGGTTTAGGCCGGGATGTGTAAATGACTAAACTTGTTGGGAGCGGTTGTATTCTAGTCCTACCTGGATGAATGGACTCTGACATAGTTCCAATTGAAGTTGAGACCCTTGGCCCAAACTAATCATCTGCTGACAGGTGAATTTAGCCATTACAGAAAGGGACCCACCTCCACCTGCTTGTTATCTGTTGAGCTAAAAGCTAATGGTTTCTGAGGGATGATGCACTGATGTTAGATGTTACAACTGAGTGGAGCTTGTTACTTTAGTCCTTACAACAACTAAGTTGGATTTTCTCCTTGTCAAAAAAAAAAAAAAAAAAGGAAAAAAAAGTTGGATTTTCCCACTATCATTTGTAAAGATTGGATGGGAATTTGGCATAGATGTCCATTGCTTGTCTGTGGATTCTTAAATATCGCGCCGGTTCTTTTTTTTTTTTTTTTTGGCCTGTTTTGCTTACAAAATTCAATCATATTTGAAATTATTATACCCCAATGCAGGCCTATGAGAGTAACAATTGACGAATATGCCTGTGAAGTGAGCTTTAAGTTAAAATGGGTACTTCCTTTAAAAAAAAAGTTAAAATGAGTACTTTGTTAAAGAAAGTCAATAGCTTTTTTTTTTTTTTGGGTTTTAGCTCAACTTTTTCACCATACTAAAGCCAAATGCCAAATGCCAAATGAATCCATAATTCTTTGGAGCTTGCTACGGTACATTATTTGTTACGTACGCACCCAATGGTGCAAGGACCACATGCACAGGAGAGAGAAATTACTTACCAAATGCACCCTTGGTGAAGCTGGCTAAGGGGCAGCTGTTGGGTACAGAGTCTGTACCTTAGCCGTCTCCTAATTCTTTCATCACCCTTTTTCTTGGTACATATCTCGATGCCAATGCCTACCATACCCACCATTAACCAAACATAAATAGCTAAGCCACAAAAGCTGAAGTCTCCTTTCAAACATACAAGAAAAAGGTGAAGCTGAAGTCGCCTTTCAAACATACGAGAAGAAACTCTTTGCAAAGTCTCCATATGCCTACTCATGACTATTACTTGCGCTGCTTCTTTTTCTTTTTGCTTTCTCTTCTTTTTAACGACTTCCGCTTGGGACGTCCGACACCTGTAGGACTTATCCAGCCTTTGCTGATGATTGATTTGGACACATGCAGCATCGTTTTTTAAACAAAAAAAAAAAAAAAAAACACATAAATCTTTGCCCTGCAAATTTGAAGTAAAGAGTGGGATATGTGTAATTCTGGAATTACGATAAGACTCTTTTCTTAATTTGTTTTGATGATGGTCATGAATAAGTCAAAATTCAATTATTGTTTATAAATTAGTGGGATTCTCTTTTTCTCTGTTCCTTTTTTTTTGGCTGTGTTTGGCAGTCATGGTCATGTCAGCAAATGGGGTATCTTTTTTCACATCCACCACGAATTCTCACCTTTGTGGCAGCATCAAAATCGACTCTCCTCACTGCCCTGCAACAGTATAATTTCTACTTTCCAAAAATTGACCAGTGTCTTCCACTTTAAACAGATAAAAGTACTTTCTTTAATTCAAATTTTTTTTAATTATCTCATTTCATCAGTAACCACCACAGCTGTTAGTTGTCAACTTACCTTAGCTGCCATTAACATAATCTTTCATCTCTCATCTCTTGATTAAGGCAGTTCGTTATTTTTAAGCCCTTGCTACGTAAAGAGCAAGCACCATGTATGGTGCAGTATGGGATGCCGGATACTAGTACACATCATATTGAGTATGGGTTCATGATTGTCGTTACAGAAAGTGATGGGTTCTGTGAAGTCACATAATTAAGAAGGGTCCGCCTAAGTTACATATTTCGTGTAACTTACGGCTTGGCCACAAAATTTTGTCTAACTCCCTATACTCTATGTTATTTATAATTTATTTATAAATATTATAAAATTTTTTAAATTGTAAAATTTTATTTAATCATTTATATTCAATTTTATTTTATTGAAACCCTAAAGTACAAATCCGTCCTCCCATAATTTTAAAATTTTAAAATAACTTCTATTTAATTAAAAATATAATAGTTATTAAATCAATTATAATCATAATTATTATTTTATTATAATCATAAATATAACTACATTTTTTAAATAGATGATTATTGTTAAAAAATATAATCATCTATTTAAAAATTGATGATTTGAGGTATTCACATTATGCAATTAATTTGTTTAAAGTTCTCCAATAATGCATCACTTTCTCCAATGACTTCCATTAATTGTAATTAATTTTTTCTTGATCACAAAACTTTTGGTACTTTTTTCGTTTGAATGTTCTATTAATGGTGCTAGTCCAAAATATTTAGACAACACCAAAAGTGGCAACGCGAGACTGTAGATCAATTAAAAAAAGAAGTCGTCGGCTTTTTTTTAATGGCAGAGGCTGTGACCACAATCATGTGAGGTTTGAGTGAACCCCACAACACATTGTGGGGGTTTAAATTTCCTTCCTCAATTTGAGTGAAGGTAGTCTTCTCCCTTTCGAAATGTGAGTGAGAGATCCCCGAATATTAGAGAGGTTAAAATCTGGGCGCTTCATGTTAATTGATATAAACTAGTCCTTAATATTCGATTCAGAATATCTTGTAATCTCATGAAATATGAGACTTCTTGAAATAATCATATAATCAAAAAAAAAATTAAAAAGCAAGTCATTGGGGGAGTTACTCTTAATGCACCCACTGAAACTCTTAGCATCATGGTACTTTTTTTGCAACCGTTAATTGGTTCCATAAATTCTATTACATAAAAGAAATAGTAGGGACTTGTGACTCTAATTGCTCCCTCAAAGTCGTTTCCTTATGATTTGTAATTCACAAAAAGAATGTAATAAATAAATAAATATTTAACTTACATATACATATAAATAATGTGAATACGTTAAATTGTTTAAAGTTCTCCATCAATTTTTTTTATATTGTTAAAATTTAAATAATATAATCATATTTATAATTATAATAAAATAGTAATTATAATTATAATTCATTTAATAATTATTATATTTTTAATTAAATTGAGATTATTTTAAAAATTTAAAATTATAGAGGGACGGATTTGTACTTTAGGATTTCAATAAAATAAAATTGAGTATAAAGGACTAAATAAAATTTTACAATTTAAAAATTTTTATAATATTTAAAAATAAATTATAAATAACATAAAATATAGGGGGTTAGATAAAATTTTGTGGCCAAGCCGTAAGTTACACGAAATGTAACTTAGGCGGACCCAATTAAGAATGATAGGTCACAAAAAATAATGCTGCAGAGCATAATGGACTGTCACAATAGTAAATTGGACATGGGCAAAAAATAATAATCTAAATGAATATTTTGACATATTTGACAAAAATTCTATCCACTATATAAAAGTGGGATCCGATTATAATACAACTGTAGTATGGTATTATAATTATATTCAGCCGTTTGATCTTTTTAAATTTATAGTTATACCCTCATTCAAGTGAATTCAACGATTAGGTGCAACCGTGACACGGGACTACAGTTACACCGTAGCTAAGTCCATAAAAATGATAAGATTTTTAATTGCTCATTAACAATATGTTTAAAAGATAAAATGAAAATAACAAGTGAGACAGCTTGTTGATTACCATCCAAAGACTGTTAGCCAACAAAAAGCCTCCCGCCACTTCAAACTTTGAAGTTCCCTGGCTAATGGCCATCATCTTTTAGAAAAGCATAAAGTAAGCAAGCAAAGGCTCCTATCAACTATTAAACATTCTTTTGATCTGGTCCTATAATAAACTAAACAGTCAATCGGTGGCGTAAAGAAATTCTGACGAATTATTGACCGACCAATCAAGATTCGACGACTAAGAATCTTTACCATTTTCTTCTTTCTTTAACATGTTAATAATAATAATAATAATAATAATAATAAAGTAAGTAGATTATATAATCCCTTGGTGTCATTTGAGTTATAGTTTAACATCGAATATACAAAATGTTACATTGCCTCAACTCAGCTTAGCATTTACACAAAATACAAACATCCGTACATAGTTTACTGCTTATCAGGTATTAACATGCTAAGTAGTTCACTTTTATGTGCATGCGTTTGTGATTAATAAGATATAAACATTTTCATAATTCATAATAATCAAACATACGAAACTCAAATTCTGGATTTGGAGAAACACTACCAAAAATTTAAGATTTATGTTGGATATTGTGACTTGGTCTTTTCATATTACAAACATATTACGCAATATATATATATATATATATATATATATATATATTAGAAAATTCAAATACAAAGAATTGGGATTTAATTGGGCTTTTGTCGGATTAATTGATAATCGTCACTATCAATTCATCATCATCATCGTCACCGCCCAGCGCACACCTTTCTTGGTGAACAAACTTTTATTCATAAGAGAAAACAGGGGGCCTAATAAATTCCTCTCCTTTTCAAGAAGATACATCCTTATTAATTTTCCTGAGAAACACTCAACCGCTTGCCAGCCAACAATTTTGCTTAATTCCCACCTGCCCATAAGCCGTTTGGATCATACCCATTAATATCCCTTCATATTTTATTATTCACAATTTAACGCACTTTATTATTGTAATGCTCATTTTTCAACTTCATAATAAAATGATTTATCAATTTGTGTATCCCCACGAAATCATCCATCACCCCAAATGTTCACAAGCATCTCATGTGCCTTTAAAGGGAGAATTTAGAGTATGTAACAGTTAGCTTTAAAGTTACGAGGCAATGTTTTCTAATCGTACACAAAACAGTTTTGGTGTGAGTGTCAGTCAAAGTGGGGGAGGAGGTGTTTTATGTGAACAGCTTTATAGTTTATACAAATCAATTTTGATTCAGCAAAATCATTATTCAGCTGATCAAACCAATTAACAATTTTGTCGTTATTCAAAATTTTGTTTGTTGTAATATCACTAATTAAATTATCATGTGTATTACGGGGAAGGGACGTTCAAAGTTGTATAAGTAAATCCTAAGGTTTTAAAACAAGGTACATAAAATTACTTGTAATTTAATTTTGCTCTTTTTACTGAATTAAATCTTACAATGGTGTAGATATTGAAAAACAGATTTGGTGGCATGTTGCTGTACACGATAAATAAATTATATTAGATGCATGTTCAACAAAAATGAGAGATTGCTTTCTCTATGTGTCAAAGATGAAATGGTTATTTCTTATCCTATACATTTGAGCAATTAATAAATGAAGACAAGACTCAAAAGAGCGATGGCAATTTGCGTTGCCATATTAAAGAAATGGGAACTAACATCTAGGTCTCTATTTCATATATATATATATATATGTATGTATGTATGTATGTATGTATAATATTTCTAACCGTCTCCCTCTTCAGAAGTTGAAATGAAACAAAGCCTTTTTATATCCTCTCTCTTCTTCTGCAGCAGCAGCATGGGGTATTATTATATAATTTAGAAATATAAATAAATAACAAAAAAAAAAAGAAAAAAAAAAGAAAAAGAAAAAAAAGGTCGTTACTGACAGTGAAGAGTCCGCGCGCAGTGGAGTGGCACAGTAGGCTGTAGGCCAGGCTTTCCACTCCCACCTCGCTTTAGCGATTCGCCATAAATAAGAATCATTAACATTAATGATTTTATCATTTTTATTTAATTATTTCTCTCTCTGTGTCACAGTGTCAACATTTCTGTATTCCATCATACTGCGACTCTCCCCACACTTACCAAGAAACTCACCGCTCACCACCACCGTTTGTAACTTCTGTTTCAGCTTGAAAGATTCTTGCTTTCTGTTTTGTTTTTGGTTCTGGGTTTGTTTTGTTTTGTGTCCTGTTGGACTTGTTATGATCAAGAATGGGAACTGAAGAGGAGGAGAAACATGTGCCTGATGAGGAACATGAGGTGGGTTCAAGCCAGAATAATACTAATAATAATAATAACAATAATAATGATAAAGCAGCTGGTCCAGTTCACAAGGTTCGTGCTTTAGCTTCTCTGCTAATCTTGCCTTTTCTGTAATGCCTTTACTTGAATTTAGTGTATCTCAGCTTCATTTTCCATCTCCATAAATCATTTTATTGGAAAGTTTCAAACTTTTTGATGATGTATATTATGTGGATAATTTTGAGATGAGCTAGAATGAATCGAGTTATTTGGTTACTTGTAATTTTTCTTGAAACACGTCTTAATTCCTCTGCAGCCTATGGTACTGTGTGATTGCTGAATGAAACCAATAATTTGGAAATATTGAATCCCTGCCTCTGAATTTGAATTTAACGTAAACCATATTTGCTAATACGAAGTGAATTAGAGTTCAGAGGATGATTATTAACAAAGTATCCGTAAATCCTTGATCACGAATTGCTCGATTGCTGTAGGACCAAGTTAAGGCTACAAGCTGGGTTGATAGAAGAAATTATTATGTGCCTCATCTTTGCACATGATCCTCCTCACTTCACAATCTAATTGTTCCACGGTTCAATTTTTCAGGCTGAAGACCCTATGGGAATCACTGAAGAAGCCAGTAATTTACGACATTGGAAGCGGAGAAATCTCTTCTTAGAGATACCCTCAAGAACACTGGCAGATTCCTCACAGGATTCTGTCACAGTGAAGATGCCCCCTACGCCTAGTCCCACTCCAACTCCCAGGAGGGTAAATTTCAACTTGACGCCTTATTCTGCAGATGCGAGAATGAATGGTTCCCCTGGTCCTTCGTCATCCAGAGCCAAGTCATCCATAAAAGGTTTCTTGCCAAAGCTAAATTTCAAGAATCGAAATGCTAACTTAGATGTTGAGAAGACTGCCAACCAAGCTTCGGAAACTTCGTGCGCAACACCAAGAGATAAGCCCTTAATATCAAGGTCATTGTCACTAACAAAAATATTTACTCCTCGGATAAGGAGAACATCATCGCTGCCTGTAACTCCAATTGTGCAATCCAACCTAGATTCTGCAGGCAGTGGAAGCTTTGGTGGTTCTTCAAATTCAAGTGTAAGTTTCTGCACTTGTTGTCCTTGATACCTTCTCTAATTAATTTATTGGTGGAATGGACTTTCTGCCTGCACGGTTGCAAACAGCTAGGAGCTTGGGAGTTCAGTCACTAGCTGTTATTCTTAATGCATACCTATGTTAACTTTGAAACAATTTCTCTTTCCTATTTTATCCTCCTCTCTAATTTTTATTCTTTGCCAAGTATAAACATGAAATCTTTAACATACAAGGACCTTAGCTTTTTTTTTTTTTTTTTTTTTTATATTTTTGTTCAATTTTTATCTATGTTTTGAATTTCTTTTTGCAGAGAAAAGGAGCCCAGAAGCAGATATCTCGCTCACTTTCAGTTCCTTTGAATAGAAAAGAAGGAAGCATAAGGAGAATGGATTCGTTTTTCCGAGTAATTCCTGCAACTCCTCGAGTAAAGGAAGGAGAAGAGATTTCGAACACATCTCAGATAGTAGATACCGGTAAATTTTTGTTTTTAACATCATAGGGCACTCTTGTCGGTTATCCTTCTACTGAACTAAATATGCAAAGCAGTTTGGATAACTTTGCATTGAGGTTTCATTCTAATTAGCGGAGACTGACAACTAGAAGAAAGATATAAAGTCATGTTTCTATTAAAATATTTCATTTTCATTTCTCTGTTCTCGCAACATCCAGGCTTAACATATTTATGTATAGACATTTATATCCTGTGATTTCTTAATCATCGTTCCCCCTTTCTCCTCAGTTTGTTGAACATGTAACTAGCAGTTATCAGCGATGTCTTATCACATTCTCCCATTTCAGAAAACAATGATGCTGATGGTGAAGATATACCTGAGGAAGAAGCTGTTTGTAGAATTTGCCTGGATGAACTTTGTGAAGGAGGTGAAACCTTCAAAATGGAATGCAGCTGCAAGGGTGAACTTGCTCTGGCCCATAAAGAATGTGCCATTAAATGGTTTACCATGAAAGGTAACAAGACATGTGATGTGTGCAAACAAGAGGTTCAGAACCTACCAGTCACTCTTTTACGGATCCAGAGTACTCGAATTCAAAATGGAGCAAGAGGCCAACTGTCGGATCTCAATGGATACAGGTACATGATTATTGACATTGATTTTTATGTTTAAATTAGATTCGCAATATTTGATTACTGAACTATCAAGGGCAAAGAAATGGAAATTTGAAGTTCATGCATTCGGGAAAATGTGATTTCTTTGGAACTTTAGTTTTGATGCTATGCAGGCAGATCTTCATACACTGTTATTGTTACTAGAGATTTTGAGTTGAACACACCAATCATGGATTGCTATTAAAATGTTATTTTATTTGATACATAGTGCAGGTATGGATTTGGTAATGATGTCGATCACAGATATGAACTCTTCATTAGAAGTGTTCAAGCTTAAGTGATATGAGGCTCTGGTTTTTGACTTGAAAAATACAAGATTAGCTTCATCTACCTTCATTTGTACGATGCTATCCACCATGTCGTAACTACTATGTCTTATGTAGCTGTGCTTAATTTGAGTTCCGTGCAGCCTTAAGTCTAGTGAAATTTTTGTGAGAAATCTGTAATTCATGTTGGTTGTTATCTTTGCATTGTTACTTGTTCAGGTATCTTATCATTTTAGGATCTCAATTACCAAAGTAATTAATTGCTTTAGAACTTATCAGTTGAAATCTTGTGAGTAGGGTTTGGCAAGAAGTGCCTGTGCTCGTTATTGTCAGCATGCTTGCCTATTTTTGTTTTCTTGAGCAGCTTCTGGTAAGATATCCATCCTTATTCAAATCAGTGACAATGTCCATTATATTTTCTTGTTAGCATATCCGTTTGTTGGCAGGTTGCAAAAATGGGAACTGGAGCAATTGCCGTATCTCTTCCATTTTCTTGTGTACTAGGTCTCCTTGCATCGATGACTTCATCAACCATGGGTAGGTTGGCAAAGAATCTTATGGTATATAATTGAGATGACTGAATATCATGTAAAGATATTGTTTGCAAAAGTTGTAGATTATAGAATGGAATATGAGGACAAGTGGTGCGTGTCTAGAACACCAATTCTGCGCTGAGTAGCTATACCCATTTTCAGAAAAATAAATTTAATTTCATAATACCATATAAATTTAAACAAAATCCCTCCTTAACCCGGGCATAATTGGAACTCGAACCCACACATCTTGTATCACCTTAAGTTTTCACCAGCTGAACTAATCAACACTCACATTGATTGATATAATAATTCTTGTTTATTATTTGTATCCAAGATTTTCTGACTCAAATCCTTGAACTTTGTTCAGTGAAAAGAAGATTTGTCTGGGTTTATGCATCATTTCAGTTTGCTTTGGTGGTTCTCTTCGCTCACATATTTTATTCCTTGGTAAGGATTACAGAGTCTTTTTTATACCTAAAATAAGTGTTCTGCAAAACTCAACTGGTTGCGGAACCTGTTAGTTGGTTAATGATGGGATGACCAGAGAAGATAATACTCTGTTGGCATAACTCTCAGAAACAATTTTTTTTTTTTTTCCTGAAGCTAATATTAATTTGTATCTTGCAGGTTGGGGTTCAAGCAGTTCTATCTATACTCCTTGCAACATTTGCAGGGTTTGGAGTTGCCATGAGTGGCAGCTCTATTCTTGTTGAGTTCTTGAGATGGAAACAAAGATGGGAAGCTCGGTCAAATCAGCAACATCCAGGTATATTCCCAGCTCCATTACAGACGGCTCATCGTGATCGTCACCAAGCCGATGTGGAAAATCCAGAAACTTTTAGTGGGGGTTGAGTTATTGTCTATTTGGTTTATGCCAACCTGATAAGTGCTACGCATAAATTTATCTTGTATCTAAGATAAGCATTGGTTACACCTTGTAAAATATAATGCCATATAGATGTCAAGAGCTTCTCTGATTTTGCCAAATGATAAAAGTATTAATATTTGACAAAGCTGAAAGCCTCAGAAATGGAAACTTTCTCAGTTTCATTGGTATTTTAGTTTGTGTAGTCCTTGTATGGTTGCTTGTGCTAGTAATTAGCCATTAACAAATAGCATAATCTGAGTTTACAGCACAGAAACCATTTTGGATTTATTATTTCTGCAAATTTAAGGACTTTTTTCAATTTATTGGCAACGGGGGGTTTTGGAACAGGCTTTAAAGAAGCCACTAATGAATTTTAAATATAAGAAAATCCATCAAATTTAATCAAAATATACGTGGAGACGCATTTCTGGCGATTAGCAATTTGGCATTGCGGTAGATTTTTTTTTTAAATTTTAAATATTAGTTACATATTATGTATTACATAAATATTTATAATTATTAATATAATAAATATTATATTAATATTTATAATTAAATATATATAATTAAAATTTATATTATTATATTAAATTCTTTAAAATACATATTTAAATAAATGACTTAATGACTTTCATAGACAAAAAATATCGCTACTCTATTTACATTTAGTAAAAAAATAAAAATTTATAAATATCTAACCCAACCACTTGGATCGCATTTCGTAAAAGATTATAAATTTATAAATATTTAGCCCAACCACTCCGGTGAAGGCCCGAGTGAGAAGTATGTGATAGCAAAATGAGTATTTATCACTTACCTCCCTTGATGTCTTTGGTATTATCAATTATATGTTACGTATCATTTTAAGTTTATAAGTTCCTACCCTCTTGATGTTAACACACAATCACACAGACACAGTTAGTGTCATTTATCAGTATAATTAAACAAATTAAAACCACAATAAAATACTATATAAAATCTAACTAAGATTTTGAATCCAATTATCTGATTTAACTATAAATAAATGAGAAAACACTCGTTAAGTGCAAGTTCGATTCGGATTTCTTTTTTCATTTTTTTTTTATTTTTTTCAAAAAAAAAATATATATATTTTTGGGTTGTCATACTACCAAATTAATCGACTGGCTGACTGCAGCGGAGGTATATAAATATTAAATGAACCGTTTTGATAACGCTAACAAACATAAGGGGGATTGGTGATAAATACCATCCTTAGGGCATATGTTACACAAAACAGTGCGAGAACGTCATCCAAGGGGAAGGGGGACTTAACTAACTGCACCTTCTGAGCAAGAAGCGAAGCAGAGTACTGCACTACTGCTATGAGTTTCTCGATAAGAATTGCAGAGAAACTTCCTCTTCTTAGCACTCGTGTTTCTCCCATAGGTGCTCTTTAATCACAATCGTCAGTAATCAGTATCTCTTACTCACTCTTTTATTTTTTTACGTTGCATGGCCTGAAACTCATATCTCAACCGAACCCAGTTGCTGCTTACACTGTTTAGAGCTCCGTTTACATCAAGTTTCAGTCTTGATACTAAAATTGTTTTATTTATTGCATATATTGAAGTGAATTTTGATGGTTATTAACGTGTTTAGGTGTGCCCAAGTTGCGGTTTGTTTCATTCTTGCACTTGAATAGGAGATTCCCAAGGAAAATGGCGTTCAGTTTGGAGAATGGTCAAGTTAGTCTTGAAAATAAGACGGGTTTGGTTCGTCCTGCAACTGAAGCTCATGCCGAAGAGGCAATTCAAGCTCTGAAAACTGGCAAAGTTATTGCAGTTCCCACGGATACACTTTATGGATTCGCATGTGATGCTTGGTACCACCATTTAATTCTTTTCTTTCTCTTTCGGCTGTAATTTATTTTGCTTGATTGTTATAAGCATTTTTTGTCGTTTATTTTGGTTGTTGAATGCCTTTAATTTGAGAACATTGCATTACCAAAGATTTCAAATAAATGACAAAAAATGAAATGTCAGGATGTAAGATGATTTGGGATGTAAAGAGTAGTTTTTGAATCAACTGGAATTACAAATTCATTGAGATTGTATATAAATGCATTTATGGAGTCATATGGTATAATTAATTGCAATGGTTGAATCATGTTGATATTTCATTGTTCTTTATTTCCTGTGCTTATTTTGCTCAGCCTTGCTTCCTCTATGTAGATTTTAAGCCCAGCTAATGGATAAGAGTGGTGGGTTAAATTGATTGCCAAGTTATGCCTTCTTTATTTGATTTCTTCCTTATTATAGGAATTCAGATGGTAGATTTTGTTCCATGGTCTACGTAATTAAGATGTTGAAGTGGCTAGATGAGTAATTCTTAGATAGATTGAACTCAGACTTATCTTGGATAGATTAGAAACCCTGTTTTGATGAAACAACCATCCTAGCTGGGTAATTTGGCAGAACTTTCTAAGAGAGTCTACTGGTTGAGTATTTCTCTAAGAAGTGTTACGTTTGCAGAAGGAAGGGTTGAAGATGGTGAAGGGAGGTTATATAAGAATAAGATTTTCAAAAACTCGGAGGCCCCTGTAGTAAATATAATTAATAAAGCAAAAGTCAGTATATTGTGAAGTTTTAGAATTTTGTGGCCAGTTTAAATTTGGTAGTTGTAGTGACCAGATTAAGATAGGAAGATTTCACTTTCCTTTCATTTGATCATAATTGCAGTTCCTTGGAAGCGGTTAATCGAATTTACGAGATTAAAGGACGTAAACATACGAGCCCTCTTGCAATCTGTGTTGGGGATGTACCAGATATTAATCACATTGCTGTCACAGATCATTTGCCTCATGGCTTGCTCGATTCTCTGCTTCCAGGGCCTGTTACAGTCGTATTAAGACGAGGTCAGTAACTGTTGTGTGTATCTTTGCAAAAAAATAATAATAATAATAATTAAAAAAAATAAAATGTTGTTACTTTATTAGGTATGCTATCAGGTATGCTATCAGGTATAAGAAAGATCTTTTTAATGTATTGCCAAAAAGTGTAAGTTTGCCTTCACCAATCTGTATCCATTCCTATGTATGTCTGGTTGTATTTCAGCTGTTAAATTGAATTTTACTTCTCCATGTTAGACATGGGCCGGTCGCTTATTGGATCACCCATGATAGGCTGACCTGACACAAGATGTGAGGGTAGTTATCCCACTTACAACGTGTCTGAGAGTTTTTGGGGAAGTGCCTGCCCACTCTCTCTCTCTACTTTTGGTTAAGAGGAGAAGTTGGTGAGAAGTGGTCCTTTGGAAGCCTAGCTTCTCTCCATCTTGCTATCATCTCTAATAATTCACGTAAAATTGAACAAGCAGAGAACACTTGTAGAAAGCGCAAAAGCAGTTAGCAATTGGCAAAGAACAAATACAAAGAGTTTTTAAGACTTCAAAAGGATTCAGTCTGGCCATGTAGCAGTTGTTTGGGTTCTTCTATTGTGAATCGAGGAAGCTTTAGAATTACGTGATAGCTTTCCAACCAATTATGAATACCGATTCAACCTTGGTAAATCCTTTAGCTTTCGCTTTGAATTCTACAATTATGGATTCAGATACTTGAATTTGAAATCACGAGCATGTAATGATCTCTAACATTGGTATTAAAGCCAGGCTATAGTTGAACCCTTTCGAATTTGATTGAAGATCATTAAAGCATGTTTTATTGCATTTCAAATTTGATGGTGGTAATTGATTCCTTGAATGTCAGGCCGTGATTTAATAGCTTTTATAGCATCAGTATATGCATAATGTTTGTGAAAATTTATGTGCATTAATTCGGTATAGAGATTTAGAAAAAGTGAATTCTAGACTGTGATCTTGGTACCATTACAAAGAACTTTTCTACAATATATCATATGTATAATTTGGACTTAAGTAGAAAGAAAAATAACCATTTGAAGATTCGTAGTCGCGGATTGGGATTTGTAAATTTTTTGGCAAAGATGGTGAACACTGCCTGTGAGCTACTCACTCTCGGGGTATTTGAGCTTTGCATCCTTCACTGGTTGCAAATCCATGACTGCCTTTGAACTTAGGACAAAATTTGGAGTATGATGGTGGTGGGATTTTTCTGCGCCCATATGAGAAATTGATAGACATAAAAAAATTAATAGCCATAGCTAAGAAAGGTTTATTTGAGAATCAACTTTTTTCTTTCCCTTTTTTTTTGGTTTCTAAGATGGAATTGGCTAATATTTTTAAGAACCTTTTATATCATCGTCCAGGCCTTATATGGGTGTGGAATCACCACAATTAGACTCCAAATTCTGTCTTGATGGTGGTCTCAGATTTGCAATCGGTGAAGGAAATGAAGCTCAAGTGCCCCCTAAAATGAGCAGTGCTCATGAGTACTGTCCATCATCATCTTAAAAAATCTGCAAACCTTAATCTGTAACCAGAAAACTTGGACTGGCCATATCTGTCTCTATATAATTCCAAATTGCACATATACATAATTCCAAATTACACATGTGGTATCTCCAAATGAAAGCTCTTTCTAATGGTACGAAGATCATACCAGCCGATTAACTGTACCAAAAGTTATGTCCCTTGGAAGGCTTTGAGTTTCACATTCTAGGGTTCATGTTTTCTAACTCTCCGGCCGAATTTACGCACATAAATTTCCAAGAACATTCTGCATATGTTGGAGCTATATAACGTATAAAATCACGGCTTCAACATCCACGGAATCAAAGCACACCATCATCAAATTTCTAAAGCTGTGCTTTAATGAAATTAGAACAACCCTAAACTGGCTCTAATATCAATGTCAGAGATTATTGCATATCGATAGTTCAAATTTGAGAATCCGAATCCCATATTTGTTGTATGCGACTTAGAAGTAGAAGAATCCACGAAGATTGAATCACCGTTGATGGTTGGTTAGAAAGCGATCACAATTTTGGAAAAGCTTTTGTGCCATTTGCAATACCATGTTTTCTGCATTTTTCAATTTTACTTGAATGCAATACCATGTTTTCTGCTTTTTCAATTTTACTTGAATAATTGGACATCAAGCAAGAGGGAGAGAAATCAGGCTTTATCAAGAGTCACTCCTTACATGTTATTTAACTTGTAAGTGGGATAACTACTCTAGGCGGTAGTTATCTCACATCTTGGTCAGGTCAGCCCTTGTCTAACACTATCTGGTATGGAAAGATCATTTTAATAATATATTGTCAAAAAGAGTAATTTCTCCCTCATCAATCTGTGTCCATTCCTTTCTACATATGTCTAGTTTAATTTCAGCTGTTAAATTGAATTTTGTGCGGTGTGAAAGTAGATATCTGGTATTTCTGCAGGCGAGTCAAGTAACCTTGAGAAGTCCCTGAATCCTGGATTGGAAAGTGTAGGTGTCCGAGTGCCCGATTGCAACTTTGTCAGGGTTATTGCCCGTGGTTTGGAAAGCGCATTGGCTCTCACAAGTGCAAATCTGAGTGGACAGCCAAGTAGTGTTAGCGTCAAAGATTTTGAGAACTTATGGGAACACTGTGCGTATGTTTATGATGGTGGAGTGCTTCCATCAGGTCGTGCGGGATCAACAGTTGTGGATCTCACCAGGCTAGGAAAGTTCAAGATTCTTCGACCTGGAAGGTGAGCATCCAATTGAGTTGCATATGTTTATGATATGTGAACGTCCAAATGGCGTGAAAAGAAAATAGAAGAGGATGCTTTTGGTCTTAAAAGTCATCAACAAAGTGATGAATGTGCATTGGTTGAAGCGTTGTGTTGGCATCATATTTGCACTCTAAATGGAATTTCATGTGGATAGTACACATTTGTTGCTCATCTAATGGAAATACTGTACTTGCTTTCATTTCAAGTAGGTAGGAATAGGATCCATATTATTGTTATTATTGTTTAAATTCACTCTTATGTACTTGTTCCAGCGCCAAGGAAGAGACAATTGCCATTCTTGAAAAACATTCTCTGGTAGAAGAGCCGGCTGCTGGGTAAGAAAGCGGCTGCCAAAAAGCCTCGGCATTACAGATTTATTCTATTATGCTGGGCAAGAAACAGATTTTGCTTCAACACTGAAGGCCAAGTGGAAGTTGAAGTGAAATTAAATCTAGTTCCGGCATGGTTCAATTAAAATTCTTCCAAAATTTTTGTGAGAAACTCATGAATATGTTACTCAGTCGATTTGAGTTCAATATTTGACAAGATTTTTTTTTTAATTATTATTATTATTATTAAATGATGGAATGATAATTCTTATGTAATGTCACAACACAACCCCATGTGCAAAAAATGTGAGTAGGTTCTTGACCTGTCAAATTCAAAAGTGAAGGCCGTGATGTGCGATATGACTTTAATAAAGAAACGTGTTAAACAGCACATTAGTCCAATTTAGCACACATGCGAATTCCAGTTTTGATATTTGGCGTTGCGGGCTCTCATGATTGTAGCGATAATATGATACCAACATTAATAGTATATTGTAGACGTTCATGTTCATAACACTTGTACATGGCACGTTGTTATGTTCAGAAAAACTGCTTAAAAATTATTAGGAAAGCGAAGTTGCCCAAAATGGTCCATCTAGTCAACATTCATGCGATAAAGCCAGCAAAGGTTGGCTTGGATGGTCAAGTCAAGACCAACGGTATAAAATAATATATATAATTAAATTCCCAAAAGGTCCCTTATCTTCTTGCTTAATACGGAGTTTGGTAAGTGGCATCAAGTGCCTCAGACTAAGGCGAGTGATTGTACGCACCAATCACCAAGGAGGCAGTGTGCCGTACACGAGCGGCCAGGGGCCGGATGGGTCTCGTCAAGGCGGCCAGCTAGGCAGCCACCTAGTACCTACCTCCCACGAGACCTAGCGCGTGAAAAAGAAACGCGTGATCTGGGCTTTCATGCTAATTGGGGTAGGTGGAGTATCTTAAAACGGTTCATCAAAAGATTTCTAAATTCATGAGACTCCCGCTTCGCGCGAGCATTGAGTTTGAGCCCTTCTTGGTTGCAATATTTGCATCCAAGCCCTTGTAAAACATTCAAATTCAATGCATCAAATAAGTTTTGTAAATTGTTGATATTCCGTGGTTGGCGCGCGTGTTCGGGAGTCGGTAGGCAGCCTCTTGAATTGAAATTCTTGTGCGACAATAATATACTTTATGTTAGTGGGATCATATAGGATATGAAGCGTAATTAATATTTTTCTAGTCTAGTTCTTAATTTTTTAAGAGTTGGCGCTTGACCTGGACGTATTATCGTTAAAATCTCATAGGAAAATATATTCTAAAAAAATAAAAAAATTACTCAAACAACAGTTAATGCATGTAAAAAAACTCAAAATTTCAACTGTAATCATGAGGTGAGAATGTACCCTGTTAGGTTAATTAGTAATTTTTTTTTATAGTTATAACTTATTAAAACATATTTTATAAGTTTAATTTGAAAATATAACTACCACATAATCATTCAATAAAAGGACAAATGCACAATAACAACATATTTATCGCTTCAATTTTAAGATGATTAAAAATTTTAAGTTAGAATAACTTTAATTAAAAACTACAACACGTCGATATAAAAAATCACCAAATGTCAAAAGAAAATATAATTTTAAATTAACAATTTAAATGAAGTAATTAAATACTTGATTAATTGACGTTAGTTGCCTGTGTGTGTTGAATAATTTTCATTTAAATATTATTGAACTAGATGGATTTTTTTTTTTATTAGTCAGCTCAAAACCTTTTACATCTGGTCAAACAAGTTCTGCGCCCGCCACTGTCATACATTTTGATTTTGAAGTACCTACGGAGTAAAAAATAATTAGAAAAGGGGAACCGATAAAATATTTTAAAAGATGGAGGGGCAGCCTGCATTATCAATTCCGCATGCACGGACAAAAGAAGATGCATTTTAAAAACGATTTTGTCAGCATTCAGCGACGTGATTTAGGAATATTGACCTGAACAATATAAAATCCGCCACCCAATGTCCGTCTCTATTTATGTAAATCCCTCTCAAGTTTTCAAACTCTTAACAACCACGAGTTTTATTTGTTTGTTCGCTTTGCTTCCACTCTCCAGATTCATCACAATTTCTGTCAACTCTCAGAGTTAGTTCACTTCTCAGCATTACAAAAGGTAATTATAAGCTCTTTTAGTTGATCGATTTTGTGGGAACAAGTGAATTTTTTGTTTTTTTTCTTAAAGGGCGTTTTGTTTGTGATTTTGATTGAAGTTCGCGTTGAATTGCTTGATAATTAGTGAAGGTACTACCATTTGGATGTTAATAGAGTTAGTAATGATGTGCTGTTTGTTTGCTGAGAACATTTTTCTAAATTACAGAGAAAATAGTTTGAGGTTATATTTTAGCTGAATTTTTAAGTTTTTTTTTTAATTAAAAAACGATGATTGTTTCTTTGAGAAATTGCGAGTAAAAAAATTATTTCTGGAATGATTTAAAACTAAAAGAAATTCCTTTTCGTGAAGGCTTTAGGATGAGTTCAGAGGATCAAATAGTTGCAGGAGTCTTGGATGAGTTAAATTTTGTATCCGATCTTGAAATTTGTATTACTGTTATAGCATATAACTGACTGTATTGAATTTGTGTTTTGGGGCTTGGAAGGTAGGTGTAGTATTTTGCAAAGATGGCGACTGGAACCATGCCCGCTTCATTTCCAGGCCTAAAGAGCAGAGACTCGGGCTTGGGGTTTGTGAAAAGTATGGATTTTGTGAGAGTTTGTGATTTCAGAAGGTTCAAGTCTGGCAGAAGAAGATTCACTGTGATAAGGAATTCATCAAATTCCAGTTCGGATATCGCTGAGCTTCAGCCTGCATCAGAAGGAAGCCCCCTATTAGGTATCCTATTTTTGACATGTTATGTTGAATATTTTGTAATATCCTTTTGGTAGAAAAGGTGAAGAGATAAACATTTGTAGCTATTGAGATCCTATGTATTGTGTTCTTTAGCACCCTTAATAATAAGGAAGAACCATTTAAGTTAAATACTTAAGTTCCAGTTTTCTTTCGATTAAATGGTTATTAATGAAGTCCAATTTTTAGATCCAATATTAGTAAATGCCAAGGATACCTTGATGTATAAATCTGAGGAATAATGGGGACAAGAACTTAGTTGAAAGTGGCTTTTCGCTGCCTGGAAGTAATAGAGTTAGGGTGCCAAATTAAACTTTCATGGGCATATCTTTCAGCCTTTATGCCTGGTTTGTCTAGTCTAACGAATCATTTATTGAATGTAGTTCCCAGACAAAAGTATTGTGAATCCATTCACAAAACTGTCAGAAGGAAGACACGGACAGTGATGGTGGGAAATGTAGCCATTGGCAGTGAGCATCCTATTAGAGTTCAAACAATGACTACAAATGACACTAAGGATGTTGCTGGAACAGTGGAAGAGGTTCTTTGAATTTCTTTCAACTTGAGCTCTTTATATATGTGCAATTGTGTTGAATTCTTATTCACATTGTTACGCCTCTAGGACCAAGTATATGTACTTATATCATATTTTAACCAATGGAAGAGATGATTAGCATGTGACGCTTGAATTTTAATAATCTAATGAAGAATGAGAAGAACAGTCTAGGTAAGAAGTGAAATATGAGTTCCTAAATGCAGTTATTGTTGCCTCAGCACATTGCTTTTAAGTGCATTATAGCAGATGCAGCAACCGAAATGCTGCTAAACAACCGCCACTACTTTTTAAACTGCATTTATAGACATAAAACTGTATTTTCTTTTGGTTGATACTTGGTTCCAAAAAATCTTGAATCTTCGTCATAGAGATGCCAACAGCTTTACCCTTCTTATTGATGGAACTTTGTGCATACAGTGCTGGTATTGATTGTCAGGTAGTTTATTTAGTTAACTGTTATGCTTTTGGCAGGTAATGAGAATAGCAGACCAGGGAGCAGATCTAGTTCGGATCACAGTTCAAGGGAAGAGAGAGGCAGATGCATGTTTTGAGATTAAAAACTCACTTGTCCAGAAAAAGTAAATTTGAATTGTTGTGAGCATTTTCTGAAATACAAATTTCATTTTTAATATGAGAATTAATCATATCTCTTTCCTTTTCTGTAGCTACAATATACCTCTGGTGGCAGATATTCATTTTGCCCCATCTGTTGCTCTACGAGTTGCTGAATGCTTTGACAAAATCCGTGTCAACCCAGGAAATTTTGGTATACAGTTGCTCAGTCATTTTGGTTTTATATAGTTGATCTCAAATATCCTGAGTTTTAACAAGGTGATTTGTTGCAGCTGATAGACGGGCACAGTTTGAGCAGCTAGAGTACACAGACGATGAGTATCAGAAAGAACTTGAGCATATTGAGGAGGTCAATATATTCTTACTCTTACCATGAGTTTCTCTACAAGAACTGCGCTAATTTTGTCTTCTCTATAAAAATGGCCATCTCAAAACTTGCCACAATATGGAATCAATCAGTATCATGTACTTAACAACATTGATCAGTATGTACTTTCTTTTTTCAGTATAATCACATTTTCCACCTTTTTAACTACCACAGGTTTTTAGTCCATTGGTTGAGAAATGTAAAAAGTACGGAAGGGCAATGCGTATTGGGACTAACCATGGGAGCCTTTCAGATCGTATCATGAGCTACTATGGGGATTCTCCTAGGGGAATGGTAACCATTCTCTCTTACTGCCAGACAGCTTTTGAGTTTGGTTATTTCTAGCTCTAAATTCTGATGCATCATACTATTGGTGATCTACAACAGGTTGAATCTGCCTTTGAGTTTGCAAGAATCTGCCGGAAATTGGACTTCCATAATTTTCTCTTTTCAATGAAAGCAAGCAACCCAGTCGTAATGGTCCAAGCATACCGTCTGCTTCTAGCTGAAATGTACGTTCATGGCTGGGATTACCCATTACATTTGGGAGTCACTGAAGCTGGAGAAGGTGAAGATGGTCGGATGAAATCTGCTATTGGAATTGGTACCCTTCTTCAGGTACACATTTAATCTAAACTTAATGTGTAAAAAAAAGTGATTAGTTCAGAATTCCTGTGTTATTTCATTGTGATACTATCTTCGTCTGTGTCAGCTTTCAGTAATATCTTGCTTTTCAGATCTCCATAATTTTAATTTTAGAGGAAAATTGTGATTACAGTTTGTGAAACTGAAAAATCATAACTTCACAGAAATAAATTGGTCATGTGTGTGTGTGATCGTGCTCCTTCAGAAAATTTTCTTAGTGCCACAACTTGTTTTCATATAGAAAATTGCATATGCAGGATGGTTTGGGTGATACTATCAGGGTTTCACTTACGGAAGCACCAGAAAAGGAGATTGACCCTTGCAGAAGGTTGGCCAACCTGGGTATGAGAGCAGCTGAGCTTCAGAAAGGAGTGGTAGGATTTTTATAATATCATTCATCAGTACTTATGCTGCTTTTATTACTTTAGATTGAAATCATTTTTACTCTCTGTTAATGGAATATTTTAATTGACAGGCACCATTTGAGGAAAAGCACAGACATTATTTTGATTTTCAGCGTCGTTCTGGTCAACTGCCGATTCAAAAGGAGGTTTGCCCTTGACTGCCACATAGACCCAAACTCCTCATTGGTCTCTAACTTTCAAACAGATATTGATTATTCATTATGTCATAGGGTGAGGAGGTGGATTACAGAGGTGTTCTGCACCGTGATGGCTCAGTTCTCACGTCCATTTCTCTGGATCAGTTGAAGGTAATTGCTTGGAACTACTCTTTCCCCCCTTTTTTTCCCTTGATTTTGGAAGGAATTGGGAAACAAAAACTTCATCAATCTTCTTTTCCTCAGGCACCGGAATTACTGTACAAGTCACTTGCAGCAAAGCTAGTCGTTGGCATGCCGTTCAAGGTCTATCCTTACTCCATGTTTTGGAAGTAAATATTTCAAGCAAGTGGGATTTTTACTGACACAATTCAATTTTGTTATAGGATCTAGCAACAGTCGATTCAGTCTTGTTAAGAGAGCTTCCGCCAGTTGATGATCATGATGCTGTAAGTGGCTTATGTCTATGTTTGATTACTCTGGGGAAACATATCTGTTTTTTCCACTACAACCCCCCCCCCCCCCCACCTTCCAACCCCCCCAAAAAAAAAACTGTTCCTTTTGTTTTCTTTCCCTAAAACAGTTGTGCCTTACTGTATTCCTAAACAATTTTGCATCCCTTTTTTCTAGTTGTTACATCATTGAATGAAATGACATATTATCTTTTGTGTTGTCACCAGCGTCTAGCTCTGAAACGGTTGGTAGATATAAGTATGGGAGTTATAACTCCTTTGTCTGAGCAGCTAACAAAGCCACTGCCCCACGCCATGGTTCTGGTAAACCTTCAGGAGTTATCAACTGGTGCATACAAGCTTTTGCCAGAAGGTGGGTTCTGTAATAGTTTCTGAAGACCGGGTTCTCTATTGACCTCATCCTTTTCTTAGTTAATAATGTTCTTATTGCTCAATATTCTTTTTTCTTTTTCTTTTTGCCAAAATTCAACGCTCATTGCATATTACTTGATTCTTGGTCAGGAACACGATTGGTTGTATCGTTACGCGGTGACGAATCCTACGAAGAGCTGGAAATCCTCAAAGATATTGACACAACAATGATTCTTCATGATTTACCCTTTAATGAAGATAAAATTGGCCGAGTACAGGCAGCTCGGAGGTAATAATTTTACTGACTTGTGAATTGGAAAATCGTTTATCGATTGAGGCAATAAGCCAATACAATGAGCATATGCTGTAATGGTCTGCTCTTGAACATGTATGGAATTATTTCCTTGCTGAGTTGTTGGGAACAAAAGTTGAAAGAAGCTCTAGGGTGGTGCTGTCTCTGTGATTGAGGATTTCTGAATTCAAAGAGAACATCTCCCTTTGTAATATGTTCTTTTAAATGCTTACATAGATAGATAGACAGATAGAGACAGAGAGAAAGCTCATGTTTAAGATCATTGATGTCTTTGCTTCAATATTTAAGATCATTGAAACTTTTATTGTAATGACCACAGAAATACTTATCTTTAAGATAACTAAATAACTAAACCCTGAAATGGCACCTTGAGGCCTGATCCAGTTTATTTGCCTGGGCAGCACTATTTTCTTCTGCTGGGGTCCTATATTTAAATTAGCAGTCAGATTCCTAGTGCTAATGGTCCATGTATTTATGTTTGCTGCAGGCTATTTGAGTATCTATCAGAAAATAATCTAAACTTCCCTGTAATTCACCATATTCAGTTTCCAAATGGGATTCACAGGTAACTGGAGAAACATTGCAACTTCTTGACTATGATGGAAGAATGATTAGTTTCGGTTTTAACATTTTTCTTGTATTTTCAGGGATGACTTGGTTATTGGAGCCGGTACCAATGTAGGAGCCCTCTTAGTAGATGGACTTGGAGATGGTTTGCTGTTAGAAGCCCCAGGACAAGATTTTGATTTTCTGAGGGATACATCTTTCAACTTACTACAAGGTTGCAGAATGAGGAATACAAAGACGGTATAAAGTTTTTACTTGAAAATGAACATAATTCAACAACTCATAGGTGATGTTCAATGATGGTCTTGATCTTTTCTGTGTCTTCCTAATCATGCTACAGGAGTATGTCTCATGTCCATCATGTGGTAGAACTTTGTTTGACCTTCAAGAAATAAGTGCAGAGATACGAGAGAAAACATCGCACTTGCCCGGTGTTTCGGTATTAACTCAATCTTTTGGCTCTCTGATTAGATGATGTTGGGTGTAGTGATTACTTTATTCTCACGATCAAGATTAGTGACAATACTACTCCTTTCTCCCACTTTGTCAGATTGCTATCATGGGTTGCATTGTCAATGGACCTGGAGAGATGGCTGATGCAGACTTTGGGTATGTTGGTGGGGCTCCTGGAAAGATTGACCTGTATGTCGGGAAGGTACTGCAGCTTTCCTGCTTTGGAACATTTATTAATTCTATAGGGGTATCATTGAAATTTATATATATGTGTACATGTGTATATATATAGTAAAAAATTCCAGTTCTGTGTGCTGCTAGACCAAGTAACTAGCAATTTCAGGCTAGCATATGTACATGTACAATTAATCTACTTGGTTAATCAACTTCCTTCTCTAAATTATAACTGTTGCTGCAGTTCCAATTATCCATATTGACTTTATGTTGGAACATTGCAGACTGTGGTGAAGCGTGGTATTGCAATGGAGCAGGCAACCGATGCCTTGATCCAACTAATAAAGGATCACGGGCGCTGGGTGGAACCTCCCGCAGAAGAGTAAGATATGGTAATTTCCATCAACAGATTTACAATAAAGACTCCGTTGAAGGGAGACCACCATACCCCTGCTGTTGTATATTAAAGTCCACATGGCACAAAAGACTACACAGTAATAGCAGATCATATAAATTTTTCCGTCAGATGGAGCATCTATAGTTCACCAAGGAAAGCATGATATGTTCCTCAAGTGTATGCAGATAAAGCTGTAACACTCCCATTAGTAACAAGTCCAATGTTTCCTACATTTTATTTTCGTACACAAACCAAATAATAATGTATTCCTATGGCATATGTTAGCTTCTGGTGAAAACCACTTGAGTTATGTCTGTGGGCTTCTCTTGTATGAGAAATGTTTCAGAAAATATACCTTGAGAAACAAGGCGTGTGAACAGTTTTCAGGTGAATTTGTGACTTTTGTTTTCAGCATTTGGAGTACTGGAGACGGGAAACACCTTTTCGGCTAGTGGTTTTTTTTTTTTGAGTCGTTGAGATCCGTGATTTTGGGTCTTTTATTTTGTACTATTGCATAGGTGTTTCAATTTACTCGGACTCTCCACTTTGGAACCGCAAGTCCGCAACCTTGAAAATGACTTGCCTTGTAGCCAGAAAAGATTGTCTTACACTCCACTAAGGACATGACAACCCAAATAAACCGTCCAATAATCCCTCTCTGAATTATGTTAGTAACAATTTCGTTGAAATTATTATAATTCTGCAGAGCATTAACTCCGTGAATGTACAAAGAGATAGTAAATTTAAAAAATAACTTTCCGTGAGTGCTTTTGAGTAAAAGTTACGGCTAGAATAGAAGTAAAATGGCAACATTTGTAGATCCCATAATTTCAAGAACCTCGAATTTTAACCTATAAATACCACCATTTAGCCTAGTTAAAAACAACTCTCAACGCCACGTAGCAAAGTCCGTTGAAAATTATCTTCAAATTATTTCAAGATACTATTACCCTGGGTATCTCAACCTATATGGATGTACGCGTAACCTTCCTCATTGTAGCACAGCATCTACGCCCAAGTAGACAGTGATGTCTACTCTTAAATCGGGTGAAGTTTACTCGCAACCAAAGGAGTTGCCCATGGAAAATCTCACGTAAGACCTCGTAGGAGCAGACTATGGACAAAAAACTACATTTTGATTCTTATGCTTTTGTACAAACTATGAGAATTTTTTTTTTTTTTTTTTTAATCCCTATACATGCAGGTAGCCCAGTGAAGTTTATAAAGAACAGAAAAGATTGAAGGAGATGGGTTGATGGATAAGCTTGAGAAGATCACTTACGAGATTAAATTTCAATAAAACATTAAGCACCTATTATATAAGGGGTGATATTGTTCTCAATGAGGAGGAAATCAAGAGTCAAGTCTGCGAAAGAAAAAGCCTTGGGGGATGTTCAAAGTTCTTGAAGCTCATGTCCTTCAGAACACTGAGGCTTCTGCTTGAATTGAAGGCGAATTTGAATAATAATAACAATAACAATAAATAATATGAAAAGGCCAATGCTAAGTTGCATTCATTTAACATACAACCCTCTCACAAGAATAGTGAGAGAGTCACTGTCCATGTGAGAGGGTTGTATGTTATATGAATGTAATATAGAGAGATCCGGCTATAGAAAAAATGTAAAATATAAAAAAAGTAAAAAAAAAACTATGATATGGGTGCTTGGCTTTTGATTTCGGCCCGCCTATGGTCGATTTTGGCTATGATGGAAAACAATGGCGTCCACCTTCTACTGTTTGTGATATATTATTGATGTTTCTACAAATGATGAGTACAAAGAGAATGTACTTTCGTTTATTTATAATAAAGGGATTATGATTTTTGCAAAGCTATAACTAATTTAATTCAGGTGGATTGCAAAACTAACGATTTAATTCAGGCTGTCTCTTAATAATGTCATATGGAATCGCTTGCTTGGAAGTTCAAACACAACATGTAAAATATTTGGTAAGCAATAACACCAATTTTTTTGACTTTGAATATATATCGTTGACTACAAAGATAAATAGGAATGAAATTGAAAAATGTTACGGCAAAAATGAAAAATTCATGTGACTATGCGGATTGCAACTAAAGGATGAAAAATGAAAAATGTTACGTTGAGCTCGGGACATATACAAAAATAAAATTAAAACTCTAAAATTTTACTAAATTGATGAAAAATTAAGGGGTATAAACGATTTTGTTTGGACTAGACCGGCCCGCAGCCCGGTCTAGCCCACGTGTAGGTCTGCCACTGGATGCAATATTGATGCTGTTAGATATGTTCGCATGACAGAATCTCTGCCTTATGATGGCCGTGCCGCACATAAAACAGGCAAGGCAAGAGAAACAGCAACTTCTCAACTGACTCAATAACTAATATTAGAGAGTTTTTTCATACACAAGAAAAAGAGTCGTACGTGTATAACATTGACTTTGGCTTTCTGTGAATTAAGGCAGTTCATAAAGGAAAGAAGGAAACTTCTCTTTTTCGTCCTTAGTAAAAAGGCCGTTCTCTCGGACAACCGAAAAATAGTACTTTTGGCGAAGGAAAACACGACGCCAACATCTATGCCATGTCTTTATCTATCTCATATTCATAGTCATGACATGCGGTTAATTATTTAATGTGATGCAAATAAAATACTTTCAGCCAACAGCCCGGTACAGGTACACGTTGGTTCATCTATCAAACACCTTTGGATTTCAATCAAGGATCCGGCTCCTTTTGGACTCACACTTCTACATACCTACTCTAAGCTGTGGCATAAGGAAGGATTCAGTGCTCCTCAGAGTAAAACTAAAAGCGGGATTCGACTATGTTGTAACTGCTCTAAGGTAATACATTCCTTCATAATCACACCATTAAAATTATAATAAATTTTTTACTATTTATTACTTCTCCAATTCATACTCCACTTTAAATTAGTTCTAAGATAGCCATAGCCATAGCCATAGCCATAGCCAAATGAAAAAATGAATTCTGATCAATAGTTCAGTGCTCAGTATAAAATTTGACAAGTACTGAATTCTAATTCATTAGACTCAATCTAAAAGCATGTCTGACCAATAAGGACTACTACTAATGCCAAGTACACTAAAATTAAGAAAAGCCTAACAAGTCAAGTCAAACACTTCGAGTAGGGTGTTTTTTCCCCACGCCTAGGTCGGGTGGTCAACACCCTTTTCTGTCATGATGCCGTAAATCTCACTTGTCTTCAATGAGGATTTTCGAGTTATACTTAACAAATCCTCAACTTAAGGAGTTATGGTATGAACTTAGAAGTTGCAATGTTATATTTATATAATCTTTAAAAGAAAAAAATTATTTGTTAACCAAAGATGAAAACTAAAGCATAAACACAATAGTTGCAAATATTCCCAAAAAAATCTACCTTTGTTGAAAAATGGATTAATAAGACTATCAACGGGATCAAGTGTGTTCCAAGATTCGTTTAATCTAGAGAAAACTACTAAATACTAAAATAATACTACTCATTCAATAAACAACGTGGTCTACTAATGATAATAATACATGAGTCACTAACACTAACATTATTATTATTCAACCAAACTATCATATAACCCAATTAAAGCCAAAAAAAAAAAAAAAAAATTGAAGAATCAATACAATCAAATCACCATACTCAAGCTAACATCAATATAACTAATAAAATATTAAAAAAGAAAAATAAATAAAAATAAAATGTAACCTTTTACAGAAGCTCCGTCCTAGCGGCGTAACTGTACTGAGACCTTCTAATATTATCTTGCCTCTTCTTATACACCAGTCCTCCAACCACAACCACACCCGCCGCCAGTATCACCCCCAACGCTATTCCCGCCTTCTTCCCTCCGCTCATTCCCCCGTCGTCTCCCCCGGAAGGTCCGACTCCGTCGGCATTGATGTCACTGTGGTTCAAATCACTCTCTTCCGCCGGTGCCGGAGATGGAGAGGGAGCAGGAGGCGACGGCGATGGAGCACTGCCCAGATCTGACGGCGGAGGCGCTGGAGGTGACGAAATCGGTGAGATTTCTGGAGCATGATGTGGAGATATAGACACTGGCGCCGGCGACGGTGCCGGGGAATCTGCGGGATGTTCCGGTGACGGTGCTGGGGAATCTAATGAAACGACGTAGTGTAAAGAGAGTAGTAAGCAGGAACAGATCAATGTGGTTGCGGACATTATCGTTTGTTCGTCGATGGTCGAGTGAAAGTCTGCGAGAGTTTGAGACTTGTGAAAGGGGTAGATCTGGCGGTTTTTATACAAAAATGAATTGGTAACGGAATTTGAGAACGAATCCGATCTCGACACGTATGACTGGATGGCTTTGGGGAATTTTTTTGCCCTTTTTTTTTTGTCCTTTTTTTCAAAACGGTGTCGGGGCAGAGAATGGGGGCAGGGAATGCGGGATTGAAAATTGAAATGATGATGAATTTTGATTTTTAAAAATTAAGTACAGAGAGAGAGAGAGAGAGAGAGATTTGCGGTTGTGTTGTGTACTTAAAGGGCAAGTAAAGAGAGATTTGAGTAATAAAGACTAAAAGGGTTAACATAAAGAGTGGAATTTATTGCTAAAATGAAATGATTAAATGTGAGGGAACGTAGAATGTGGGGTGGGATTTCGTTTTCGGTAGATTTATTATTTTATTATAGTTTAATTTTGAGTCAACAGCTTCTAAACAAAAAGTAAAACTAAAAACTAAAGCAAAAAATGTTTTGAGTCGGTGGGTGCATGAATTCTGTAATTTCTTTGTCAGTTAGGTTTTGGGTTTGTTGCTGCCCGTGTATTCTGGCCAGCCGTTTTGTTGCGGGAACTGTCAATCGTCATGTGTCCCAAACTTTTTATTAAAGTTAACGGGATTTTATATTTTCGATCAAATATTAATTATTTTATTAAAAAAGAGTATATTTACTCGAATAAATTATCACATTCACTCGAATATTTGTATTTTTTATTTTCTGAATGTATCACATTCACATAAATTTACTCGAATAAATTATGAAATAATTTGCTCTACGAGCCAGGAGCCACAATAGCACATCAAACCTTGAGCCACAATAGCAAATCAAACCATTTTCAATATTGGGTGCGGCCATAATTTGTCAAGGCCAGTCTTACCTCTTGATCCGTAGGGACACTATTTTAAATGAAATAGTAAATTGTCCGTGGAGCATTGAGTTTTTTTTTTTTTTTTTTTGGTTTAATACTAATTACACATTAGATTATTTGTATTGTATAAATATTTACAGTTGGTATTATAGCAAATATTTATGAAGTACATGTCCAGACAAATAACCCTAACAAATGAGAGAGAAAATATTTATAAAAGTACATGTCTAGACAAATAATCCTAACAAACGAGAAATTTCTCTATTTCATTCGCATTTTGTAAAAGAGAAAAATTTATTAATATTTTAATCCTTACAATATTTTTGTGAGGACTTGAACCGCTGTCCACACAAAGTGTGAGCCAACAGCTCAACCACTCGAACTTGGCGGCAATGACCAATGAGTTAAAGATTACGCATTGCACCCCATTTTATGTGAAAGACTTCCACCACTACTAGCACTTAAACAATTTACAAAGAGTCAGTGAGTGGATTCTAAACATTACAATTGCACATGGAGTCACATGATGCCCAGCTGCCCAACTAGGGTAAGCAGTCTCAACTGAAACAACCAATCCAAGGCAAATATTGCGAAATTCTCTTCCTCATTCTCCATCGGACTAGTAACAACTATTGTCTGAACCCCATCGATGAAGTTAAGTAATTGCCCAATAATTAAAGCCAGCTGTCCAAATATACAATATGCGATAAAGTCGTAAATTTTGTTTAAATCCCTCTCTCTTCTTATGATATGCTACCATCATTACTAAGACTGGATCTAATATAGTCATGTTCACCTTTCTACATTCTGTCGAGAAGAAGGCTCCAAATGAGTACATCTCAAAAATAAAAATCTGATATGGTATCATAGGTTAATTCCATTCATGGCCGCTCCGTTTTGGTATTGTTATTAGGAATTTTTGACTTTTAAAACTATTTGATGAACACCGATGGCTATGATTTGGAAACCAAGATAATTTATTGTACAATCGTTTGAAGTGGGACGATTTCAGTAGATCGAGCGAATCAAATAGGATTCATGCTGTACTTATCACCTGTAATATGTGAATGAAGGTTTTGAATTACCTAGAGACATCTTTGATTAGCAAAAATGGTTGCCAGAATGAGAAATTATTCAATAAACAGGAGAACAAAGGGCAGAAAATTCAGCAGAAACAGAACCTCAATGATGATACATTTCTCTTCAGAAAAACCAAAAAAAAAAGAGGCGCTGTGTTTGAGGTTTTTGAAGGATCAGAAATTCATAGATTCTGTTCTACTCTCCCACTCTATATATTCAACTATATGATAGATATTTCTTTCTAGAACCTGGGGACTGATAGAAGGTACATAATTTAGCATTACACCTGTTGCATATCATCCTCCTTGTTTTGGGCAAGTTACAATTCGTCCTTCACATCTTTGTTGCTACTACTCTCATGGCTCTCTTTGACGTCCGAGGACTCAGCTTTTGGTTCTGAAGTTGGTTTCTCCGTCTTGGGTGCTGATGTTGGTTTCTGGATTTTAAAGGGGATTGAAGCATTTTTCTTAAGAAACTTGTATAATGCCACCACAGTACGGTCAACATCTACAGTGATCTGTAAACACCAGAAGCCAGATAATTTTCGTTAGCTTTATTCCTATTAGATACAGCAGATTTGTAAAAGCGGTATAGAAAAACACAGCTTACAGGATCAAAACTCTTGTTTCCAGCTGGGAAGAAAAGAATTGTTGGGAATCCATCAGACTGGTCAAAGAGAAGCAAAAACACATTAGTGCAAGTCACCAGGAAGTAATAATATTGGCATTAACGGTTTAAATATTAGTTAGGCTCCAAATACTTGCTGAACTAAGAAAAAATTAGAATAAATCAACATAATCCAAAACCAGTTAAAATTGTAACACTAATATAAAATCCGCCAAATTAAGGAGGAAAGAAACATAACGAGGTCATAATGCTGCTTTCCAGCCAAGTAGTACCCACACAGGGAAGGTCTAAGATATCTTAAGTCCATAGGCAGACAGGGAAGGGCCCTGTTGATCAGTGCACTACTGCTATTGTATGGAAAATATTCAACTAATAAACAAGATGCTGGTTATTTGAATTACAAATTATAGATTGACGTCAAATTACCTTTGCCCTGTGATGTTCATTTGTTGTGCCATCCATCTTGGCAACAACAATAGAATCAACGCCACGTAGATGTTTGGCCAGTTTGTTGTACGTTGGCTCGAAGGCTTGGCAATGCCCACACCAGGGGGCATAGATCTGGCATGCAGACCATATATTAGAATCCATGAACAAGGAGAGCCAAAAATTATATTTATGTTTCACAGACTACATTTTATACCTCCAGAAGAACATCCTTTGACTCATCCAAGACAATTTCATCAAAGTTATTCCCAACCACTATTTTCACATCTCCATCATTCTACGACAATCAGAAAAAGGCAATGAGTTTTACATAGCAGCACTATGATGACAAATCAACTCAGAAAAGGCCAAATACAAGAACTCACAGTTTCTGGAATTGGATCAGACTTAAAGAAAGGCTTAAGCTTGCCTTCAAGGAAATCCTCTCCAAAAGTCTGAGGATGACAGAACACTAAAAAAGTTAGCTGGAAGTTAGCCTCTTCCAATAAGCATTAACTAAGACGAGAGAGAATTTCAACCTTAATTTTATCCAAGGTCAACTCTCCATCTAGGATATATTTTTTAGCATCATCATTTCCTGTGTATGCAAGAACCTAAATGAAATTAAATACCAACAAATAAATCAGTTCCATTGTATGTGAAAAAGTTATACGAATAATTTCTATTTGAGAAGAGAGAGCGAGAGAGAAAATTTGTACGAACGAAAAAGAAACAGAAGGTATGGAAAGATTACTTTGGGAGCTTCCCCAGTGATGCCAAAATACTCTGACACAGGCTTTCCAACATCTTCATTATCCATTTGGACATACACAAAAATAAGCTGCAATAAGTAGAATAACATGAAACTTAGTACCACAGTGAATCTCACAACAGTCAAAAAGATAACTGTAGTGACACAGTGAATTCCACAACAGTGAAATAGATAACAGTGAAGCTTTTCGTGGATTACTTCTTTATCTTCAAAGACAAGCAATACAACCTTAGTAGCAAGTGTCGAAAGTTAATTTATGTTACCTTTCCCTTAAAAGATTTTGCTGCTTCTTCGAATACTGGTAAAAGCTTTTCTGAGTCATTTGAAACAGCAAACAATAGCAGCTGCACATAACAGCCAAGCTATGTCAATAACATCAACATTTGAAGCTAAACTTTTTTATTTACAATATATTTTCTTCAAAAGTAACATTTGAACAAAATACGTACACATGCTTTATTTACAAGTTCAAATGCATTATACACCATCATACCTGATTCTTAATTGGACTTTCAAAAACTGAAGGGGCATTTTCCCTTGTAAAAATGGTAACTAAAGGAAGCTTGTTTGAAAATACAAAATCAGCAATAGTAGACTTATCAAATTTCCCATCTGCTGAATTAGGAAAATAGATGTAAGATTAATACTCCAGCAGAGCTAAAATTCAATTTAAACAGCAAAAAAGGAATAAACTAACCCAAATAGCTTATTTTCTCAGCCTCCTTCTTAACCATGACCAAAGCCGGGCGCTTGACTTTAGAATCAAGGTGGAAAATCTTTGCCACATCAGGATTTGTAGTTTGATAGAAGTTGACATCATCTTCAAGCCTTGAAGCATCTGCAAGCACCTCACTCTCAGAACCCTGTCAAGATTACCAGAATAAACCGATACTAAGTCGCGAACAACGACAAGATTCTTGCACAGCAATAGCAATTAACTGCTTGAGCTGACTTCGAAGAACAATCAAACAAACAGAAAACATACCGCCAATGAGTTGAGGTAACCCAAAACAACTTTAGTTTCAGAAGTCAATACGCGCTCGGCTTCATCCAATGTGGTAATGTTGTATATACCAGGTCCTATCTTCTTTTTAATCCAAGTCACTATGGCATCCCTAAGTTACACACGAATGCAATTGATCAATCATCACACTTCCATCATATAATTCAGATTTTCAAAACATAATACAACAAATCGAAAATTTAGTATTATTTATCTAAAAGTAATCTTTCACTACTTACTTGGTGCGGCCGCCATTATAAGCTTTATGCTGGCCGTCGACAAAGAAGTAAATCGTCGGGAAGCCCTGGACATCGTACTCGTGCGCCAGCTCATTCTCCTCAGTCGCATCAACTTTAGCCAAAACCACACTTTCGTTCGCGGACTTCAGCTCCGTAGCGGCCGCCGCGTATTCCGGAGCCAAGGCCTGACAGTGTCCGCACCACGGCGCGTAGAATTCAACCATCACGAACTTGTTGTTCTCGATGACATCACTAAAATTCCTTTCCTTCAAAACAACGACGTCTTTGTCATCGATCTGCGGCTCCTTGTACTCGGAGTCGTCGAAATCGTGGTAGTTTTCGTCGTCGAAGTCGTCAGAGAAGTCATCGTCGTCTGGATCGCCATCCCCGCCGAACTGGTGGTGCGATGCGGCTTTGGATTTGGTATCGGCGTCGGCTTCTTCGAGGAAGCTGAGGTCTTCGTCGTCGTCTGAAGCGGCGTCGTTTTGAGATTTGGCGAGAGCGGGAGAGAATAAGAGGAGAATTGTGAGTGAGAGAAGGAGAATGTAGCGAGTTGACATTTTTTCTTTCCTTTATCACGCTGAGTTCGAGATCTGAGTCAACTGTCAAGACACGAGAGAATGAGAGAAGGAGATCTGAGAAGGGTTTGTGTTATATAAAAAAGAAGGAAGTGAAGTCACTGAAGTTCAGTTGAGTTCGCATCAAAATGTCGTCGTTTTATTTCAGCAGAGTTTCATTACCAAGCACAAACCGGTTGGCCGTTTGACCATTTAGGCGTGCTTGACCGCAGGGGCCACGGTATTCTTTTAATTTTTTTCATCAAATTATTATTATTATTATTATTTTAAAATTTCCATTATATTTGTTTTAAATAATTTTCTACCTCAGTGTGATTACCCTTAGGCAGAGCCTAGCAGGCCCTAATTGCACCAATGCCGGCGATCATCTTCGTTCGAGTAATAACAAAGTTGCGTTTAATGGTGAAATTTTTCTATTGTTACCAATTGCTTGATGTCGGAGAGCACAAGTGTTTAGGCTGCGAACAATGACATGCCATGACAAAAGAATGATTTTCTGTTAAGATGGTACATTTGTGTGATATTTGAAATTTTATAATAACGGGCGGCGGGGAAGAATTGAATTTCCTTGTATGTTACAAACAATAAATCAATAAAGAATTGAGTTAAAAGGCAGTTTGCGAGAGGATGTACCGAGCTCATGCTCATTTGAAGAGCTCGCTTCCGAGTTTCACAGCACCTATTTCTTCACCAAATTCAGACTGCAAACGACCAATTTCCCTCTCTTGAATCCCTTCAAGCTCCCCAGCTATTTGCCTCATCGACGGCCTTCTTGAACTAACATCTACACATTGCAATGCCAACTCCATCATCTCTGTTGCTGCATCAACTGTTTGCTCCCCTAGTGTTTTGTCAACATACTTGCCAAGATCACTGCTTCTTTTCGCCTTCAAAACAAATATAGTTATACTAAGAATTGTAGATTCTAACTTGGTTTACTGTTTTTTGCTTTACCTGCAGTATTAAATTTTGGCCCGAGTTTGAATGATTTCTGCCATGTGCTTCACGTCCCCTGATCAACTCTAATAGAAAGACCCCAAAGCTGTACACATCACTTCCTGCTGAATAATTCTTTGATAGATTTAACCTTTTGGATCATAAATGATTTAGATTAGACATCAGTAGCTCAAGAGATTCCAGGAATTGATACAGGTTGCATACGGAACAATCTAGTTGAGACTTTGTTTAGCTTAATCAAGCACTAAAAAATGCTGATACTGCTGGTTACTGGTGGTTCATAAGAGATGTTACATACTCTGGATCAAGAAAGTAGTCAACAGCTGAAGTTGATCCCGCGTGATGACCCCCCATTACCAATTTCAACAGTCCATAGTCAGAAACCTTGGCTGTGAAATTTTCTTCGAGAAGGACATTGCTTGTTCTGAAGTGCATGTGAAAGAGAGGAGGAACCAAACTGTGAAGATGTTCAAGTCCTGATCAAATATAGAAGTATGATTGAAAAACTTGAACTGATTCAATGTGCAGCAGAAAGTGGGGAAGGAACATTAATTGGTATACATTACCTTTAGCTGCACCTAAAGCAATTGATAATCTTTGCCGCATGGTCAATTTCCCAATAGGCAGACCTTCACTATCTGGAAAAAGCAAATATGCCCTTGAAAGAGAAAGATAGAGAGAGGTGGGGCAGGCAGGAAGGATGAGGATGAGATGAATGGATTACCGTAAAGGTGATTTTGAACATTTCCATTGGGGATATAATCATAGATTAGTAATTGTTGGTCGTTCTCTTCGCAGAATCCTACAAGCTTGACAAGATGCCTGTGATGAACACGAGCTATATGCTTCACCTGTAGTGCATCAAGGCAACGTAGCATGTTAATGAGTTCTAAAATGGAAAGAATTTTTAGGACACTGATATTTTGCATATTGACTGAAACTTGAATAATATATAAAACAACACAAGTTCTTGAAGTATGATAATGGTATCTGAATGGAACAATTCAAGCAATAGAAGTATCAAGTTTTCTGTCAACCAAAAGCAAGATGGAAAGACCTTCCGAGTGCAAGTTTTACCTCATGAAGAAAATTCTGGATTTGGGTATGCAGATGTCTCTTGATGGCCACAAGAGATCCATCTTGAAGTAATCCCTTATATGCTAAACCAAATGAACCTTCACCGATGATATTAATTTCACTGAAATTGTTTGTAGCATGTTTTAGCTCCAAAATTATTAATTGCCTCAAATTTTGTGTATCAATTGGAGAGACGGCACCAGGATAAGGGGAAATATCTCCTCTTTCCAGCTCAGCTGCAGTTGGAAAAAGGGAAAGCCTGTTAATAATATTTATCTGAGTAGCTAGAGACCAACTTCACTTTAATGGACTATTTCTACCATAGCATTGAAGCCACATAGGGTTAATTTTTATAGCAGCAAAGACAAATGACATGCAAATGCTAGCTCAAGACCTAAGAACAGATTTAATCTTAATGTCACCGCATTCAAAATATATCCAGTAGAAAGAGAACAGAGATGGTTATATTTCCTCAACTCTATCCTATATCCTTCCAAAAAGTTGCATCTGCTGATCTTTCTAGGATGCTAATATCGATTATATCAATCCATTTTGCAAGCATGATGAATAAGGCATAAAGGTTCTTACATTTCATTGTCCTGAAAATATACAGGAATTTCACCTTGAAATAATCTTTAGTAAAAGACAAAATGCATATGCAACTTGCAGTGCTCTTCTTACTCAGACATGCCCCACTAACCTAAATCACCAAATTCCCAACTGCCACATATACCAAAAGTTAAGGCAACGTAAAATCCGGCAGAAGTAGGCCATAACATAGATATAGTTTGTTCAAATTCAACCCGTCTCTGGAAAGCTGCTCCAATGGAAACCTTTTCTAGCATTCAAAATTTATTACACTTTTGTTTCTCTATCAAATTATTAGATGTGAAAAAGCTCTCTCTTTTGGGAACTTTGGAGCCCTCCAAAACCTACAGCTTTCTTTTGAATTTTGACAGATAAAGGCTTGAAGTTAGCAGATAAGACTAAGTTATGCCATTGCCCTCATGTGACTCTTGTGTATATGGGGATCAAATTATCAATAAAACATCCAGCATCTCAGCTCAAGCTTCCATCCCAAATAACTAAGAAATTGATCTGCATTTTTTCCCCCTCTTATAGTATTGAGGGTCAACTTACCAGAAGGAGATGGTACAGAAGATTCTCCCTCGGATTGCCTTATTCTTCTTTTAACACGCATCATGCATATGTAAACAAACACCACAAAGCCGATCACAAGCAGAGCCGCGACAACACCACCGACTACTGCAGCTAGTTTCTGTCTTCTTGGTCTCTTAACATCATCTTGCTGCAATGGTGTTAGTGTTGGAACACCACTGTCCCCACCAATTGTTGATGCTATCCTCCTGTTTCTTGATTTACAGTTCTTTTCTTGAAATGGAAATTGAGAGTTTGAGGGGAAGAAATTTGGATTAAATGAAAGGGCACAGATTTCAGGAATCCTGTGGAAGATCCTAGAATATCATTTAAATTATTACTAAATCAATAGATTCTAGAAAACCAGTGAGTCTTTGCTGGAGCATAATAGATAATCATAAAATATGAAGGAAAAAAATGAAGGGAAACTCTAATCCAGTCACTATTCAATTCAGAGATTTGGTCTAAAGAAAAGGATTAACAACTAGTCAGACAGACTCCATATTCAGTATCAATACAGCTATTTGATGAGGCAACAAATGGAGATTAATGTACTATATCACTTCAGACGTGAAAGTGCTACTGAACCTCTATCATTGTCACTGTGTTTCCGACAAGGAAAAAGAGAAATAAGGAATGTAGTTTCATCCTGTAACGTAAGAAGATTACAAATGATACAACTCAAGATTCAGCAGGTCATGCAGAAGACACAGTTTTAGCTAATATTCTCACCATTACAAATTATGTGGGTCATTAGAGCATATAGATATAACAGCAGGTCATGCAGAAGACACAGTTTTAGCTAATGTTCTCACCATTACAAATTATATTTCCACAAGTGGAATGAGTAAAATTATTTGGTTACCCAAGACATAACATATGGCAAATAACCTTATCAGGGAGAGATTTTGTCTAATCATTAGTTTTCTAATGAAATTTGTTCAAGTCACTGCAATCTATGCGCAGAAGGTAACTAAAATATGTTCAGTTCAGAGTAATTCCATGTGGCGTTTTCATTATATGTTGTTACAGAAGCAGGGAAAAAAAAAAAAAGCCAGTTGTCTGCGCTATATCCAGGCAATCTAACATCTGTAAGTTATAGATATATATCAGTTACGCTTTTGCTCGCTATTTCTGCTATTATCCGAAGGCAAAATTTTTAGCAAACAGATTATGGACAAAGCATACAGAAAGTGTGTCCACCACATAAACAGAAGAGAGAGACAGAGACAGAGACAGAAAGCTTACAGAGATGCAACACCTGGGTCTTTTGGTTCGTAACAATTGGGACATGCTCGTTGTCTTATGCATGGATACCTCCCAATCCTACCACTGGATTGTCGAGGAGTGCCTAGTGCACTCTTGCAAGCAAGTAAAGCTTCAGCTGCGGTGGGAAAATAAGGAGTTAGTATCTTTGGTGGCAATCCTTGTGTCATTTTCATCACGATGAAAAATGTTGAAATAGCTAATGAGTAGAATTCAGCCAGCTGAGTACAACTCACCAAATTCAGGATGCCTTTGGCATACCTTGTGACTGAACATAGAGGCAGCCAAGGGTTTATAGGCCACAGAAAGAAATAGAAAACAACTGGTGTGGTATTTTACAATAATATTCAGAGTAAAGGATTCTGGTCCCATGTCAGAATATATATAAACTAACAAAAATTCAAAGTCATACACATAGACCATAAATCAAGTCCGTTCACAATTCAGGGCTAGTATAAAATGTTTCAAGCAAGCAAACATGCTAAGCAATGTCTGAAGAGGCACTAAATCATATTCTAGCTACTTAAGTCAGCTTGCAAAATCAAAAATTTCTGATCAAGGCTTGTGTAACATCAATTCAAGAAAGAAGAAATAAATGCTAGCTTACAGTGAAAAGAAAGAAGGCATACCATAAACTTTGTGGTCTGTACTACTGGATTGTAAGAGCTGAATCAATAAAAGCAGTGGCAGTTGTTGCCACCAGAACAAGTGCATTGTCAAACAAGCATCAAGCCATGGAGTCCCCCAACAATTAATTACCATCAAATATCTTCTGGGCATGAAAAAAGTGTCTATTAAAGTTAAATCTCAAATACAATCACCGAACCACAATAATTTGAATAGACTGAACGACAAAATAAATACAAGCCCAGCTGCTTGTATCAACTACATGGGTATACTTTGCATCAAAATAAGTCACCTTTTCAAATAAAAAGCTTCTGTGAGTGGCACCAGATCAGAAAACGTGCAATTACTTATCAAAACAGATTTTCTAATATGCAACCTAATAGGCTAACAATGTGGAAACAGAAATCTTTTTTTTTTTTTTTGGGTAGAAATAGACATTCAAAAAGAAACACATGGGCAGTTTCTTGACTGAACTTACTAATAAATGAGATGAAGGGGGTTGAAAATTGAATAAGAGCGAAGACAGAAAATTCTTCTTTCTGTAAAACATAAAGAATAATGGAATTCATATGTCATATAGCACGAATTTCAAGTTACTTTCAATGAATTCAAACCTAGAATCAATTAGCTGGATAAGTACTAGGAAAGTTACTATATGAGGACACTAAGCTCTGAGGACCCAAATTGATTGAATCAAAGCTTTACTTGTCCATAATTCCAGCTAAGCGGAGATAAAGAATGGCTGTAGAAGACACCATAAGATGCTGTCTTTATTGAAGTGGACAGAGGCATCTCTGCTTAAGCTAAACAGCTAAAACCCCACAAGCACAAAGCCTTGTTTGACAGAAAAATCCAATCACAAATCCCAAAAGATTCCCACTCTAATCTCATAAAGCTGATGTCTTTCAATCCACAGAAATGAGTTGAACTTGAGCAACAAGAAGCTAATGATTTCTGTCTTAAGAAAAATTTTGGAGTGCATTGGAAAAAAAATATACATATATATCAACGGCATGAGCTCAAACTGTTGCAAGACAAAGCAATTGCAACTATTAAAATGACCTAAAATGCATTATGGAACTGTTAAAGATAAGCCATCATTAAGGGCATATATATAGACCAACATGCAAGTACCCACTAGTCAAGAAAATTTGAAAATTGACTAAATCTAAGAGAGTACCATTAAAGCTGTCTTTGCTGTTTTGCAGCAAGCAGTGAAGCTGAGGAGAAGCATCATCAAATGGAGAACACAAGCAGCTTTTCAGTTTAGCTTACTAGCTTTGATCAGATGGGATATATAATAGACTTTTTACAGTTCCCAGAGACAGAGAGGGTCTCCTTTGTATGTATGCAACTTTTTCAAAAAGCAAGCAACGACAAGTAGGTAGATTTAATGCAAGATTGAACATACTGCCTTTCAAGCGGGACCAAATTTTACAATATGGGGTGAAATAAAAGTTGTTTCTTCGAAAATGTAGTTTGCTTTTTCTAGCTTCCTCCGCATGCCGTGGATTATGTCGCCTGTAATGACCATATCGCCATTGCTTATGGACCGACCATATTTGCAAAATTTTCTGCCCATTTTAATATTTTTGTTCAAAAATTAGAAGTGCAAGTTAAATCACCCTGATGGATTGGTACAAACTTGTGGCAATTTTTTGACCTTGATGCGAGCAGCGTTGTAGCGAGGAATTTAATTCACAAAGAGCAAGTTGGATGAATGTGACTGTGTGTTAATTTCACCCAATTTTGCATGCAAGCGGTCCCAAAACTAGCCTGCATGTTCGAACATGCTGTGCTAAATAGCAAGACTCCATCAAATGATTTTGATAGGATGTGAATTCAATGTTGATGTAAAATACACGATTGACATAAGAATAAAAAATATAAATAAATGAACACAACTTAGCTTAGCAATTGATCTACATCCATGTTAATATCTATCATGTTTACCGTACATTAATGAACTTGAAAACTCACAATAAACCAATTAAGACATGGGCTAGTAAGAAGTAAGAACATTTTTTCTTTCTTAGAGATAGTAAGAATGTTCACATGATGCATGTTGTAATGACTTAAAAGCAGTTGCATATATTGAGAGAAATTGTACCACAAGATGAGCAGGGAAGATGGTTTCTCAGTGCAATGAGCCGATGTGAAACGTGCAACACTCAGTAGGATGAGGCAGGGGAGTAGTTAATGGCTGTCAAATTCGTTGTCTAGAAGGAGGGAAAGAGATAGTTTAGGACCACTTGCAAAGTTGGCAGCAGCTGCAGCGACATTCACATGAAATATGAAGATTTAAGAAGAAGAAGAGAGCCTGTGGAATGTGACTTGTGAAATTTGAATGTCACGTATGGAGGCGCTGGTAGCAAGGTGGCTCTGGCTCACATGCACGCTCGCTGTGCCATTAAACGCCTCTCCAAAAGGGGATTCAATCTAAACTAAACTAACTTAGGACACTTTATCACTCATCATCAACCTCTATGTTTATTTTGAAAAAATGGAAGGAAATAAGAAAATGAAAGAGAAAATAAGGAAAGAGGATGAGTCTACATCAAACAAATAATAAAATTGAGATTTATTTTCTTATTTTCATTTTTTCTTTGCCTCTTTCTCATTTTCATTCCCTCTTGATCTCCCCTATTACTGTTTCTTTCAGCCAAACATGCATTTACTATTTAATCATAATTATAAACAATAAGGCAATAATTTTGTACATAAAAATCTTAATTACTCCTGGTGCAGACATTATCATTTTTTGAGTCCTTGTCACGATTGTCTGTCAACTCAAACAAGAGCGAATCCAGCGAATCCACCATAACCAATGGGGGCTCAAGCCCCTCGCTAGAGAAAATAAATTTCAAGAATTAAATAGAAAATTACTTGAAATTTCTAATTAATCTCCGTTAAATCTATTAAAATAATTTTAAGAACTATAAAATCTCACTCTTTAATTAAAAAATAAAAGCTCACAATAACTCACATGAATGATTTTATTATTATTTAATTTATCTCCTTTTTAATTAATAAAATAACTTTCATAAACTCATAAACCCATTAAATTTTAATTTTTACATTATATTATTATGTAATTTAACCCTGCTAAATTAATTTTCTGAATCCGCCGCTGAACTCAGTAAAAGAAAGTATGCAAATGACAAGATACTATGACGAGGGTGATTGTTGCTATATTTCTATCCACTCGCTTTCTAAAATAATTTCACGTCATGTTACACTTTACATTATTTTCGCACTAGTTTCAAACCACATATTTTGATGGAAAAAGAAAAAAGATTCAAGAATAAAATCAATAACATATGCTACCGTTGATAACCTTAAACAAATGGGCTAAGTGGGCCGTCCCGGCCCACTAACGTACTCGGGCAACTGAGCAGCTCTGACAGCAATGGCATTCATAATGACAAGCCAGCACAAAAAATCTCCCCCTCTTTGGCTCTTCCCCAAAATCTGCGGGCATCAAAAGAGGACCATGATTAGCGTTCTTGCTCAGGTGATCTTTCAATTCTCAAATGAATCAATCATCTTCATGTTGTTTGTTCTCTGATCAGAAAGCAACATACACTATTCTGTTTTTGTTTTTAATCACTGTGTTTTAGGAGCGTTTGCTTGGCTTTGCATTGGGAAGTGCGATTACAGGATTCGTTGTTTTTGAGCAACGCAAATGCATCTACGGCTCCATTTCAGATCATCAATCTGACGATGAGATCAAGTCCCAGGTACTTTTTTTTTTTTTTAAATCCTTTTTGTTGGCTCTTGGTTTTGATGTCTTAAACCCTAAAGATATTAACTTGTCCGCTTATGATTAACAATTTAGTTTGCTATAATAACCCTTTTGTTTCTTTATGCTTCTTCAAGGTTTCCCAAATAATAATTTTTCCCAAGTTTCTGGGCTTTTGCTTCAAGTAGGGTTGGTCATTTGTACACTTGTAAATGACATCGTCTTGGCTTCCTGCCTTTTGAATAATTATAACCCATTTACACCATTTCAAAGTTTCAGTCTTTTTTTCTTAATGTTTGTCCTTCACTATTTTTGCTAATTGTTTGACTGTTGATTTTGGAAAAAATAAAAAATAGAGAATGTCAGGGTATATTCGTAGACTTTATAGGTCTTGTTATAGTGATGACCTTACTTTTGGTGAATGATAGTTTTCTTTGTGAGGTTATCAGTTACCCTGCAGTTCTTCATGGTCTATGAGTTGATCTTGCCAATAATAGAATTTGATGAGATATCAGTTCCTTAGGGCACATTCCTATTTCTGTGCTGTCTTAAACCCTTGGCATTTTCAATTTCTGTTTCCATGGTTTTGCCACACTGTTTATGTGGAGCATAGAGTAAATACCTTTTCAAACTATGGCTGATGTTCAGCCTGCGACTCTACAAACTGCTTGTATCTCCATGGCGAGAAATTTCAGTTCTTTTAAAGCTTCGTTCATAGATAAGATGTAAGTTTGTGACTCAACCAGTTCTAGGATTACCTGAGAAAAGTTATGTTTCCCAGAACCCTGTTCATGGGATTGTCAATGTGAGTGTGGACTTGCTCTGAATGGCCCAAGTCTTATTTCGTCTGACGAATTTCAGAGGTAGCAATTGCCAGATTGTTCATCAAGCAGTCATTGGGTTTATTTTACAAATGTTGCATCACCGTGAGATACTTGCACATGTTGCTTTGGATCATACATATTGGTTTCCGCAGAACTTGAACTTTGTTATATTGTTACTGATTAAGCATGAAGCTTTCGTTTATATTTAATACTATTATGGATTCTCTCTGATTGATGAATGTTGGATCTTTTCAGTAATGTTACGATGATAATGACAATCTATGACTCTACCAGAGCCTATAAATGATAGTAATATTATCTATCAAAAAAGGGCAATGCAGCCAGAACCTTCATGGAAAAGTTAAGATCCTTTCTTTAGCGTGTTGCATTATTTTCTTATAGCTTTTGTTTTGTACTTCTTACAGACAAGAGGACCCATATTTGCAAGGAAGACTCGATCAGAGTTTGCACATTTATGGAACAAGGCTGTGGACCAGACATTCGGACCTGTGATTGAATCTTTTAGTTCTCGTGGATGGTAGAGGCATTGAAAACAACTCACCAGAAATGTATGACTGTGTTTGTCTATTTACATGATAAATAGACTTGCAGCGTCTTTCCCCGATTCATATTCCTACCTACTTTTTAGTATAAAATAGATGTGTATCCTTGGATATGGACAAAATTATATGGTATAATGACTTCTGTTAATGGATATTGGTTTTCTTTTCATTGTATTGGCTCAAAAGCCTGGAATTGTCACTGTCATTCTCCTTCTTCTTCTTCCTTGTTCATTTGAATCCTCGTAACCAAAATTTTTCCTCCCAATTTTAGTAAGCATGATTTTGCTATGTATTTAGCTATCTTTTCATAGCATTTCAACTTTCATTGCACTTGGTTCCATGAAATTTACTTGATGCATGTAGTGGGAATTCTTGATGGGCATGGCAGTTTGCGTAATTAGGCGACTGTGTGTTTTGATTTTTACATTTAATTCTGGAAAAATTAGGTGCCTTCTGAATAAAACTAAAACATTCGACAAGTATATAAGCTGTAAATTCTTCGGGAGATAATCACCATTCATGTCACATGCTTTTTAATTAGCATAATACAAACGTTTGGTTTGGAAGTTCTCTTTCTAGTGTAAAGCTCATTAGCAGAACCCCCACCGAACAATGTATTCAAAATTAATGTGGATGCAGCCATAAACAACAAGAATCAGGTGACAGGCTTAGGAGCTGTAATAAAAGACTCAGAGAACAAAATTGTAGCTGCAGGCATCAAGCAAACTGGTCTGAAGGATCTTGTTAGCTATGCAGAAGCTGAGGCCATTGAGTGGGGTTGAAAGTTAGCTAGAAGGGCAGCTTTATCCACTTTGATTGTAGAGTCAGATTGCCTGGAAGTGGTTGAGTTAGTAAACAACACACAGCAACAGAACAAGATTATGGTGGATGATTGAAGAGATTCAAAGCCAGAAAAGAGAGTTTCGTAATGTAATTGTCAATCATATCCCTCGAACCTGTAATGTTATGCTCATTCCCTAGCAAAATATGCTGTGGGAGCAAATGTGCCTGCTGTCTGGTTAGATTCTATTCTAGTAGAGGCGATGAATGTACTGGTTTAGTGTTGTTTTTCAATGGAAAGGTTTATTTTCTTCTTAAAAAACAAAAAGTTCTCTTTCTAGCGTGTGCCAAGGACTGAGTTTCTCATCGGCTAAATTCATTATTAGTGCTTTGGTAATTGGGATTTTCTTTTTCGGCCGAGATTAATTTGAAGGAAAAGAGAAATAAGCAATTTCTGAACTACTACTTGTGTGTGTAGTGCATCAAGTTATGGTTCTTAGACTTGGTTCCATTTTCACTGGTTGAGCTAAAATTAATGTTGTGATCAGAAGCTGTATAGCCGTTTGTTTTCATAATTAATTCATCAATCCCACTTTGCTTTCAATGGTTGTGATTATTGCCTAACATACTTTCTGGAGTTCTTTTCTTGACTTTTAGAGCCAACAGTCTTCTCTCCCCCACTGCTTGCAATGATGATGTGGATCCTTTTATGTCATCTTTGTTATCTTATTTATTTCCCACATACTGCCAAGTTGACACATTAATCACCCTCAGGATCATAATCACAAATTTCTAAAATGCCATACAACTAATCATTAGTAAAATCATACGTACATTCCATATCTCAAACTAGAAAAACTAAAAGAAGGCACAGACGAAAAGAAGCTATAAGAAATGGATTAGAATGCGGAAGAGGAAGTTGTGAGGCTTGCTCAGAGTGTGATCAAGCATTTGGTTGGGCAGAATTTGCTCGATTCACGTTGACTCGCCGTGCGACCGCGACATAGTACGCACCCATTGCCACAAGCACAACAAATGTAGAAGCAACCACAATGCCAGCAATCCCACCAGCAGTAAGTCCACTTCCACTTTTCTGGGATGTTGATACTTTGCTTTCATATGCTTCAGTGGCTTCAACTTGAGCTGCTACAGGTAATGGAGAACATTTTGATGAAGAACAAGGGTCTTTGGTTTCGGGTTCTCGAGATTTCGGATGGAAGAAATCAACAGCTGATGGTGGGAAAGCCACAGGGCTTTCGTAAGCTAGTCCATGAGGAGCTCTCTCTTGAGCTCTAGCAATGGAGAAAGCGGCTAGAGCCAAGAAGAGGAAAAGCAGAGGGGAAGCTATTTGACTCATTGTGCTTTCACTTGTTTTAGTCTTGAGTGACTTTCAGCCAGAGGCAAAAGTGATTTTTTGAGTGTAGATTTTTAGGTGGATTGGAGTCAATTTTATAGTGTCTTGGGATGCGGTTGTTGCTTGGATTAGAATTTTGGTCATCAGGCACAGAAAAAAGAATTGTTGAAAAGTGAGAACAACATGATGGGAATGATTTCTCTGCCATCTTGGAGAGATATTGTCGGATTCCCTTAACTGCCCTTATGAAGGTCAATTTTGGCCATCAAGCCAGGGAAATAAACACACTTTCATTGCTAAGATGCATTCCATTCTTCATAAAATTCTCATTTTTTTTTTTTTTTGCGTTTGAAAAGTCATCCTATTTGAGTTGTCAAATTGAATCTTAATTGTAGATATAATTCGATGCGTTCCGAACTATTCTACTATTATACGAATTTAAACTCTCAATGGACTTCTGACTCGAAATATCAGTATTAAAAGAAGTTAAGGTTGCTATTCCAAAAATTTGTGCACATAGTTTCAGTTGCTTCTTTTCTTCTCCCACTAGTTTGATTTTTGTTGGATATTTTGTTCGATGGTAATTGTAGGGTTAAAATCGTCAGTCAAGAATTCATAAGTTTGATTTATTATGATGTTGGTCTCCCTATGTGGCTCGTGAAATCATGTTTCCTCTTTTCACTTGAGTGACTTCTCAAACACCCAAGAGTAGGTTCATTAGTTATTGTCCTCATTGCTTCATTAATCATTCACTTAATCCCCTAATTTGTTTATGAGTATCTGCATACATTCACGAGCATACTCTCCGGGAAAAATTACCAATGATGTAAAATGCGTAAAAAAGATCATACTCTTTTACCTCATCATTTACAAAAACATAGTTTGTATTACAAGTGCATGAACTGGGAATAAAACTAGTCTGTGATTGAGTAGTGTTTAGTACGAATGTAATCCCAACGAGTCAAGCTTTCTCTTTGCATTATTGGTATTGTTGAAAAAAGTAATGAAAGAAGCGTGGGGATTTGTTAGCTTGGAGTATCAGCAAAGAATGTATTAGTAAAAACAACACGTTTGATGAAATGTAATTATAATGGTGGCCTGTATTGAGCTGTGAGCATGCTGGACTGAAATCAATATTGGCTTTTTTTTTTTTCTTTCTTCCCCAAACCCTAATATTAAAATCATGTCAACCCTTTCACGCCATTCTCTCTTATCCTACAGCAAATTTCACAAGCTTCGAGTGAAACATTTTGATCAATGTTGTGATGCCGACAAGTGACATCTCGCTTTATCACTATTTGATCTCAGGCCCATTTAACATGCACACAAGATCCTTGTTTGAGTTAACGGGCTTCTTCACAAGATTTAGCAAGGGCAGGGCAGGGCACCTCCACACAAGTCACAAGAATTTTTTATTTGTAATTAAAGAATCCAGTGTGTGCCATTGCCTATTCTTGAGGCCTTTCTGCATGCCAATGCCTTTAATCTCGTACCTTTGATTATCTGTTTGCAACTTGCAAGGAACTTCACGTCTGAGTTTCTGTAGGCAAACTTATTTATGTATTAAAATGCATAATTTCATGCATAATTCTTTTTTTTTTTCCTTTTCCTTTTTAACAGTCATCCTATAATTGTTACAGATCAACTGCATTAACTTTGTTACACTTTTGGGACCCAAAAACGAGGTAAAAAAAAATACTTACAATATGGTGTGATAATGCATGCAAACTTAGCGAAAATTAATAAAATAATATTATCAAATACTAATGTTGGTCCCCTACTTATTATTGTAAATTTTTTGTTACATAATTTCTTTTACAAAATATCATAAACCAGGTCTCATGGTTAATTTGCCTCCATGTGTAAATTCTTATCTGTAATTTCTTTAGTCATATCATCTACAATTTATAAAAAAATTTATCTGTGTTTCCTTTTAGAATATCTATCAAGAATATCAACAACGTTGATGTCATGAGTTCAAGTCCCAGTGCTCGCAGAGTGTTGGGACTTGATTCCCCTATATAATAGGAGTTGAATAGTCTCCCCACATTGGGGTAGAATCGATCTTTCTCCGGTATTAATAGTGAAGATAAATCTCCCTTCAGGTTTAAGTGAAGGGTTGACATTCAGACTTTGTCACAATAAGATTATTCAGTAAAGTCTCGATCGACTTCTAATTATAAATATCAGTAGAGCTCTAATTATAATATATCAGTGTATCAAAAAAAAAATCTATCAAGACTTATTTACTATATTAAAAGAAAAATTTAGATGAATCAAGTAAAGGTAATGTTACCGATCAATAAAAATCTAAGGAGGTCCACAGGTCCTATTGTGAACCCACCCAATTTAATGATATAAATTTTAGTGGATCAGATATCAAACTTACCCTTATTGCATGTTTCTATGCACGCCATCTCAGCATGACAAGCATTTCTCCTACATTGGAGGGACCTCTCCAGGCTTATCCAATAGCTCTCTATCGGGGACCTTTAGTGCTCACTATCCTGCAACTACAATATTGGCCTGTAAGTTGCTCAAATGCTTAAATCCAGTTCTGGACCAATAAAAATTCGATTTTGTGGGAGGAACAAGCTTGTTCTCTCCCATAAAAATAAAGTTGATCTATCGAGTTTGTTTTTCTCAAAAAGTAATGCTTTCAGTTTGATTTGAAAAAAAAAAAGGGCTTTCGGAGGTGTATATTTTCCTTTTGATAAATGTTAAATTACATTTAATATAATTTATACCACTTATATAAACCACATAAAATTATAAGACTTATAATTTATATGATTCACATGAGAAGTGTAAGTTATATTAAATGTAACTTAAAAGGTTTCTTTTCTTTTTGCTAATTAATAATACTATAAAAAATGCAGAAAAATAAATTTTAGAGTCTTAAGAAATGGAGGGCTTAAGTTACTCCTAAGGCAACTTACGTCCTCTCACAATAATAATACTACTAATAAGATTGAGTAAGTTATATTGAATGTTATTTTCTATTACTACTTAGTAGTGCCATAAAAAAGATAAAAAAATAAATTCTAAAATCTCAAAAAAAAAATGACCTAAATTACGTTTAACGTAGTTTATATCCTCTCACAATAACAATATCACTGGTGGAATTAGATATTATTACTGAGAGAAGTGTAAACGTAACTTAACACCTGCCGTTAAAAAAATAAAGTATATATTCTATAAAAGAAAGTTCCTATGTTATATTTTAGGTAACATATACACTCTATTATAACCACACAAATTATAAATCTATACAATTTATGTAGTTGCGGTGGATTGTATATATTATATAAAATGTAACATATCATTTGCCTCTACAGCATTCTTCAAGGCTCTAGCTAGTTTTCAAAATACACAAGACTCTACTACATTCTTCTGCAATTCTTTATTCAGCAAAAGTCGGCTGTTGATGTAACCAGATGTCGACGTGTGCTTGATTGTTTTGGTTGTTGCCTTTTGAAAATTTTATCTCCAAGCTTTGTCTTTACTTCAAATTATTGAATGACACAGAGACACAAGCTAGACATAGCTACGCAACTAAAATTTATGGCCATAAGAAATTGAAATTTTCCTGCGTTACTTCTTGGTCAGCAAAATGTGTGGTCAAGTAATGTTATAGCTGCCTTAACCTACCTATGCTAATAGGAAGAAAAAAATGTGGATACTGTCTGTATCAAGAACTTAGCTTCCATTGGGGCAGCTGCGCTGCTACAGTGCAGCTGCTCCCATGTTTTATTACAGGATATTCCCCTAAGATATAGGGTGGGGGCAGCGCACCTTAAAGTTATCGGACCTGAAAATTTTACTTCATAATGGGATATGTACACACATATTTCTTTTTCATTTTAAAATAAAATTCAAATTCATTGGATAAAGATCTATTGATGAGCGACGAGATCAGGAACTTCATAAACTGGGATTTTTTTTTCTTTTTTCATGAATTTGATGGGGTTGGAATTTCTTTTTATGCTCACAGAATTATTCCAACAATTAATAGAAAGAAGATCAGAGTAACATGATTAGCCAAACAAACATATCTCTGTCAAAAGACAAGAAAGATGGACAAAATCCTACCTTCCACATTAATTTAAGCCTAAATAGGCATCATCAAACAGCTTAAACATCTAACTACTCAACTCTAGAAAATGATCTGGAGGCCACGATTTAAGGACAAGATAAGATTAAGTATCCATTAATTATATCCATGAAGAAAGAGAGACACCCACCACCTGAAAAGCTAAGGAATCACAAGGGGGTCTATTAACCTACCTGTTTTAATTTTCTCAATAAAGAATCAATTACATCATCGCAATTCTGATAAGTGGCAGCACAAAAGCCAACTCATCTGACCTCATGCTGGGTTATTTTTGTATTTTTAATTTGTGGTGATAAAGGCCCTTTGATCGATGCCCCTTCGGTAATTAATTAATAGTCGAGATAAGAATGCCTAGAATAAAACCACGTTTCGCCAATCAGAATGTATACAACTCAGCACGCAGGTTTGAATATAAGACGCCCTGGGAGAAGATTATTGGAAGACACTTGTCAATGGAGTTCAATTAGCGCTAACCATGAGTTGTTTTTTTATTTTTCTTTCTTTGGTTGGCTCATTTCCTTTTAATACAATCTCCGAGACTACTTAGTTAAAGTGCAATTAAAAGCAGTCATTACGTCGAGCAAAGGACAAGGTTATTCATGCAACTACAAAAACGCCATAGTTTTATTCACCATAGTTGGAGATTAATTAACAACATAAAGACACCAGTAGAAATAAAGAAAAAGGTAAGGATAAGAAAAATAAAGAGAAAATAGGATAAATAAATAACACCACCACCACTTATAAACACACCCAAAGAAAATAATTAGTGGGATACCAAAATACACCCTTACACATACATAAAGCATAGGCATCAAATGCATAATGTTCAAGTATCTACAATTCAATAGCCCTCTAATTCACCTCAAATTCAATGGCCCTCTAAAGAGCTTGATAAGAGATTTCTTAAAGGGCCTTCGTAACAGACTTGCACTCCTGATCATGCTGTAAATTATTCACTTTGGAAGTACCATACATCATGTTAAAAGCTTTAAGCATTGCTCCTGAAGGATCCAAGAGCCTTAATGGCTGCTGCCCTGAGAATGTATTGGTGGTAGAATGCAGCAACGAAAGCTCCAATGAATGGTCCAACCCAGAAGATCCACTGTACCATTAACGCATCAAACAATTAACATTAGTCATATCCATGTATACACCACAAAAACACACACACTAATAATTAAGAAAAAGTAATTGTACAGTGAAAAAATTTAAGTACTTGGTCATCCCAGGCTTTCTCCTTGTTGTAGATCACAGCAGCTCCAAAACTCCTAGCCGGGTTGATGCCGGTTCCGGTGATGGGGATGGTGGCCAAGTGAACCATGAACACAGCAAACCCAATGGGGAGTGGTGCCAAGACCTTCATTCATTAAACAAATAACATCAATTTAACCATGTAACATGGTAATTATCAATATTATTTGAACAGAAATATTTTAGCGAGCAATGGAATATGTGACAGTCACATTTCTATAATCTCTTATGAATAAGGTTCAAATTATAAATTAATCAAATAACGCTACATGAAAGTGTCATTCACCGTAATATGAGCAAATACCCTCAAAAATCATATTCACGTTTAAAAAGACTTTAACTTGTATAGTCCCCCACAAACTAAGAACTCTCTTAGTCATCAATGAAAACGACGCATACCTAAACAAGTACCCAAGAGAGAAATAGAGTATTGAGTAAAGTAAAACAGTAAAAAAGGGACATGATCAGCTACTTACCGGAACATGGGAGTCTCTTGCGCTCCTCTTAGGATCAGTGGCAGAGAAAACAGTGTAGACAAGAACAAAAGTACCGATGATCTCAGCACCCAGTCCAGTGCCCTTGTTGTATCCATCAGCTAGCACATTGGCCCCACCTCCATACCTGTTGTAGTATGATTTTTGGAAAGCCTTCACAAACCCACAACCACAGATTGCACCCAAGCACTGTGCTACCATGTACAAAAGTGCTCGGATGAGCGACACCTTGCGCGCCAAGAACAGACCGAGTGTCACAGCCGGGTTGATATGTCCACCTAGGTATCAAAATACAAATTTAATTATTTAAATATCAATATAGACCACTTGCAGTCCTCCGTATTTTATAACATGCATACAGCAGTATATGTAAGTGAGTTGGGTTGTGCGTAAAACGAAGTTTCAGAGTTAGGGTTGGTGAAACTCACCAGAAATACCGGCGGTGCAGTAGACGAGAATGAAGATCATGCCACCGAAGGCCCAAGCGATGCCAAGAATGCCAACGCCACCACACTGATCGGTATTCAAGTTGGGATCAGTCTGGCTCTTGTATCCAATCACAGTCAAGACTGTAACATACAGAAACAAAAGCGTAGCGATGAACTCAGCGATTACAGCTCTGTAAAAAGACCACTTGCCCAGCTCCTCGAAATCGATCAACGGCGCCGGAGGGGGATCGTGGTAGTCCTTCGCTGAGAACTCGCCGCCGCCTTGCTGCTCAGCAACTTCAACATCTTTCCCCATTTTTCCCTTCAATTTTTGTTTTGTTACTTAAACGAGAGGAAGGAACAAGAGCTATGACTGTTGTGTTTGCTACAGAGTGTAATGATGGGTGAATGGGGAAGCAGGTAGAGAGTGGCCTATTTATTAAGAGCTGAATGATTAAGAAACAGGATGCGTATAATGACATAATTTAGATAAATATTAGCCGTCCATTACCTTTGATTTTTTGAATTTCTTTTTCAACCTTGGGTCCCACCATTATTAGCTTTTGCTCATCTATATGTATGTATATGTTAATTTGTTGTTGTTATTATTATTAGTATCATCATTATCAATTTTAGGTGTTGTTTCTTGAAGAATTATTTTTGTTATTTTCATTGTGTTTATGCATGAGCATGATACTCATGCTCAAAGTTTTAAGGGAAGTCACATGGTAAATGTTTTGCGAGTTGCAACGGCTATTGTGGGGAGAAATCAAAAAGAGGGAGCGGTATCCAACGGTAGAAGATTAATAATGCTTTTTATGGATTATGGAAGTTATAATCATTTGAACGTTAGAAGCACTCTATCATTCATTCATTGATTATTATTATTATTATCGTTATTCATATATGTGTATATGCATGTATACATACATCCGCGATCAAGCAACGAAAGTTCTAGAGTTTCGCCAGCATCAAAAGCAGCGATGCAAGCCAATCGGCTGCCATTTGGCACACCCCTGCATTTAAGAAAAATATATTATAAATAATAAGTTAAAAATCAATTGTTATTAATTCAATAACCCATGTATGTGTATGTTGCAATATATTATTCCAGATTTAGTGAATCTACTTACAATTATTTTAAGAAAAATCAATTGTTTTTTTTTTTTTTGAATTAGAAAAATCAATTGTTATTAATTCAATTATATGAGGTAATGACAGTTCTATAGTTTCTTATGCATAAAAAGAAAGCATAACTACAATGTTTCTTTCCTTTTTTTTTTTTTTTAAAGAAAAAACTATAAATGGAGTTTAGCGTTGGCAACACTCAAGCTAAACAAATAACAAGTTAAAAAAAAATGAAAAAAAAAAAACTTCATGAATTGAATATTAGTGGATGTGTGATTTAATTATATCTAACCAGATGCGTGATTTAACTTCATGAATTGAAAAATAATTAAGGCATAGAAAATTAAGTTGTTTTAATTAATTTCCCAAAAAATCTACATTAAGTAGATATAATTTCGTCACTATCTTTCCGGCAAAAGAACTTGTGACGTTCGATGAAGATCAATAAGGCGTTTAAAAAAAAACAACCTTTAATTTTATTTTTTTTTTCCTTTTTATTCTTGTTCCTTAATGGTGGGTGGGGTTTCAATATAATATTAGCTAAATTTCCGTAAACCCTAAAAAAGCCATCCTTGTAACTTGAGCTAGCACTCCAGCTTTAATAAGCCATTATCCTATGTTATCCAACAATTTTAATATTGAAAAAGAAAAGTAAACTCTAATTAATTCCACAATAATTAGAGGCCAGGATTATAATATAAGCGGTAAGTGTTGTCCTATTTGTTGGCTGATGATAGTTTGCCAGTTGAACCTCTCTGGACGATAACCTAAAAGCTAATATATTAAATATAAAAACAGGAAAAAAAAAATGTAGCAAATATGTGGTGGCTATGGCCACTACTCTGCAATTATGGGACTGTGACAATAAAGCGATTTAGTTTATATAATTTTGGATTAGGAAGCGCTGTAATGTTGTTTTTTTAGCTCCAGAATATCTATGGAAAGAAATATATAATTAATTTGAAGATAAAATTAAAGCTGATGTTGGTGTAGCCATACGATTCACAGCGGATGCCGCAAGCGATTTACGTGTCTGGATGATGAGGATTATTAGATTTTATATTTGAAAGTTTTTGATTCCAAGCAAAGATTATTTATGGCTGCATATTGAAGTTACAAAATTTTTGTCAATGGCTCGAGGAAAATACGAAATATTGATACGGGTAACAAGTGTTTTGCGTTTGTAAAAAGTGATTCCAAGTTCTAAATAGGATGAGACTATTTAAACCCACTATACTACTCATAAGACCCATATTTAAAAATAATTTGTAATTATTAAAATACTACTAAATCAAATTACAATTATAGACCCTTTAGAATTTTTACTATTAAACCCATCTTTATATCTAATGTTGTATTTTATATTCTTTATTCATTATTAATCTTAAAACATATATATAAGTATATACGACAGCAAGCCACTAGTGAATTGGCTCCCATAATTTAATTTCATCGTGTAGTTGCATCTCATGATTAATATAAACAAGCTTATATTTTGAACAGCGAATGCTTTAACATAATCAGTCTTAGTAATAAAAAGAATTACAATTTGTTTTACCTTTTTTTATAATCAAATAAAACGAATTTTCTTCGTGACTAGTAATAGTAAAGTATTTTTATTTTATATTTTACACAATTGGTTCTTTTATGTTCTTTTTTACTAAAATTAGAGCATTTTATTTGTAACTATAAAAAAAATTAATAACTTATCGAATTATTTCTTGAATGAATCAAAAAATCATAGACAACTACAAAAATTTTAGATTTTTTATGAGTTGGATTTTATTAACAGAATATTTCATTATTTTGAGCACATATAAATTTATAGTAAAAACATTATTATTATACAAATTGAGTTTAGTACGAATATATTACGTATTTAGATGTGTTTGTTGAGTAAAATTTAAAATTTTAAAATTTAATAGCAGGTTTATTTAATAATTGAGTTTAGTAAGTAGTTGTATGGGTTTAAATAGTTCCATCCTGAAAAATATTTTATATTTTTTTTGTTTGGCTAAAATTTATGAATTGATTTTTCCGGCATCATTATATTAATTATATATACTACTTCCGTAAGGTTATCGTACCCTACACTAATTATAGTGACATGTACTATAATTAACTGAATATTTATAAATTTTATAGAATATTAGCTTGTCATTTTGTGACGCATCTAATTATTCAATCATTATTCTTTTTTTTTTAATAATAATTTTAGACAAAAAATTGTATAGAAAAGTTGTATTATAAAACCGACCAACACCACAGGGTAGACCACTTGTATATTTGCGAAACGCCGGTTTTTATATATTGAATTGAACCGACCACCGCCTTTTATTTCCTTCGCTATTGGCCCTCTCATTGTTCAGTCTGTAACGTTTACCTCACATATATTATTAATCTAAACCAATTCTTCCAATTGATAACATAATTAATTGGCATAATTAATTAATTGCTTAATTAATCCTTTTTTTTTTCCTCCGTTGCTTTTGTTCTTCTTGTGGCTGGAAACTGGAGTCACCAGTAATTGTTGCTTTCTGGAGTCCCAATTATGGCTGCAAAAGAACCACGTGTCCAGACAGAGAAGAGCAATATTGTAATTGAAAAAATTTCTTCGGTAACTGGTCGGTGGTCCTTTTTTTCTTTTATGGAATTTTCAAACCCGACAAATCACGTCCCATAAATTATGTCAGTCGGTTGATTAAAAACGTATTTTGATGGGGGCTGCTGATTGATAATTATAAACGCTAGCAAGGGGGCAGACAAATGTAAGCTTGCGTTTAAAATTTGGTGGTCTTAAGGGTTTCTAAATTTTTGTTGCATATTAGGAAAATAAATGTCCCAAATGGTGAAATTTTAAGGGTTTCCAGATTTTGTTGCGTGCAGAAAAATAAATGTCTCAGATGGTAAATGCATCCAATAAGTCAATGCAGCACACTCATCAAATTTATTAATTTCCTTTTTAGTAATAAAATTTTGTTGGCTACATGTTAGATTAATGATTAGCGCCAGTCCATTATTAATTGTATTTGACTAATCTTAAATTTTAAAACGTACGAACGTATACATTAAAAATAAATAAATTTCAAGTTATTTGAGAAAGAGAAAAAGATAAAAAAATTAATAAGTAATTTTGATAACAAAAAAGAAATGAATTCTCTAGAGATTGGACTTTTAAGATATTCAAACCACAAGTTCAAATGATAGATAAAGAAAAGAAAAATACAAATAAAATAATCTGACTTAATTATATGTCATAATCTTTATTTGAAAAGTCAACTTAAGAGGTTAGGTAATATATATATATTTTTCATTATAAACATCAGATAGTAATTATTTTATTTTGGTCTCAGTATTAAGTCTTTCGATTAAGAGACGATGGTTGTGGAAAATTTCACTATGAATTTTCCTTCGCATGGTATAATAAAAAATAACTCTGCATTTGTTCGGTTTTTGGCAATATAAAATTACCAAAGAAGACATATAAAGTACAACTGAACATGTAAAGTAGAACTTCATTTCAGTATATATACATTTATTTACTGCATTTTTGCTATGCATGTGTCTCAAAAAAACAATATAAGAGGTGGGTGTATACGTATATGCGTAGCAAAAATCCAATAATAGCGTTTCTAATCACATCTCCGAGTTCGTTCTTTCGAACTGGGACAGAAATCTTAACTTAAATATAACTAGCCACTACTTAAAACTGCATATAGGAACCAAATTCGCTAGTCATCATCGTCATCTTCATATTCTTCTGCTATATCTTCTCTAATCGTCTCCAAAGTAGGAGCACAAGAACATTTCAACGGCAGATCGATAAGGGATGGGGCTACCTCGAGCCAGGGCTTCACCGAATGCCTATGAACCTTTGCCATTGCAATATATGGATTATGGAAAGTACGTAATTGCTGAGACTTGTTGTTAATACTAATGTTGGACCCTGAATAGCTTGAGCTTTCGGGTACTCGAATATGCCCCTCTTTCTCTCTGCCTTTTTCTGAAAAGAGAGAGAGAGGTTGAATGGAGATTGGAGGCAATCAAACGAAAATTATTTTAAGTTTGATTCAAGAGAAATGGGCAAGTGCTTTTATATAGAGGAATAGCCAGGAGAAGTTTATGGACCAAATCTAGTTATATTAAGGACGTTTCAAACTGTCAATAATAAAAGATAACTGAAAAGGTCAAAAAGCTAACTGCCACAAAATATAGGGTGTGGAGAAATTTTGTTAATTAACAATGGCACTTCTTTGGTTTGATACATTGTTTCTAGGTTTTCAGGAAAATTTGTTAAACTTCTGTTCTACATAAGTAACATCAAATTTGTAAAATTGTTTATTGGCCTATCAAGATGAACAGACTCCTATTACAAAGACTTTACCATGTAAAACTTGTTGTAGACGAAGTTGCTGATATCAAGCCTAATTTCAATTTGCTTCTACACGTTTGCTATATGAGACTAATTTAACAATTGGCTCAAATTATGGACGAATTAGTATATACGTTTGTGATTGGGCTGCTGCTTGGCTTTTAATCTAGAGTTGTTGGATGAATTCATTGTCTATCAAGTAAACAGGTAATCAATAGACATTATATTGGCGAAGTTAAAAGGGGTGTTTATTCAATACTTTAAAAGCCGCACTTTCAAAATTACGTTAAAGCACAATAATCCAAAATAATATGGCTGAAATTGGACAATTAAGGAAAATCATTTAACTCAACGAACGTGGAAACATTACCCATGAAAATAATTAGATCGAACTGGTGCAAATGAAATGATAAACATCGCAAAGGTCAAATTTATTTTGTTCAAAAAGAATTTGACAACTTTGCTGGCTCTATAAGAAATTTTCAGAGATGAGATGGATCTTGCCACTATGTTTTCCTCTCATATCAGGGGGATTGGTTAAGCTATTTGCAAAATGTATTACTGAATTCGTAAGGAATGGTGTCGGTGAGCTGCGAGAGTATATTTATTCATTAAGGATAATGATTCAGTGTTTATTTGAGTTTTTGTTGAGTATGAATTAATGATAGTTAGATAAGATAAATAAATAAAAAAATTAAAACAATTTTATTCATCGATTCAGTACTCAACAATGAATCCTAATTCATATTCAAAATATTGTCTTTAATTTAGACAGACTAGAATTTAGAATCGTAATGGATAGTGAAAGCAACACTAATTATATTGAATTTGTTATGTTTACAATAATTTACACAATGCATGAGGTAACCATCTTACGTCTCTGAGTAGCTTCATTTCAAACATGGAAGGAAATAAAGCTGTTCTTGCAAAGAAAACGTAACAAATCGAAACTTTTAGTCCTTGTCCTCGTCATCATCTTCATATTCTTCAGCATTGTCTTCCAAAATTGGTTCCAGTTTGGAAGTAGTGGAAGGCTTCCATGGGAAATCAAGAACTGACGGGGCAACCTCGAGCCAATGCTTCATCGAATTATTATGTTTATGTTGTTGCTTTGCCATTTGCGAATAGACGAATGCGAATTTATTTTATCAATGACGTTCAAATTAGATTACAGGGGGTGATTAGAATTTAGAATTTTGATTTGATGTTTCTCTCTTTCTCCTTGATTTGGTTTCACTATTGATGATGAAATAGCCGAAGCAAACAGGGGATTTATATAATGCCTCAGATAATCGGGAACTGCTCTCTTAAGAGAAAATTATGGAGAAGCTGTTGTTTTATTTTACCATGCATGATGAATTTAGACAACTGAAAAAAGTAAAACGAACTCTTTAAAATTGGCGGTGGGGAGAATGAGTTGTTAAGTTCAGCTCTTGGCTTTGGCTTACGGAAATGGCAAAATATTCAGTCAAATTGAAAAAACAAAAAAAACAACTAAATGTTGTTTCTTTTTTTTAGACCTGGAATTTTGGATAAACAATATTTTGGCCCAAAATTGGTTCCAGGGAACTTTCTTTCTTTTTCTTTTCTTTTTTTTTTTTGAAGAAATAAAATCAACCTAATATTTTGGCCCATTTTTATAAAATTATCACAAAATATTTGTGTATTTTTTTCCTTCTTTTCTATCGCTAATAATAGTAGAACACTCTTTTTTTTTTTTTCTTCTTGTGCAAAAGGTGAGTGTAAACAGATCTCAAATTAATTTTTTAACCCCTATCCTTTTCAACATTTGAACTTAAATGATCAATTAAAAAAATTATTTGAAAATCATTCGGTCAAATCCTTAGAAGCAACAATATTAAATGATAACGGTAGTATACCGTACAATAAATTTTATGTCATAAATTAAATGTATTTTCTGACTAACACTTACTATAAAATAGGGCTGTTGGACCAAGATAAATTATTAATGCTTATACAGTATGGCCCAAATTTTGAAGTGTTTGATTTGGAGTGGGACTATTGGCAACTAACTTAATACCCCTTAAAATTCTTTTAGATAATAGATACTTTACAATAATCTTTATTAAAATTACACAAGAAGAGAATTTCTAATTAAACCCTACCCAAAAGTTGAAAATTTTTTCTGTTATAAATTATATACGTACACAGTGGCGGATCTAGAAAAATAATTTACCGGGGGCTAAATTAAATAATAATAAAATATGAAAAACTAAAATTTTGAATATATAAAATATTTACTAATACATTTATAATTATTCTCTACGCATTTTTATATTTTAAAAATATTATGCAATAAACTCATTATTAATATCATTAAATTTATTATTTCCTATATAAACAATTAAACTATCATTTATCTCATCTGATTCCAAAGATGATTCTTCATGAATTTCATTACTGAAAACATTCGCTCTACTATTATTATAGAGACTGGAAGATTTTAATCTTATTTTTTATAATAAAAAAATATTTTGAGTGGTGGGCTATCATAATTTTAATTAAAATATAAATTTTTATAATTCTTAAAAGTTAAATTTTAAAATTTACGAGGGTTTATAATTTATAGTGATTATTTTAATAAATTTTTTATGAGGGTTAATTAGAAAACTAAATTTTTTTGTTTAATTTTATAATTTTTTTTTTTGGCCAGTGGGGGCTCACTGGTCACAAGCTACATCCGCCCCTGTACGTACATACATATATATATATAACATTTAACACCTAGTATCTTCTGAACTCCTACGTGTTGCTGTTGTTCTTTATGCCGAAAGTGTTGATCATGATTTCTTTGGATGTAGTTTGCTGGTTGATTACTATGTGTCTATGTTTGATAATCTAGTGACTGGTGAGGTTTGCTGGTCATCCAGACGTCCAATCAATCTTTGATGAATTGGCTGCTGTGTTACAAAGGGATGAGCCTGCATTGTTGGTTATGATTACGTGGGTTTTGTGGCCTTCACCGAATAAGTATGTTTTTTATGATGCTCTTGATGAGGTGGTAAGCTATGGCATATTTGGAAGCTTTTCTGAATGCATTATGTGGTGGTAACGGAGGTCTTACCTAGTAGGAGGGTTGTTGATCTCGATGGAGGCATATTTAAAAAGTCAAATTGGAACACATCATTTGAATTCAAATTGGAGATAGCTGAGAACTTTGACAAGCAATTGGCAAGCAATTGGAAGTGGCCAAAACTATTGAAATCGGTGGCTATTGAATGTTGAAAAATGGTTTGATTTTAAGCAAAATTCTGCCTATAAAAAGAAGTTCTCATTTGAGAACTTGTATCCCAAATCCCAGAGAAGCGATCAAGTTTTCGTAGGAAATTGATAGAGAGAAATGTTCTTAAGCATGTAGTTATATTGAAGGGGTATTTGGCTCCTCAATATTAATATTATTAGTTTGTTTTGTTAAGGAATATTTCTCGGGATCATGTATTCGGGGTTTGGACGAGAGAAAATTATTTATAAAAGTGTGATTGTAATAATTTTTCACATAGTCAATATTTTTTTCTCTAATTATCTTTCGACAATGGTGGTGATTTTTCCCCAAATTTAGAATTTTTTTATGTAAATCTTGTGTTGTGTGATTTGTATAGTATCTATTTAATTTTTCTTGTTAATTTATTGCTTGAAAATTTATTTGGAGTGATTTTGAGAGGAACTTAATATCCTAACACTCACTACAACAAAACTGAGATATAGTAGCACACGAAAAGTGCTACTAAAAGTAAATTGTAGCATTTTACAAAGTGCTATGTTAGCCCATGTTACTAAAAGTATTCGTCTTTAGTAGCAATTATACAATGCTATAAAATTATGATTCTGTAGCATATAATAAAAGCTGCATATTTAGTTTTAATTGCAGTAGATAATTGCTACCAATACACATTATGTAGCACTTAAAAAATGCTATCAAATCGTCTTTTATAGCATAATAAAAATGCTGCAAATATGTGATTTGTAGCACTTTAATCATGCTACACATTTTAATCTAGTAGCACTTCAAAAATGCAATCACATTGTCTCTCGTGGCTTAATAAAAATGCTATAAATTTCATGATATTAACAATTTTAAGATGCTACAATTACATCAGTCGTGGCATTTGCAAAATGCTACAATATTGAATGATTTAAAGCATTCTTAGATTATTACAAAGTAGGGACTTAATGCATTTAATTATTATAGATTGGTTGTTATCACAATTCTTAAATAGAGTTGAACAAACTCTATCAAACTATACTCCATATGAACAAAATATATCATACATATAAAATATTGTATCAAAACAATAATGTATGAAGATGAACATCATAATTTAAAGATAGACATCAAGTACAGATTTAGAGTATGTTCAGCTTTAAACATAATGTGCCATACATAAAAAATGCAATAATTAAACAAAAAGAACAAAATTTCATCTTCAATTTGCATCGAAAACTCCTTTATAAGTAGTACTTATCCACATGCCCCTGCATTATAAATTAAAAACAAAAAAATAAGTGAAAAAAATCACATGAACAGAGCAAACATGACCTGGATTATAAATTAAAAAAGTAAGTGTGAAAAATCACCTACACATATTTCACTAGAAAATTTTAATTTACTATTATAATTATTTTTACTGAAGAGATTTACACCAATTATAATTTTGAGAAGTGAACTCAAATATACAATTAATCTTATCCTTAGCAAAAATTTTGACAGAATCTCCCTTAAAATATGGACATTTCCTAAAACAAATTACAACTCATATAACATGTATATATCATCAACTCAACACTTCCAGAATTATACTCAGCAACTACTGCCACCATAAGCAACTACTGCCAACATAAGTAATTAGAAGTAATATATTGTGCCTCAAGCTCCATGTTGGCTCATACACTAAAAAAATATAACGAAATGCTCAAGAAAATATATAAAAGTTAATGGACATGAGATTACCTAAATATGTGAATGATGCAAATTTCAATTTGTAGAGTCTATAACAACTCGATCTGCAGGCCACACAACTGTACTACCAACAGCTTCTTCAATGTATGTCATATAAGGCGTAGTCCTCCATAGATACTTCTCATGTTCTTTTGCTACATCTACCCAAATTCTCATGGCCTTTGGTCCGATAGGGATATGATGAACAAGTGCTTTTGGATCACTTGATGACCAACGCCCTTCAGCTACTACAAGCTCAGAGCCTTCCCAATCCAGCAACTTGCATTTAGTGATATTAGTCTTCATATTCACACTCTAGCACAATGAAATAATAATAAAGTTATAATTTTAATCAATATAATTTATTTTAATCTATAGAGAAATATGCTGACTTTCAAATTCGTACCACAGGAACAGGTGCATTCAATTCATCATCACATTCTTGGCTCGTTTGATTTTGACTCTATATAATAAAAATTTAATGATTTAGTTACAAAAAAAAGTGCACATATATATAAATATAAACTATGGGTTGTGTAATGAAATTTTATACATACCTCTTTTTGTTGCATCTCTTCAAAGAACTTCCTATATTGTGCTAATTCTTTTTTCATTTCATCTTGATCCTTTAGTACTTGAGCAATAACCATATCCTTCTGTGATATAAAGGTTAATTGTGCAAAAGTAACTCCTTTTCCAAGTGCTTTCACATAAGATTTGTCAAGACCTATTACTTTTGACACAGCATCATTTTTCAAATCACTTGAAGTAAGGTTTGAAGGATCTTTTTCAATTTCATTCATTTGACATTGCAAAATTTCAAGTGCATTCAATGTTGTGTACAAGTAATTGCTGGAAAAAAAAATTATGACTAAACAATTGATTTCCTTACTATAGCATCAGCAGCCACTGCATTTATAGGTTCACCATTTTTCTTTGTACGTATTTTTTTCCAAACCTCAACTCTAGAGACAGGTTTTCCATTGGTTTTCCTCTGAGAAAAAAGCATTTATAGTAAAATAATGTTCAAGCTTTTGAAACTTAAAGAAAATATTTGATATTACCATATCATGAGTTGTCCGAGCAATTCCCCTACGACCTGAGGTGTGCGGAATCTGCTTTTCTCTTATTTTTTTAAACTTGTCACTTTTAAACTGTATTTAAAAAGTAATTCTATACAGTTAATTAAACAAACTGATGACACAAATTAACATAGAACTAATATAAAAGCTCATACCTTAAATTCATCACTAGTTTTCTCTTTAACAAAGTCCTTCCATTCATGAATTGACTTGATATTGTCAGGTTTGAGCTGCATCCTTTCTTCTACATTTGTTGCCTCTAATATTTTTTGCACAACTCTTGATTTTGAAGTCCTCCAAAGTCCTCCCATCTCTTTAAGTATGTAAGCTTTTTGCCATTCATTATCCAACTTGTACCTTAGCTACAATATAAAAATGCATAGTTAATCAAATAAATACTATAAAGAACATAAGTTTCATATTTTGAATGGAAATCATGATATTAAAACTAACCTGAACACAATTCCATAGAATATTTTTCATTTTCATAGGAACCTTTCTCCAATCTGAAATTGTATATGGTACAATCTCTCGAACTAAACTTCCTAAAAATGAAGATAATGTAACAGATCCTTTTTCTATCGGTTGGCCATTTTCATTAAATTTGACTTCAATTCTGTCATCACCATCCATGGCAATATTCTTCATTTTAGTAGGACCTCTCTTTCTTTTTGATACTTTTGACTTCTCCAAATAAGCAGTAGTTGTTAAGTCCATGGGATCTTCTACTTGGATATTAGATGATGCTTGCAAACATCCATTTCTTGTAGCTGATTCAGGATGTAATTCTTTCTTACTTGAACTCATGTTAATTAATCTACTGCCAAAGCAATCTGAAAATGCCAAAAAAAAAAGAAAAAGTTAGTATTACATATATCAAATACAAGGTAATAAAAGAAAACTTATTTTAGGTATGCGATTAAGTAAACTAAAATTTAAAAGCACAAAACCTTACCAGTAACCAAGGCACTGTAACCATTTTTACATTTCATTTGAAGATATTCACCATATAAAAGTTTAGCAAAGATACTTATTATGAGAAGTTTAAGGAAAAAGTACAATACAAAGCATAACTTATATATGCAGCACTGCACAACCACAAAACTTACATAGCAAAGACATTAACAAACTCAAAGTACAACATCATATTGTTGAAAGATAATAATAAAGCAAAAGAATAATAAAACACCAAAAGATATCAAAAATAAAAAAATTAAATGGGTTACACCAATATGTCATCACCACTCCCTCTAACATTAGTAACTTCTTCATTTTCATTATCATTGTTTATATCCTGTGTTAATATATCCTTCAGCCCAAAAGTTGTATCGACATTCTCCGTGTACATGTCTGAATCAAAATATCCCCTTGGTGGCGCTTTCAGTACGACATACCAATTTGATGCATCATTTTCTTTCAAATAAAATACTTGTTTTGCCTGTGATGCAAGAATAAAAGGCTCTCTTTCATATTGATTTTGACCTTGGTGTAGATTAACAACTGTAAAACCATCTTCAATCCTCACACCATGCCCTTTATTTGCCCAATCGCACTTGAAAATTGGAATATGAAACTTATGGTAATCAAGCAAAATTATCTCTCTTATAACTCCATAATAAGAAACAACATCAACAACTTGTGCAGTGTCTTTCACACTTGCCCTACATATAGTTGTTGCTTCTATTGAAACTCCACTGTTTTGTGTTGACATTTCAACATCTCTTGTGTGGAACCGTTGCTGATTAATAATATATCCCTTATAGCTCATGGCCTGATTTCTAGGACCAAATGAAAGCCATTTTAATTCATCCATATCATTATTTGCATCAGTGGAGAAGACAATCTGTGCATAAGAAAATTAACTAATCAAAATCTTATAACTAAGCTTCCAAATGTATAACAAAAATCAATTAGCATGTTACCTTTTCTTTTAACCATTTAGAGAAATTATCAGCATGTCTTTTCCAAAGCAAATTTTTATTTTTTTCTAAAATCTTGCTTGATTGCTTTAACTCTTGCATATGCATCCTAATTGAAAATTAAAAAAATAAAGAAAAAATTCAGTAAAATTATAGTTTTTAACAAAAAGTAAATAATGAATGTTTTTTAAGAACTTACTCTAAATATGGCTCCACTATAGCTGAATTGAATAACACATACCGATGTGCACTTTCTAACACTTCATTACTTAAAGTAATTGATGTTCCTCCCAAAATTGGACGACCTTCAAGAATCACATCACTGGAAAAATCTTCGTTCCGACATTCATGATAACTTAATTCAACATTCTGATTCAAAAACCCACTGCAGAAATTTATGCATTCCTCTGCAAGATAACATTGTGCAATACAACCTTCTGGCCGTGCATGATTCCTAACATACCCTTTATAAATCTTCATGTTCCTAATACAATTATATGATGTTAAAATGATGTTTATTTTAAAAATTAATTAATTTAAACTTTGAGTATAAGTTTTTACCTTTCAAAACGATACATCCATCGGTACTGAACAGGTCCTCCAAGTCGTACTTCACGTCCTAAATGAATTGGCAAGTGTACCATTATATCAAAGAATGCCGGAAGATAGAATCTTTCAAACATACATAAGGTTTCATTGATCTCTTCTTCAAGGTTTAACATGTCTTCTCTGTCAATAATCTTTTGGCATAACTTGTTGAAAAATAAACACATCCGAAAAATGGCTTTCATAAGTCCCTTGGTCAGCAATCCTTTCAATGCTACAGGCAGTAACTGTTGCATTAAAATGTGACAGTCATGTGACTTGAGGCCTGTAATCTTACATTCATCAACTGATACACAATTTCCAATGTTTGAACTGTACCCATCGGGTAATTTTAAATCAAATAACCTTTTGCAGAAAATTCTTTTCTCATCTTTGGTTAATGTAAATGAAGCTGCAGGCAAACGTAATCTACCACTTTCATCAACTTTTGGTTGCATTTCTTCTCGAACTTCCATGTCTTTTAAGTCTTTGCGGGCATTCAATCCATCCTTTGTTTTCCCACTAATGTTTAATAGTGTACCAATAATACTCTCGCAGATATTTTTTTCAATATGCATGACATCCAAATTATGTCGCAATGGCAATTCCTGTCACATTAACTAAAATTGAATTAGAAAATCAGTTGGCTATAATCAAAATATATTTAAGATATAAATGAATATATATATTTAGTGCTTTGTACCTTCCAATATGGTAAATCAAAAAAAATTGACCGCTTGCTCCAAATTTGAGAAATTTCAGAATATTCACAATATCTCTTCCGTTTCTTGTTCCATTTCCCCCAATCATTTTCAAAATCTTTCAAATCTTCAAAAATTTTCTTACCAACCTTAATCCTTGGACACGTTCCTTGCTCTTCTTTTCCTTCAAACCATGCTTTTTTTTTTTTACGGAAAGAATGAGATTGCGGCAAAAAACGCCTATGACCCCTATATGCAAATTTTCTACTAAATGTCAACCATTCCGAATAAGTGTCACCAGCACATATTGGACAAGCATGTCTACCTTTAGTTTTATATCCAGAAAGATTTCCATAAGCTGGAAAATCATTTATCGTCCACATCAAAATTGCCTTCAAGTTAAAAGATTCTTTAGCAAATGCATCAAAAACATTTACTCCAGTTTCCCATAATTCTTGAAGGTCATCTATTAAGGGCTGTAAATACACATCAATGTCATTACCTGGCTGTCTTGGCCCCGGAATCAGTAAAGTTAACATAATATTTTCTTTTCTCATACATAACCAAGGAGGTAAATTATATGTGACAAGCATCACGGGCCAACAACTATATGCAGTGCTTAAATTAGAAAATGGATTAAATCCATCAGCAGCTAGACCTAGCCTAAGATTTCGTGGGTCATTTGAAAATAAAGGCCATTTTTTATTAATTAAATCCCACGCTAAAGAGTCCACAGGATGACGCATTTTACCATCTTGACTTTTATGAGTAAAGTGCCATCTTAAGTCTTCCGCCATTTTTTCAGACCTAAACATTCTTCTAAACCTTGGTATTACTGGAAAGTATCTTAAAACTTTAGCTGGAACACCCTTTTTTATTTTATTAGAACGCCTATCCACCTTCCATCTTGAAGAACCACATTTTGGACAGCAATCCATTGCCTCATTCTCATTTCTAAACAAGCAACAATTATTCACACAGGCATGGATCTTCTCATAACCTAAATCAAATGCCTTTAAAAATTTTCTCACCAAGTAAACCGACCTGAGAAGTACATTATCCCTAGGCAACATGTCATGCAGCATCTCTAAAAGTCCATCAAAGCTCTTATTAGACCATCCATTTACAGCTTTGTGTTTGTATAAAGCCACAATGGCTGACAATTTTGTGTATTTAGTGCAACCTGGGTATAAAGGGGCTTTTGCATCTTCCAATGATTCTTTGAATTCTTCATTTCTACTCTCTTCTAAAGGTTCTACATCTCCACCTTCCATGTATCCAGCTGAAAATAAATTATACTTATCTGACAGTTTTTTTTCCACTTGTTTTCCATCAGTTGTTAGTTGTTCACCATGATGAAACCAAATTATGTATGTCGGATCCATACCCTCAATGACCAAATGCTCATAAACTGCCTCAATAGTTTGATGACTTAAATTTCGACAGTCTCTACAAGGGCACAACATCTTTTCAGGGTAACTATTATTCTTTTCAGCCATCTTCACAAAATTCCAAGCTGCATTCATGTATTCATCTGTAGCTCTACCCAATCAAATGGTAAAAGCATGTTAACAATATATTTACAGCACATTAGGTAATAGAAATATCTTTCATTACCTGTTTAGATGTACCCACTCTTTATTCATCATCTTAATATCAATGGATAATTTATTTCCTGGTACACATACTAGTTCTTTTATGTACCATCCTCATGAAATGATTTTCAGAAGCAACATCATAATTCTTTATACAAGTAAATAGAATGGCCAAAAAGATATTGGAAACAATAATGTATGACTAAGATTACGAGAATAATATGCAAAATAAAAAATTATTAAAACTAAATAAAAAGAAAAAATAACTCAATGATATATTCTGGGCAACTACTATATCTAAAAAATACTCAGTAAAAAATTCAGAATTTAAAAAAAAAAAATCAGCCAAATAAAAAATCCTTTAAAATAACTCAATCATATATTCTAGGCAGCTATTATAACTAAAAAATAATTGAGTAAAAAAATTCAGAATTTAAAAAATAAAAAATAAAAAAATTCAACAAAAAAAAAACTAAAACTAAATTAAAAAAAAAATAACTCAATGATATATTATGGGCAACTACTATAACTAAAAAAAAAAACTTAGCAAAAAATTCAGAATTTTAAAAAGATAGCAAACAAAGAGCAAATAAGCAAATAATAACAATAGTTTGACAAGAAAATGCCGAAACACTCACCTTTGGGAAAGTTACAAAACGAGTTCAATATGCACTTGGCCAAAAGTTACAGGAATAGGAGCTTGTCTTCTTCAATTGAGAGGCATCACTTTATCATATCAAATCCTAGGAAAAAAAATAGTTAGACAATTAATTTCTTACAAAACCCAGATTCACAATTCAATACAAAAGCTAAATTAATGATATTAATAATTTTCAGAGAGAAGTTGGGGAAAAAAATTACAACAGTACTTTAAAAATCCATAAGGAAAAGTTGTGAATTACCTTCATGAAATCATTTTCGGGAATAAAATCCATCAATTACTTCTGTCAAGCTCAAGCCATTTGGCGATTCATAAGCTCAACAAATTAATGCATCATTAGATGATATGATTTCTAAGGAAATTTTGAGGGATTATGATCTTAGGCCTTTAGTTGCTTTGGTGTGTGGGAAGTGACGACTTGAGGAAAGAACTCAAAGAAGAAAACAAAGGCTTTGACTTTTGGGTGGGTATTAACGTAAAAGTGGAGAGAGAGGCAAAAGGATATTAGAATTAAGTTTTAGAATTTCATTTTTCTTTTTTTTTTTTTTATTTGGCGGTAGTCTTATAGATTCCCGCTATATTTTTCGCTCTTTTTTAGTAGCATTTCTTATATGCTGCAAAATTAATGTTTATATTGTAGCTTTTGTAAAATGCTATATAATTAAATGTTGTATATAACTTTTCTAAAATGCTACTATATGATTTTTTTTTAAGTGTAACATAAATTTGTAACATTTATAAAGTGCTACATTATTAAAAATTTATGGTAGCATTTACTATATGTTACAAATTAAATGTTATATATATATAAAAATAAAATGTAACTATTGAGTAGTTAATAGTAGCTTTTATGGAAAAAATGCTACAATAGACCAATATTTAGTAGCATTAAAAAAAAGTGCTACAATCTAATGCTACTAAAGGTGATATTTGTTGTAGTGACTTTTTGTCAAGAGTCCTAAAAGATTTTTTACTACTTTTAAATATCTTAATAGGATTAATTAAAAAAAGTGGGGAGGGGTTTAAGAGGTATTTGAAGTGGGACATTAGACAAGAGTTTTCGCTCCTACATTCGGTAGATAGCATCTAGCCAGCCCAATGTTAGCAAAAAAAACAAAAAATGCATTTTCATATTCACCCCAACTCTTTACAAGTTCGAAATCCCAACTAGTTATTCCGCCGAACATTTGAAATTACCGGCCAACCTCTAAACAAGATTTAAATATGCCCGACTTTTATGTGCCGACCTCTAAACAAAAGGAGAAAGTTGAAATGGCCAGGGATGGTGAATCAATGATCAATTCAAAGGCTTTAAAGAAAGACTTGATGGGGGCGTTCACAGAGGAACACTCCCTCAAAAAATTGGCGTATGCCACTTAAAAGCGGCGAGCACACGGTATTCTTTAGTAAAAGACGAAAGAATAGTTCGCCCTATGCTCACCACCGTACGACTCTGTAATGCTTGTTTATTTCAGCAATTGTTTATAAGGACACAGGCTTGGGTGCTTCATGCTATTTCTAATCAATGTGGGATTGCTTGTTCATTTCATATTTGTTACTCCATGAGTTCTTCAACACAGAGGCTGTCAATTCGTGCATCGACCCAGCAATTCTTTAGATCACTGAACTATGATTAAATATATGAATATGAAGTCACACAGTATTGATGCAAAATTCCTATGTATCCATTATTTTATACATATATACAAGAGTAGAAGTAGAAACATGATTAAAATTCATCGAGCGATGTACTGATGTAAATTTTTAAACACCTTCGTACGAACGGAGAACGTACATATGGAAACAACTAGCCATCGTCGTCATTGCCAAAATCTTTAGCTCTTCCCCAATGGTCTCTAGCTTAGGAGCGCTGGAAATCTTTGTGGGAAAATCAAGAAGAGATAGTGCAACCTTAATCTAGGGCTTCGTTGCGTGCCTAAAATCCTTTGCCGTCGTTGCAATTGTGGAAAGTAATTAACGCGCTAGCTGCGATGTTAATATTAATGTTGGTACTGTTAAAGAAGCTCACAATGTGTATAAACAGTTTGCTCTTACAGAGCATGTGTGAGAAGTTAGTTAAGCCAAAGTTAGTTAAGTGTGTTAAACGTGTATTGCCAGCTCAGCAAAATTAGTTAAGCTTATTGTGATTCTGTTTTGCAGCTTTCTTTTTTGTTAGTTAGTAGTGTGATGTATAAAAGGTATGTTTGTATTCATTTGTAAGTAACATTTGTAAGTAACGAAAGAATAAGAAATAAAATCTAGATTCAACTCTGAAAATTTTCTCAGCAAACAGAGTAAATTTTCTTAGCAACCAAACAAACAGATCAGTGAGTTTTTATGTTTTATAACATGGTATCAGAGCCAAACAGAGTCAGTTCTAGTAATCAGCAACCAACAATGCGAAATCCAGCAACAAATAACACAAATCAACAGACTCAAATCAATTTTTCATTCACTAATCCAATTAAATTAGATCGATCGAACTACTTACTCTGGCGTTCACAAGTTCTGGCTTCAATTAGAGGTAATCGATTAGAAGACTTTATCACTGGAATCAAATCAGCACCTGAGGAATACCTTTTGTTAACTGGAGTTGATGGATCTACACAACAAATTGACAATCTTGAGTACCAGTTCTGGAGATCACAAGATCAAACTCTTCTTGGCTGGTTACTGTCATGATTAAGTAAAGGTATTCTAAGTCTTGTTATCAGCTGTGAAAGTTCTTTTGATGTGTGGAAAACTTTAGAAAAGAAATTTGGAGTTCAATCTGAAGCTAGAGTTCTTCAACTCAGATATGAACTGAATACTCTTAAAAAGGAATCTCTTAGTATTGAAGATTATTGCATTAAAATGAAAACAATAGCTGACAAGCTTGCTAGTGCTGGTAGTCCAATAACAGAAAAGGATCTAATGCTAACTATACTCAATGGATCAGGACCAGGATATTGTGATATTGCTACATTTATAACTGGTTCATGCATTGAATTTGATGATGCTTATGCACTACTGCTCACTCATGAAACTAGATTGGAACAAGATCAGGATGATAAGAATGTAATCAATGCTAACTATGCATATACTACACTTTATCCTAAGGCTTATTATGCACAGCCTAGGGAAAACTTTAAGAGATGAGGTTATTATGGTGGTAGAAATATTTTTTCTGGTAGAGGAAATATGAATTTTTCTCCAAGAATGTTTAATGGAGGTTTTAGAAGTGGTTTTGGTAGAGGATACCCTTTTGGTAATAATTTCAATGGAAATAATCCTTTAACACCAAGGAATCCACCTGCTGCTGTAAAAAATGGATTACAGGGAACTTTCAACAATAACTCAAGTGATTCAGTATGTCAGATTTGTCTTAAACCTGGTCATACTGCTGATATTTGTTGGCATAGGTTTGTTGAAGATTATGTGCCGACACCAAGAGGCTTTGGTAAAAACAAAGCACTAAAAGCAGTATATCTGTCAAATTTTGATGGCTTTGTTTCTAATCCAAACTTTAACACTTATGAGAACTTCAACTATATGCCTTCAGCTTATAATCCTATGTTTGGCAGTAGCTATTACTCTAGCATTAATGCATATACTCCTGGAGCAGCATTTATGGCTAATTTTGAAAGAGCTGATGATGGATGGTACTTGGACAGTGGAGCAACTCACCATTTGACCAACAACATGGAGAATTTACAGATCAGTGAAGAATTCAGAGGTATTGATCAGCTTATAATTGGTAATGGTCAAGGTTTGTCTATAACTCATATTGGTCATGCATTTATGTCACATAGAGCTTCAAACTCCTTATCTACACATACTAAAATAGCCCTTAAAGACATATTACTTGTTCCTTCAATCACCAAAAATCTATTGAGCATTTCTAAACTGACATCTGATAACCCCATAACTGTTGAGTTTTGTGGTAATGTTTGCTTTGTGAAGGACATGAAGGGGCAAGTTCTTCTGCAGGGCCTTGCTGAAAGAGGTTTATACAAGCTGCTGTTGAGTTCCAATTCTTCTTCATTATCTACATCTCATCTTTGTCACACCCAACTAAATAAACATGTCTCAATGTTGTCCAGCTTTCAAAGTGTTGGTAACTTAACCAAAGCTTATTATCATTCTGTTTTCAATAAATATAAAACCAAATCTAATGTAATAACCTTGTTGCATAGAAAATTTGGTCATCCAAGTTTAATGATACTGATGCATTTGATTAAAGCTTGTAAGCAATTAAAAGTCTCTCAAAAAGATGTTGTGTCCTTCAAAGATTCTCTATGTAAGGGATGTCAGTTAAGCAAAGTTCACAGGTAAAATTTTTCAGCAACTGAAACAAAAACAAAAGGAGTCTTAGAACTGATCCATATTGATATTTGGGGGCCTTCACCCACTATATCCTGAAATAGATACAAATATTACATTAGTTTTGTGGATGATTACACTAGATATACTTGGATCTATCCACTTAAGCTTAAATCACAGGCATTTGAGGTGTTTAAACTGTTCAAAGCACAAGTTGAAAATCAGCTTAATGCCAAGATTAAGGAGTTACAATCTGACCTGGGTGGAGAGTTTAGAGTATTTAGTAATTTTCTTAATCAAAATGGGATCAGTTTTAGACATTTATGTCCTTATACTCATTATCAAAATGGCCTTGTTGAGAGGAAACACAGACACATAATTGAATTGGGATTAACACTCTTAGCTCAATCTAATCTTCCTTTTTAATTTTGGTGGAAAGCTGTTCATACAGCAGTATATCATATCAATAGGTTACCAACACATGTTCTCAAGCTTTTATCTCCTTATGAAAAGCTTTTTAAGCACAAACCATATTATTCATTTCTTAAATGTTTTGGTTGCCTATGTTATCCATATTTGAGAGACTTCAATAAACACAAATTTGACTTTCATACTACCAAGTGTATCTTCATTAGCTATAGTTTCTCTTACAAAGGTTACAAATGCCTAACAAGTTCTGGAAAAGTCCATATCCTAAGGCATGTCATCTTTGATGAAAATACTTTTCCGTATTCAACAAATAGAGCCTTTCATCCTTATGAAAATAGTTCAAATTCTGAAATATCAGTTTCAAATTTCTCTCAACATCAAGTTTATCATCTCTACACCTTATCTTTAAATAACAACAGCTTGGAAGATCTTCAATCAGCAAGTTCAGAAAGCAATGAACAAGTGCCTTCTGTTTCTGCACATACAAACAATCTGCATCAATAAGAGCATTATCAACCTACAATATCAGAACAATCTTCATCAAACATATCACCACAAAATATACCATCATCACAACCACCAAATGAGCAACAACCATCTATCTCTCAACATATAAACCAACCTCAAACCATAAACATTTCTTCACAAACATCCCATCCAATGATAACCAGATCAAAATCTGGAATCTTCAAATCAAAAGTCTACATAACCACATTAACCAACAAAGAACCTAGTACAATTCAAAAAGCTTTAAGTGATCAGAATTGGCATCAAGCTATGAAAGATGAATATAAAGCTTTGATAAGAAATGAAACATGGTCACTGGTGTTGAGTGTTAGAAAGTGTATATTTATAAAGGAGAAAATCGTCATTTTACACTTCAAGTCTCACTAACATTGCTATTTTTATTTATTTAAGTATTTTGTTATTTAATTACGTGTGTTTCATTATAATTAGTTATTTTATGTATTTTAGGGGTATCACGATCATTTCACAATGAACGGATGATCAGACAGCAAAACGGACGTCACATTTGAACTCAGGACGATCGAAAACCTTAGAAGGAGCATAAAAGGAAAAATGTCACTGTTCACATATACGGAACTATTCATACGTATAGTACTGTTCATGATACTGTACAAATAGTATTACTGTGCAAAAACCGGTTTGCTGTGCAAATAGTTGTCAAACCGTGTGAACTGTGCAAATAGTATTACTGTGCAAAAACCGATTTACTGTGCAAATAGTGGTCAAACCGTGTGAACTGTGCAAATAGTATTACTGTTCAAATAGTGGTACATTGTTGTTGGTGATGGCGACGCGATCACGTCGCTGTTTTTAATCCGATGGTCATGATTCACTCATGTTGTGTTTACTTGGAAGGAATGGGAATGGGAATGGAGGAATGGGAATCAAAACCTTGTTTACTTGGCAAAATTGTATTTGGGAATGGGAATAAATTGTGTGGGTCCCACACAATTTGGGAATAAGGAATGGGAATTTGAAACCCATGGGGGGGGTTGGGAATGAAGGAATGGGAATGGGAATGAAACATAAATTTACTTTTCTATCCTTCTAATTTTTTCATATTTACTAAATTATCCTTGTTCAAATCACAAATAATTTTGTTATTTTAAATGTCATTTATTATTATTATTATTATTATTAAATTTTATTAACTTTATTATTTTAGTTATTATTAATTATTATTTTTATTTTTATTAATATTATCATTATTAACAATAAAAATAATGATAATTATAATAATTAATAGCAATAATTAATTTATCATTATTAAAAATAATAATAACAATAATTAATAATAACTAAAATAATAAAGTTAATAAATTTAATAATTATAGTAATAATGTAATTTCATTATCTAGATACATGTATAAATATTATTATAAAATGATATTAATTAAAATAATAATAATGTTAATAATGATAATATTAATAAAAATAATAAATTTAATAAAATTTAATAATAATAATAATAATAATGATTATTATTAAATTTTATTAACTTTACTATTTTTATTAATATTATCATTATTAACAATAAAAATAATGATAAAAATAATAATTAATAACAATAATTAATTTAACATTATTAAAAATAATAATAACAATAATTAATAATAACTAAAATAATAAAGTTAATAAATTAATAATTATATTAATAATTTAATTTCATTATCTAGATACATGTATAAATATTATTATAAAAATGATATTAAATAATAATAATAATAATAATAAAATGTTAATAATGATAATATTAATAAAAATAATATTAAAAGTAATTAATAATAACTAAAATAATAAAGTTAATAAAATATAATAATAATAAATGTTAATAATGATAATATTAATAAAAATAATATTAACAATAATTAATAATAACTAAAATAATAAAGTTAATAAAATTTAATAATAATAAATGTTAATAATGTTAATAATGATAATAATGTTAATAAAATTAATATTAATAAAATTAATTTTATTTTATTTTTATTAATATTATCATTATTAACATTTATTTTTATTAAATTTTATTAACTTTTTTATTTTAGTTATTATTAATTATTATTTTTATTTTTATTAATATTATCAATATTAACATTTATAATTATTATGATTAATTTTATTTTTAATTAATATCATTTTATAATAATATTTATTAGTTCATGAAAATCACATTATTTAACATCATGGATATTTTAGTAAATTGATTCTCATTACCATTCCTCATTCCCATTTATTTTACCAAGTAAACACATCAATGGCATTCCAGACATTCCCATTCCCATTTATTTTTACCAAGTAAACATTAGAATCTCATTCCCATTCCTTATTAAAATTCCAAATTCATTCATTCTATTCCATTCCCATTCATTCCATTCAAGTAAACGTGATGTACTATAAAGGGCCTAATTTGAGATCCCGAATTCATTTGTAAAGATTTCTGTAATTCCTTCTTTCTTGTATTTTCTATGTATTTTAATAAATTCCCATTTTACCCTTAGTTCAAATATGAGTAGCTAATTTTCTTTCAAGCTTGGGTTGAAGGTGAAGTCTCAACATGTTCCATGGGCTTTATTTGGTAAATTTATTTTCTATTCCCCAATATTTGTGGTTGTTTTGACGACAATAATAATAGTCTTGTCTAGATACCGTTAAACCGGCAAGACTGAGGTTATTATTATTTCACGACCATATAGCACCATACTTATTTGAAGCGTGGTTCATGTGAATCCCTCATGATTTAATTGGTATTAATATGGAATATTTAGCCCATGGAGCATGTTGATGCAGATCCGGATACCCAAGTGCTTTATTTCAATAGTTTCCAGTTTAAGTTATTCCTGCTATTCCAATTTAATTTCTAGCACAATTTAAATTCCTTTCACTATCAATCCAACCACCCATTTAAAAGAAAATTAATTCTACAAACAATTAAAATCAACCTCCTCGTGGGATCGACACTCGTCACCATTGATCTATTCTACAAAAGATTCGTGCGCTTGCGAGTTCAATAAAATTTGCACAACAAGTTTTTGGCGCCGTTGCCGGGGAGTTAAGTGTTTTAATTCGTAGAATTAGTTTTTTTTTTTCTTAATATTTATTTTTTTTTAGTTGTTTTCTTGTACTTTTTTTTTGTCTCATTAAAAAAAAAATTAGATTAGAATTTTATTTCTCTCTCTCTTCTTTAAATTTGTGTAATTTAATTTTCCTATTATTTTTCTTTGTAATTTTTTTTTAAATTTATCTTGTTATCTTTCTTTGTTATTTATTTTAATTTCAGTAATATTTGTTTCACGTAATTTTTTTTTCTTATAGCAATTAAGTGTGTTTTCATAGTAAAGTTGTAACAACGTGGCAAGGTTAGTATCGTAATTTCTCCTTCTTCTTTATTTTTATTTGTTTTATTTTCATTTATTTTGTTCTTTGTATGCATGGTCGAAGGTCATTATCACCTAATCTTGAGCCTTTAGACCTTTAATTAGAAAAAACACTTCGCACACATAAACACACCGCATTTAAAAAGAAATTTTACATGGATTTACAAAACCAACAACCAGAACCACAAGAGAGGCCATTTAAGGACTATTTTAGTCCCTTAGCAAATTTGAGCACATCATGCATCAGATACCCAAATGTAGCTGCTAGGAGTTTTGAATTAAAACCTAGTGTGCTAAATTGTCTCCCTACATTTTATGGCCTAGAAAATGAGGACCCATATAATCACCTGAATGATTTTCATGCTATTTGTCAAACTTTCAAATATGAGAATTTTTCGGACGATGATGTTAAACTCAGATTATTCCCATTTTCTTTAAAGGATAGAGCTCGTTCATGGTTTAATACATTGCCTGCTAATAGCATTACATCATGGGAACAAATGGTAACTAAATTTTTAAATAAATATTTCCCAGTTCATAAAACCAATGCTATTCGCAGGGAAATTTCAGAATTTACCCAAAGAGACGACGAGCAGTTTTTCGAAGCATGGGAGCGATTCAATGGGCTACTCTTGAAGTGTCCACATCATGGGTACGAGAAATGGCATCAATGCCAATACTTTTTGGAAGGATTATTGCCACATGTGCAAGAATGGCTAATGGCGACCAGTGGAGGAGAGTTAATGTCCAAAAGCGCATCAGAGATTTGGGAATTCTTCCAGCGCCAATCGGATAATTCCCAACAACGGAGTCGATCACTCAGAAATACCAGGAGAATTAAGGGAGTGAATGAGGTTCAAGTTGGTGAGTCAAGCTCGGGAATTAAAGAAGTCAAAGAGATGGTTGAAGGCCTTTCTCGACGAATAACATCATTAACGACAGCCAACTCAACAGAACCACATGACTATGACTCATATTCAGATCAAGTCAATGCCATAGGAGTCATGAGAAAACCATCAAATTACAACCCATACTCCAACACATACAACCCTGGATGGAGAGACCACCCCAATTTTTCATGGTCTCAAGGATTCCAACAAAATGGACCAGCAGCACCACCTCCACCAATTCCTCAAATTCCTCAAATTCCTCAAGCCTCTCAGCCACCATTTAGACCATACAATCAAAACCCAAACCACTCTCAACCCAGACCATGGGAGGATACATTCCAGAATTTCAAGAATTCTACTCATTCTAGAATCGAGCAGCAGAACCGCACCATTGATGAACTGCGAAATGAGATGAGGGCAGGCTTCAACTCACAAGCCCAATCAATTTCAAATCTCGAGAAAATGGTGGGACAACTTGCTTCTTCAGTTCAAACCTTGACAATGACCGTTGAGAAAGGTAAATTTCCAAGTCAACCAGTGCCTAACCCTAAAGCAGTGCATGAAGCAAGTTCCAGTTCACCACAGCAACATGGAGAGGTCAAAGCCGTCATGACCTTAAGAAAAGGGAAAGAAGTTGACAACAAAGTGGAGATGCCAGTGACGAAATCAACTCAGATTGTACCTGTGAATACTGAGGATCCATCACCAGAGGAGAAAGAAGAAACCAACTCACGAGAATACATTCCTAAAGCTCAATTTCCTCAGAGGTTAGCTAAAGGGAAGAAAGGAAAATCCACAGGTGAGATTTTTGAAATCTTCAAACAGGTAAGTGTAAACATTCCTTTACTTGAAGCTATAAAACAAGTGCCATCATATGCCAAGTTTCTTAAAGATCTATGCACTAAAAAGAGAAATATTCATGTTCAGAAAAAGGCCTTTTTAACAGAAAATGTTAGTTCTATACTCCAACATACAATGCCTCTAAAATTCAAAGATTCAGGCTCCCCCACTATCTCATGTAGTATAGGGAACCACACAATTGAGAATGCTTTGTTGGATTTAGGAGCTAGTGTAAATCTGTTGCCTTATTCTGTATTTGTGAAACTTGGACTGAGAGAATTACACCCAACTCCAGTGGTGTTACAACAGATCGGTCCACGAAAATCCTCGTGGTATTGTGGAGGACGTGCTTATTCAGTAGACAAGTTTTATTTTCCGTTGATTTCATTGTAATTGACACTCAACCAGACAGATTCAGCACATCCCCATTATCCTAGGCCGACCTTTCTGCAACCGCCGATGCTCACATTCAATGCGTAATCGGAAATATGCATTGTCCTTTGGCAATATGACCATGGAGCTCAATATTTTCAACATTGCCAAACAACCTCACAATGTGGATGATGGAATTGTTGATGTGGATTTAATAGAAACATTAGTTGATCATAATTTTCTGTCAAACTGTAGTGATGACCCTTTACAAACATGTTTAACTCACTTTGGTTTGGATTTTGACATCGATGATCAATCGATGAGGTCAATACACTACTTGACTCAAAGACCATCCATGGACACAAATAAATGTCAAGAGTTGAACAACTAGTGCCATCGAAAAGAAACTCACCCATCATCGAATCACCACCAACTCGAGCATCGCGCCATCAAGAAATTCAATTTTGACATGCAACAAGCTGGCTTAAAAAGAAGATTACAGCTGGCCAAGATTTACAAGCAACGAATAAAAGTCTTTCACGACAAGCAAATTATGAGAAAAGTCTTCCACGTTAAAGATCTAGAAAGACAACTCACAGAAATAGAGGATGGTATTTTTGATCTGGAATTGGAGCTTGAGGTAATTCGATAAGAGGACGATTTTAATTTATTTTTCTATTTGTGTGTTTTAATTTGTTTTTCTGTTTGTGTGTTTTAGTTTGCTTTGTGTGTTTAAGTTTGTCACCCCGGTGAAGAGGCGGATAACGGTACTCCGTGACAATCAAGTCGGTTACTTCAGTTTCCCACAATAACTGATATTCTGAGACGAAGGCATTGACAGAGATTTAGATTTAGCAAAGCTTCACAACGATTCTTCGCCTCGTAACGCACTCCTTTCAATCTATAAAGCCCGATCCAACGCACGCGATTGCTTATGAACAATGACATACGACATCCATTTGGTTAATCGAGGCCAAAGTACGTTTGGCAGGTGAGTTGCCTCCTAAATTTATTGCATACATGCCTGGTTGTGGTAAAGGAAATTATGCAAGAAAACGACGAGCTAAAAGACTTTCTGTTGCTTGTCATAAGTGTGCCAGAACGATATGCAATAAAAAACCATGTTCTTTAGGAATGGTGTCTGATAACAGGGAAGATAAGATTAAATTCATTAGGGATGGCTTGAATAAAAGTCATTGGATAATATCCTTACATCTTTTGAAACGCATCCCGGTGGATACGTCTGAAGCGATTCTCGATTATGGCCATTATTCGAGAAAGAACGTGCACGATACAGTCTCGGGAATCTGACTATAAACGACCCTGTTTGCCAGTTTGTAAGAAAACTGGATGGGAAGCCTATCCTCGACCCATAGAGGGCGTTCAAGCCGTTCGGGCGTAAAACCGAGAGGAAGATGTGAGCGCGATCATATTTACTGTAGATATCCTTTTTACTTTACTGTTGTTTTACTTTACTGTTATTTTACCATTCGCATTATTGCTTGTAATAATTTTTTCTTGTTATCATTGTTTTGCTTTTCCTCTTTACTGTTTTCTTTTTGACTCTCGAGCCGTATGCCTTAGTGTTAATTGACATTGACATAATGCCTCGTACAGTGTACGGGTGTTGTTGTCACCGAAATATAATTTTTGTTGTTGTGCACTCACAAGTTGTTTTTAAGCGATATCTAATGGCATTACTCCGTGAACAATTCAAGAACATTTGTGTGCTCTGGATTTAATTATGGCAAACATAAAGAGTTCGTTGAGGCAGCCATAGATCTTGGTCGAAGAATAGCAGAGAGAAAACTGCACTTGGTGTATGGAGGAGGTGACCGAGGGTTATCCAAAATGGTCTCAGAAGCTGCTTATATCAGAGGGAGCCAAGTGTTAGGCATCATCCCAACAATCCTAAAACCTTTGGGCTGTTTGTCTAACTCATCAACTGGAGAAGAGTTAGTTGTCTCAGGTATGCAAGAACAGCATAACGAAATGCTAAATCATCTTGATGCTTTTATTTTCCTTCAGGAGATCTTGCAACTCTAGAGGCACTAACCACATTAGCATCTTGGGCCCGTGACATCCACGAAAAACCACTTAAATGTCAATAATTTTTATGATGGCTTTATCGCATTTCTTAACCATGCAATAAAAAACTATTTCATTCCTTCCTCAGTTAAAAAAATCTTTATTTGTGCACATACTGCTAATGAGCTACTTGATCTGTTACAAGCTTATCAATCAGAGACAGATCCCAGGACTGTTGTGTTGGAATGTTCAAATAATAAGGGTAACAGTAGCCGCAGTAAGAAGTACAAATTAGATTTAACTCTCCGTTTGTAAATATTTTCTTCTGTGTTGCACTACCCAGGTGATGTCTTCTAAACTCTACTTCTTTCCTTTCAAACATTGAGGACAATGTTTAATTCAGGTTGGGGGGAGGGAATAGTTGACAAATGTGGAATATTGGTTAAGTTTTTACTAATTTTTTGTTGTAGAACTAACCATTTTGAATAGAAGATGGCTGAATATGGAGTGTAGTTACTCTAGAAACGCATCTTCTTAGTAAAAAAAAAAAAATTATTATTATGTTTTTCCTAACTTTTCTTTTTGACTTCTCCTTTATAAATATATATTTTCACGTTTTTTGAGTCGAAGATGGCTGAATATGGAGTGTAGTGACTCTAGAAACGCATCTCCTTTAAAAAAAAAAAAAATTTTACATTTTTCTTTAATTTTTCTGCATGTATGTTTTCTTTTTATGTTTAGAATAGGTTGGGGGGTAGAATTTCGTTTTAAAAAAATAATAATAAAAATATAAATATAAAAAAAAATATTTGGTAATTTTGTGTGAGTTTTTTTTTATATTGGATGATATGATGGCTTTCGAATTTTAGTATTTGTATTATCTTTGGTCTTGAGTGATGTTACACCATGTTTGCTATTCTATATGTTGATGTTGGGGACAAATATGAGTTGCTTGAAGGAATGCATATGTCAAAATAAATTCCAAGTGAGTTTTTGAGCCTATTAATTTTTCTTGGAGAGTAACCCTTTTTGCCCATTATTAAATGCGAACTTAGCAGTTTATTATTTTATCATGATCTCTAGATTTTCTTTAAGTTTACCCTTTAAAAAAAATGTGTGTTCTTTGCATCAAGGCCCACTAACTAGTAGATATGGAAGATTATTTAGAGCTACAGAGGCGATGGAAGGCCATCTTTGATCCCGTTTGAGCCTTCAAGCCATCCTATTGTAAAAAATCCATAGTTAGCCATTTGAGCCTAAATAAATAAATTTAAAAAAAAAGCTTTTTCTTTGTTAACTTATCATCTCGACCACTCCGATTTGGAGTATTAGATATAATACAAGTTCCATCACTATTCATGTTTGAAAAAGGATAAATAATTATTTTGTTCAATAAAGTTGTGCCATATAAAAAAAAATTCAAAAGAAAAAAAAGGGATATACAATAGCAATAAATAAGCAAAGCGATCTGTAATTTTCAAAGTTCTTGAAATTTTCTCAAACATATATATTTTGTTTCCTATTTTCCTTTCTTTGTTAAGCCATGTCCTAGCCTACGTTACGTCACAATAAAAGTCCTTGATTTTAGAGAACTATAGTCTGAGTAAAAGCTAGTTATATGGGCTTTTAAGATGTAGTGATGCATTTATAAAAAAAGAATAAATTGGGTTGACTAGTAATTTATTTGAGGTCGTATTATTTCTAATTGTGGGCATATTTCTTTCATCTTGGTGAGAGTGTGTGGTATTTCAATATTATTTTCTCGATTCACCATTCATTGTAGTGACAATTTTTATTGGGTTTAATTTAACTTTGTGAGAGTGTCATACTAGGTGAGATTTTGGGGTTTGACATGTCATTCTTGAAAGTGGCTTGATTACTATAGTCTCTTTGGGTGATGCATGTGGATTGTTGATGTGGTTGTGATATTTCTTTAGGCGGAGATAATACTTGTACTTTTAACTTTGATTCTATCATTAATCGATTGAATAAACACGTGTGTTTAAAAAATATATATATATATATATATTTAGTTTTGAATTTTATCTTAACTTTGTTGCTAGGGACTAGCAATAAAATTTGAGTGTGTTGAGTGTTATCAAGTGTATATTTATAAATGAGAAAATCGTCTTTTTACACTTCAAGTCTATTTTTATTTATTTAAGTATTTTGTTATTTAATTACGTGTGTTTCATTATAATTAGTTATTTTATGTATTTTAGGGGTATCACGATCATTTCACAATGAGCGGGTGATCGAACAAAGCGGACGTCACATTTGAACTCGGAGACGATCGAAAACCTTAGAAGAAGGGCATAAAAGGAAAAATGTCATTGTTACATATACGGAACTATTACACGTATAGTCTTGTTCGTCTTGTACAAATAGTATTCTTGTGCAAAAACCGGTTTCTTGTGCAAATAGTATTCTTGTGCAAAAACCGATTTCTTGTGCAAATAGTGGTCAAACCGTGTGTTGTGCAAATAGTATTCTTGTTCAAATAGTGGTATTTGTTGTTGATGACGATGATGCAATCACGAGCGTCAACTGTTTTAATCCGATGGTCATGATTCACTCAATGTACTATATAAAAGGGGCTTCCCCACAATTTGAGATCTGAATTCATTTGTAAGCTTAGATTTGTAATTCCTTCTCTTTCTTGTATTTTCTATGTATTTTAATAAATTCCCATTTTACCCTTAGTTCGAATATGAGTAGCTAATTTTCTTTCAAGCTTGGGTTGAAGGTGAAGTCTCAACATGTTCCATGGGCTTTATTTGGTAAATTTATTTTCTATTCCCTAATATTTGTGGTTGTTTTGACTTTTCGTCGACAAATAATAATAGTCTTGTCTGAATCACCGGTTAAGCGGCACTAGTCTGAGGTTATTATTATTTGATAATATAACACCATACTTATTTGAGCGTGGTTCATGAGGTGTGGAATCCCTCATGATTTAATTAGTATTAATATGGAATATTTAGCCCATGGAGCATGTTGATGCGGTCCAGGATACCCAAGTGCTTTATTTCAATAGTTTCCAGTTTAAGTTATTCCTGCTATTCCAATTTAATTTCTAGCACAATTTAAATTCCTTTCACTATCAATCCAACCACCCATTTAAAAGAAAATTAATTCTACAAACAATTAAAATCAACCTCCTCGTGGGATCGACACTCGTCACCATTGATCTATTCTACAATAGATTCGTGCGCTTGCGAGTTCAATAAAATTTGCACAACAACTGGTGCCATTTTCGGATGCATACAAGGTTGTCGACAGCAAATGAGTTTTCAGAATTAAGCAAAACACAGGTGGGAGTATAGCAAAATTCAAGGCCAGGTTAGTTACAAAGGGTTTTCAACAAACTGAGGGTATTGATTATTTTGAGACCTTTAGTCCTGTTGTGAAGGCTTGCACAGTAAGAATTATTTTGAGTTTGGCTGTGATGAACAAATGGAAAATAAGGCAAGTTGATGTGAATAATGCCTTTTTAAATGGGGAGTTGACAGAGGATGTTTTCATGAACCAACCAGAGGGATTTGTTAATGAGAAAAAGCGTAACTATGTTTGCAATTTGAACAAAGCCTTGTATGGCTTAAAACAAGCTCCTACAGCTTGGTATGATAAGCTAAAGAATTGTCTGATAAATAGTTGGGTTTTCAACATTCTAGAGCTGATACTTCTCTATTTTTTAAGGAAATTCAAGGCTCAATGATACTTGTTTTTATATATGTTGATGATATATTGATTACAGGACCTGACAGTGGAGAGTTAGAGAAATTTATCTTAGAATTCAGCAAGACATTTGCTTTAAAAGATCTGGGAATACTGTTATATTTTCTTAGGATAGAAGTTTCTTATGCTGGTGATTGTATGTATTTATCTCAGAGAAAATATATTAATGATCTATTGTCTAAGGCTGATATGTTGAACTGTAAAGTGTGTGATACTCTAATAGTGACTGGACAGAAACTTCAGAAGGAAATTAAAGGTTATCTGGGTCAGTATATTGAGGATGCAACAAGTTACAGAAGCTTGGTTGGAAGCTTGCAATATTTGGTGTTGACCAGACCAGAAATAGCCTTTGCTGTGCATAAACTCAATCAGTATGTAACAGCCCCTACATTACAACATATAATGGCCTGTAAAAAAGTCCTCAGATAGTTGAAGGAAACTATGGATTATGGTCTAAAATTTTCAGCTGATGGAGAGATGAGAATTACAGGATTTACAGATGCAGACTGGGCATGTGATATTGATGACAGAAAATCTATAGGTGCATACTGTATCTATTTTGGAAACAACTTGGTGTCATGGTCATTGTTGTGCAAATTTTATTGAACTCGCAAGCGCACGAATCTATTGTAGAATAGATTTATGGTGACGAGTGTCGATCCCACGAGGAGGTTGATTTTAATTATGTGTAGAATTAATTTTCTTTAAATGGATGGTTGGATTGATAGTGAAAGGAATTTAAATTGTGCTAGAAATTAAATTGGAACTATCATAGAAATTAAATTACAATGGCAGGAATAAATTAAACTGGAAACTATTGAAATAAAGCACTTGGGTATCCGGATCTGCATCAACATGCTCCATGGGCTAAATATTCTATATTAATACCAATTAAATCATGAGATTCCACCTCATGAACCGCTCAAATAAGTATGGTGCTTAAGGGAACTTATCGTGCAAATAATAATAACCTTGTCTTAGGGTCTTGGGTTTAGCAGGCGGTATCTGAAACAAGACTATTGTGTTGTCGACGAAAAAATCAAAACAACCACAAATATTAGAGGAAGAAAATAAATTTACCAAATAAAGCCCATGGAACATGTTGAGACTTCACTTGACCCAAGCTTAAAGTAAATTAGCTACTCATATTTGAACTAGGGGTAAAATGGAATTTATTAAAATCGTAGAAAATACAAGAGAAGAATTACAAAAATCTAAGCACAAATGAATTCGGGGATCTCAAATTAGAAGCCCCTTTTTATAAATACGTTGAGTGAATCATGACCATCGGATTAAAAAGCAGTTTGGGCCTCGAGTTGCGCCACGTCATGATCAGCGATCATATTTGAAACGATGTAACACTATTTGATTCACGGTTTGACCACTATTTACCTGATCGGTTTTACTGATGTACTATTTACGCGATTCGCACGGTTTGACCTATTTTACCTGATAAGCGGTTTTTTGCGGATGTACTATTTATGCATGTCATGAGCAGATCTTATCGTATGAATAGTTAGTATATGTGAGCAGTGACATTTTCCTTTTATGCTCCTTAAGGTTTTCGATCGTTCACGAGTTCGAATGTGACGTCCGTTTCTTTGTCGATCACCCGTTCGTTGTGAAATGATCGTGATACCCACTAAAATACATAAAATAACTAATTATAATGAAACACGCGTAATTAAATAACAAAATACTTAAATAAATAAAAATAGCAATGTTAGTGAGGACTTGAAGTGTAAAATGCGATTTTCTCCTTTATAAATATACACTTTCTAACACTCAACACACTGACAGAACATTGCTAGTCACAAGCAAATAAAGCGAAGATAAAATTCAAAACCAAATTTTTTTTTTTTTTAAACACGTGTTTATTGATCGGATTAATGATAGCGATCAAAGAAAAGTACAAGTATTATCTCGATCTAAAGAAATATCATAGCCACAATCCATGCGTCGTCGATCAGGTAGTAATCGAGGCCACTTTCAAGAATAACATCAAAATCTCACGGTAGTAGTGACACTCACAAAGAAATTAAACCCAATAAAAATTGTCACTGATGAATGGTGAATTGAGAGAAAATAATATAGAAATACTACACACTCTCAAGATGAAGAAATATGACTTAGAAATAATCGACCTCGAATAAATTACTAGTCAACCCAATTTATTCTTTTTTTTTTAATTTTTTATAAATGCATCACGTCTTAATATAATAACTAGCTTTTACTTGACTATAGTTCTAAATCGAAGGACTTTTATTAGGACGTAACGTGAGGCTAGGGACATGGAACAAGAAAGGAAAATAGGAAACAAAATATATATGTTTGAGAAAAATTTCAGAACTTTTGAAAATTACAGATCGTTTCTTGTTATTTATTGTATATCCTTTTTCTCTTTTTTTTTTCTTTTGAATTTTTTTTATATGGCACAACTTTATTGAACAAAATAATTATTTATCCTTTTCTCGAACATGAATAGGTGATGGAACTTGTATTATATCGGGTAATACTCAATTGGAGTGGGTCGGGATGATAAGTTAACAAGCTTTTTTTTTAATTTATTTATTTAGGCTCAAAATGGCTAACTATGGATATTTTACAATAGGGATGGCTTGAAAGGCTCAAGCGGATCAGATGGCCTTGGTCTCTTGGCTAAATAATCTTCATATCTACTAGTTAGGTGGGCACTAGATCTGGCACATTTTTTAAAGGGTTAACTTAAAGTAAATCTGAGATCATGTATAAAATAATAAGCTATAATTTGCGTGAATAATGGGCAAAGGTTACTCTCAAGAAAATTAATAGGCTCAAAAACTCACTTGGAATTTATTTTGACATGCGTTCCTTGTGACGTATTTGTCCCCATCAATATAGAATAGCAAACGTGTGTGTAACATCATCGAGGCAAGATAATACAAATACTTAAAATTCGAAAGTCATCATATCATATATCAAAACTTACAAAATTACCAAATATATATATATATATATTTTAAGTCACCTGACTATTCTAAACGTAAAGAAAACATACATGGAAAAATTAAAGAAAAATGTCGAATTTTTTTTTTTTTTTAAAGATCGTTCTGTCACACTCATATTCAGACCATCTTCGACTTAAAACTTGAAAACATATATTTATAAAGGAGAAGTCAAAGAAAAGTTAAGAAAAACAAACAATTTTTTTTTTACTAAGATCGTTTCTAGAGGTACACTCGTATTCGGTAATCTTCTACTCAAATGGTTAGTTCTACGAAAAATTAGTAAAACTTAACCAATATTCCAATTGTCAACTATTCCCTCACATGAATGAAACATTGTCCTCGATGTTTGAAAGGAAAAGTAGAGTTTAGAAGACATCACTGGGTAGTGCAACGAAGAAAATATTTACAAGCGGAGTTAAATCTAATTTGTACTTTGACTCTTGTTACCATCATTATTTGAACATTCCAACGATCACAGGATCATCTGCGATTGATAAACATACGGTCAGTAGCTCATTAGCGTATGTGCACAAATAAAGATTTTTTTAAGCGAGGAAGGAATGAAATAGTTTTTATTGCATGGTTAAGAAATGCGATAAAGCCATCGTAAAATTATTGACATTTAACAAGCGATGGGTTTACGGTGGATGTTCGGATGGGCCCAGAATCTTAATGTGATTAGTACCTCTAGAGTTGCAAGATCTCTGGAAGAAAAATAAAAGCATCGGCATGATTTAACATTTGATTATTCTTGCACATACAGGCGACTAACTCTTCTCCAGGTTGATGAGTTAGACAAAAGCAGGTTTTAGGATTGTTGGGATGATGCTAACACTTGGCTCCCTCGATATAAGCGACACGAGACCATTTTGGATAACCCTCGGTCCTCCTCCATACAAGTGCAGTTTTCTCTATTCTTGACCAAGATCTATGGCGCCTCAACGAACTCTTTATGTTTGCCGTAGTTAAATCCGAGAGCACTGAAATGTTCTTGAATTGTTCTTTGGGAGTAGGCTGCCATTAGGATCTTTGCTCAAAAACAACGTGAGTGCACAACAAAAATTATATTTAAGAACCTTGGTGACAGGTCGCGGTATGTATGAGGCATTATGTCAATGTCGATTAACAAGGCCGTGGCTCGATAGTCGAAAAGCGATAAAAGGAAAAGCAAAACAATGATAACAAGAAAAAATTATTACAAGCAATAATGCGAATGGTAAAATAACAGTAAAGTAAAACAACAGTAAAGTAAAAAAGATATCTACAGGTAGTTGCGACTATGGCTCACATCTTCCTCTGGTTTCGTCGAAGCGGCAGGCCCTCATGGGTCGAGGATAGGCTTCCCGTCAGTTTTTTACAAAGCGGCAAGCGAGTCGTTATAGTCGATTCGAGGCGTATCGTGCGTTCTTTCTCGAATAATGGCCATGGAGAGAATCGCTCTTTGCATATCAAACGTGCTTTGGCCTCGATTAACCGGCGGATGTCGGCGGTATGCCATTCTTCGTAAGCGTGCGTTCGGATCGGGCTTTATAGATTGAAAAGAGTGCGTTACGAGGCGAAGGGAATCGTTTGTGAAGCTTTCTAAATCTAATCTCTCTGTCCATCGTCTGGAATATCGGTTATTGTGGGAAAGCTGATAAACTTGATTGTCACGAATCTGGTATCCGCCTCTTCAGGGTGACAAACTTAAACACAAAGCAAACTAAAACACCAAGCGAGAAACAAATTAAAACACAAAACAAATTAAAATCGTCCTCTTATTGAATTTACCTCGGCTCCATTGGGTGTTGTGAATCTTATCAATATCTACGAGTTGTCTTCTAAATCCTCAGCGTGGGCGACTAACTCGGTGGTTGCGAACCCGAATCGAGATGTTTTACAAAATTGTATCTAAGATGAGTTCGGATAGGTTGAAATGTTCAAGCATGTACAAGAGGTATTGTCTCATGATTAAAATGATAGAGAAAACTATAATGGATAAACAAACACTTAAACAAAATAATTTCAATCAATGAAAAGAATAATCAAAGAAAGAAAGAATCAAATCAAATTACGAAAGAAAAGAAAAACCTCAATTTAAACTTGGTGGGTCACTCAGTTTATTTCTCTCTCATGGTTGGTATTACAGATATGGCTTTAATCTTTGACCATTTACTTTAAAAATGTAGTTCTTTGGATCGTAATTTGATTGCCCGTGTGGAAAAAGCAGTGTGAACAACAAATGGACGGACCATCGAGCGTAACTTACACGGAAATAGGTGCAGCGAATTGAATAAAAGCACTTTCGACACAGGTAAAGATTTTCTCGTAATTTGCTTGTCGTGAAAGACTTTCATTCGTTGCTTGTAAATCTTGGCATTTTCATACGTCGTTGCGAATTTCTTGAGTTACGCCGGTTGTAATCTTCTTTCGAGCGACTTCGCGTATGTCAAAATTGAATTTCTTGATGGCCCGATGCACGATGCTCGAGTTCGCGGGTAGGTGGCATGCTTTTCCATACACTAGCACGTAGGGTGACATCCCGATTGGGTTTGAAAACATTCTATATGCCCGTAATGCATCATGACGACCAATCTTTTCATCAGCCTCACCGTTTTTCTAAAATGTGCTTTATTTCTCTATTGGAGATCTCGGTTTGTGGATGATATGGGGTTGCCACTTTATGAGTGATGGAGTACTTTGTCAAAGTGCTTTGAAGGATTTATTGCAAAGTGGGCACACCATCGATAATTGCTCGAGGAAATCAGCGGAAACAATGTTGCTTTTAAAAATCTTATCACTACTTTGTGATCGTTGGTCTACTGCAGATTGCCTCTCACCCATTTGAAAACATGGTCAACACCGATATGTATTGATGGCGAAAGATGGAGAAAGGGTCCCGTGAAATCGATACCCCATACATCAAAATTTCAACCACTAAAATTGGATTTAGTGGCATCGTATTCTTAGTGTTATGCTCCCGTTCGTTGACACCTATCATGAAGAACAAAATGTGTAAGCATCTCGAAATATAGTTGGCCAATAGAAACCACATTGTAAAATTTTTGTAGTTTTTCTTAATGAAGTGGCCTCCATGAAGCTTGTTCATGGCGAATGAAAGAATGTTTTGAAATTCATTCTCTGGGACACATCGTCGAACAATTTGATCTGCACAATACTTGAATAGATAAGGATCGTCCCAAAGAAATTCTTTATTTCTGCGAAAATTTGGCCTTGTCCTGCTTAGTCGATGCTCACGGAAGTTGACACATAACAAGATAATTAACAATATCGACATACCGTGGTACTACTTCACTCATTAATTGTTCATCTGGAAATGACTCGTTCAAGGGTAATGGTTACATGGTTGTGTCAAAATAGAGGCAGAAAGATGGTCAGCCAGACATTTTCATTCACTTTCTTATCCTTGATTTCTAAGTCAAATTCTGCCAAAAGTAACACCCAATAATTAGTCTAGCTTTTGCATCTTTCTTTGTGAGAAGATATTTAAAGCGGCGTGATCTGTGAATATAATTATTTTACAACCAATGAGATAAGATCGAAATTTCTCTGCAAACACTACGGTAGCATTTCTTTTCGTTGGTTGAATAATTCAATTGTGCATCATTCAATGTCATACTAGCATAGTAAATCACATGGGGAACTCGATCGACTCTTTGTCTAATCTGCTCTCTTGCGTAATCGGATGCATCACACATAAGCTCAAAAGGTAAATTCCAATTTGGGGGTTTGAATGATGGGTGATGATGTCAACAACTCTTTAATTTTTCAAATGCCACAAGACATGAATCATCAAAGACAAAGATACATCCTTAGCAAGTAGATTGCATAAGTGCAGAAACTTTGCTAAAATCTTTAATGAAACGTCTATAAAACCGGCATGCCCAAGGAAAGATCTTCTTACAGTTTTAGGTGGAGGAAGATTAGAAATGAGATCCACCTTGGCTTTATCAACCTCAATACCTTTGCTTGAAATGATGTGACCGAGAACAATACCTTGTGTTACCATAATATGGCATTTTTCCCAATGCAAGACTAAATTCTTCTCTATACATCTCTGCGGAACTAGTGTTAGATGATGTAAACATTGATCAAATGAATCACCAGAAAAGTCATCCATAAAGACCTCGAGGAATCGTTCAACCATATCGGAAAAATACTCAACATCGTCGTTGAAATGTAGCGGGTGCATTACATAATCCAAATGGCATTCTCACTATGCAAAAGTACGAAAGGGCAAGTGAAGGTAGTCTTCTCTTGATCTTTTTGTGCTATCGAATCTGATTATATCACGGTAGCCATCTGAAAGCAATAAAATTCATGACCGCTAATCTATCAAGCATTTGATCGATAAATGGTAAAGGAAAATGGTCTTTCGTGTAGCAATTCAACTTCTATAATCAATGCATACCGCCATCTTGTAGTTACTACAGTGGGCACTTAATTCATTATTAGCATTGGTAACTCATGACTCGACTTTTTAGAACAACTTGCAGGACTAACCCATGACTATCGAAATGGGGTAAATAATACACCTGCATCCCAATAAACTTAAGGACTTGGTCGAGAACAACTTCTTCGTGTTAGGATTTAACAAGCGTTGCATTTCCCAAGTAGGTCTAGCATTTTCATCAAAGTGAATGTAATGCATGCGATCTCTTGGGTTTATACCTTTATATACTATGGTCCGTAATGCTCCTTTATGCTCTTTTAAAACATCCAACAACTTACCTTTTTTGTTAGTGAGGAAGAGATGATTCTTGTGAAGTGCTTTCTTCTCCCGAATCGTATTCAAAGTGTTGGGTAATGGCTTGAGCTCGAGTTTTGGTGGTGATTACGATGATGGGTTGAGTTTTTCTCGATGGCACTAGTTGTTCAGCTCTTGACTTCCATTTATTTGTGTCCATGGATGGTCTTTGAGTCAGCGGGGCATTGACCTCTTCGATTGATCTGTCAATATCAATATCCAATCAATAGTGAGTTAAACATTTTTGCAAAGGGTCATCACTAAGGTTTGAAGAAAATTATTATCAACTAATGCTTTATTAAATCCATCAACAATTCCATCGTCCATTGTGAGGTTGTTTGGCAATGTTGAAAATATTGAGCTCCGTGGTCATATTGCCAAAGGACAACTGCATATTTCGATTCTGCATTGAATGTGAGCATCGGCGGTTGCCAAGAAAAGGTCGACTAGGATAATGGGGATGTCTTCTTTGAATCCTGTCTTGGTTGAGTGTCAATTACAATGAAATCAACAGGAAAATAAAACTTGTCTACACAGAATAACCGTCTTCCACAATACCACGGTATTTTGTGGACGATCTGCAGTAACACCATGGGTTGGGTGTAATTCTCCCGATCGAGTTTCACAAATCTGAGAATAAGGCAACAGATTTACACTAGCTCTAAATCCAAGCATTCTCGATTGTGTGGTTCCCTATACTACATGAGATAGTGGGGGAGCCTTGATCTTTGAATTTTAGAGGCATTTTATGTTGGAGTATAGAACTAACATTTTCTGTTAAAAAGGCCTTTTTCTGAACATGAATATTTCTCTTTTTAGTGCAAAGGTCTTTAAGAAACTTGGCATATGATGGCACTTGTTTTATAAACTGACAAAGGGATGTTAACAACATTTGAAGATTTCAAAATCTCACTGTGGATTTTCCTTTGTTCCCTTTAGCTAACCTCTGAGGAAATGGAGCTTTAGGAACATATTCTCGAGTTGGTTTCCTCTTTCTCCTTTGGTGATGAATCCTCGGCATTCACGGTACAATCTGAGTTGATTTTGGCATCTCACTTTGTTATCGACTTCTTTCCTTTTAGGTCATCTTTGCTGACCTCTCAGCTGATGTTGTGGTGGTAGTGCTTCCCGTTCCTGCTTTAGGGTTAGCCTTTGGTTGACTTGGGAATTTACCTTCTCAGGTCATTGCCAAGGTTTGAGCTGAAGAAGCAAGTTGTCCCATTTCTCGAGGCTTGGCTTGAGCTTGTGAGTTGAAGCCGCCCTCAGCTCATTTCGCAATTCATCAATGATGCGGTTACATTTGCTCGATTCTAGAATGAGTAGAATTCTTGAAGTGGAATGTATCCTCCGTAGTGCAGGTTGAGAGTGGTTTGGGTTTTGATTGTATGGTCTAAATAGTGGGTGAAGCTTGAAATTTGAGGATTTGGTGCATTTGGTTGAATTGGTGGAGGTGGGCTGGTCCATTTTGTTGGAATCTTGAGACCATGAAAAATTGGGGTGGTCTCTCCGTAGGGATTATATGTGTTGGAGTAAGGATTGTAGGTTGATGGTTTCTCATGATTCTATGGCATTGGCTTGATCTGAATATGAGTCGTGGTCATGTGGCTCTGTTGATTTGGCGGTCGTCAATGATCTTGTTGTCGAGAAAGACCGATTATTGCTTTGACTTCCTTGATTTACGAGCTTGACTCACCGATGTTAACCTCGTTCAACTCCTTAATTCTCTGGTATTCTGGTGATCGACTACGTTGTTGGGAATTATCGATTGGCTGGAAGAATTCCGAATCTACAGCACTTTTTGACATAAGCTCTCCTCATTTGGTCGCCATTAGCCATTCTTGCACATGTGGCAATAATCCTCAAAAGTATTGGCATTGGTGCCATTTCTCGTACCGTGATGTGGACACTTGAGTAGCCCATTGAATCGCTCCCATGCTTCGAAAAATTGCTCGTCGTCTCTTTGGGTAAATTCTGAAATTTCCCTGCGAATAGCATTGGTTTTATGAACTGGGGAATATTTATTTAAAAATTTTATTACCATTTGTTCTCATGATGTAATGCTATTAGCAAGCAATGTATTGAACCATGAACGAGCTCTGTCCTTTAAAGAAAATGGGAATAATCTAAGTTTAACATCGTTGTCCAAAAATTCTCGTATTTGAAAGTTTGACAAATAGCATGAAAATCGTTCGGTGATTATATGGGTCCTCATTTTCTGGCCATAAAATGTAGGAGACAATTTAGCACACTGGGTTTTAATTCAAAACTCTAGCATTACATTTGGGTATCGATGCATGATGTGCTCAAATTTGCTAAGGGACTAAAATAGTCCTTAAATGGCCTCTCTTGTGGTTACGGTTGTTGGTTTTGTAAATCCATGTCAAATTGCTTTTAAATGCGGTGTGTTTATGTGTGCGAAGTGTTTTTAACTCGAGTGCAAAGGCTCGAGATTAGGTGATAATGACCTTGACCACGCATCTGAAAGAACAAAATAAATGAAAATAAAACAAATAAAAATAAGCAGGAGGGAGAAATTACGATACTAACCTTGGCGTTATTCTGATCTTACTATGAAAATAAACTCAATTCTTTATAAGAAAAAGAGATTACGTGAAACAAATATTACTAAAATTAAAAAAATTACAAGAAAACAACTAAAATAAATTAAAATATATATATTAAAGAAAAAAAAAAAAAATAACTACAATTAAAATACTTACCTCCCGACAGCGAAAACTTGTTGTGCAAATTTTATTGAACTCATAATTACGATAGAATAGATTTATGGGTGATGTCGATCCCACGAGGAGGTTGATTTTAATTATGTGTAGAATTAATTTTCTTTAAATGGATGGTTGGATTGATAGTGAAAGGAATTTAAATTGTGCTAGAAATTAAATTGGAACTATCATAGAAATTAAATTACAATGGCAGGAATAAATTAAACTGGAAACTATTGAAATAAAGCACTTGGTGTCAGGATCTGCGTCAGCTCCAGCTAAATATTCTATATTAATACCAATTAAATCATGAGGGGATTACATGAACCACCTTCGAAATAAGTATGGTCTTTGAGCATAAATCGTGAATAATAATAACCTTGTACTTGGGGTCTTGGGTTTAACAGGCGGTGTCTGAGACAAGACTATTGTGTATTGTCGACGAAAAGTCAAAACAACCACAAATATTAGAGGAAAAGAAAATAAATTTACCAAATAAAGCCCATGGAACATGTTGAGACTTCACCTTGACCCAAGCTTAAAAGTAAATTAGCTACTCATATTTGAACTAGGGTAAAATGGAAATTTATTAAAATCGTAGAAAATACAAGAAGAAGAATTACAAAATCTAACAGAAATGAATTCGGGGATATCAAATTAGGAAGCCCCTTTTATAAATACGTTAGGTGAATCATGGATTAAAAAGCAGTTTGGGCCGAGTTGCGCGTCGTGATCAGCGATCAGCAGTAGCTATTTGAGCGATACATTTATTTGATTCGCGCGGTTTGACCACTATTATTTACCTGATAAACCGGTTTTACCTGATATACTATTTTGCGATTCGCACGGTTTGACCACTATTTTGCCTGATGGCGGTTTTTGCGATATCTATTTATACGATGTCATGAGCGATTATTATACGTATGAATAGTTAGTATATGTGAAACGATGACATTTTCCTTTTTATGCTCCTTAAGGTTTTCGATCGTTACGAGTTGAATGTGACGTCCGTTTCTTTGTCGATCACGCGTTCGTTGTGAAATGATCGTGATACTAAAATACGTAAAATAACTAATTATAATGAAACACACGTAATTAAATAAAATCTTAAATAAATAAAAATAGCAATATTAGTGAGGCTTGAAGTGTAAAATGATTTTCTCCTTTATAAATATCTGTTTCTACTCAGCATCATCAGAAGCGATCGATTGGTTACTGAGATCTAGTGCAGAAAGTGAATACAGGGCTTTGGCTTCTGCAAGTGCAGAAATATTATGGATTCAATCACTGTTTAATGAGCTTAATATAAAATGCAATTTAGTACCTGTCATGTGGTGTGACAACATGACTGCAACAAAGTTAGCTAAAAATCTAGTATATCATTCACGAACCAAGCACATTGAACTGGATATGCATTTTGTCAAAGATAAGGTACTTGCAGGGGAGCTGGAAATTAAGTTCATTCCAAGTAAAGAACAAATTGCTAATGTCTTAACAAAGCCTCTCACATTCATTCATTTTAATTACTTCAGAACCAAACTCAATGTGCAGCAATGCCCCTTGAGTTTGAGGGGGGCTGTTAAGGAAGCTCACAATGTGTATAAACAGTCTGCTCTTACAGAGCACAGTGTGAGAAGTTAGTTAAGCCAAAGTTAGTTAAGTGTGTTAAACGTGTATTGTCAGCTCAGCAAAATTAGTTAAGCGTACTGTGATTTTGTTTTGCAACTTTCTTTTCTGTTAGGTAGTAGTGTGATGTATAAAAGGTATGTTTGTATTCATTTGTAAGTAACGAAAGAGTAAGAAATAAAATCTAGATTTATTTCTGAAAATTTTCTTAACAAACAGAGTAAATTTTCTTAGCAACCAAACAAATAAATCAGTAAATTTTTATGTTTTATAATAGGTACAACTAGAAGAATCTAATTAATATGATGTCCCTCCTTCTCCTTGAGAAGAAAGACAGGAGCAAGAGGGTCAAAGGTAAATTTTAGAGAATAATTAATGTTGAAATTATCTGAATTGAGGGACATCAGAAGTGAGGATCTCGTGTAGAATCTGCCAATCAGCCTACATGCAGGAAAGGACAAGAGGACATTATGGACCGGCCCTGGTTTTATAGGACTCGTAGCCAAGTAGTCGACAACAAAACGAACTCACTCCTATGAAATGAACGGTGGAGAAGCATCTTGTCAATGTTAGCATTAATTGAGATTTTTATTTTGCCTGGACGTTTTCGAAAAAAATCTGGCCGTCCAAATTGACCATAAACCTGGAACGAAGTAACTTTCCAGAGCTAAGAGCGTGATAATCTGATTAAGAGCCTTTTCACACGAAATGAACAACTCCGTTAATTGTTGAAATGCCAGATCATTGCATCATGCGTGTAGGTAAGTATAGATGTGTTGTCGATCAATTGTCCACACAAAATATACCAATCACTCGCACTAGCTTTCTAAAGGTCACAAACAGCGGAACACGTGGAAATTATGGCCTATAGTATAAAGCCCAGCAATAAGTAGCCCTGTTGTGAAAATCAAATAAAAGGCTCATAAACAACTCAAGATATCAAAAGATTCAAGTGGGATATCAGCCCATTTTCGATGTCCAATCAATGATTGAAGGCTCGGCCAATATAAGCATTGACGAAAGCTAAGATAAAACATACACAGGAAACCGTATGATTCAAATTAAGCCGCTGCTAGTGTTCAAAAGACGAAGCTGCGGCATGAAGAATTGTAAATCAGGCGCATTTTGCACGACGTGTCGTCTGCTTATTTATGAAATTAAGCTCAATTATGAGAAAATAATAAACAGTCGGTACACAACTCTTATCAATCGAAGATCAAACACAGATGTAACATTGGACTAAGAATTGATGGTAGCGTTCGCAGAGGAACACCCCTTTAAAAATTGGCGTATGCCGCTTAAAAGCGGCGAGCACACGGTATTCTTTAGTAAAAGGCGAAAGAATAGTTCGCTCTGTACTCACCGCGCGGCTCTGTAGCCTTCACTCACCTTAAGCAATTGTTTATAAAGACACGGGCTCGGCCGCTTCTTAATGTTTTTTGTCCATGTGGTACTGCTACTTGCTCTCTATCGTAATTTATAACACTAATAATTTAACAAAGAGTTGTTTATAATGGAAAGTATGTCAATTCATGCATGAACCTGGCAATTCCTTAAATCACAAAAATGTGGAAGAATAGACGAGGATAACTTAATTAAGAGAAGAACTTGTAGCTTAATTAAGGAGCAATCATACAACTAAAATGGACAGTTCCAAATTTATAACAACAACTTTAACAATTATTTTTAGCAAAGAAGTCGCAAGGGCAGAGCATTATTATTTCATAGAAAATAGTAGCCTGAGCAAGAGCATGCAAGAAGTGCATAGAAAGTATTTACAGACGAAGACACCGTACAGGCATAAAATTTGCTATGTTTCCATTAACATATATATACAAGTAGAACGAGATCAAATTCATCAGGTGATGAATATAGCATACATTTTTCCAACATCTTTGACAACCGAAATTGAACTTCGTGTCACTGAGTTGGTCCCTAGAACACCGACGGAGAACTGTGACTAAAGATGCCTCAAGCACATCGAAAACAATACACTAATCGTCACTGTCATCATCATCTTCGTAATCTTCAGCTCTCTCTTCCCTAATTGTCTCCAGTGTAGGAGTGCTGGAAGACTTCCTGGGGAAAGCAATAAGCGATGGTGCAACCTCAATCCAGGGCTTCATTCCGTGCCTAAGATCCTTAGCCATCGTTGCAATTGTGATTATGAAAAGCAATACGGCGGCAAAGTTAATATTGGTATAATTAGAAGAATGTAGTCTAATTAACACGATGTCCCTCTTTCTCCTTGGTCTCACCTGAGAAAGAGAGTAGCAGCAGCTGAAAGGTAAGTTAAAGAGAAGAATTTGGAAATTGTTTGATTCGAAGGATATCAGAAGGGAGACGGCTTATATAGAATCCGTCGATGCCCCTATGGCCAGAAAAAGCCAAGAGAAAATTATGGACCAACTCTAGTATTATTAGAGGTGTATCAAAATAGACGATTACAAACAAACCAACTTTTAAGAAATGAACGGTGGGGAAGCGCCCTGTTTATGTTATCATTAATTTACAACTTCATATTGTTTGGAGGTTCACAGAAAAAATCTGGCCAGCCAAATTGACCAACACCTGAAACAGGGCCCTGTGCTAGTAATTTTGGGAGGGGTAAGTCACTGATGATCTGAACAACTTGCTTAACTGAAATGTTTCGATCACTGCTGTCATTTCATCTCCAGATAGGTTGGAATAGTGGTGGTGTCGCTCTAATGTCCACACAAAATATACTAACCAAACTTGATTTCTCTGTCACAATCCACGTATCAAATCAAACTGCTGCAATTGCAAAGCCTGGCCTTCCACATTAACCGCTCAAATATCAAACCGGTCAAATGGGAAATCAAATTGTCCGTCCCAACATAGGACTATAGGAGGCAGACACCTGCAATCATACTGATGAAGCCACGCCATCAAAATTGAAAATAAAACAAGATAATGTTAATTAGTGTACGAGGAAAGGAACAATGTCAATTAATTCATTTCTTGGCATCTAGTTTGCTTGGACGTGCTCAAATCCTTAGATGTCGCAGCTGATTTTTTTGGGATTAGGTTTTCGATTTAGGATACCGACTTTTGTCAATTGGTTATCATATTTACTTATTTTATTTTTTTTTATAAGTAGTGCAATCCAATTAGATCCTAGATTGTTCAGTTTCATCTGGATTAATAGTGCGTTTGTTATATTAAAATTAAAATGAACTGAATGAGCAGAAATGAGAATAACTAGTATGGAAATAAAAAATCAAAATCAAAATAACTTATTTTGTTATACCATCGAAATTAGAATCGAAACGAACCAAATTGTAACAAATTATTAAAAAATACTTAATAAATTATTATTATAATTATTATTTTATATTTTAATTATTATAATTTTTTATTCAAAAATTATTATTATTAATTATTGTTAATAATATATTAGTATATTAATTAATTGCAAAAATTTTTATCATTAATAATAATAACAAGAAGAAGAACAACAACAACTAACATTGATTTGTTAATTAATTATTATTTTTATTTTTATCATTAATCATAATGACCAAAAATTAAAAATATATTAATAATTAAAACAATTATATTAACTAATTATAATAATATATCAATTAATTATAATATACTAATCAATTAATTAATTCATAATATATTAATTAATTAATTTTTTAACAATGGGAAAAAATTGACATTTTATTTTTTATTCATAATATAATAATTGATTAATTAATTTTTTAACTAGGGACAACATTGGCATTTTTTATTTTTTCCAAAGGAATTGTCAATCTTAAGATGAGTGATTGATTCTCACCATCCCTTGAAATCAATCTCCCATTCCTCATTCCCAAATTTAAATGGACCTCATGATTCTAATTCATGCCTCTCTTTTGCAGAATAAACATCGTTAATAATTTCAATTCCGATTCTCTAATTCGAGAAGTAAACACACCATAAATACTTGGGATGGCACAAATCATATCCAATCAGATTTTCGACCAATGCCAATCCGATCTATCCAAATCTAGTCCAATGCCCAGCCCTAGCATTAGTAGCTAAATAATCCCTCCAATATAAAAAGATATTGGATGACTTATCAACTGATACAACTGTTTACTTAAACACAACCTATAACCACACACTCTCGAAAATTGGCCATTGTTATAAATTCTACTTTGCCTTGAAATAAAACCATAGGGCTAAGTATCAATCAGCATAAAGATTCAAAAAACTAAAACCGCATCGATGCCTTATCCATCTTGGCACCTTGCAGAAAGAGAAACAAAATTAGCAGTACTTGGAACAATAGTCACATATGCCGTGCCACCTCTCTACCAAGGTGCACATATTGTGAAATGACATGAATAGGTCAAAGCTCAGTAATCACAGGTCGTCCAATATAGTTAAACAAAAAACAATGCAGTTTAGTACAGCGAAAATATTGCAACTAGTGAACTTATTTCAAGTTTACAGCTATGACATTTCTCTATGTGATAACTAATATGCATCTAAACCATCCGGCTTTATTAAATAGAGATTAACAAAAATTCATATAAGTACCAATGCTATGCAAAATCGTTCTTTAGTTTAAAGAATGTGCTGTTAACAACACCAGACATTACACAGACAAAAACCGCATATAAAAGGGAGTAATCAAACTGCTAACATTAGGAGATGAGATGAAATGGATATAGGCAAACAAGACTCCACATAAGGTCTGTAGTGCTAACAAGAAGACATAAGAAGAATAACTCAAATGGTTCAAACGGGTGCAACAACATAATCACACTGAGCAAATTACTTGAATGGTCAGTGAAACAAAAAAGATTCAGAGGGCACTGATTTAAAGGGGAAAAAAATAGAGTAGCAATCTAAACAGAATTATTAAATTCACACACAGCATATTGTAGATTCGTTTCTATAACAATTTCAACAGAAACCTTTGCACAATATCTTGTCTAACAGATTGACGAACCTAAGATGAAAATGGCACCTATATTTTTCTTTGTCAATTTCAGACAGTAATTTTAAAAAACACTGAAAAAAACAATGCAATAAACCTAACATAATCAGCACCACACAACATCAATCAGCAAACGAACAAAACAATAAAAATAAAAAACTAAAAATTAACTATCATCCTCCAAAAATTGAAATTCCAACAGAACCATTTCTAATTACCTCAACCAAAAATAACATCCTCAAATTTATCCAAAATCCAACAATAACCAAATAAAACAACAATGATAAATCGCTTTAAACTTCTCGTTGAAGAAGCAAAATAAACAGGCAACCTTTATCTCAATCGAGGGGAATCTCCACGTCACCATCAGTAATCTCTTGTTGCAAATCCTTGGGGTCCTTTCCGTCTACCGTACACCCAACGGACACGCACGTGCCCAGAATCTCCTTCACGGTCCCACTCAGTTCCTTAGCCATGGACCTCGGCCTCATGATTTTAGCAATCTCGATGACGTCGTCAAGCGTTATGTTCCCGTTATGCTTAATGTTTTTTGTCTTCTTCCTGTCTCTTTCGGGCTCCTTGAGGGCTTTGATAACTAGCGCCGCCGCCGACGGGACCACCGCGACTTTGGCCTGACGGTTCTGTACGGTCAACTTGACGGTGACGCGGAGGCCCTTCCAGTCTTTTGCGGTTTCTTTGGCGATGTCTTCTCCGATTTTCTTCGGGGAGAGACCGAGTGGTCCGATTTTTGGAGCCAGTGAACTGGCGGCTCCGACTTCGCCACCCGTGACCCGAACGTACACATCCACCACCTGGGACGGGTCGAATTTGGGCGGCATTTTTGTCTTCTTTAGGTGCGAACGAAGATGACAGATTAGGGTTAGGGTTTGGAGACAGAGAGTGGAGAGAACTGGTGCTTAGTGAAATTGGGGATTATATAGCTAGGGTTTTGTAGTGAAATTATTGAAATGACATTTTTGTCTACCGAGTGATGGATTGCAATTTGCAAGGTGGATGAGAAATAACGAGCGGATAGTTTTTACGTTTTATTTTGATCCTTTTTACTTTTATCTTACTCAACGACATGAGCCTTATGGATACTCTTAACTAAATTATGAATTATCCTTATAATAGTGATTTTTGTAAAGGATAAAATTAGTTTTTCTTTTTCGTCTTTTAATTAGCTTTAGTTCATTTTAAAAAACTTCAATCTAATCAAACTCTTTGAATTTGAAATTTTTGGAGTAGAATTAAACTGAATTTCGAGATGGATCGATTCGGTTTGGGTTTGTTTGGTGGGTTTGGCTTGAATCACTTTGGTCACCCTTAATTTTGAGCATTATGTGACTTGACGACAATGGGTATCGCAGTCATTTACCTTAAGGTGGAGGCCTTGTTCGATATAAATGGACAACTATTGCATTACTTGAGAAAGTGTAAAAATACCTAGTTTTTTGGAAATTAATTTTTTTTGGACGAAATGCACGATGTTGCCCAGACAAAAAAACGGCTCGTCTTCAAATGTTAAATTATCTAACCGACATGTCATACCATTTGTACCACATTGTTCATAATGACTGACTTATCATCCGATTCCTTGATATGCTACCCTTCTTACACATAAATTCGAATTCCCTCGAGGAATAGAGACAACATTTCAATAATATTTCAAATTTAATCACAATTGAAACTGTGGGTGTATATTTGAATTTTCTCACCTCATGTGAGCTTAAGGCCGAAGGCCATCAAAGTTTCATTTTTAGGCCCAAATTCCCCTGTCTCTGATATTTACAATCGTCCTAATGTGGGAGTTTTTGAAGAATATGGAATTACTCAAGAAATTCGATTCATTCAATGATGCCTTGTGCGCTCACAATTATGGTACAATGACTCTAAACATTTGCCAACACAATGCATCATCTTTCTTCAAATCAATACAATCCGGTAATAACTTCAGACACACAAACTCCTCATAACAAGGAGTCAAATGACCAAGATTAACAATTTCGCACACTGCCCATTCAGATTTAACCGTCGAAGCTCATGGAATGGAAGAGCTGGTTCTTTTGTCGTTCAAACATTTGGAGAAGCAGAAGATCCTCTTCAGAAGAGAGACAAAACACTGAGGAACCAGCAGCCCTGTCTTGCTGCAGAATTTCTTGCACGATCTAGCAATCGACTTTGTTACGTAAATTGGGAAATGCGATAGCCCAAAAATTCCCAGCGGGATACAAGCACAAGTGTAGAGGAAGATTTTTGCCCAATGTTCCTTATTTTTAACCATGAGCAGAATCGTTGCCGCAAATGCTACCATCATAAGGCACGCAGAAAGAAACAGAAATGCAAACCCCAGTGTCAACTTATTCGGAAGAGACTGCTTGAAATCTTGTAATCTATATGGGGATAAGAGGATTGAGAGAAACGTAAACCCTGTAGCCAAAGAGAATGTGAGAGATAGAACGTTGGAGACAGCGAAAGTCACAAAGAACGGATGATGAAGAAGGATTGGATAGCCAGTTCCCACATTAGCAACTCCTGGTACAGTGTATGCAGCGAAAAAGGCCACGGTACCGATGAAAATTGCCACCTTTAAGCATCGTTCTGCAGTGTGGTTTATCCATTCTTTTGATTGAGTACGAAGCTCATTATTTGCAGTAGCAAATAACTCTTCCGGGGTGAACCCCATGTTGTTCCGGTGATTCCTGAAATGGGGTAAGCTCGCTTCCTCTACACGCTGCAATACACACCAGAACCAACAAAGTTTGTTAATAGCAAAATTAGGATCCCCTCCTGATAATCTAAACTTACCAAAACCTTAAGTAAATAGGATTAGTGAAATCGTACCTCGTACCAAAGCAATTCTTCCTGCAAGACTAGAGCCGGGCCTTCCATCTTTTCAGGTGCATAATCCTTTCTTTTGATTCCGGCCATGTGGAGTAAAGTGTTGCCACCGTTGTCAATTTTCCGGACAAGCCTTCGCATTGGCACTTCCATTTGGACTACAAGCTCAAAAATCTCTGACTGCCGATACTTGATAGCTACATGCAATATGTTTCTTCATTCATCATCAATATGCTCAACTGCTTGGGGATATACATTGAATATTTCTTTCACAATCTCTATACATCCAGATTTTGTTGCTAGAAACAGGGGGGTTTCAGCATTATCGATAGCGGAGCTTTCTCCAATCCCTTTCTGATCAACGGATGAGGCATTAGGATTTGCCCCATATCTATGAATTTTAGGCTTACTCTGGTCCTGGATTGAATCAGTAATCTCCCATGAAGTATCCCTTCTAATTAGAAACCTGGCAAGCTCCATAGCGGATTCATATTGTCGCTCTTTCTCTTCAAATTCTGCTCTTCGGCTCAAACTACATTTATATTTAACTTTTCCACCAAAAAAAAAAAGGAACAAGAGTTAAACAATTGTATAAATAAGCACTTTCCATTAGAATTTTCTTCTTCCTGTAAAGAGTCTCCGGAAAGTGATTTAAAAAGCAAACAATGTTATTCAAATCTAAGCTCTCAAACAAGGAATTATTTTGTTAGCATCTTTTAACAATATCTTATTTTAATTTCAAAACCAATAGGAAAATAAAAGGCAAATCAGAAGCAATAAATAATCCAATGTTTCCCGGAAAAGCGGAGGCAAAAACGAAAATTATATTCAGATTTTATTAAGAAAACCTCACCACAATAGATTAGTTTATTGAAAGGCCCTTTGGCCCGTTTGCGATCAAATGCTTCAGGCTTGCATGCCAGAAGCTGAAGAACAGTCATCCCATCCACATCTTGCTCTTCAATCAAGTACACGTAATCGTTCGCAATTTGCAGGGCCAAATCTGTTTCAAAAAGAATAATACAGTTGTTTAGAAATACATACGGACACTCAAAATTTAATTTGATCATCAAACCAGGGTACTAGGCAATAATTTTGAAAACTTACCGAAGTGCTGAGAGTTGAATTTTGAAGATCGAGAGAGAAATTAATAAATGTGATTCCTCTCTATTTTATTGATCAAAAATTACTTTTAAGATATTCTCAGTTTAGCTTTATATAGTGGAATCTAGTTTACTTGCTCACTACTACATTACAGCTCAGCAAAACTAACGGAAAACAATAACAAACTCTCATGCTAACTAACTAACCTTTGATACACTTAATTAAAACTAAATCATTAACTAATTGCTTCATAATCAAGTTGCATTGGAATTTCCTCATAACAATTCTGCCACCTGTACACTCCACTCTTCTCACGTGTACCCTTCACTTTCATTCCCAGATTTGCTGTTGCATTTACAGCTGGCTTGACTTCAGCTGGCACTCCCACATGTGATGAATTCGGTTCAGCTTCATCAGCTATTTCAACACCCCTTCTCAAACTTAAGTCTTTTGGAAAGACTTTAAGTTTGCTTCTGAAGAAGCTGAACTTAGGATAAGTAAGAGGTTTAGTTAGTATGTCAGCAACTTGATCATTAGTAGAAACAAATGCAATTTCAACTTCTTTCTTCTCCACTTTGTCTCTCACAAAATGAATATCTATTTCAATATGTTTGGTCTTAGAATGCATGACTGGATTTGTAGCTATAAAGAATGCACTTCAGGCCGTCCACTTAGCAAAGAAGTGGAATACTTTGAAGGTCAATACTTAATTTTTGAGAATCGAGTGCATCCAAGTTAGTTCAGAAGCTAAAGCCATAGCTCAGATTCTCGACTCTGCAGATGACTTAGAAACAATGCTCTTCTTCTATGAGCTCCAACTGATTAAGTTTTCACCTATATATACACAAGCATCTAATCGTTGATCTTCTATCGTCAATGTCACTACCCCAATCTGCATCTGTGTAAACTATAAGATCCAAAAACTCTGATTTTCTGAAAGTTAAGCCATAGTCTATGGTTTCTTTGAGATACCTCAGCACACGTTTGCAGGCAAGCCAGTGAGGTTGCAAAGGTTTAGCCATGAATTGACTTAACTTATTCACTGCATAGGCAATTTCTGGTCTTGTTAATACTGCATACTGTAAACATCCAATTGCTTTTCTGTATTGAGTTGCATCAGCAATACTTTTACTCATGTCTTTGCTAAGTTTTTCAGTTATTATCAGAGGAGTATCAGTTCCATTACATTCTTTCAAGTCAAACTTGGCAAGCAGTTCCTTTATATACTTTGACTGAGATAATACCAAAGTATCATCATTCCTGATAACTTCAATACCAAGAAAGAAATTGAGATTCCCCAAGTCCTTGAGAGCAAATGTACTGCTAAGCTTGCTAATGAGCAATTCTATTTCAGCATTGTTGTTTCCAGTTACTATTATATCATCCACATAAATCAACAATATAATCATATCACTTCCATTTCTTTTAAAGAATAAAGAAGTGTCTGATTTAGCTCTAGTGAATTTCCAGGATTCAAGAACTGACCTGAGCTTGTTGAACCATGCTCTTGGTGCCTGCTTCAGTCCATAGAGAGCCTTTTTTAACTTGCACACATAATTTGGATGTTCTGAATTCTTGAACCCTTCAGGCTGAGGCATGTAGACAGTTTCATTCAACTCTCCATTTAGAAATGCGTTATTGATATCCACTTGCCTCAGTTTCCAGTTGTTTACTACAGCAAGACTTAGTATGATTCTTATGGTGGCTGCTTTTACAACTGGACTAAAGGTTTCTTCATAATCTACCCCTTCTGTTTGTAAAAACCCTTTGGCTACCAAACGGGCTTTGTATTTGTTGATTGACCCATCAGAGTTCAATTTTACTCGATATATCCATTTATTTCCAATCAGCTTCATACCTTGTTCTGGAGGAACTAAATACCAGGTCTGATTGTTCATTAATGCATTGAATTCATCCTGCATAGCTTGTTTCCATTTTTGGTTACTCATTGCTGCCATAATTGAAGGTGTATCGTGAGGATTTTTCAAAGGTTATATTTTTGGTTTGAATATTCCATTTTTGGCTCTAGTTGTCATGGGATGTGAAGGTCTAAGCTGATATGTGGGTTGTGATATTTCTGGTATTTGAGTGTTTGGTTCAGAGTGGTTTGAGGATAAGGTTTCAGAAGATTCATGTGAGATGGTTTCATTTTCAGTCATTGAATTTGTTTGATTAAGAATGTTGTTAGGGTTTTGATCATTAGAGTGATCATCTGAGTTAGATATGTCTTCCAATGGATGTGTACTTGCTGCTGTTGTTTCAAGATCTTGGGTTTCAGATGGAAAAGTTATGGAAATAAATTGTTTGAAGGTGTTTACAGGTTCTGGTGTGTGGGTGGACTTTGATGCAATGAAATTTGTATCATTTTGGAAAGGGAAGGAATTTTCATTGAAGTTAACATGAGCAGCAATATAAATCCTGCCATTTGGATTCAAACACAGATAACCCTTGTGCAAGTTACTGAAACCTAGATGGACACATTTTGTAGTATGAAAATCAAACTTATGACTATTATAAGGTCTTAGGAAAGGATAACACTCACAACCAAAGATTCTGATTTGAGAGTAGCTTGGTTTCTTAGAGAAAAGAACTTCAAAAGGTGTTTTATGATTCAAAGTGGGTGTACTGGTTCGGTTGATAAGAAAAGTTGCATTATAGAATGCTTCCCACCAAAACTTTAGAGGTATGTCAGCTTGAGCAAGAAGAGTTAATCCTGTTTCAACAAGATGTCTGTGTTTCCTCTCAGCTTTCCCATTTTGATGGTGTGTATAAGGACAAGAATATCTTATTGCTATCCCTTCATTTCTGAGATAAGTGTCAGTTCAGATTCACCCCCATGTCACACTGAATTGTTTTGATTTTCTGCTCTAAGCTGTTTTCAATTTGGTTTTTGAAGGTGATGAAGGCTGACAAGGCTTGGGATTTATGTGTTAATCCATAAATCCAAGTGTAATTTGTTTTATCATCAATAAAAGATATGTAATATTTGAACCCTTGGTTTGATGCAGTTGGTGCTGGGCCCCAAAGGTCACTGTGGATGAGTTCAAGAGCTGTGGATGATTTTGATTCACTACTTTTAAACGATAGCCTATGCATTTTCCCATACTGACATGCTTTGCAGAAAGAAAGTTCAGACATTTTATTACCAAATGAGATATTACAAGCTGACAAAGTTTTCTTAAGATCAGAAGCATTTGGATGACCTAATCTTATATGCCAAAGATCAAGAGTTTTGTTGATTCTTTGATCTTTACAGCTTGTACAATCATCATTAGACACAGCAGACATCATAGACTCTGGTTTATTTATCTTACAGACTGACAATAGGCTAGAAAATGAAACTGAAGATAACAGACTGGGCTTGATTTCAGAATGATTTAGAGGCAAGTTCAGCAGCTTGTACAATCCATCTTTAGCCATACCTTTCATGAGAACAATTCCCCTTCTCTTGTCCTTAACAACACAATAAGTTTTATCAAATTCAATGTATATATTGTTGTCAGTTAACAGTTGAGATATGCTGATTAGATTTTTGGTTATTTGTGGTACATAGAGGATCTGGTTTAGCTTAATGTATTTCTGGATATCAGGTTCAAGTGTACCAAGCAATGAACAACCAATAGAGACAATTTTAAGCTTAGAACCATTACCTACTGCAAGCTGATGATTCCCTTTGTATTCTGTGCTTATGCTCAGGTTGTTGAGATCATTGGTGACATGATCTGTTGCTCCACTATCGAGATACCAGCCTCCATCTTCAGCTTTGGCACTTTCAGCAACATATGCACTCCTTCTGTTTCCTGCAGGATTAGGCACATAGTTTTTCTTGAACCTATACCAGCAGTTTACAGCAGTGTGGTTCTTTCTGAAGCAGATCTGACATGGTCCTTTAGGTGCTTCTTCATCAGCTGGAGCTTTTCCCTTCATTTTCTCCTGGTTTGGATTAAAATTGCTACCACCAGAGTTGTTTCCAAATTGTCTTCCATTCTGACCAGTGACATTTCCAGTGTTGTTGAAATTTGATTGCCAATTTCTTCTTTGATTTCCCCTGTAGTAAGCAATGTTTGCCTGATAATCTATGCTGTTAACAGAATTCTGATGTTCAATTCTATTCTCTTGACTCAACAGCATACCATAAACCTCAGATGGAGTTATGCCTTCTGATTTAGCATTGATAGTAGCAACAATCGAGTCATACTCAGGTCCAAGACCAGCAAGTAGACACAGCACAAAGTCATCATTACTCATATGATTTCCAGCAGCTCTAAGAGCATCCAGATTCATTTTCATTTTAGTGTAATATTCATGAACACTCATTGATCCTTTTCTAGTTGTCTGGATCTGAGTCCTTAAGTGAAGAACTCTTGATCTAGACCTAGCACCAAACTGTCCAGAGAGTGTTTGCCATACCTCTAGGGATGAGCTTGCTCCAACAACAGCACTTAATACTTCTTCACTGAGAGTTGAAAGCAGCCAACTCATAAGTTGTTGATCAACTTTTCTCCAGATCTGAAACTGCGGATTTGGTACGGTGATCACAGTTTGATCATTGTCAGCACTTACAATCATACGACATGGAGGAATTTTAGTGTTATCAATTAGATCTTCAAGTTCATTTGCATTGATTGTGGCAATGACTTGAGATCGCCATAGCAGATAATTGTTGTTTGTGAGTTTGATCGGAGTGTTAAACACTAGAGAATTAGTTGCTGAAGAATTGATTGAGTTGCTGATTGGATTTGCAGTTGAGCTTGAAGCTCGAGTGCTTGTTGCTTGAAATTCGTTGCTAGCCATTATAACAACTAGCTCTGATACCAAGTTGAATTTTGAAGATCGAGAGAGAAATTAATAAATGTGATTCCTCTCTATTTTATTGATCAAAAATTACTTTTAAGATATTCTCAGTTTAGCTTTATATAGTGGAATCTAGTTTACTTGCTCACTACTACATTACAGCTCAGCAAAACTAACGGAAAACAATAACAAACTCTCATGCTAACTAACTAACCTTTGATACACTTAATTAAAACTAAATCATTAACTAATTGCTTCATAATCAAGTTGCATTGGAATTTCCTCATAACAATTCTGCCACCTGTACACTCCACTCTTCTCACGTGTACCCTTCACTTTCATTCCCAGATTTGCTGTTGCATTTACAGCTGGCTTGACTTCAGCTGGCACTCCCACATGTGATGAATTCGGTTCAGCTTCATCAGCTATTTCAACACTGAGAAAGAATGGCAATGTGAAGAACATTAGTCTTATCATTTCTGTGAAGAAATGGCAGCTTAGTGCCGAGATCATACCCAGAAACTCTACCAGCAAGAAAGTTGAATATACCAGCTTTGCCGTATCGGGCAGCACGAAGTAGAGCAGACTCTCCATTGTTGTTGCGCATGCCTAGCAGCCCCGGCTCTTTCTTTAACAGCTTTTCCGCGACAGGAATCGCAAGGTTGCTTGTGGCAGTTTCATGTAGAATGGTGTTTCCTGCTTGATTCTGTTGTGTCATTTTGTTGAGATATTGGTCTGGTAACTCGTCGAGAAGCTTCAGCACTAAGTTGCTTTTTTTGGAATAAGTAGCCATATGCAGCACTGTGTCATCGTGGATTGTTAATATGTGTAAGGCATGATCGGGAACTTTTCGGCAAAGCTCTATCACCTTCTGCTCATCTTCTCTGATCAGCAGAGCATTGTAAAGCTCTGCGTTGATCTTGTGTTTAGAGCCAGTATCTTCTATAACAGAGCACATCATTAGCAGAGGTATTGGCAGACAAGTATAATAATTATGGATCACATGCAAAAATGCAACGATGACATCCAAGATTTTTGGGATCAGGATTCTCTACTGATCTGATTATGTCCGGAGCAAATAACTCATTTATTGATTGTTAGTTAATAAATAAAAGAAATTGAATCTCACCCATATACTACCACTAAAATACCCATAATAGGAGATCTTGAAAAGTTCAATAAGATAAGAGGATCCATTTCTAGATTTTTTACATGCAACCATGACTTTTGGAATGCAACAGACATAATGTTAACTGCCACCTACCCACCAGACAACTACCACCTTCCTTCATTTATTTTTGTTTTAGCTTTCTCTTTGTAATTGTTACAATAGCTTCTTGTGTATTTATATCATCGTAGAATGGACGGTAGTATATGAATAAAAATTATTTTCTTGTCTTTGGCCTTTTAATAAGAGGAGTTGAGTCGGAGAAGAAGAAGCCGAAAGAAGCCTGTGATGTGAAAGATTATTAATTATGACTTACGAGCTTGCAAATTAATTCGTTTATGTGTTGGGTTTTACAATTTGCTTGTTAATATGGCGAAAGTATATTAGTACTCAACTAGAATACACTTTTTTGATAATATTCTGCTAGTTTGCTTCTTGCATACATCTGCTTTACTGTGAAAATCTCATGTGCTTTCAAAAAAATCATGCCAATCATATAACAATTAAATAATATATTATTATTTAATGTATTCAAATGCATCGCGGAATGGTAATAAAATTTTTCATTATTATTTTTTTTTTGAGTTTTTATTGCAATTTCTAAATTCTACTGCATCTTATTTTTGAATTTCTTAAAATATAATGAATTAATTGACAAATCATAATAAATAATTTGGGACATATAATACTAAAAAAATTGGAGGGAAAAAAAAGAACCTAGAGGCTGTGTCATAGTAACGATGAATCATGTCTCACATTAACTGTAATAATGAGAATCACTGAGTCTTATAAGTAAAAAATATTTCTCGCCAAAATAAATTAGTTTTATCGACTAATTACTTGACCTCATATTAAAAAAAAAAACTTAAAGGGTGTTTGTCTTTTAAATTAATGACTTAACTTAATTAATTAAGTATAGGTGTTCGTTTTTTTTAACTTAATGGGACATTTTAGATAATTTTGACTTAATAAAATAAGTTTTTTTTTTAATTTTTGACTGAATAGAAAAATCTGAATAAGCCAACTAATATCTAGTGTCAAAAATACCTCTATTTTATAAATTATTTTCATGCCTATTCCAAAATCCACCCATAAACATTTACCCACTAATAATCTCATCTTATATTATATATATATAAGAGTGGACATAGTTTGCTTTGGGTTGTGTTTTAAGTCAACCAAAACTAAACCATAAGGCCTCATTTGGTATGCCGGATTGGATTGGATCAGATTGGATAAGATATGACTGGATTGTATAACACTGGATTATATGTAATACTATATTGTGTTTGGTGTAATGTTGAATTGGACTATTAATAATCATATCTTGTGTTTGGTATGCCATGAGATTGGCTAGTAACTAATAACATATCTTATATATTAATTTACCAAAATTATCTTAGATTTATTTTAAAATGACATGGAATTTAATATAACTTAAATAAATAATTATTGGAAAATTGTTAAAAAATCAAAATCTTCCCTTATTATTATTATTTTTTAATATTTTACGAAGTAATATCATTATAAACTTAACAAGAATATAATCAACAAATATAATAACACCAGTCCATAAATGAAAAAAAAAAATCAAATGTCACTAGTTGTATATATGAAAATATTACATATCATTAATATCCAAAAGAGTATCTTGGCATATATACTATCATCGGATAATGGCATACCAAAAAAACAAAAGTCATCATCCAAATTAATTTACAAACAAAGGGTGCCAACAAAAGTCATCACCTAAAGTCGTCACCCAAGTGCCAGCCGGTTAAACTGTTATTAAGTTTCCCAAAAGTCACATCCCGTAGCATATTCAACACATGATATCTGTCTATGTCACCCACATATATATTTACAAAAAAAAGTATATATCAACACTACCTTTGTCAACCATGAATTCCACCTCTGACAATTACATAATGAATTCCATTTTGTCATGGTCATTTCGTAGTGTTTTAAAAATCTCGGAACTATTGGGTTCATTTAAAAACTTCTTCATTAACTCAATTCGATCATGAAATGGCAACCTTATTCTCTCCAATTGATCAGTAATTTTTTTGCTTTCACTTTCTTTCTCCTTGGTCATACTTTGAACTAGTTGTGCTACATTTTCATTTGACTTCTCCATAACATCTTTAAATACACCAACAAAATTCTCAAATGTACTGTTAACTAGATTTTTTGACCTTTTTTCTCTTCTTACCAATAGTTTGAGATTCATTTTGATTCATAAAGTGGTCAATTTCAATTTGATTAAGTGACAGTAGAGAGAAACTCATACCTAAATCAAATTCATTACCATAAAGTCCTTCCTCATTGCCGCCCTTTCATTGGCACAATATTTTCCCCATATTTTAGCAAACTTCTCATATAAAGGAAATGGTTTGCCCCTCCAACTTTTTGCATCTTTATGATTCAACAACAACAACAACAACAACAACAACAACAACAACAACAACAATAACAATAATAATAATACTAAATATATCCAGACACATAACAATTAAAAATAATAAATGATAATGTTTATTTTAAAAAAATTGTTGCAAACCTGCACATAAAATTCCCATGCTTCATCACTGTCGACTTCAATACACTTCTTCTCATCATTCCATCCAAATCCACTTGTGTTCAGCATATCGAAAATGATTGAATATTGTCGTTTCCAAGCCTTCATTTTGGAATCAATATGGGGGCTAGCCTTCAATCCAGATTCAGGAAGCAACTGTTGCAGTTTTACCTCAATTTTTCTTGTAGTCCCAGCTATAAACTGCCCACAATCAGCACGCCCACCATTTGCTATTATTTCCTCCAAAACATCCAATAAAGCTTCTTCTTCTTCCTTAGTCCATACACGCCTGCTCCCTTTTTTGTCTTGTTCATTACCACCTCCATCTTCCATTCTTATACAACGTTAATTTCACTCACTTTTCATTATAATAATAATATGAAAAAAAGATATTACACATAATATAACACCCATGTTCAATAATTAACCACTAAAAGATATTACATAATCAAATAAATTTCAAGAAATAACTTCCATGAATAATTCATAACTAAAATAAATATGAGAACAAATATATATTTGTATATTAAAAAAACTCTAATATTCAAATACAAAAAAAAAGTCTTAATTGAGAAATCCTAAGTTCTACGACTTCCCTTCTACTCATTAAAAATTTGTAAAGCTAAATTGCTTCTCCATGCAGACCATTGCTCCGATGAACCAGCTTCATTAATAGTGTTATAGTCAACATGACTTTCGCTATTAATAAGTTGGTCTATCTCATGTTCCATTGGATCTATTGACATCTCTCTCCTAATAAGATTGTGCAAAAGACAACAATCAATTATTATTTTGCATTGTGTCGTTAATGGATAAAAAGAAGGGTTTCTTAAAATTGCCCAACGAACTTTGAAAAGTCCAAAACAACGCTCTATTACATTCCTTGCTGATGAATGTTTCATGTTGAAGTACTCCTCATGATTAACTGGGACACATCTCTCTTTCCATTCCGACAAATGATATCTTGCTCCTCTATATGGTGCAAGAAACCCTTCGGTATTTGCATACCCTGCATCCATAAGATAATAATAGCCTATTAAATATAAAAAAAAATGTTAATGAACATAAGTCAGTTATATAAACATTAATAAATAATAAAGTATTATATTCAAAATAATATTATGCATTATTAATTTATTAGCTTACCAGTTGGTACTTTCAACCCGTTTGGTCTCGATAATGCATCTCGAAACACTCTTAAATATGAAGCTGAACCCTCCCAGCCAGGAAACACAAATATGAACATCATATCTCGTGAACAAGCTCCTAAGACATTAGTGGCAATTTCACATTTTCTTGTTCTATAACGTGGTTTATCAACTTCAGGTACATGTACCTTGATGTATGTACCATCTAATGTCCCCAAGCAATTTTATTAACCCATTTGAACATAAAAAAAATTACAATATAACATGGCAAACTCTCTTTATTAGAAGAGAAAATGAAAATTAAGAATTTAGGCAAGTCGTACCTTAAACCATTTCCATCTTTCATCAGTGCAGTTTTCAGTTATGGGGTTTGGTGTTCTTAATAAAATATTTTTCAATCGTAAAATTGCATTTAAGACCAAGTTAAAGTATCTACTAATTGTCTCCACTGAACGTAGAAATCTACTATGAATTGTTCTGTTTTTCACATGATGGGCAAGTATATGTAGAAACATACATACTTCTTCCTTAATACAGACGATACCATCAGCCTTCAAACCCTCATTTATACGAAGTAACTCACATAATACTCCAAGTGTCCTCTTATCCATCTGTTGATTCACACATTCTATGTCACTGCCTATGATACTTTCTAGATAAATGAGGCGTGTTGCATGCCTAATGAATGTGTGATTTGCAACTGTATATTTGTCATTTTGTCAACTTCTGCGATACCAAAGTACAGCAACCAATACACACAAACATAATTGTTGTAAACGTAACTCGTGTATAAGAGAGAACAATATAATTTCTCTTTCATCCATATCTAGTCATTGAAAGATATATAGTGTGAGCATATCATATGAATATTAAAGTAAGCGAAGTAGATATCAACATTAAGAATTACGATATCCGGACACATAAAGAACTCACAGAGATACATTCCATGTGAACAAGTTTCTTAACTCAGTTCCAAGAAACTTATAATGCAATAATTTTCTTTTCAAAATATTTAAATCTTATTAAAATAAGAGACAAAGTTTAATTATTGTATTCTTAAAAGCATAAAGATAAAGTTCAATTAGATAACAAGCAGTAAACTATAGGCAAGAAACAATTTCCAACTCAAGAAACAATCTCATTATCTTTATGGGATTAGTGACAGTAACTTCTAGTAAAGAACAATCTCGTTTCCAGTAAATTTCCCATTTCCGGTAAAGAAACAATTTCCAATAAAGAAAACAATCTCACTTCCAGTAAAGAAACAATTTCCAGTAAAGAACAATCCCATTTCTAAATAAATTTCCAGCTCAAGAAACAATTTCTAGTACATTCACTAAAGAACAAAATGATAAGAACCAATTTTAACCAAAAGCTAATGACATAAGCAAACAAAGAATCTGGACCATATGGCTACAAATTGACAGCAAGATTTGCTAGCTTATGAACAATCTCATTACCGTATCTAGAAAAATAAAAGAAATTCTACATATATGTCTCTTTTTAATTCATCCCGAATTTTAGTCAAAACCCAAAAAATTTCCTTCATGGAGCTACTCTTTCCCATGAACAAATCCATAAAATAGTTCACTCAACACAAACAATTAACCTCCAAAATTGATTTATAACATGAAAATTAAAATAGAAACTAAGAAACACTCAGCTACCATACAAAACATGAAAATTCATCCTATTAAATAATTATAACAAATAAATAAATAAATAAATAAATAAACTAAATTAAATTTTTTAGTCAAGATTTGAAGAGACTCACCACTTGGACAGAGGAGATCTGGCAAGAAGGAGAGACTGGCGTTGAGAGAGTTGGAGAGAAATTTTGAGGGTTTTTTTTTTTTCTTATCCTGTGAATAGCCTTTGGCTAAGTTCTACCTTATCCCACAGCCCCCCTCGTTACAAAATTTGGACACTGTATTGGATTAAATTATGGGCTCCACCAATTTTATCCAACAATTAATTTTGGGCACCAAACACTATATTAGGATAATTTTACAATGAAATTATCCAATCCTATTTTTTTGTACTTCAACCAAACAAGACCTAAAAGTTTGGATCCAACCCAAACTAACTCAAATATTTTCAACCCAATTTAAACTAACTCATTTGGTTGGTTTGAATTTTATTATCAAAATATTTTTTATTTTGATAAATTTAATTATATCAAAATTAAAATAATTATTAATTGTTATTAATTATTAAATTAATATTAAAATATGAAAAAATATAGTGAATAAAAATTATAAATAATAAATTTTACAATAACTTCATCCTTAAATTAAAGAATACTAAAAAATTAAAATAAAATTTAATCACGAAAATCATTATTTCTTTAGGTGGGAACGAAGATGACATATTAGGGTTAGGTTTTGGAAACAGCGAGTGGGGAGAACTGGTGCTTAGTGAAATTGGGCATTATATAGCTAGGGTTTTGAAGTGAAATTATTGAAATGACATTTTTGTCTACCGAGTGATGGATTGCGATTTGCAAGGGGATAGTTTTTACGTTTTATTTCGATCCTTTTTACTTTGTCTTACTCAACGACATAGAGCCTTATGGATACTATAACTAAATTATCCTTATAATAAAAATTAGTTTTTATTTTTCGTCTTTTAATTAGCTTTAGTTCCTTTTAAAAAACTTCAATGGAATCAAACTCTATCAATTTGAAATTTTTGCAGTAGAATTAAACGGAATTTCGAGATGGATCGATTCGGTTTGGGTTTGTTTGGTGGGTTTGGCTTGAATCACTTTGGTCAGCCTTAATTTTGAGCATTATGTGACTTGACGATAAAGGGTATCACAGTCATTTACCTTATGGTGGAGGCCTTGTTCGATATAAATGGACAACTATTGCATTAGTTGAGAGAGTGTAAAAATACATGGATCCAGATGCTATTGTCACTAGGATTACAAGAGGCGTTTTCCTGGGTAGTTTTTTGGAAATTAATTTTTTTTTGGACGAAATGCACGATGTTGCCCAGTCATAAAAACGGCTCGTCTTCAAATGTTAAATTATCTAACCGACATGTCGTACCATTTGTACCACATTGTTCATAATGACTGACTTATCATCCGATTCCTTGGTATGCTACCCTTCTTACACATAAATTCGAATTCCCTCGAGGAATAGAGACAACATTCAATAATATTTCAAATTTAATCACAATTGAAACTGTGGGTGTATATTTGAATTCTTACCTCATGTGAGCTTAAAGCTGAAGGCCATCAAAGTTTCATTATTAGGCCCAAATTCCCTTGCCTGTGATATGTACCATTGTCCTAATGTGGGTGTTTTTGAAGAATATCAAATTACTCAAGCAATTCGATTCATTCAATGATGCCTTGTGCACTCACAATTATGTTACAATGACTATAAACATTTGCCAACACAATGCATCATCTTTATTCAAATCAATACAATCCGGTAATAACTTAAGACGCACAGACTCCTGATAACAAGGAGTCAAATGACCAAGATTAACAATTTCGCACACTGCCCATTCCGATTTAACCGTCCAAGCTCATGGAATGGAAGAGCTGGTGGTTTTGCCGTTCAAACATTTGGAGAAGCAAAAGATCCTCTTCAGAAGAGAGACAAAACACTGAGGAACCAGCAGCCCTATCTTGCTGCTGAATTTCTTGCACGATCTAGCAATCGATTTCGTTATGTAAATAGGGAAATACGATAGTGCAAAGATTCCAACTGGGATAAAAGAGCAAGTGTAGAGCAAGACTTTTGCCCAATGTTCCTTATTTTTAATCATGAGCAGAATCGTTGCTGCAAATGCTACCATCATAAGGCACACGGAAAGAAACAGAAATGCGAAGCCCAGTGTCAACTTATTCGGAAGAGACTGCTTGAAATCTTGTAATCTAAATGGGGATGAAAGGATTGAGAGAAACGTAACCACTGCAGCCAAAGAGAATGTGAGGGATAGGACGTCGGAGACAGTGAAAGTCACAAAGAAAGGATGACGAAGAAGGATTGGATAGCCGGTTTCCTCATTTGCACCTCCTGGTACAGTGTATGCAGCGGCAAAGGCCACGGTAGCAATGAGAACTGCCACCACTGAGCATCCTTCTGCTGTGTGTATTAACCATTCTTTTGATTGAGAACGAAGCTCATTATTTCCAGTAGCAAACAACTCTTCCGGGGTGAACCCCATGTTGTTCCGGTGATTCCTGAAATGGGGCATGCTCACTTCCTCAACACGCTGCAATACGCACCAGAACCAACAAAGTTTGTTAATAGCAAAATTAGGATCTTTTCCTGACAATCTAAACTTACCAAGAGCTTAAGTGAATGGGATTAGTGAAATCGTACCTCGTACCAAAGCAATTCTTCCCGCAAGACTAGAGCCGGGCCTTCCATCTTTTCAGGTACATAATCGCTCCTTTTGATTCCGGCCATGTGCAGTAAAGTGTTGCCACCGTTGTCAATTTTCCGGACTAGCCTTCGCATTGGCACTTCCATTTGGATTACAAGCTCAAAAATCTCTAGCTGCCGATACTTGATAGCTACATGCAATATATTTCTCCCTTCATCATCTATATGCTCAACTGCTTGGGGGTATACATTGAATATTTCTTTAACAATCTCTATACATCCAGATTTTGTTGCTAGAAACAGAGGGGTTTCAGCATTATCGATAGCGGAGCTTTCTCCAATCCCTTTCTGATCAACGGATGAGACATTAGTATTTGCCCCATATCTATGGATTTTAGGCTTACTCTGGTCTTGGATTGAATCAGTAATCTCCCATGAAGTATCCCTTCTAATTAGAAAACTGGCAAGCTCCATAGCCGATACATATTGCCGCTCTCCCTCTTCAAATTCTGCTCTTCGGCTCAAACTACAATTATATTTAACTTTTCCACCCAAAAAAAAAAAAAAAAAAGAGAGAGGGAGAGTTAACAATTGTATAACTAAGCACTTTCCATTAGAATTTTCTTCTTCTTGTAAGGAGTGTCGGGAAAGTGATTTAAAAAGCAAACAATGTTATTCAAATGTAAACTCTCAAACAAGGAATTTTTTTGTTAGCATCTTTTAACAATATCTTGTTTTAATTTCAAAACCAATAGAAAAATAAAAGGCAAATCAGAACTAATAAATAATTCAATGTTCCGGATCAGGATTCTCTCCTGATCTGATCATGTTCTGAATAAATAAATCAATTGCTGATTGGTTATTAATAAATAAAAAAATAAAAGAAGTTAAATCCCACCCATACACTACCACTAAGAGACACTTGTCAAAAGATCTTTAAAAGCTCAGTAATGCTCAGATCAGGAGAGGATCCTCTTCCCAATGTTCCCCAGAAAAACGGAGGCAAAAACGAAAATTACATTCAGATTTTATTAAGAAAACCTCACCATAATAGATTAGTTTATTGAAAAACCCTTCAACACCTTTGCGATCAAAAGCTTCGGGCTTGCATGCCAGAAGCTGAAGAGCAGTCATCCCATCCACATCTTGCTCTTCAATCAAGTACCTGTAATCGTTCGCTATTTGCAGGGCCAAATCTGTTTCAAAAAGAAGAATACAATTATAAACAAAGATAGAAATACATAAGGACACTCAAAATTTAATTTGATCGTCAAACCAGTGCACTAGGGAATAATTTTGAAAACTTACCAAAGTGCCGAGAAAGAATGGCAATGTGAAGAACATTAGTCTTATCATTTCTGTGAAGAAACGGCAGCTTAGTACCGAGATCATACCCAGAAACTCTGCCGGCAAGGAAGTTGAATATATCAGCTTTGCCATATCGGGCAGCACGAAGTAGAGCAGTCTCTCCATTGTTGTTGCGCATGCCTAGCAGCCCCGGCGCTTTCTTTAACAGCTTTTCCGCGACAGGAATCGCATGGTTGCTTGTGGCAGTTTCATGTAGAATGGTGTTTCCTGCTTGATTCTGTCGTGTCATTTTGTCGAGATATTGGTCGGGTAACTCGTCGAGCAGCTTCAGCACTAAGTTGCTTTTTTTGGAATAAGTAGCCATATGCAGCACTGTGTCATCGTGGATTGTTAATATGAATAAGGCGTGATCGGGAACTTTTCTGCAAAGCTCTATCACCTTCTGCTCATCTTCTCTGATCAGCAGAGCATTGTAAAGCTCTGCGCTGATCTTGTGTTTAGAACCAGTATCGTCTATAACAGAGCGCATCATTAGCAGAGAAGAGTTGGAGAAAAAGATGCCAAAGAAGCCTGTGATGTGAAAGATGATTAATTATGGCTTATAAGCTTGCCAATTAATCGGTTTATATGTTGGGTATACAATTTGCTTGTTAATGTGGGGAAAGTATATTAGTAGTCAACTAGGATACACTTGTTTGATAATACTCTTTGCTTCTTGTATACATCTATTTTACTGTAAAAATCTCATTTACATTTAAAAATATCATGCCAATGGTACAACAACTAAATAATATGTTGTTATTTAATGTATTCAAGTGCATCGCCAAATGGTAATCAAATTTTTCATTTTTTTTTTTTTTTTGAGTTCTTATTACAATTTCTAAATTCTACTGCATCTTATTTCTGAATTTCTTAAAACATAATGAATTCACTGACAAATCATAATAAATAATTTGGGACATAAAATGCTAAAAGAATTGGAGGAAAAAAAAAACCTTGGGCTGTGTCATAGTTACGATGAATCATGCCTCGCATTAACTGTAATAATGAGAATCACTTAGGTGGCGTTTATTTTTTTGTCTAAAATCTGAATAGACTTGAATGTCTGAATCTGAATAATATGTTTGTTTTTTCATCTGAATCTCGGAAAATAAGTATTAAGTTGTTTGTTTTTTTCAACTTAAAAAACTGAAGATATATACTTTTACATTCGTATCCTTATTAAATTTAAATGTCAAATAAATAATATATTAAATATCACAATATTTTAACATTTATAAGTAAAATAATATATTATCGGGAGATTCAAGAACTAGATGAGAGAAGTAAAATAAAAAGGAATTCCATGACGGTAAAAAAAATAATGATGAGATTATTATGTGGGGTAAATGTCTATAGGTGAGTTTTGGGATTTACATGAAAAACAAGTTATAAAGTAGGGATATTTTTGACATTAAAAAGTAACTGACTTAATTAGATTTCTCCATTCAGTAAAAAGCCAAAAAAATTGACTTATTTTATTAAGTCAAAATTATCTAAAAAGTCTCATTAATTTATAAAAACAAACACTTCTAATTAACTTAATTAATTAAGGCAAGTCACTTTAAGTTATTAAGTTAAAAAACAAACGCTACCTTAGTCTTATAAATAGAAAATATTCCTCAGCAAAATAAATTTGTTTTATCGATTAAATAATTGACATCTTATTAAAAAAATTAGAGGATGTTTGTTTTTCAAGTTAATAAATTAAAGTGACTTAATTAATTACGTTAAGTAGATGTGTTTGTTTTTATAATTTAATGAGATTTTTTAGATAATTTTGACTTAATAAAATAAGTCTCTTTTTTTTTAATTTTTTACTTGATAGACAAATCTCAATAAGCCAACTAATACCTAATGTCAAAAATATCCCTACTTTGTAAATTATTTTCCATGCCTATTCCAAAATCCACCCATAAATATTGATCCACTAATAATCTCATCTTATGACTTATATTATATACTATTATTGAGAATTTGCAATAAAATTTGAGACTTATGCTAATTTATATATATTATAATTCAATAATTATTATGTATTCAATTGAATGTGGTTTTACTTATATATATATATATATATTAAAATATCACGGTATTTATGTTCTTTGGGAGGTATGTATTATTTATTTGAAATTTAAATTTAATAAGAATATAAATATAAAAATACATGTTTTAGTTTTTTTAAGTTGAAAAAATAAGTAATCTAATACTTATCTTCCCGAGATTTAGAGTTTTAGTTTTTTTAAGTTGAAAAAAAAGTAATTTAATACTTATCTTTCAGAAATTCAGACAAAAAAATAATAAATATATAATTCAAATTAAAATATTTAGGTCTATTCAAAATTTAGACTAACTCAAATTTATTTAGATTCTAAAAAAAAACGCGTGTGTAAAGAATAAACCACACGTATCTAATTATTAGATTCTAATAAGAATATAACCTGTTGGAGTTATTGAATTAACCATTATCGCGTGATTCACCTTTCTCCTTTTTCGCTAAAGCTGATATGATGAGGCGTAACTCAACTCAACAAAGTTTATCCTATTCCTATCTTGATAGGATTGAATATCTTTAATTTCTCGAAAGAACATATAACCCCACCAACTTTTACAGAAAAACAATCAAGATTATTGCTGTGTAATTGCTTCATGTACCATTGTGTTGTGGTTTTAATTAACCATTAAAAAAAAGTTCAGTTCCCACTAAGACAAAATTGGTTGATTTTGGCGACTTCAACGTGAAAAACATGCAGATAGCTTCTTCTAGGTAAAAATTTGCAAGTGACTATTCACATAATAAATTATTATTGATGAGTGGAATTATTCTGTACAACTTCAACTTAAAAAGCAAAAAAGGCAAAAAAAAAAAAGAAAAGAATCGTTGTCTATGAAAAGGCTTAAGAGGGCCATCCATCGTGCAAAGTTTAAAATTATCCAGGGAAACTATTAATTGTTTTTTAGTAAAATTAATATATAACATTTATTTTCTTCTTTACTATTTTTGTAATATTCGATGACTTTCATTACATAGTATTATCTTTATTTTCCAATATACTTTTATTTATATTGATTATAAATTAAATAAATTATATAAATAAAAATTAAAATAAAATAAAAAGAGCTATATACTAAACATTAAAAAAACATAGGTTTCAATGTAAATAAAAAATTAATACATAATAAGGTATTTTTTAAATATGTTTTGTAATAACTATTATTTTATATTTCTAAGATAAAATATCAAGCCTATTTTCTAATAAACTTTTTATATCAAAGGGTTTTTAGATATTATAAAAATAATATGAGGTAAGTGGTATATAATAATTTAAATAGCCTAAAAACTGGTAATCTAATACCAATAATATAGTCATCCACTAGGCACTAGATGAATCTCTTATAACCAAGAGGACAAATGAGAAACAATTTCACACGTTTGACCTAGTTTACCTAGCTCGTTTACTATAGTTGAGACCACATTCAAATATGAGTTAAAAAATTTCCATTACGTTTATAGTGCACTTAAGAGACAAGATAAAGGAGTTTAAGATCTCAACATAAACACTAATCTAGAAAAGGGACTTTTATCCCCGCGTAAGAAAGAGATTTAACTAATGCGCTCAACATCGAAAATAAAGAAACTTGCATTCAAAAGTTGAAAAAAAAAAGCGTCCTACATAATTTTCTTCCCAATTGCTTGAAAAAACAAAACAAAACATGCCAACGCCGCAAGCCTATCAATGTCTTGCCCCATTTTAGCTTCCAAGATTTGCTACTTGGCTTCCATCTTTCTCCCTTTGTTATCTGTTTTTTTTTTTTTTTCTTTTTTTAACTTTTCTTTAGCTTGGAATAGTAACGACTCTTTTTTGTTTAGGCTAAACCAACAGAAACAATTCACGCATGCAAAGAAGAGTAAAGAAAATTCAAAAGTTTAATTTGTAGGGACTCACTTTATTGATGGTTTTTTAATATATGTATGTATAAGACATCAATGATAACAAGTCACAGTGAATTAACACCGCACAGAAAAGTAAAATTTACAAATTGAAAACTCCAAATTCAGCTCAAAGTTCCTAAATAATGAAATCAATGTCTGATTTATTCAATTCTAACATAAGAAGACTGCATGCTGAAGCCCAGAATTTCACGGGATGGAAGAACTTGTAGCTTTCACCTTAAAACTGTTGGATGAGAAGCAAAATATGTTTACAAGCCACCGGGGGACCAATACTTTTGCCTTGTCGCGTAAATAACTGAGACCACTTGTCACTGATTTTGTTATGTAAAGAGGAAAATATGAGAGTGCAAAAACTCCAACTGGGATGAAAGCGAAAGTGTACAGCACAATTTTAGCCCAACTTTCCTTGCTCTTTATCATAAGCAGAATTGTTGCTACAAATGCTACCATCATAAGGCACACAGAAAGAAACAGAAATGTGAAGCCCAAGATCATTTTATTAGGAAGCGAGTGCTTAAAGTCTTCCAATCTGAAAGGGGATGTGAGCATTGAGAGAAATGTAACCACAGCTGCCAATGAAAATGTGAGAGATAGAACATCGGAGATGGTGAAAGCAACAAAGAAAGGATGATTAATGAGGATTGGATAGCCTGTTTCCTCATTTGCACCTCCTGGTACTGTGTATGCAGCAGCAAAGGCCACGGTAGCAATTAGAACTGCCACCACCGAGCATCCTTCTGTTGTGTGTATCAACCATTGTTTTGATTGAGCACGAAGCTCATTATTTGCAGTAGCAAATAACTCTTCTGGGATGAACCCCATGTTGTTCCGGTGGTTCAGGAAATGGGGCATTGTCACACTCTTCACTCGCTGCAAAAACACATAATAAAATCTTTTTATGTCCATACACATTTATTACTTATACTTTTATCATAAATCTCACCTCGTACCAGAGCAACTCGTCCTGCAAAAGTAGAGCAGGGCCTTCCATCTTTTCAGGTACATAATCTTTTCTTTTGATCCCAGTCATGTGCAATATGGTGTTGCCATTGTAGTCTATTTTCCGAACTAGCCTTCGCAGGGGTATTTCCATTTGCACTACAAGCTCAAAAATCTCCAACTGCCTGTACTTAATCGCGACATGTAATATATTTCGCCCTTCATCATCGATATGTTCAACTGCTTGAGGGTATACATTGAGTATATCCTTAACAATCTCAACACATCCTGATTTTGTTGCTAGAAACAGAGGGGTTTCAGCATGATCGATGGCCGAGACTTCTGCAATCCCTTTCTGATCACCGGATGAGGGACTAGGATTTGCCCCATATCTGTGTATCTTAGGCCTACTTTGGTCCTGGATTGATTCAGTGACCTCCCATGAAGTATTTCTTAAAATTAGAAACTTGGCAAGCTCCTTAGCCAATTCACGTTGTCGCTTTTCCTGTCGGTATTCTTCTCTTTGGGCCAAACTACAAGTATATTTGACTTTTCAACAAACACAAAGTTAGTGTATACAACTGGGAGTACCTAAGACAATATTACTTCATAATTTATTTCCAAGCAAATGAAGGAAATCAAAGAAGAGGAAAATTAAAATCACATTGGATGTAAGGAAATTTACCGCAACTGATTAGCTTCTTGAGAACTCCTTTAACATGTTTGCGACTAAAAGCTTCAGGCTTGCATGCTAGAAGCTGAAGAGCAGTCATCCCGTCCACATCTTTCTGATCAATTAAGTACTTATAGTCGTTCGCAATCAGCAGTGCTAAATCTGTTATTGCATTTTGTTCACAATCAAGAAGTGATCAAAATATATGATAATGATATATATACTGAAATTACCTACCAAAATGTAGAGAAAGAATGGCAATGTGAAGAACATTGGTTTTATCATTTCTGTGAAGAAAGGGCAGCCTAGTGGCATGATCATAACTAGAAATTTTGCCAGCAAGGAAGTTGAATATATCAACTTTGCCATAGCGTGCAGCGCGAAGCAAAGCAGTCTCTCCGTTATTATTGCGCATGCCGAGCAGCCCCGGTGCCTTCCTTAACACTTTGTCTGCGACAGGGAGAGCATGATTGCTCGTGGCAGTCTCATGTAGAATAGTGTTTCCTGCTTTGTTCTGTCGCGTCATTTTGTCGAGAGACTGGTCAGGTAACTCGTCAAGTAGCTTCATCACCAACTCACTTTTCCTGGTGTAAGTAGCCATATGCAGTACTGTGTCATCATGTATTGTAAACACATACAATGCATGATCAGGGACTTTTCTGCAGAGTTCAATCACTTTCTGCTCATCTTGTTTGATCATCAAAGCATTATAAATCTCTGAGTTGATTTTAAGTTTAGCATCAGTGTCTTCTATGCCTATGGAAGACATTCGAAGGCTGGGCAGTTTAAAATTTGGGGAAGGTTAGGATATGTGATTAATTGATTGTTATGAGGCTTTGGCTTAATTAGTTTATATTATATATGTTGGGTTTAAATTGCTTGTTGACGGGGAAAGGTCTTTAGTGCACTAGATATGATACAGGACTGAGTTCTAACCGAATAAAACTTTGTATTATGATATTCTAGCTTTTATTGGCGTGAGTCACATTCATAGTGGATGCCTTAATAGTGAACTCCATAGAGTTTGTACCATTCCTGTCCCCATAAGATTGAAGCTTTAACTTCAATTAGTCTGATTAAAATAAAACAGAAATAAAGTGCTGTCCCATTCCCGCACAACTTTTGAAAGAATAATTAACAGCTCTATATAACCGCTATTTAATTGCGACAAAAAGAACATGTCAGAAATTTAACCATTTAAGTTACCTGTTAAGATAAGCAGATAAAGTTGAAGGCGCATGCAGGTGAGTGGTGACCGATTCCAGTGGCTTCAATGTAAACGACACAAAATTTGCCAACTGGCATCAGTATGAAACCGGTGAAGAGTGGCTTCATAGAGAATAAAGTAGATATAAATTGGAATCACTCTTTGCATCATTCACGAAAAAGAAAAAGGGATCAATAGAAATAAAAAAGAGTTGTGTGGCTTCTCCTGCATATTGAATCCTGTCATTGAAATCGCTAACGAAGCTTATCCAGCTTAGATTTTACTTCATCTCCCACCCCAAACGCGTAATCAATATTGTCAAAGCCATTAAAAATGAAGGAATTCAAGCGGCATACTTTTTAAGTGCATTTGAATTCAGGATACACGCAGAATTTCTAGAAGACAATAAAGACTTGCAAACTCATTATTGCAGGGACTTATTATTAACAGGCGCAATTTAAGCGTGGCATGTGTACATAATTCACGGAACAGAGGAAGAACTAGAGGATCGAGCTCGAGTACTATTGGAGAGACATGAGATCTTCTTCAGTAGAGCTGTAAATCGCTGAGGAGCCAAGAACTGCCCTGTCATCTTGGTTAAGTACTTGATGGCCCTCTTTGTTGATGTTGTGGTATACAGAGGGAAGTATGTTAGTGCGAAAACACCTACTGGGATAAAAGAGCAAGCGTACAACACGATTTTTGCCCAATTTTCCTTGTTCTTAATCATGAGCAGAACTGTTGCTGCAAATGCCACCATCATAAGGCACACGGAAAAAAACAGAAATGTAAAGCCAAGGGTCATCTTATTGGGAAGAGAGTGCTTAAAGTCCTCTAATCTAAACGGGGAAGTGAGAATTGAGAGAAATGTAACCACAGCCGCCAAAGAGGACGTGAGAGACAGAACATCAGAGATGGTGAAAACCACAAAGAAAGGTTGATTAATGAGGATAGGGTAGCCGGTACTCTCATCTGAACCTCCTGGTACCGTGTATGCTGCAGCAAATGCAACGGTAGCAATGAGAACAGCCACGACTGAGCACCCTTCTGCTGTGTGAATCAGCCATTCTTTTGATGAACCACGAAGCTCATTATTCGCAGCAGCAAATAACCCTTCTGCCGTAAGCCCCAAATTGTTCCGGTGATACACAAAATGTGGTATACTCACTTCCTTTACTCGCTGCAACTCATCAAATTGAACTCAAGCATCAGGACGATGATAAATAATTAGAAGAGGTAGCAACGGATTATTGATAATAGTTCTCACCTCGTACCAAAGCAACTCCTCCTGTAGAACAAGTGCAGGGCCTTCCATCTTTTCCGGTATATAATCTTTTATTTTCTCTCCAGCCGTATGCAAAATGGTGTTGCCATTGTTGTCAATCTTTGAAACAAGCCTCCGACTCAATGCCTCCATTTTGCGGACAGTCTCAAAGATCTCTAACTGGCGATACTTGATTGCTACATGTAGTATGTTTCTTCCTTCATGATCAATATACCCAAGTGATTGCGGATATATTTTGAGTATTTGGTTAACAATATCTACACATCCTGATTTTGTTGCAAGAAACAACGGAGTGTCTACGTGATCTCCACCGCCGCTGCGTCCTCCTTCGTCTTCGCTGCCTTTCTCGCTGGGTGAGCCGTATTTGTGTATTTTAGGCCTGCCTTTGTCTCGGATTGGAGTTGTAACTTCCCATGAGGTGTCTCTTTCTATTAGAAACTTGGCAAGCTCAACAACTGCTGCATATTGTCTCTCTTCTCTTTGAGTTTCTTCTCTCCAGGATGAATCACAATTGAATTTCACTTTTCAAGAAATATGAGGGTTAGCAATTGCCACGAAGAGGTCATGAAATCAAAGCATGATTGTTTCAATTCCAGACAGCGATAGAGTATAGACGAACAAAGAAGGAAAAACAGAGAGCACATGAAAGTTGCTCAGGAAGCTTACGAAAATGCAAGAGCTTCTTGGAGAATCCACGTTCTTGCTTAAGTTTAAAAGCTTCTGGCTTGCATGAGAGAAGCTGAAGTGCAGTCATCCCGTCCATATCTTTTTCCCCTATTAAATACTTGTATTCCTCAGCGATTTCCAGCGCCAATTCTGTTCTTGCATTTGAATTTTTTAATTCAATCAGTTTCACAAAAGTATTCCACTTGCTATTTTTCTCTATTAGGAGGGTAAAAAAAAAGAGAGAGCATTTCGCTCATAAATATCCTTCAGAAATCTATCGCGCTAGACAAACAGTAGACATGTAAGTCTCTTGTCGATTGCGTGTTGATTGTTCATTGATAGCTTGTTGGGCACCAATCCGGCGAGACAGATTGCTTAAATCAATTTTTACCACAATACCAATTGTCACACAATTTTATTTTTGAGACTCGCATACCCCTTTTATGTTAAAAAATGGTAACACATACTTCCAAAATTTGTTTAAAAAATAATAATAAAATTGGCATTTGTGTCCTCAAATTGGTATATATGACCATTTCTGAAAATAATGGGTCTGAGTCTCCAAAATCATTTTGTACCTGTCTACACTCACCTAATTTAAGCAATTTTTACAACTTTTTTCCCATTAACGAATGACCTTTGCTCACTAACAGCATGATAAGTGTAGGCTTGGAAGGATGAGGATATGCAAAAAGATTGAACGATACAATAAAAAAAATAAAATAGCACTTAAGTACGAAGTTACCAAAGTGTTGAGAAATAATAGCCATGTGAAGAACAGTGGACTGATCATTCCTCTGAAGAAACGGCTGCTTACTGGGCTGATCATAACCAGCAATTTTACCAGCAAGAAAGCTAAATATATCAGCTTTACCATAACGTGCAGAACGAAACAGAGCAGTCTCCCCATTGTTGTTACGCATCCCTAGCAACCCAGGAGCTTTCCTCAACAATTTATCGGCAACGGGGAGGGCGCGACTGCTGGTAGCTGTCGCATGTAGAACAGTGTTTCCTGCTTTATTCTGACGAGTCATTTTGTGGATGTAAAGTTCAGGAATCTCATCAAGCAGCTTCAGTGCTAAATCATCTCTTTTGAAATATGTCGCCATATGCAGCACCGTGTCATCGTGTACCGTTAGTACATGCAACGCATGATCTGAAATTTTTCTGCACGCTTCTATCACCTTCTTTTCATTTTCTGAAATCATCAGAGCATCGAATAGCTCGGAGTTTATTTTATGTCTAGCATCAACTTCTTCTGTGATACAGCTCATAGCTAGCTTATTAAGTACTTTGAAGTTTCCCAAGATAGGGCTTCAGTATATTGGTACTCACATACAAAGCTACATATACGCACACACACTTTATTAATTAGTGCCCTAAGATTCTCCACTGAGTTTGGAATATGCTTAATTAAAAAACAATTAAGAATTTAAGATTGCTAATTGAAAATTAAGAACTTGTTCGTCCAACAAAGTTCTTTATTCTATATATCCACGGCTTCTTTTGCTTGAATATCGATCTTCCTAGATAAAGTTTGAAGCCGTAAACTTTTATGGGCAAAACTATGGTGCTTCAGCTCCTTTAATATATAGTTGATGTAGGAATCTGGTCGATAGACTTGAAATCAAGTGTCCTCGTCAACATTTAAATTTTGTTTGTCGGGGAAACGACTCAGCACGGCAGCTATCCCACTCGAGCAGATAACTTCGACCACGAGTTCACTATGCTGAATCACCGGCACTCACAATATCTAGTTATAGGGGCCTCGAATGTTTTTCCGACGAAAATTCTCATACGCTCAAATCAGTAATTGGGTCTCTTTTGGAAAAACTTGTGCCACAAACTCATGACTTAATTATATATGTTCAAAATCAAAAAGCCTGATTTTTAGAAAGAAAAGTAGACAAAGCAGAGGATTATCGAGAGCAAGAGAAAAAAGAGGGAAAGAGTATTTGGAAGTCAAGTAAGAAATTGTCTAACCTCTTTTATCTCCATTTTATGCAGCTTTATACCCAACCTGGATTATCGGCTCCCTCTCCCTCGCAATCAATGTTGGCTCAGAAGTGAAAGTGTGTACAGTGTATCTTTGCAATTGTGGGTGAATGGGCAGTGTAACTGTCGTTGCGTGGGTTTTATGCCTAAGTTCTTTAAAGGTGCGTTTGGCACACTATATTATATTATATTATATTATGTTATTTTTATATATGTATATTGTATTATGTTGTATTGCATTAATATTATATTATAATAATATTATATAATATTTAGTGCTACATCATAGCGTATTAATTTTTAATTATATTATATTTGGTCCTATACGATATTGTATTAATTTTTTTAATAATTAACTTAAATTATATATTTAAAAAATAATATTTATTAGTGTCTAAAAAAATAAAGTCTTAAATTTTAGAAATTTAACATTATTTTTTGTATGAATGTTAAAAAAATATCATAATTCCTCATAAAAATTAAAACTTATGGCCCTGAATTTTTCGGCAACACAACATTCATTTTTTCAGCACTTTCTAAATATATAACTTGTGAAATAATGATCGAATCTGATCATTCAATGATAAATAATGATAATCACACCATCTTATTAGTTATAGATTCATTACATGTAGATAAAATTCTTATCATTGAAATTGTATATGACAAAAGATCTAACTACTATACACAACTATTTCAACGGCAAGCAGATCTGAATTAAAGGACCTCCATAGGAAAATTATACCGGTTTTCAAACCGTGAGAACCTCCGAAAACATCTTCACCATCAGTTCTTGGTCTGCTTGCCTGAAAAAGTTATGGTTTCATCTCTAATATCATATACCTTGCAACTATCAAACAAATTCATCAAGCATCCTTTCTTCAACTTGTTCAACTGATATACCCAAGCCTCTTGCAACATCCCAAGGATATTCCCTGAGTTGATATGTTCCAGAAGGCTATCCTCTCAAGCATCTTCCAAGTCTGCAAGGCTATACTTGTTCTTTGCCCCCAACAAAGCCAACCTGTGCTTCTAGAAATCGTCCTGTTTCATGATTCCTGAATGCGCATTTTGAACCCATCTCCATGATAGATCCTTACAAGCAAATAACTTTGCAGTGAAAAACATCTCTTGTTTCTATATGAAATACAAATTAAAAATGAACATCTCTGCTATAATAAATCCTTTCCAAAAACAAAACTACTGAAGATGAAGATACTTCCAAATAAGCTGACCATGTCTACAAAAGTTCGTAAAATTAAGAAAATAACAAAAAAATTTAAAAAAATAACCCAGTAACCACTCTTAAATCGTTGACGACACTTGATATATGTTTGCTGCCCAGTGGTTTATTATTTAATTTACAGAAATTCATGTTCTATTCCATGATAATTGATTGCCTGAACCTCCAAAATTAAAGCTATATATGAACATCATAAGTTTTGCAAGATCTCAACATGTTTGAAAGATCCAAAATCAAGTCGATTACAAAATTATTAAAGAAATATGTGGCAAAATTAAACCTGACCTAGAAACAGCCCCAAAAGCTGAGAGCTAAGTGAAGTTTCTCAAGTTCTTGTGTGCAAGATGATGGGGATGTCAAGAGACCAATATCAATAATTGGAATTCCATGAGCGGTTGAGAAGCATCAAGATTTCCAGCATCAATTGGACTTAATAATTAAGATTTAACTCAATTCAACAATTCAAATCAAACCATACCCTAAACCAATTTAAGAAGTCAAATCAAACCCTGACATAAATCAATTTAAAAATCAAACCATACTAACTTGTTGCTTGATGACTTTTGTGGTGAAGAGAAGGCACGGTGGTGTTGGAGTAGCCTTTGTGATGTTGCACAATTTGGAGCAATAATGTAAGTCAAAGTGGTGTAACACTTAACAGTGTTGACTAGGGGTGGCTGTGTTGTTTTCGGTGATAGATTCGGTGAAGATGAAAAATCAGGTTTCGAGAATAGAAATTTTGTTTTGTGGCGAAGGATCGTGTTTTGAAGAAGAAAATAGTTCTCCCACTTTTCTAATGCAATTACGCCTGATCACGACTCCCCCCACGGGTTTATTTTTTGCGGCATTTGGTGTATTGCAACAGTTTTTTTATGCGGTTTAATACAAAGACATTTTTTCACCAAACACAAGATTGCATTAGTTTAATACAATACATGGTTCTAATCCTATATAATATGCTGGGTGCCAAACACTCTCTAAAGACAAAACCCATGTTGACCTTTGACCAAGTCTTTGATCTGACTCGATCTTGGTCTCTTCTCGAACACCCTCCGGTCTGCTGTACTCACACAAAATCAACCTCATACCTCTTGAGATATTATTTTATGGAGGAGGCGCCTCAGGTTGAGGAGAGTACCTTCTGCTTTTGCGCACCTGGTCACAATGTTTTTCACCCCAAACATATATCGCACCAAGCTTTTTTTTTTTAAAAAAAAATTGATTTTCTTAAGATATGTAACAAAAAAAGTTAGAAATGTAACGAAACACATAGGATATATTTAATGTATCACTGTAGCTTGACTTGACTCTTAATTTTGACGGGGAAAGGTCTTTAGTACACTAGATATGACACAGGACTGAGTACTTACCGAATAAAACTTTGCATTATGCTAAATCTTATAAAATGCTACTATAGCTTCTATTGCCGTGAGTCACATTTCATGTTTCAGTTGTTGCCATAATGGATGCCTTAATAGTGAACTCCATAGAGTTTGTACCATTCCTATCCCCATAAGATTGAAGCTTTAACTTCAATCAGTCTGATTAAAATAAAACAGAAATAAAGTGCCGTCCCAATCCCGCACAATTTTGATTGAAAGAATATTTAACAGTTCTATATAACTGCTATTTAATTGGGAGAAAAAGAACAAGTCCGAAATTTAACCATTAAGTTACCCGTTAAGATAAAGTTGAAGGTGCGTGCAGGTGACCGATTCCAGTGGCTTCAATGTGAAAGACACAAAATTTGCAAATGAAACCGGTGAAGAGTGTAGAGAATAAAATAGATATAAATTGGAATCACTCTTTGCATCATTCACAAAAAAGGAAAAGGGATCAATAGAATACAAAAAAGAGTTCTGTAAGTTCTACTGGAAATTGAATCCTCTCATTGAAAGCCCTTATGAGCTTATCCAACTTAGATTTTACTTCATCTCCGACCCCAAAGGCGTAATCAATACTGTCAAAGCCATTTAAAATGGAGAAATTCAAGGGACATACTTTTTTAAAGTGCATTTGAATTCAACATACACGCAGAATTTCTAGAAGACACAATGAAGACTTGCAAACTCAGTATTGCAAGAAACTTATTTTAACAGGCACAATTTAAGCATGGCTTGGGTACATAATTCATGGAATAAAGGAAGAACTAGAAGATCGAGCTTGAGTACTAATGGAAAGACATGAGATCTTCTTCAGTAGAGCTGTAAGGAATCAAGAACATCCCTCTCATCTTGGTTAAGTACTTGATGGCTCTCTTTGTTGATGTTGTGGTATATAGAGGGAAATATGTTAGTGCAAAACTCCTACTGGGATAGAAGAGCAACCGTACAGCACGATTTTTGCCCAATTTTCCTTGTTCTTAATCATGAGCAGACCCGTTGCTGCAAATGCTACCATCATAAGGCACACGGAAAAAAAAAACAGAAATATGAAGCCAAGGGTTATTGTATTAGGAAGAGAGTGCAAATTCCTCTAATCTAAACGAAGAAGTGAGAACTGAGAGAAATGTAATCACAGCCGCCAAAGGGGACGTGAGAGGCAGAACATCAGATAAAGTAAAAACTACAAAGAAAGGTTGATTAATGGGGATTGGGTAACCAGTTCTCTCATTTGAACCACCTGGTACCGTGTATGCTGCAGCAAATCGTACGGTAGCACAGCAATGACTGAGCATCCTTCTGCTGTGTGAATCAGCCATTCTTTTGATAAAACACGAAGGTCATAATTTGCACCAGCAAATAACCCTTCCGCCGTAAACCTTCAGAAAATAGGGTGTGCTCACTTCCTGTTACTTGCTGCAACTCATGAAATTGAACTCAAGCTCTAACACAATGATAAAATAATTAGAAGAGCTAGCAATGTAGTAGTGAACTAGTGATATTAATCTCACCTCGTACAAAAGCAACTCCTCCTGCAGAACAGCGCAAGGCCTTCCGTCTTTTCAGGTACATAATCTTTTCTTTGCTTACCAACCATATGCAATATTGTGTTGTCATGGACCATGGTGGTCAATCTTTCGAAAAAAGCCTCCGAACCAATCCCTCCATTTTGCCTACATGCCCAAAGATCTCTAACTGGCGGCACTTGGTTGCCACGTGTATCCCTCATGATCAATGTACCCGACTGACTGCGGATATACTTTGAGTATTTGTTTAGCAATCTCCACACATCCTGATTTTGTAGATAGAAACAATGGAATGTCCACATCTCCTCCTCGTCCGCCACTGCTTCTTCCTTCTTCTCCGTTGTCTTTCTCGCTGGCTGAGCCATATTTGTGTATCTTAAGACTGCTCTTGACGGACTGGAGTTGTAATTTAATTATGAAGCCACTGGAATCAGTCACCCGCAATGTGAAGAACACTGGTTTTATAATTTAATTAGGTGAAGAAAGGGCTGCCTAGTGGCATGATCATAACTCAACTTTTTTCCAGCAAGGAAGTTGAAGATCTCAATTTTGCCATTGTGTGCAGAGCGAGTAAAGCAGTCCCTCCATTGTTATTGCGCATGGCTAGCAGCCTAGGTGCCATCCCAAACAATTTGTCTCCGACAGGGTGAGCATGGTTGCCGGAGGCAGTCTCATGTAGAATGGTGTTTCCTGCTTTGTTTTGTCGGGTCATTTTGTCGAGAGACTGATCAGGTAACTCGTCTAGTAGCTTCATCACCAAGTCACTTTTCTTGGTGTAAGCAGCCATATGCAGCACTGTGTCATCATGTATTGTAAACACGCACAATGAGTGATCAGGGACTTTTTCTGCACGGTTCGATCACCTTCGGCTCATCTTGTTTGATCATCAGAGCATTATAAAGCTCTGAGTTGATTTTATTTTTAGCATCAGTTTCTTCTATGCCTAGGGAAGACATTTGACGCCTGAGCGGTTTAATCAGAAAGAACCAGATAGAGCTATCGTTTGATTGTTACGAGGCTTTTGCTTATTTAGCTTATATATACGTGTTCGTTTTGAATTGATTGTTAACGGGAAAGGTTTTTAGTACACTAGATGCAAATACAGAACTTACCGAATAAAAGTTTGTGTTATGTTAAATATTATAAAACGATATTCAAGTTTTTATTGGCGTGAGTCACATTTCATGTTACAGCTGATGAAATTGATGTCATAATGGATGTCTTAACAGTGAACTCCAAAGAGTTTGTAACATTCCTATCCTGATAACATTGATGATTTAACCCACCAACTTTGATTGAAAGAACAGTTTACAGTTCTATATAACTGCTATTAAATGGGAGAAAAAAAAAAGAGTCTAAAATTTAACCATCTAGTTTTTTTTTTTTTTTAAACAAACCTCAGGAACGAGCGAAGCTATTATTCAAAAATAAAAATTAAAAAATTAAAAAACTCCAGGAAAGGGGGGGCATAACAGCCTAACCCCTCAAAGTAGAAGCTAGAAAGCGAAAAATATTAAACATATAATGTGGTACGAGACAATCAAGACCAAAGTCCCTTCCAAAAACCCAAAGCTTGGAATATGAATGGTGAGGCCCCGCACGCAAACTAAACTTCAAACTCAACCTTCGCCAAGAGCATTGCGAATCTAACCGTCAAGTTACCTGTTATTATTAAGAACTTTTTTGACAGGAACCCGTGAACAGCTTAAGATAAAGTTGAAGGTACATGCAGGTGACTGATTCCAGTGAATTTAACTCGAAGCTATTGCAAAATTTGCCAAGCGCGACACGGAGAGGGTGATTGCTGTTTGCTCTTTTTTCCGTCCTTTTCATCTTGTCAAGATACTGGCCGAGCATTGTGTGTATAGCAGTATACTTACGTGTATTTACTAGCTTCAAATCCAATGCAGGAATCTGAGCGTGATAGAATTCAAATAGGCTGGAATTGGATTAGGAAGTGGAACTTAATAATATTTCCACTGATATGTTTATTTTGTTTAATCTAAACGGATTGTTACAAGTTATAAAAATAGAATACGATTCTCTCTTGATATGAGCTCTATTGAACTTTTAAAGATCTTCTGCTATGTATCTTTTAGTGGTAGTGTATGGATAAGATTTAAATTCTTTTATTTTTTTTTATTTATTAGCTACCAATCAACAATTAAATTATTTACTCAGAACATAATCAGATTACAAGAGAATCTTAATCCTATAAAAATACCCTAAATTAAAGTTATGTATTTTTTACCGACAAAATAAATAAATAAATACTTTTTAAGCAAACATACGCATGCTTGTTATAATAGTCGACATAATACTATAAGTTTTTGAATAAATTAGTTGTTATTGTCGTTGTTGTTGTTATTTGACATTTAAATGGGTTAAAAAAGAATTTTTTTTTGTTTCTTTAAAAGGAAAAAATCAATTTATTCCTCATTTTCATTTCTACTTACTCTAGTGGAATGTGATTCTTATTTTTCATTCTCATATTTATGATCCTCAGCCAAAGTCTATTCTCATTCCTTTAGTTTTTTAAAGAGTGCACAATCAATTATTCTATTCTCCAATCTGAAATATGAATACACCTTGTAGTTTTGTTTTAAGAGTGTTGGGGGTTTAAGTGCCTTCGAATTTTCTGTTAAGATAAAATTAGAATATGCTCAATTAAATAATATTTAAGGTTGGTAATTCAATTATTTAATATTTTTTTTGTGAATTCAAATGGAGAGGAGCAACTGGAGAAGGAATTTGTAATCAATGATATGCATTCTACAATATGTGATGCCAATGTTCCGGCATCAGAACTGAGCATTAATGTGGACGACAAAACATATCATGGTGGCCTATTTCGAATTTGATCCATCGAAATGACATGTTATAGAATATAAATGGACCACCTACAAACACTTCGGTCATGGCCCATGCCCTTTTGGGTTCTCTTAATTTTATGCCACATATTATCAACTTTTTAATTTATTATACGCAAATAGAATTGTAGTCTAAGGTCCGTTTGAGATTGAGATTAGATAATTATATTTTAAAAATTACAGTAATAAAATATTTAGTAAACATCAATTGCTGTAGTTAGAAAGTTATATTAATATGATTTTTTATTTATAATAAAAATTTATTATATCTTTAATAATTTATCAAAATTATTATTTAAAATTTATATTCACTACATATTATTAATTTTTGTTTCATAATTATATTTCTTTTTGTGAGTTTACTATCTATGCCTTTGGGCCTTTGCCAAACGTTTCACATTAGCGCCGATTCGTATCCACTGAAGTGGTCGGGGCTCAATTGGTTAGAGTGCACACCCCTATAGGTCGTTGTGTAATGGTAAAAATGGTTTATTACTTATTCTATTAAAAATGCTATGCAATTATAGCAAATTTATTTTTTGGTCGAACGATAGATATCTCCTTATTTTATTTCTCAAGTCAAGGTTCTGAGTATTCTCCTATACATGTTATAGCGGCTGATTTCTTTAATTTTTTTAGAGTAAATTTGATCAATACAAGTCACTGACTACGTTTCTCCAAGATTGATGTATCAAATATATATCTATAATCATGGTGTATATTCATATTTTAACGAGAGGTAGAAAATGAATGAAGGTGGTAAATGAGTCAAGCATGGAATATATATAAAGTGATGATACAATTATAAATTCTTGTACAAATTGATTTGACATTAATTTATTAATTGAATAAAAATATAAAATAATAAAAAATAAATCATGTGGACTAAGAGATATTTAATTTAATTAATTTTATTATGCTACATTAATTTATACAAAAATTTATAATTATATTATTACTCATATATATATATACATATATCGAAAAAGATACTTCTTTGCAGTTTGCGCATCTCCAAATTACACCAAATCTATCACCTATTTTTAGTTATGTTATAAAGTTTCTATTCAGTTGCCGCGTTTGCATACATCAAATACACCGAGCTCATGGCCTCGACATTTTAAAAGTTGCTGATTGCTTTAGCTCATGGTGCAAATGACAGCCATGAGATTAGAAAAATAATGATACCTGTACATGGGATAGACGAGTGAGTATCTTTATATTTTAAAAATTGATCTATATATATATATATATTATTAAAATTACTGCTATTAAAGACATTTGTATATTACTTTAACACTTATTCACCATACCAGTTGAGCAAACAAATATGCAAACAGATATCCTCACTTTCATTTTTCTAATTTCATCAAATTTTAAATTCAAATCATTCATTTTCCAATTGTTGGAACTTCCAAGCGTTCAAGAAATTCTCAAGACGCAAATTGTTCCCCCTCAGTGATTTTTTAATCACGCATACATGATGGGAATCACGTGTATCTAGGGTGGGCATAAACCCATTTGTTTACTCAAATTCAAACCAAGTAAAATAGTAAGGTTTGATAAATTACAAAAATAAGTTAAATTTGAATTATCGTGTAAAATTATTTTATAATAGTTTGGGTATGATTTACCCATCGGTGATGGATAAATTTTTTAAACTCAAGGTGACATGTCGGCAGAAAATAAATTAAATAAAAAAAAAATTAATTCCATTGTTTCCAATTCCATCTCACATTCAGATTCAATTTCTCACCATTTCAATTCCATTGTTTATCATAACAAGCAAAAAAATTTATATATTTGTTTATCACTATTTTTTTCTTTTACTACTTTATTTTTATTTAATTTAGACTTTGGATCAAGTGTAACAACAAAGGCGATAGCTTTGAATTGATATTATTCTTGTGATTTTGATATAAATCATGTTCTTTACTAAATTTACTTATCTTTATAAATATTCAACATTATAATTTTTTTGGGTTATTTATTTGTTGGTGAAGGAGTGGATTCAGTTGATCATGGAATCTTTTGATTAAAGTATTGCGAATGGGAATGTTATTTATTTGTATGGATATTGTTAGAATTTGTATTGTAATATTATTAATACTAATAGTTTTTTTATTTTTTTTATTTTAATTGACTTGTCGATGTCATGTTTGTGGAAGTTTGTTATTAAAGTTTACATTCTCATTTATTAAGAAATAATGATTTTCGTGATTAAATTTTATTTTAATTTTCTAGTATCCTTAATTTAATGATGAAGTTATTGTAAAATCTATTATTTATAATTTTTTATCCACTATATTTTTTCATGTTTTAATATTAATTTAATATTTAATAACAATTAACAATTATTATAACTTTGATATAATTAAATTTGTCAAAATTAAAAATATTTTGATCATAAAATTCAAACCAAACTCAAATGGATTGGTTTGGATTGGATTTAAAATATATGGGTTGAGTCTAAATTTTTCTAGTTTGGTTTGAATTGGCTTAAAACCCAACTCAAACCAACTCGTGCCCACCCCTACATGTATTTACTAATTTTTATTTTTATTTGCTTAAAATCTGTAGTAAATTAATTAAGTGCAAATTGCGACGGTCTTAGAATTTTTGTGGATGTGTGAAGTAATTTTTTTTAATTCAACAAATTAAATTGTATTTTGAATAAAATGTTGTTTCTAACAATTTTTATTGTGCAAGTAATCTAGAAAAAAATCTCATTATTTAATATGTATATGTACATATAAATTATCATCAAAGGAACTAATGTCCAAGTCCAATAACAGCAAGAGCTTCAATCTTGCAAGTCACAACTACCCATTTTGGGCACAGGAGTGCCATGGCCTTTTACAAAGTCATTTTCGGTATATACAACCAAGAAATTAAGTACAATATTCCTTTTGGTTTATTGGTTATCAGCATGAAGCGAGTAACTTCCTTTTTCTTTTTCAGAAAAATCACATAAATAAAAACAAATTCGTCCCAACTCCGAGCCAGATATTCAAACCCTAATTTTGGCAAGTAGCATTTCAAAAGAAGTCACACTAGGAATGATGTGCCATTTGATGAAGACAACTACCAAAAATTATATTATTGGCCATAAGGGTAAGCTAGCTAGGCATGTAACAGCAGTATCATGCATGCAATTATTCTATTTTGGACTGCAGTACTGCAAATATCATATATCAAACTTTTGGCAAGAAAGGGAAATTTATTGGCCCTAAAGATTAATGCTGTCCCATTCATTCTTATTACAAGACGTTTTTCGATGATGTTACATTATGATTCATGAATTTGAGCACTGGCTCTCTTACATTGTCTAAGTCATTATCTAAGAACACTAGCCACTAGGCTTGTAGCAAATAGCTGGCTAGCTAGCCAGCATTATTCTTGCATGTCATGCCCCATAAGTACTCGAAGGCATTTCATCCTTAATGGCTTGAAAATGAAACCATAAATAATAAGGGAACCCAAAACCTATCCCCACTATTTTTACTTTTGTGGGTATTGAAAGTTTGAAGTTAATGATTAGGACTTAAGATGGTGGGGTCACTACATGGTCCTATAATAATATGAAATGCAATAATTTTGTTCTAATACCTATGAAACATATCTGTGTGTGGGGGATCTAATCAAGTAGCTTAATTGTTCAATTATATATTCTATCAACTAATAATGTAATCAAGTGGTCTGACATATTAGTAATAAATAATGCTTCAACAAATAAAACAATTGCTTCTCCTTAGTGTCACATAATTGAAAATCAAATTCTTCTTTAAAATTGACAAGAGAATGATAGAATTCCAATTTCTTATATCACTGCAAAAGTCATATCAAGTTAACTAATTACACCTGTCTATACTAATTAAAACAATTTCTATTTTTCTGTATAAATATTTAGAAATTGTACATTTTTAATGAACTTGTATATTGATATATTATACCAGACGTTTATTAGAATATAATTTTAGAGAGAGTACATACTTAACACAGCCCATATCTAAATCTATTTTTTTTTTTTTATGGGCCCAATCTTGATTATTTCGTATTATATAAGATATTCTGACTCTGTTTATATCGATTACGATATAAGCATTGCTGATTTTAAAGCTACTCGAATATTAGGGGCGAACTCATATGAGAAAAGGCGCACCACTGGTTACGCCGAGGAAAATATAAATTAAGCGCGATATAAATAGAGGGAACCCGAGCCGGCGGGGCTGACATGAGGGTATTTCACCAGAACTGGCAGGGGCAGGTTAATATCAATTTAATCCTCCTTTTTTGAGAAAAATCATCTTCGCCACTGTATTATTGAAGGGATTTGAATCCAGATAAGCGAAAGGAATCACTTTAGTAATTGGATGGTTCACAAAGCGTGATAAATATTAGTTATGAGTAGAGTGCTTTGTGCTTTGATTTTGAAAGACCAAAAAGAATGAACGCGTCATATAAACCATAATTCATATGTTACGTATCATTTACTCGCACAGCAAAAGTGAGATTAGTCTCCACTTTCTTTAATTTACAACTTGTTTTTGGAAGAAACCCCCAACCAATGTGACTTGCTCTAGTTTGTGTGCTTAATCACATCTTTACTTGTATGTTAGTTTCTTCTTTCTATAAATTGTGGTCCACTAGTTTAAAAGAAAAGGAATCATTTCATTTTGTTTTTTATTAAAAAAAAATTAAAACAAAAGCTCATCCTTTCGTAATGGATTAAATAATCTTAATGAGATAATTTGAGGGTAATTGTACATTGATAGAAACTCTAACACAAAAGTATCGCGGTTTCTAGAGAAGAGTATGATTTATTCTTTAAGAAAACAGTTAAGATAGAGAGAGCATGTACTAATTCAGCATATATTAAACTATAAGTTGTAAATATATAACTAATAACTAATAATTTAATATCTACATTATTGTAGCTCTATATTATTTTATATTATGGTTGGATTTGGAATATTAGTTCATAATTGCTTTTTTTTTATGAGGATTCCTATACTTTATTAAAGAATATGCTAGACTTTCATACTATTATAGTAAAAGAATTTCACCACTTTATCAAACTCACACTTTAATATAATACAGGAACCCTTACCTAAGAACCTCTAATTAGTCTGTTATATTCACACCTTGGCTCGGTAAATTAACCACAAGACTCTTTAGCTTACCATCACGATATGGATGTATCTGTTAAGAGTCTTTAGTTACTAATTTTTTAAATTTTTATCCACAAACGAATGTCTCAATTGATTTGCAATATGAAATAACCTTTACAAAGAATTTTTTTAGTATATTATAAATTTATAATAGTAATTTACTTAATTCGAATCGACCTTAAATTATTGGATCTGCCTCTCCAAGCTAAAATCCTTATTTTTGCATGATCGAGTCACATATTTTTTGGAAAAAAAAAAAATAATCAGTTAGTCATAGACTTAATCGACAGTGGGAGGTCGGCTAAAAAGCTAAAATTATTGGAATATGTTTTGCAGCCTTTTCAATTAACTTTTGAATTTGGAGAACATTATGGCACATAAACACCTTGAGATGTCACTGTTAAAACAGCATTATCGTAAAGACTTGCGGGGAAGAGTAGGCACCTATTTTTTTATTCTTGTGATAGACCCCAAGAAAGCCATTATCTTACAATCAATTTTTCGTTATTGAATAAAGAGTTATTTAGAAAAAGGAAATAAAATTGGATTTGATTTCGAATAAAAAAAAAGGAATAAACCAATAATATCTATTTCACAGGTAAAGCATGAACTTCCATTCAACGTTCAACAACAATTGAACTTCATCATAAGAGAGGGCCTAAGTTACGTGGAATCGCTGATACTGTAGCAGTGATCATCATAAATTCCACGCTGTGAATAATGCCAAAAGGGCAAAAAAAAAAAAATCAATTTTCTCACCGTACGATATTTTATATCTTAAGATAATTTGAAGATAAGTTGATATGATATTCTCGAGTGTCGCATTTGATAGGACAGCGGAGGGAAAGAGATTGGGGTAGTGGCCAGAACCAGCTGGCAAGGCAGCTGAGAAGCACTGCAGCCAAAGTAAGGGCCCCACTTCACGTGCCATCACGCTCGATCAGTTAGACTCAGCGAAAGGCTGCCACGTAGCGGCTCGCATTTAAAAGACACGTGTCTTAAATCCTCGGTCGCCTAAACAGGACCACTTTGTCCTCTTTCGTAGAACCAGGCCAGGTCGGGCGAACCCCAAGTCCCCAAACCCAGCTCTTCTTTACTCTGTACTATCTCGCGTCACGACAAAATACGTTAACTGGTAGTACAAAATTGTTCTCGTAAGAGACAAAATCGTCTTCCCAAATTGACCCCACGGTCCTACTCCTGCAGCGCTTTGTCCGGTAGCGGATACCATGTCCATACGTTACAAATTTATTGCTTCACCAACACGTGTAACTCATCCACGCCGGCAAAAATAATGCCGTTTGGTTTAAAACTGCGATTATTAGGGGAGTTTATCCAGTTTACAGTTAACTGGATAAAATTGATTTGGCTCCTATACAATCCGTTTTACTTCTCTATTATGCACCAAGAACACTTCCCCATCAATTTTGCAAAAACAAAGCAATCCCGAGCAATTAAAGATAGATGCAATTCACCAAATTGCAGCCGTGAATGGTTGTAAGTGGATAAACTGAAAATCCTACGTGGAAAAAGGTGAAAAAAATTGGAAGAGGGCGTCTCAGTAATTTCAACGTTACCTATGTTTTATTTTTAAAAAAAAGGCAAAATGGAGACGAAAGAGAGAGCAAGCCTTATCCACTTTGCAAGCGAAACTTTATAAAAGCAGAGCAAAACGCTTAAGTCTCTTTTAAAGAGAGAACCTTCAAAGCCAAGCGGCAAACGCTAACAACACAACAAAACAAATCGAGGAGGAAGAAAGAGGGAATGGCGACTGGCAAGAGTTACTACGCGAGACCGAGCTGCAGATTCCTCCAAAGCGACACGCCGAGGGAGGTGCCGTCGCCGCCGTTCGAACTCGATGAGTCGGACTTCTACAACAGCAACTCGGACAACTCGGCCGAGTTCTCTCGCAAGCCAGGCACTACCGTTTCGGGTTCTCGGCTCGGGAAGAAACAGATGAAGCGAGCCGATTCTGTTGGCGGGACTCCGGCGTCGGTGCCGGTCAACATACCCGACTGGTCAAAGATTTTGAAGGACGAGTATAGGGACAGTCGGAGGAGGGCGGCAGAGGACAGCGACGACGATGACGGGTACGGTGGAGGCGAGGATAGCGTGAGGGTCCCGCCGCACGAGTTTTTGGCGAGGCAGATGGCGAGGACGAGAATCGTTTCCTTTTCGGTTCATGAGGGCATGGGCAGGACCTTGAAAGGAGGAGATTTGACTAGGGTCAGAAATGCAATTTGGGAAAAAACTGGGTTTCAAGATTGAATTTTTGAAAAAGTTGTTGAACGATATCGATCACAAAACCTAGAAAAATAACATTGAGTGAAAATTTAATTATAGATTTTACAGTATTTTAAATTTTGACATTTGTAGTTTTTTTTTTTTTTAAATTTTGGCTCCGGATCAGTTTTATGCTTGTAATTCTCTAACTTGGAGATTGTATCCGAGATATTAGACGGAATTTATATTTTTGTTGATTTATTTTCTCTTTTTTTTCAATTGTGATTTTTTAAAATATTTTGGAAATTCTGGAAAATGGGTGGGGGCAATTTGGTAAAAAAAGGGAAAGGAGGAGGTTAAGGGTCGGTAACTGGTGGGGTTTGGGTTTGATGCGGGTGGGGTTGTTGACAAAAGCAGAGGCTATAATCGCTGCTAGCTAATGATAGTGACTCTTTCTGAATGATTAACTTTCACCAATATGTCAAATCTACCCCTGTTTTTATTTTAGTTCTTGTCCCATGTCTTCTGCCATGGTAGATATCTGTGTTTGACAGTGCTTTCTGGGTTCATTTGGTTTCAGTTTTTGAGTTCATAAGCTGTCTAGTGTCTTAACTGTAATAACCAATAAAATGATATGTATGGATAGTTGAATGGTTGTCTCATCCTTAGCTCGTAAACTGGATTGACACGATTTTTTGCATGTCGGGATAAAGATTTGATTTTTTGACCTATTTATCTGGTTACGGACAGATTATTAATCAAAATTAATTCATATTCGCATAATTAAAACTATACTTATGTTTTCAATTTTAAATAAATTTACAGAATAATATCATCAAAATATAAGTAGTATACATCATCCTTTTTTTTTTTTTTTCTTCTTGAAAGATAAACATTTATATGGTATTTTAATTTTATAAAATAAAAAAAAAAGAATAATATGTTAGTAGATATATATATTTTATAATAAATATTATTTAAAGATATAAAAAAGTGTAATTTGTAACAAATGGGCGTCTGAAATAAGTATCAAGCAGGTTATTAAGTTGTGTCGTCGTGGGCGTTATGGTTATATAATTATTAAATAGATATATTGGATTATCTATTTATTTTTTATATTGAATTTTAATTTTAATATTTTAACATAATTATTAAATAAATAATATTTTAATCAGTCTAAACTTAACAATATACAAAAATAATATGACAAACAAAATTCAGTGACCCAATTTGCTAGCTTATCAAAGAATTCGAGCCCCTAACACCATTAAGCCTAGTGGCTAAAAAAATTATTTTTAAACAGAATATTATAATGCTATATTGGAAGTTTCTGGTTACCCTAATTAAGACCTCACATAGGATTAATGCTTAAGCAGGAAGTTAGAGACTAGAGAGCTTATCGGTTGTATTAATTAATGCTAATTCTTCTAATTAAAAATAATAACAATAATGCCAATGCTTTCTACTTTTTTAAGCTTAATCCGACATTTGGATAACAATCTAAACCTCGGATCTGGCAAGAAATTTATTTTATAAGAATATTATAATATTTGTCGTGGATAATTATCTTAATAATTATTGCAAACACATGCAAACTCGATTATTGCAAAATTTCATGTGGATTACAGCACACTGCCTCGTGCAGTAGCTGCTTTTGCTAGTTGCTAGGAAGCAGCATCTCAAATTATTCAGCAACCGATATCAGCCAATTGATTAGGAGGAGTAAGAGACTGTTTTTTTTTTTTTTTTTTGGAAATAGAGTAAGAGTATATGTTGATATCAATTAATCAAACAATTTTGCATCATGCTTCCTATCTAACTATGTTAGTAAACTAACTTCTTTTTTAGTCTGGAGAAAATCGCTGAAGTCAAATGCTTTAATGGTCAATGCCACGTTGAGCTAAAAAGATTATTTCAATGGATCCTGCCAGGGCGGAGACAGGATATCGATTCACTGATTCACTGGGAGCTTACTCAATGGCGATAAAAAAAATTAAAAATAATAAATATATAAATTTGAAAGATTTATTATATTGTCTTAATATATGTTCACAATTGTCTTTTAGGAGTTTTCATACATTGATAACGTTGCATTATAATTTCATTAATAATATTATTACATAAGTCTTTTTTTTTTTTATCTTCTTATGTATTTTAAAAATTTAGAGTGTGAGAATTTAAGTGTAATTATATATTAGGGGCTTCAATATAAATTAGTGGGGGCTAAGAAAAAATTTATTAAAATTTTTTGTCAAATTACATTAGCTATTAAAAGTTTTTTTCCCCACTGGTCCCAAGCTAGATCCGCCACCTGCCACCTTACAGTTACGCCCTTTAGCTTGGAGGTATATTGAAAAACAATGAAAGTACACAGACTTTTAATTTAATTTTCTGTTTATTAAAATGAGAAAACTCTCGTTAAAACGAGATACATAATTTATATTTTAATTGATATATTATAACAATTAATTATGCATCTCACCACGTATAACATAACTTATACTTTGTACAATTTTTAATCTAACGCCATATCTAAGTTACCATTGGTTATTAAATGAAAATTTTCTATGTACTTCATACGTTATCCATTAATTAGATAATAAATCATCTCTTTCATTTATGTGAATAGAGTTCTAAATGTTGTGCTCCAAAAAAAAATTTATATTTACACGCTACTTTAATGCTTAAAATCATTCTCAAGTTAAATAATTATATAATTTTTTTTTCAATCTTATAAAGGTAAATAGATAATAAAAAAAAGACCTAAGCACATTTTAGTCTTAGACTTCCACTTTAAAAATAAAAACTCCCATTAAATTGAGTTGGCTGTCCCTAAGTTATATTAAAATATTTTGTTATTTATTTTTGTATTAATTTGGACATAAGTAATTTAAAAGTGTTTTAATTCGAAATTTTAAAATATAAAAAAATCTGAGAAAATGAGTAAATCGTGTAGTTTAAACGTTTTAAGTTTTTTAAATTTAGAAGTGTTTTAGTTCAAAATCTTAAATTTTTTTGTATTTTAAAATTTGGGACAAAAATTCTACTATAAATAATTATAATTTATAAATGTAATTTCAGAAATTTTTTTAGTCAAATATTATAGTTTTTTTTTTTTCGGGTTCGAGCAATCTGGCTGTTTCTCAAATCTGAAGTCACTTCTTAAAGAAAATGACACATGCAATTTAATAATAAAAAAACATTTATTATTACTGCCCAAATAAAAGGACAAAATAAAAGTTGTTACCATAAAATGAAAAGCAAGGGAGACGTTCTTTTATAATTCGGGTAACGCCGGTCTGTCACGGAAGAAGCTGAAGACATGACAGTCTTTTAGTAAGATTGGAATTTTCTGGACCGTTAGATTTCTTTATCATGGGTCCACAGATAGTGACGTTTAGTTGACTATTGTGACATCTACCAGCCCAGGGCGTTTTGTTTACGCTCGCCTGTCGTTTTCATCGCTCTGTCGTCTTCGATCTTTATGGCGACATGGGTATATGTGTATCGCAAACTGTGCGAGTGGAGAGTGTCGACATGATGCTGTCACCTTGCTTTAATTAATTGCGGTGACGTTATAAAGTTAGCCTCAAAAAATTTAAAGCCCTGGGTCAAGCCCCGGTATAAAAATCAGAGGCCGCGTGGGCCTGGCCCTTTTTCTTCTTTGTTTGCTTCACGCATTAGGCTCGTTAACAATTCAACATGCCTACGGATGGCAATCCGCAAACTTACAAATTCGTTTAAATTCGCCCGTTAGCCTAAGATCTGGTAGATGCCCGCTAGATCTGTAATATTTTTTTAAATATTTTAATTTAATTTTAATTGAAAAAAAATTAAATTTAAAAAATATATTTAAAAAATAATGCAATTATGAAAAGTGTCAAATAACCAAAGTATTTTCATATGGATTTTTTTTTTTTAACTTAATGCATGAATTATTTTATTATTATAATTTTTTTTGGATTAATATTTAAAAAGTATTATTCTTTAAAAAAATATTAATATTAATTATTATTGTAGGCATCATGTTGGATAAGTGCTAATGATGGTGAATGAAATGAAGATCTTCTCTTAGAGCTTGTGTTGAAAGATAATATGAAATGTAATTGTTATTTTTAAATACTAGTTAGTGGTTTTTATTTAATGAATTTGTGTATTTTATACTTAAATTTGAGAATTTGTGTTTGATTGATGTTGAAATTTTAAATTTTCATTTACATTGGTTAAACTTAAAAGTGAGTATGTTATGTGGAATTTGAGATTATTATTGTAAATTTATATATTGAATATTTGTGATTTTATATATACAAATCCGTAAAAAAATTCGTCTGATACCATTGTAAGTTTGGTAATTGTTAAAATTTGCATTGAGTTGATTTTCATAAACAAATTAAAACCCATTGCGAATTGCAAGTGAATTTATTAATTTAAATTTTATGTGAATTTATGTTTGATAATGACAAATCCGCTGCGGGCAGAACCTATTACCATCCCTAAACATGCCAAGGATGAGGGATGCAAGCAAACAATTATTTGGTTGAGGATTTTACTAGTCTTTCTGTTAAAATTTTGCAAATAATTTTTTTTTTAATTTTATGATGTTGATATCTTTAGAATGGGCTTTAGCTATGATACATTAAAAACGTTTGAATCGCTCATGATTCATGTGCGTCACTGTGTTGTAAGAGTAAAATTTCCTTTTATTATTTAAAATTCATATTTTTGAACTGAACTTTTAATATGATACGTCGAGACAGTGCTCGTGATGCACACACATTTTCGCTTTTAGCCATGGTGCTGTCTCTCAAATGTACACTTATGAACTCCACGAAACTAATAGCATCAAATGCTACACGATTATGAAAAGATAAAAGTGCATCTGTTAAATCAATTATAAGATAAAACTTATCTTAAAATTAGGCGACTGTTATGAATTTGGAGATAATGGATATTATTATGTTAACAATTATTTGATAATGATTTCTAAGTAAGAAATACTCAAATGGAGATTGAAGAAAATAAGCAAAATAGCTTGAGCAAGAAATTGAAAGTGTGTTGAGTTTTTCAAAGGAAATTAATAGCAAAGGAAGGTAAGCTCATTTCCAAGTACTCATTTTGTTCACAAATTACATCTATATATAGTGAAAATATTAGTGGAGTGGGTGACAATATATATCTATAAAAATCATAATGGTGAACTCATTAATCATAAGTGGTGTTTCCATTTACTTAGTGGAACCCACAATAATTCATAATACTCTTCCTTGGATATCCACCACTTAATGGATCATATGATAACATTAGATGTACTTTTAAACTGCCTCGTTAAAAACCTTTGCCAGTAAAAACCCAATGGAAAAACCTGGTCAAAAGGAAAAAAAAGAGTACAGTGTACATATGTCCAAATTTCACTCCTCCTTATAAGTGCTCCTCCTTATGGCAACATGTATTATTCTGATAGTTTATTGAAGCGACACATGCCAATGCCATATATTATTTTCTCAAATGTAGATGTAGATAGAGCTTTCGTAAATAGGTCAACTAAATTATCTGTGGAGCGTATCTGTTTGATATCAATCTTCTTGTTCTGTTGGAGCTCATGAGTGTAGAAGAATTTCGGTGAAATATGTTTTGTTCTGTCCCCTTTAATGTATTCTCCTCTAAGTTGAGCTATACATGCAGCATTATCTTCATATCTCACTATTGGGATATCTGAACTTGAAGATATTCTACACGTACTTTGAATACGATGGATTACAGATCGGAACCATATACATTCTCAACCGACTTCATGTAGTGCAAGAATTTTAGAATGATTGGAGGATGTTGCAACGAGAGTCTGTTTTGTAGACTTCCAAGAAATTGATGTATCATTGAAAGTAAAAACATATCCTGTTTGTGAACGAGCTTTATGGGGATCAGATAAATAACTTGCATCAGCATAACCAACAAGACCTGAATTTTTCGTTAGTTCATTAGAATAAAATAAACCTAAATCGATTGTTCCTTGAAGATAACGAAAAATGTATTTGACACCATTCCAATGTCTTCTAGTTGGTTCAGAGTTAAATCGAGCCAACAAATTAACAGAAAATGCTATGTCTGGTCTAGTACATTGTGTTAAATACATCATAGCACCAATTGCATTTAGATATGGTACTTCAGGACCAAGTATCTATTCATCATTTTCTTTAGGATGAATTGGATCTTTTTAAGATCAAGAGATCAAACTACCATTGGGGTACTCAATGGGTAAGCTTTATCCATGTTGAAACGTTTCAAAATTTTCTCAGTATAAGTTGACTGATGGATAAATATACCATTAGTCCGTGTTTCATTCGCCGAGACAATACCTAGTTTTCCCCAAATCTTTCATTTCAAATTCATTTTTCAAGCATTCAGCGGTCTTTTGGAGCTCTTCAGGAGTTCTTATTAAATTCAAATCGTCAACATAAACTGCGACAATAACAATTCCAAATTTTGATTGCTTGATAAAAACACATGGACAGATAGGATCATTAACATATCCTATTTTATCAAGTATTCACTAAGGCGATTATACCACATGCGTCCAGATTTTTTTAATCCATATAAAGATTTTTGTAACTTTATTAAATACAAGCCACGATGTGATGATTGACAAAATTCTGCCATTTTAAATCCTTCAGGGATTTTCATATATATACTCGTGTCAAGTGACCCGTAAAGATAATCTGTCACCACATCCATGAGACGCATATCAAGATTTTCTGATATAGATAAACCAATGAAAAACCGAAACGTTATTGCACACATTACTGGAGAGTATGTCTCATTATAATTAATATCAGGTTTCTGTGAGCAGCCTTGTGCAACAAATCATGCTTTATATCTTACAACTTCATTATTTTCATTATGTTTCCATACAAATATCCATTTGTACCCAACAGATTTGACATCTTTAGATGTTTGGACTACAGGTCTGAATGCTTCATGTTTGGCTAAAGAAGTCAACTCTGTCTTGATTGCTTCTTTCCATTTAAGCCAATCATGCATCAGTCTACTTTCATCAATAGTTTGTGGATCATGATCATTTATAATATCAGTAGCTACTGTAAACGCAAACACATCATTGATAACAATATTACCATCAGTATGATCAACAGAAATCTCACTATTTCTAGATTTATGTGCCTTTTCAAGGCTTTGTTCTTCATGAAGAATTTGTGTATTGTTAGAGTTTCTAGTCTTTTTAGAGACTAGTTGCTTTTCTGAAGCAATTTGTTCTTTTAGATTTTTATCATCATTTGCAACAGAACCCTGTTTAATCATTTTTCTTTTTCTTGGAACATTATCTTTTAAACCAATTGGTCTACCACGCTTCTGGCGTAACACAGATAATTCCTCAGCTGCACTTTTCATTAATTATTCTTTAGGTACAATGACCCGGCCTGGTATATTTGCAGCTGGCTTATATGATTTGGTTACTTTTACCGCATTTGTAAATGCATCTCGCAATTGTTCCGCAATTTGTTGCAAATGAATTATCCTTCGCACTTCATATTCACTTTGAAATGTGCGTGGATCTAAATGAGATAGATGAGTCACTTTCCATTAAGGATCATGCCTAACCTCATGAACCTTTTTTCTTTCTCTTAATAGAGAAAAATTTGTCTCGTCAAAATGACAATCCACAAATCGTGCGGTAAATATATCACCCGTTAATGGTTTAAGATATCTGATAATAGATGGTGAGTCAAATCCCACATAAATTCTCGAACGTCGTTGGGGTCTTATTTTAGTACACTGTGGGGGCGCAATTGGCACTTGTATTGCACAACAAAAAATGCATAAATGAGATAAATCTGGTTGATGTCCCAATACCAATTGTAATGAGGAATATTTATGATAGGCAGTAGGCCTTAAGCGGATTAATGCCGTAGCATGCAAAATAGCATGTCCCCATGTCGAAATAGGTAATTGACTTCGTAATAATAAAGTTCTGGTAATTACCTGAAGACGTTTGATAAGAGATTCTGCTAATCCATTTTGAGTATGTACATATGGTACTGGGTGTTCTACATCAATCCCAACTGTCATGTAGTAATCATCAAATGTTTTGGAAGTAAACTCACTAACATTATCTAGACGTATGGTCTTGATTGGATAATCTGAAAATTGTGCACGTAACCTGATTATCTGCGTAAGCAATCTTGCAAATGCAACATTACGTGTAAATAATAAACAAACATGTGACCATTGTGCAGATGCATCAATTAAAACCATGAAATAACGAAATGGTCCACTTGGTGGGTGAATAGGCCCACAGATATCTCCTTGAATTCTTTGTAAAAATGATGGAGATTTAGAATTAATTTTACTAGGTGATGGCCTAACTATTAATTGTCCTTGTGAACATGCAGTGTAACTATTCTCATTTGACAATAAAATTTTCAAATCTTTCAATGGATGTCCATGAGAATTTTCAATAATTCTACGCATCATTGCTGATCCAGGGTGACCAAGGCGGTCATGCTAAAGTATAAAATTTTTTGGATCATATAACTTATCTTTTATGACTGTGTAACTTTTCATTGATTTTATCGTCATATAATATAAGCCAGATGAGAAAGCTGGAATGAGAATTTTCAATAATTCTACGCATCATTGCTGATCCAGGGTGACCAAGGCGGTCATGCTAAAGTATAAAATTTTTTGGATCATATAACTTATCTTTTATGACTGTGTAACTTTTCATTGATTTTATCGTCGTATAATATAAGCCAGATGAGAAAGCTGGAAGCTTTTCTAATATATCTTTCTTTCCAGACATATTAGAAGTAATGCATAGATATTCTATATTATTCTCATCCTTTGTTTCTGTATGAAAATTATTACGACGAATGTCTTTAAAACCAAGTAAATTTCTTTTTGATTTAGGTGAATACAAAGCATTATGAATATCCAATTTTGTACCTTTTGCTAATATGATTATTGCTCTTCCAGTACCTTCAATAAGATCTACTGAACCTGATATTGTATTCACATTTGCCTTAATTAGATTTAGATTTAAAAAATACATCTTGTTTCGAAGAATCGTATGCGTAGTTGCACTATCAGCCAAACATTTTTGTCCATCAAACATTTTATTGAAATCCATATCCTTAAACAAAAATAAAAAGGAAAATACATATTAGATAACATGAAAATAAAATTAAAAATTACATTAAAAAACATAAAGCACAAGTAGAATTTTAAATGTGATGAACATTTCCATCACCAATCAAATGATCAATTTTTCCATCCTTATCTTTAAAAAAGTCTGAAACATTAAGATGTGTAATATCCATTGGATCCGAGTCATCAACATAGTTTGTTTCAATATTATTTCCTTTCGATTTTAAAGATGCTTGAAACATATCCACAGGATGTTTGAGAGTACGATATTGTCTCCAAAAATGACAAGATATTCCACATCTATCACAAGTGTTTTCTTGAGTAATATGTCGATCCTCATTTTTCCCTTTTTTGTGGTTCTTATATCCACCACGAGGTCGATAATAATGATTATGTCCTCGACCTCGATAATAGCCACGGCCACGACCACGACCACAACTATTTCTACGGCCACGATTATGCCCATGGCCACGCCCATTTTCATAATTGTCTTCACGATCATGTGAGACAGAATTTATTTCAAAAATTGGTTTTGTACCAGTAGTAGGGCTGGGCAAAATCGGATTCGGATCGGGTTCGGATCAACCCGATCGGATTTCGGGTTGATCGGGTTAGATAAAAATCGATCCGAACTTCATCCGATTTTTTAACCCGATCCGATCCGAATTATATTCGGATTGGATCGGGTTCGGGTTACATAGGGTTCGAATTAAATTCGGATTATTCGGGTTAATTCGGGTCAATTCGGGTCGGGTGAAATTAGGTTCGGATCAATTCGGATTAATTCGGGTCAATTCGGATTAATTTGGGTCGATGCAATTTTGAAGTTATCGGTTAGCCGTTTACCTGTTAACGGTTCGCCGGTAAATTCCAGAAGCATGCACAACATATTTCAGTTAACCGTTTTCACTACACGGCTAAGGCTTAACAAAGTATAACATACTGAAAATTATCGGTTAGCCGTTTACATGTTAACGGTTCGCCGGTAAATTCCAGAAGCATGCACAACATATTTCAGCTAACCGTTTTCACTACACGGCTAAGGCTTAACAAAGTATAACATACTGGAACTTATCGGTTAGCCGTTTACATGTTAACGGTTAGCCGGTAAATTCCAGAAGCATGCACAACATATTTCAGCTAACCGTTTTCACTAAACGGCTAAGGCTTAACAAAGTATAACATACTGAAAATTATCGGTTAGCCGTTTACATGTTAACGGTTAGCCGGTAAATTCCAGAAGCATGCACAACATAACCGTTTTCACTAAACGGCTAAGGCTTAACAAAGTATAATATACTGGAAATTATCGGTTAGCCGTTTACATGTTAACGGTTCACCGTTTATTCCCAAAAATGCTCACTTTTGCAGAAATGTTTCAGTTTCTCAAAAACTTGTAATTATGAAAACTCCAACATATTTATCAAAAGTTTTGTTATCATTAAAATCAATTAAAAAGAACATTTATATGTTAACACATGTCACTAAACATCAATCTTTAGAACACAAAGTCACAAAATTAAACATAATTAAATAGTTTTCATTTTCCAAAACACAAATGACAAAGTTCCAAAACACAACAAAGTTTAAATGTAAATCTAGATCAACTTCATCCACGACCCAACCATTCCTCGCAAGCACTTCGACAACTTTTAACTTCAACTTCTTCCACTCCAAGTTGAAGAATTCAAGCATCTATCCCCTAGAGAATAATTGAAAAATAACATATGATAAGCTGTAAAGTTAACAATAATTCATATGATATCAAATTATAAATAATAATATCTATTAAAAATTACCTTTAAATATCCATAACACCCATATCATCGCTTAAGCCACAAGAAAACTCTTTAAAATGTCAAAAAAAATTATTAACAAACTTAAGTACATGTAGATGCTATTTATAAAGTTATAATACATTAACTTTATAAAATGCACGAAAAATATTACCTTCATGAAGCTCCATATTTAATAACTTCTCATTAATATATTCATGAATGTTGTAAACCGTATAATCAAAAAGTTTAGCTTGTAACCAATATTCGGAGCATATCAATGCCTCAATCATACAAGGGTCAAAGAACTCCGATATTCATTCACAATGACGCGACGCCGATCTTAAAGCGATTCGAGATGCCGTGGAAACAGCGAGGACATCCCTTGCAATTTTCTCTAATATCGGATACTTCGATCCATTAACCTTCCACCAAAGTAAAACATTGAGCTTAAGATTGCTCGGATCCTCAACTGGGTCACTCAAATATCGTTCCACCTCAGATGCGACTCTCTTGCCCTCATTCTGAACAAACACTTTCTGAGCATACCCAAAGAAAGGGCGAGAAACTCGGAAAATGTCATCACCTTCGCCACTAGGAACCTCGGCCAAACCAACATCAGTTGTAAAATATGGAGAATAACTTGTACCACCATAGCTACCGCTAGGAACACTCTCACTACACGTGGATGGTGTGGAACTAGAGCACATTGCACTATATGCATCATAAAGCTCATTCAACAAATCCTTCACTGCCTTGGTCATTTCTGCAACTTTCGAACCATCGTTGGCAAAAATAATCTCAAAAATATGTTTGACAAAATCTATTTTAGCTCGTGGATCAAGAATAGAGGCAAAAATCAACATTTTATTTATCTTCCCTGAAGACTTCCAATATTTATCAAATTTTTCCCTCATTTTATAAGCCATAGACTCAACCCACGGATCTCCACTTGCCTCTAATGCAGTTAATGAGCTCTCAATTAATCCAATGGTATCATAACAAAGGTTAGAAGTCACACTTAAAGAGGCAGAAAATAACAATGTGGCATCATAAAATACCTTCAAAAACTTCACAATTCGTCCTGCACTCTCCCAATCCTCAACTCTTTATTTTCTTTCAAGAAAATATGTCTCATATGGTTTATCCACCTCGCCATTCTATCAAATGCCGCTTGAAACTTCAACGCTCATCTACATTAAATAGGTTGAATTCCACCTTGTAGGACAATCTAAAACAACCGTTCCATTTGGACATCTCATCTATCGAGCACCTTTGTTTAAATCCACACAGCCTCGTAGTGGGCGATCTCACATACTTCACGTTTCGGATGGCGGCAACACTAGCATGTAATTCATTCAATCCGAAACAATCAAATTCAAAATATGCGCCTGACGGCATGTATATCTTGTCCGCCAACACAAGTGCATCATCATTCCTCCATGAAAGCAATTGCATAGTCACATAATTAAGAACATCATTTGTAGTGGCATTATCAAGCGGTTATTGCAAACAACCTCTCTATCCCCAATCTTGTAAACAAGCTACAATCTTTTTGCCGATCGATTTCCTATGATCTTCAATCACATTGAAACTAATAATCCTTGTTCAAACACTCACTATCAATAAAATGAGTCATGATCACCATATAACTCATATTTTGACGAGTCCATAAATCGTGGTGATAGACACCCAGCTTGTTGTTGCAAATCAAACTCTTTAACATTGCCTTTTCTTCCAAAAATAAATCCATAACATCCATACCAACAGCTTCTCGAGATGGCATAACAAAGCTGGAATGGCTACACTACATAAATGCTCGAACCCTTTGTTATCCACAAAACTAAGTGGCAACTCCCCATAATGATCATTTTGGTGACTGCCTTCTACAAGCATCTTGACTCCACCCTTTAGCCAAAGCCATATTACTTGCATTTCCTTCCCCACCCTCACCGAGTTGTTGACTTCCCTCTTGTTGTTCGGAATGTCTTGTATGCAAGGCAAGTCTCTATATGATTTTCATATTTGTAATCCCATCACGCCTTGAATGACATTGATATTGTCTACCACAATAGTTGCACTTGGATTTGTCCGGATTATCCTCAAGTAAAGTGAAATGATTCCACGTCGCATCTTTTCTTCATTGGTCTTTTCCGCTTTGCCTTTTGAGTTCCTTCCATTTGAACACTTGGATTATTGTCATCATCACTCCTTGAATTCGCTCTTGAGTGTCGACATCTAAACATACAAACAATTAATTATTAATCATTAATTCAAAAATTAAAGTGATCAAGAATTCAAGATGCATATTCAATAAAATAAAATCAAGAAAATAATGTAATAAATTAATTTATAATAACTAGTTATCCATTGCCCAAAATAATATAAAAATAATTCCAAATCCAATAATCCATATCTTAATTCTTATTACAAACCCCTAATTTTTATGCCCAAATTATATGACATATATAATTAATTAATTATATGTATTGTAACATAATTTTTAATTTTAATTTTTAATCTACCAAATCTATTCATACAAAAAGAAATTCAATTATTAATAGTAACAAAAAATTAATGCCCAATTTTTTCATTTTATTGTTGAAATTTAACAATACATATTGTATATCATTTGCAATTTATCATACCAAGTACCAACCAAATTACAAATTTACAATTAACATTTCACTTTCTCAATTCTCATACAACATTATAACATATACCAATTACCAAATTAACAGTATATAATTAATGCATATATAGTTAATTAGTTATATATATAAATAATTAAGTATAAAGGCAAGGCGGCGACAAATTCCAATTCCAAAACTCCACTCTCCACTCTCCAGTCTCCACTCAACAGAATCGGGTGGAATGGTGGATCTTCAGGGGCAGCTGCCAGCTAGCCGGCGGATCTTCAACCGGATCGGGTGATGGTGGAGTGAAGGATTGAAGGCGTGGATCCGGTGCTTGGAAGCAGCAGATCTGTAGATCGGGTCACGAACTCACGATGTTGCGTGTGGTGGCTGCGGCCGATGAAGCGGCGGTCTGCGGATCACGATTCGGCGGTTGGCTTCGTTCTCGGCGGCGGCGGTTCTTTGCGTGTGGGTCGTGTGTCTGTTGCGGTGTTGACTGTCAGCAATGGGATGCCGTGGATGGATGTGGGTGTGGCTGTGTAGGCACTAGGTTGCCGCTCGGAAGTCGGAAGTGGGCTGGCTGGCGGCTGCTTGTGCTTGAGTGCTGGGTCAGTGGGTTGTCTGTGATTGTGCTTCGGTTGCACTTGTGGTGCTGGATTTGTGTTGTTTTGTTTGTTCAGTGTGGTGCTGGATTTGTGTTGTTTTGTTTGTTCAGTGTGGTCTTCTTTGGTGCTTAGTTGTGTTGTTTACTTGTTTTGTTTGTCACTTTGTTGTGAAATACTGAAATGTGAAATTCTCATTTCTCAAATTCGGGTTTTTTTTTTTCAACCCGATCGGATTTTCGGATCGGATCGGGTTGATACAATTTCACCCGATCGGGTCTCGTTGACGACCCAATCCGATCCGAACCCGAAAATTTTCGGATCAGATCGGGTCGGATCGGATCGGGTCGGATATTTTGCCCACCCCTAACCAGTAGGATGGGCTTGATGATTTTTCATTAATAACTCATTATTCTTTTCTGCCACAAGAAGGCATGCAATCAAATCAAAATATTTTGTATACTGACGAGCTCTATATTGTTTTTGTAAAACCATGTTAGAAGCATGAAATGTTGTAAATATTTTTTCCAACATATCCTCATCAGTAATATTTTCTCCACACAATTTTAATTGTGAGGTAATTCTGTATAGTGCAGAATTATATTCATATACTGACTGAAAGTCTTATAGTCTGAGAGCATTCCATTCACTACGAGCATTGGGAAGAATAACTGACCTTAAATGATCATATCTTTCATACAAACTGCTCCACATGATATATGGATATTTTATAGTGAGATATTCCATTTTAAGTGATTGGTGGAGATGATGCCGTAGAAAAATCATGGCCTTAGCTCGATCTTGAGTGGATGGGTCATTATTATTTTTTATCGTGTCACTAAGCCCCATAACATGAAGATGAATTTCGGCATTTAGGATCCAGGATAAATAATTATCGCCAGATATATCCAAAGCATTAAAGTCCAATTTTGTCAAGTGAGACATTATCACAAACAAATAAAAAGGGATTAGTATAATATATATTGAAAGAAAAAATGTAAATAATAAGTATTACTCATAAGAATTTTTTTTTAAATAAATGCGTAGAAAAATAAAAGCATAAATGGACAGAATACTTCCTGTACCAGAGCGAACTTCGTGCTGATAACGTGTTATGAATTTAGAGATAATGGATATTATTATGTTAACAATTATTTATAATGATTTCTAAGTAAGAAATACTCAAATGGAGATTGAAGAAAGCAAACAAAATAACTTGAGTAAGGAATTGAAAGTGTGTTGAGTTTTTCAAAGGAAATTAATAGCAAAGGAAGGTAAGCTCATTTCCAAGTACTCATTTTATTCACAAATTACATCTATATATAGTGAAAATATTAGTGGAGTGGGTGACAATATATATCTATAAAAATCATAATGGTGAATCCATTAATCATAATGGTGAACCCATTAATCATAAGTGGTGTTTCCATTTACTTGGTGGAATCCACAATAATTCATAATAGCGACAAGATTATTAAAGGGATAACTTATACGATCATGAAATCACAATAAGTCTAGTTAGGCAGCAACGCAAGATGATTTATGCTTATCCCACTCATGTGCATTTCTTTTTCTTACATAATTATCAGTGTACAAATGGCTTTCACAGATTAGTTATAGGCCATCTTAGGAGTATTTCGTGTAAAATTATATAACGCTTATAATTGAAGAATAAGCTATTATGAAGTTGAAAAACTATTTTTGGGAACTCTAACTTAGAGGTTGGCATTTGTAAATTTTGTTTAAGTTTTTATATTTTGATTTAAGTGTCTGTTTAATTTTTATATTTTAAAAAATACCTCAATACACCCTGTAATTAAATATATCATATTTTATCCTTACTTTTTCTTTCCTTTTACATTAATACTCTTGCAATAATATTCTTGGCATGAATTATTTATCTTTAAAAAATTAATTAGCAAACTAACCAATAATTATTTATATACAAATTAACCAAAATAAATGTGAATGTGAAAGAACTATTATTTTTTTGTATATGTGTGACAATCAAGCTAATAATTTTTTATACATAAATTAAATTCAGCCAACTTAAAGTAATGTTTAATATCCTTCCAACAATCTTATCGAAAATTATTTTATAAAAAAATTACTAAATTAATCCTAAAAGTGACATAATAATATAAAAATTTGCATAAATTTTATATTTATTTTAAGATTAATTTGATAAATTATTATTTTTTCTTCTCATTGTATCATCAAGAATATTGTTGCAAGGCTATTACTATAAAAGAAAAGAAATTTAACAGCAAGAATGTCTTGAGGTATTTTTTTAAATATAGGGAATAAATGGGCATTTAATTCAAAATATAAGGATTAAAATTTAACATTTACCCCATTTGGCAATATATGATGGTACATTAATTTGAATTGCTAAATGCTAGTTTGGCCAATCTACAACAATGTTTAAACTATTTGTAGATACTTTATATACAGTTAGCTTAGTGCATCAGCAAAATTATCTTATTTTTGAAATTATGCAATAACTATGGTGGAGCTGCTCCACTGTACAGCACTGATGATGACCGTTAGATTGTAGTAGTAAGTGCAGATTTAATATTTATCTTTATAATTATATGGTCATCAGCAATGCTCCACCATAAAGCAGTTTCAACATGCTGAATCCTTGAAACTAATCGGTTATTCTGGAATCTGGTGTACTTATTTTGGAGCTTTTTAATTTAGAGGTCGAAGAACAATGCGTTAATGCAAATGTGATTATTCCTCACTTGTTTACTAAGGTTGCGTTTGTTTTTTTATCTGAAATCTGGATAGATCTGAATTTAGTTAAAATCTGAATATGTCTGAATGAAAATGTTTAAATGACATGTTTAATTTTTCTATTTCAAAATCTGAACAGAAAAATTTAAAATATAGTAATTTGACATAATATCATTTTAAGTAGTGCATATATTTGTTCTTCAAAATTATAATTTTCACATGTTAATTAGTTTGGTAGTATTAAAAAAATACTATCATTGTTGATCTTAATTTATTTTTTTAATAAAAGATGTAATTATAAATTTAAATTTTATTATAAAGTCAACACTGTTATTTTATTTTTGATTCATCACAATAGACATAACTTGATTTGTTAAATATTTAAGTTTAGTTAATGTTATCATGTGAATAAAATTTTAAAGCAATTAAAAAAATAACTTCAAGAATAATACAAAAATATTAGGTTTATACATATTATTGGAAATACATGAATTATTAAGGGTATTTTTTAGATTTGAAATTAAAATTTTCTATTTAGACTTTAGACTTCAGATAAAAGTGAATTTTTTCTGCTTTTTCTATTCAGATAATATTGTCTAATAATAAGTGATAAGTTAAAAAAAATCTAAAATAAATAAATATATGAAAAAAAGTTAAATTCAAACTTCGGATTAAAAAAACAAACTGTACCTAAGACTAATAAAAATTCTTATCTAATCAAATCAAAATTATTAGTTTAATGGAACTATTTTGTTAAGTACCCGTCTTTGGAAAAAAAAAACTTGAAATTAATCAATTAATTTAATATCATGATAAGTAATGAGGTTATTCGAAAATTTTAATAAGGCCAAGGACCTTCATTTAATCTTTAAAATCTAACACAACTGCCCAAGTCACATGACTAGTCATGAACTTTCTGAACTTATAGAGAGTATTGTACCTTACAACCCCATTTTAGCTATGAAGTAGGGGTGGACATGAGTTGGTTTGGGTTAGTTTTTAAGTCAATCCAAACCAAACTATAAAAATTTGGGTTCAACCCAAACTAATCCAAATATTTTTAACCCAACCCATTTGGTTTAGTTTGGGTTTGGTTTGAATATTATAATCAAAATATTTTTTATTTTAATAAATTTAAATATACTAAATTATAATAATTTTAATTATTATTAATTAATATTAAAATATGAAAAAATGTAGTGGATAAAAATTATGAATAATGAATTTTACAATAACTTTATTCTTAAATATTAACCATATTACAACATAAGTTATAACATTGTCAATACAAATTAAAGTAAAATAAAATATCTCAACTCAAGTATCAAAACAATCCATCAAAATTAAATTATTTAATTTTATAAATTTAAATCTTTCGATAAATAAATCTAAAATTTATTGTAATTAGAAAAAGCGCCAAATTTTTAAATGTAGTAAGAAAAATTAGACATGAAATCTAATTAGGTTTAAATTTATTTAAAAAATAACAATGGAATCATATTTTATTTGATAAAATCTTATAATCAATTACATTTTTTATTTTAGTAAGTTACAATACAAATAGGATTATAAAATTATATTAGAGGATTTCATAAAAATATTGTTTGAGTAATTTATTAAAATGTTAATTTAGTCTTTTAACTCAACTCGAGACTCTACAAAATTGTTATATAATATTGTACTGTATAACCAATTGCATATGTATTTGTCATGTGAAGCACTTCTATTATTATTATATAATAATAACTAGTAGTAGCATAATTACTATATAATAATAATTATTAATAGTATAATTATTATATAATAATAATTTTAATAAAAAAAGTATTATTAAAATATTGATTTAACATTTTATTTTGTTTAATTTATTTTTCATTAATATTTTACCTTGAATTTGTTCATGACCCATGGGTAAACCATACCCAAACCATTGTGAAATGGTTTCTTCCATAAAAACCTAAATTTACTCATTTCATGATTTATCCAACACAAACCATTTTATTTGGTTTGGGTTTGGATAAACCCATAGGTTATGGGTTTATGCCCACCCCTACTACGGATTACGGATTGACATTTTAAATGAACTGAACTAATCTTGACCTATTTGGTTTCACAATCAATTCATGTTTAGTCGCTAATTATCCTAGATAATTGGTTAACTTTATGTGCAATGAAAAATTGGAAGAACTTATCGGATTAATGTAAATTCTTTGAAAAGTTCTTTTTATGGCCTAAATAGGACATAATCTTTTTCCAGGTTCAATTTGTGCCAAAAACCAAAAGATATATTAAATATGGCACAGCTTTAGGGATTTAAAAGGCAATTTAGCAATAATGTTGAATTTCGGGCTAGTTTTTTGTACGCATGTAGATAAACTAAACTTAAAAAAAAAAGGAATTAATTTGGAGGGCCGAAATAATTTTTATGATTTTTTGAAAAATTTTCCAATAAGTCAAAAAAATCTTGAAAATTAAAAGAACTTAAGGTAGTTAGGTGGATGAAAACTTTTTGTGAGGCCTTTCTATAGCCCAATTTCCCTTCTTTTTTTTTAAAAATATATCTCAGGCCCATTTTGACCCAGAGCCAAAGCAGCGCATTATTTTTGGCCTTTAAAAGGCAATTTTGCGATGTATTGAATTTCGAGATATCTTTTTGTGTACAAATAAATATTGAGAAAATTCCACTGTAGAAAAAAAAAGAGTTAATTTGGAAGCCCGAAATAATTTTTAAGAATTTCAAAATTTTTTTGAAAAATTAAAAAAAATTCCTCAAAATTTAGGAGAACTTGTCAAATTATTTTAAATTTTTTTGGGAGGCCTTTTTATGGTCCAAATGACGGAACAAAAAAACTATTTTTTTCGCCAGTTTGAGCCGAGAGCTAGACAATTCGCCATAGTGTTGAATTTTGGCTAATTTTTTGTATGTTTGTACATTGGTGAAACTAGGCCTGAGGGAAAAGGGGAATCGCTTTAGAGTTCTGATATATATATATATATATATTTCAAAACTTTTGTAAAAAATTTTAAAAAATTAAGAGAGCTTGTTGGACTGAATTGAAATTCTTTTGGGGGACTTTTTATGGTCCAAATAAGATTTTAGTGGAAAATCTCCCTTTGTTTTCTTGAGCCTTGTTTGGGCCCAAAACCAAAAGGTGTAGCACATAGTTTTGGGCCATTAAAGGCAAGTTCGTGATGGTGTTGAATTTCGAATTAAATTTTTATATGTACGTAGTTATTGATAAAACTATACTATATTCTAGAAAATGAACAATCTTGAAAAAATAGTAAGGAAACTAATAAGCCAAACCAATTAAATTTGGTTCAGTTTCTAATAAAATCAGATCAAACCAAAGTCGAACTATTATTAGCCGCTATTGGTCTTTTCTTTTAGAGTGGGACTATTGGCACCCCTTTAAAGCTCTAATGAAACCCCTCTTCTAAAAATACCCCATTGATTAATTAGAAAAATTCATTATTTATGAGAATATCTATCTTTCTTAGGGTTATCACTAATTCAATCTTTTTCAGCTTTTTTTTTCAAAGATGTCTCTTGAAAAAAGGAAAAATTGATCTTTTAAGAAAACATTACAACAAAGAATTGCAATTTGTAAAAATCATCCCCCAGTAGAATATATGACTAATCATTTGAATATACGAAATTAATCAACCTTTTCATTGAGAAAAGCAATGAGATTAAGTTGAGTCACATATCTTAAAAAGTTGGCAGAACATCCGAAATCTCCTCTAAAGTCTTGATAAAATTAATTATCGTTGAAAGGATGAGCTTTATAATTAAATTTGGCGTCTATTTGGAAATTTTAGTTTTCATATAATGTTTTTTTTATTTTTTTGATGAAGTATTAATTCAAATAAATGAATTTGTTCACAAAGTGAAAGAAGCAATTTATTGGAATTGATTTAGGAGTAATTTTGGACAAATAATGAATTATTTCCATTAGTAATGGGGTTCTTTTAGAAAAGGGGTTTTATCAGGACATTAGAGGGGTGCCAATAGTTGTACTCTTTCTTTTATGGTCATTTTTATGATAATCAAGGATAATCAAAATGGGTCTTTGACAAGTCCAATTTCTCGTCCTTTCCCTTTCAAGAAAGTTTAGCTCATTGTTGTAGCCCGTGGGTTCAAAGTTTTCTTTTCTCGAGTCATTTTGGTCTTCGCTTAGTCTATTCAAGCCTGTAGCCTGAGGCCCAAAACCAAACGCTAACCCGCCGAGAGATCCAGATAAAATCAAATCAACCCGACATCGATTTGCTCAGCACCTACTGGTCAGAGCCCCTGCCTCGTCGTCTTTCACAACTGACACCAAATTCCACAGGCAAAAGAACCACAACAGCCAAAGCAATGACTGGTAGGCATTCAATTAGCTAAATTTCAATAAACTCCTTACCACTCTTCGCAAAAAGAAACCCACAATTTTCTTTCGAAGTACCAAAAAATAAACAAACCCTAAATTGAACCCAATTCCAATCCGATGTCCACCAGCTCTTCATCGCCATCCTCCGATGAAGAACTCATTTTTAACCCTAACCCTAACCGTAAGCCGATTGATGACGAATTGACGCTGGCGCCGGTAACATTGACGGAGTCTAACGGTAATGGATCGGTGGGCGAAACCGATCGTTATGGTGGTGCTGGGGTGGTGTTGGAAGCGGAGCGGGAGGGGGAAAGGGAGGGGCCGTCGAGTCCGAGTAGTAGTGGGTATGCTGGAGAGAGAGGGAGCAGTAGCGAGGGGACGAGTAACTCGAGAATTGGCGATGAGGACGATGATGAGATAGAGGAAGTGATAAATGATCATGATGGTTTTGTTGATGGAGTTGGTGATTCTTCACCCTCGGCCTCGTGGGTCCCCGGCAAACGCCACGTCGATGAGGTGAGTTGGTTCGCTAATGTATTTATTTCAACTTACTGGCAGTGAATTTTAAGTTTCATCTGGTTGTATTTTAAGACATTAACATCTAAGTGCTTCAATACTAGTACATTCTGGTTAATGATTTTCTCAAGCAATAATGATATTTCTTGAATTGCCTACACTTGGCACTCATAAAATTCACCACTTGCTAGCTTGTGGTAATGCCATGTGATGTTGGGATTTCCTGTCCCAAATTTGTCAACATGGAATTGTTGTATAAACATTGCATGGGATTTGCTGTGACTGTATTGTACATTGGCATAAAGCATTGTTGTTGCTTAGAGTTCTTGTATGACCGTCTTGATAGAAATTTAATGTAGAAAACTCTCCTTTGCTTGACCCTTACGGTTGATTGCAGATACATGCACTTTGGAAACTTGAGATGTTGCTCAGTTGTGCTACTAGTGTACGGATATTTTTCTAGTTGGCTTTTTATTGCAACTGAGGATAAGATTAGCTGCCTTAGTTTTGACCATTATAAAATGGCTTTTTGTACGCATTATCTATTGAGCTTAGGAGATAACTTTTCACCGATATGAAAAGAGTTACGATCATGCATACAGAAAATAAGAAGTTCACTTCATCATTAATGGATATGATTATGTACTCCTAAAAATAAGTTTAGAGGAAAGTAACAATATAGACAAGAAGGGATGTTTTAAATGTTTTACCGTAAGTTTGAACTAAAGCCTGCCTATGATCCAAAAATGGCAATATGTTATTTGAAACTTTTTCCTCCCTTTTTCCTGACTGGCAAGTTAAACATACCTGCAGTGTTATATCCTTTTTTGATATACAATAAAGTGCAGGACGATGCTTCCATATCATGGAGAAAGAGAAAGAAACACTTCTTTATTTTGAGTCATTCTGGAAAACCGATATATTCCAGGTTTGTCCCTTTTGCTTGTGAAAGTCTGTGTCATGTAGTACATGAGCTCAGTTATTTCTTTTTGTGAAGTAGAGAACAACCTTGCACATTCTATTAGTGTCTCATATATTTTCTGCACCTTTAATTGACCTGTAGATATGGAGATGAACATAAACTTGCAGGATTTTCTGCAACATTGCAAGCAATTATCTCCTTTGTAGAGAACGGGTATGGTGCTGCATCTGTTACTTGGTTTTATGTCAACAAACTCTATATTGAAGCATATACCGTACTAGTAGTTTTTTTCTTTTTTCAGAAAGCCAGCCTCAGTAGTTAACTCTGTTAATCACTCCATTTTTCAGGAAAGATCGTATCAAATTGGTTAGGGCAGGAAAACATCAGGTCTGTTTTCATTTCACACCTATTGGCTGATTTTTCTGTTTCTTTTTGCTTTGAGTTCTTAACTTTGCATATATTCTTTTATCATGAGACATGAAAGTCAAGTCTATGTTTCCATTCCCTTGCTAATTAATTGCTGGTTTGAGAAACGTATCTTTGATTATTGTTTAATGTGTTTCATCATATTTAGCTTTATGCATGTTATTAAGAAAGTTTTGTATAATAATAGGTAGATTTTTTTAAACAGTAATTGGTTGATATAAATAACTCTTCTTTTTGCTTTTTTTTTTTAAAGTTTTGCATGACTTCTGGTGATGTTACCTACTGCCGTATGCATATTATTTAGAAAGTTGTACTGTGGCAAATGTTTTACTTGTTGAAAATTTAGTACATATATAATGCAAATTGCTTTACTTCATACAGGCAACGGTCTAGGTCTTTTCTTGTAGTTCAAGCATGAAAGGAAATAGATTGGGGTGACACGTTTATGTTTCCAGGTAGTATTTCTCATCAAGGGACCAGTCTACTTAGTTTGCATCAGCTGCACGGAAGAGCCTTATGAATCATTAAGGGGACAATTGGAGCTTCTTTATGGCCAGGTTTACTTGCTCTCTCCTAAAAAAATTTTATTTCTGGTTATGTTTTACCGTATGGCTGTAAATTAAGCTTGTGGCCTTTTCCTTTGTTAGTTATCTTCTATAGTATCAGCTCAGTATTGTATTCTAATTGTCATTCCGCTACTAATTTGACTAATTGTGATGTGAATGCAGATGATACTTATTTTAACTAAGTCCGTAAACAGATGTTTTGAGAAGAACCCGAAGTTCGATATGACACCTTTGCTTGGGGGAACAGATGTTGTCTTCTCATCACTTATCCATTCTTTCAATTGGTTAGTTTTTCTTCCCTCTTTTGGTTTACCTGCTGGTTTGAACTTTTTCCTTTTTCATATCCCTGTATTACTTGCACTTTACAATTTCCTTGTTTCCAAGATTCGGACTTTTGTTGAATTCATCTCTTATGTCACTATTTTGTGTGATCCAAAATAAATGGAACCTCCAATTAACCAAAATATATATATATAAATGCAGAGGATTTGTGTTAGTTGATAAGAATTTGAGATAGGGATAGTTTTGGTTAAAATGCCATAGTGGCATGGGAACTATGGTTTTCGAGGAGGAAGAGGCAGAAATTAGGCAAGTCTGTTTATGCTGTCTATGGGTATTGAATGATACTCCTGTACGGTAAAGTGAAAGTTTTCGTGTTCTCTTCTTGGCAGGAACCCAGCTACCTTCCTTCATGCATACACCTGTCTTCCTCTAGCATATGCAACAAGGCAAGCTGCTGGTGCTGTATTACAAGATGTCGCTGACTCAGGAGTTCTCTTTGCATTATTAATGTGTAAATGCAAGGTAAAAGATCCCTCGTCATTCCTCTCTATCTAAACAGACTAATTCATTAGCTTTACTGCCATGGGCATTATAGTGACTTGAAGCTTGATTTGTCAGGTTGTCAGCCTTGTTGGTGCACAGAAAGCCTCTCTTCATCCTGATGATATGTTGCTACTTTCCAATTTTGTTATGTCATCAGAATCATTTAGGTAATCAGAATAATCTCATCCAATCTTTCATCTTTGACGGTTAAAATAGCCAAGGAGTGTGTGGCTAAGCCTCTTGACTACTCTACATATTGATTAAATTCAATCTATTTGAAGGATCTTAACATATGTTGCTAAGTAATGTAGACTCTTTTAGCTTGGCCAATCAGCTTTCATTAAGTGGGTTCTTTAGTTAATTAGGATGTTGCTGAATGAGCTCACTCATTGTTTATAATCATTTACGATAAGTACTCAAATGGATTTGTCCCATACCTCTGGAAGTTCATATTGTCATGAATGTATTTAGCTTTTAGTCATCTGTTGTTTTGCTATACTAGGACATTTGCATTGTAGGCTTTTTCCAGGCATATGAGAGAAATTGCTTTTAATTGGTCTTGTCCCATAACTGCTAGTCTTCTTTCTTCCTTGCTGAACTCTTATGGCAACTTGATCAGTCATTGGCTACTTTAGCTCACTCATTGTTTATAATCATTTACGATAAGTACTCAAATGGATTTGTCCCATACCTCTGGAAGTTCATATTGTCATGAATGTATTTAGCTTTTAGTCATCTGTTGTTTTGCTATACTAGGACATTTGCATTGTAGGCTTTTTCCAGGCATATGAGAGAAATTGCTTTTAATTGGTCTTGTCCCATAATTGCTTGTCTTCTTTCTTCCTTGCTGAACTCTTATGGCAACTTGATCAGTCATTGGCTACTTTCGTGATCGTCCATAAGAACTCCATCCTTCTATGTTAGTTTCTGTTGCATGATCTTTTCTAACTTCACCTATTTAATATGGATGATTGAGGGAAAAGTTGTGTTTTTTTACATATATTTAGAAGTTAGAATTTTAATATTCAAAGTTAAATGGATGTCCTTGCATTTTGGTGCCATAGACACAATGTTTTTGATATCTAAACCGTTTTGTGAGTGTTTAGTCTCACTGAAATTCCTGAATTTTTGCAGGACATCTGAATCTTTTTCACCAATTTGCCTGCCAAGATATAATCCCACGGCATTTTTGTATGCTTATGTCCATTATTTTGATGTGAGTGAAACAAGGATTCACAAAATTTATTTCTCATGCAAGTTCAACCGCATAAATTTTGGTCTATATCGATCACATAAAGGGCCAAAGTAATTATATAGCCATTCTATGTTTTTATGGCAGGCTGACACATACCTGATGTTGCTTACTACTAGCTCGGATGCCTTTTATCATCTTAAAGATTGCAGGTATAGATGTTTTCAAATTTGATGTATAGTATTAGTGGATGTTGTTGTGATTATATATTGCAACTTCTTAGTTCTTAGATCAAATGACCTTACATTTTTGGTCTAGTGAAACCTTATCGCTGCAATATTTTTTGTTATCCAACAGAGTATGGTCTATCCTCATACAAAGGAATAATAATCTCACTTTTGATGTTACAAACAAGATATTATGCTTTCTTCTTTAAAAATTGAAAATTTTGATTAAATTTTTGTAGGATTCGTATAGAACAGGTCCTTTTGAGGTCAAATGTTCTTAGTGAAGTTCAGAGATCCATGCTAGAAGGGGGAATGCGTGTTGAGGATTTGCCTGTTGATCCATTGCCTCGTTCATCTATGCCTCATCGGTTGAGCCAGCAGAGGATTTTAACACAGTCTCCTGAAATATTCAGTGAATCAATTGTTGGCATTGGTGGTCCTACCGGACTATGGCATTTCATCTATCGTAGTATATATCTGGATCAATATGTGTCTTCTGATTTCTCACCTCCAATCAGCAGTCCTCAACAGCAGAAAAGGTCATTCCTGAACCATTCACCTGCTATTTGGAATATATTTTTTTTAATGGTCAGATATTTTGAGATTATCGCTTAACTTGGATAACGGGGTTGTTTTGTTGCAGATTATATAGAGCATACCAGAAACTTTACTCTTCCATGCATGATAAAGGAATTGGTCCCCACAAGACTCAATTTAGAAGAGATGAAAATTATGGTAAATTTTTCTTTCTTATGTATTTCTAAAGCCATAATGCATTTTAAAAATGCATTATGGCTAAGCTTGTGGAGACCATTCATTATATAAATAACTGTTTTGAAAGCACAATAATGCAATCTCAAACCAAAGGATTTGTTTTTTGTTTGATGTTTTGTAGACATTGAATTTAATGGAATAATTAGAAAATATTGCTAAGCTTCAAGACCTGATCCATTTGAAAATGTGTGCTCTTATTCCACCACTAAAGGCCTTCCAAAGGGTTTGAGTGTTCCCCCCCTCCCCCTCTTTTTTCCTCTTCTCTCCGCACCTCTCTCTTCCCCCTTTTTCTAAGATCTCTGAACCTAGCTATTTTCTTTGATTACTTAAAACTTGGAGGTCTGGCTGATTTTGTTTAGCCATGCTTCGTGTTTTCAGGAATGCAAAACTATTAATTTGGTCTAGTTTTCTCGACTATCAAGATTGGACTTTTGTCAGTTGGTCTCCTTTTGCAATATTTTGACTGCGTTTCTCCTATGAATTGGAGAAAGTTACTTATTCATATTTATAATTAAATGTTTGATCTAAATGCTTTCCTGTCATATTCACGTGATTACCTTCATGTGGCAGTTCTACTCTGCTGGGTCACACAGGATTTTGAACTTTATGCAGCATTTGATCCGCTTGCAGATAAGGTTTGATTTTAATCTTTCTTTATTGTTAACTTGTGGAAACCGTGTAAAACTTGTTTGACCCTAATCTCGTCCAATTAAGTTCCAATATGAAGAGCTTAAATATTCAAGTAATTAGGATAATTATTGACCTGGGCCGTGTTAATTGTAAAAAAAATGTTGTGGGATAGGGAATTAAAATGTTGACATCCATGAGCTCTCAGGAATTGTTTTATCTTTATACATGATAAGTATGCTTCAATTGAACTGATTTAACATGAAGCAACAATTGTTTTCACATTTTGTTCGCTGAATATATTATGAGTTTTGGTTGGTTTCACTGTGCAGGCTGTGGCAATAAAGACTTGCAACCGGGTTTGTCAGTGGGTTAAAGATGTGGAAAATGAAATTTTTTTGCAGGGTGCAAGCCCGTTTTCATGGTGATTTCACAATTTATTCTGGTACTCAGCTTGTAGCCTGGCTTTGTTTATTTAATAAAAACCCTCGTAATTTTTTTTTTTTCTCACGTCACTCTGTTTCTTTTATACACCCAATCATTTTTTTTTTAATACCTAGTTTTGTGGCTCACCTTCTAAAAGTTGCATCCTCTTAGTATCATCACAACTTGTAATACTAGTCCTGGAATTATTAATCAAATAGTTAGAGGGATTTTTTTTTTTTTTTTTTAATGATACAGTATTACATGTAAGTATGCCATTTGACATCCTTCCCTATGCAACGGGTATATGGAGTCAAGCTGAAAGTAACAGACCATTGAACAGTGTGTTTAGTTTCGCCCTTTTTATGATATATTCATTTACCTCTCATTACGACTTGGTTATGCTTATTGAATTGAAATGGAATATAAGTGTTCTCTTTGTTTCCGTTTGGGGTGAAATTCCTATGAATTATCTGACCAGTTCTCTAAATGCCGTGTTGGGGCTTACTTAGCAAGCTGTTCCTATTCGAATTGACTGGTAATTGTGAGTGTGAGATTTTCAATGAGAAAGTCCCTACTCCCTAGGTGGTGTTCACTGTTCAGACTATACTTCCATCATGGGTGATGTTGGCGTGGAAACCCTTTTAAGACTTGATCAACATTTTGCATCAGCACCCGTAAAAAATTCTTTTGACACTCTTTTTGAATTTTATTTCTTAAAATACCCCCTATTTAATTTATGACCAACTCATAAACTAAAATTAATAATCTTGTCATTAAATTTCACCTTAAAAAGAATATTTTTTTATTTTTAAGTTTTTTATTTATAGAATACGTAAATTGTTTTTTCTAGCTACATAATTTCTATTATTTCTAAATTTTTAAAAATTCATAAAAAAATTAAAATTTAAAATATAAATGTAAATGTAAAATTTTGGAAATGGGGTGGACGCCAAAAAAATCGTTAAAAGAAAATTTTATTTATGTATTTAATTGAATTCTCTCATTCAAGATATTAGAAAAAAAAAAAAAAAGCTTGTAAGTTATGTTTAGTTATTTGGGTAATTTCAATTAGAAATACAGGGGCTTGGTCCAAGCGCGAAAAAGATAAACGGCCATTGGGCCTAGTTTGTATTTGTTAACGAAGTTGTGTATGCAGGCCCACAACTGTGCCAAGGTTAGCTGCACCCACCCTCCCCTGCAATGAATAAATAAGGGTGCCTAGTAGTAGTAGGAGGATCACACAATGGACGATGGATCTCACAAATCATTCATTCCGTGGAGATTTTGAGTTTATTTTGTCGCTGCAAAATTTTAACCTTGCATTTGCCGCATTCAGTTCCTCTCAAATGCCAGTTACCCTTTTTCTTTTTCAGTTCAGTGTCTCATAGACCTTTAGAATCAATTAATTACTCTTTGTCAGGCAGAGAAGGGAACTGTCATAGGTTCAGTGAGTGAACATGTTCGTGTTAATTTGTTTCTTTCTTTTTCATTATTTATTGGGTTCTTTTTTTTTTTTTTTTTTTTTTTGTCTCCCAAGGAACGATGATAAAGTCTGTGAATTGAAATTAATGAACCTCAGCAACAGTCACTCTTTGCTTTGCCAAGATCCATTGATGTCATTTGAATTTCTATTTCTATTTCTATTTTGTTTCCTCCTAATAAAAGATTCTATTCTTTTTTTATTTTTTTTAAGTCAGTAACTTGCTGTTATATATATATAGCATGCAAATAATGAGCAAGTCATCTAGCGAAGCTTAAAACATTAAACCTTTCATAAAAAGCACTTTTAAAGTCTATCCTATAGGTAATAGTAATATGAAAGGCTTTTAACCCCTTTCGGCTTTCAGAGGACAAATAAAAAATCAACACTCGGAACTTCTTTACCAGCAACCTCAAGTCGAGAGGGGGATTTATGGGGGGAGAGAGAGAGAGAGAAGGAATGAAATTATGGTGGCCCCCCATGTCATTCAACTTTCACAGTTTCTAATTTGAATAAGGAAGAGAAAAATGCATAGCTTTCTTGGATAATTAATTAGCATTCAAGAATGTCATTAATGTTCCTCGATCTAATCAACACGTCTTTTCACTACACATCACATCACATCACACCACACTACTACTTCTCAGAATTTTCTCATTCTTTTTTTTATGCTAATTCCCCAAAAAAAATCAAAATTATTTAAAAACGGGTCGTTTTCGCTAAGATCACTTTTATGGTTTACTCCGTTGAGTAAGAGTAAACAGTGTAGATTTTTCTCACTCTCACGAATCAGGAATGATGGGTAGGAATTCATCTCATATTTTTATTTTTATTTTATTTTATAAAATATAATATAATTATTTTAATAAAATATAATAAATAATATAATTATATTGATTTAATATTAGTAATTAATAATAATATAATTAAATAATAATAATAATAATAAATATTTTATTCTAAGAAAATATTAATTTTATATTATATTATTAATAATAATATTTTATTTGTGTTGTTTTTAATAATAATTTTTTATTTACATAATTAAAATTAAAATTAATAAAAAATTATGATTTACATAATTAAAAATATTAATAATCATTAATTTACAAATTTAATAAAATAACTATTTTATTTTTTAAATATTTTTTTAATCAATTTTGTAATTAAAATTTTAGTTCTTTAAATAAGGATAAAACTGTAATTTAAATTATTTACTCTCAATCTACGATAATGTAAATATATAAATTAGATTTTGATTTGATTAATCTATCGTATTTGATGTAAGTAAGCAAACTACTCATATCATTTCTTAGGTATGGTGGTGTTTGTTTTTTTGTCTGAAATCTGAATATATATGAATTAGTCTAAATTTTGAATAGACCTGAATGTCTGAATCTGAATAATATGTTTGTTTTTTCATCTGAATCTCGGAAAATAAGTATTAAGTTATTTATTTTTTTCAACTAAAAAAACTGAAAATATATACTTTTACATTTGTATCCTTATTAAATTTGAATGTCAAATAAATAATATATTAAATATCACAATATTTTAACATTTATAAGTAAAATAATATATTAATGGGAGATTCAAGAACTAGATGAGAGAAGCAAAATAAGAATAGATTGATAATAGAAAAAATAATGATGAGATTATTATGTGGGGTAAATGTGTATAGCTGAATTTTGGGATTTACGTGAAAAATAAATTATAAAGCAGGGATATTTTTTACATTAGAAAGTAAGTGACTTAATTCAGATTTCTCCATTCAGTAAAAAGCTAAAAAAATTGGCTTATTTTATTAAGTCAAAATTATCTAAAAAGTCTCATTAAGTTATAAAAACAAACACTTCTAATTATTTTAATTAATTAAGTTAAGTCACTTTAAGTCATTAACTTAAAAAATAAACGCTACCTATGTTTGTTTGGAGCTAGAAAAGTAGGGATAAAATTATGTTGCAACTGTTGTTGTATGATCTGATTCTTTCAAATTAGATCTACGATTATGATTCTGTGGCCGAATCAAATAGCGAAAGCATGAGTATACTTGATTCTGATATAGGTGGATTCAAAAAATAGAGAGGGTAAAAGACTTTGATTTTTTTTTTTCTACTTTTTAATGTTTGATTGAACTAAGTTTAATAAAATTAAATTTTCAATCTAAAATATAAATATTATCTTAAAGATTTATCATTATAATAATATATAATGTCAGTGAAATTGTAATGCAATAAAAAAGAAAAAGAAAAATGTGTGCACAGTCACATAAATCAGAATCAAACTTTGATTATACTGAGATGCATATGAATGCAAAGCGTCTTTATTTTCGGTGGGAAAACGCGTTTCGAGGCATACTCCTTGTTTTAGTTTCATTACATTTTTAATGCCGTAAAATAAATAATAATCAAATCAAAATTGGAATCTAACGGCTTTTTCCAACTCGTACACATCTGAAGCTCTTGCCTTTGCCCCCCACGCCTCCACATTCATGTTCATTAATGGGACGTCTCAAGCATCACTAACCTCAACTTGTGGCTCGAATTTATCGTCGTCTTGTTTTAAGCAGGCTCTATTAAGAGCGATGGCATTTCTGTAATTTCATTAGTCAAACTTCATCAATTTCGGAGATTAAAACAAAAGCAATGTTCCCCACTGACCTTGCCCCTCCATGACCGTTGATAATGAAATACACTGTTTATTTTCTAGTGCTCTGATGGACCACAATACCCCTCATCGGCTGCCCTCTCCTGCACCCTCAGCTCGATAACATTCGAGGGTGTTTATGTAATTCCACGTCCTCGACGCGGGAGATTCCGTGGTCCTCTGACTTGCGCATTATATACGTATGTATATGAAACGAAGGAATCAATCATCATCATCGTTTCATAAAGAGAGTGCCACCACTTGGGGTCGAGGCCAGTAGGCCACCCCCCCCCCCCCCATTTTCGTTCGCACTTCAAAAGAACCCAATAATATTTATTATTTAATCAATTGATAACACCAATGATATTTGCAAAATTGGTCGCGTGACCTTCGATCACGTGATCGTCTTGAGTTTGACCGTCCCATCATTAATTTCGCATTTTCACCATCATGGCTTAAAGCCTAATTTATGACTTTATTGATCAGTGACTTGATTAGTTTTTTCTGATTAGTCGTACGCTGATACTTTTTACCGGCATTTTAAAGCACAACACGGTTTGGTAATTAAGTTGTTTTTTCACTCATATAAGCAGATTTTTGCTTTACTTGGTATAATTTTTTAAATAAAATTTTTATTATTAACAATTTTTTTAAATAGAGTTTTTATTTAACAATAATAATTATTTAGTTATTAATGAAAATTTTTATTAAAAATTATAAAATTATTTTAATGAATATTTTTTAAATTATATTATGAAAAAAATAAAATAAGATTTTAAATTTTTAAATATTTTAAATTTTTAAAAATACTTTTTTAACTTATAATCTAAAAGTATGAAATTTGAGATTTTACAAATGGAGAGAAAATAATTCTCACTGCTATTTTAAACTTAGATAATCACGTCAATTGAAACATAGTCAGTGAATTATCGTCGCCCAAAGATTAATATATTTATAAAATAATTGTTCATGAATTCAACCTCCCTCAATTAAAAATATAATTATGTGGAGAGTACTTGAATTTTTTTTTTTTCCTTGTGTTAAATGTGAGTGAAACAGAGACATTTTTGTGTAACACAGTCACGAATTAACTAAGGGCGCGGCCTTAGCTTGGAAAAAGCTCGTTTTTTACATGTGCAACTTCATCAAGACTTAACGGATTTGATCAGCTTGGAGTATTCACCGTCTAGTCCAATTGCGGGCGGGTTACACTGAAACTTCATTTACAAATGTACACATTTTTGGAATCTTCCAGAAGGTTATAGAAGAATCAAGTCTCCGTGCCGCCAGTCCTCAGTTGGCGGGGCCGGCGGGCGTAATGTGTTCGATCAAATGCCCATAAACAAGTAACCCGCAGGTACAAAATGCATTCACGAGTAATTGAGTTACACATCCAAGAGACATGTTATCGAATATTTAACAAGATTTTATAAAATTATATTAACAAGAGACATTTTTGCAATCCCCACGAGATGAAGGACTCGACTCATTCACTTGGTTTATCAATGTTTAGTTTTCATTATCTTTTTAAACATATAATTGGCGGTGGGTATAAACCTAGCTCTGCCATCTTATCATTTTTCCACGGACTAATAATGAACTACAAAATTATGATCATTTACTAATAGGGTCATCATCATAACTCGCCTCACTGTTGTCCTAGTTTAATTATCTTTGAAAAGATGACAATAATAATTTAATAATATGACTCTTATTTCTCTTTTTTTCTTTTAATTAAAAAAATCGAATTTGAATTCAGGATTGTTGAATTATATCATACGCCATACATCTAGGTCCAATTGTGTCATTTATTTTATATTATCTTTCTTCTTTCATTATTCTCATTAATTTTATGTGTACTCATTGCTTATACAAGAATTTACATTATTGGACTGTACATGTGTTGTAATTTAAATGATTAAATTGAATGATTTTTTCAAAAATCAAAAGCTACAGATTTGGTACATATACCTAACGCTTTCAGATATGACTCTTTAGTCTTAACATTAGAGCAGTCATCTTATGGCGACCATTCTTTGTTTCAATAATAATAATAGAAGTTATAGACTTCTTAATGTTCCATGCCACCACTAATTATGTTGAATTACATTCAAAAGTCAATACACGACAAAAGAAGTAAAATTTGAATTCACTTCATCAATTTGTCTAATCATTTTATTACTTTTAGTACAAAATACACGTTGCATCCATCAAAATTATCGGAACATAGTACTAGTTAAAATTGGTTGTCTATTTAATAAATAAATAAATAAATTGGTTGTTTAAGCAAACACTGAATATCTACCAAAAAAAAAAAAAACTAATTTTCCTAAAGAAATGAAACCTAAATTTTATAACTATAAATATTCAATAATAATATAGAGTAAAAACAGCAAGCTGCAACCAGTGTTTGCTTTTAATAATCAAATTTCAATTTTCATTTTATAAACCATGCGGTTATAAAAAAAAAAACATGAATCATGAAATATTAGAAGGGTTAATAGTTTTTTTTTTCATTGTTAGTATTTGGAATTTTGGAGAACAATAATAATTTTTATTTATAACTTCTATTTTAACCAAATTGAATAGAATTTGATTTTTTTATTGATTTGGATTATTTTAGATTTCAATTAGTGATTGAATCGGAGTGGACCCAATATAACAAATTCAATATATAATGGATTTAACTTACCAATTTGAATCATTGAACACCTAACTCTTAATTCAAATAAAATTAAAATTGTAAACCCCATAGTATAAACGTTGCAATGAAAGCAAAAAGATCATGGATCAATTCGCCTTCACAGAGGGATCAATTCCTCTACTCACCAACCTTTATCTTGTATGGGTTGAATAGAAAAATGGGGGAAAATCTCAATATTCGTTTTGAATTACTAATATTTGACAAATATTTCCGCCAACTAGTCATGTTGCAGCAAAATTTGAGTGAAATCTACAGATAGTCAGAGGAGACGTGTATTATGTATATGAAGCCAACTCTATGACAACCAATGTTTCGCTTTCTACATAAATAAGAAGGTTAAAACATAGCATATAAATTGAAAATTACATTCATGCTTAATTATGTTCATTAAATTATCCAGTTCACACTTAACTACCCACATTAAATCATCCAAAGTAACCCCAAATGGCTAAGGCAAAAAAAAAAAAAAAAAGCCCATACAATAATATAAAGTATACGCATTCACGTACAATTAAAATACAAAGCCGCTCTTCTTCAAATCTCCTCCAAAACCCCCAAAAAAAAAAAAAAATCCAAACAAACAAACGAAAAAACAAAAAGTAGACAAAATCTAGAAAAGAAAAAAGAAAAATAAATAAATGTCATCCATCCATGCAGCCAGCAACCCAGCAGCAGCAGCCAGCGGCAAGCCTAACGTTAAGTTGACCAAAAATCTTTCCGATAAACCCATTATTTTAATAAATAAAAAAACTCCTCCATTAAATTTGAAAATATTAATCACACCCCCGCCCCTTCACTACTCCCTTTTCATTTTGTCACCACCTCCTCTCTCTCTCTCTCACTTTCTTCCCCGCCCCTCCACTCCCACCAAAACCCTAAGGAAAGGATAGATAACTTCCAATACCGTGACCCGACCCGATTGGTCTCCGGATCGGATCCATGCCAAAACAAAGCACGGGTTGCAAAGAGTGATATTTTTTTTTTTTCCATAATTTATATTTTTATAAGGGGGTAAAGAAAATTCATTGTTGTGTAGTGTGGTGGTGTTGTGGTACTTGGGGGAGAGTGGAGGAGGTCGAAATAGTGGTTGTTAGAAATGTACAAGAACCAGCTGCAGGAGCTGGCGCAGAGGAGCTGCTTTAATCTCCCCTCCTACACGTGCATTCGGGAAGGTCCTGACCACGCGCCGAGATTCAAGGCCACCGTTAACTTCAACGGCGAGATCTTCGAGAGCCCTCACTACTGTTCTACTCTCCGTCAGGCCGAACACTCCGCCGCCGAAGTCGCTCTCAACTCCCTCTCCCACCGCGGTCCCTCCCCTTCCCTCGCCGCCAGGATTCTGGTCTGTTGATGCTCTCTCTCTCTCTCTCTCTCTCTCCCTCTCCCTCTCCTCCTCCTTCATTTCTTTTCTTAGCTGATCACTAAAATTGACCAATAGAATTCAGCTAAAATTTGCTGACATCAGTTGGTTAACTTTTGATCGCCGGTGAGTGGGTTCGCTGGGAAACGACGAAAATGCCCCTTGATTTGTGTGTGTGTGCTTGCGGTTGCATATTTGAGTGGGATTTTCTCTTGACTTGGGTGACGACAATAATGTGATTCATTTTTATTTAATTATATATTTAAAATATATAATAAACAATGGAAAAATGGGAAGTTTCTGGGCGAGAGAAGTAAGAGTAGGATTAAGTGTTTACTAAAAGCTAAAGCACTAATCTTTGATTTGTTTGTCGTTTTATCTGGAAACCTGCTGTACTTGCGTTTCTGATGACTCTGCTTGTTACTAACTTTAACTTCATCTGCTGGGGGTATTTGGGTCATAAAATATTCTTGAGCCACCCTACGATTGCTTCTGCGGTGATCTAGTTTTGTTGACGTGATGGCAATTGGTTTTTGTGTGTTTAGGATGAGACGGGGGTGTACAAGAACCTGTTACAGGAAATTGCACAGAGAGTTGGAGCTCCATTGCCGCAATATACAACAATCAGGTCGGGCCTCGGGCATTTGCCTGTTTTTACTGGGATCGTGGAGTTGGCTGGGATAACATTTACAGGGGAACCTGCCAAGAACAAGAAGCAAGCTGAGAAGAATGCAGCTATGGCAGCGTGGACATCTCTAAAACAATGTAAGTTTCAGTCTTAAGCTTTCTTTTTGATGAACTTTCTGTGTGATGGAATATAATAATTGAACTGAAGTAAGCCTTAGTCCCAAACTACACGGACCCTCTTCCTCCAATGTCCTCCGTGTAGAATCATATCATTTTTAAATATTCACAAACTAAGACTTCAAATTTATGGAGTGTGTAACTAGTATATATGTTATGCAGCTGTGTTTCACAAGGTTAGCGGCTGGCCTAACCATTATTTACGTTCTAGTGAGCTCTTTAGTCAGATAGTAGCTCACCATTCTCCACATTCTCTGGAAACAATTTGCAGAATATTTGTTTAAATTTTTCATTGAGCAGTGTATGTCTGAAATATCTGCCCGGGAACTCCTATCCTGAAGGTCAATTACTTTTCTTTCTTGGTATTTCCCAGTGGCAAAAGAAACTGCAAGTTCTTCATCTGAGCCAGAGAGTAATGATGAGTTAGAACAGATTACAATAGCGCGAGCCTTATTGAATTATCGCCTAAAGGAAAAGATGGCCATGGCAAGCACTCTTGATTCCCCCATCCCATTTGCAAGAAAGTTCTCAGTTCAGAACACTAGACCAACAAGTCCACAGCACCCTGTTGCTACTACATCAAAAATTCTTCCCCTAATCTGCCCTAAGACAGCTTCTCGACACAGACCAACATCGACTGCAGGAAATGAAAAACCTGTGCAGCCACATCCGTATGGATCAGAAGGGCGTGCTGTTCGACCTCAGAAATTCCCTGCTGCTGGAGCTGCTCCCTATGTTCCTATCCGACAATATAGGACCTCCTCTCATGGCATTGCACCACCAGTGACGGTAAGAACTGCAGTGCCTTGTTTCTCAGCACCTCCGCACCCACCACCATCTGTTCTTCCACCTCAGATGATGCGGGCTCCGGCTGTACGAGTAGCTCCTCCTGTCACTGTTAGGCAGGCTGTCCCTGTATATGCTGCTGCCCCAGTTCATAGAGATGATTCTCTGACTGTCCGCAAAGAAGATCCTCCGACCACTCCTACTACTGCTCAAAAAGTAGATTCTCAGACTGTTTTTCCTCCTGCCATTCTAAAAGATCTTCAAACTGTTTCCGTAGCTGCCATTCAGAAAGAAGATACTCCAACTGTTGCTCCAGCCCCTCAGAAACAAGATTCTCTAACTGTCGCTAGTCCTGTTGTTCAGAAAGAAAATCCTCCAATTGTTGTTGCTTCTGCTGTCCAGAAAGAATATCCGCCAAATTCTACTGCTCGGTCCCCACGGGTACTACCGTCGCAAGTAGGGGAAAGAGAGAAGACAATCCTGACCATCGAAGAAACTGAAGCAGTACGCAGCTTGGGACTACTTAAAATATAAATAGTGTTTGGGGGTGTGAACAGGAGAAGGAAAATCAAGGTTTTTGTGCTGGGATTATGCTTCATTTTGTTATCACCTCTCATCTTATTATATGAGTGTTTGTATTTTGCCATCGTTTGCCCTTTTTTTTTTTTTTTTTTTTTTTTTAAATTCTGGGTTTTCTTAGAAGAAACAGTTTCTGCAGGCTATATATTAGAGTATCAGAAGATCCATATATATCCTAGCAATTCAGGAGCAGCAGTGTTTGACTCATTTGGCCAGATTCTCCACCCGTGCACTTGTTCATATTCTGTTTTAAGTTGTGTCGCAGTTGGCAGGATTGGTTATTAGCTTTCTCTTTTAATCTTCCCGGTACAATTTTTGGGTTTGGTAAACACGCAGACAGACATCTGCTCTTGCAGGAGTGACTAGAACTTTAATTTTGTACTAAATTTGATCCTTCTGGGATTGGAAAAAATATGCAGCTTCTCATGATGAGCTATTGGGACAAGGCTCTGAAATTGCTGCTCGATCCAATAATTTGTCCTCCTTCAATTCCTTACTGTTGGTGAGAGGAAATCTTGAGATGAGTTGGGTTTTATCTCACTTGAAACAAACGAAGTTAAACAAAACAAGAAATTTGTGAGAGAATACTCTTACACGGAACATAATTGTAACACCGAATCGGCCATGACCCCGCCCACGTGTTTCCCAAGAAAATGGATTGTGCTCTTGCTCAATCTATGAGAAATTGGAGCACTCAGCCTCTGAAAATTGACCACTACCAGAGTGCGAGGTGCTCGAGTTAATTTTATCTATTGCGTGAGATAATGCTGAGTTCATCATTATGTTATAAATAAAATTTTTGATTAATAGATACGCAGACTTTGAGAAAATGCATTGTCATATTAATTAGTAGGTGATTAATCAAATCCTAGCACATCACAAGTGGGGTTACCTTATTTCCCGCACTACATACATCTTCATCCATTCAATCTTTGTTTTAGCTTGATAGCACATTGGATTTATGGGCCACAGGGCCAGAGCTTTCACTATCACCAAGCTAAAACCTTCAAAACAGGCCAGTGTTTAGGCCCCATCTTCAATAGCCGCACTTCCATACACACTCACTTGATTGCTACAATCTGGAAAGAACAATCCTTTTCAATCTGATAAATGAACATGAATCTCCATTTAAGTTTTAAAGCTTCGTGCTCTTCAACTTATTCTCTTAATCAAAATTATTAATCCAGATGGACGCTTTGATTTTACTATCTTTCTGCAGTTGTGATGAAGGAAATTTAATGGCTGTCGTGTAATTTTGGAATTACTGAACTTGGTCAGAAGTATTCCTAATTTAGAGTGTCACAAAATTTTGATCACAGACCAAGCAGTCCTTTTCATGTTTGTTTAAAGGATTAGTTTAACAACCAATTCTATGCATCTTTTCGGAGTTTGAAACCCTGAGATAGATTTTTGGTTTCCATTATTTATTAGGTAGGTAGAAAGAACGCATCTACCGCTGGATATTATTTATGATTTCAGAACTCTTCTTGCTCTTGCATTATCTTTCGGTTAACTTTATTGCATAATCCATTTATAACAACATGAATGTAATTGTATATATTAAAAAAATTACTGCTTTATATTATTTTTTTTAATTCAAACTGTTGTGATTTTATTGGGGACGGGCAATAATGCAGTGTGTGTGTTACAATCGATTTTATAATATTTTTTGTTACTCGTCTCCCAATTTCTCATTTCTGATTCTCAACTTATGATACATTATTATTCAACCCCTTAAATTAAAATAAAATTGAGAGTATCGATACTAAAAAATTTTAAAATTTTAAAATTTTCAACGTAACATAAAGGTACGATGTTGTTACCGACAACGCTGTGTTATTGACATTTTCTGAGATTAGTCCTAAGAAAAAAAAAATTGATCTAATCACGAGGTTTAAAAGTTAATGATGGTGCAAAAGTCCTGGTTTCTACAAATAGGAGGAGCAAAAATTGAAGTGCGAGGAGGAATTATGGAGCCTTATCAGCACTTAACTAGTGTGTGGTCATTTCCTTTCATTAATTGCCTTTGAAACTACTTCTCGTCCTCCATCTCTTACACCTTTTTGTCTATTGACGAACATGCAATAGATCAGATCCAGGCAAAGGACGTTGAAATTTATCTAATTCTGAACTTCATAATTTATGTTATGCTTCTTTTCAATGCGTATACTTCAACTTGCCCTCTACTTAAATGATAAATTAAAATTATCAAAGCGCCCCTTATTTGGTGTCTCATCTTCTAAATGGAAATAGAAGATAAATTAAAATTTTCACACTCATTAAAAAATAAATTAGACATTGCCACTCTAGTTGAGGATGAATTAAAATTTATCCCCTCTTCGTGTAGGATGTGGTTAAATTTCTCTTCATTTTTACCATACTGTTACATCAACTGCAAAATAGTACTCATGGTCAAATTTCTGTGTGATACTGCTTCAGAGCCATACCCACACTGTACTGCAGACTTTGGGTCATAAATTTCTTCATAAGAAACAAGAATTTATTGCTGAACAGGGATGAAGAGACGAACAAGGACAAGAAGTCCACCAAAATCATTTAATACAACATCCATCGCCCCAAGATAACGAAGAAACAATATCCTCTTTGAACTAAGAACTTCAAGAGACGTGTAAAGAAAAACATTTGTAACGTGTTGGGAAATTTACCAGTATCGCATTCAGTGTTGCTTTATAGTGCCAGTATTGCATTTTTCAGTTCATCTTTTGTGTAAGGAGCTAATTTCAATTGTTTTGACTCACTCTTATTTTATTTTATTTATTTCATGTGAGGGGAGAGGCCGGCAAGAGCTTAAGCTTAAGAATGCTGCAAAAATACCAGCAGAAGTGCATGGCAAGCTTAACCCACCAAATGGCCAAATGGTAGATTGTCATATACAAGTGGTAGTTAATAAGTTAATGATGGCTACTAAGTTTGAAAAAAAATTATGCATTGATAGGTAATACGGGGATATGGGGGTGACCCAACTCTCTTCCAATTGACTAGTTTTGCTTGAGCAACACCCCTAACCACCGAGAAAGAGGCGGGTCATCTTTATCCATTTGTGGGTAAAAGCTTTATGGTGAAAACAACAGAGCATGGAGAGTGAAATGATGTAAAAAGGAGACACCCCCTTCAATATAATAATAAGTGTGCCCAGCAAGCAAAGCTCATGGACGAGAGGCAAACACTTCAAGATCTACAAAGAGAGAGAGAAGCAATTTTCAAAAATCATCTTTTATCATTTAACTTCAAACTATTAAATAAGTTCAACGTAACTTCTTTCCATTCCTGTAAGAAGGGGTTCAGGTCCCGAATGCATTAACGAGTGTAATAACTTATTCTAATTCTAAATATCTATAATTTAAAAAAAAAAAATTAAGGCTATTGTTATGTTAGATTATCATGTAACATATATAGTGATGTAATAGTCATTAAATTTTATCCAATAATTATAAAAATATGAGATAAAAAAATCATATTACTTTTACAATCGTTAAATTTTTATCCACGACTAACATTCTCCAAAAACTAACACTATGAATACGTTCTATAAATAAATTGTTAGATTGGTTAAAAGACAAAATAAGGGGCCAAATGGTCACATTGATGCATGACTTGTGGGGTGGGGTCGAGTCTCCACTTCAACGACACCAACCCTCAAAGCAAAGCCACGCCAGCATTCTATTGATTTACGCAACAATGCAACTGTGCTTTTATGTTTTTGTTTTCTTAATTATCTAAAAAAGAAAATTATTTTGGGGATATGTATGGAGACGGCCCAGACAAGAAGGGCCCACATGATTGGACCTCAATGGGGCCCAAAGGGATTAAGGAAGCACTGGCATTATTCCTTTCCTATGACAAAAGCAATGGCTCATGGCTAAAGCAAGATAGTAACCCTCCACCACCCATATAAGCACTAGCCATTAGCAAAATTAGCATTACCAATTTTCAATAACAAGAAGCCAAAAGAATGTATCAAAAGTGAAAATAAATACAAGAGGGGGACAAAGTGGAAGAATGTTAATCCCATCACCTAAAGTTTTGAAAAGAAAAGCAAAAAAAATATATACCCATTTGACTTTGTTATAGCTCATCATTTATCCTTGATTGTCCTACATTTATTTTATATGTATTGATGAGGAAATATGTAAGATCTATGTCATGTATAGGCAATCTTTTTGTGTATGATGTTTCTTTCTCCATCGTGTTGGAAAATTGTGCTTTGGGTGAAGATCCATGAATATGTTGTGGTAATTAAACTTGTCGTATTAGGAATAACAAATTAATGTTAAGTAAGAATAACAAATTAATGTTAAGTTATACCTTCATCTTTATATAATAGGGTAAATGATACTGTTAGGCCTTCGCTTAGCAGAAGATTTTGAGCCCAATAAAAATAATTAAGAGATTTAATTTCTTTCCTTAATTATAACATAACTAAGTGGAGGAAATCTTCTTCCTTATGAAATATGAGTAAAATATGTGTCCTTCGAATATTAGTGAGAGTTAAAATATGAACTGCTTCATAAGATTAGTGTAAACTAGTCCCTTACGAAATATAAATAGACTATGCGTCTCTTGAATATTAGTACGGGTTTTAATAATAGTTAAAATGTGGACTACTTCATAAAATTAAACTGGTTGTAGTCTGATATAACATCAATTCTAGTCATTGAAATTTATCTATAATAAAAGAAATAGTACAAATGATACCTCATTTGAAATTCTAAATTATATTATTATTAAGATCAAATAATGTGATAAAACTAAAAGTGGCCGTCGTATCTAAAGCTAGATTGTATTTTTCTTATAGCATTGTATAGTAGTATCCTAAATAAAATCTTGATAAATTTCTAACTCTTAATATATGTTAGCAGTAAAAAATTTATAAATAGAAGCAAACAACCCAATTCTTTTTAATCACTTCAAACAGACAAAATTCACTCAAACAAACAGTAAAGTTAAAGGGTTAAAAAAAAAAAAAGAGAGAGAGAGAGAGAGACAAATTGGTGTTAGAAAGCTTGAAGGTTATGTTACCATAAGAGACAATGAAAGGGAATGAGTGGATACAGGCCATTTGTCACAAAAGCAGATGATGGACTCAAAATGAAAATTAGGTACACATCAAGAATATACTCTCTCCTCCTTTCTTTTCATGTCTATAATGTGACAGAGAGAGAGAGAGAGAGGGGGGGGGGGTGGGTGGAATTTGTGTCTGAACTGATAAATACACAATAATGCCGACAGCACCAAATATGGAGCATGAAAATGCTTCTCTCTCTTTCCATTGTTGAAAGTCAATTTCGTTGCTTTTGTTTTCTGCAATATATATTTATATTTATATTTATTTTATTTTGTTGCCACATGCTTTTAACTCATTGGCATGCTTAAGAAAGAAAAGTCATTGTTTCAAGATTGTAAAAATCTTTTTCTGTTGAAAACGGATTAATATCATGCTTTCCATTATCAAATCCAAACAAAGATTTGTTCCAATCATATACACCAGTGTACACAACATTAATAACATACCCACTTACCTACTTCCACTACTTCAAGATCAAAAATACCAAATTAATCACATATTTGATTACTTTCATTACTAGGAAAAAAACACTCATTGGCATAACATGATAACTAATTTGTGCACTTCAATTTTTATTTTTTTTTGTTTTAGGTAAATGAGCTTTGTCTTTTATTAAAGAAGTGGTTCAGTTACTTGATTGAATTATTTTTCAAAGTGATCTTTGTTTTATTATGGCAAATGGCTCAAATGATTATGCATGGTTTTGTTTTACGATATGAACCTCACTTAAAAATCTTTCTTATCAAAGAATATAGTTAGTTTACCAACTTTAGAACAATATTACATAATTTTTTGATTACGTATGGGTTATGGCCCATTTCTTCTAATATCTCTTTTGTATTTTAACAACAGTGTATAATATAACAAAATTGATTGTTTGCACTAGCGTTTTCCACATAACTATAATTATTTTTCCTCTAATATAAAGTGAAAGCGACAATACAGGTTTTTATTATTATTGTTCGAAAATTATTGCATGCTTTGAAGTTTTCGAATATAATATCATATACTAGTGAAAAATAAACAAATATTATTTGCATAGTATACCACATTTTTTTCCTTTGATAAATTGGTTAAAGTTGCTAAAGCAATTCTTGATATACACTCATCTTGACAAGACATCTCTTTCTTTACTGCCTATTGGATTTGGGGTCACATTCTTCACCTCAAATAAACTATTTTAAGAAAATTGGAGAGCTCATACCTTCGTGAATGGACTCAATTTCACACAATCATTTCAATATTTTTCTTCTTCTTTTTATTAAATCGTATTATATAATACACAATCATTGTAGCAAAAAGATTAATTTCAACCCGGTGCGCCCAACAATAATTCTTTAATCTTTGTTACTTTTTTATTGTTGCTTGCTCGTTAATTTATGTGATTTAGCATCCTGATTGTTGCATCGCAGACGATTTAATTATTTATTTACATATATATATATATATAAGGAAAATGGGGTGCCCATAAGTTGTCCAACGTGAGAAAAGCCTCAATTTAAGTCAAATAGATATTATTTTATCTTAAACTAAACATTAAGAATAATTTTAAGATACTTGTGCAGGTTGAGCATTTGTGGTCAGCACGTGACATTGCTTTTTGCGCATGCCAAAAGCCGCTGAAAATGTCACTCACATCTGAGCCACATTGGAGTTCAAATGTTTTTCCAAATATTTTAAAGAATTAAATAAGATTCTTTTTGTTTATTCATTTTAACCCATGATACTGTTATGTACGATGATTCGTATTAAAGTGAGTATATGGCGTATGTATTTTGGAGTATTCAGAAGTACTTTCTTTGTAAAAGTTTTTTTTTTTTAATCTTAAGAGGAATTGGATTTTATTTTTTAATTAAAGGAATTGGATTTTATTTTTTAACTAAAAACCTCAAATGAGTAACGTAAGCCATTGGTAGGGTGGTTAAGAAATCAATCCGATCTGCTTAATCCTTCTCATTAGTAAAAATTCGATGCGTGGATTGGTAGATTGAATATTTAAAAATATGCAGACGGTGGATTGGATATGGATTTACAGAAATTCACGAATCCGTAAAAAATAAAAAATATTTATTTATTTAATTAAAAAAATAAAACTTGTAAATGTGGCGTTACTTATTTACTAATAAATAAATATATAAATTAAAATGTATTTAAATTATCACTGTATATATCTTATCCGATAATAATATATAATAAACATGATTAAATAATTAAATAACTATATAAACAAATATAGCTTCCTAAATAATTATTTTTGGTTAATTTTTATAATTTTAGTTAATTTTCATGTATTCATTTAAACAAATGAGATTTTTTCTTTTCACCGTATTATATTTTGAGACTTTGAATGTATTATTATATCTTTATTTAAACAATTATTTTATTTAAATCTTATTCAATTTTGAATTTGACCAATAATAAAATTATTTTTATATAAGATTTTTTATTTAATTAGTTCGTATAATGAACAAAATTAAAAATTTTTAACCTGTAAATCAATCTGCAAAATAGTGAATTGGATATGGATTGGATCAAATCCGCATATATATGGATTGGATTGGATTAGATTAAAAATTTACAATCCGCGAACATCCCTAGCCATTGGTGGTAAATAATAATAATATACCGGAGAGGAATGAATTCATGTACCCAATTATGCTATAACTCTGATGATTCAAAATATCTCGTGAGTCTTTGACTCTTTACAATATCAATAAGATAAAATTATGAATAAAAAAGAAAAAGAACAAAGCAGGCAACATTGGAATTGAGGTTAAGTCACTGTTGTTATAGCATGGCTTGAGTGTCTCAGCTTGCTTTAGGCCATGTTTTCATACTAAAATAAAAGAGATTGAGTATATGTTTAACTTCAATGGAAAGAAGCATTCGGGTCATGAGTTCGAGCTTTCCACGAATGTATGAGCTATTAATCAAACAATAATATTATATCTACTTATTTGAGATAGTTAATTTATAGTCACTCGACCTTTAGCCGATTGGTTGAACTATAAGGGCAACAGTTCAAACCTTCACAAAAGAATTGTGGGGGCTCAAGTCCTTATTCAATTATTACTTATAATTAGGTGAAAGTCAATCTTCTACCTTACTAATGTGAGTGGAGTAGACGTCTCTCGAATATTAGAGAGTAAAATTCGACAGAGATAGAAAATACCCGGGACCGCACTGGTGTTGTGGTCGGTATTACCCTGCATGCCATCGGGTAGGTCTTGGGCATCACTTGATAAACACGGAACCCGAATTTTATTAAAAAAATATTATAAAATATATATTATTTTAAATATTTATATTTATTTGACTCATTTATTACACATATATAAAGTTTTAAACACTTAAAGTTTATATTTTCATGTTAAATTTTATTAAAATAAATTTAAAACTTATAAAATTACCAAAAAAAAATACACATATAATATTAAAAAATATAAAATCAATTACTTGGGATAAAAACCGGTAAAACCAGCGGGACCAGTTCCATCGAGTCGATCTTGTCTAGGACCGACCGGAGTTTGCCATCCTGGCGATATCAATAACGATTTATGTAACATGAGTTCTGATCCCGATTGTCATAGTTAATTAAAAAAAAAAGTTAATTTGTATACCAATTGATGTGATAAATGACGTGGCATTGTTTAATTCGCTTAAATGATAGTTAATTATTAAATCTTATCATTTAATATCCAAATAGTGATGACACATTAGTTTGTATATAAACTAAGCATCCCAACTAAGTATATAAATACAATGAATACACTTCATAATATTTTATTTATTTATTTATTGATTTTTTTTTGTGATAGAAATGGGTAAATTTGAAATAAAATTTAATTTTTTTACTTTTTAAAATTCAAATAGAAGTGATCAATCAAAAAAAGTTGTTCTAAAATCACTTGTTAGAACCTTTTGGACAATACGTTATGACATTTTTTATACGAGTGATGTTTTTTCCATCTCGCAAAAACTCTCAATAAACTCATTTACTAGTTAATTATAAAAATATCCCTACAAAATTTATTTTTCAAAAACCCAACATGCAATCTTTTCATTCTCTCTCTCTCTCTCTCTCTCTCTCTCTCACAGAGTGATTTGGTTGCTTAGAATATACTAGGTACGGAACAAAAGAATCTATTTGGTAATAGACCGAATAAAAAAAATTCAATTTTTCTACGAAACTCACTTAAATATGTTAAATATGAAAGTGAATGAAAGAGGGGGGCATACGCAAAAACGCCGATGTTCCCCGCAATTTTCACCACGGCAGCAAATACCTCTGATATAATTTGAGAATACAACTTATTGTTGTGCCCAAAAATTGGATTTTGACACACACACACACACATCGATCTTCATCAAAATAAGGATTTCCAAAATATTGGTTTCCATTACATCCCTAGATCATGTAACGCTCGAGTTCAATCCTTAACTAAGTTAGCTTTAAAGAGTAATAATGAAAATGTTGTATGGTTGGATCCTTTGCCAGCTAAGTCAAAACTATATTTACAAATTTGATTTCATGAAATTATCACTTTCCTTCTAAAAAAAAAAAAACTTAAATAATTTTCTTCTCTATAAAATTTTAATCCAGTTCCTCTCACAATATGAATTCATTTGAGCATTTTTCATGTTATTAATAACCTTTTTTAGATCATTTCACTTCATTTTATTTCTCAAAAAAATCTCATATGATCTTGACTTCCTCTCTCTAAAGCAAAGTTAAAAGTCACCATTTCGGCAAAATTTTTTAAGTTCATTACACTTTCCTAAGTGAATTGCTGAGATTTATATTTCAGTTTAGATCTTTTCTCACAATCTAAAATTATCTAACCACCATGCATGCAAGTTCAAATACGTTTTCTACAATTAATTAAATTATAATGAAACCCCTGTATATATAACCGCAATGAAGAATGAAGATGGCAGATGGGGTTTGGAATTGTAAAAATAAAAAATACGGGGCTTTAGAAGATATTTAACTGGGGCGGTCGGAGCTCAACTCATATTATATTTCAGTATGAACACGCGATTAGAGCCTGTAACACCGACCAGTGGCAGCGAGCGCCGCGCCGCAAGAATTTCCAATTAATAAATAAATAATAACAATAAAAGAAATAAACAAAAAATATAAAAAGCAATTTGAGGATTGAGATGGCATTTTGGCTTTTTTGCTAATTACTGTATATGCACTAATAATATAAAGTAAATAAATAAAATAATGGTAATTAGTTGGTCCGGAATTAAGAAACCGCCTTGATACTATTATTTTATTATTCAAAGAAAGCATTAAGCAAAGGACCGGTGGCCCCCTCTAGTTAGGCTTTAGAATTGTCCTTGTTCCGCTGGAAGAATCTCGAGACTGCCACTCTTTTACTTCTTTATATATTTTTTTAAAGCTTTTTGATCAAAGAATATTCTTTTATCTTTTGGCCTAATGAAATCCCAATTTAGAAATTAATACAACTCCCTATGTACTATATGATAACATAAAAAAGAAAAAAGAAATTGTTAACTCTTCAAAAGGCAACATGTTGGTTGTCGTATGTTGTCTCTGTAGTTCCCAATTGATAGATTATTGGGATATTATTATTTTTATCCTCAACTATCTCGATATATTATTTTATTACCTAAATTTTTTTAATAATTATTTTTTTCTCACTTTATATTTTAGTGTTTATCATTTTACACTCAAACCATTAAAGCTAAAATAATTTTTACAAAATTTATAGTTTAAGTTTATTTTATCTCTAAATCGTGTAAGTGTAATTTAACCTTCTAAATTAAAACAAATACGAAATTACATATATACAAAACCGTAATACTTTTATCAATTGGTTATATTACATATCTAAATTACTTAATTAATAAAATTATAAATATTATACCTTATAAAATTCTTAAATCATTGAATATATTGAAATTCTAAAAATATCCTGATGATATCAAAAATTTATTAATGGAGTCAACATTTGGTGGTAAAATGATAAAAACTAAGGACTAGTTTGGGATTGCGAAAGCTGATGAAATAAGTTGCTCGTGCCTGTCCAGATGAAATAAGATGCTGATTAAAAAAGTAGTTTGATGTTTGGTAAACTGTGCTCTTATGGTTGCTGTGAGTTTGAAAAGTACAGTACATGCGTTTGGTAAATCTTATTACGAAATTGTTGTTGTATTATATAATGACCAAAATAGATATATGATTTAATTGTTTTTTATTTTATGTTTAATAAATTGTTTAGGCATATCTTTTTGTTCTTAAATATGTAAAATTACATTAAAAAACTCAATTAAGAAAAATCTGAAGAACTTCATAATATGTTACATAAAATATGATAATAATTTATACTTAAGATTGCCAATGAATTTGAAACAATTAATTAACAAAAATATAAATATATAGATTAATCTTTAAAAGCATAACTATGAAATTAGAAGATGAACTTACTGAATCAAAATTAGAGAGAACGTACATGGTTATGGTAGTAACTAAATTATGGCGGTAATATAATATTTAATTATTTATATATTAGAATTTATAGATAAGCAAAATATAATTGTCTTTTTATTAAAATACTAGAGTTATAATAGGTATTTTAAAAAGGTGTAGTAGTTTATTGAATGAGTTGCTTATGAAAAGCACTCTCTACCTGCTTTAAAAAACTGCTGACGAAATAGAGAAAGTTATGAAATAAGCTGCTTTTACAAAATTTACCAAACACTATCTTTATAAAAAATTATGAAATAAACAGCTTATTGGTTTCAACTTCAATTCCAAACGGGGCCTTAAACATTAAGTAGAAAAAAATAATCGTAAAAAAATTTAGTAATATATCAAAAAATGTTAAGTAAAATGTTAAGTGATAAAATGATAATATAATTTTAAATTATTTTGAATTGTTTCACTTGTAGTTGCATAATAGTTTTTTAGAATTAGAAAATTCATTTTACTAATGGGAATATGGGAGAACCCTCCTCATGTAAGCATAGTGAAGAGTTTACATTTGATTTTCATTGTTACATTCTAAAGTCTTTTCTCATTGCATTCATTTTGATAAATGTCATAATTTCCACAAAAAAAATATTTTTTTTTAATTACTAGAAATTAATCATTTTATGACTTAGGTTTTTCTGAAAAAACAGTTCGAAAATATTTTTCTTTTTTACAGAATTTTAAAATTTTAATTTTCCATTTTAGTTGATAATATTAGCCTGTTAAGTTGTAGAGAATGGGTGATTTTGACCTCAAAAAACGTACTCTAGGGTATCATGTCAGAGTCGTCCTTAGCCGATGATCTTGATGGCTCTCTCGGGGCTCACCCCATCTGATGATCATGATCATGACTCATCAATGTACTAATTGGGCTAATTTGTCATTTCGCATCAACCATAGGGACAAGGTCGTCAAAGCGCCGAAGAAGATTATAAAGAAACCCAACCCTCTGCAAAGGAAGTTTGTCGGAATGCGTGCGATTGCAATTGCATTTGCAAATCAAAAATACTCTCTCTCTTTTATTCCCTCACCCCATTACTGTTTCAAGCTCACAGCACTCACTCACTCTCTCTTTGAGAAAAACAAAAAAGCAAATAAGCAAACCCATTCAGAATCTTTTTTATTTTTCTTCACTCACTCATGCTTAGGGTTTTTTCATTTTCATTTTCTTTCACGATTCATTAATCAGCTTCTTAGCTGTAATGTCACAGCCCAGTACTGCTCTCTTTCTTGTGAGAGAGCTTCAAGATCAAAATGGGTTCTGTGATTTTGAGCTCTTTCAGCTGAAAAGCTAGGATTTTTCTCTTTGTTCTTTCTTGAAGGGTTTGGTCTAATTTGAAGCAATAAAATTGACGGGGAAAAAGAAAAAAACGAGTTCTTTAGAGTTCAGAGCTTGATCATCAACCAATAACTGCAAGGGTTTCATTGTAATACTGACTTTTTGTTTGTTGCTGTTGATTATAAGCTCTCTTCAAGAACCCATCATCATTCATTTGGCTTATTTGGCTTTGAGAGTCTTTACACTTAAGACCAAAGAATCTTCTTTTAAGCCTCACCAGTTTTGTAACTCTCTGTCTCTCTCTGTCTCTGTCTCTCTCTCTCTCTCTCTCTTAACACATCACAAACGACGGACTTTACTAAGAAGACAACGATATTTAAGCTCCATAATCCCAAAACAAGCAGCACCTAGTTTGCTTCTTTTCAAGACTCAATTTTAGCACACAGACAAACCCATCTGGTTAAATCTCTTGTGGGCTTGTTGTTGGATTTGCCAAAAAAAAGTAATGGCTATGGTGATTCAGCAGCAGCAGCAGCAGCAGCAAAGAGAGAGCAGTAGTGGGAGTATCAACAAGCACCAGCTTGATAATGGGAAGTATGTTCGTTACACGGCTGAGCAAGTGGAAGCTCTCGAGAGAGTCTATGCTGAGTGCCCCAAGCCCAGTTCTTTGCGTAGGCAACAGCTGATCCGTGAGTGCCCCATTCTTTCCAACATAGAGCCTAAACAGATCAAAGTTTGGTTTCAAAATCGAAGGTAAATTTTTCATGTTTTTCTTAGCTTTCAATTTTGATTTTCTCGTACTTGATTGAGATTTGTATCATATGATTTGCGTTAGAAGTGCATCATTGGCTGAAATTTTGTTAACAAAATTGTGCATGTGGGAAAAAGATTGGATTTTTTGAATTGGGATTTGAACAAATTTTAGCTGTTGTTTTGATTCGTACGTGAATAGATTTATTTGGGGCTTGATTTGTTTTGGGTTCAAAGACTTGTATTTGGTTGTTCAGGTGTCGAGAGAAGCAGAGGAAAGAGGCTTCAAGACTCCAGACTGTGAATAGGAAATTATCAGCTATGAATAAACTGTTGATGGAGGAGAATGATCGGCTGCAGAAACAGGTGTCGCAGTTGGTGTGTGAAAATGGGTATATGAAGCAGCAATTGCGAACGGTGAGTGTATACTCTTCTCTCTCTATTCTAATGTTTTCTTGTTTTCCTGGTGTGCAAATTGCAGAATGTGCTTCCACATAATTGCAATTGATTGATTATTTGGTGTTTGTTGCCTAGCCATCTAAATTTTACATTTGGTTCTGGGGTGACACAACATTATTGATCACACTGGAAGATCAGTCTTTAAAGCAAATATTTCAGATGTATGCATAATCTTGGGAATTATATGATTGCTTCACTTAATTTCCTTGCACAGTTCTTTGCAACCAAGTTAACCCCTTTGCCTTTTGCTTTGGATTGTTTGTCCTTCTTTTTCTCTTTTTCTTTTTAAATTATTTTTGCTCTTTCACATTTGACATTTCAAGAATATTCATCGCTCATTGCGGTTTTTCAGGCTACCGGCTTAGTGTGCTATTTGCCCTGCTAAAAAATCAATTGGTTCCTTTTGTTCCTTTGTGAGTTTTTGATCTGACTTCTATTTCTTAATTGATATTTCTGCAGGCACCTGCGACTACTGATGCGAGCTGTGACTCTGTGGTGACCACTCCTCAGCATTCACTGAGAGATGCCAATAACCCTGCTGGGTAATCTGAAAAGCTGTGCCCACAAACATCTAATCTTCCTCTCCAACTTGAACTTACATTTTTTGTCCTTGTTTTTTGCAGACTCCTTTCTATTGCAGAGGAGACCTTGGCAGAGTTCCTTTCAAAGGCTACAGGAACTGCTGTCGATTGGGTCCAGATGCCTGGGATGAAGGTTGTTTATGTGAATATATATGAATTTTATGTGTTTCTGTAATTTGCTAGATTTTGGTCATGTAGAACATATCTATCTTTGCAAATCAGAAGCGAATCTGAGCTGTTTATATAATGTCTTGTCAGCCTGGTCCGGATTCGGTTGGGATCTTTGCCATTTCACAAAGTTGCAGTGGAGTGGCAGCTCGAGCTTGCGGTCTCGTAAGTTTAGAACCTACTAAGGTAAGAATACACATGACAATGAAGATGGTGAAGTGTTACCATCATTTCTTGCATTTTATGAGGCAATGTAATTGAGCTCTTTTACAAAAATTTTAACAGATTGCAGAGATCCTTAAAGATCGTCCATCTTGGTTTCGGGATTGCCGAAGCCTTGAAGTTTTCACAATGTTTCCTGCTGGGAATGCTGGAACAATTGAACTTTTGTACACACAGGTGAATGAGAATGGTCAGAAGTGTTTATATCTTCCGTTATCTTTTTGGGTATTAATCTTCCCTTTGAAAGTAATATTGATAGTCAAAAGTGCTTCAGGCATATGCTCCAACTACTCTTGCTCCTGCACGGGATTTATGGACTCTAAGATACACTACAACTCTAGACAATGGGAGTCTTGTGGTATGCATTTTGCTGGATTCATATCTTTTTCTATTGTTGTGTCTTACTAGTATATTTGTCATTGTTGATCAGCACCCTTGATGTGGCATTTTGTACATGGGCTTGTTTGAACCATCTTTTGGTGGGTTCTCTGCTTAGTTAATTATGGTTTCATCTTCATCAGCTACCACTTGACCCGACGGTTTAAGCTAGGTAGCACCCAACAATGGAATCAAAGATGTATCATGTCTCGTTACGTGCAAAGCACGTGGATCACAAAAACACAAATACAACTGAACATAAGAGTAACACCCATACAACCACCAACTATAATTTCATTTGCATGTCATGGGGTTTGATTCACTTGGTTATATTTGCTTTGATTTCATGCTAATCTCGTACTATTTATGCATTTAGCATGCCTTTTGGCCATCCTGTTATCGTGCCTATGATAATTCAGACTGTTTGGTTTCACAGATTAGACCATACTTGTTGATGTTTTCCAAACATCATGTGATTCATAACAGTTCTAAGTGGTGGAGATCTAATGAGAAGTGCTAATTTATCTTTCTGTTGTCAACTTTACAAGGTCTGTGAGAGGTCTCTTTCTGGTTCTGGTACTGGACCAAATCCAGCATCAGCTGCTCAGTTTGTGAGAGCTGAAATGCTCCCTAGTGGTTGTCTGATTCGTCCTTGTGATGGTGGAGGGTCAATTATCCATATTGTCGACCACCTTAATCTTGAGGTTAGCCTTGGCTAATGTTTGATCATTTGGTTAAATCAAACTGTTTGTTGGATGGCATTCAAGTTATCTTTTTTTAGGCATGGAGTGTGCCAGAGGTGCTGCGGCCACTTTATGAATCATCAAAAGTAGTGGCTCAGAGAATGACTATTGCGGTGAGTAGATTTACTCTGTTCCTGAGAAAGAGGGCATGCTAGATGGATTAGCATTCTTTAAACAATTTCCTGTGTTACAAGTGGCAATTTCCTTATATTGGTTGAAGTTGTCTTTTGAGTACGTGGCTGGTTTCTGCTATGGCCATTCCTGATTGAATAATTTTCTTTTGAAGGCGCTGCGTTATGTCAGGCAAATAGCTCAGGAGACAAGTGGCGAGGTAGTATATGGGCTGGGCAGGCAGCCGGCTGTTCTCAGAACTTTTAGCCAAAGACTAAGCAGGTACTGTATGGTCAGCTTGGTTTTTGTTATGGTTGTAGTTGTACAACATCCATATTTGTACTTGTTCATGTATGTCTACTGTGAAGTTTTAGAATTTAGTTCTTTATTGTAATATTTCTTATGTCCTTTTCTTTCTTGTCCCCCTTTTTCCCCTTGTAGAGGCTTCAATGATGCTGTCAATGGGTTTAATGATGATGGTTGGTCGTTGATGACCTGTGATGGTGCTGAAGATGTGATAATTGCAGTTAATTCAACTAAGAGTTTGAGCACTGCCTCTAATCCTACTAATTCCCTTGCATTCCTTGGAGGTATTCTCTGCGCAAAGGCCTCGATGCTTCTCCAAGTAAGTTTTAAATCTTCATTACAAGTTCAATACAATCTTCTAATTCATATTTTGGGTTTTTCCTCTAGTGCATTCTTATTCTCTACTTCAGGAACATTTCAGCATGATGGAAATGTTATATTCCCTGAAAATTTTAATGTAGGTGAGGTTCCCTTGACTTAATTTTTTTAATGCATTGGATCTACTCAATTCAATGATAGATGGATGTGGACTTAAATGCTAATATTTTCCTTTAAATCCACACCATTGGATTGGCTAGTTTCAATGGATGGAAAATTATATCATCATTTTAGGTAAAAAATTGAAGTCAAGGGCAGTAGATATAGGCTTAGAAATCTACCTGAGCATTCTATAATTTTTTCACCTCCCTGCTAGTGGATGATTAACATTGAAACTAATATGGTTGTGTATTAGTTAATGGAAAATGTACTCTGTTTTATTTCATGCTGTTGTACTGAATGGAACACATGATTCTCCAATCACAGTCGGATATTTGATGAACTGTTAATTGTGAATCTGGTTTCCATCAGGCTTGTTTGTTCAAGATAATGTTCTTTTCTATCTTGTCTTAGGGTGTAAAAATGACAGAATTGTGTGTATGTCCTTTCTCCTGCCAGAATGTTCCTCCTGCATTGCTTGTCCGCTTCCTGCGGGAGCATCGGTCTGAGTGGGCTGATTTCAATGTTGATGCCTATTCTGCTGCGTCATTGAAAGCTGGTTCCTATGCTTTTCCTGGAATGAGGCCAACAAGGTTTACTGGGAGCCAAATAATTATGCCACTTGGCCACACAATTGAGCATGAAGAGGTCCGTCATTGAATAGTCTTCTGCCCTTCTTAAGGATTATAATAACAAGGAGAATTTGACAGTTGTGTGCTGTTCATATCAAATGTATGTTTTACAGTATAATTATTCTTAGCTGTTCACCACTAATAATTTCTATTTCTGATTTTTTCAGTTGCTTGAAGTTATTCGATTGGAGGGGCATTCTCTTGCACAAGAAGACGCTTTCGTATCAAGGGACATTCATCTACTTCAGGTGAATTTGTCTCTTGTTATATAATTTTTTCTGTCAAATTTTCAGAGTGTGTGTGTGCAATTTTGAGTTAAAAGGGCCCTAATTTCATTTACTATTCTGTAATTGCTTTTTATTTTGGTCAGATATGCAGCGGGGTTGATGAAAATGCTGTGGGAGCATGTTCTGAACTTGTCTTTGCTCCTATTGATGAGATGTTTCCAGATGATGGTCCATTGTTGCCCTCTGGTTTCCGCATTATCCCATTGGATTCAAAAACAGTTGGGTTAACTTCACTGCACTTGACTTGAACCTTTCATACCTTTCATATCTTTCATTAGCTTAATATTTGAAATTGGTTAACATGTGGTTAGAAAATTCGAGTTGTAGACTATCTTGCTTGATTTCATACTATTGTCATCTAGCTCAACATGCTAATGCTGTGTTATACAGCCTGATACACCGGATACGTTGACCGCACATAGAACCCTAGATCTGGCATCCAGTCTTGAAGTTGGCCCGGCAACGAACCCTGCTGCAGGAGATTCTTCATCGTGCCATCACACCCGATCAGTATTGACTATTGCTTTCCAGTTCCCTTTTGAGAGCAATCTACAAGATAATGTAGCAACCATGGCACGTCAGTATGTCCGTAGTGTAATTTCATCTGTTCAGAGGGTGGCCATGGCCATATGTCCGTCAGGATTGAGCCCAACTTTGGGACCAAAGCTTTCGCCGGGCTCTCCAGAAGCGCTTACACTAGCTCACTGGATCTGCCAGAGCTATAGGCAAGTTCTGAATCAATCCCCCCACCCCAATTTCATGATAAATATTCAATGAATTAGATGCATGTAGTTGACTTCCATAGTCTGGACAAGGTCAATTTCAGTCGCAAAAGAGAGTTGGAAATGTAATATTGAGTTCATAATCTTGATTAGACATGGTCAAGCTATCTTCTGTCACGCCATAACAAGAAACTTTCAAGTGAAATATCATATAACAGTTCTTACTGATTCGTTTTCACGTGGACTATTTTCTATCAAATCCAAAGGGATAAGCTGTCAATTGAAACGTGTTCTTGTTGATTTAATGAACCAGCTCGATTAGCATTTTTGTGTGAGTTGCTAATATTTCCTTTTTCATCTTCTGCAGTTATCATTTGGGGGCAGAGTTGTTGAGGTCTGATTCTGTTGGTGGTGATTCAGTGTTGAAAAATCTTTGGCAGCATTCAGATGCTATATTGTGTTGTTCATTAAAGGTACATTTACAGTTTCATCAAAGATAACGATATATCATGTATTAAAAATGTTTCTGAAAATCCTCCTCTAATATTCAGATACCATTCACGCCGTCTGATACCAAGAGGTGTGTATATATTTTTTCTAATGCATCTTAGTTGATGCTGCAGTCGATGCCAGTTTTCATCTTTGCAAACCAAGCTGGCCTTGACATGCTGGAGACAACTCTAGTGGCTCTACAAGATATCACACTGGATAAGATCTTCGATGAATCTGGGCGCAAGGCATTGTGTGCTGATTTTGCCAAGCTGATGCAACAGGTAACTTACATATTACTAGTGTGATTCTTCTTAGACTTCTTTGTTTAAAGAGAGGAAAACTACGAAAAGATGTGAACGTTCATTGTGAATTTCATGCAGCTTCTGAAATTTCTGACATTTTTATCAGGGATTTACCTACTTGCCGGCTGGCATCTGTATGTCGACAATGGGCCGACACGTCTCATACGAACAAGCCGTTGCATGGAAAGTTCTTGCTCCCGAAGATAACACTGTCCACTGTCTTGCTTTCTCTTTCATAAACTGGTCTTTTGTGTGAACGTTTTAATTTATTTACCCAACGCCTTTTGCCCCAGTATAAATATGAAAATGCCAAAAATTTCTAGAAAAAAAAAATTTTGTGCTATTTAAATCCCAGCCTAAGGTTTGCATTATATTAATTTAATTGAATCGTTGTTTAGTTCGGCCATACTTTCTCTTTGTAGCTCTTTCTTTTTCTACTTTGGAACTTGAACTGATGCTTAACTGGTCTTTGTAATCACTTCCAGACAAGCTTTAGACTCACGGGCTCACTATTATTTTGATTCTTTGCAAATCCCACTTTCCGTGCATATCAAGCAAGTATGTCAAAAGTATTTGATATTTAAGTATGGCCACGGTAACGTGCTCATGGTCGTGGACCTTTTTTCATGGTATGTGTGAATTTGAAATTAATGAGGAGGCCTTTGAAATTTGGCCTTGTTAACAGTTACATCACCGTTGCATTGTTTATGACCTCTGGAATTGTTGCATTGTTGTTTCGCGTATGTGTGTGTTTTTTTTCTCTCATATGAGCGGCAGTTAAGTTGTTAAAACATGAAACGGTTAATTAATTGTTTACCTGTACATTGTTTTTAAGAGTTTGAAAGTTTTGCGTCCAGGGTTCTGAATTTTGATTAGATGCATTCATTCTTCGGTGTGCATTTGAGCAGTGGTCTTTAATGGCTGTAGCTGTGCATTTTCCAATGAAAGTTTTGATTATTTTATTGATGACATGGATTCTGCTTTCTTTCATCATTCAAAGTTGAGATGCTCTTTTTATTTTTCAGTTTTTATATTCTTTTGGCTTTTCACGAAGCATTAATTACGTGTTTGAAGCGAAAAAGTGGTATCCTTCTTTGGCCCCTTAAGACTCACGGGCTGCCTTAGCTGGTAAGCATGTTTAAAGGTGATGAGTAATAATGATTTGGGATATTTTTATGATCGAATTTAGTTTAGAGTAAAATTTTGGGTTGTTATCCTTTAACTGCTTTAAAAATTGACAACTATTAGTAGGGATGGCAATGGGGTGGGGTGGGGGTGGGGATGTCTATCCCATTCCCATTAAAATTTTTCATAATTCATGCGATTAGATAAATTTAGTGGGGTGGGGATGGGAATCGCAGTTCTCCATTCATCCACTCGTTCATTTATTTATTTTATAATAGATATAGATATCGATTTCAATCGTTAGAAATTAAAAGCTTGATTAAATCGTTATCATATTACTAGGTATTTTAATTATGTAAAAATCTCCAAATATTTGTTGTAATATCTTGAAATAATATTAAAATTAAAAATATTTGAAGAGAGTAGTTTTAAGAGAGAAAAGAAAGCCTGATAATATTTTAAGGTTGAATAAAATTATATTCTAAGGTTTTCTTTCAGTTATAATCTATTTGTATCAGTAGAAATTAAAAAAATTATTAACTAACATTGTAATTCATAAAATAAAATTATTAAATAAAATTTAGAAAAAATATCCCCATATATAATAGGGATTAGGGTGGGGGTGGGGTGGGAGTAAAACAAATAAGCCGCCATGGCTAAAAGTTTGGGGATTATTTCTCCGCATTCTTCAAAGTGTTAAAATTTTAAATTTTAAGAGATGATCATTTTAAATTGCGGCATGGAGGATTTTCTTAAAATGCTAGCTTATTAGATGACTACAATAAGTATTGCTTTCTATTATTTTTTATTATATTTTTTAAAAAATATTATTTTATTATTTTTTCGTTGGCTAACAAAATATTAATTTTACTCTTTATGATTAAAAAAAAAAAGCTTCAAGTATTTTTTTGATTATCCAAGTTTCATTTCTAACATTAGGATATAGAAATGGAATCATTAATAAGATAAATTTGTAATCTATTAATAAAAATACATACAAAATACCAACATAATTCAATTATTTTTTTGGTTAAAAAAAAGCTTCCAGTATTTTTTTGATCATCCAAGTTTTATTTTCAATATTAGGATATAAAAATGGAATCATTAATAAAATAAATTTGTATTTTATTTATAAAAATGTATACAAAACACTAACATAATTTAAGAATTTTTTTTAAATCATGAAAGGTAAAATTAGTATTTTATTAGTTAATTAATTGGTCATCTAATGAAAATATAGTAAAAATAAAATAATATTTTTATAACAGAAAAGTAGTAAATTGATATTTTTGTAAAGATATAGTAAGAAAATGACAGAGAGTAATATTTGTTGTAGTCATTTGATATTTATCAATTTTGAAGTAGTGAATGATAATAACCTTAAAATTTATGTGGGTGATTGATAGTTAATAAATAAAAAAGGGAAAATATCTACCGACCACCTGTTTTTTTCAACTTTTTTAAAAATACACAATTCTTTATTTTTTTGAATTAACCTAAAATTCTGATTAACTTTACACTTGGTTTGAAGTCATTAAAAAAAACGGAATCTTAAATAAATAAATTTTTTGCCAAACGAAATTATAATTTCACTCTAATTAAATACAAAAAAATAATTAGATTATTTTTTTATAATCTAATTTATTTACTCTAAATAAATTAAAAGGATTTTTTATAAATTTTTTTTATAGATTTACCATGTAAAATCAATTTTATGATTGGATTAAATTAGATTATATTAGATTATATAATACTATTTTATATTTAGTACAATATCGAGTTGGGCTATATTAAATTATATTCAAATAAAATTAATACTTTTTAAGTTGACATTTAAATATAAGGGAGATTATTCACCGATCACCCGTTTTATGATTGGATTAAATTAGATTAGATATATAATAAGGAAAATTTTATTTTTAGAGTAAATTTTTTTTAAAAAAAATTATAAAAAAATCATTTTCATTTATTTAGAGTAGAAGTTATAGATTATAAAAAAAAAATCTGATTATTTTTTTTGTATTTAATTAGGGTGAAATTATAATTTTCGTTTGGGGGGTAAAACAATCATTTATTTAAGATTCCGTTAGTTTTTTTAATGGACTTCAAACGGAAGTGTAAAGGTGCAAAGAACTGTAACTTTAGGTGGAATTCAGTCAAAAAAATTAAGAATTGTATATTTTTAAAAAAGTTAAAAAAAACAGGTGGTCGGTGGATATTTTCCCATAAAAAAATAACAGTAGGTGAATCTTAGTTACAGACCAATATTAAAAGGCACTTGACAAAGGATTTTGGAAGGTTAAAATGTTCAGCAAAGATTAGGAGAGTATTATAATTCTAATTTCTTAGCTATAACTCGTTAATTCATTCATAGATAACAATAAAACTAATAACAAATCGATCTTAATGAATTCAGCATTAACAGAAGCAATTGCAGCTTATAATATATATAATTCTTTTGGCAAATGAATCAATGAACATTCGAACCTTGCTAGCAGAAGCAATTAACAGCCTAATGCCTCTCTATTTGCAAGTTTGGAATGTGCATCCATTCCTTTCAGCTAAGAGAAGAAAATAATTTTTATCGTTGTACTCTTCTATAGTAATCAGTAAGACCGATATTACATGAAAGTATTCGTTAGGTGGAAACACAAAAATAAAATAAAATAAAAAAATGAAAGAGAAATGATATTTGGATATCGCGTGAACACAGGGATTTGTCCGTGGAATACCCCAAAAATAGGGTATTTATCTAAAAATACCTCCATACTCTAAAATTTCTCGTATATACCTTTTCTCATGTGCAGTTACAAAATTACCCTAATTAAAACCTAAATCTCCAAACCACCCACAACCAGCATCACGTATCACAATCCCTAATTCTCTCTCACGATCAGTGCCTCCTTCAACCCATCCTTCTAGATTTGCTTCAGAGATTGAACCTTTAACTCAATATACCAAGCCTGTTCGAATTCTTGATGAAGCACTGCAATGTGTTGAGGAACTGAGAGCCAAGTTTCCTCTCCGCGCGCTCTCAGCCGCTTAACATTCTTCTCCCTTACTCTTGCTCTAATCGCGATATGTTAGAAGCACTGCAATGCATTGAGGAACTGAGAGCCAAGTTTCCTTTCCGCGAGCTCTTGCCCGCTTAACATTCTTCTCCCTCACTCTTGCTCCAATCTCGATCTGTTAAAATCGGTACGAAGTTTTTGCGAATTTCAATTATTATAATTCTCAGTGTCTTACCTTATTACATCAGATGAATTCTATCAATTTTTGCATAATAATGTATTATTCTAATCACTAGTGATTTTTGCATAATTAGTTTACCAAGAGATTTCTTCTGTCAACAGGCGAAAAAATCTAAAAACATTAAGTTTACAAAGAAGGTAGTACGGAAGGAAATATTGCATGACAAAACATTTTTATTTTACATGGTAAAATGTGGCCAATTTTTCCTTTTTCATCACCAAATAATCAAAGAATCAAACGGTCGAAAATACATATATATTTAATAGCTGACTAACTACAACGAATTATCAAATGATAGATGCTTATATTTGTTGATTTAGCAACTTCTCTAAGTGGTTCTGCATTCTACAGAGAGACCCTGGGGAAATCGCTTTGTGTCGGTCACGATGCGTAAATCATGTAATTCTTTTGCACCACTTGACTGTTTTGACTTGTTGAATCAAGCTCTTGTGAAAACCAGCTCGTTATTTATGTTCCACATTATTTATTACGTATTTATAGTTTAGGAAATTAATAAAAATTTTGAATTTTAGCTTTTGTGTTTAATTTTGGTATTAAAAGGAATTTTGAAAATATTTTTAAATGGGGTGCAGGAGTAGACACTGTAATGCTTGATTTTTCGACACAGGGGGAGCAATAAGTCCGAGTGTCTATTACGGTAGATTTGGACAATATTTAAATTCCACCTTAATAATAATTTCCTTAGCTGAGAATTGATTACTATTAGATTCTTTTGGTTTATTAGTTCTAATTCGGTGCTAGTTGGTATTTTGATGAATGGATATATGCTTGAGAACTTGGTGTTGTAAGTAGTAGCGACTTGTTCATCAATTGACCTTGCATGACTTTATTTATTCGAGCTTTTTTTTTTTGTAAGCATGATAGGTATTGTTGAGATATGTTTTATTCTCGTTATATTTTATTACATCAAGAGTAAATTTTATGTTCTTTGGAGGATCATGTATGACACTATATGTGCCCTAGTTTAATTCTTTTGACTGATCATATCCAAATCTCTGCATATTTGTTAGTGAAAGAGAATCAAATGCAGAGTTAATATGAGACCCTTCGAGAGAATCAATAGTTATTGTCACAGTAATTTAAATAAGTGTTTAATAGTATAGTGCTGATCTAGAGAAAGCTTCAGATGAGCCTAGCCTTCTAAAAAAGATAGATCTCCAGTGAAGATGTGATTTTGTTAGTTGTTTCTTATAGATAATTATACCATTGATATTGAATTTGAAGTGCCTTCTCGATCCTCTTTCTCACATTCTTGACATAATAGCCATGCGTTTCTGTGTATTTAGAGCAAGACAACTTTTGCTTCTTAGAGGAGTCGTGTAAAGAATTCTGTACTCGACAGCAGTCGTGTAAATAATTCTTTGCTCGACATCTTTCGTGTAAATAAATCTTTCCTCGACAGCAGTCGTGTAAAGAATACTTTACTCGACAGCAGTCGTGTAAAGAATACTTTGGCGGCGATGATCGGGTATGAACACTCCATATTCGTGTAATTAGTTCTCTACTCGATTGCAGTTTGTAAAGGATTCTTCACTCGACATGCGTCGGGTACGAACACTTTATTTTCAATGTTACAAAGAATCTATGGTTTATATAGTGGATTATAGTTCAATACATGCTTTACTCGACTGTTGCAGTGCAATGAATAATTAACTCGACTGGTATGTCGTGTAATTTTTATGATTAGTTTAAAATATATTATTATGCAACTTTTCAATCATTTTATATATTTATTAATAATTTTTTTTTTGTATTTATGCAGATGGAACCGAAAATCAAGGAATCTAAATACTTTAAAGCAAAGATTTCAAACCGGTCATCACTAGAGGCAGTGGAGGACATTAAAAATAGACTCTCTGAGGAGCAGAAAAATATTTTCAGGCGTTCCTGTTTTGGTCATTTTTTAGATGTGAAAGAGTTAAAGTTTTCTGCTCAGTTACTCCACAGCGTATTATTTTTAGATGTGAAAGAGTTAATTTTTTGGACCATGAGATGTAATGGTAACAATGAGCATGTTGTTGATATTTGATGTTATTAAAAATAGTATGTACAAGACTCTGTAAGAAAATAGTATGTTGTGCATATTAATGATAGAGATTCAGGTTTGTACAATATATGTGATATAACATGATGGCCATATATGTTCAGGGAATGCTCATGTAAATCATTGTGTATTTACACTGATCTGACATTGGGTATTGAAATCCATGTGAGGTTTCTACAGTAAATACCCGACGCCGCAGATTTTGCATATATACACTGTTGCACGGTATCCTGGAATGTATGACCAGTCATTTGTGAACAATACCCGTGGTGTTGCATATACACGATCGCAACCGGGCATTAGAATGTGCATGACCAGCTCAGGTAGTACTGACCATTGCGTATTATACGTACACGTATTAACGAATCAAACTTCAATATAATAAATAATAAATGTGGTTGTAAATCAAACAACATAAATCAATACTTATTCAAATCGTAAATAAGATGTAATCCAATGCAAAATGTTGCACAAAGAGATGAAATTTTTTGACATCTTCAACCCAAACACTTGGCCCATGACATATTCAACCCAAACATCTTCAAACCTCACAAAAATGTTCATTCATCTGCGCAACAAAAAGGGTATAAATTTATCAACTAAATAATATAGATATTAAAAAAATTAAAACAACAATAATGACAAGTATATAAGATTCATAATAGTACATGTGGTTGTTTACGTTTCATTCGGTGTCAGTACAGGCTCGTTGGTAGACAGTGGGATTGGTGCACTGCAAGTTAGTCGATTATGTCCTCGCGAACCACACCTACCACACTTACGAACAGGGCACCATGATCCCTCTTGCCTATGTACCATTAAATCTATAATGGCCGTTTTGCTCAATCCATTCACCACAAAACATAATAGGCACACGTACTGAAGTCATTTCTTGCAATAATGTAACAATTAATTATACAACAAATACAAAAACAAAAACAAACAAGGTATATAACGAAGTGTAGAACTGCCTGCATATTTACACGACAAACATCGTGTATTTGTTAGTTTACACGACGGACGTCGTGTAATTGCTTTTTTACACGACAGACGTCGTGTAATTACTAGTTTACACAACAATAATTGTATAACTGACTAAAATACACAACTATAGTCCGATGCTAGAGAATATATTTTTTCTTCAAAAACTATTTTTCTTGCACTGATAAGATGTTGGGATCTCATAACAGTTGGAACATTTTTCATATATGCACAATTATAGTATGTAAGTTCATATGTATATGATAATAGTTGTGTAACTTATTAAAACACACGACTATAATTCAGTAATAGTAAAAGGAAATATCTACTAAAAAAATATTTGATGTTATTAAAAATAGTATGTACAAGCATTATGGTATTTTATTTTTTTATTAATTATATTAATGATAGAGAAGATAGTTTGTACAATGTATGTGATATAACAGCATGGTCATATATGCTCAGGGAATTTACAATACATATCAGCTCTCTGTATGGATTTACACGACTGCAGTCGGGTATTTGCACATAGAGAGCTGGTCATGTATTGCAAATACCCGACTGCAGTCGTGTATCTGTATTTGCAATACATGACCAGCTCTCTGTGTGTAAATACCCGACTGCAGTCGTGTAAATCCATACATACACGACTGATGTCGTGTATATCGGGTGCAGAATAAAATTTTCGCAACAACTTTTTTTTTTAGATATAAAATCCATCAATATAACATATATGATGCAAATATAATGAAAATGTGAGTTGCTTTATTGTTTATCACAAACCAAACAAAACCCTAAAAATAACATAATGTCAACAAAATGAATAAATAACACAAAATGAAAATAAAGTTTCAAATACTTTATTCATAGGATGAATAATGCACCCAGCTGCAAACTAAAATCTCAGTGCATTGCCGTTCATGAGTGATTTTGTGGTGTGGAGTGAACTTTGGTTGTGGGAGTGAAAAAGAATAAAGTGTGTTGGAGGTGAATTGTGTGTGTTTTATATTTTTCTCTAGGGATATTTTAGACAATACACCACATAAGAAGGTATATCTAGATAAATTTTAAGTATGGGGTATATTTAACTAAATATCATACTTTTAAGGCATATTTAATTAAAAACCCCGCGTGAACAAAATGGAAACTAATACGGTAATGTCATGTCATTTTATATAGAATATTATGTGCCTTTTAGAAATAGAGATCTCGTTTCTGTCGTCATTTGTGATCGCGGTGGTTGGTGACCAAATATCATTTTCTTCAATAAAAACAAATAACATTAACCATGCCCATAGGACAATCGTATAATGATATGCAACATCAGTTTGTAGACTTGTAAAGAGTTTGTATAAACAATAATATAAAAATACATATTGAGCTATGAAAATAATATCAGAGAATCAAAGAATAGCATTCGGAGAATGCCTTAACAGAGTTTCTCAAGTTTATCTTGTGAAGTATTCAGTTAGAGTAGACAATCAGCCAAAAAAATCTTTTTCCTTGGCATATGATCTTAGAGAAGAAAATATAATTGAGATTCCGTTGTATATATCTCAAAATTGCTTTCTCCCTGTATGTGTAACTATCCATTCCATTTCCATGGGTGCTAAAATTTTTGTCTCCCATTTGACTCAGAAAATAGAAAATCTGGCCCCTGGCGATGCAACGAGTAGCACCCCAAGTCTGAAAGACAAGTCCGAAAAGCTCTTAGCACTCTCGATGATATAAACACAAAACGTTTATAATGAGAAATCAAATGGAGGAGGAAAGATAAAATAGTGAGAAACCAATAAACTCTCACATACAAACTCCAGTTGCAGTAAAAATATCTTAATCTAACTATATCTAAAAATAAGCAATTAACTAACTACAATTCCCACAAATAATAACTCACACTAAACCTCAAAGAGCTAACCCATTGCATGATAATATTTCATGGCAGCAAAATAACTAATAAATAAAATAATTAAACAAAGTAATGATTATATCACTCCAATTGTTGAATGAATCTCTAAAAGATGCAGATCAAGGCGATTTTGGCTTAGGCTTATCAGCTTCTGCCCTCCTTGATAGGTCATAAATAGTCATATTATATTTTATTTAATTCCCTCGTATTTTGATTGATCTTGTGCTAATTCGTGGAAATTATATTTGAATTGATTTAGGAGATGAATCATGGAGATTATGATAAAAAGTGGATAAAAGAGCTTTATTTGGGCTTTGCAATCGTGGGCTGACCGTTGACTTGAAGGAGACGGTTTCCTAGATAAGAAGAAGAAGAAGCCAAGAAGGATTAGGAAAGCTAGCAAGAGGAAGCCAAAGAGGAAAAGGAAAGCAACCGAAGAGAAGCAAAAAGCAAGCATTATAAAAGGCTTGAACGTGAGGAAGCAAAGGGGTTGGCTGCTGGACGTGAGGAAGGGAGAAAAAGAGAAAAGAACAAACGGCTGCTGCACTTTATTCTTTGAAAAACAATCTTTTGTTTTGTTTTGCCACCATGAGTGGCTAAGCTTTTAATTCCTATCCAAGGGTAAAACAATTCCAGTTGTAGTTTTGTGAGGCTTTGAACTTAACAAAATTTCTTCTATCCAAGTAATTTTATTTTCTTGTTCTTATTTTCTATGAATTATTTATATTGATTGAGTTGGCCTTAATTCAATATTTATTTTCTATCGCTAGTCATGAGTTTGTGATCCGTAATTGTCATGAGCGATTGAATTGAGTAGCAAGGAGTTGGCTCGTGTGTGTGTATATTGATGGCCACAATTACATAGCTTGCATGATAGGCTCTGAGGAAATAAAAATCTGAAGTTGATTAAATTGGAGAAATCGAGATAATTGATTTTGTTTTAGTCATTCTCACTATTCTTAATGCTATCACTTAATTTGATATGGAACGATGATGCCCAGTTAAATTAGTGATAAGTTTGGATTTGGGCGATTGTTTGAGTCTATTACATTAGGAGAATAATTGCTTTCTGCGGGATTCGATTAAGTAGACTAAGTTCTTGGATTGAGTAATTTATATTTTGGCCTATGAACAAAATTGCAATTGGATGGAATTGACATTGGAAGTTTGGTAAGATTAATTTTCCTTGCTTAATTTTAGATCTTGTTTTATTTTATTTTATTTTATTTTATCATAATCTCGTTTAAGAACAAACCCAAAACCCAGAAAAACGGATAACCGGTTTCCCTAACCTAGCCGTTTGAGTCAAAACGAGGAGAGTTGCTAATCGGTTTCGGTTTCACTTAACCGGATAGCCGAAATCTTTCCGGATCCGAGAGTTCCATAACCGGTCTTGGTTTTCTATCCGGATTAGGATCGTCGAATCATTACCGTACCAACCGACTTGGGTTTCCAACTATCCGACTAGCGAATCTTTCCGAAGCGAGAAGAGCGAAAGCGGCTTTCGGTTCTACTCATCCGCTGTCCGCATCTTTCCGGATCCGTCGCAAGCAACAAAGCGGTCCGGATTTCTGACGGGTTGTCCGAATTAGCTCCAGAAACGAAACCAATCGCAACCGGATTGCCGGATTCCTTTTCCGGTTAGCCGACTCGAGTCAGTAAGCGGACAACACACAAACGGATTGCCGGATTCCTTTTCCGGTTAGCCGAATCGAGTCAGTAAGCGGACAACACACAAACGGGCATCCGGTTTCCCATATCCGGTTAGCCGGTTATTTCCCAGAAAACTTCACAGAATAAACGGCTAACCGTTTTCCCTTAAACGGCTATCCGTTTGGATCCAGCAAGCTCGAAAATCATTTTTTCTTGGAAAATTAATTTGTTTTAGACTTTGAGAAATTAAAATACATAGTTCTCTTGGGATTCGACCTGGTCTCACCATTTCTACAATTTTATTTAGGTGAATCAGTATTTGTTTTGAGGAGCTGCGACAACTCCGTCAAAATTGGCGCCGTTGCCGGGGAACTATTTTTAGTTTCTCATTGTTTAAATTGTTTGTTTGATTTAGTTTATGACTCGTTCTTCTCAGGCTACTAATTTGCAGTATAATCCTGAAATCGAGAGGACAACGCGTCAATTGAGGAAAGAAACTAGAGAAGAAAAACGTCGTCTTGAGGAAGAGGCAGAGATAGATTTAACTGCTGGTGGTACATCCATCTTTGCAGAAATTGAAGAAAAGATGGCAGACCTAACTCTCAAAGAACTTCATGCGCATTTGAATCAACAACCCTTATGCATTACTTTTTCCAATATTGCTAATGATTTTGAATTAAAATCTGGTTTGATTCATTTACTTCCTTCTTTTCGTGGTTGTGCAGGTGAAGATCCTCACAAGCATCTTAAAGAATTTCACATTGTTTGCTCGGGAATGAAGCCACATGGTGTGTCAGGAAGCAAATCAACCAGAGCCTTTCCATTCTCTTTGAAGGATCAAGCTAAAGATTGGCTCTATTATCTACCTTGAGTTCTGTCATCACCACATGGAATGAGATGAAGAGGCTATTTACGGAGAAATTCTTTCCTCACGAGCTAGTATTAGGAAGGAGATTTATGGCATCACACGGATCCTGGGGAGGCGTGAAATCTTGGGAGCGATTCAAAGATTATGTGCTAGCTTTCCCAGTAATTTCGATCAACTCCTCATCCAATATTTTATGAGGATTGTTGCCAATGGATAGGAGTATGATTGATGCGACAAGTGGTGGAGCTTTAGTGAACAAGACCAAGCGGCAAACAATTGATTTCAAACATGGTGAAACTTCTCAACAATTTGAGTACAAGGCGGGTGGAGGATCTATCAAACACGTTAACGAGGTAAGTGACCTTAAAAATCAAATTTCGATTTAACCGCTTTGGTTCGTCAAATGGTGTAGGCAACCGCAAGCGGTGAAAGCGTGTGGGATATGCTCACTTCATGGGCACCCTGCGATATGTGCCCACATTGCAACAAGACTCCACAAGAAGCCAATGCTATAAATGGGTTTCACAGGCACGCCTGAAGGAAGTATGATCCCTATTCAAATCACTACAATCACGGATGGAGGATCATCCTAACTTTAGCTATGGAAGCCAAGGAGGACAACAAAGGCCACCGCCTCGAACTTCACTAGACCACCTCCAATCCCCACAAACTCAAGCTCCCAACTCGGGTATGTCTTTGGAAGATATTGTTAAGAATCTTGCTACTCTTCAATTTCAACAGGAAACAAGAACAAGCATCCAGAGTTTAGGCAACCAAATCACTCAATTAGCCACATCAGTTAGCAAGTTGGAAGCTCAAAATTCTGGAAAGCTACCTTCACAGCCAGAAGTCAACCCAAGGGAGAACTGTAGTGCAATTTCACTGCGAAGCGGAAAAGAAATTCCTTCGGGGTCGACTCCACCTAAAGAAGCTGAAATGGGCAAGGGAGATGAAGATGAAGAAGCTCCCTCTAAAACAAGGCGTGGGGTAAAATTCGATCCTCCTTTATCTCTTTCATCTTACACACCTACATCTCCTTTTCCTAGCAGGTTAGCTAAGCCAAAAGAAGATGAGCAAGAAAAGGAAATTCTGGACACATTCAGGAAAGTGCAAATTAACATCCCCTTGTTGGATGCGATCAAACAAATCCCCAAATATGCAAAGTTCTTGAAAGAATTGTGCATCAACAAGAGGAAGATGAAAGAAAAGGGGAAGGTTGAGGTAAGTAAGAATGTGTCAGCGATATTACAAAAGAATATGCCAGAAAAATGCAAGGATCCAGGTATGTTTACATTACCTTGTGTAATTGGTGAAAAGAAAGTTGAGCATGCTATGCTAGATTTAGGAGCTTCAATTAATGTCATGCCATTTTCTGTTTACCAAGATTTAAAGTTGAATGACTTACTCGATCGGTGGTGTAGTTATTGATTGGTGACCGTTCTTATATTCACTTGCAGGATAGTAGAAGATGTTTTGGTGCGGAGTTAATGAGCTTATATTTCACGTAGATTTTACATCTTGAGATGGAAGATCATCCTTCTTCAAATCAATCTTATTAGGAAGACGCTTTCATGAAAGCGCCAAGACAAAAATTGATGTAAATGAGGGTACTCTCTCCGTCGAGTTTGATGGAGAGATTGTTAAGTTTAACATATTTGAAGCTGTGAAACATCCTACTGATGTGCATTCTCTTTGTCAGATTGACGCAATTGATTCCATTGTGCAGGATGTTTTTACCCAAGGAAGTATTGGGAACGAGCTAGAATTAGATGCACAATCTAATCTAGAAGGAATTTTAGATGAACTTAGTGAAGATGAATTATTTTCAGCAACATTATCAGAGCCAATAAATTCTAATGCTGAAATTTCATCTACTACTAACAAGATGTTACCTTCTATTGTGCAGGCACCAAAACTGGAATTGAAAGCTTTGCGGATCACATGAATCGTGTATTTGGGTGAAAGGGAGACATTGCCCGTGATCATATCGAAAGGACTCACGAAGGGACAAGAAGAAAGTTTGGTTAAAACCTTAAAGGAGTACAAGGTTGCAATTGGATGGACTTTAGCGGACATAAAAGGCATTAGTCCTTCAATTTGCATGCACATGATTCTACTTGAAGAGGACGCTAAACCATCACGAGAGCCACAAAGGAGGTTGAATCCAGCCATGAAGGAAGTGGTGATGAAAGAAATTCTCAAGTTGCTCGATGCAGGTATAATCTACCCAATTTCTGACAGCAAATGGGTAAGCCCTATTCATGTGGTTCCAAAGAAAACTGGAATAACTGTGGTTAAGAACTCGAATAATGAACTTGTACCAATGCGTGTGCAAAATGGTTGGAGAATGTGTATTGATTTTAGGAAGCTTAATCAAGTCACTAGAAAAGATCACTTTCCTTTACCTTTTATTGACCAAATGCTAGAGAGATTAGCAGGAAAGTCTTTCTTTTGTTTTCTTGATGGATTTTCAGGTTTCTATCAAATTCCTATTGCACAGGACGATCAAGAAAAGACAACCTTTACTTGTCCTTTTGGAACTTATGCCTATAGGCGAATGCCCTTCGGTCTATGTAATGCTCCAGGTACATTTCAAAGATGCATGATGAGTATTTTTTCTGAATTTATTGAGAGCTGCATTGAAGTATTCATGGATGACTTCACTGTATATTGGGATTTTTTTGATGAGTGCTTAAATAATTTAACCAAGATTTTGAAAAGATACATAGATACTAACTTGGTTTTAAATTATGAAAAGTGTCACTTTATGGCCACCCAAGGCATTGTTTTAGGACATGTGATTTCTTCTAGGGGTATAGAAGTTGATAAGGCAAAAGTGGATATAATTGCAAACTTACCATACCCTACCAATGTTAGGGAAGTACGTTCTTTTCTTGGACATGCAGGATTTTATCGCAGGTTTATCAAGGACTTCTCCAAAATCGCCTTGCCCTTAACAAATTTGTTACAAAAGGAAGTCCAATTCGAATTTGGGAAGGAATGCAAAGAAAGGTTTGACAAGCTCAAAGAATTGTTGACTAGCGCGCCAATCATTCAACCACCGCGATGGGACTTGCCTTTTGAAATCATGTGCGATGCGAGCAATTATGCAGTGGGAGCGGTTTTAGGCCAACGGATTGACAAGAAAAGCCATGCCATCTATTATGCTTCAAGGACTCTAAATCCTGCTCAGTGCAATTATTCAACAACGGAGAAAGAGCTTTTGTCAATTGTTTTTGCTTTAGATAAATTTCGTTCTTATGTGCTTGGTTCCCAAGTAATTGTGTATTCTGACCATGCAGCCTTGAAGTATCTTTTGGCCAAGAAGGAATCGAAGCCAAGGCTAATTCGATGGATTTTACTTCTCCAAGAGTTCGACTTGAAGATAAAGGATCGAAAAGGAGTGGAGAATTCTGTTGCAGATCACTTGAGTAGATTGATAAGGGAGGAAGATGATATACCTCTCAATGACAACTTCCCAAATAAGTATTTGTTCCAACTAAAAGGTATGATTCCTTGGTATGCTGATGTGGTAAATTATTTGGTTACGGGAAGTCTACCTAATAGTCTTAGTGCGTCTAGGAAAGCTAAGCTTAAGAGTGAGTCTAAGTACTATGTTTGGGACAAACCTTTTCTATGGAAATATTGTGCGGATCAAGTGATTAGGAGATGTGTGCCTGAAAATGAATTCCAATCTATCTTAACCTTTTGCCATGATTATGCATGTGGAGGACACTTTGGAGCTAGACGGACCGCTAGGAAAATTCTAGATAGTGGTTTATATTGGGAGTCTTTATTTAAAGATGCATATCAATTTTGCAAAAGTTGCGAGTGATGTCAAAAAGTAGGAGCGTTAACACGCAAGAATGAAATGCCTCAAGTTCCAATTCTTATTTGTGAAATATTTGATGTATGGGGTATTGATTTTATGGGTCCTTTGCCATCATCTTGCGGATTTTCTTATATTCTTTTGGCGGTGGATTATGTTTCGAAATGGGTGGAAGCAAAAGCCACCAAAGCGACGACTCTCGGCTTGTAGGTTTTGTCAAAACTAACATTTTGCTAGGTTTGGAATTCGAGCAATTATTAGTGATCAAGGCACACATTTTTGCAATAGATCGGTTGAAGCTTTGATGAAGAAATATGGAGTGAATCACCGAGTTGCCACCGCATATCATCCTCAAACCAATGGCCAAGCCGAAGTCTCCAATCGAGAGGTTAAGTCTATTTTGGAAAAGACGGTGAATCCAGGAAGAAAGGATTGGAGCCTTCGTTTAGATGATGCTCTTTGGGCTTACCGCACAGCGTACAAAACTCCTATAGGTATGTCTCCTTACCGAATTGTGTTTGGTAAAGCATGTCACTTACCGGTGGAAATCGAGCACAAAGCCTATTGGGCGGTGCGGCGATGTAATATGGACTTAGACAAAGCCGGTATGTCGAGATTGTTGCAATTGCAAGAGTTAGAGGAATTGAGATTAGATGCCTATGAGAACGCAAGAATTTATAAGGAGAAATCCAAGTCGTTTCACGATAACATGCTTGTTCGAAAGCAATTTGAGATTGGGCAGAAAGTTTTGCTATATAATTCTCGATTGAAGGTCATGCCTGGTAAGTTTCGTTCTCGATGGATTGGTCCTTTTGTTGTTATTAATGTGTTTCCCTATGGTGCAGTGGAGATTAAGAGCTTGGACTCAGACAAGATTTTTAAAGTGAATGGCCATAGGTTGAAAATCTATCATGAGGGTGAAATTGCTCCATGTCTCATCGGAGTCCATTTAGGCCATCCTCATTATTTGGATACTTGATTCGCTTTGCGACTCTGTCGAGCAAAACGACGTTAAACAAAGGCGCTATTGGGAGGCAACCCAAATATTTTCTTTATTCTCGCTTTTGAGTTTTCATTTCTTTATTATATTTAGTTTTCTTTACTTTCGTTGATTTTATTTTAAGCCTCCAGATGTTTTTGATGAAGAAGATTAACTTGAATAAAACGCGCTCACGCCAATTTTCAGCTTTCCTTGGCACTCTCTCCCTAGCTCATTCGAGTCCACATCGCTCACATTCAGGGGAGTTTCTTCTTCCCTTCTCATTTACTTTTTCATTATCATTATTATTTTTTGTGAGCTATTTACTTGTTGATACATTGAGGACAATGTATTATTTAGGTGTGGGGGAGGATTTTTGCATGTTTTTAATTTGAACACTCTTAGGCTTTAAGTCTTCTCAATATCTTTGAATACCTTGTAAGCTAGGGATACATCTTTGTTTTGAGTTTTAATGCATAAAAGAGGTAAGCATGAATAGTGTTTTTCTTTAAAATTTTCGATGGTGTCGCATTTATTCGTTGATTGAAAAGTGCACAAGACTTGATGCATAGACACTCTAGTGAGCTTTTGAGCCTAAGAGCAACTTATTACATTTTGCTCATTTTATTTTTGTTGAGTGCATCGAACTTAGTGTGTTTGTTCTAGAACTTGCTTTTGAATATATGTTGAGACCACATTTTTGAATTGATGCTTAAGTGTGATAAGGGCAATTAGGTTTAACCAATTCTTAGACTACAAAATACCACTTTTATTTTTCCCTAGTTAGCCTTTGTTTTATTTTTCCCTTTCATTTGTTTCTAACACATTGTTTAACCACAAGCCTTCTTGTTTGTTATCCTTGTTTTCTTTCTACCTTGTCAAGACAAGAGTGAAGTAATTTTTATTTTAAAAAAAAAAAAAAAGAGAAAAAACAAAAAAAAGGAAGAAAAAGAAAAAAAAAGAAAAAAAAAAGAAAAAAAAAAATCTGTTGTGAAATTTATTCCCTTGATTGGATGATTGGAGAATTATTTGCAAAAGCAATTGAATTATCTAAATTGTTTCTCCAAGTGTTTTAAGTGCTTAAATGTGGGGATAAATTTCATCATCTCTAGAAGTATGTTTGTTTATTTTATGAGGTATCATAATCATGCATGTAACTAACTCTTTGTCTTGATCGTTAAACCCTTCAATTTTCCTTTTACCATACCTTTACCTAAGCCCCATTTCAACCCTTGTAAAGTCCCTTTGATTTTTGCATCATATTCATATGCAGTGGTGGAGATTTAAATCATATGACAAGCCTATGGTAATGACATGCTATGCTTTAATTTACTCTAAATAAATTAAAAGGATTTTTTATAAATTTTTTTTATAGATTTACCATGTAAAATCAATTTTATGATTGGATTAAATTAGATTATATTAGATTATATAATACTATTTTATATTTAGTACAATATCGAGTTGGGCTATATTAAATTATATTCAAATAAAATTAATACTTTTTAAGTTGACATTTAAATATAAGGGAGATTATTCACCGATCACCCGTTTTATGATTGGATTAAATTAGATTAGATATATAATAAGGAAAATTTTATTTTTAGAGTAAAATTTTTTTAAAAAAATTTATAAAAAATCCTTTTCATTTATTTAGAGTAGAAGTTATAGATTATAAAAAAAATAATCTGATTATTTTTTTTGTATTTAATTAGGGTGAAATTATAATTTTCGTTTGGGGGGTAAAACAATCATTTATTTAAGATTCCGTTAGTTTTTTTAATGGACTTCAAACGGAAGTGTAAAGGTGCAAAGAACTGTAACTTTAGGTGGAATTCAGTCAAAAAAATTAAGAATTGTATATTTTTAAAAAAGTTAAAAAAAACAGGTGGTCGGTGGATATTTTCCCATAAAAAAATAACAGTAGGTGAATCTTAGTTACAGACCAATATTAAAAGGCACTTGACAAAGGATTTTGGAAGGTTAAAATGTTCAGCAAAGATTAGGAGAGTATTATAATTCTAATTTCTTAGCTATAACTCGTTAATTCATTCATAGATAACAATAAAACTAATAACAAATCGATCTTAATGAATTCAGCATTAACAGAAGCAATTGCGACATAATATATATAATTCTTTTGGCAAATGAATCAATGAACATTCGAACCTTGCTAGCAGAAGCAATTAACAGTCTAATGCCTCTCTATTTGCAAGTTTGGAATGTGCATCCATTCCTTTCAGCTAAGAGAAGAAAATAATTTTTATCGTTGTACTCTTACATAGTAATCAGATGACCGATATTACATGAAAGTATTAGATTGGAAACACAAAAATAAAATAAAATAAAAAAATGAAAGAGAAATGATATTTGGATATCGCGTGAACACAGGGATTTGTCCGTGGAATACCCCAAAAATAGGGTATTTATCTAAAAATACCTCCATACTCTAAAATTTCTCGTATATACCTTTTCTCATGTGCAGTTACAAAATTACCCTAATTAAAACCTAAATCTCCAAACCACCCACAACCAGCATCACGTATCACAATCCCTAATTCTCTCTCACGATCAGTGCCTCCTTCAACCCATCCTTCTAGATTTGCTTCAGAGATTGAACCTTTAACTCAATATACCAAGCCTGTTCGAATTCTTGATGAAGCACTGCAATGTGTTGAGGAACTGAGAGCCAAGTTTCCTCTCCGCGCGCTCTCAGCCGCTTAACATTCTTCTCCCTTACTCTTGCTCCAATCGCGATCTGTTAGAAGCACTGCAATGCATTGAGGAACTGAGAGCCAAGTTTCCTCTCCGGGAGCTCTTGCCCGCTTAACATTCTTCTCCCTCACTCTTGCTCCAATCTCGATCTGTTAAAATCGGTACGAAGTTTTTGCGAATTTCAATTATTATAATTCTCAGTGTCTTACCTTATTACATCAGATGAATTCTATCAATTTTTGCATAATAATGTATTATTCTAATCACTAGTGATTTTTGCATAATTAGTTTACCAAGAGATTTCTTCTGTCAACAGGCGAAAAAATCTAAAAACATTAAGTTTACAAAGAAGGTAGTACGGAAGGAAATATTGCATGACAAAACATTTTTATTTTACATGGTAAAATGTGGCCAATTTTTCCTTTTTCATCACCAAATAATCAAAGAATCAAACGGTCGAAAATACATATATATTTAATAGCTGACTAACTACAACGAATTATCAAATGATAGATGCTTATATTTGTTGATTTAGCAACTTCTCTAAGTGGTTACGCATTACAGAGAGACCACAGGAAATCGCTTTGTGTCGGTCACGATCGTAAATCATGTAATTCTTTTGCACCACTTGACTGTTTTGACTTGTTGAATCAAGCTCTTGTGAAAACCGAGGGCTCTGTTATTTATGTTCCTGTTATTTATTACGTATTATAGTTTAGGAAATTAATAAAAATTTTGAATTTTAGCTTTTGTGTTTAATTTTGGTATTAAAGGAATTTTGAAAATATTTTTAAATGGGGTGCAGGAGTAGACTGTAATGCTTGATTTTTTTTTAGACACAGGGGAGCAATAAGTCCAGGAGTGTCTATTACAGTAAGATTTGGACAATATTTAAATTCCACCTTAATAATAATTTCCTTAGCTGAGAATTGATTACTATTAGATTCTTTTGGTTTATTGGATTTCTAATTGCTGGTGCTAGTTGGTATTTTGATGAATGGAATATATGCTTGAGAACTTGGTGTTGTAAGTAGTAGCGAGGGAAAACTTGTTCATCAATTGACCTTGCATGACTTTATTTATTGCGAGCTTTTTTTTTTTTTTTTTGCAGCAAGCATGATAGGTATTGTTGAGATATGTTTTATTCTCGTTATATTTTATTACAGTCAAGAGTAAATTTTATGTTCTTTGGAGGATCATGTATGACACTATATGTGCCCCTAGTTTAATTCTTTTGACTGATCATATCCAAATCTACTGCATATTTGTTAGTGAAAGAGAATCAAATGCTGAGTTTATATGAGACCGTTAGAGAGATTCAATAGTTTTTGTCTCAGTAATTTAAAGAAGTGTTTAATAGTTTAGTGCTGATCTAAAGAAAGCTTCAGATGAGCCTAGCCTTGTAAAAAAGATAGATCTCCAGTGAAGATGTGATTTTGTTAGTTGTTTCTTATAGATAATTATACCATTGATATTGAATTTGAAGTCTGCTTCTCTGATCCTCTTTGGTTCTCACATTCTTGACATAATAGCCATGCGTTTCTGTGTATTTAGAGCAAGACAACTTTTGCTTCTTAGAGGAGTCGTGTAAAGAATTCTGTACTCGACAGCAGTCGTGTAAATAATTCTTTGCTCGACATCTTTCGTGTAAATAAATCTTTCCTCGACAGCAGTCGTGTAAAGAATACTTTACTCGACAGCAGTCGTGTAAAGAATACTTTGCTGACAGTAGTCGGGTATGAACACCGTACTCCACTATATTCGTGTAATTAGTTCTCTACTCGATTGCAGTTTGTAAAGGATTCTTCACTCGACATGCGTCGGGTACGAACACTTTATTTTCAATGTTACAAAGAATCTATGGTTTATATAGTGGATTATAGTTCAATACATGCTTTACTCGACTGTTGCAGTGCAATGAATAATTAACTCGACTGGTATGTCGTGTAATTTTTATGATTAGTTTAAAATATATTATTATGCAACTTTTCAATCATTTTATATATTTATTAATATTTTTTTTTTTGTATTTATAATTTGATCCGTCACGGATGGTTTTGAAAATCAAGGAATCTAAATACTTTAAAGCAAAGATTTCAAACCGGTCATCACTAGAGGCAGTGGAGGACATTAAAAATAGACTCTCTGAGGAGCAGAAAAATATTTTCAGGCGTTCCTGTTTTGGTCATTTTTTAGATGTGAAAGAGTTAAAGTTTTCTGCTCAGTTACTCCACAGCGTATTATTTTTAGATGTGAAAGAGTTAATTTTTTGGACCATGAGATGTAATGGTAACAATGAGCATGTTGTTGATATTTGATGTTATTAAAAATAGTATGTACAAGACTCTGTAAGAAAATAGTATGTTGTGCATATTAATGATAGAGATTCAGGTTTGTACAATATATGTGATATAACATGATGGCCATATATGTTCAGGGAATGCTCTGTGTGCTGACCCATTGCCGTGTATTTGCAGATCTGACTGATTGGGTATTAGAAATCCATGTGAGGCTCTCTATGTGTAAATACCCGACGGCCGTCGTGTATTTTGCATATATACACGACTGCAGTCGGGTATCTGGAATGCATGACCAGGTCGCTGTGAACAAATACCCGACTGCCGTCGTGTATTTGCATATATACACGACTGCAGTCGGGTATTAGGAATGCATGACCAAGCTCTGTGTGCAAATACCCATTGCTGGTAGTGTGTTAGCAGATACCTGACTATGATCGGTACTAACAAATATACATACAGTCGGGTATTTACCATATCAAACTTCAATATAATAAATAATAAATGTGGTTGTAAATCAAACAACATAAATCAATACTTATTCAAATCGTAAATAAGATGTAATCCAATGCAAAATGTTGCACAAAGAGATGAAATTTTTTGACATCTTCAACCCAAACACTTGGCCCATGACATATTCAACCCAAACATCTTCAAACCTCACAAAAATGTTCATTCATCTGCGCAACAAAAAGGGTATAAATTTATCAACTAAATAATATAGATATTAAAAAAATTAAAACAACAATAATGACAAGTATATAAGATTCATAATAGTACATGTGGTTGTTTACGTTTCATTCGGTGTCAGTACAGGCTCGTTGGTGAGCGATTGGGATTGGTGCCTTTGAGTTAGTCGATTATGTCTCATGAACCACCACCACACTTACGAGCAGGCACCATGATCCTCTTGCCATGTACCATTAAATCTATAATGGCCGTTTTGCTCAATCCATTCACCAAAACATAATAGGCTGCGTCTTGAAGTCATTTCCTGCAATAATGCAACAATTAATTATACAACAAATACAAAAACAAAAACAAACAAGGTATATAACGAAGTGTAGAACTACCTGTATATTTACACGACAAACATCGTGTATTTGTTAGTTTACACGACGGACGTCGTGTAATTGCTTTTTTACACGACAGACGTCGTGTAATTACTAGTTTACACAACAATAATTGTATAACTGACTAAAATACACAACTATAGTCCGATGCAGAGAATATATTTTTCTTCAAAACTATTTTTCTTGCGATAAGATGTTGGGATCTCATAACAGTTGGAACATTTTTCATATATGCACAATTATAGTATGTAAGTTCATATGTATATGATAATAGTTGTGTAACTTATTAAAACACACGACTATAATTCAGTAATAGTAAAAGGAAATATCTACTAAAAAAATATTTGATGTTATTAAAAATAGTATGTACAAGCATTATGGTATTTTATTTTTTTATTAATTATATTAATGATAGAGAAGATAGTTTGTACAATGTATGTGATATAACAGCATGGTCATATATGCTCAGGGAATTTACAATACATATCAGCTCTCTGTATGGATTTACACGACTGCAGTCGGGTATTTGCACATAGAGAGCTGGTCATGTATTGCAAATACCCGACTGCAGTCGTGTATCTGTATTTGCAATACATGACCAGCTCTCTGTGTGTAAATACCCGACTGCAGTCGTGTAAATCCATACATACACGATTGGATGTCGTGTATATCGGGTGCAGAATAAAATTTTATAACACCTTCGTTTTTTAGATGTAGTTATAAAATCCATCAAATAACAGTCATATGATGCAAATATAACGAAAATGTGAGTTGCTTTATTGTTTATCACAAACCAAACAAAACCCTAAAAATAACATAATGTCAACAAAATGAATAAATAACACAAAATGAAAATAAAGTTTCAAATACTTTATTCATAGGATGAATAATGCACCCAGCTGCAAACTAAAATCTCAGTGCATTGCCGTTCATGAGTGATTTTGTGGTGTGGAGTGAACTTTGGTTGTGGGAGTGAAAAAGAATAAAGTGTGTTGGAGGTGAATTGTGTGTGTTTTATATTTTTCTCTAGGGATATTTTAGACAATACACCACATAAGAAGGTATATCTAGATAAATTTTAAGTATGGGGTATATTTAACTAAATATCATACTTTTAAGGCATATTTAATTAAAAACCCCGCGTGAACAAAATGGAAACTAATACGGTAATGTCATGTCATTTTATATAGAATATTATGTGCCTTTTAGAAATAGAGATCTCGTTTCTGTCGTCATTTGTGATCGCGGTGGTTGGTGACCAAATATCATTTTCTTCAATAAAAACAAATAACATTAACCATGCCCATAGGACAATCGTATAATGATATGCAACATCAGTTTGTAGACTTGTAAAGAGTTTGTATAAACAATAATATAAAAATACATATTGAGCTATGAAAATAATATCAGAGAATCAAAGAATAGCATTCGGAGAATGCCTTAACAGAGTTTCTCAAGTTTATCTTGTGAAGTATTCAGTTAGAGTAGACAATCAGCCAAAAAAATCTTTTTCCTTGGCATATGATCTTAGAGAAGAAAATATAATTGAGATTCCGTTGTATATATCTCAAAATTGCTTTCTCCCTGTATGTGTAACTATCCATTCCATTTCCATGGGTGCTAAAATTTTTGTCTCCCATTTGACTCAGAAAATAGAAAATCTGGCCCCTGGCGATGCAACGAGTAGCACCCCAAGTCTGAAAGACAAGTCCGAAAAGCTCTTAGCACTCTCGATGATATAAACACAAAACGTTTATAATGAGAAATCAAATGGAGGAGGAAAGATAAAATAGTGAGAAACCAATAAACTCTCACATACAAACTCCAGTTGCAGTAAAAATATCTTAATCTAACTATATCTAAAAATAAGCAATTAACTAACTACAATTCCCACAAATAATAACTCACACTAAACCTCAAAGAGCTAACCCATTGCATGATAATATTTCATGGCAGCAAAATAACTAATAAATAAAATAATTAAACAAAGTAATGATTATATCACTCCAATTGTTGAATGAATCTCTAAAAGATGCAGATCAAGGCGATTTTGGCTTAGGTTTATCAGCTTCTGCCCTCCTTGATAGGTCATAAATAGTCATATTATATTTTATTTAATTCCCTCGTATTTTGATTGATCTTGTGCTAATTCGTGGAAATTATATTTGAATTGATTTAGGAGATGAATCATGGAGATTATGATAAAAAGTGGATAAAAGAGCTTTATTTGGGCTTTGCAATCGTGGGCTGACCGTTGACTTGAAGGAGACGGTTTCCTAGCATTAAGAGAAGAAGAAGCCAAGAAGGATTAGGAAAGCTAGCAAAAGAGGAAGCCAAAGAGGAAAAGGAAAGCAACCGAAGAGAAGCAAAAAGCAAGCATTATAAAAGGCTTGAACGTGAGGAAGCAAAGGGGTTGGCTGCTGGACGTGAGGAAGGGAGAAAAAGAGAAAAGAAAAAACGGCTGCTGCACTTTATTCTTTGAAAAACAATCTTTTGTTTTGTTTTGCCACCATGAGTGGCTAAGCTTTTAATTCCTATCCAAGGGTAAAACAATTCCAGTTGTAGTTTTGTGAGGCTTTGAACTTAACAAGAATTTCTTCTATCCAAGTAATTTTTATTTTCTTGTTCTTATTTTCTATGAATTATTTATATTGATTGAGTTGACGCCTTAATTCAATATTTATTTTTCTATCGCTAGTCATGAGTTTGTGATCCGTAATTGTCATGAACGATTGAATTGAGTGAAGGAGTTGGCTCGTGTGTGTATATTGATGGCCACAATTACATAGCTTGCATGATAGGCTCAGGAAATAAAAATGAAGTTGATTAAATTGGAGAAATCGAGATAATTGATTTTGTTTTAGTCATTCTCACTATTCTTAATGCTATCACTTAATTTGATATGGAACGATGATGCCCAGTTAAATTAGTGATAAGTTTGGATTAAGCGATTGTTTGAGTCTATTACATTAGGAGAATAATTGCTTTCATGGGATTAGATTAAGTAGACTAAGTTCTTGGATTGAGTAATTTATATTTTTGCCTATGAACAAAATTGCAATTGGATGGAATTGACACCCTTGGATTGGAAGTTTGGTAAGATTAATTTTCCTTGCTTAATTTTAGATCTTGTTTTATTTTATTTTATTTTATTTTATCATAATCTCGTTTAAGAACAAACCCAAAACCCAGAAAAACGGATAACCGGCTTCTAACCGCCAGCCGTTTGAGTCCAGAACGGGGAGAGTTGCTAATCGGTTTACCGGTTTCACTTAACCGGATAGCCGAAATCTTTCCAGATCCGAGAGTTCCCGCAACCGGTCTTCCGGTTTTTCCTATCCGGATTGCCGGATACGTCCAGAATCATTACCAGCCACAACCGGACTTCCGGTTTCCAACTATCCGGCTAGCCGAATCTTTCCAGAAACGAGAAGAACGAGAAACGGCTTTCCGGTTCTACCTCATCCGGCTGTCCGCATCTTTCCAGATCCGTCACAAGCAACAAACGGTCCACCGGATTTTACGACAGGTTGTCCGAATTAGCTCCAGAAACGAAACCAATCGCAACCGGATTGCCGGATTCCTTTTCCGGTTAGCCGACTCGAGTCAGTAAGCGGACAACACACAAACGGATTGCCGGATTCCTTTTCCGGTTAGCCGAATCGAGTCAGTAAGCGGACAACACACAAACGGACATCCGGTTTCCCATATCTGGTTAGCCGGTTATTTCGTAAAACTTACGTAATAAACGGCTAACCGTTTTCCCTTAAACGGCTATCCGTTTGGATCCAGCAAGCTCGAAAATCATTTTTTCTTGGAAAATTAATTTGTTTTAGACTTTGAGAAATTAAAATACATAGTTCTCTTGGGATTCGACCTGGTCTCACCATTTCTACAATTTTATTTAGGTGAATCAGTATTTGTTTTGAGGAGCTGCGACAACTCCGTCACTCCTCCAGCGGGCAGTTTACTCAGTAGGGGATTTTACAGACACTCTGCGTATCCTAGAAGAATTTCCGGTTATCGAAAGGAGAGAAAATGCGTCTAGAAAAATTTCGCTGCCTTTTAATGCGCTTCACGTCTTCTTCAAGTAACCAGATTGATTATTCCTGAAGGTGAACAACCACTAGCAAAGATGAAAGATCAGCTATCTCATTGTAGTAGAAGATGTCGAGACATGACAAGTTTGATGAGTTCTCCGAGATGCTCATCTATCCTTTTACTTGTCCGAGGATATATGTCAAAATAATTTTAACTACTAGCAATGCAAATAATATACCACCGGAGGCTGCGGCTGCTGGTTCAACTCTACATGTACGCCGACCCAATAAAGAGGACGGCTAGAAACTGTTGTTAATAAAGGTGCCAAGACTAGTAGTTGAATCTGATGATGTCTAAAATAATTCAACATTCAAGGAGCGAATCCTGAGAATATGTGGCTGTTTACCTTTAGGAATAATCTTGCTCGGAGGTTTGCTATCTACCAAAGAAACTAACTACCAAGAGTGGTCAAGAGTGATTGACCATGTAGAAGATAACTACGGGAGCCGGACAGGGATAAGTCTTTTAGCTTTAAGGTATCAAAAGCAACCTTCACAGTTAAAGCCAATTTTCCTCTGAGTGGGGCTTTTTCCTAGAGGGTTTGAGCTCCCTATGAGGAGACTGATTCATCGATGGTGCGCAGAGGGATTTGTGGCACCCGTTAACGCTGATCTTTGCTGAAATGTACTTTGAAGAATTAAGGTACGTTTGGGAGTAAAGTGCTGTAATTTTAAGCTGCAGCGGCTGTGGAGTAAAAGTTATAACTGTGGAGTAAAAGTTAATAAGAACAAGACTGCTAAACTGCCAAACTCCAACAACAAGTGTTACCAAACATCTTAGTAGCTAGGTTTTGGCAGCCCAGCTACCTCACCACACTCTCAAACGGGTTATTAGTCATCGAAAACCTGATCCAAATAGCAAAATGGAGGCTAGATTATGGAACCCCGAAAATGTGTCTTGTGCCTATTATTGTTGAAGTTTCAAAAAACCTTCAATAATCCGGATATACTTAGATAAAAACATTAAATAAGAAATTATACTAGTTCTTTCTACCAGATTTAAACTTCTCTTCTTTATTCTTGAAAAATCTTCACAAATCAGAATCCTATTTTATTTTGATGACGTTTATTTCTTTTCTATTATATGAAACTTCTTATTACGAGAGGGTGTTGTTAGAAGAGTCTAATATGATCTTTTTATTTATGTTTTATGGACATTCATACCAAACCATAATATTATATATCCAAACACTAAAGTCACAAGAAGATTCATGTTCGTTAATAAAATTAGGTTACTTGCAAATCAAGTTAGCTTTGTTGGTATGAGTTAATAATTATTAGGCACGATCCTTAGATATTTGAAATTTTGAAGGAAGTATATCTTAGCAACATTCATTTAATCACTTTTGCCTAATTAACGTCTCCTCAAAACGATAAAAAAAAAAAAAAATTCAAGACTCAATATAATATTCTCTCAATATGAGTTTTTATCTACACTATCACTTTAATTAAGAGACATGTGTAAAAGTTAAGGTTATGATCAATTGACTTGTTGTTTATCAATTATCACACATTGTACATGTTGTTGGCCTCTGATAAGGATATATTAAAGATGGTTGAGTAATTTTACAATTTCCAAGGGCCTATTTGGGATTACTTTTAGGAGGTCTAAAAATGATTTTGAAAATTTAAAAGTTACTTTTAGTGTTTGATAAAAAAAAATTAAAATCACTTTTGTCAAAATCAGCCCTTCCTACGGCTGATTTTGAAAAGCAGAGAATGAGTAACTTTTAGATTCTGATTTTGAGAATCAATTTTATCATTTAATACAATTCCATAAATATCCTTAAAATAATTAGCTAAACTCAAAATTATCTGGAAATAAAATAAATATTTTAATAAATTTTTATTATAATTCATCAATATCAATTTATTAATATCAATCGTTTTAGGATAAAAAATAAAAAAATAAAATCAATATATTATAAATTAAAAAAATAAAAAAAGTAAAATCAATATATTATAAGTTTTATTTTTAAGAAAAATTATTATAATACATAATTAAAAATATTATATGCACCTGTTTTTATATGCATAAGTAAATTTCATCTTATATTATGTATATTTTAGTCATTTATTTTCTTTCAGCAGTTTAACAATAAAATTTACCAAACGTCTATAACTGTTTTCAAAACTCACAGTACTTCTGAAAATGAAATTTACCAAACACTTAACTGATTATCTTCACAGCTGATTATTTTTACAGCATATCTAACAACAATTATTTTAAAAATTACAGCATTCTCAAATTGGGCCTTAATCTTACAATAGGTTTTAAGCGATATAGTATTTATGGATATAAACAATGACTACCTTGGCTTTTGTTCACTTGTGTTTACTAATTAATTAAACGTGAGCCTAGTTATTTCTGGTTTTGTTATCTAAAAGTGTTCGGCTAAACCAAATTAGCGACATTACTGTGCATAAATAAGCGCATTTTATGCCTAATTAACCAAATAGCAAATTGATTTTAGATCAGAATTAACCCCGCTAAATATACAATCTCTAGAATAGTAGCGACAACTGGCAATAATGGAAAGTGTTTTTTTTTTTTAATTTAATTGTATTATCTTTTTTTTTTCTTTTCAAATTTCAGCCAAAAGGATCATTGTACATTCGAAACTTGCTAGTAAAAGCAAGCATAGCCTAAGTAATTAAGATGCCGGAATGTTAAGTAAGAATGTTGAATTACTAACAACGATGATTTGTTCTCTCTACCGTTACTCAAAATTTAATCACAAATCCCATATACATAAGTAAATGCTAATTATTATTTGCTTTCGCTCTTGAAAGACAGATACTACATGTTTTGGGAAAACAAATATTTACCTTGTTTTTGATTGAATTTAAAATAAGGCAAATATAATGTATATATCATTCGTATGCTCTTGGTTAAAAGAAAAAATTAAGTTGGTATTAGTTTGTTACATTTGGATAGAAGACGAGCTAGCTTTCTTTAGTCAAGATTTAATTATGTATCATTTCTTATACAATAACTATCAATCACAATATCATAAAACATTAAAAAGATCATCACAAAGTTCCATTTAGCACTGAATCCAATAATCATTAACATGGATTTTGCTGAATTTTTAATTTTGTTTTAGAATAAAAACTGCGTTCATAACAAAAAATACTTGAAGCTACCTCGAATTAAAAGAAACAAACATGAATATTTCTTTTTTCAAAAAACAAAAGAAAATGTTGTTGTAAATAAAAGGAAAGGAATCTGAGAAATTTAATTTGTGAGGAATTGAACCAAACGGTGAACCTGCTATTTAAATAACATCCAAGAGCCTAAAGATGACTTGCAAAACTAAGAATCTTGAGAAAAGCCATCAAGGTCATTCTCCAAATGTGTAAATTATTCTTTGATTCTCTGACATTATTTTCGTAGCTTGATATCATGATACAAACAATCACGTTACTCATGCTAAGTAAAGTATTTTCCAATTCCTTGAAAAAAAAGGGGGAAAAAGTAAAGTATTTTCAGTTGAGTTGATGATCATCCAATATCTTTTACCTAGTCCTGTGGACAAATACACATACATGGGATGACATTACACCCTCAGCATATGGTCTGACAGAGAAGGAAATCTGAGTTGCTTAATGTCTTTAACTGTAACTATCCATTTTCATGGATTCTAAAATATTTGTTTCCCGTTTGCATCATCAGTTAGTACATCTGTCAACAGCTAGTGATCCCTGGTTTCAAAAACCAGTCCAGGAAGCTCTGAGATATCTCCCATTGTTGGAAGAATCTCTAAAAGATGATGTAGGCTTAGCATCTGGGAGCGTCCTGCAACTGCAAGCAGTTTACTCAGCAGAGGATATTGCAGACACTCTGCTTGCCCTCAAAGAAATTTTGGAAATCAAAAGGAGAGACAATAATGTTTTCAAGAAATTCCTGTGGCGGCGGTCTTCTTCGAGTTGGCAGATTCAATTAACCAGTGAGATGAAGAAACTGGCGAATCATATCAAGGCCTTGCCCTCTGACCATCACCTCCACTTAATAGACAAGAAAGAAGCGGCAGAGACGACTACTTTCGAGATTGATGATGATGTTATTGCTGCCAGTACCCATGCGCGCCTCAATCTCCGTATATATGGTGAGCCCAGCGCCTGGCAAGCAGTTTCCAGATATTGTTTTGCGCAGGAAATTAACCTTGTTGGTCTTGAAGAACAAATAAACAAGCTGGTATCTCTACTAATCCTGGAACACAATCACAATAGTCAAGTCATTGCAATTGTTGGTGAAGCAGGCTCCGGAAAAACAACTCTAACGAGAAGTGTATACGATAGAGTTGATGTGAAGCGGCATTTTGCAAAACGTGCCTGGGTTCGTGTTCATGGTGAGGCCAAAGTTAGAGATGTTTTGATTGACATTTTACAACAGATTAACGCCGAAATATTGGTGGAAGCATCGAGTCCGGTAGGAGAATTGGCTTCTAGTCTCGCCACACTAGTAAAAGAGACCAGCTATCTGATTGTTGTGGAGGATGTGGAGACAACCACAAGTTTGGCAAGTTGTACGTGTTAGATTGGTGAATGAAGCTGAACTTCAGTTACCACACGTGGGAGTATCAGCTGAAGCTTACTTGCTGGCAAAGGAAGAAGTCTACACAAACGAAGTCAAGCAACATACACGTGCAGAGCAAGAATATTCCAGCTGGCAAAACAGTTATACAGATATTCCTCTACTGTTATGTGATGTATAATGTTAGTTATGAATCAAGGGCTGTGATTGATTTTGAGCACATGCCTCTCGAGTGTATATTTCATTTTGTAAAATTAAATTTGTTGAAATGAGGTTAAGCTCGAGTATATAAACCAGATGCATTGTACATCGTGAGATATAATAATCGCCATAATTTCATCACAAAGCACGATCCAAATTCTATCATGGTATCGAGCCTTGAGAAGTAACAATGGCGAACATCGAAAATCAAACTAACACCAATGGAGCTCGAGCTCAACCACAATCACAAATCAAGTTTCAATCTCAAAGACCTCTCGTTTTAGCTCACCGATTTTCAACACACCTATCAAACTCACCAATAACAACTACTTGCGGCGATCACTGTGTGATAGCAACAATTAATGCAAATGATCCGAAGATCTGATTGATAACTCAAAGAGTCTTCCAAATCGAGTCAGTGATCAACATTGATAGTGATCAAACTCAGTAATCACAACCCAAATCCACAATATCGAAAGAGAATGATCGCAGCCTAATGAGTCACATCACAACTCGAGTGAAGAAGTTCTAAGTCGTAGTTGGAGCCGATCTTCTCAAGTATGGCAAATTCTTGCTACTCAATTCGGAGCTAGATCTAGAGCTAGAGTTCGCATCTAAGGACTCAAATTCGCACTACAAGGAAAGGATCAATGAAAATACATGAGTACTACACTAAGATGAAAACTACTCGATGCCTCGAGAGTCAGGTAATAGCATGAATGATGAAGATTTTGTGTTGTGTCTGCTGGCTGGACTTGGATCTGAATATGACTCAATTGTAACCACGATCAATGCTCAACCTGAAGGAATCACTCTGTCTGATGTGTATGGAATGCTGCTGAATCATGAAAACAGACTTGAGTATCAACAATCTGTCAGTCACATGGAGTATCAGGCTAATATTGCTTATCACAGATCAAATCAGAGAAGGAACTGGCAGAATAATTACAATGTCAATGGAGGAAACAGCAACAATTATGGTGGAAGAGGATCTGGAAACAATTTTAATCAGTTCACAAATCCTCCAGATAAAGGCAAAGGCAAAAATGTTGCAGATGAAGAAGAACCTAAGGGTCCATGTCAGATCTGTTTCAGGAAGAATCATACTGCTGCTCATTGCTGGCATAGATTCAAGAAGAATTATGTGCCTCATCAAGGACATAACAGGAGAAGTGCCTACATAGCTGAGAATGGAGGACACAGAGATTTAAGCTTGGTATCTTGACATGTGCAACCAACCACATCTCAAATGATCTTAACAATCTCAACATAAGCTCAGAATATAAAGGAAACGATCAGCTGGCAGTAGGTAATGGATCTAAACTTAAAATAGTCTCTATTGGTCATTCACTGCTCAGCACACTTGATTCACACACATTATCTCATATCAAACTTCATCATATACTCTATGTTCCTCAAATAACCAAAAATCTAATTAGCATTTCAAAGTTATTACATGATAATGATGTGTGCGTTGAATTCAATAAAACTATCTGTGTTGTTAAGGACAAGAGAAGGGGGAGTGTTCTTTTGAAAGGAATAGCTGAAGATGGACTGTACAAGCTGCTAAGTTTACCTCACAGTCCCAACCAAAACAAATCAATTCTGCTGTCTTCTACTACTACTCCAAATCTGTTTACAGTAAATAAAACACATGGACCAGAATCTATGTTGTCTGTTAGTTGTAATGAAAATTGTACAGGCACTAAAACTCTTGATCTTTGGCATATGAGATTAGGTCATCCTAATGTCAATGCACTCATGAAAACTTTATCAGCTTGTAATATTTCAGTTGATAATAAAACATCTGGTTTATCTTACTGTAAAGCATGTCAGTATGGCAAACAACACAGGTCACCTGTCAAACTCAGTGAAACAAAGACATCAAAAGCTCTTGAAATCATTCATAGTGATCTTTGGGGTCCTGCTCCCATTGAATCAAACCAAGGTTTTAGATACTATATAGCCTTTATAGATGATAAAACCAGTTACACATGGATATATGGACTGACAAACAAATCACAAGCACTCACTGCATTCATATCTTTCAAAACTCAAATTGAGAAAAGCCTTGAACTAAAGATCAAAGCCTTCCAAAGGTGATGAGGTGAGTACAAAACTTTGAACCATATTTGAAAACGAAGGATCTTATTAAGATACTTTGTCCATATACCCATCACCGTAATGGAAAAGCGTAAAGAAAACATAGACATATCACGTAAACAGGATTAACTCTTCTTGCTCAATCAACTTCCTCTCAAATTTTGGGAAGCCTTCTCCAATGCCACATTCCTTATAAATAGAATCTGCACACCTACTCAAAAGCGACAAAACACCCTTTGAATCTCTACTCGAAGAAACTCGACTACTCCCTTGTAAAAGTGTTTGGTTGTGAGTGCTATCCTTTCTAAGACCTTATAATGAGACCAAGTTTGACTTCCATACTTACATGTGTAAACTTAGGTTTCAATCATCTTCACAAAGGCTATATGTCTAAGCTCAAATGGAAGAATATCATGCGCCCATGTCAACTTCACGAAACATCCTTTCCTTTCAAAACTGATTCAAAATTCACAAACTCGAGAAAATCAGTCATCCGAATCTACAAATTTTCTAAATAAATTCATTACTGATATCCTTTCCTCGAGAAAGTCACGGTCGTAGGCAGCAAATTCATTTAAAATTTCAATCAAGAGACTACTCCTTCGATGATCAAGTCCATGACAACAACGCGGATCAACCACTCCTACACCTTATAATAATTCAAACTCACCGACACACCAACCACTTCGGATCATTCGATACATCGAAAACTCAAACTCAAAACCAAAGCCTTGACACCTCTCGACAAATCAAGTCATTAAACCTTCACACCCCTGATTACTCGAGCCAAAGTGGGATTTTAAGCCTAAAAGCTATAATGTTGAGAAAACTTTGTCCCTAGAAACACCATCAAGTGTTGCTGAAGCTTTAGATGATCAAAATTGGAGACTAGCCATGCAAGAAGAATTCCAGGCTCTAACAAAGAATCAGACCTGGAGTTTAGTTCCACCTGAACAGAACATGAAACTTGTAGGAAATAAGTGGATTTTCAGAGTCAAGCAGAATTCAGATGGAACAATAAACAGATACAAAGCGAGATTAGTAGCTAAGGGGTTCTTACAAACAGAAGGAATAGATTATCATGAGACATTCAGTCCTGTAGTTAAAGCAGCTACTATAAGAATTGTTTTAAGCATGGCTGTGATGCACAACTGGAAATTGAGACAAGTTGACATTAATAATGCCTTCTTAAATGGGGAGTTGTCTGAAACTGTGTATATGCATCAACCGGAAGGATTTGTGAATACTGACTATCCAGGACATGTTTGTAAGTTGAAGAAAGCTTTATATGGCTTGAAACAGGCACCAAGAGCCTGGTTTAACAAGTTGAAGTCAGTACTTGAATCATGGCAGTTCTGCAGAGCAAAATCAGATACATCTTTGTTCTTCAAAAGAAATGGGAAAGATCTGATTATATTGTTAGTGTATGTTGATGATATTATAGTCACTGGTAGTGATAATATTGAAATAGAACAGATCATTTACAATCTGGGAAAAGCTTTTGCTCTTAAAGACTTGGGACAGCTAAATTTCTTTCTTGGTATTGAGGTTACCAGGAATGAAGATACTTTAGTTCTATCTCAGTCCAAATACTTAAAAGAGCTGCTCACCAAGTTTAACTTGAAGCAGTGCAATGGCTTAGATACTCCTCTAGCAACCACTGAGAAATTAAGCAAATATGTGGGGGAAAATTGTGCAGATCCAACTCAGTATAGGAAAGCTATTGGGGGATTACAATATGCTGTGTTAACAAGACCAGAAATTGCATATGCTGTAAACAAGCTAAGTCAGTTCATGGCTAATCCACTGATGCCACACTGGATAGCTTGCAAACGAGTACTGAGGTACTTGAAGGAGACTATTGATTATGGACTAGTCTTTAAGAAATCTGATTCTCTTGATTTGGTAGCATATTCAGATGCTGATTGGGGAAGTGACCCTGATGATAGAAGATCTACCAGTGGTTATTGTGTATATTTGGGTGATAATCTGATTAGCTGGAGTTCAAAGAAGCAAAGTGTTGTGTCAAAGTCTTCTGCAGAATCTGAATATAGAGCAATGGCGTTAGCTAGTGCAGAGATAGCTTGGATTTGCTCGGTTATGAAAGAATTAGATGTCAAGTTGAACAGCACTCCACTGCTGTTGAGTGACAGTACAAGTGCTGCTGCAATTGCCACAAATCCAGTGTTACACTCTAAGACCAAACACATTGAAATAGACATTCACTTTGTTAGAGACAAAGTCGAAAAGAATGAAATTGAAATTGCTTTCATATCAAGCAATGATCAAACAGCAGATGTGTTGACCAAACCTCTCACTTACTCCAAGTTCAGCTTCTTCAGAAACAAACTTAAAGTCTCTCCTAGAGATTTAAGTTTGAGAAGAATGTTAGATTGGTGAATGGCTGAACTTGTTACCACGTGGGAGTATCAAAGCTTACTTGGCAAGGAAGAAGTCTACACAAAGCGAAGTCAAGCAACATACACGCAGAGCAAGAATATTCCAGTGGCAAAACAGTTATCTGAGATATTCCTCTACTGTTATGTGATGTATAATGTTAGTTATGAATCAAGGGCTGTGATTGATTTTGAGCACATGCCTCTCGAGTGTATATTTCATTTTGTAAAATTAAATTTGCTGAGCTGGAGGTTAAGCTTCTGGAGTATATAAACCAGATGCATTGTACACTGTGAGATATAATAATCAGTTACAATTTCATCACAAAGCACGATCCAAATTCTATCAGTACGGAATGCGCTGGATTATTCCTCATCCAAATCCAAGGATGGCAAAATAATTTTAACCACTAGCAATGAGAATAATATACCCCTGGAGCCGAAGGCTGCTGGTTCAACTCTTCATGTACGCCGATTAAAGAAGAGGAGAGCTGGGAACTATTGCTAAGAACATTAACAAGAGCAGCTGAACTTGATGATGTCCTCGACAATTCTGAGTTGGTCACGCTCAAGGAGAGAATCCTGAAAATATGTGGTGGTTTACCTATGCGAATAGTCTTACTTGGAGGTTTGTTATCTGCTACCGTACCAAAGCACCAAGTGTGACCAAGCGTGATTGAGCGTGCAGATGTGGATAAAAGCGACGGCGGGGTAAGTGGTCTTTTAGCTTTAAGCTATCAAAAGCTACCTTCAGAGTTGAAGCCATTTTTCCTCTACATGGGGTTTTTCCCTAGAGCGTTTGAGATCCCCGTGAGGAGGTTGATTCATCTATGGTGTACTGAGCCATTTGTGGTACCCATTGACACTCATCTGGCTGAAGCCTTCTTTGAAGAGTTAGTCATTAGAAATCTAATTCACGTAACAAAATGGAGGTTAGATGGAACCCCGAAAATGTGTCGTTTGCCTACTGTTCTATATGACGTCTACTCTCCAGAGGCAGCAAAAGCAGGATTTTTTCACCATCAATTAGAGTCATCGTCCGCGGAAGAACAACAACCACAGTTTCCAGTTCGTCGCCTGGCAACTTATTTGGGCGTCAGCACTAATTTTATTCCCTCTGAATGGAGCTGGAGCTGGCACCTGCGCAGTTATGTAGCTTTCGACACCCGGCTACAAGGCTCACCTGCTACTGAAATATATGTGTTTCTTGACAAGATGATTACCGCTAAGAGTAACAGAGGGGGGTTTGTGTTGCTTACGGTGCTTGATCTTGAGGGCGTGTATAAACCAAAGTTGTCCGATGATGTAATCGGAAAATTGTTAAATTTGAGATATCTAGGCTTGAGGTCAACTTTCATAGATTCTCTTCCAAAATCTGTGGGCATTTTGCCACGTTTAGAGACTTTGGATGTGAAACACAATAAACTTCGTTTTTTGCCCGATTCCATATGGAGAGCAAAGAAGCTGCAGCATCTCTATTTGAACTGGATTCATTCTCCCATAGACGTTCTAAGCCTCTCTTCACTAAACAATCTGCAAACTCTATGGGGTCTCTCCATCGGGTCATATACTCCTCGACAACCTGGCTCTACAAAATTGCCCGGTCTCAGAAAGCTGGGTGTGAAATATGATTCTCCGACTGCAATATATTCGATGGCAGATTTGGTTTCCCGATCGCCCAATCTTCGATCCATTAAGCTGGTATGTACACGAAAGGACGATTTTTTCGCAACTGGTCACCTCATAGAAGGACTCAAGTTGCAGGAACTGTATTTGCGAGGACCTCTACATGTTTTCTATCTTTATTCTCCTAGCGTCACACTTCATTATTCTAATTTAAAAATCCTAACTCTGTCAATGTCAACACTAGACAGTGATCCAATGCCAAAGCTAGAGGTATTAGTTCACCTGAACATCCTCAGGCTATACAGGGAAGCCTACTCAGGAAAAGAAATGACATGCAAATCTGGAGGATTTCCACAGCTGCGTGTCTTGAAACTGTGGAATTTATTTAGTTTGGAAAACTGGACAGTGGAGAAAGGAGCAATGCCTCGCCTCAGAGAATTAGAAATCAGAAGCTGCAACAATCTAAAGCCGCCTCAACCTCAAGGATTGCAAAACCTGACCAATACTTTGAAAGAATTTGTATTAACAAATATGCCATCAACTTTTGGAGAAGCTCTTGAACCAATCCTGCAGAGTACAAACGTGCACATTCAAAAGAATCAATAGCGTTCTTTTCTATAGGCAAGCTGGTGAGTCCTCATCTCCTTTGCATTTGTCCATTTAGAATTTCCTTTCATGACACTGTTATTGTGCTCTTATAATTATCTTCTTTTTCTGAAAACAATGTTGAAACCAGGAATAAGCACTTCTATATATAGAAGTACGAGATTCGTACAAAGATGCAGCGTTCTAGAGCAAAGACTACCAATCGCCAGATTAAAATTGTCATGTAAATTCATTCTTCTACGGTTCTACCTTTGGCAGTAGCATTTGTTTGCTTGTTTGTTGCTGCCTCTTCTTCTTCTTCTTCTTCTTCTTCATTTTCCTAATAGAATGTCTAGTACTCTGTACAAAAGAAGTGTATATATAAAATATGTGAATATGTATAGCGTTGTAAAAATTTTATTTGTGAATAAGTATGGTATAAACAATAGATACTTTGGGAGCTAAAATGTCAAGTGTTAAAGCTGCAGATGTCGAACTCTTTAAAACCCACAATTTTGTGTGGCTCACATGAGAACACATGAGAATTGTAAGTTACATTGAATGTAACTTAGCAAAATCCTTAAAATAGGTAAATGTATAGAAATTAAGGGTGGAAACGTCAAAACTGTAAGCTTAGAGAGGCCAAATTGGGGGTGGGGTGGGGGGAATCTATTTTACATGTTTGAACTGTGGATTATATAATTCACTGCTGAATTGGATTTTTAAGTGTTGAATAAATGGTCATAATTTATTCTTTAATTGTATTCCTTCTCTTACTTATAACCATCATTGATTCAGTAAGTAGCAAAAATTCAGATTAACACACAAATAATAAATAAACAATTGTAAGGCCTACCGATGGCGGGCCATGGACTTTTCAAGCCCTCTTGCCGATTCGATGTTGCTAATCCGCTGTCCAGTTGGTGTGGGAGGGTTCGAACCCGTAATCTTTATTTTGCAATTGTATTTTATAGGGGCTTACTGATAATTCACTATTTAGTTTTGATATATGTGACGGCTTATTAATGATTCATTATTTTAAAAAGCAGACGAATGAGAGGTATGGTAACAAAATTGGCTCTCATGGTGGGGAGGGTCTGTATTTACTATGCTTGAAATAAAATGAATTATCGAAAAGTTAAAAAGAAAAAAGAAAAGAAGAAGAAGAAGAAGTAAAGTATCATCATTTTCGTATATAAACTATTAAAAGTTAATTTAGTTAACTTAGATGCTCGTTATCAGGCATATTACTTTTTTATGCGATACTTAATCCGACAAGCAAGTTTGGAATGTGGTATGCATTACGTTTTTGGCTCGAAAAAGACAAATTGGTTCTTAGCAACACTCCTCAAATTCAATTAGTAGAGTTAATATCACTGTTCCTGGAGGTGATTTTGTAAGCAAATTGGAATGAGGCATGCTTACATATGTCTCAGCAAGCAACGATGGTAATGATTCTTCCAAGTACGTTTTTACTTCTTAATTTGCAATTCATTTTCTTCCCACAAAAAAAGTTATGATTGCCCTGCGATAAAACTGCACTTGCATATGTTGTTAATGCAGTTAGAGGTGAATCAAAAGGAAATTAAAAGTATGGCCGATACGTTTCTTAGTCTAATGATATATTTGGTTAGAATTATTATGTAGTGGCTTTCATGGAGGACTGTTAAATAGAGTTACTACCCAAACTATAAACATATATCGTTAGATGATACATTTTATAATTATTTAAGCGTAATTGAATGCTTACAATGATCTAGACGTCTAGCGCTTAAGTCTTTGATCTCCATAGAACCTTCACGTTATCAATGTACTTCACATTTCTTAAGATTAATGCATGTTTGCCCAATATTTGGGATTCATTTTCTGTTTCTAATAAGTGACGATATATAAATTAAAAGTGATTAGCAGTTTGATGATAATGAGGAAAACAATGGAGAAAACAATGGAGGTAATTTCCCCATGATTTCAGAAACTGTGGAAGGAATGGGATATGCGAGTGACGGTACTACTTAGCCTAATCTTCCAAATAATACTCATTGTTTTGGGTCACCGCAGAAGGTTTGATTCCAAGATTTGGATTAGAATTGTTGCGTGGTCCGCATACTTAGCTGCAGATTCTGTGACGACTTTTGCTCTTGATATTCTTTCAGGCAACCTCATAGATTTGTTTGATGAGCACGCCAAATCTCTCGATGCAAACACATAATTAGAAGCATTCTGGGCCCCGTTTCTGCTTTTACACCTAGGTGGTCCGGATACTATTACTGTGTATGCCTTGGAAGACATAATATTTTATAAATGCTTTTCAATATGTAAATTATTTAATGACATGACTACTTTTTATGATTTATCTGTAAAATAGTTTGCAAGCCTAAATTATTTTTATGGACTTTTCTGAATCTGATACGAATGTTTGGTACTCATATGTAATTTCAGTTATTGATGATTATGAGATTCTTAATGTTTTGGCTCATTGTCCATAGTTATTCTGACTCTAATTCTGATCGTAATATACGATATATCTGTCTGGACCAATACTGGGTATATGTTCTGAATGTGCACACGATATTCGATTACGATTACATGCGGTAGGTCACCGGACTATAGGTGACACTATGTGAGCTAACTTTTCATTTTCTGTACATGTGAATTTGATTTGTCTTCATAAGTACCTCTGTGTTTGATAATTCTGAATTCCTTTGGATTTACGTTATCGAATTGAAATACGTTATTTCATCATGATATATAGTTTTTATGAAATATGTTTTACTCAAAGAAGGCTTGCAATATATTTTTGGGTATCGATAGGCCTAGTGTGTTAGGAATGGTCTTACTTACCAAGTTGATGGCTCACCCCTCGTCATTACTTTTTGTAAATTAAGTTCCTTTAAGAGGTATACCTAGCCTTGGAGTTAGAGATTTTCATTTTTGTTCGCTATTTGAATAGTTATTTCGATCATGAATTTGTAATTTAGGTTTTGAGACTTTGTTATTTTTATGTTTCTGAAGAGATTATTTAGCGTTATATGTATGAACTTGCGAATTATTATTATAAGAATTTGAGGTATATCAGTTTGGTATTTAGGAGTAGAGATTATGGTTTGTGAGTAACCACATTCTCTCACGTGCTCTGCACGTGTTAGATTTAGGGTGTTACAATTGTGGTATCAGAGCCTAGGTTAGGATTTTGTAGACTTTCTTTTAAGGTCTAATCAGATTGTCTAATAGAATTGATCACATTTGTTTTGTAGACACGATGAGGAACAATATGGGTATGAAAAGTGCTAAGAATAAGAGATGGACAGAAATTGACAGGACCGAACAATTTATCTTCGGCGGAGTTCTTGTTAAAGATCTTAGAAGACTTCATAAAGAGCGAATGGATGATAGACTAAAAAAGAAAAAAGAGGTCTACGTCGATACTCCTCCAGGACCTGGAGCTTCAAGAAAGAGGCTTAATGAGGCTATACGCGGACTACGTGTTTATGGCAAAGGAGTTAACAAAAATAGGCTTGTAATACATCGTCTATTTTGGGCAGGGTCTCGATTTAAACCTTGCTATAGCAAAGGATGGGTATCTTCAGGTCTAGATAAACTACCTCATGGAACTCCTAAGGAAATCGAGACAGCTAGAGTCTCGACTAATGAAAGAAAAGTAGAGTTAGATCCTTTCCCCACCCGGTTGAGTGAACCTATGAACTTTAGGGCTGTAGAAAGAAAGCATGAGGCTTTATAGACTTTGTTGAGTTTAATAAAGAGAATAGATCTCTAAGGCGATGAGTAATCGATTATAATTAGTGATTCTATATTGGTCTTTGTTTTTATTTATTTTCTTTCTGGTTGATTATGACTTTGTAATGACTCTTGATATACAATTTTTGGTATTATCGTAGAATGAAATATTTGTTTGCTTTTGTTGTCGATCACTAATTTTTTTTTCTAGTAGTTATACTACTTGGTTAGTACTTTGCGCGTCAGTACGACCCTTAACAATGAATTATTTACCATTTTAGTTATTTACTAATTTTCATTCTTCGTATTATAGTCAAGAGATGTCACGTAGGGGAGGTGCTAGGAATGCCTCTAGCTCGAGGAATGTGTTAGCCATCGCTGATGACGTTGACCCAACCTTGCGCGAGATGGCTAACGAAGGAAATCCTATAATGCACACAATGATTAGGTTGATGGAATAACAGAGTAGGCTGATACAAGATATGGCTAGAGGTAGAGTTGGAGCACAGGAGAATAGGCCAGTTGAAAGGCAAGGTGGCCCAAGAGATCAAGGAGCTATGGTGAACTTAGAGCGATTTAAGAAGTTGGGACTTCCTACTTTTCAGGGAACTGCCGATCCCATAGTTGCAGAGGCATGGCTAAAACAGATGGAGAAGATATTTCTGGCTATGGGTTGTAATGATGATCTGAGGGTGATATTGGCCTCGTTTGTCCTTCAAGGTGAGGCAGACCACTAGTGGGATGCCAAATCTTGTCTCTTGAGGGTTAGGTTGTAAGATGCACCCATTACTTGTGAGTCATTTTTGGAGGGGTTTCATGAAAAATATTTTCTTGAAGAAGTTCGACATCAGATGGAGGCTGACTTTTTGAAATTGACTAAAGGAAGAAAGTCTGTTGCGGAGTATGAGGAACAATTTACTGCCCTTTCTCGTTTTGCTCCTACTTTGGTTACTAATGAGGGTAGTAAGTGTAGGAAATTTTTGGAAAGGTTACGTTTTAACATTAAATGGCGATTAACCATATTTAAGATTAACAACTATACTGATTTGGTAGACCGAGCAATTTTTGTGGAGAAGGATATTCTTGAAGCCCAAGTTTCCAGGGATCAAAGAAATAAAAAGAATCAACAAGGTGGACCACGAAATGGAAATTCTTATAAGCAGGGCACTCAATCCCAGAAACATATTAGTGGAGGTAACAAATGGGATAATAAGGGTGTACCTGATGACACCACTCGGAAGAACTACCCCATTTGTCGACATTGTGAAAGGAGGTATTCTGGTGAATGCCATTGGAAAACTGGAGCCGGTTTTGCTTGTGGAGAAACTGGGCATAGGATTATAGATTGCTTAAAGAGACGTAGCGAGACTGCGAATACCCCCTCTAATGAAGGGTAGAGGAAGAAACCAAAGGTGCAAGGGCGTGTCTTTGCGCTGACGGAGAAAGATGCTGAGGTGTCCAATGATGGAGTATCAGGTACATTGTCTTTATTCTCTAGAGAAGCCAAAGTTCCTTTTTATCCTGGTGCTACACATTCTTTTGTGTCTTGTGTGTTTGCTTGTTATGCTGATGTGCCCATTACACCATTAGATTTTCACGTGACAATTAGTATTCCTATGGGAGATTGTTAGTTAATAGATCACGTCTATAAGTCATGTGTGATCAGATTGTGTGATAGGGAATTTCTTGTTGATCTCCTACCCCTAGCGATGCACGATTTTGATTTGATTTTGGGAATGAATTGGCTAGGGCCCTACCATGTCTCAATAGATTGTTTTGCTAAAGAAATTATTTTTCGCCTTCCTGGCGAAGAAAAATTTCATTTTCAAGGGAATCATAGGAATTATAGAGGTTTGATTTCTATGGTTAAGGCAGCAAAAATGCTAAAAAATGGGTGTGAAGGATTTTAGCATTTGTAACTGTTGATCATTCTGAAGGGGCATGCATTGAAGACATACCTGTTGTAAGGGAATTTATTGATGTTTTTCTTGAAGATCTTCCTAGATTACCCCTAGATCGAGAGGTTGAGTTTATTATAGAACTAGTTCCTGGTACTACTCCTATTTCTAAGGCACCATATCAGATGACACATATTGAGTTGAAAGAACTGAAGGTCCAGCTGCAAGAGTTACTAGATAAGGGTTTCATCCGTCCTAGTGTGTCGCTTTGGGGTGCTCCCATTTTGTTTGTAAAGAAGAAAGATGGTTCAATGAGATTGTGTATCGATTACCGACAGCTGAATATGGTTACTGTCAAGAATAAATACCCCTTTCCTCGAATTGATGATCTTTTTAATCAATTACGGGGTGCAGCTGTGTTTTCAAAAATTGATTTACGATATGATTATCATCAATTGAAAATCAGAAGTGAGGATGTATCGAAGACAGCTTTCCGAACTCGCTATGGACACTATGAGTTCTTAGTTATGCCTTTTGGGTTAACTAATGCTCCTGCAACATTCATGGACTTGATGAATATGATTTTCCAACCGTATCTTGACTAATTTGTTATTGTTTTTATTGATGACATATTAGTTTACTCTAGGAGTAAGTAGGAGCACGAGACATACTTGAGGATTGTGTTGGATATATTGCGGGAAAAGTTGTTTGCAAAGTTTAAGAAATGTGAGTTTTGGCTTGATCGTGTGGCGTTTTTGGGGCATATAGTGACGAAGGATGGTATTTCGGTAGATCCAGCGAAAATGGAGGTAATTGTGAATTGGAAAAGACATTCTAGTGTGACTGAAGTAAGGAGTTTCTTGGGATTGGTAGGTTATTATAGGCGCTTTGTAAAATGATTTTCTAGTGTAACAGTACCATTGACAAATTTGACTAAGAAGGACGTGAAGTTCACTTAGGATGAGGTATATGAAAAAAACTTTTAAGAGCTCAAGAGTCTTTTGGTATCCGCCTCTATTTTAACTCTTCCTTCTGAAGGTGGAGGTTTGGTGATTTATAGTGATGCTTCTAGAAAGGGTTTGGGTTGCGTTCTAATGCAGCATGGTAAGGTTATAGCATATGCCTTTAGGCAGTTAAAGAGTCACGAATGAAATTATCCAACTCACGATTTGGAGCTGGCTGCTATAGTGTTTGCCCTAAAAATCTGGAGACACTACTTGTATGGGGAGACTTGTGAGATCTTTACTAATCATAAGAGTTTGAAGTACTTGTTTACTTAAAAGGAATTGAATTTAAGGCAAGAAGATGGTTAGTGTTGGTGAAGGATTTTGACTGCTCTATTAATTACCATCCAGGTAAGGCAAACGTGGTAGCAGATGCCTTGAGTAGGAAATCATCTGGGTGCATGGCTCATCTTATCACCATATAAACTCATTTGGTAAAGAATTTGAGAAGATGTGGGATCGAGATTGTTACTCATGGGCAAGCAAACTTGTTACTCAGTTAATAGTCCAACGCACATTAATTGATAAAATTAAGGTAGCCCAAAAGAATGACATGGAACTCAATAAAATCCGTAAAGATGTGAACAAAGATATAAACCTGGATTTAAACTTGACAATGAGGATGTATTATGGTTGGAGCAAAGGCTATGCGTGCCAGTAAACGAAGAGTTGAATGCAGAGATCTTAAGAGAGGCACATGAATCATCTTATAGTATGCATCCTGGTAGTACTAAGATGTATCATGATCTAAAGTAGAGTTTTTAGTGGAGGAATATGAAGAGAGATATTGCTAATTTTGGGTCTCGATGTTTAGTTTGCCAACAAGTGAAGATCGAGCATCAAAGACCATCAGGAACTTTACAAATGCTTTCTATTCCTCAATGGAAGTGGGAACACATTACCATGGATTTCGTCTATGGATTACCTCGTTCTAGGAGGGGATGTGATTGCATTTGGATAGTTGTTGATCGATTGATGAAATCGGCTCATTTCTTGGCGAATAAGAGTACAGACAATGTAGGGCAGCTAGCTAAGTTATTTATTAAAGAGATAGTAAGGCTTCATGGAATTCCAGTGTCAATAGTGTCTGATAGAAATCTACTGTTCACTTCAAGATTTTGGGCTAGCTTACATAAAGAGTTGGGGACGAAATTGAGATTTAGCACTGCTTTCTATCCACAGACAGATGGGCAATCGGAAAGGACTATCCAAACCCTTGAGGATATGCTTCGGGCTTGTGTACTAGACTTGAGTGGTAGTTGGGAAGAACACCTAATGTTGATCGAATTTGTTTATAACAATAGTTTCCATTCAAGTGTTGGCATGACACCATTTAAGGCATTATATGGAAGAAAGTGTAGGTCCCCAATATGTTGGGATGAGGTTGGTGAAAGAAAATTTTTGGGTCCAGAATTAGTACAGATTATTGTTGATAAAGTCAAGTTAATTAAAGAACGTCTTCGAACAGCTTAGAGCAGACAGAAGAGTTATGCAGATTATCGTAGACGAGAATTAGAATTTGAAAAAGGAGACTTTATTTTCTTGAAGGTATCGCCATGGAAAGAGGTGTTTCGGTTCGGGAAGAAAGGGAAGCTTAGCCCTAGATTCATCGGACCATTTGAGATTTTAGAGAAAATTGGTCCGGTGGCTTATCGCATAGCATTACCACCAAGTCTGTCTAAACTTCACAATGTATTCCATGTGTTTGTGTTAAGAAAGTACATCGCAGACCCTTCACATGTATTAGACTATCAACCGATTCAAATATCTGAAGACATGTCATATGAGGAGCAGCCTATTGAGATTGTTGATCGGAAAGAACAAGTATTAAGGAGTAGAGTTATTCCCTTAGTGAAGGTACGATGGATGCATCATTCTATTGAGGAAGCTACATGGGAGAGAGATACTGAAATGTTGGAGAAGTACCCTCAAATCTTCTATGCATAAGGTAATCTTTAAATTTCGAGGACGAAATTTTTGTTAAGAGGGGAGAAATTGTAATGCCAAAAATTTCATTATGGAATTTGAGCTTTTACTAGGAATCATGGAGGCCTTTTAACCCTTATTAGAAAGAGATATTAAGTTATTAATAAGGGTTAATTATAAGATAGTTTTGGAAAAAAATTATTTTTCCAAAATTCCATCCCCTATAAATTTATCTTTTATTCCATTTTCATAACCCTAAAAAAAAAAACTATGATATTCATATTTCTTCTATTTTTTACTGTTCATAATGTTTTTACTCAAACCCTATTATTCAATCCTTATTTAGGAGAGAATCAAAGCAAACGGTAGATATATGCTCCTTATTCCCTTCAAGAATTTTTTTAAATCATTCTATGTAGGGTTTATGTTTGGCATGATTTGAGATTTTTATTATAGATCTTGATGCATGATATATGATGTGTTTAGGTTTTGTTTAGGGTTTTGATTAATTAGGAGTTTGGTTAATCAACCCTTGGCATCATAAGCATGTAAGATTATTCTGGACAGCATGATATCTCGATTTTTAAACTTATATTCTGTGAACGAATTTTTCTTAAAAATTTATATTCTGGAAAATAGACATATAGAACCTCCTTAATAAATTTTATTTCATCAAATTTGATTTCGTTTTCAATTTAATATATATTTCCGAAGTAGAAACCACTGCACTGGAAAACTGCGATTCCTGCACTGCAATCAGGTTTACAAAATTATTAGTACTATCAAATGAACTCAGATAATTATAAAATTTTATACAGAAGTTAATATACGTGTCTAGTATCGCCAGTTTTAATTTCATAATTTTCTGATAAGTATTTAATTTTATAAAATCCTCAGAACCTGTTCTGTTCGGTTAAGGTTACGAGAAAACAGTTTCGAATTTGTTGAGAAATAAATAGTTTTGAAAATGTTTTTGATTTCGGATCCTCTTGAAAATTTGATATGAGGTACCCATGGATGTCCAGAATAACTTTGGGGCATATTATGTCATTCTGAGTTTTAGATTAAGAGCTAAAATTCTGAGATCAGACCTGTACAGGAATGAATTAGAAAGATAGATACTTAGAGTGAGTTATTAATAGTTATGTTTTGTATTTGTTAAGGTGTTGAAGGCTCTTAGAGGCTTAGAGGTGTATAATTCAAGATTCTCTTATCAAGGTAAGTAACTTCATTCCTAATATACTGGATATGTATAGGTATTTTGATATTATTATAAGTATAAATGTTTCCATACTATTTAGAAGATTAATGGATTTTTATACCAAATTCAGTTTATGAAAATGTATTCAAATGTGAATTCTTTTAACAAAATACTTTATAAATGCTTTTCAATATGTAAATTATTTAATGACATGACTACCTTTTATGACTTATCTATAAAATAGTTTGCAAGCTTAAATTATTTTTATGGACTTTTTTTAATCTGATACGGATGTTTGGTACTCATGTGTGATTTCAGTTATTGATGATTATAGGATTCTTAATGTTTTGGTTCATTGTCCATAGTTATTCTGATTCTGATTTTGATCGTAATATACGATATATCTGTCTGGACCAGTGTTGGGTATATGTTCTGAATGTGCATACGATATTCTAATTCTGATTCTGTTTGGGCCAGGTCACCGGGACTATAGGTGACACTATGTGACATGAGCTAACTTTTCATTTTCTGTACATGTGAATATGATTTGTCTTCATAAGTAACTCTATGTTTGATAATTCTGAATTCCTTTGGATTTACGTTATCTACAGCATCCAATATATTTTTGGATATCGATAGGCCTAGTGTGTTAGGAATGGTCTTACTTACCGAGTTGACGGCTCACCCTCGTCATTACTTTTTGCAGATTAGGTTCATTTGAGAGGTATGCCTAGCCTTGGAGTTAGAGATTTTCATTTCTGTTCGCTATTTGAATAAGAAGAAGAATAGACTCATGTTTCTTTTAGTTTATTTTGATCATGAACTTGTAATTCAGGTTTTGAGACTTTGTTATTTTTATGTTTTTGGAGAGATTATTTAGCGTTGGATGAATGAACTTGCAGATTATTCTTATAAGAATTTGAGGTATATCAGTTTGGTATTTAGGAATAGAGATTATGATTTGTGAGTAACCTCCTTCTCTCATGTGCTTTGCACGTGTTAGATTTGGGGTGTTACAGAGGCACTTCCTGGGTCTAATTGTCCAGACATCAATTGCTTTTTATGTCTTTCTCATGGCTTGGACATGTGGTTCCCGTCTTTCAATTCTATCCATTCTCATGTTTGTTGTTGGCCTTATCAAGTATGGAGAATGAACATGGGTGCTCAGGTCAGCAAGTAGGGAAAAACTTAGACAATCAATGTTCACAAGTACTTCTAGCCCTCGGTCTAGTTCTAGTTCCAGAGACATTGACTTGTTTCGTGACCAAAATGAAATTAAGAATGAGGAGGGGTATATTACAAGACCAACAGTAATGGTTTCTGAGGTTCAGCTTTTAGTAGATCTCTCTGTCTATGTTAATAGCAACAGCTCAATTTCTCACAAAGAAAAACTACTTACCGCCTATGGATTCTTGCGACTAACTAAAGGCCTTTTTTTGGATGTTGTAGTCAGCTCCAGAGATAGAGATGGTAGCAAAACTGTTTTAAGATATCTTTCTTCCCAGAATGCATTTCAAGTTATAAAAATGGAGCTTAGATTGTTATATGATTTTCTTTGCACCAAGGCACTGCTATTGTATACTCTATAGGGGCTGGCCCTTCGGCTGCTCACTTTCTTTATTACCTGTTGTGTGTTAGTGCTCTTTGTTGATGCGAGATTTTGCCTACTCGTCAACAACCAGAATTTCTCCTCAACGAACGTACTTGTGATTACCCAGTGGTCTCCTCGCTGGATTCTCTCCTACTACACCAGACCAGAAAAGCTGATTTCTCTCCTTTCCGATATCTTACATACACAAACAATAGTCAAAGTGCGCTGGATGATTTCCCGACGTAAACCCTTCGACGCTCAAGTCAACGATCTGGGTTATTTGGGAAATCTTTAGCCGCTAATTATGCGACTCTCTCTCTCTCTATTAGAAAAAAAATGTTCCCAAGGAAATATCTATCTTCCCTCCCTAAAAACCCATGTTCTCTCTTGAGAGTTTTCTATTTGTTTTTTGTTGTCCAACCTTTTTACCTCTGTTAATTGCCTCTTTTATAGGCTTCCTGTGTATTTGGCCTCCATTACCCACGTTACCCATTTCCCCGTTCAATATGCGTCATGGGTGCACGAACGATTGGCAGTTAACGTTGTGGTTGAGGGTCTCATGCCTAGATTTTCGAAAAGTAGAAGTGGTGGATGAGCTTGCCTCGCGCTTTGGTTTTTGTGGAGTAGAGCACATTCTGTTGGCTATCGTTAACTAGATCTGCCAGCCTCTGCTCTGGCAAAAGACGTCTTTCAGAACTGAACAGGAGAGTCTTTCTGAATGCGAGCAGAGATTTGTGCTCCTTGGTGCCGAGCAGAAGGGGTGTCCTCTAATATGGCTACTCTGCTCGTTATTTATCCCCAAACACTCTTCACTTTCTTTCAACAAAGCCAAAAACAAAAGTATTATTCAAAAGTTGATCTTTCCATGACATTCTTGTTGCTAGTGGTTGCAATTATCCTAGAGATATATTCGATAGTGTTCATGGTGATCCCTTCAGATGAATTTCTTATTTCGTTTATTAGGCGTAATAATAGCAACGTTTCCACTTCCACGTTGCATTTTGCCCTTTCTTGTTTACCATCAGTACCAAAGAGTCCTAGGTGGTCGCATAAAATGTGTCAGCTCAGCTTGCTAAGGTTTGTTGCAGTTGAACCCCTGCCTTTCCACAAAATCCGGAAGCTCTTAGGCATTGATAAAACGCTAGAAAAGCGATGGTGCGTAGCCCATGAAAAAGTCTCCGAAGATCTTAAAGAAGTGATCTTCCGGTTCTTCAAGGAGAAAGGTACTGAAAGGAAGCCATGGGAAAGCAATAGCAAAGCTTCCTTTATCATGGTGCCTGGTGCCCAAGGAAATAATGTAGACAATGATGATGACAAGTTAATAAATGACGCGGCTCCAAAGCTAGAAGATGACCCTGGGAACAGCATTCTCTTCTGGCACATTATTACAGAAGTTTTGTACTGCTTAGATGGAGAGACGGAAGAAACCAGGGAGCAGTTTCAGGCCGTTGCTGTACTCTGCAACCCAATCATGCAAATTTCAAGATACGTGTTCTATCTCTTACTGGTGCATCCTTCCATGTTCTCAATTGGAGTACTGGATTTGAGTAGCTTTGAAGATACTGTTCATCGTGTTAGGAATGAAATACGTCGGAATACTAATTCCACTTCTGATGTGTGTGGAGATCTGGTTAAAGAAGAGTGCTACACAAAATTTCGCAGCACGGATAGACTTTTATACGATGCGTCGCGTACAGTAGCCCATCTAAGGAAAAAATACGGAGAACAGGTTGAAATTAATAATTAAAACCATTCTGCTTATTTATTTCTAGTACTTAAAATTAAGGGCTAATAACTAATGTCTTAATTATGATTGACAAGCACAGGCACAGGCTCAGGGACAGGGTCTAGCTGAGAAATGGAATAATCTGGGTTGCACTTGGTTGAAAATTCTAGCATTTGCAGCAAGCAAGAGTCAAGGAAGCCAACATGGTCAGCAGCTGAGGCGTGGTGGTGAATTCCTCACTCATGTTTGGCTTCTCATGGCTCATTTTGGTTTGACTGACCACTTCCAAATTTCAGAACTACAACTAACTAGGCTTTTTTTTTTATTAATTGGAAATAGTAAAAGCAGTACATCGTCATATACTCTATCTACAATGGAGTGTCATCGATCGTAATCTTATAATTTGTTTGTTTTAATGTTTCAGCATTTACTTTCACAAAACAATTTCTACTGTTGTGTCAATATTATAAACACACGCATGTTGTTCAAGTTTTCATGCCGGCTGAAAACAGAGCTCAATGTTCGAATTGCCCTAAATATTTTTTTAGGGCGATTGCGATGAGTTTTATCAACCCAATATTTGATTCAAGATTAAACTTTCTCGGTACAAGATATGGATCCAAGGATCCTTAAAATATAATCTTAAGGTACTTAGACATCATTAAAATTTTTTAAGATGTCACACTAAAACTAGAACAGTAATAATTGTAGTTGCTTCATAAAATTATAAGTACTGATATGAATGCTGAAGCCATAGTTGCATATTCTCTTGTGAGCTTCGTCGATCATGGATTATTGGATGGCTTGGGATCATTAATGTCAGTACCGCTGTCTTCTTCATTCAACTCATTGAGAAATTTGGTTATGGTCTCCACGAGAAGCTGGTTCAAGTTTTCTTGATTATCAGCCACACCAGTACTGCTACAACTGCCCTGCCCTCCAGAGTTCTACAAACAAATTAAATTTTATTTACTCAATAATAAGCATAATCTAATTAATTTATTATTGGAACATTGACAAGGAAAATTAAATAAAAATAAATACCCTTTTCTTTTTGGTCGAACTAGACCTAACAGCGTCCATTATTACAGCAATCTCGTCAAACCGCCTCATCTGTAAACATTAAATTAATTATTTGATCAGCTTCGAATAGCGGATTAATTTTTTTTAAATCTACCTTAAAACTGTTGAAACAAAGAAAGGCAATTGTGCTTTTGTAGATAAATAATAATAATCAAACCCATGACTAAATGATGTTGATTGCTGTACCTGCTTTACCATCTTTTCATACTTCCTAAAGGAGCGATAAAATCTAGCCTCATCATCATCTTCCTTGGACATTGTTTTCTCTCTTTGCAAGTTTTAAATAGTCAATACCTTTAATTTGACGCAGATAGTCAAGGCTTTATTTATACTGTCTATGGTCTCATGAAATTAGCTAGCTAGGAATGTAGTTAAGCTTCATTGAGATCGTGATCAGTTTATAACGATCATCTTCCTTCTTTTCATAAAAAGTATGGAGACAGAACAACGTTATTTTGGCGATTGTTCATTTCTTCTACGTTACTGAAGTATGGTAACGAGACTCTTGTGATCATGAGAGAGTACTGTTATAAGAGTCAAATAATGCAATCTTTTTATGTACGCTTTATGTACACTCATACCATACCATGGTAGTATATTTCTAAAACTAAAATTAGAAGAACATTCATATTTGTTAATAATACAAGGTTACTTGCAAATCAAGTTAGCTTTGCTGTATAGGCTGATGCTATAATCATTTGCCACAGTCGATAGATATTTGAAATTTGAAGGAAATGTATTTATTGACGCTCAGTTTAATATCTTTCGTATAAATATTATTCTTAACATCGCCTCAAGATGACAAGAAAACAATAAATTAAGTGACACTAACTGCCAAACAGAAAAGGGTACTTCCAAGCATTTTGAGCACCTTAGGTATGGAAAAATTACTAATGAAAACCCCTGGTCAATAACCTGAGTGGCACAAACAGACAATCGAACAATGAATTAAAATGTGGTGTCAATATTCCGTATGGTCGTTTGCAATTGCACTAAGAAACTCAATCAATTACATATCCCAGTCAAAATGATATTCTCCCGTTCATAATCACCACACCAAGTATTCATTCTGCAGCCTTTTTTCAAATCTATACACACAAAAACAAAATCAAGTTTCAATTTTTGGGCATCTCGGAACAAAAAAGACGAGAAAGATGGCACAGCATCAATATAAGGCTTTCCTAGTCCAATAATGTAGCCGGAGTTTTCTTCCTCTTTCTGAATTTTTACGTGCTATAACCTTCTCATCGAGATGCCAATGACCATAAAAGAGGGTAAAGCATCAAACCAGCTAATGAAGGCTATGGCTGTAGCAGTTTCAAACTGTAGGCAATGATTCTGGGAACAGCTTTGAAGATCATTGTCAATAAGAACTGTGATGCCAGCTGAAGCACACGCTGCAGCAAACATAAGAGTAGACGTTATCCGCAAGAAAAGCCACATCATCACTTGGCCATAAAGTTGAAACCAAAGTTTTCATGATCAACAAGCTTACAAATCAGAACAAATGTCTTCAGCTGGTGTAGAATGCGGGATCGTAAATAAATATGTAACATAGGAGAGAGAAGACGGGTTGGATGGACAAGCAGTTCAAGATGTCTCCATTTCTTTGGTGCCAAATTTAACTCAGCAAGGTCCCATACTCCCATGCAGCACGGTAAATGCTAACTGCGGCAGTCATATAAAAAAATGCAAGGAAACAATTCTTTTGAGAATTGGTAGTGATAGTGACGTATGCTGCAAAAACTTAGTTCAGTTATAACTGCTACACGTCAATATCTTACCCCATCATGAACGGTGAACAAGCTGACAATTCTATTATTCTGCATGGCTCTGCAAACTCTGCAAGCCAGCAGCCGCGACAAGGAAGCTGAGGAAGCAAATATCAGAAAAGTTTTATCCCATGACATGAATCAGAAATTTTAAGGATTAGCATAATACACAGACTCAAAATTTGAAAATCCATCAGTTAGTTGATAACACATTTAATTCAAAGTCAAAAGAATGCAATAAAAAAGGAAGGTCAGAAATTGGAAAAGCTTTCCAACAGAGATGATTCACAAGAGAAAGCATACACAGAAGAAAGCATAACTATTTTATATTTTTGCAGCCTGAGTAGTTTGCTGGTCATTTCACAAAAGGGTTTAAACGTTTTAAATGGGCCTGAATATGTGGGTTTGGTGCGAACTCAGGTGTCAGATTCATCAAATCCCGAGAGATCCTGGAGAACCGAAAATGTAATCCTTCAAATTATCCGTTTGCACGCCCTAATTGAAGCTTGTAATATATAAAATATACAGCACATCCGCAAGAACTTCAGTTTTATAGAAATATTCTGCAACAGACAAACAAGTGCTCTGTCTTCCTCTTAAAGACTCGAAAGATATACAGCCCAATATCTTTGGGGACATTTAATTATGAATTTTGTGACTTTGGTTGAGCGAAGTTAAAATATGAAATTACATGTCAAACCTCAAATATGTTAAATATGAATATGAGAGGGCAAATAGTAGAACCAAATTTTAATTGAATGCTTTTCTGTTCTCAAATTTTGGGGGGCACCTTGCCAAGGCAAGAAGTGTACCAAGCTACCTTTCCAAATTATTAACAGCTTTTCTACATAAAATTTTAAATGATAATATACAATTGGATTGTCATCAGAATGATGTGAGTGGATGTACTAGGCCTTTTCAAATTCAATCTACAATGGGAAAATAAATAACTTTAATTTTGTTCTCTCTCTCTTCATTGCCACATCTATATTCTTCAATTTAAAACATAACAAATAGAGACCAAAAAAGGAAAAAAAAAATGTTTTCCTTATCAACACGGGAAAGAGATGATAGAATATTTGCAAATCTTAGTGTAATCAGGGCCTTAACTCAGGAGATTTTTTCATTTTTTTGGAATTAACTCTGAAGATTTGTGAAAACCGACGAGCGAAGTTTAATGAGAATCATTTACTGCCCAAAAAATTTCAACCTTATATATTGCACGCTCATAATTCTCGAAGAATGTCCTAGCATTTCCTTTCTTGGATAAAAGAAAAATATAATTCATTGCACTCCACGCTAAACAAATTTCCTACTTCATATTTGAATCTAAAGTGTAAAAGAAAAGTGTGTTAACAAGAAACATGGCAGCCTCGAACGGAAGCGAGTACTACGAGGTCGAAATAGAAGGATTTGCGCCACCTTCGAATGCCGAGGAAGACGAGGAGGAGCTAATGTGGGCGGCGATCGCAAGACTACCGTCGCAAAAGCAAAGAAACTACGCGTTGTTGAGGAGAACGACTTCCGGAGACGAAGCGAAGACCGAGACGATTGATGTCAGGAAACTCAGTCGAAGTCACCGTGAACTCGTCGTTAAGAAGGCCTTGGCCTCTAACGATCAGGATAATTACAGACTTCTATCCGCCATCAAAGAACGTCTCGATCGGTACTCATCTCTCTCTCTCTCTTTCTCTCCCCATGCATATGGATGAAAAATTGTGATGAGTTTTAACTTTTAACTTACAACTAATAGAAACAATGTTTAAGTGAGTTATCCAGTACCAAGGTCTTATTTTTATCTTATTCTAGTAGCCGTACATTACATTAAATACAACTTACTGTTTTATTATGCTGTTCTTTTTTTTGATCATTTGATCTTTTTCGACAGCACAAAAGAATAGATCAAGAGAAATTACTGACTTTATACTTTCTTCTGCCTGGGAAATTTTCCAGGGTCAATTCCTGAGGCAAAGTGCGTTACTGCTTTATTAACTTGTCCAGCAGCGATAGTCTACCGAGGTCAAACCTCACAAACGTAAAAATATTTTTGAAAAAAAATTATATCTTTTTAGCCGATAGGAGGAGCCCATTCGGGCCCTTCAATGACACCATTGTTTTTCTAAATTGAGTCAGGGAGAATTTTGATAGCAATTTTTTTTTTCTTATGGACATCTGTTGTCAAAATTCAGGTTCTTTTATTATTATTACCATTTATTTATTTATTTATTTATTTTTCTTGAAAAAAAAAAATTATGTATATATCTAACTATTGTTTTTATAATCTGATGCGTGTTTGTGTATTGGCTGAATGTTAAAGGGTTGGACTAGAAGTGCCGAAAATAGAGGTGAGGTTGCAGAACTTAACAGTTGTGACCGACGTGAAAGTAGGGTCTCGAGCTTTGCCAACTCTGATTAATGCAACTCGAGATGTATTTGAGGTTTGTATATCTTTTTCCGTATTGTATTATTATTTCATTTGTGTGTATCCGAAGTACTTATAAATATTGTGTTAAAAAGAAAATAACAAAATTTCTAACAAAATTTATAAAATACTTCTATAATGATTATTTTATTATGATTTCTTGTGGTTCGAGTGCAGAGAGTACTTGCTGGTTTAAGAATATTCAAGCCTAAGAGGTATTCTTTGACCATCTTGAACGATATAAGTGCTGTTGTGAAGCCGGGAAGGTACGCAATAGCCCGTGGAACAATAATACAACACACGTGCATATTTCTGACGTACTTTCTGCTGTAAATTTAAGTGCTCGCGTTACTGTTCACAATAGTGAGATTTGTGATGTTAAGTTTAATCACTTCGCGGTGAACTAATTCAGTAACACAGTCTGCTTACCTAGTTCATGATTGTTATTGTTGTGCTTCTACTTATTTTAATTGGTAAATGCATGCTCATAGCTTTTTCTTTGTTGCTAATTAATGTTGCAAGTCACCCACCTACTTATACTTGATAAATGACAATTCTTTTTCACAGCAACCATAGATTACATGTCGTGGTGCAGTATGCAGGGTGGATTTTGGTGCTTTCTGCTACTTCGTTCGAGAACTTATTAGTGTCAAGTGTTGTTTTAGAAGTAGTCAAGTGAAATCAGCATTCCCTGCATTTTGATGCATATTAATTTGTTGTCATTTGTAGGATGACTTTGCTCTTAGGACCTCCTGGTTCTGGAAAATCCACCTTGCTTTTAGCTCTGGCTGGCAAACTTGACCTCAACTTGAACGTTAGTACTTGCTGCTTATCACATCAACAATATATAATTTCAGAGCATTATCCTTGTAGTCCAGTTTCTTTTTTTCTTTTTCGCCTGCTTAGAAGAGTAATTATAGTCAAATTCTTTGTGAAATGTGTAATTTTATGGAACCAATAAGATTCAAATTCCTATAAGCTCTTATTAATATAATCTTCCTTGTCATTTGCGCTAAAATGTTACTTTTGTCCTGCTCAACGGCAGCGCTTGTGTTGTATGATGAATTACAAACTCATCTTTGGTTGCAGAAAAGTGGTAGTATCACATACAACGGCTGGGAGCTTGATGAATTTCAGGTTCAAAGGACTTCGGCATACATAAGCCAAACAGATAATCACATCGCTGAGCTCACTGTTCGCGAAACCTTGGATTTTGCTGCTAGATGTCAAGGGGCAAATGACAGTTTCGCAGGTTTGTTCATTCATAACTATTGGATGGTCATTAATTAAGTAGAATCTTAGTCCTGATCATGCGTGTTTCATTTTTCTTTCCACGTCTGTAGCATATATCAAGGACCTGACTCGCTTAGAAAAGGAAAGGCACATACGTCCAAATCCAGAGATTGATGCTTTCATGAAGGTTGTCATTTTGAAACACTGGCTTCTTCTTTTATTTTGTGCACTCATGTTTACTTACATCTGTCCTGATCTAATTTAACCACTTTGCTCAACAGGCATCATCCGTGGGCGGCAAAAAACACAGTGTTTCAACAGATTATGTCTTAAATGTGCTTGGTCTTGATCTGTGTTCGGACACTGTAGTTGGTAGTGAGATGCTCAGAGGTGTCTCAGGTGGTCAAAAGAAAAGAGTGACAACAGGTCCCTCCCTGCTTGCATTTGTACCGATGAGAAAATTTTCTTGAGGAATCTTGTCATCATTGTTGGTGTACATATTAATAATTGTCCAGCTTATAATATGCAGGAGAAATGATTGTTGGGCCAAGAAAAGCTCTGTTCATGGATGAAATATCAACAGGGCTTGATAGCTCAACTACATATCAAATTGTGAAATGTTTGCGCAACTTTGTTCATCAAATGGATGCTACTGCACTGATGGCTCTTCTTCAGCCTCCACCTGAGACATTTGAGCTGTTCGATGATTTGCTGCTATTATCAGACGGCTATCTGGTGTACCAGGGCCCTCGAGCAGAGGTGTTGGAGTTTTTCGAGTCATTAGGATTTCGGGTGCCTCCTCGTAAAGGGGTTGCAGATTTTCTCCAAGAGGTGATTTGTTAAAATATAATTACCAGTTATGATGTTTTCTTTGGGCTTCCTAACCTCTTTTTTCTTTTTCTTTTTCTTTTTTTTGTTTTAATTTTGTGTTTTTCTTTAACAGGTGACTTCCAAAAAAGATCAATCTAAATACTGGGCTGATACTTCAAAACCATATGTATTCCTTCCTGTTTCAGAAATTGCAAATGCTTTTAAAAGTTCCAGATTTGGAAAGTCTCTAGAATCCTCACTTGCCGTCCCATTTGATAAATCTAAAAGTCATCCTTCAGCTTTAGCCACAACAAAATATGCTGTTTCAAAATGGGAGCTTTTTCGAACATGTTTTGCACGAGAAATTTTGCTGATCAGCAGGCATAGATTTTTTTATATGTTTAGGACATGCCAGGTATGCTTTAGCTGTCTACATCTTTGCTTGTTAATATAGCTTTTCTCTCATGGTGTGTTTTGCATGTGTTGAAGGTTGCATTGGTTGGATTTCTCACATGCACAATGTTCTTAAAAACTAGACAACATCCCACAGATGAGAAAAAAGGCGCCCTGTACCTCAATTGTCATTTTTTCGGAATGGTGCATATGATGTTTAATTGCTTCTCGGAGTTACCTATTTTGATATCTCGACTCCCAGTGTTTTACAAGCAACGTGATAATTGCTTTCATCCTGCATGGGCATGGTCCATTGCGAGTTGGATTCTTCGTGTGCCTTTATCCATCATCGAAGCTGTTGTTTGGTCTTGTATTGTATATTACACTCTTGGTTTTGCCCCTGGTGCTGCGAGGTATGTATTTCCTTGTACACATGATGTTTATGCTTTCTACAATTCGTTTATAATCATAGGTCCCTTTTCATTTGTCAGATTTTTCCGTTACGTGCTGTTGCTGTTCTCCACACACCAAATGGCATTGGGACTCTACCGCATGATGGCCTCAATTGCGCGAGATATGGTCATTGCCAATACGTTTGGATCAGCTTCTATGTTGGCCATATTACTGTTGGGTGGATTCATCATTCCAAAGGGTAGGCTTTGTTGTTTTGTATATTTTGACATTAATTCAGGTCTATTACTCATGTTTGTGTTTCTCATTTCAGAATCAATTAAGTCCTGGTGGATCTGGGTGTACTGGGTGTCACCGCTCTCTTATGGGCAGAGTGCAATTTCTGTCAATGAATTTACTGCCACAAGATGGATGAAGAAATCTGCAATTGGAGATAAAACAATAGGTTACAATGTTCTTCATTCACACAGCTTACCTACTGATGATTATTGGTACTGGCTTGGAGTCGGTGTTATGTTTCTTTATGCTTTGCTTTTCAACAACATCATGACCTTGGCCCTGGCATACCTAAATCGTAAGTCACAAGAGGAGGTTTTGCTTTTCATCTTTTATCAGTTGATTATGCTCTGATTATTTTTGTTATTACAGCTCTTAGAAAATCACAGGCGGTGATACAAAGTGATGATCAAGAGGAAAACTCTGCCAAAAAGGGTGGTCAGTCAAATTCATTTGTTTTCCTTGAGAATTATTGATTTGTAGCTATACTTTTGTCTAGCCAATACTAAAGAAAATTAGTTTTCAACTGTTTAATATCATCTTCTTATTCAGTGGCCAGTCAGGAGTTTGAACTAAAAACAACTTCCGCTCAGGAGGATGGCAAAAAGAAGGGCATGATCATGCCATTTCAGCCATTGACCATGACTTTTCATAATGTCAGTTACTACGTTGATACTCCCCAGGTGTGTCTGCCTTCTATTTTCGATACCTTTGCCTCATGTAATATGTAAAATCGATGTTAATTTCTCTTTTTGGGTGGGCCGTGGGTGGTTATCAGGCAATGAGGTCAAAAGGCATACACGAAAAGAAATTGCAACTCCTGTCGAATGTGAGCGGAATATTCTCACAAGGTGTTCTTACCGCTTTAGTGGGGTCAAGTGGAGCAGGCAAGACCACGTTAATGGATGTTCTTGCCGGTAGGAAAACTGGTGGTTACATAGAAGGGGATATAAAGATATCAGGTTATCCAAAGGAGCAAAGCAAGTTTGCCAGAATTTCGGGATACGTTGAACAAGAAGATGTTCATTCTCCTCAGGTGACAATCGAAGAATCTCTTTGGTTCTCTGCCAATCTTCGTCTACCAAAGGAAATCAGCGAAGATCAAAGACATGTGAGTTGCTTGGCACTAGCGACATCATTGTACTTTCGGTTGAATAGTTATCACTGGAGTGATATTCATTTTGCCGTAACCCATTGCAGGAGTTTGTTGAAGAGGTGATGAGTTTAGTAGAGCTTGACAGTTTACGGCATGCTTTAGTTGGTTCTCCGGGTAGTTTTGGTTTATCAACGGAGCAAAGAAAACGCTTAACAATAGCAGTGGAGCTTGTGGCGAATCCTTCCATTATTTTCATGGATGAACCTACGTCTGGACTGGACGCACGAGCAGCAGCCATTGTGATGCGAGCTGTTCGTAATACTGTTGATACTGGACGAACGGTGGTTTGCACCATACATCAACCAAGTATTGAGATCTTTGAAGCATTTGATGAGGTTAGTCTGCCGTGATTTTGTGTGTAATCCTTTTACTTCTATTTTCTGGCAAATTATTTTTTGGGTCGTAATCCACAGCTACTTCTTATGAAACGAGGGGGGCGGGTCATATATGGAGGAAAGCTAGGTGTCCACTCGCAGATTATGATAGACTATTTCCAGGTGACATTCGTTTGCCAGTGGCCACACTTCGGGTATTTATTTGCTGGTTTTAATATATTAATGATCAGGATGGTGACTTGTTTATGTCTAGGGACTTGATCGAATCCCTCTAATTCCTAGTGGTTACAATCCGGCTACTTGGGTGCTTGAGGTTACCGCAGCAGCTGTTGAAGAAAGGCTCGGGGTAGACTTTGCGAACTTATACAAAAATTCCGAGCAATATAGGTGATTGAATTGATTGCTGCCGTTTCAACACAAACTTTTGACTTTTATGATGGTTTTATTATACATGATTTATTTAGCATGCACATAATTTCTGTAGGGAAGTAGAGTCTTCAATTAAGAGTTTAAGTGTTCCACCTGATGGCTCCGAACCATTGAAGTTTGCCTCAACATACTCACAAAATTGGCTGTCTCAATTTTTTATTTGCCTTTGGAAGCAAAATCTTGTATATTGGAGAAGCCCACAATATAATGCCGTGAGGTTAGCTTTTACAACAGTTGCTGCATTGATTCTTGGCTCTATGTTTTGGGATGTTGGTTCGTCGAGGTAAAATTGTTTCCTCATTTCTTGAATTGGCTGTTACATTTTAAATTATTTTTTGTAGTAATCTTTTATGTTGAGATAGTAAGCCAATCAGTATAATAAGCTCTTCAGGGACTCATCTCAACGTTTATTTATGGTGATGGGAGCCCTGTATGCTTCATGCCTCTTTCTTGGGGTCAACAATGCTGCCTCTATTCAGCCCATAGTTTCAATTGAGAGGACGGTGTTCTATAGAGAGAAAGCAGCCGGGATGTATTCACCAATTCCTTTTGCGGCAGCCCAGGTAACAATAATACTACCAAAGTATATTTGAGAAGTTATAGTCTTGTCTAGACTCTAAAGGATAAATAAATGATGAAAATCTCAATTGCTCCTTCCACAGGGTCTTGTGGAAATTCCGTATGTCTTTGTGCAAACACTACTATTTGGCATCATCACGTATTTCATGATTAATTTTGAAAGAACAATGAGTAAGATTCCCTTTTCTGCTCTTATGTACAGAATACAAATGGTGCTTTTTGCAATTGGTTTTCTTTCCTAATGCAAAAGCTTTTATGTAATGAACATTTCTTTCATATTGCAGGAAAATTTTTGCTATATCTTGTCTTCACGTTCCTCACTTTCACCTACTTTACCTTCTTTGGCATGATGGTTGTTGGTCTCACTCCCAACCAACACTTGGCAGCTATCATTTCTTCCGCATTTTACTCTTTATCGAATCTCCTTTCAGGTTTTCTTGTTCCACAACCGGTAAGTATTATATATAATCTTGAGCAAATAAATCAAATACTTTAAACTCTGGATCAACTTCTTATGTCTGTGGTATACTAGAGTATTCCGGAATGGTGGATCTGGTTCTATTACATCAGCCCTGTTGCATGGACTCTCCGAGGCATCATAAGCTCTCAGCTCGGTGATGTGGAAACCATGATTCTGGAACCTATGTTTCGAGGCACAGTGAAGGAGTATCTGAAAGAAAGTCTTGGCTACGGCCCTGGGATGGTAGGAGCTTCAGCTGCAGTGCTTGTTGCCTTTTCCTTTTTCTTTTTTGGCATCTTTGCTTTCTCAGTAAAATTCCTCAACTTCCAGAGAAGATGAATGTTGGACCCACAAAGAGTCCGTTAGTGCCAGATAATCCTACAAATCATCTTTAGATATAAATTTAGCTTCATATAATTAAATATTTAGACTGTTGGTATTTCTGATAATAATACAGAATGTGAGGAAATGTTAGTTGCAGAGCTTTTCTCGATGGTTAACCCAGTCTAGTGCAAGTAGATATATTGAAAATATGTTCAATAAAACTTAGCCAATGTCAATGTACAACTTTAGTGTGTTGGGATGATAAGCTTATTCTTGTTCACTGGTGTGATCATGTTATTATTTCCAATGTTTAATTGAAATCTGGAGACGGTTCCATACTTCCGTTACAGTTTGGCCATTGTCACAAGTGCTCCCTCCATTTTTACAAATAGAATTTTTCAATATATAATCTTTGCCCACATAACAGAATGTTTGAATTTACAAACGAAAGTTAAATTTCTTAAAGCAAATGTAAATATGTTTTTTTACCTTAGTTCCTAATTTTTAGAAAATGAGTTGAAAAATGATCCTGCTCATTTATTAAATGACTAAGAATTTTATTTATTAAAATCATAGTATCATTTATTCATATAATAAATTATAAACGTAAAATAAACAAATTTTTTTTAAACTAACACTTAAATAAAAAAAAGGTGACGATAATAAAATAAATTAAAAGATTCAAGTTCAAATTATTTGTAAATAATAAAATTTTAAGTTTATTTGTCATTAAAAAGTTTTACTTTTTTATACTTTAACTTGTATGCTATTAAATGTCCATGGGGATGACTATGATACAGTGACTTTTGTTTGGCAGCCAAACAACATTTTTAACTGGCGACAAGACGGTTCTTTTTATATTAATTTAAAAAAATTAAAATAAATAAATTATTTTTAAAAAATAATAATAATTATAAGTAAAACAAGACAAGTAAAAATAGAAAAAATATTTTTTTATTATAAATATTAAGAAAAATAAAATAAAAATATTGTTAACAAAAAGACAAAAATTTAATTTACTTTTTTGAAATATGTCTCATATTTAACATTAGATGTTTCATGTTTAATGTTCAATGTTTCATGTTGTTATTTTTTAAATACCCCAAAATTTTTCTTTTTCCCCCCGTTTCATGTTTACGTTCATGTTTCATGTTGCAAGTTAAAAGTTTCATGTCTGACGTTTTATTTTTGTTGTTACAGATGTACTCATATTTTTTGTTTATTGTTCCATGTTTTAAGTAAGGTGTTTCAGGTTTCATGTTCAATGTTTCATGTTGTTATTTTTCAAATACCCCAATATTTTTCTTTTTTGCCCCCGTTTCATGTTTACGCTCATGTTTCATGTTGCAAGTTCAAAGTTTCATGTCTTACGTTTATTATTCACTGTTACAGAGGTTTCATATTTTTTGTTTATTGTTGCATGTTTTAAGTAAGGTGTTTCACGTTTCATGTTCAATGTTTCATATTGTTATTTTTCAAATACCCCGATATTTTTCTTTTTTGTCCCCGTTTTATATTTACGTTCATGTTTCAGGTTGCAAGTTCAAAGTTTCATGTCTTACGTTTATTATTCACTGTTACAGAGGTTTTATATTTTTTGTTTATTGTTGCATGTTTTAAGTAAGTTGTTTCACGTTTAATGTTCAATGTTTCATGTTGTTATTTTCTAAATACCCCGAAATTTTTCTTTATTGCCACCGTTTCATGTTTACATTCCACGTTTCATGTTTGCTGTTCTACGTTTCATGTTAGACGTTGTAAGTTCATTGTTACGGAGATATTCATATTTTATGTTCGCTGTTGTATATTTTAAGTAAGTTGTTTCATGTTTGTTGTTCAATGTTTCATGTAATAATTTTTAAAATACCCCGAAATTTTTCTTTTTTGCCCCCGTTTCATGTTTACGTTCCACGTTTCATGTTTGCTGTTCTACGTTTTATGTTTGACGTTGTAAGTTCACTGTTACGGAGATATTCATATTTTATGTTCGTTGTTGCATATTTTAAGTAAGTTGTTTCATGTTTGTTGTTTAATGTTTCATGTAATAATTTTTGAAATACCCCGAAATTTTTCTTTTTTGCCCACGTTTCATGTTTACGTTCCACGTTTCATGTTTGTTGTTCCACGTTTCATGTTTGGCGTTGTAAGTTCACCGTTATGGAGATATTCATATTTTATGTTCGCTGTTGCATATTTTAAGTAAGTTGTTTCATGTTTGTTGTTCAATGTTTCATGTAATAATTTTTGAAATACCCCGAAAGTTTTCTTTTTTGCCCCTGTTTCATGTTTACGTTCCACGTTTCATGTTTGCTGTTCTACGTTTCATGTTTGACGTTGTAAGTTCACTGTTACGGAGATACTCATATTTTATGTTCGTTGTTGCATATTTTAAGTGATCTGTTTCATGTAATTATTTTTTAAATCCTCCGAAATTTTTCTAATTTGCCCCCGTTTTATGTTTACGGTTCATGTTTTATGTTACAAGTTCAGAGTTTCGTGTTTGATGTTTATATTCATTGTTATAGAAGTTTTCATATTTTGCATCAATTTAGTAGTTTTATGTGTGGTTTATAAATTTTTTGTTTCATTTTATACTTAATGTCAATTTACAAGTTTTATATCATTTTTCTAAGTTTTTGTTTCATTTACACTTTTTTCTTCTAATTTACAAGTCCATCATTAATTTACCTCTTTTTTCATTATTTTACTAGTTTTATGTGTGGTTTACACTTTTTTTGTTTAATTTTACACTTAATATTAGTGAAATACTAACAAGGCAACCCAAGAGGGGGGTGAATTGGGATTTTAAAAAATAAGCAACTAAAATACAATGAAGTAATACTTAAACAATCAAATTCGAAATAAACAAATTAATTTGCAATAAAAGTAAAGAGATAGGGAAAGAGAGATCAAACACAATGATTTTTACGTGGTTCGGCTATCCCCGCCTACGTCCACGCCTCCAAGCACACCGGACTTGAGGATTCCACTAAGCAAGCCACCAAGGCCTCAAATGCTTACAATTGACTTCCAAGGTGTCAATAAACCTTTACAACAAGAGATTATTCCCAATCTCTTACCCCAAGTGTATCCCAACACTTACAATCACTCAAACAAAAGATTACAAGTAATTTTCCTCTCACACAATCTTTAAGATTACAAATCAAAGCTCAATGTGTGAATAAGATGAAGCAAGAATGTGTTTAAAGCTCAATGAAGATTGTACAAACGTGTATTAGCTCAATGGTCGTGTTGTGATCAACCTTTGAAATGATTTAAATGAGCTTATTTATAGTTGGAGCCGAAAACTAGCCGTTATAGCCTTATTCTTCAGAAAACGGATCGCCGTTAACCGTTAACGGTTAGCCGCTTTGTCTTTGGTCAATTACCGCATTATCTTTGGATTTCAAATAAACGGTTGACCGTTAGTAGTTACCATCGCCGTTAAAATCCGAGACACCGCACAAATGAAAACATCTATCCGTTCTTGCTAAACGGTCAACGATTAGCAAATACTAACATACTGGACATTATCGGTTAGCCGTTTAAAATTAACGGTTCGCCGGTAAATTCCAGAACCCAGCACCACACCATTGAGCTATCCTTTAACACTCAACGGTTAAGGATTAACAAAGTATGTCTCTCGAAATTAACGGTTACGTTATTAGTTAACGGTTCGCCGGTTATTTCCGTAGTCTTTAAAACAAAAGCAACCTTTAACACTAAACGTTAAGGCTTAACAAGATCGTCTTCTCTGGAAATTAACGGTTAGCCGTTATTAGTTAACGGTTCGCCGGTTATTTCCAGTAGCCTTTAAAAACAAGAAAATCTTTAACGGTTAAGGCTTAAGACAATAAGCTGTCTCTGCATATTATCGGTTAACCGTTAATATTAACGGTTCACCGATTAGTTCCAGAATTGCACATTTTTGCTGAGTTTTTCCAGTTTCTTAAAAACTTGTAAATACTCATAGAAAAAATTCTTGCTTTTAAGAAATTATTTGATATTATGAAAACTCCAACAAATTTATCAAAATGTTTGTTATCATCAAAATCAATAAAATAAACATTTACAAGTTAACAATTAGTTTACAAGTTCTGTGTCATTTTCTAAGTCTTTGTTGTTAGCATTTATGTATTCATATTGTTGATTTTGATGATAACAAACAAGATTAAGAATGATAACATTTTTAAAAGCTTAAATTATTTTTCATACATTTTAAATAAATTATTATTTTCACAATATAAAGGTTTTATTTTTAATGAAAAATGATTTTATGAAATTGGTTGTTTTTCAAGATTATGATATAATTGAAAGAGTTTTGAAAACTTTAAAATCAACAAATATTGCTTGAAATTATGAAAATGGACTTGTATGAGAAGTTTGATAAAGTTTTGGACTATAGTTTTATTATTAAAAGTTTTGCTCCAAACTTGTAATTTTAGAAAATAGTTCATCAGAAGCTATCAGAAGCAAACGGCGACATCTTGATAACGGCCGACATCAAGCGTAATCGCTTAGTCTCTGGATACAAACGGCTAACCGACTTCTCAAGATAACGGCTAGCCGACATTAGGCAGAATCAGAGATTAGCTTCTGGACACTAACGGTTATCCGATATCTTAGATAACGGCTCGCCAAAATAGTTTAGAAATTAAAACATAATTATTATCATCATCAGCGAGAAAATGAGAGAATACATTGATCAATGATCGATCATAGAACCGCTGAAACTACATTTGGGATTCAGGTGCTTTGTCGAATACAATAACTACTTATGAAGCAAGGATTGTTGATATTTATATGTCATTGCACTATTTTTTAGAATCATCAATCCTCATTCATCCAAATTCTTTGCAACCCAAGTGAATTAATGCACTTATCTCTTATTCTCGATAACAAGACTTTCCAAATTGTCATTGCCAATATATTAATTGCTTCTCAGTATGATATAATAAAACAAACGAATCATATGAGCTAACAAACAAATACCAATTTCTTTAATGATGGCTTCATTGATATTGCGGGCAAAAAAATTCCAGCTATTGCAACACTACAAGAAAAATACGATTTAACAATGTGTAATGCACGTTGTTAAACACTTTCAACAGCAGGCAAATTGCATGCTGTTGACCAAGATGTTGTCTTTAAGGCTGTCTATTTTAACACCATATAAAGCGCGTTGTTGAAAGTTATTTGCCTATTGCTTAAAAGATTTTAACCACATGTTGTAAATGGTCTTCTACTATTTTATTACATATTTTTTAATAACATGCAGATGCATGTTGTGAACTAGTTTTTTTAAGTAATTTAATATTTTTAACATAATATATTTTTAAATTAATTTGGAAGCTCTCAAACAAATGCATAAAATACAAACTAAAAAACACAAAACATATAATTAAAAAAAACTCCACTTTATTAATTGAATAACATTATAGTATTACATATATATATATGACAATACAAAATAAACAAAATGTCAACAACTTGATATAAACTCTTCAAAAGTTCAAGCTCTGTTGTGTAGTGTCCTCATAATAACATAAAGAAGTATGCTACAAAAATAAAATAAATAAAATAAGAAGTAATGAAAATAAGAAGTAAAAATAGAATGTTAAAGATCTATAAAAAGAAAAAAAAAAAGATCAAAAGCAAAGTGTGAACTATTGAAAATCACGTTGAAAAAGTTAAATAATAATAATATAAAAAAAGTTTCTCAATTTTCACCAAGTTCATACTTGCAATCGGAAGGTCATGTGCATAATTCTTTCATCCCTAAGCTAGCTCTTCCTAGCACATGAGTTTCTCTAAATTCCTTTTATTCTTTCATCTATCTACATAATTCTCTCAAGGACGAGTAGTATATAATTCCAATTGGGTATAATTTTTAATTTCGTAAAAGAAAACAAATGAAAATAAAGTTTAATAGAATCTTCATAATAATACCTTAAAATAAATATTAAAAAAACAAGGGAAGAGCCAATTTAATAGAATTCACTCTATCTTTATGAAATAACTGAAATGAATGCATACTTAGTCCATTATATCAACTAGAAATGATATTTACTGCATCATGGGCACCCCAGCCTGGCCTGTTACATCAAAAACAAGCAAACTTATCATTAGCATGCTCTCTTCTTTAATTGGGTAAGAAAATGATATTTAGATACAAAGTTTATCGAAGGATAAAAAAGTATGAGTGCAAGCCCTTGTGTGTATGAAATAGTACCCAGAAAAATGTTGAAATAAAAAAATAAGGTGAAAATTATATATCACCTGGATATTGCAATATCAACATGCTTCTGAGCAAATAGAGCAAATGTCAGACTAGTAAGAACCTCAAGTTTTTCCATTAATTAATTAAGGAAAATATAGGAGTGCAAAAGATGATAGCACATGTACAAATTGTAATGCTTTACCAAAATAATGACATTGTAAGACTGCAAACTTGAAAGCTTTCTATTGAAGAGACACGGACATGCTGCACATTATGCACAATCTCTGCCTGAAATTACCATGAATGGTTCCAGAAAAGAAACCTCAAACTATGGTTAAGGTTTTAGACTTTTAGCTACTGTTTAGACCACAAACCTACAATAATTAATATCTGATGCTTCCCCAAAAAAACTAAGAAAAGTACCTAAAAAATGCTGCTACATACTCTGAATCCAAGTTTGCTTCTATTTTTCTAATTTGCCATTGAAAATCTTAATTATAATGCTTGTACCGCCAACATCTACTTAATAAAGAACAATAAAGAAGTAAAAATAAAGAACCCATCACTTTCCAAATCTAAAAATTTTCTCACTTTCTTGCCAACCAAACACCCCTTTTCTTTCTTTCAAAACCTCGTCTTCCCACTCAAACTCACTCAATTTCAACTCAAATTCCACCAAAATTTACCTTTAAGTTGAAGATGAGGCAACTAATTCATTGTCTTTCTCGCGTCGTCAACTCATCATAGTACAGTCTCCGCGTTCGAACTTGAAGACAGTAGCAGCAGCAGCTCGAAAATCCGTAGTTCGATTACCACCACCTACTTAGCAAAAATAAAAGCTGGTGACAATTCCTCACAAAATAAAAAAACTAAAACCCACATCCAATTTCACCAAACATAAGTCAACCCAGAAAAGATTTAAAGAAATTAAGAAAGAAAAATTGTTCACCAAAATAAAAGGAAATTAAAAAGCTTACCATAGAATGTGATATAGCCATGAATTTGTCAATTCTCCAATACTTGGGTTTGCTTGTCTTTGATGGAGGAGTTAAAAATTAATCAAACCCCACTTCGAACAGTTCTTTGATATTCAAGCCATAACTTTTAAAATGCTTTAGGATACAATTTTTCAGCTTAAGGGATTTGGGAGAGGAAATGAGTTTGGGTGAATGAGAGATTATAGTAAGGTATTTAAGAGATGAGAGGGAAAATTTTGGACGAGAGGTTTCTTCTTCATTGACAACGTTGCCATTTCCACTCTTATTATTTTTCTTACACTGCTTTTCTTTTCTTATTCCTTAAAACGCAGGGAAAAGTAAAGCTTGGAAATATAAGAATAATGAAATCATATGCACAAGATAAATAATAATTACTCAAAATTTACCTAAATAGAAGAATAATACCAGTGAGCCAATGTCGATCCTCAACGTAAATGATTAGATCTCATCAACATATATGCTCAGATCTCGTTATAGGATCAACCTGAGAAAGGGAGCAACCTGTGAGAGAGAGAGCGAGAGCAGCAGCAACAGCAGCACCACCACCACCACCACCAATCGAGACAGAGCACAAACGCAGCAATAGCAGCAGCACCAGCCGATAGAAGCAGAGGCACAACAACAGTCGATTTTGGTTGAAGACTGACATGGAAAGAGAGAGAGTTGTGACGAACTGTGGTTGAAGAGCTGTGACGGAGAGAGAGATAGAAAGAGAGTTGTGAATTTCGATTGGGATGAGGAGAAAGGCTTGGATTTTTTATGTACTGTAGCTACCTCCTTAACTGGTTGCCTGATTTTTTTTTTTGTTTTTATTCATTTTTTCTCTTTTTTTTAAAATTAAAACCACAACCGTTGGATTCAAACAAGCTAAATCCAACGGTTCAAAGGCAGCCCCCTGCACCATACAGGGATTTTATGCCCTGCATGGTAGCTGAGGCCAATGTCCATGGGCTGTCGTGCTTTCAATTTCAAATTATTTGTAAATCATAAAATTTTAAGTTTATTTGTCATTAAAAAGTTTTACTTTTATATACTTTGACCTGCATGCTATGAAATGTCTATGGGCTGTGTGCGAGCACACTAGTGAAGCGTCCTTATTGCGCGCTTTTTCACATGTTGTGCTTTCACCAATCTAGAATCGTGTTGTGCTTTTAAAGCTCACATATCTAAAATTCTTAGTCTAGCCCAGCTTATATGCATGTCAGGCAATGTCGAATGCCCACCAAAACGTGCTGATTTCGTGTTGTTCTCGTGCCCATGCTGCTCGGCACATTGGTCATCTCTAAACATAACATGTATAATAGTCTACCTAATTTTTACATATATAACTAGTAATCCACCTTGTTCTTATGAAATAAGGGGGGCAGGTCATATGTGGAGGGAAGCTAGTGTCCACTTGTATATTATGATAGACTATTTTTGGGGTTTTTATTTAAATATCCCTAATTTATCCTTAAATGCCAAATTTATACCATATTACATACATATACCTCATGAATATGGGAAAAGTCAAAAATAACCTTAAAAAAGTTAAGAATTAACACCTTTCTTCCTCTCACAGCTTCTCTCTTTCGCGCTCCTCCCACCATTCTCTTCTCAACATTTTCCCTCTTTAAAGGTTTTCTTCTCTTCTCACTATTTTTGTTCATTGATAGTTTCCTTCTATCTCACCATTTCATTATTTTACTCCAATACACTGGTTTTTGGGAAAAAAATGAACTGCTAAAAAGGTGCATTATCAAGGTATGTTTGAAATACATTCTATTTATATAGTTAGGTTTTGATTTGATTTCATTATAAGCGTAGTTGCTAATGATTTATGAATTAGAACAGTACATTATTCATTTTTTGTGCTTACACACACATTATCGCATAGAATATAGAGATTGAAGACTCCATTTAAGTAATGAGTGATTGAAGAATTAGTGCAGGACGAAGTCGAGTACGAAGTCGGGTAACTCGAGAATTTAGTCGAGTAAGAATTGGAGATAAGTAAGTCGAGTATATGGTCTAGTAGGAAGTCGAGTAATAATTTTAAAGAAGTCGAGTATGAAATCTGGTAAGTCGAGCATTAAGTCGAGTAAGAAGAGATGACAATTAAATAAGTCGAGTATCTAGTCGAGTATTAAGTCAGGTATGAAGTCTGGTAATTTGAGTATGAAGTCTGATAAGTCGAGTATTCGGTCGAGTAAAGAGTGAAAGCAATCGAAAAAGTCGAGTATCTAGTCAAGTAAGTAGATTGAATACGTCGAGTATTAATTTTTTAACCAAGTCAAGTAACATCAACAAAGTGTTTGAATACGTTGGGGAAGAGATGAGTTATTATATTGAGTAAGAAGTCTTTTGATCAAGTCGAGTAAGTATATTGAATGAATCGAGTATTTTGTTGAGTAAGAAATGAGTTGAGTAAGTCGAGTATATAATCGAGTAAGAAGTCGAGTTAATATATTGAATGTCGAGTATTAAGTCGAGTAATTTTTAAAAATAAGTCGAGTGAACGTCGAGTAAGTTTGTTGGACAAGTCGAGTATGAGTCGAGTAAGTTAAATTAAATAAGTTCAGTCAGACTTGTAGTATAATTTTATTTAACTATTTTAATAATTTTTTTACTAAAATTTTTCTAATGATGGCAGTGTCCTCACTAAATCATGTTGTTCATTGTATAATGGTGAATGGACTCAGGAAAATGGTGAATGCAGATTTACTGGTACTCAGATACGGGGTATTAAAGTGCCACATTCAACTACACTTGAGCAACTTGTCGAAAAAATTACAGAAGCGATTCTGTTGACCCTTCTGAATTTGTTATTAGTATGAAGTTCAAGTTCAAAACATCATCAGAGCCTTTGCCACCTATGGAAATTTTGAATGATTGTGATGTAGAATTTTTTTTGGAAGAAGCTAGTAGCGGTTTCAGAAATCCTCTCTGCGTCACTTATGAACGTAAAGTAAATATTATCGAGCCTAGTGGCGATATAAGAGCAGAGAATAGTCCACCTGCAAGGCATCTTTCTTGGGAAGAGAGTCATTATTATCCGACTATTGATTTATCAGCTTCCCAACATGAAGTTGACAGAGTCAATATAGAAGATGATAGTTTTATTCCTGACCAATTTGGCAGTGGAAATGAATTAGAACAAGAAATTATGCCCAACACTCAGGTTAATATAGAACATGATCTAACCGAGGTTCATCTTGATGTTGAAGATAGAACACTACTAGATATTGAAGCACGAAGTGTCCACCTTGATGTTGAAGACATAACACTACCGAATATTGAAGTACAAACTGATAGTCCATCGGTGTTGACCGGAACTCAGCCACGGTGGAGTAATAACTATCTACCGAGACTTAGTTTGCTGGCTAGTAGCAATTTAATATGCACAAATGATTCATTCCTTAGTGTTGACAATTTAGCATCAAATGAAGTTGGCGATGACAGTGATGGATTTATGGAAAGACAACAATTTTCTTCCAAAGCGGTCTTACAAGGCATGCTCAGTGCATATGCTATAACAAAAAATTTTGAGTATAAAACATTTAATCTATAGAGACACTTAATCTATCATAAATTTTCTGAAATGCTGGAGCAACATGATCGCCTATAGAGACACGACAAGGCGGAGTGACCTACGAACATGTTTTAAGATATACTGTAGAGTTAATTTCATAAATAAAAATCTAAAAATGTCCTTAAACAAATCAACTAACGTACAGTTTTGTTTCTTTTTTCGTGGAACGGTGTTGTCCTCTGAAAAGTAGATGCATTAGGTGCCGTAGGAAAAATTCGGGATAGTGCATGAATGGTGTATCATCGCGATGGTTGCATGTCTATTGTCCGTAATAACATCAACTTGTCTGCATTTGCACATTTGAATGTGCAGAATTTGGTTCGTTGTTAGGCTCATCGCCACAAAGATTGAGTTCGCCAAACTCTTGCTTCCACTCATTTTCCGAAGACAAGAACCATTGCATGTAATGTTGTGCAATCTCATTACTTTCATCACTTCTGGTGGCTTTTAATGTTGTCGCTACAGTAAGCTATATAATAAATATGTTAATTAGATTATACCAACAAAGTACTAATGCTTTAACTAAATAATTTAAGTTAAACTAAATAATTCATGTTAATGGTTCGCACTTAAATGAACGTGAAACACTTACGGTGTCTTCCTTTTTGAAGGCGTTATTGATTACATCAGCCATAATCTTATTCTTACAAAACCACTTAAGAATTCTTGGAACCTTCAAATCACCCTTTTTGGTTGCAAATTTTTTGCCGAATTCATAAATGACCTCATATGTCCACACCTGCAATATTACAACACTACATCAATATCATACAAAATTCATGTATTTATTATAAAAATAAATAAGCATTCTCACCTGAAACGCAAATGGGAAACCATAAAGGCTATATTTCTCCTCTGTGTTTGGATCTAATGAACCAATTCTTTTGCTTCTCTTTGTAAATGTGTTCTTTTGCTTCTCTTTGTAAATGTGTTCTTCAAGCTTAACATTGTTGCCTCGAATGACAAGCGACCCTATGGATAATTATTGAATTCTTTAAAGTTGTCTAATAGATGAATATGAAGGTCATCAATCTTATTCTTGGGCTCTTTTCCTAGCAACACAGACTCCAAGAAATATAGCATGGCAAACTTTACCATCAAGGTATCATCATTGGAGTGGGCTGTTGAAAAACTTTTTGTAACTGCTTTTGAGTAAATTCAAGATTGCCCCCCATGAACACATCACATATATTATCACCATTGTCTTTCTCATGTACTAGAAGATCATGTCCTTTATGGCATTTCAATCCCGTAATTAAGGCAAACTCAAGCATAGAAAATCTGCATTCTTTTTGTCCTATTTTGAAGTACATTGCCTTATCAGTTGACCTTACATACCGTAATAATAATGCATGAACAATTTGGCTAGAGAATTGTATATCTTGAAGGTACACAAAATGACCAAAGCATGTTTCCTTAAACATTTCATATTGTTGCTCTGTGAGACGTTGCTTTATAAGTGAAAGTGCCTTTAACGATGACATATTAGACACTTTTACTAAAAACGCCTTCTGATCGTCGTTATCTAAATTATCATCGGATGCCATGATCTTTTTGATATATAGTCCAGAACCTACAGGATCAAGCAAAAAGTTTTACCTAGAGGTTAAATGGGTTTAAAAACTAATCATATGAAGCTTGATACTAAACAATTCAAATGTTATTAGGCTAATAACATGCCAACAACTATTTTCCAGCTCAAAATTGAACTCTAAGCCTGATTTTAGGTATCGAACTCTAATTTCTATTACAGTATAAAAAATAATTAGCCTGCATTTAAATCAGTACCAAAACACCTACAACCTAATTTTAACCATATAGAATCATTATTGTATTAATAACTAGCCTGATTTTGGTCTAAAAACACAGAATCATTATTGTATTTGCTCCCTAAAATTAATAACTCCACAAGTATAGAACTTATCTCGTGTGATGATTAGAATTTAGAACACAACACATATAGATTATTACACCACAGCCTTGATTTCACAAATTTCCATAACAATATGTTTATAACAAAATTCAAAACAATTATCAATAAAAGGCAAATCCAATAAACACAATCAAATAACCTTTAATACTAGATCATAATGTTCAAAACTAAACACATCCATTTCTCCAACTACAAAGCAAAAATTAAGAATACTAGCCCACATGATTCTTTAACCAACTTCTTTTTAACCATAATGTTGCCAAATAACACTTAATTGTTGCACTCAAACAAAAATAAAGACACAAAATCTATTGAGGAAACACAATAAATTTAAAGTTCATCAAATAAAAATATATTGTGTGACATTTGTTTTTGTATGTCTCTTCATGATGTATTGTGTTACATTATTTAAGTTATGCTTCTAATTCTTTCCATCTTCATCTACAATGTAATTCTGGAAAATATACCCAATTTATGAAATCAATTATTATTTTCAGTAAAAACCCTAAAATTTTTCTTTAAATATTTGTAGAAGAAAACGAAAATTACTTACCTAGTAACCAATGACGGAGGCAAGACGAGGTGGTGGTGACACTGATAGTGATAGCTGAAGTGCAGGATGGACAGGAGCAGTTGGTGATAGCTGAAGCGATTTGTCTTCGAGAAGTTTTTCTTTTTCCTTTTGTTTACTCGACTTTGTGATTTTGGGGGGAAGCAGTTCAGTTTTATTAGTATTTTATTAAGGTTATTTTTGTATTTTCCCTGTTTTTTTTAAGTACATACATGTAAAGTTTTAGATTTTAATTCGTGGAGGTATATTTTGGATATTTTGAGACAATCGGAGTATATCCCACGCAATTCGCTCCTATTTTTGGGTGACATTCATTTCTAGAGTCCACTTTTTGGGTATTTGCTGCTTTTAATATATTAATGATTTGGATATTGACTGGCTTGTTTCTAAGGACTAGTTGGAATCCCTCTAATTCTCAGTGGTTACAATCCAACTACTTGGATGCTTGAGGTTATCACAGGCAACTATTGAAGAAAGGCTCAGGATAGACTTTGCAAAATGTATACAAAAATTTTGAGCAATACAAGTCATTGAATTGATTTCATATTACTGTTACTATTGTTTCAGCATATGCTTTCGTCAATTATTTTACTTTATGTTACTTTAGCATGCATATAATTTCTGTAGGAAAGTTAATTCTTCAATTATGAGTCTAAGTGTTCTATCTGTTGGCTCATAACCAATGAAGTTGCCTCAACATACTCACAAGATCGGCTATCTTAATTTTTTATTTGCCTTTGGAAGCATAATTTTGTATATTGGAGGAGTCCACAATATAATGCCGTGAGGTTAGCTTTTACAACAGTGGCTGCATTGATACCTGGCTCTGTGTCTTGGGATGTTGGTTCGCACAGATAAAATTCTTTCCTCATTTCTTGAATTGGTTGTTACATTTTAAAATATTTTTTATAGTAACTTTTTTATTAAAACAGTAAGCCAATCACTATAATAAACTCTTCAGGGACTCATCTCAAGGTTTATTCATGGTGATGGGAGCATTGTATGCTTCATGCTTATTTCTTGGGGTCAACAATGCGCTGCATGCCTCTGTTCAGCCCATAGTTTCTATTGAGAGGACAGTTTTCTATAGAGAGAAAGCAGCTGAGATGTATTCACCAATTTCTTTTGTAGCAGCCCAGGTAACAGTAATACCATTCAATTCGGAGATTTTCGGGGATATACCCAAACTATCTCCCATTACAATTTTTCAGATATGGGGCGGGTTCGGGGAATAGTTTGTAAATCGGGTTCGAGTTCGGAGATCATGATCCCCGCCCCGAACCCGCCCCATTGACATCCCTACTTGATCAGCTTCAATATATACAGTGGATTAGTTTATTTGACCTAGCTTAAAAATGAAACAAAGAAAAGCAATTGTGTTTTTGTAGATATATAATAATCAAACCCATCTTCTCAAATAATAACAATCATCATCATCATCAAACCCATGACTAGCTAGCTGGCAATGATGTTGATTGTTGCACCTGCTGTACCATCTTTTCATACTCCTGAAGGAGCGATAAAATCTAGCTTCATCATCATTTTCCTTGGACATTATTTTCTCTCGTTGCAAGTTTTAAATAGTTAATACCTTCAAGCCCACACAGAGAGTTGAGGCTTTATTTACAGTGTATCTGGTCTCATGAAAATAGCTAGATAGGAATGTAGTTAAGCTTCATTGAGATTGTGATTAGTTTATAACGGTTATCTACCTTCTTTTCATAAAAAGTATTCGAAAAAGACAACATTATTCTGGCAGCCGTTCATTTCATCTACGTTACTAATCCATACTAACGGGACTCTTGTGATCATAAAAGAGTGTTGCTATTTGAGTCAAATGCTATCTTTTTTTCTATACTTCATGTACATTCACACAAGATCACAGTAGTAGATTTCTAAAAACTAATTAATATTAGAAGAAGATTCATATTTGTTAACAATATTAGGTTACTTGCAAGTCAAGTTAGCTCTGTCGATATGAGTTTATAATCATTTGTCACGATCCTTAGATTCTTGAAATTTGAAGAAAATGTATTTATCAACGTTCATTTAATTTCTTTCATATAATTATTATCCTTAACATCACTTCTAGATGACAAAAAATAACAAATTAAGTAACGTAAAAAAGCTAAGGTTATGATCAATAGATTCATCATTCACGGCAATCAATGCTTTTTCTAATGAATAAAATGTAAAATCTAATGTTATCGTCATTTATTTAGTTCTTTATTTATTTTAACTAGGATATTGAGTTATCTATAGCTTCATGGAGATCGTGTTCAACCCATAACTTTCGTAACTGAAAAAAATCGTTACTTTATAACCCCTATTTTCTTTCGTATTATCCTATTAATGCGACCTTCCATGCTAACGAGCAGCAATCGTCGAGATCGTTCTTCTCATTTTTCAAACGTTTATCAAGAAATTAAATTTTGTCTACAATGAAGGCCATGATCCCGAAGTTTACACAAGTTTAATGTTTACTACTGAAACTGCTTGATAAGATATCAGAACCAACGGCTACCGCCGATCAGAAGAGGGTACTTCCGTGCATATTAAACACCTTAGGTACGGAAAAATTATAATGAAAACCCCCGGTCAACTACCTGAGTAGCACAAACAAAGAATCCAACAATGAATTAAAATGTCGTGTTCATATTCCATATGGTCGTTTTCAATTTCACTAATAAACTCAATCAACTGTATATCCCATTCAAAATGATATTCACCCATTCATAATCACCACACCAAGTATTCATTCTGCAGCCTCTTATCAAATCTATACACACAACAACAAAACCAAGTTTCAGCTTGGGCATCTCGGAACAAAAAAGGCAAGAGAAAGATGGCACAGCATCAAAATAAGCTTTTGCTTATAGTCCGATAATGGAGCCAGAGTTTTCTTCCTCTTTCTGAATTTTTACATGCTATAACCTTCTCATCGAGATGCCAATGACCAAAAATTTAATAGAAAAGATGGTAAAGCAGTAAACCAGCTAATGAAGGCCATGGCTGTAGCAGTTTCAAACTGTACGCAGTGATTGTGGGAACAGCTTTGAAGATCATTGTCAATAAGAACTGTGATGCCAGCTGAAGCACATGCTGCGGCAAATGTAAGAGTAGATGTTATCTGCAAGAAAAGACAAATCATCAGTTAGCCATAAAGTTGAAACCAAAGTTTTCATGATCAACAAGCTCACAAATCAGAACAAATGTCTTCAGCTGGTGTAAAATGCGGGATCATACATAAATATGTAACAGAGGAGAGAGAAGATGGGTTAGATGGACAAGCAATTCAAAATGTCTCCATTTCTTGGTGTACCAAATTCAACTTGGCAAGGTCCCATACAGCACAGTAACCGCTAACTGCTATGTGCAACAACTTAGTTCAGCTACAACTGCTATGTGTCAATATCTTACCCCATCACCAATGGTGAAAAAGTTGACAATTCTATTATTCTTCAACGATCGCATCACTGAAAGGGCATAAATATCTACAATTGCCAGTGAAAGGCTCCACAAACTCTGCAAGCCAGCAGCCGCAACAAGGAAGCTGATGAAGCAAATATCAGAAAAGTTTAATCCCATGACATGAATCAGAAATTTTAAGGATTAGCATGATATACATACCCAAAAATTTGAAAATTTATCGGCTAGGTATCACATATTTATTCAAAGTCAGAAAAATGCAATAAAAGAAAAAGGTCAGAAATATGATTACTTCAAAAAGCTGTTGACGTTGGAAAAGTGTTCCAACTGATGATACACAAGAGAAAGCATACAAAGAAGAAAGTATAACTATTTATTTTTTTCCAGCCTGAGTAGTTGCTGGCAATTTCACAAAACAGTTCAAACACTTTAAATGGGCCTCAGTATGTGGGTTCGGTGCGAATTCAGGTGTCTGATTTATCAAAATCTAAGAGATCTCGGAGAACAAAAAATGTTAATCCTTCAAATTATCCATTTCCACACCCTAATTGAAACTTATAATACATATAATACACAGCACATGTGGATCCGCAAGAACTTTAGTTTTATAGAAATATCCTGCAATATTAAACAAGTGCTCTGTCTTCCTCTTAAGGAATAAAAAGATATGGAGCCCAATATCTTTAAAATTTTTATTTTATTTATCAAAAGTACCTCAGAGTACAATAGGAGGGCTTCATTATGGGCAAGCTTTATTATCTGCCACAAACACTATGTTAAAGCCCAAACTCAAAAATCTGGCCATGTGCCTGTAATCACAAGACAAAAAGAAAGCTCCAATCTAATACCATAATTGAGCCACAGAGACCTGCAAAGCACAGCCAGCTACATACTAATTTCCCTATAATGCAGAAATAAGGCAGTCAAAAACATTTCACAAGACACAAATGTGTTGCCAATTGGTTACCAAAGACGTCCATTGTGGTGGTCAATGATAAGAAAACTCGCACTATCATGTTATAGTCACTAATGGCCCACAATGATCAATCTTGCTAGCATATTCTATGCTGCATGTAGGAATTGAGTATAATGCATTCAAGAATGCATAGTGTAGAATTGGTATAAAGGCATGTTCATGTGTCATCCCAGCTCCAACCAGACACTTTAAGCAAAGACATATGGATCAATCTGTAACAAACGTTAGCTTTCTCTGACAAAAGTCTTCAACTACCTCTGTAATAACAACCCCACCCAAACCACCCCAAGCTTCTCTTTCTCTCAATTGCTCTAGTATCTTGATCACTCCGGGGCTTCCCAACAGAGACAGTCCCACCTTTCAGTGCCCATTCCTAAAGAAAACGAAAAACCTATCATTCTTTCAACATTTCCTATCCAACAGTAATTGAGTTTATTTCTGTAGAGGCACCTAATAGATGCATGTGAACTACACATCTTAACCTAAATTCTAAATATTCAAAGCCAATTATATGGCAAAGAAAATACTGAAAACCTATACTCTGGCGTCTTAAAGAAAGAGATGCTGACCTTCTGTCTAGAACAAAAGTGGATCCAATAAATCCTTTACACTTCACACCACATTTTGTATCTACAATAAACTTTAAATTTAACAAAATTCATATTATGTTACTGAAAGTATTTAATCATACATACAACTGAATTCATCCTTGCAAACATGCTCTTGTATTTGAGTATAGCAAAACTAATATAAACATGATCACAGCAGGATATTCCACATCTCAGCTTTACATGAAAATTTGTAACTGCTATAGATTATTTGCCCCAGAAAAACCACCAAACTAGCAAGAAAGAAGAATGTAAAGCATGCTACTACCAAAAAGCAGCAGTGAATTAAATCATTCACCACTTGCCAACATTTTCAATTCATCAACTTGCAGCTGCCAGTAGCAAAAACTAGTTCAATGTTCAAATCCTGTAGTCTCAGTATTGCCAACCGTGTCTTCCAAATGCCATAACCAAATCAAATCTTGATTTGGTATTTACAGAATAGTAATTTATATTTGATCTGTATGTCCAATCTTTTAAATGAATATAGATAATCCCAATCTAAAACTAGCTTCCAGTCATTCACCCAATTGAAATGGTATATGCATATCAAATTTCATTGATACAACAATACAAATAAAGCAGGCGAAATTTATAGAACTTGAAAGTCATGTTACCAGAAAGCAGTGACCGAAGGAAAGTCGCTAGTGGTGGCCATCACACAAAGCGCTGCAACAGCAAAGATAAATTGAGATATACGCAAAGCCAGCCCACCAGGCGTTGCCGGCATGCCCTGTATGTCCTTCATCCTCACTCTCGGGGCATTTCCACCTTCTGTAGTTGGAGGATCTTCAACCGGGTGAACCGACGCGTGGCTCACATTCATCTCTTGACGACCACAAGCTTCAATTCATAGCTCTCTATCCCTCAATTTCTCTCTGTAAGCTACTATATCACTTATGTACCGAATTAAAAGCACCAGCGTGTTATCACTGTATCAGATTAAAATAATAATCATAATAAAATTAGCCAATCAAATTCTCTTCACCACAAACTCCAATTCATAGCTCTCTCTCACACACAATTATAATTTATCAATTTATCAAAATTTGCATCAAGATGTCAAATTTCTGCCGAATCATGAACAATTGATTCTTTTTTTTTCATAATAAATAAATGAAACTAGATATAATCGCTGTTTGGTGGCGGAGAATTTTGTGATCAGAATCAAACATAAATGAAGATCTAACAAATAAGTGAATAAAACTCATAATCAAAATTTACGATAAATATTCTGACCTTAATTATGAAGAACCTGGCATAATAGTTTAACAGCGAAGCGTAATTGCCGTTAGAAACTGTGATTGAGCGTATGTTTGTTTATGAGAGCAAAGCAAAGCAACGGGAAAAGTCTTTACAAACCTCACCAGTGTTTGCTGAACGGTCGACTCGCGACACTATTGGCTCTCAACCGTGGAAAAGCTTGCAGAGGGTCATCTTAGTAACTTCATTCTCACTGGAACGTACGTTAGTTTAGTTGAATTATTCACGAACTGCAACTTAAACGTACACGAGCACGATTGTTCAATAACGACATAATTTGTCAGTTAGTATTAACTATTAGGTTTTGTTTAATTTCGGGGAATTGTAGTTTTTAAGATATGTAAAATCAAATTAACAGCTGTTAAAAAAATTAAATATTTAATAAATTTAATGGCTGTGGAGTAAAAGTTAGTGGTATTTGTACATATAATTTTAAAATTTTTAAAAATTTGCGTTAATATATATTAATATATAATATATTTAAATTTCAAAATTAAAGATGGTAAAATGTGCTCTTGGGTCAGGGACTTTCACTTATTTTTTTATTTTTTAAATTATTGTAAACTTCAAATGAGTTAATAATAAATAAGTTTTTATAATTAATAATGAATTAAAAAATAAATATTTTAAAATAAAATAATAAAGAAAAAAAATAAAAAAATAAAAGTTTATAGATTTAATTTTTTAATACTGTATTTTTTAATTTAAGCACTCTCTTAATTAATTAACACGTAAAAGAGAGTTTAATATTATAATTTTAAATTTTTTTATTGATTATTAATATATGAATTAAGAATTTGAGCTTTTTTATTTTTTTTTATTTTTAAATTTTAATTTATTATTCTAATTTATAAAAAAAAAATTTAAATAGAGAATTTTGACCTGACCCAAACTTTTTTTCCTAAATCCTTCTCCAGACCCTTACGTGAGAGGCCCCTAGCCAAAGCCTCTGAGAATAGTCTAGGCCAGACTTTTTTGTCATTCCTGTTCAAAATTTATAATTCATTAATTACAATTATTTCAGAAATAATATTAAAAAAGCAAATAATTAGTGGCCATTGCCGCTAGCGACTTTAGGTTAAAAAAAGAAAAAAAAAGTATCATTTAATTACACATCCAACGCTATTAGATTCTATTTCTTGCAATCTATCCAATAGTAGTATCATCGGCCTTTGACTCAAAGGAGCGGTGGACAAGTCCTAAATCCTAATCATTGGCAAAACTTGTGGTTCTGTTGCTAATGCCGAGTTATGGTGTACGGCCTATGGATTAAAAGAGGGCGTTGCATCCAAAGCCATATTCAATTGGCAATGTACCGTAAATTGCTATCGTTTAATGATGACGTTATGAAGCAACCACAAGTTTGGCCGGGGATTGTGGCTTCTCCACTCCTTCTTTAATGTCAATAATACCGCCATTAGATAGATCACAAGAAATGGTGTTCAAAGATGTCAGATGTGTTGTCAACAAGCAACTTTGATTTTCTCGGCGAGTCACTGGCCATTGATTTATTGTTTCATAAATATTAAAATTATATTTATATTTGAAAATACAATTTATAATTATATAATTGTGTTTCTATTAAAGTAATAAGGCTAATAAAGCTATTTCATTCTCTATAGTGGATTGAAAATATGCCACACATAGTCCCAAATGGGACTTAAGTAGATCTCTACTCTCACCTGCACCCCACAATTTGACGGAAATATCCTTTGTTGTTCAATCAAACCCTTATGTCAGTAAGGTGAGAATTGAAAACGAAAGGGTATTTTGGTTATATTGATTATTGAGAATGGGGTTGTGGATCTATTTGATACTAAATGTGAAACTATATCCTAATAGAAGAATACATGAAAGATCAGATATCCAGATGTTATTAGCTACATAATATTCATATTATTCTTTGGACGGTAATATTTCTACCATAAATTTTTTAAGCCCGCCACACTTCTATAAAATAATTATAAAATGTTCATATTATTTTTAAAACTTTCAATTAAGGAAGAATTTTAGAGAATTAATTGATTAAATCATCATAATTTATTGTGACTTAAATTTATTTATTATATTTGACTACTAAGGTTGCTCTATCCTCAAATTATATTGACTATTTTACCCTTATAAGATGAAACTACTAAAAATTTACTTTAACTTCTACATTTTCTTAATTTATACAAAATTCATTATTTTTAAATGACGTGTCAATTCTTCTTTATTATATGATTACTAATCTATCTATAATTAAATTAACATAATATTTTTATGATACAATACTCATGTAAATTATCGGGCTATCAGACATATGCCGTTTACATGTAAGGTATTGAAAATCATTAGATTATCAATCACAAAATTAAATATATAAACTATTGAATATAATAACACATATTTATTGTGACAATTGAACCATTTTATATCATAAAGGTAAAATAATTAAGTGAAATTTAGCAACATTGATGGTCAAAGAAACCTAAGTAAGAAAAACATTATAAGAAATGTTTAATTAACTAATTGTACAAATTTTTTGTTTATTTATATTTTAAAAAAATAATATGAACTTTTTATAAATATTTCAAAAAGGAGTTTGTATTTACATGGAAGTATATCCGCCCTATTTTTTGTACCTTACAAAATTCAGCTTTCAATTTGTCGTTTCTTGTTTCTCGCGACTTGGGTAGTTTGATGCTCCGGCTCCATGACCACTACGTACGAATATTCTATTTTAACCGTGATGTTTGATTGCAGCTTTTTGATTCTTTTTTTGGTTCGCGAATTGCTGAGCCATTAAAAAGAAGAAAAGATTCCATGGCCTTCAAGCAAAATTTCATCGAGCGTCTCAGTCAAATAAATTAATGAACAGTACTAGTACTACACTTGCGAGTTCTGATCACAACCTTGAGAAAACGATGTTTGGCTTGAATTTAGGCTTTGATAGCACAATTCGCTAGGCTGCTTTGGGTTGTATTTACACTCAAATGTAGTTGAATTATGTATTCTCATTCGAGTAAGAAATTGTCTTCCAGCTTCGAAGCCCAAATCTTGAAAAGAGCAAACGATAAGTCTAATCATCCAATTAATAAAAATTGAAATGTACTTAGAGAATGCATCAAGACCATTTGGTGACTGTTAAATATGTTAGAACTAGGTTGCTTCAAAATAAAATAATATTAATCCTAAGTTTGGTGATAAAAGTAAGATTAGAATAAATAATTTTGGATCCACCCATTAGCAAAGCAAATAGTTAAAAAAAAAAAAAAAAAAACCTCTATCCTAGGAGGACCCTAGGAATAAGAGTATATCTATCCTAATATAAGACATGGCCATATGGGACAAAAATGTTAGGGCTAAAAATTAAGGGAATGTTTTGTCCCTTTCAATGCTTAAATTTGCCGATGAAGTTCCTATCCTATTATATCCAAACAGGCCTCCGTAGTAACAATCCTTCAAGTGCTCTTATGTTTAAATTTATTTGCATTTTAATGAAATTATTAATTAATCTCCTAAAAAGTCCCTTTCAATTCGAGGAACAGCTATAGTTGCATGATGTCATATAATCAAAACGTACAAGTTTCTGCTGGTTCTTTTGGCAGAATGCGTTTGTTGCCTTCTTCAAATTTGAAAGGGCTACTTTTATGCTTAGATTTGGATGTGGATTGTATTTGTCCTCTACAATCCAGCCATTTTTGATGTGATAAATATTTAAGCCTTATCCGATCAACCCAGCTCACTAATAAGATATTACAAGCCCTCTTGCCAGTTGCAATCGTGTTTTCTTTTGTTCCCTGCATGATAATTAGTGCCAAAACCCAGGGCTCCTTCTTCCTACGTCTGCTGTCATTTCACGGTCCATGTGGTGATAAAGATTGTTTGCTTTCTCGGAGCTTCTCAATGAATAAAAAAAGTCTTAGAACAGTTAATTGCTTCTGACTTTTGGGAGTAAAAACTGTGAAGGTGCGTAATAAAATTAAAAACGCTTATTTTTACTATTAAGAGCGGGTGTGCTTATTTTCAGCCAATACGACACCATCACCATTCTAATTACAATTTTTTTTCTTTGCTTATTTTTAGATAATATTAGTGATTTAGGCTACGCATGTAACTATTATATTCTTCTTACGGATCCAAATAATAATTATGATTTAAATGACACGAGTTGAAATCCCCAAATTTCATCAATCTTCAGGTCTCATATTTCGAATATCTAATATTAATTTTTAAATGTTAAAAACAATAAATTAATATTTAAGTTCCATGATTGCTACGTTAATATCTCAAATACATTATGTAAAATAAACAATGCTAAAGTGTATCTTTTACTTGTCTTTTAGTTTAGGTCTTACTCAAATGGCTTAAAGAATTTTTTATTAGATAATGACTCGTATATGTAATATGAGATTTTATATATGCAAAATATAGCTAAAAAAAAAAATTCAAATGTGCAGAGGCAAAAATTTTGACTAACATAAAATACATACAAAGGAGAAAATATATAAAATATCAAAATCACTCAACTACTCTCTTGCAGATTAGGAAAAAGTTCTCATATAACTTTTTTCCCCTTTTAGAAGACACTAGAACAAAATATTTAACCTATTAATATTGGAAGAGCCAAACGATTCTTCTAATTTATCTGCTCTAGATCTAATGAAATACATAGATATAGAAATAAGTCCGGTGAAATAGAAATTTATTCTTTGAATCATATTTTGATATTTTATTTACGTATTTATTTTTCATAATTTTATGTTGTTCAAAATTTGTATCCCGGCCCGTTTCATTTTCTAGCTACTCCATTGCATATAAACCATGTTATATTGCAGAGATTAGGTTTATATGTATAGTGCTTTATATGGCTGAGGTCCCATTTCAACTACTGTTATAGCAACGGTCTGTGTTGGGCATCAATTGAAGATGAAGATGTGGATGAAACCAAAACATTTAGATTTTTTTTTTCTTCAACTCTATGAGGTTTCGTTCCCTGGTAGAAAAGGACTTGATCCCACCTTACTACCAATTATCATTATCTTTTGCCTTAAATTTTTCCACTTACTTCCCAACTTCATGTACTAAAAGGTCCAAAATTGCCTCATAATGCGCCGCTTCAAAATTATAAATAATTAAAGGGAATTCAAATACAAGTAAAAAAAAAAGAAAGAATTACAAAACCAGCGTCTTATTAGTGGATGATACAACGACTATTATATATATCTTGAGTCAACTTCGATATAGCTAATTGTGGAACTAAAATGTTGGATGGAAAGGAAAAAGTGAAGATAACGAAGAAGAGGGAGGAGAATTTTTGGATAAAATGATGTTACAGCCAATAAAGATGCTTTGTGTTCTCCATGTAATTCACTTTCTACTAATCCTTGATTACACTTAATTATTGCTAGCTTTACCTTTCTATAGATTTTTTTAATAACCTTTCTTTTTTCCTTCCCCACTAATGTTTTATCAAGCGCTGCCGTCCAATGCACCGGCCAACACCTAACTAGAGAGTCGAGAAAAGCGGACGGTGCGCACCCCTTTTCTCCCTTTGAATTTCCAAAGCGATTTGAGAAGAGCACACGTAATAGCATATAAACGAACATGTAATTTTCACCGACCTCCCCTCCATGATTTCTAACTCGCACATAAGATGGATTTTATATCAAATGAGCACGATCTCCCCTAAATCAAAACTTTCAATTGATAATTGTAAATATTATTGAAGAAAATATTCTAGTACTCTTTAGTTAACAATTATGAAAGAACACATCTTATTAAGGCCCTATTTAGTATCGAGGTACTATAATTTTTAAGTCACATTTATTGTCAAAAATATTAATATGAAATAAAAGATGATAATGTGCAATAAATATGACTTTTAAGTAATAATTTTGATAAAAATAATAAATATATTATAAGTTTTTATCATATAAATGAGGAATCAAATTAACTTAACTTTCAAGTCACAACAATTAGCATTTACTAAATTTAAAAGATACAATTACCCAACTTTAATACCAAACAGAACCTGAGAGGCCAAAACCTATCTTCTAAAAAGAATGTATAGGAACATGATGTTTGTGTCAATCAATAAATGAAGGAACTATAAAGCATATCTTAGTAAAAAAACAAAGAAGTTGTAAAATATTATTAAATTTATGGATCAAGTATAATTGAAACTAAAAATAAAGATATTAAACACTTTGTTTAGTATTAACTATAAGTTAGAGCCATCCGTGCTTATTTTACAACGGGCAAAGTTTAAACATAAATGCAGTACAAATAGAGCCAAAAGGGAGGTTTTGTTTATTGATAGAATATTGAAGATATAATATGCCTCCATTTTGTCAAATTTTTCTAGAATTTGCTTTTTAAGTTTAAAGTCATGATTTGGTTCAAACTACAATTAACTTTGACATTGGATTGTGTAAATTGAAGCCAAAGGACAACATTTGTCCATGAGGTTCCTGAAAATATAATTTTTATGCAATAAAATTAAAACAAATAACATAAGCTCTAAAAATCTCGGATCGGCTTCATTAAAAAAACTAAAATCAAGATGAAAGATTGAAGTTTAATTACCTCATTTGTAGTTTTAGAAACAACTTCGTAAGGTAGGAGAAAATGACCAAAACTAGTAAGGTATGAACACTGGCTAGGAAACAGACTATTGCATGAACAACTTTTGTTTTTACATGATTTGAAATCTTTAAAGCCCCCCAATTGTGAAGCCTCTAATCAGTCTATACTTAGAAATGTTCTAGGAGTTTATAGGATTTAGAATCATCAAATTTCGTTTGGAAATGAGAGAGATAATGAAGAAATATGAATACTAATTCATGATTATTCATTCCACCAAATAAAGTCGCTATCATCTTTTCAATAGTGACACCAAACATTATTATGAGATAGACCCACCTACTAGACTATTTTTTATTAGATGTGATATTATCATCTAATAATTTATTTAATCAAATTAATTTTAAATAAATAAATAGTCTAATTATTTAATTTTATCTTTAAATAATTAAGCCTATTTTGATCAAATCGTATGGCTAATTGTGAGCTTCTTTTATGACATGTTCTTATGCTTTTTCATAATTCATATTAAGTCTAATAAAATCTCAAAATTCTATACCCAAAATTGATTTAGAAGTCTATAATCATTTATGAACCGAAACATGTCTAATATGGTCATTTTACATGCTCGACTTTAAACCTAATGTTTGATTAAGGATTTATGAAATTAATTTTGTTCCTTGACCTATTTATGGAACATCAAAATTTCTATCTTAATATATATATATATACCGATTTTAAATGAATTATGTATTCATTTTTAAAATTAAGAAATTTAACTTCGCATTTTCTAGTAACTTTTTTTTTCATTTCTATTAGGTGTGTGACATTTTAGCTTCTTTGTTATAAGGTAATAGAACTATTTTAATGATAACTCTTTATTTATTAAAAGATGCTAAATTTTTTAGTCATCAATTAAAACTTTTGTAGTGACCTTAAGATGTATTACTAATATACTTTAACAATAATGATCTTAAGATTTTTACAAGTTATGAGTGACACCTATCAATATTTCACAACTATCCAAATAACATGATTTGCTGGATCTGTAGAATCTATTTCATTGTTTCTCTATGTCCTGATCTCTTCATCATCCATGTCCAGAGAAAAGTATGGCTTATGGTTTAATGTGTTAAGCACTACTTTATCTTAAAAATAAATCTAAATGAACTTTGCATGAAAAATATAATTTGAACTCCTTCGAATATATTTCACTTTGTTCAAGAATTTTATATGTCAATCTATATTATCTTACGAGAGACATCTTTTTTATTTATTACAAAATGATGAATTTCATATTGGTCATATACTTGTTTCCATACATAGCCAATTATGACAGCTATTGTTGGATCTCTTCTTTAATAAGGAATCAATCCTTATGCTTTCACTTATCATAGATGTCTATATACAAGACAATTGTGATGCCTGAAGTCTAAAGATTATTACTAAATATAGTATCTATTACAATGTATAATAAGTCATTAACACTTAAAAGGAGTCATAACGTTCATCTTATAATATGAAACTTACCATTCATTTTAGTATCACATATCATAAAGGAGTCATAACATATACTAAGGTTTATAAGAATTTTTTATATCCAATCATAAATCCACCACTAGGAACTATTTTAGAAGTATAGTATAAAGTATATATGTTTGATATTCTTGACAAACTAAAAAATGTGTTCCTTATCTATTTTACTTCTCAGACTGTATTCATTAATATAATTTATAAATATTAATAACTTTATCATTTTATAAATATCAAAATACTAATTAAATACAAGAATTCCTTAAAAGCAAGTGCTACACCATTGGCCTTTAGGACATATCACTAACAAAAACATCTAATCATCATTTCTTTGTATGTTTTTAAGCTTCAACCCCAATTCAAGTATACATTTTCAGGATTTTTTTTTTTTCATATTCAAGCATAATGGCAAAGTCTTAGTAGAAAATTGAGTCATACGTATGCTAATAAGCATAAATTTTGCAATCAATTCAAAATTTAGGCATAACTTTTTGGCTTATGTCTAAATAATCAAGCAATAATAAGCACTTGATTAATAGATTGAGAATCATTTTCTCTGTTGCTTGGGTTAACTACCGAAGCATAATTTTTGAAATATATAGACAATATATCAATCAGGAGGGGAATTACATCCCGTGAGTGAGTGAGTGATTGTAGAGCAAATTAATGACTTGCTTACATGACAATCAATATTAATTAGAAATGAGCTGTTAATAGGCCAAAAACTATCAGTATTAACCATGGGCGGATGTAGCTTATGACCAGTGGGGGCTTGAGCCCCCACTGGCAAAAAAAAAAAATTTAAATTAAAAAAGGAAAATATTTTAGTTTTTTAATTAGCCCCCATCAAAATTTTATTAAAATAATCACTATAAATTATAAACCCCCATAAAATTTAAATTTTAACTTTTAAGAATTATAAAAACTTATATTTTAATTAAAAATAATGATAATCCACCACTCAAAATATTTTTTATTCTAAAAAATATGATTAATTCTTCCAATCTCTATAATAATAGTAGAATAATATTTTTAAGAATAAAACTCAGAAGTTAATCATCTTTAATCAAATGGAATAAATAATAATTTGGTTGTTTATATAGAAAATAATAAATTTAATAATATTAATAATGAATATCAGATAACATTTTTAAAGTATGAAAATGCGTAGATAATAATTATAAATGTATTAGTAAATATTTTATATATTCAAAATTTTAGTTTTTCATATTATATTATTATGTAATTTAGCCCCCGGTAAATTATTTTTCTAGATCCGCCACTGGTATTAACAATCAACATTTTTTTAACACATATAATCCTTTCATTACTCTTAATTCGACACAATTTCACGTGATTTGTGCTGGTAGAAAGAAGATTATTTATTTTAATTGCTTAACTAACAAACTTGCCCTTGGTGATAACAATCAAATGGTCCAGGAGAGGTTAGTGTTAATTTGGATATGAAACCATCTATTTAATGGGTTGTAGTCTTGTAGATAGTTGAGGGTGGTTAGTGAAAATTATCCTAAACAAACTTCGGTAATAAACCGATTATTATTTAAATTTTGAGTCGCACGTGCGGATGCAGAGTGTGCTTGCGCATTAAAATGAATGCGAGCTCGTTATGCTACGGTCACAGGACCTTCATCATATTTGAAACGTCATTGGCTTGATCAGTGTACACGTGTCAATCAGCTGACTCATAGCTTCAATCTAGTCGCAAAAATATTTGACTAATTTAAGAACTTGTCAACAGCAATGGTACGTCACAGTCTCTTTCACCCACAGGGGGAACCTAATTTGAAAAAAAGTTGATCCAGTTATTTTACATTTTTTCTTCCAGTTGGGCCCATTTTCAACGACACTGTAGCCGCATATGGCCGTAGACATTAGACAAACAAAGCATCGTCATCATTGATTCATTTTCAAACTTTGTGACTTTTGTTTTTTCAATTTTGGAAAGTCACGTGAATTTGGCATGATCATATTCCCCACCCCCCCGGCTCAAATGGCCTGGACTTTGGGCGCATTGCAAGATTTGCAAAATAGCACGTTATGATATCCTTCTTAAAAAAATAATAAACCTTTTAAGAAATTTAAAAATTAGAAATACTTCTCTTATTGGGAATGAAAACATCTTCATTGACTTTGGTTTTTTTTCTTTTTGAAAAATAAGAGATATTTTCTACATAAAAGAATGCATGTAGGTTAAGTACCTCTTAAATCAATAATATATTAGATATTTGGTTCCATAATTTGTTTTTAGGTTTTATTAAATTAAACACGCAAAGACATTATATGAGACTCGAATTCAGTACCTAAACCTTGGTAAACTTGTGTACTAACAAGTGAAGCTAGGTTTTGGTCTCTATCTCATTTATAATCTATTTTAAAATATATACAAGAAAAATCACCTTCTATGATATATACGAGAGGACTCAAATCTTTAATCTAAAAATAAGATGATAAAGTTCCTATCATTGAAAGAAAAGAGTAGTTTATTTTACTCTTAAAACTAATATTAACAAAATGAGAATATGGCCATTTTTTTAATTTATATTCAATGTTTAAAAATTAAAAGGACATATATGTCACTATTGAATACACAAGTAAAATTTTCTTTTGAATTCAAAAAAAGTTTTACCATGGAAAAAAATTATATTTAGGCCCTCAAAAAGAACTCAATTGAAATCCCTAAAAAAAGTAGGTTTGTTAAAATGCCCACAACGGACATAGAAAATTTAAGTTATGCTCTTACAAAAATGATCTAAGTAGATCCTAATATAAAAAATAAAATATAATTATTCTTTTGGTATCTTCAAACTTAGAAAATAGCCACTTGCGCTTTAGTTCAGTGGCGAACTACTATTCTCAAAGTTAAGCAGGGCTGTGAGAGTAGTGGTTCGAGTTTCCATAAACTTAACCTCCTTCAATTAAGAAAAAATTATGTAGAGTTAATTTGTAAGTCTTTCTCCTTTACGAAATGCGAGTGGAGCAGAAACATCTTTTCTCTGTGAGGGTCATATGTCTGGACATGAATTTCATAAAATTAATGTAATGATGTAAATGTCAGTTATATATTTGATTGTAAATATCAGTATAATGTTTGTTCTAATATAGTTATAAATATCTGCGTAATACAGTAACATGATGAGTAATTAACATTAAAAAAAAGACCATGAGAACGAAAAGAATAAGATAAAGTTGCAAGTTCTTTGAACAAACTAATGCAATTTAATGATATTAATTGGACAATATACTGCAAAACCATATAATTTATTTTTACCATTTTATGTTTTCATCCCATCAATATAACTACACGCATCAATTTTTACAAATTAATAGTTTGCGGTTCTAGCTTTACTATCAAAAGTACAAATGTGATCGTGCCTTTATTTATGCCTATTGATTGAAAACTTTTTTTTTTCCCCCCGAAGGCCGAAGAGATTTAAAACTAAAATTTGGGGTAAATCTTACCCTAAAAAATTTTCCCCCGTCTGTCAAAATTGTGGTACAATTTAGAACCCATCTCCATGACCTCTCTCACACATACATGCATACATATTTCCACCCCATGACATAGGCTATTCACAAACATAATAAAAATTGTTATTGTTGTGAAATCCGGAGTGCCACATTTGTACTTTTCCGCCTCCCCATCAGGCAGCAGCGCCAGCAGCACGCATCAATAAACCAAAATAATTCTTACCCCTCGTCTCTTTATTTCTCTTTCGCTCCCAGCTCCTACAAAATTTTTTCTTCCTTTTGGACTCTCTCTCTCTCTCTCTTTCTCTCTCTCGATCTTCACGGTTTCGATCTGGCAGTCTCTCAAATTAGGGTTTCACAACACCGCCGTAATCTACCAACTTCCACCCTGGAATCTAGCTTCTGTCTCTCTTTATTTTCGAAAGAAAAAAAAAATTACCTAGATTTGCGCCCACTTTTACCGGTGGCAGATCTGCGCCTCTGCTTCCACTTCTGTTTTAATCTCTCGCATACTCATTCTATTTTATCATCATGTTTTGGAAGCTCACAGCTCTCTCCGCCTCCTCTCCCGTAAGTCCAATTCACGCCTAATTTTTCCTTTCGTTTCATTTCTCGCCCTCTTTTCGTTAGTTAGGCGTATAACAGCGCTAATTAGCTGTTGTTTCTGTGCTTTTGATGTAAATTAGATGTAAGTGTGGTTTGATTAGTTTTATCTGTTTAATTACACACGTGTTATAGCACGTGGAGAGTTTTTGTTTCGTAAATGTCAGTTAATTTAGTTATTCTCGTTTATTTGCTAATTGGTTATTGTTTTAGCACGGTGATAATGTTCACTAGGATTTGCTTTGGACTAATCAATTGGGATTGATTAAAGTTTGTAGTTGACTGAAATCGTGTGGCTTTGATTTGCTTTCTCTATGCCGGCATTTTGTAATTGCCTGTTACCTGAGTACACAGTGGAAAAAATTACTGAAAAAATTGGCTCAAATGCTTTCAATTGTTGAAATTTGTTCGAAATTATCGGTCAGTGACACTGTTTTATAAGTTTATTATCTTTACTGTAGTGGAATTCACGAATTGAGAAGTTTATAAGCTCTGGTGGATGAGATTTTCTGGTTTCCTTATCTTTTGAGCTATTTGATTCAGTTGTGGTTCATTTCTCCTAACCTTTTATTATTTATGTTTCATTTTCCTAAGGTGGAATCGGTATTAGACAAGGAAAATTTTACATTGGAAGAACTACTGGATGAGGAAGAGATAATCCAAGAATGCAAAGCTTTAAACAGTCGTCTTATCAATTTGTAATTTCTTTTCTATGTTCATGGTGACCTTGACTTTTTTGGTCTTGCAAAAATGTTTTATGTTCTTCATACGGGATTCCTTTTTTTCTATTATACAGTTTACTTGACATTGTTTTGCTAATATGAACTGTTGAAGTTCTGGTCATGACAACATGGAAGTTGATTTCTGGAGGATTAATTATTATGTATCGCATCGCTGTATGCAGTTTACGGGATAGAGAACAAGTGGAGAAGTTGTTGCGGTATATAGTTGAGGAAGCTCCAGCGGATGCTGAAAGCAAACAAGCATTCAAGTTTGTTATTCTGTCTTGAGGACAACTGAGATCCTTAATTTTATTTTTTGAACTTTTCTCAGGAAAATCTTTTCTGGTGATGTTTTAGGTTTCCCTTTGTTGCCTGTGAGATATTCACATGTGAGATTGACGTCATTCTTAAGACTTTGGTAGAGGAAGAGGAGGTGTGATTTTATTTCTTTGTTCTGGATCATTAAATGCCTGGGGTTGCAAAAATTGATGTGGAGCTTGTCATGGCCGGGATTAATTTGCATTTTCTTGTATTGCAGCTAATGAACTTGCTTTTCTCCTTCTTGGAACCAAACCGTCCTCATAGTGCCTTGCTGGCTGGGTATTTCAGCAAGGTATGTAGTACTTAAAAAATGGATTATGCATTTTCCATGGCTGATTTTATGTCTTACTTTGCTTAGGTTTTTTCTTGTTTGTCGATAATGCTATTTGGTGTGGCATTTTAGGTTGTTGTATGCCTTATGTTGCGGAAGACAGTACCACTTATGAACTATGTTCAAGTAAGTAATCATATCTGGATTATGCTGGTCCATAGTCTATATTCTTTGTTAAATGTTCCTGATACATTGTTATTTCTCCCTCTTGTGTTCTTTATTGACTTATGGCTGTTTGATCTTTCACAGATCCATCCAGATGTTTTCCGTCGACTGGTTGATTTAATAGGGATCACTTCCATCATGGAGGTGGGCAGTTGATAATATATTTTTGTTTTAAATTTTGAGTTCAATGGTGGTTTCTTTATAAAAATGTTTCTTTCCTATAATACATGCGGTCAAGATTTGATCTCTGATGAGCTCCTTTTGCAGGTCTTGGTTCGGCTCGTAGGTGCTGATGATCATGCATATCCCAATTTTATGGATGTGATGCAATGGCTGGCTGACAGCAATTTGCTCGAAATGATTGTCGATAAATTGAGTCCATTGGTGTGTGATACTAATTTTTCTCTATTATCCTGTCAGAAATGTAGTGTGTCATTTATTCATGTAATGTAGATGCCATTCTTTATGTGTCGTCAATTGCATTCTCCTTATTGCCACAGTCTGCTAAATTCTATGTATATGAGTGCCTGACTATTCATTATCTTAATGCTCAAGTAAATAAGAGCAGATCGCTGGGAGATGCTTCTACTTGCTTGTTCTGTCTGCACATACCCACTTGCTAAAGAATCTCATATAATGCTGTACTCTTATATTTCTTGGGTTTTTGATACCTGAATCTGGAGGAGTGAATACTATTGGTTTGTCATGGCAAAGAAATAAATTGGGGAGATACCTTGATGCCATTTGTAAGGAATGTTAGTACACGTGTAAGGTGGTTGAAATTTCCATAAGTTTTGAAACCACCATTAACTTGGCTTTCCTTGATGTGTTTAACAGAAGTGAAGGAATAATTAGCTCCATTTGTGGAGCTCTTAAATAGTTACTTTTATTTGAAATTGGTTTTCTTTCTTGGCCATGGCCATGGCCATGTCTGTGCATGTATATGTCAAATTCTTCTTTCGTTACCTTATGCTTCAAGATTTGTTGGAATATACTTTCTTGTTCCTCTTTTTTCTTTTACAAATTAGAGCTAAAAACTTCCCTGACAGAAATCTAGGGAATGATTTTGCAAGAGTAAGGACTCACTATGGAGATTAAAAGCAAATAAGTGAATGAATCATATAATTTCTAATGATTAGCCGGAAATAAGTTTTCAGTGAACATAAAATTGTATTATATCACAAAGTTTTGGATAATTGTGGTGGACTAACAAATTTTGATATGGATCAGTGCCCTCCGGAAGTTCATGCTAATGCAGCAGAAACATTATGTGCTATAACTCGAAATGCCCCATCTGCCTTGGCTACTAAACTCGCTAGTCCAAGGTATGTGTTTTATTAGTTTCCCCTGTGTTCTCTGTTCTTCAATTCAAATGAATCACTCTTATCTTTTTTTAATCCATGTTTGTAGTTTCGTAAATGGCCTTGCTATTTTCTTTTCTTATGCAGTTTCGTTGCAAAGATATTTGGTCATGCATTGGAAGATTCACGGTCGAAATCTAGCCTTGTCTACTCACTTTCTGTGTGTATCTCTTTGTTGGATCCAAAAAGATCAGCGATTGCTTCTCCTTTGATGTACTCTTTTCGGAGCCAACATATGTATGAGTCTCCGAACCCTGTAAATCCAGAGACAATTGGTGCAATGCTGCCTAAACTCTGTGAGTGAATCATATGCTTGGGAATCTATTGATGTGAAAATTATTCTTATGTTCTCATTTAGTCTTGGTTGATGGCATTGCTGAATGTTTATTCTGTTTATGAATTGCATTCATGTAATTGAAATATTTTCCAGCATTTTACCAACGTCATGCTTGTTGAAGGGAAATTCTGCATTCTAGTTCTGGCTCTCTTTCAGTTCTTCTGTAGCTTTCCTCAATAAGTTTTTTAATGTCTGCCGTCTTGAGGAGCTTCATTGTATCAGTGGGCCCTGTCCATAAGGGACATATCCGTGCTTTTCTGAAGCTTGTAGTTTGCATTTTACATTACTAGCAAATACATTGTCATTGGTGTTGCCTCTTAAGGACCAGTTTCTATTTCCTTGTACCTTTGGTTGATTTAATTGTGTAACAAAATCCAACCGGATTTTCGGGGGGACCTGTTTGTATTTTGTGTAAATTTCCTCTGATAATCTGATATCCATGATATTAAGGATTGTACATCGTGTTTTGCAGGCGACTTACTCATGCTTCTAAATGTTTCATCTGATGAGAAGGTTTTGGAAACTACATATGGAGAATTGAGACCGCCTCTGGGGAAACATCGCCTAAAGGTTGGCTTTGTACTTTAATCATACATGTTGGACCTAATTTGAGGAAGGGACCAATAGAACTGAATTTTTTATTTTTAAGGACTCCGTCAATTTGCAAAAGAGACTAACAAGAGTGCTCTTGCGTTTGTCCGCTGTTGACAGAAAGCGCATGTCATGAAGTTGAAGATGTAGTTTGACCTGAAATCATTTTAGGTGGGCCTATTTTGCACCCTGAAAAATACTTTGAACACTCATTCTTACATTACAATGTTGCCCATAGTGTAATGTACATATAAGGACAAACTTATATTAATTTTGTAAACACGTATCACTACACCGATTTTTGTAAAAACCCATGATAAAGAGAATTGCTAAAATCACGTAAAAGAATTGTAGAGAAGATAAAAGTAATAAAAAATTATTTCAACATATTTGGTTTTTAAGAAACGCTCATGAAATTTCCCTTTCTCTTTTTCTTTTTTTTTAATTTTTTTGAAAGCTGTCCCTTTCTCTTTGACCTTCTTCCCTTTTCCTTTGTCTTCATTTTCTCCTATTTTTCTCTTGTTTACTTCAGTAAGATGAAATTCATTCATGAACCTCCTGAACCTTCTAGAAAGAAGACAATTATATACTATGGTGATGTCTGATCTAAGCTTTCAGGTAAAATCATGAAAAAATAAAGATTAAATTCTGTAACTCTACCCCGCAAAAAAAAAAAATTTTGCTGTTGGTGAAAAGAAAACAAAAGAAAAAGCAACCATGAAATACAGTCACTCTCTCTCTCTCTCTCTCTATATATATATATATATATATATATATAGAGGAAAAGAGAGAACTAAAGCAGAGTAAAAAAAAAAATAATAATGTACAGGTATGTTAAGAATTGAATGAGTGCGCTGAGTAAATATTAATATTTCAAATTTAAATGATGAGTGGGCTGAGTGAATGAGTGTTCTAAGTAGTTCTTACAGTGCAAATAGCCCCACCCTAGGTCAACATTCTCCAATTTTATTTTATTTTAAAAAAAATTTAACTTCTAAATTCCTTTATTATTAATTTCAGATTGTGGAGTTCATTGCTGTGCTATTGAGAACAAGCAATGAAGCTGCAGAGCAGGAGTTGGTCAGCTCAGGAACCATTAAAAGAATTCTTGACCTTTTCTTTGAGTAAGCCTTGATTTTAATATGTGATTTTGAACGTGAATTACCTTAGTAATTCCAGTTGTATGTAGAGGAATCTTGATCACATACTTCAAGAGAGGTATATATATATTTTTTGGTTCTGCTAGTCAGATTAGAACATACCTGACTGTTTTATTGGTTATAATTTAGGTACCCATACAATAATGCATTGCATCACCATGTGGAGAGTATCATATTTTCTTGTTTGGAAAGCAAGAGTGATACCATGGTGGATCATCTTCTTCAAGAATGTGATTTGATGGGAAAGGTTCTCCAAACTGATAAAAGTCCCTTGCTCTCTGGCGAGTCTGATAAGGTAGATTGTTGTCACAAGTTAGTCAAGTATTTATGCATAGTCAATTATTTCTTGCATAATTGTCAAACTGCAGTAACATGATAAGTGATGTGAATTACATAATATCTCTACACTCCTCCAGACTAAATGTTTGAGAAGAACCAAGAAGTACAATAATATACGAGAAGCTTGTAGTTGCATGTGATATCTATATCTGATTTCTTTTTATTTTTCCAGGGGAAATACTCATGCAGCATATGTTTTTTGAAGTGGCATATGATGGCATTGATAATTATTTATGTGCGCTCTTCCTTTGACCATAAGAAAAAACTGTAGTAACTTGGTGTGTCCTGTGGTTTTGCAGCCAACTTTACCTGCTTCTGGAAAGCGAGCACCTCGAGCCGGAAACCTTGGACACATTACACGGATTTCTAATAAACTTGTTCAATTAGGCAGCACCAACAGCCACATTCACGCATGTCTTCAGGTTGGTATATACAGTTCGATAGCAAGATCCTACAGCTTTATGGCAACTGATTAAATTTCACCTTCTGTCTGATTAATTTAGCCTTCTTACGGAAGTAAATTATTTGGACAATTTGCCCTTTACAACATTGGTAAAAAGAAACTATAGGTAACTTTTACGTGCATGATGAACTGCCTTTAAGCGTGTACATTATGGTCCCCTTATTATTGCTTCTTTATTCTATAGTGAGGTGATTCCTGTAGGGCTATTCAATATCTCTTCGTCAGTATCCTTTAAAAGAAAATACAATGTTATGGAAACTACCATTTTTCTAAAGTGGACTGGTTAAGTTGTTTCTAATTATCCTTTATTTTCTGATAAATTTATGTTATATATGTTTACTAAGTCTACTTAAATTGATTTGTTTTTTGTAGGAAAACACCGAGTGGAGTGAGTGGCAAGTTAATGTCTTGCAAGAGCGTAATGCAGTAGAAAATGTTTACCGATGGGCATGCGGGTATGTTCTTGCTTCATTACTGCTATGATCTTGCTTTATTTCTGCTGTGCATTCACATAAGTAGGTAATGTAGATTAGATCGTGATTATGTGGAGAAAATGTTTTGTGCACTCCAGATGCATTGATGTATTTGTGTTCAAGTTCATGGGCTGTCTTTTTGTATCATATAATCATATTGCAATGTAGTACCTAATTTTCATCTCCGTTTCAAGGTGGTTGTTTTCTTATGTTCTGTTGCTAGTGATCTTAGTTCTGTTAACACGCTAGAATAGCTGTTATAATTGCTTTAAGTTATTTAAAGGTATTTAATTTGTTATTACCATTACTCCGATTTAATCCTGCTGCTGCGACAGTTCATTCTAGATATGGGACAAATAGTCAATGAAACCTAGCACAGGTTTTCCTTGTATTTTTTTCTATAATTATTAGATTAAATAGTTTCCCAATTCTTATAATATGCAGCCGCCCAACAGCATTGCAAGATAGGACAAAGGATAGTGATGATGATGACCTTCATGACAGAGATTATGATGTTGCAGCTCTTGCAAATAACTTAAGTCAGGCTTTTAGATACAAAATATATGGGAATGAGGATGCTGAAGAGGTATACCAGGGATCCATGTACGGCTCTGCTCTCTCACCCTTATTTTAACTTTAGTTGCTGACTTGTGCTCGTATAATTCTCGTTGCAGGATCATGGAGCTCTTGATCGGGATGATGAGGTACTAATTTTAGTTTTTACCTTCATAGCAGTTAATGGCAAGGTTGTTGGTGGGTGTATAGAGTTAGATTAAGATGAGTAAGATCTGAGGTAGATGTAAAATTACAGATAAACTGGAAATTCTTTTTAATTGTCTTCTGAGATATTGTTTGATATTAAATTTCTTCATAATATGCAGGATGTCTACTTTGATGATGAATCTGCTGAAGTTGTAATATCATCCCTGAGGCTTGGTGATGATCAAGGGAGGTAAGTTTCAAAACACTACTATGCTTTCCTGTTGAAATTTTGGATATGAACAGTGTTACAATTTGAGTTATTGGAATGGACATTAAAAAAATAGATTGGTATCTTCATTTTTATGCGTTGTTATGCCCTATTTGATTCTTCAATAAAGAAATGCACTGTAGAGTGATATCTTTGTTAATTATTGGTCTCCATGATGGAACCTGAAAAAAGACAATGTACAGAGGCAGTTAACTGCTTGTTGTGTGTAATCTGGACCCTGCAAAACTTCTTACTTTCAGACATCATGATTATTTTCATTAGGTCAGCTGTTCTGTTTTCAGTGTTTGGATGCAGCTTGATGGGCATGTACGTTCTTCTTTCTTTGAGAATCTGGAAAATCAGGGAACACCGAAATGTTTAATTCCAAATAACACGCAAGTATGCAACAAATAGGAATACATGACTTTCAGACCCAAAAACAAAGTCCAGTCAATGGTGTATATATTGGTTTTTTTTGTTATTGGAGTCACATGCCATATCTAATTAGCTAAAAGGAATGGATTCATAGAAAGAATATAATTAATCTTTCTGAAAATTTGGAGACTTGAACCAAAGCTTATAGCAGAAGTTGTCATTTTCATGATGGAAGGTCAAAATTAGGTGCATTTAAATCTGTGAGTTCTAGTCTGGGAAAAAAATTCAAATTGATGATGGGAATATTTATTTCATTTGTTTAATTAGTCATGTTACATGGGTGATGATAAAATTTTAATGTTATTCTTGTTGCAGCAGTCTATTCACAAATTCCAACTGGTTTGCCTTCCAAGATGACAGAATTGGTAATGCACCTGTGAGTACATCACCCTCTGAGATGATGGATGAGATAAACTTGAATGGAACTGCAAATGGTGGTAACAGCAGTAGTGATGATGAAGTGGTGGTTGGAGAGGATGATGAGTTAACCGAAAGCAAAGATTCTGTGAATGGCACATCAACTTCAGACACAAACTATTTGAATACATTGCCTGGGAGTGGTTCCTTAAACACTGGAGACTTGAACTCACAAGGTGAGAATGCAAATGCCTCTCAGGATTTGGGTTTCTTCAGGTTTGACACTCCGGACAACATAGACTTGTTTGCTGGTAGGCCTTTACCTGATTGGGAGGGATGGGGAGGATCATCGGATATGCAAGTCAGTGGATCAAGTCTGAATCCATTTATTGATCATGATAATTCGAATGTTAATCCTGCCAGTCATAATGAGGCAGTGACTTCTGATGGTAGTTCACCATCAAGTGTGGAATCCACACTTCCAAATGGTTCCTCAACATCCATGGATTCTAGTGATGGAACAGTGAGCAGTGGTGGGAGTCAGAGATGTGCTTCAGTGCCATCATTGTTTGAAGAGGATGTTGAGTTTGTAGGCGTGGAATTAGAAGGTACAGAGAGAGCAATGGAACAGGCTCTGAAGGAGGGAATAGTTGGGGAAGCAGGGCCTTTAAAGAGGAATATTATCGCAAAAGTGCCCGAGAAGGAGAATCCCGATGAAAGTGGGGCTGGCATGAAGGAGTTCAATGATGCAAACTACTGGAGGGTTGATCAAGAGGTTGCTGTTCTTGAATGAAGGTTGGTGGATCCTATTTAGGTTCGCTGCTGGCGAAAGTTGGATCATATAGAAGTGGACCACACTTTTGGCTGGCGAGGGCTTATGCAACAAATGCATGTACAGTATATTTTTGTTTCCAGGTGGGAGACTGAACGGTAGGTCGTGTTATGGTTAATTGCTGTTTATTAGCTGTTGTTGTTACTCTATTGTTGTTTATTATTTAAGGTTTTGTTTCTTGTTGCTAACTTGTGGGATTTCTCATGTCCATGGTATTTAAATTTTCTGGCTGGAAAATCATTTTTGTTTTTCGTATCAATTTCATTGTCTGATGTAGGTTATTCTGTTTTCGAATTTTGACTTGAATTGCAGTAAGGATATTGAATCTACAATTGCTCTCAAGTCTCAACGTTGTTACCTTGCATCTTGATATCTTTGTTTTTATTTAATACGTTGTGTAGTATTTCTGCTTTCATTGATGGCCGGAGTAGTTTGCTATTGAAAATAACAGATCTGTCGAATCCAGATTCTGGATTCCAGAATGATGTGGCGAAATAAATGCATTGGATGTTTGATCAGGAAAGATCGGTAAATGAAAAAAAAAAAAAAAAAAAAAAAAGCGGGTTCATTTTGCTTTGTAAATCCGAATGATGTTATTTTGTAGTCTAGCATTGCTTTCTTGGAGATTGCTTCCTCTCTGGTCTCTGGAGTTGCCTTCATTTTTTCCTCCAATGCAGTTCCCGTCTTTAACATGTATTTCTTTGCGATGTCTGCAACTTTGTTCCCCCTGAATTTGTTAAATTTGCAAATTTATGGGTCTTAAGGAGTATCAAATATTTCCCATTGTTGGAAAGAAGAATACACTTAAAATGTTAAACAGAAAATTGAGGACTAATGAAAAGAAAACTGCCTGTGGATTGTTTCAACCACCATTACCACCTTCCACGACTACAAAATTCCCGAGGGTGAAAACATATCAAATGTATATTTAATGATTCTCTCAAGTTACATATTTATACCTCAACTGTTAAAATCGACGTAGAGAAATTGCCTATATCTCTTGAAGACTCGATCACCAGTCAAGATTGAACAATTATATTTTATCTTCTTTGGGTTATACGATAGAGGGAATGAGGATGGACACGGGGCAGTAATATGCATACAAGAATTTTCAAGAGCTTTATCTTTATTGCTACAATGCTGGTGGCACAGTATGCCAAATGAGCGTTCCTATAATGGGAATTGCACGGGAATTTTCGACTTCGGTTCAACGTACATACAATGCAGCAATTTATCTGGGTGCTACCGATCAATTAACGAACATTCTGAGAGATGCAGGAGACGAGTAAGAGCTCGTTTTCTAAATGCTAAAACCTCAATGAACAGCGGCAGGCTCTGTATTTTTAACTGCAGAAGGCATGTGAATGTAACAATTTACTGCTTTTAGTACAAATTGTGTTTGAACAATCAATGGGGATAAAAAATGTGGATCAATTTTCCCAAATGCTGATTCGTATAAAACTGCTTATGACTCAAGTTTCTCCTAATAAAAAATACGTATTCATTTGCACAACTTCAATGAATTCTATTTTCTGAAATGAAGGTGCTCCAAATCCTGCAAATCAGATTTATCCTTCGTCTTTGGACTCCAAAATTTCTGAGCATTGATACTTTCACTCAAATTAATATTAAATATGCCCACAAGAAGACTATTTAACGGATTCGATGGGAAAATTTAAAATAAAAGCTATTTAGTGGTCTTTTTAAAAAAAATTCAAGATGATTTATTTAAAAAAATAAAAAAAAATAGAAACAAGAGAGATGGGGAGTTGGCGAAAATTATAAATAGATTAATTCTTATTTATAAATAAGTAGTATCACGTGACGAATCTACTGCTTCCACGTGTAATACGTGGATTGGTTTGGTCCTTAAAAGTTTGTCCCTCTGGCAGAGAATGTAACCGAGCACACCCTCGAGGCTTCCAGAATACCCCAGTATTCTCTCGTGAAAATTGCACGGTTGGCAGAAGAAAAAAGAATAACTAACCCCATATTAAGCTCTTGCGGCAATTCGGTGAGACCGGGGTTAGAGGAATCGTGAAAAGATGATTGAGGTGGTGTTGAACGACAGACTAGGGAAGAAGGTTCGAGTGAAATGCAACGAAGACGACACATAGGCGACCTGAAGAAGCTGGTGGCGGCTCAGACCGGAACCCGACCCGATAAAATCCGGATTCAGAAGTGGTACACTATTTACAAAGACCATATTACCCTCAAGGACTACGAGATCCACGACGGCATGTCCCTCGAGCTCTACTACAACTGATTCTATTATATTCAATTCAATTGTACGTTTCATGCGTTCCCTTGAACTAATCGTAATTATCGCTATCTAGTAATAACTAATTATTATAGACTGCTTTCGAGATTACGTCCTGATTAATTATCCATAGTTTTAATTATTTATTTAAATTGCGTGTCGGTCTATGATAATCTTTCCTGACGAATTTTGAAAGCTGCTTCTATTATTTTTAGTCAAAACTTTCGTTTTGTTTGTTTATTTGCCTATAATTACTGTAAACAAATTTATCATAGGTTGATGGTTCTCAATAAATTATGAATGTAGTGATATCGCTGATTGTAAAAAAAAAATACATCTATTTAGTTCCTGTTTCCGACTGTAATTTTTAAGATACAGTTACTGTAAAAAAAAAAAATTATAATTATGAAATAAAAATTAAGAATATATAATAAATATAAATTTTAAATAATCAATAAAATTATTTAAAATATAAAAAAAAATTTATTATACTAATGTAAAATTATTTCAACATAACTTTTAAATTATAATAGTTAGTATTTATCAAACATTTTAAGTTGTCCAACCTTAATCTCAAACGCACGTACCCTTAGTTAGGAGAATCCAAATTTGTTCGCTAGCAATTTGAGTTCTTAATTAGGAGTGCACCTCGTTTTTTCCGTTATTGGTAATACTCATTATTTTTTTCATTTTTCACACTTTTTGTGTTGCGCTCGCGCAATGTATGTTTTGGATATTGTTACTTAAAAGGAAAACACTTGTTAGCAGTAATGGGAAATTGTGGCATCTTTTACTTATAAATGCTGCGTTATATTGTTGGACTCATTGATTGGACGCATTTTGAAACAAAAGTAAGAAAAGTAATAAAGAATGTGTTGATTATGTTAACTATTTTGAAGTCGACTTTGATGATGGGCAAAGCACTAACAAAAGATCTGCTGACTTCAAATTGAAGTGCTTTTGCGATCTTCCTAGATCGAAAGTGCTTTCTTTGCTATTCAACTGAAAATGGATAAGTGAGTAGTTGTAGCACTATCCATACGTTGCAATGGGGCTTGCTTGATGTTGATTGTCTTCTTGATTGCATGTGCTGCTAATTGGTTTTGTCTGCGTCATATTCTTATATGTGGGGCATTTGATGTTTACAGGTGTGGATAATTCATGTCAAGCCGCCTGTGGAACCGAGGTGTGTGTTTCAACTAATGGAGGGATAAATTCTGGAAAAAATGGATTTCATCTACTCTTATTAAGTTTGATATGAGGGGATGCATCTCTACTTGTATAGACTTGTGGGCTATGTTTAATTGTTAAACGGTTCTTGTGTGTCGCTTGATCCTTTATGACCTGTGCAATTAATATAGTCTGTGCCTCTGTGGAGTAGCTGCTATTAAGACTTTGGTTTTGCTAGCCTCTATTAACGTGCCCAGTCTCTTACTTGCATTTGGGCTGAATTTTCTTGATTTTGTTGATCTATGGGGCATTCTATTTGATTTAACCCTTAAAATTCTACTGCACTTGGACAGGTTGATTTCTTACTTTTGTTTTAGCTTGTGTTTATACACGCTTAGGAGAGTTCTTTTTATTTCTTTTGAGCGACCTATGTCGTTCTACAGGAATATTGAATTCCTTCTATGCGACTGCATTTGCATATCTTTTCCTCGCTCAGGTTGCACAAAAATTAGGTATGCAACCCGTAGTAAGTGGTTACCCTGTCCACAACAATACAACAGCATTAGCATAGCATATGTGACGGCCTGCAAATATAATTTTGCAATTCATAATGATGTTTTGGCTATGCCCACTTAGAATATGTATCACTGTCAGAGATTATTGCATGTTCCATTAGCATTAGTGTGAGCAGCATGCAAGCTATTTACCCTTTATTTTCATCCTTATCTTTTCCTATCTTGTTTTCTATGAACACTCCACGGCTTCCACTTTTAGTGAGACTGACTGCACTCTCTCACTAAACTATTACTGCCCTCAAACCGACCTATTTTTTAAAAGTTCGTTACAATGTCCTCCTCATCGTTAGCAATACTAGTGTTTAAAACATTAATTAGTACTTTGCAATTATGGTTCCATTAACTGTTGAAGGTTCAATAAACTTAACAACCTAGATATATTTAAATAAAGAAGATAAGAGAATATAGCTGTTCCTGTTATCTATTGGTGGTTTTTTTTTTTTTTTTTTTTTTTTTTTTTTAGTTCTTGAAAGTCTTCACAAGTTCGACGTGAGCATGTATTTGCTAAAGCACTATGATGCTTTTTATATTTGTATTGTGAATTATCATTAATATGAGATATCGATTTCTCTTGCTCAAGTGAGAATTCAGCCAAAAGATCTTTTCCCTGTGGCCCGTATTTTTATACCGTAGAATGCAGGTTTGATGGAAAATGTGATTTTACATTTAAATTTTTGTTATTTATCCTTATACTTCTTTTTTATGCTGTTGGATTTATTTAACCCTTTTTTAACCATTTTTGAATTGTTGAAACTTGATTTTGTTTGCGATCACGGTGTCGCTTATTACATATCAATAATGTTTCGGATTGCATTTCATAATATTTTCTTGCTTACTCTTAAGTTATCATGAAATCTTTATATTGTCGTGTTGTCATCTCTTAAATTCGGGTGCAATGTAATTTGGAATGTTCCATCATATGTTTTTACTATATTTTTGAGATACGCCGCATGGTGTGTGTAGATGTATGTCTTGGCACTTACAGCTGGTATTCACTAATTATGAATCACCAAAATTCAAAATCACTTCACTCATTCTCTGAAAAAATTGCTTTGTATAATGCCGAAGGCTCTGTTCTTCAACTTTTTGTGAGAGAAGAATAGAACCCACATGCCTTGGGCTGTAGTTTGAAAGACTTTTGTGTAATTGACCAAATATGATTAATTAGGCCCACAGATAGCCAAAGGCCGTATGGGAGAAAAGAAAAGACAGCCTACCTAACCGCTAACAATTAGCTTATAATTCATGATGAGCTTATGGACGTTCATTAGCTTGAGAATAACTTTTATATATTTATATATATATATATATATATATATATATATATAGTACATGTTATTTCGCCATTATGCCCATTGTATTCGATTATGAAACTTAGATAGGAATGTTAATATGAATTTAAATGGATCAATAGCATTCACAGCATAACACGTTACAACATAGTCAAGTCCTATATATATATATATATATATATATCCAATGACATTCCTTGTCCTCTTTCAAACTGTATGTTATCACTTGTCTACCGACTTAAAGTCATCATCCCACCGTTCATCTCCGTTCGTTTCAGAAGCCTTTTGAAATCTTTCTAGGCCGCCCAATTAACTTTTGTTTCATTATCTGCGTGGTCGTTGACAAAACGCCAACCACTAAGTTGGAAAACTTTTTTTTTTTTTTTTTTACAATAAGTTGGAAAACGTTTTGCTAATAAACACCTAATTTAATTTTAAAAAAAATTATTAAACACGTAGAGATGATAATTATAAAAAAAATGAATTTTTTGGGGGTAAATTTATGTCTTTCCCATTGGATTTACCATGTTGACTGTTATTACCTTCTATCAAGAATTCAAATTATCACGAGAAGTTAAATTCCTATTTGGTCTCTGTGACGATTAAATTAAATCTCGAAACCGGGGGTGGAGGGTGCAAAGTTGAAAAACCGGGGCAAGTCCAAATCAGGCGAAACCATAACCACTAACTAAACAAAGTAAATCACACTTTGTACGCAACCGTATCTGACAAAAGAGATTCTCGTGGGGTCCACCGCACGAGTGCACGAATTCAAGCCACGTCACCAAATCTCTGTCCTCTGTGCTCACAACTTTTTCTTTTCCTTTCTACCAAAAGCGTCGATCAGATCTTACAGATAAAATGTTAGATAATAATGTAACATTTTAAAAATGGTTTTTTTTTTAAATAATAATAATAATAATTATTATTATTATTATTATTATTGTTGTTATTGTTGTTGTTAATGGATATTGTAAATAAATTTTCCTTTTAGCAGATTCTGATTCAAATTGCTTCCCTCGTGTGGCTCTTAGATCCCGTGAAAGTCCCTCATTTTCTGCCTCAGCCTCTCAGGTACTGTGTACGTATATTCTATATTTTAATGTTTTATAGCTCATACTGTCATACTTAAAACATCATTAACAGCTCTTTTATTTTTATTTTATTTTCTTTTTCGTATTCAACGTCCCATGCTTTTATATATTGTAATTTTCCATCATCGTTCAAGGTATCATTGATGATCACATTGGCTTCGATAATATTTTAGGATCCGAGTCTTTGAAATTCCATCAAGTTCAGATAATTTGACCACATTTTTTTACTTGCAAAATATTGCTTTTTCGACAATTAACAAGTTTCACCGACACTGATAAGTATATAGCAAAATCTTTACAATTTTCTTTTTTTCTAATTTTTATGTATATAAAAATAAAATTAATTGAAATGAAGTTGGGTCTCCTATTCAAACAATAAAGATAAAATGTTTTCCCCAATGTGAGGAAAAACCAATCCCACATTTTAAGGGTTGGAGCTGAAAACATTGACAAATCAACCAAAAAAAAATAAAAAAATTGAAACGATAAACGCATGCTTTGCCTTGGAACAAGTACTTGCCATTTGCATTTGCCTTTGCCCCTCTATATATATATATATATACCTTGTGTTGGTATTGGTGAGCTTCATTCGTTATTTCAATCAAATATTAAAGATAAGTACATAAAAGAACTATTTTCGATTATTAGAAAAAATACTTTTTGACAATATTAAGAACACTCTCAAATGAACTTTAATAAATATCGCAACGAATAGCTTTAATCAACACTGAAAATCTGATAGAAAAATCAAAACTTGCATCATAACCAACCACTTTTTTGGCTGTTTCTAGTAAAAATTTGAAAAAAAAAAGAAAATAACTTCAAATGCCCAAGTGGGCAACAGCCGAGACTAGAGGGTGGGTCATGTGGGAAGTGGGATTAAGTGGAGTCAAATCGAAGCCCAACAAGGCCCGACAATCAACACGGCGACGGGGAAGGGACCGCACGTGAGGGGCCTTGATTTGATCACTCGGGTCCCACTCCCACGTGTGTGTCCATTTTAATTCAATTTTTGTAATTATCAACCAATTCTTCGGACAATGTCTCGTGTACTGCTTGCTTTGGACTTCGATTAACAAAATAGTAAATGGGCATTTGGGATTGTAAAGAGGGTCTTGTGTCTGTAAAAATGTTCAAACTCTGAAAACATGAACAGTCAACACTCTTCATGTTTTCCGGATTTTCAGATCCCAACAAAGCATTTGTTGACAAGTTTTTTGAGATCCCTAAGTGATAAGAGACTCTCTCAGGGAAGGTACACAACCCTCTTCCCAACTCTTCTTTAAAATCTTCGAGTGTTTTTTTTTTTTTTTTTTTTTTATTACTCTCAAAATTTTTCATTGTTAATTTTTAAGTTTGCATATAATGTAGAATTAGCGACAAAAAAATTAAGTGTGTTTAAGAGGATAATGCTCTGAGTTTTCGTTTCTAACTCTCAACCTGTGATGTAATGTATATAGTACACAAACACTTGAAAGTCAGCAACGGAAAACTTACGGATATGATACGAATCTTGATACAACAGTGCAGATCTAAAATGTAAATCTTATCCTATAGGTCCTACAGGGTTCAAAATAAAGTACATCATCAACCAATAGCTTAATTTAGGAGAAGCTGAAGCTTCGATCACTCAAGTAAACAAACGGTGCAGTTCCAACCCATGACAGCAACAATGAATTATATCATGCATGAGGCAATGGCGTTGAGGGACATCCCTTGTGCTGCTATATAAATATTGCTTTCAATTATATACATAATGATTAAGCGTGTGGAACTATTTGTCTGTTAAGTTGTCTTGGAATCTGCTTCATGTGCAAACTTATCCTTGGTTCTTAATTCTTATCAACATGCAGACGTGGAATCTAATAACTTTCATGCTGCTTGTCTCTTGAGACCTATATACAATAAAAGATGACAATAATGTGGCAAGTTACTGAGATCCAATAAGATTAAAAACAAAATAATAATAATAATGCAATTGTAAAATGGATTTTCCAGTTCTTGGGGACACTCAGAAAAATACATGTTTATAAGAGTGAACATATTAATAGAAGGTTATACCAGGTCATCCATACGTCTAAATTTACGTCAGAGAACCAACCTGAAAACCCATCAGAACTTCGAAAAGAAAATCTCAGGATCATAGTATGTACTAATCTGGAACTTACAAAGCAATTAGAGTCCACAGACCTAAATGAGTATTGTTGCGGTCAACCAATCATGACGAAAATAAAACATTCAATATCTGGGTAATATTATATATTAATATCCAGTCAAACATGTGAAAGCAAACTACAAGGAAACATAATCCAATGCCATCATTAACAAGAATGGTATCAGTTCACAGAAAAAGTGGATAGCTAACAACTTCTTAACATTATTTCATGTTTTTCAACATCTACTCTCAACTGCTGAGATAACTATGCAAATATGCTTAAAGGACCAGTCTTATTGGAAGCATTGAGTCCATTCTCAGCAGTCCGCATCCCTGTGATCCATGTCCTGCAGATCAAGATTTTTAAATTTAATCAGTCAATATAACTCATTAAGCCAGCAAATTTCCATTAAAAACTTATGTAACTAAGCATAAGTTTTCTTTTGGGGAGAGGGGGTAAACAAAAATAAAAGTGAGTCAGGTATCCCAAAAGTCAATAGGCTTTCAAACAACTTTCATATGAAAAATTAGAAGCATGATCACCAAGAAAGATTTAAATGTATTTTCCAAAATCATCTTTCCCTAACTCGAGTAGTTTTTGATGTAAAGGAGTGGGGTTGAGTCTGAGCAAGTAGAGAAATAAATTTTAATATTAACACCATACTTACTAAATTTAGATACAACATGAAGTGGCACCTAATACCTATTAATAACTGTCATGTTTTAGCACTTGATGACTCTATTACTCCATTCTCAATTAACTTAAATAGCACCTATGAATGGGTGCCATGCTTGTTGCGATACAAATTTTGTATACCAAGTTTTCATTTGTGGTATTACTCAAACATAAGAAAAAAGGGTAGCATTCTTTTCCTCTTACCTTCCAACACTGTCGCTGCCAGAACCCATCAAAATAGTCAGTCTTTTTGCTGATTTCATAAAATCACTGCAATGCCAATAAGGTAAAACAAAAATCAGAGAAATAACATCAAGTTAACCCTGCCTATACTTTCAACTTGATATAGACATGGTGATTTCATGAAGCTGACATGCAAAGACCAATAGAGGATACCTGAATGGTTCATCTCCTGTTTGTTTAATAGCACCAGAGGCATCTTGATAAAGCACATGGCTTAACATGTCTGATCTTTCTATTCCAAACATGATGGCCAGCCTTCGATACAGCTCTTCATAAGAACTCAGCACTGAGAGGTCCAGAGTCCGCCCAACATCCTCTGACTCCAAGAAAACCTTGCAATGACCAGTATCAATGCCAGATTCAGTTGCTTGGAAACTTCGATTCCAGAAAAATTCAGAGCTGGGGGACTTTTCTATTGAAATTCTCTGCTCGTGAGTAGATCCTGAACCATCAGAAGATGCTTTAACTTTACCTGAATGCCCATCTGATGAACTTTTCCCAAGCACTGGTGAAACTACATCATCGGCACAGCTATGTGAGATCTGCTGCTCCGTGAGTATTGGTTGACCAAAGAGTAAAAACTGGTGCTTTTTTATGTTCTCAGATTTCTCCAAATTCTGATTAGAATGCCCCATTGTCAGTAAGCAAGATAAATTCTCACTACTGTTTGTGTGGCTTGTCAGGATGCCATCAGAATCTCTAGAATTTGGAGTGCACCGCTGGAAACTGGATATAAACAGCCCTGACTGCAGTTTGTTGTTAACATGGAAATCTGATGAAGATATTCCAAATTGAGCATGCCTGGCTCCCTGTATGCCTGCAGAAGTATTGTCAGATAGACAACACAAGGGGCTGCTCGGCCCAAGGGGGTTACCTGAAAAGGACGGCATAGTGAATTGGCCGTCGAAAGGAAAGTCTAATTGTTGCGGGAGCCGCAACTTCTTTCTTGCTGGTGAAAAGGGTGATAGATGGATGAGGGGCATGTTTGATACCAGTTCAACCAACCATGGGCTGACACGCTTCACATTTTGAAGCAAATCTGGCTCATCCCAAGTCACCTGAAAAGAAATTTGGAAAAGGGTGTAAGAAAAGATTCAACAAGGACTAGGAGAGCTTAGGCTTTCCATGATATTAGTATATGTTGTTGGAACCAATTCATAATGGACAGCTAGGCACATGCTGCTTAAGCCGAACAATCACATTGCTTACGGTTTTAAAAGACAAGGGATAAATACAACAATTATCAAGCTATGGACTCTGGAATGTTGCAACTGAAACATCAAATGAAATTCACTTGCATACAGTTAGTGGAAAATTGGAAAATTAAAATGCTTTTTCAGTATCTTTGGTAATTATTAGCCATCTGCTAAGTTAAATGCTTTTTAAGTAACTACTAACCATCTGCTAATCCGAACCTGAAAAATAATCGGACGCAAAAAAGACTTTGAATTCTGAGGGAAAAAAGGGTGTTTGGGTACCAAAACTTAGAACTTATAAAAGCAATTTTAGCAAAGAAAAGCATAATAATTCATGACCATTCATGAAAAAATATGCCACAATCATCTTGATTTGTGAATATACACGGGAAGCTATGCTGTAAATAAGTTTCTTCCGTTATGCATAGCAAACATAAAATGTAATTTCCAAACTAATAAAACTCTTCTTTTAAAGAAAATCTAATAAGTATATGATGGACCACATAATTTGTACAGCATGAATAAATGCTCTGCGTAATATTTGCCTTTATGTAGATTTTGTCAACAACGACAGAGCAAATGACTGATTTCTGTCGTGCACAATAAAGTGCATCAAATGTATATTAAGTGCCCAAAATCAAGCCATTTATTGGCAACAGAGATACCCAAGCTAAACTCTAGGTAGAATGTGATTCTTGTCAGTCAAGATGAAGAACAAATAGTCCTTCAGCCGGAGTGATCAAATGCACCAGAAAGAAGTTTAACAGTTTAGGATATTCAGCATTTTATAGAAATAATATTGCTTTGCAGTTCTGTCATGAGCCACACTAGCTGCTTTAAAAGGAACCAATCAGTTGGATATATTAAGAGAGGAGAAAAAGAGGAACATCCAAAATCAAAGAAAACAACCAGTATACTAGGGCATTCACAGACTTAATAAGGAATGTTAAACTGGTTATCAACGAAGCAGGCTGCTCAGCCGAATTGCACTTCATTCTATAAGCTCATTATTACTTCACTGAACCTATCCGCATCCAGGGGTGCAAAGCAAAAAACCAATAAAAGTAATCAACCCAAGCATTTCATTTTTTGATGAGAACTGCTCAAATTCAATTCACCATACAAGCAGATTCACAAGCTTAACAATGAGAAAAAAAGATCCCCCCCACCCCCCAAAAAAAAAAGAAAAAGAAAAAAGAAACGATGGTATCAAAGAAGAGATATTAATTTCAATCCAACATGTTACACAAAGAAATAACAATCAAATTAAAGAATTATGAATTATACCTGGAGGAGCCGCCATGGTGAATTAGGCCAGCGTATGGGGTCAGCAACCTGAACAGATGATATAGTCCCCATGAACCAGCTTATCCTTGAAGAATCCTCTGTTTCAAAAGCCATCTTGAACCTCATTCCACAGTGCCAGTGAACCCTCATTGCAGCCTTCACTGCAGAAGCCTTAACACAAAACTCTGGCGTGCTTGCACGAGGATAATAAACAACCTCAAATGGTTTTCCGCTAGCAGCGAGTGCTACTGCCTCCAAAACCATCTCAGGCTTCACTCTTCCTCCATTACCCCTCATATTTCCACTGGAATTGAACCTCCCACAGGAATTCAGATTCATATTCCCATTTCTCACCATCTTGTTCTCTTCTTCTCTCAGAAAACATGAAAACCCTCCAAAAGGATTAACAGTAACACAACTGCCATTATTTGAGTTCCACCCAGCAGATGGAGAATCATTTCCACCCCCAATTCCTTTCTTGGCTCTCCTTATCCCTACACAAAGATCCCCATCTTGAGCTCTCAAGAACACAATAGAATCACCAGCAACAAGTTTCTTTTGATTAACAAAGGTGCTCCACCCAGTGGTCAATAAATGCCTTCTTGGTGTCCCTCTATAAATATGTCTAAACTTCCAAATCTCTCCATGAACATCTTTAGCCACGACAGTCTGCACAGGGGGATCAGCAGTGTAATCCAGCCTAGGAAATATAGTCTCAGCACAATACCTTGGCACAGAAAACCCACCACCATTGTTAGCATCAGATTGTGTCAAAGTTTTAGCAAAAGATGCTGGCTTTTCGGACTCACTATCTGATCCAACAGAATTTAAACTCAAATTATTATCCTCAAAATCGATCTCATTAGCTGGTATAGGAACCACTTTTATCTTTGCGTACACTTCATCAGTTTCAGAATCAGCTAAAAACTTGAGTGAAGAGACCCGGCAAAAAATGAGAGGTGGGATTGGTGACGAAGAAGGGAAATTGACAGAGCCAAGAGAATGCTCAGCATGGCCTTGAGGGAAGTAAAACACCGTCGAGTTTAATGGAGGAATTTGGACCATGGATCCTGCACAGGCGTGCCATAGTTGCGGATCAATGCTCTGCTCAACCTCCTTCATTTGGTGGTTACTTCTGTTTTCCGATCAAATGGGTTCTTTTCAGTCCTGAGAGATGACCGCTCAAAGCTACGAAGATTTGAGTTTGCTTCGACGAAATGCTGCAAAATGAGCAAACCAAAATTATAAGAATCGAATGTAAGCGAAAGGGTCATTGAAAATCACCAGGAATAGTTTTTTGAAAAATCCCTTACCTTGTGCTAATGGCAAAAAAACCATTCAAATTCAACACTTCAATCTCTCCGAAAACCTCTTTTTTTATTTCAAAGTTTGCAACTTTAACACTAATAAGAGAAAACCCTTTTAACCATTTGCCATAACATCTGATAACAACATAACAGCTCTTCAAATATTCAAAACACAGCTTCAATATAAGCAGAAGAAAACAAGAAAGAGAGCCTGAAATGCAAATTAAAACTTGCAGATTTTGTTTGAAACGGGCTCTCTCTGTTAACTGTTATTAATTTCCCATGCAAGGACAAGTGAAGCGAGAGACTTTGTATCGCCGATCAGATAGATGATAGCGAATGGTATGGTATCTGGTACGGATGTGTCCACTACGTCATATATGTTACAGAGACTTTTATATCGCTCTGATTCACTGCCACTATTTTTCATGTTTTTTTTTATAAATATTTTGTTTTTGTTCGGATCTCAATCAACAACAAAACAAATAAAGAAATCTTAAACCAAACCAAAAAGGATGTGATTAGTTTATTAGACAAAAAAACAAGGGAATTTATGGCTGGCCAAATTAAAATATCGCGATTTTCACGCACAGAACACAGCCTGCTCGATAAAATGCCGCAGTTAAAAAAGGAAATTTACTGTTTGCTGGTTTTGTGTACTGCTCTGACATCGAAGCAGTAATAATAATAGTAACTAGACAAAAGATTTAACCATCGCTAGTGACTGTGACCGAGTTTGGGTGTCGTCAGATTAACCATGGTTAAAGGTCGGTAACCCATTTGGACTGGAGAGCTGGCCAGACCAATTCACCAGGGTCCAGGAGGAGTCAGTCGGGCCTCTCACGTCTGGTCTTGTTGGTTTCTGTATTTAAAGGCGCGTGCTGTCCCGTGTTTGTTTCGTTTGTCGAAGTGATGATGAAAGTGAAAGAGCGAAGTGAATGCTAGTACTGCCGGTAACAAGTAACTGCTGGTTCTGCGCTGATCTGTATCGTCTGCATTGTACAATCCAATCAAGCTTTCTGCGACTCTGGCTGTGTCTAGTGAGAATATAAAATGTGTCACTCATTTTGTGAAAATTCCCTATTATATTTTTATCGAAGTAGTGAGTATATAAAAATGGAAATTTGTCGGAAACAATTAATCTGTATTGCTTACTAAAGGCAAAACTACAGAAGCTATGAGCATGTAACAGGTAAATTTTATCAGCGACCATCTTAAATAATAAATTAAAACAATGTTTAAGTTTAAGTTTGTTGAATTTTAGTCTTATATGTATCGCATTATCAACACATTGATTCAATATGTATACGAGAAAAAAAAAAGATAATTATATTTCCATAAATCCCATTATAATTATTTTTTTCTTTCTATCCCCTGTTGTGTGAAACATAATAGAGCAACGATGTAGCAGTATTACGAGTCCAATTTTAGTGCCTCACCTCACAATTTGAACATCATAAAATGGTTAGAAAAAGTAACAAAATTTTTTGTTATTCGATGATGCCCAAGTTATAGAAACAATACACAATAATATCATATAGACGTGATCCAATTATATCAAGTTGTATAAAAACTTATATCACATTATTCGATTATTTATAACTATTTCAACAATTCAAACCTCCAGTGTTACTCGACTCCTAATGAACTATTTAAAAATAAAGTAAGAATTTTTTATGATAAAACAATTGTTTATTAACCAAATCTATGTATGGCAAAATAGTAATTCAATTAAGGACCTAAAGTGAAGGGGGTCGGTAGGGAGTGAGCTTCACGCGCGAGAGGAGAGGTTGGGGAAATTCTATGGGGAATGAGGAGTCGGCGAGCAATTTGGATGGGCCGACGAGTAAAAGGAGGAGAGTCCTCAGCGATGACTGGAAGTGGTCGATTTTATATGGAGTTATTGTCTGTCCCGTTCTTGAATTCGTCTGTCGTTCTATTTTTGTTTCCTTTCAACTTCAACCAAAAACGACACCATTCGCCACCGTCATCAGGCATGCAAAGACATACGAGTAAGGCCTTAGCAAACTTTTTCTTTTTCTTTTTCTTTTTTTAATTATAAATTACAGAATACACAATCAGTAAACTTACGTCTAAATTTTAATTCGAGTCTTAAAAAGCATATTTTAAAAAATAAGTAGATGACCATTTTTTTTCAACTAAGCATATGTTATGTAATATGCTTAATTATATGTTGATTAACAATATGAAAATGTTGAACTGGTTGGTTGAGTATAAGATGTTTGAAGAGCATGCAATATAAAAATTATTTTATTTAACTTTCTTTGTGAGTGTTTTAATCCAAAGTCAATGCATTAGTTCTATTACTAGATTTGTGTGAAGTAATGGGGAGGGTGGCAAATGACAAGATTTGCCTCAAAATTGAAAGGAGCAATTAGTCTTCAAAGGTAAAACAAAACAGGGTGAAAGACAACAATAAAGAGTAAAAATAAAAATAATATATTTGCCTATATTTGCCCTTTTTTTTATATATTTATAGCTCTTGATTTTGTTGAATTCGAAACGTTGAAATGTGAAGGTAATAATGTAGCCAACTCTATAATGATCTCACCACCACTAAATGTTGGATTCATTCAAAGTATGAGAAATCCTCAAAACGAAATGTAAGCAAGGGTAAAAATTTTAATTTTTTTTTTAGGTACAATTTCTTGTTACTTTAAGACAACTATGTTGTACCTAAAAGAATTGAATTGAATTGAAAACTAAGTGTCTTCCTTTTGATATTACTATCAACATAAATACTTATATGGGACCGCACACTACATTCTCTAATCACTCGTTTAATGATATTTTAAAGTTCACTATTTTTAAAAAATCAACCAATCATTTAGAGATAGATAAATTAATCGAAACACATGGCATACATTTATAAGATGGTCTCATAAAAGTTTTTCCTTTTTAATTATTGAAGTCCTTTTTTTTTTCAACTTAAAATTTTGAAATTTGAAAAAAAAAAGTTTCATATTTCGTCTAAATCTTACAATTAAAAAAAAATCAGTGTTTATTATATAGGCTTTAATCTAAAAAAAAAAATTCATCTTACTTAATTGTTTTTTATAATATGATATTTGAAATTTTTTATACGTGAACCTCTACGCTCTAGTTTGAAATGAGGGTCTCATAATATTATTCTTTTTCATTAAAAAAAAGAAGAATAAATACTAAAATATTAATTAAGGCCTTAAGGGACATTTTTTTTTAATGTTTTACCAATTTTAAAGTACATTCTCAAACAAACATATATAGCAATATGAAAGATTTACCCATCAAGACAAAAAGAGACCCTCAATTCAAACCAAAATTTGAGAAGAAGAGCTGAAAAAAAACGCATCGCGGGTCGTGTAAATGTTAAATTTAGTTTGACCCAAACCCGACCCATTTAATAATCGTGTCAAATATTGAGACTCAAACCCGACACGAAAAAATAATCGGGTTATCCAATAACCTGCTTAATATCTATATATTAAACAAAAGTTACATAAAATATTTACGCACTATCATACATATGTATGTACATATATACATACATTATTCATCGATATTATAAAATATACATATCTACCAAAATATTACATATTTACACTATTGAAGTTTATATATATATATATACATATCAATATTATAAAAGACACATGTTTATCAATATTTTACACATTTACACTATTGAATCTCTAAATGTATTTAAAATTTTATAAATAAAACACTATGTTTATATTCATCCTTTTAGAGAATAAAAATAAAAGAGAAAATCATCTCTAATATTTGAGTTTTGATAACAAGAACCTACAAATTATTTTAAAATAGAAAATATAATCGGGTCATTGATCGGGTAAATGGGTCAATAATTTTAACCCTAACCCGACACGGAAAAAATCGTGTCGACCTGGACCCTACCATTTAATAATCATGCTAAATTCAACGACCCATACCTATTTATTTGTATCGTGTTCATGTCGGGTAATCGGATCGTGTCAAATTTTGTTAGCTCTACATAAGAAGCTGCATGCGAATAAGGGATTGAAAGCCTTTGGTGAAGACGCAACATCGATCCGACATACACCATCAAAACCAAGGTCCACAAATTGTTGCCCTACAAAGAAGATAAAGAAGCCCGGCAGCAAACACAGAGGTGAGAATGAGCGCGAAGAGTTTGGTAAACAGTCAACATTGATACGGACACATTGCATCAAACAAAAAGAACCACGACTTTACAACTAAAATTTATGTGACGATCATAATAATTGTTCAAGCTCTTAGGGCTAGTCTTATCTTTTATTGCCTAGACTACCTATCTTAGTCTTAACCTCCCACTTGCTGCTGCCTTACATATGGATATGGTTACGCCAAACATTTTTCCCATTTCAAAATTTTAATGTTTCGGGTTTTGTTACTAGAAGTGGCCCTTAAAAATTGACCCTTAACTTCCATGTGCAATGCTTCCTATAATGTTCATAATGGACTATGATGAACAATTTTCTACTACTCATAGCTAGTTCCCAAAATAGTTGTTTAATTAATTAATTAATTTTACTCAATGAAGTGTATTTAGTTAGTTCCAACAATGCTAATATCCTCGTCTGAGTGTATTATTTTTTATGGAATACTTTGTTGAGGAGTTAATATAATGATTTTTATATTAACGTCCAAAAGAAATGATAATTTAATTTTTTAATAATATTATTATTTTTAAGCATACGTAATATTTCATAAGAATTAATATTTTTTTTTTATTTTTGTCTTAAAAAAAACATAATTGGAAGATAATAGTATTGTAAAAGTAAATAAAAAAAAGTAACGATATATGTGTCAATAGTTTAACGGTAAAAATATTTTAAAATATTTTTAAAAATATAAAAATTAAATAAATACTAATCTTAAAATATATAAATTAAACGAGTTTGTATCCATGTGTATTAAGGTAAGAGATTTTATCCAAAATATTTAAAATAATTGATCTAATTTGTTTTTTATTCGAAATTTTGAGTTTGGGCGTCAATCGAGTCGATTTGGTTACTACAATTTTCGTGGCCTAATAAAGCCTCATCAATCTCTTTTCTGTCACTCCAAAACATCGCCGATTTGATCAAAACCTCAGTTAGCAAAACGACAACCGACACGACACTGCTTAAAACGAAAACGGTCCTCTCACCGGCTTTTGCTATCATGCGCGGCGGGCGATTTATCACTCTTACTTTTTTTTTCTCTTTTTTGATTTTAGTTTTTTGACAGCTACAAAACGATTAAACTAATCAACAACCCCGTAACGCCTGCGGTCGTACGAGTTTGACTTGTGGGTGACCTGGCAGACCGATGTCTTACACGTGTCGGTACATAAGTGGAGTGGTCAAAGACTTTGAAAGCCCTTCGATATGATTAAAGATGTGGACCGGGTTGACGGTGATGATGGGGGACCTACGCAGGGAGGGTCTGAGGACAGTTCAGGAATCTGTGTCGTTATGTCATCAGGGTACAGCGATGGACCGAACATGAGATGTTGGGTTTCATTGATCTAAGGACACGTGTACGCGTGAGATTACAGGGCCAACGCATGAATCAATGAGATGGCGGTTGGGTGCTTGTAATTTTACTGCTAAAAAGAGCGCCCACAGATACAAAGATGCCAAATAAGCCGTCTATCTGAAACCTGACACTTATCAAACACAGTGCTTTTGCTTTCGCATTTGCTTCAAAACTTGTCCTTTAAAAACTAACTAAAGAATATTGGAGTAACCCCTAGTCCATTGTGTAATTAGCCTATGGTGCCTTTTTTTTTTTTGCCCTTTTACTGACATGATATACGCATACTGTATTTATATTTTAGGGAAGTGATTATATTAGTTCAGCCGATAGCACCACAAGAATGTTTGGTTTTGGCCTCGATATTGAGTATTGTTTGCATACCTAGTATCAGTAGGGCATGTACTTCGAATTCTGATTTCAAATTTTTAGAACAGTTTTAATTATATAAAAAAATACCATATAATCTTTTGATATATCTAAGCACATAGAAGATAGAATCGTGAACCAAGTTGAGAGGAAGGGTATGCCATGTGTGTTTACTACAAGTATGTTATTGGTCTGGAAGATCTACCAGATGGGTTAGGTTGTATTGCAATGATTGGTGATTAAAGATCAATAACAAGCTTTTTTTTTTTTTTTTCCATGGACAGCAAAGGTTTAGTCAATTGACCATTCCTACAATTCATGTCTAAAGTGATTTGTTAGGCAGAGGCAACAGTGTTACAGTGTTTTGCACTGCCCATGAGGCCAGAAGTTATTGGATCAGATCTCCTTCTTGTGGGTTCAAACTTCACTTTGGGCCACAAGTTTTTGTTGTGTAGCGGGCTGCACAACGCATTAGAGCTGTTGTGGGTTCTGGAAGCACCATGAAGTTTTGATGGCATAAAATTAAAAGCTCATTTAATTTTACTGTCGTTAAAATTCTGCACCGGGCCCCGGAGCAGTGCTTCAGTATTTTGGAGCAACAAAATTTTGATTTGCAGCAGTAACAATCTCCTGACAAACTTCCCCAGTACCGCAACAAATTTTCTCCGGCTTGTAACTTTTCCTGGAGTCAGTTTCAAGTAAGAGAAGCATCAGCATGAAATTCTGCCAACACAAAAACTTCTGCTTGGTCCGGCAACTGTCCTGCCCGACTTCAAAGGTTGCGGCGGAAGCAGCATTCTCTTGAACAACTCTTGTTTTCCATTCCCAGCAGCTAGTTCTCAGTGAAGTGCTTGTCATAAGAAAACTTGCACGTAAGAATAAACAACTGACAATAAACAATAAACAATAAACAATAAACGAATAGTGTATACTTTAGAAGAGACATTATATTGTCGTTCAACACTCCTAATTTAAGGCAGTCCAGTGTAAATAATTGGACAGGCACGTAAGCAGCTACCAGAGGGCTTAAGCAACACTAACACTAACTTGAACAACTAATTCCATTCTCTCTACCTAATGCCTTTTCATAATGACAAACATGGCTCGCCCAAGGCTCTCCTAGTCCTACTTCCTACCGTCTTATTCTATTAATGTACAAAACCAATCAACTAAAACAAAACATTAAGAAGAGAAAAGAGAAACAAGTGAGCTCCCAACTAGGAAGAGACTGTTGTCCTATAAATAATCAAACAAGAAGCTACCCAAATGAATTTCCTAATGTGCCTGGTGATACATTGTTCAGCAAAATCGTTGTAGTCTACCGCCTTGCACTGTTCATCACCATAACCCTCTCGTGGTTGTTCTGAGTCAAAAGGTAGGACTTGCAGCAGTTTGGTGGTTTACAACCTACCCTTGTTTCTCATCTCCATAATCCTCTTGTGAGAGTTGGAGTGCAATGACGGAACAAAAGTAGGACTTGCAGCAGGTCGGTACTCCGGAACAAGGCGACCAGACCTGTAGCGGACTCCACACGCATTACAAAGGGTCTTTGGTCCCATAGGCCCTTCCCTCCATTGTGGGGTTTCTGTCACCTCACAATGCATGCATTTCCTAGGTGTATCTGTTTGCTGAAAGGATAATTTCTTATTCTCCCTGGAACCGGAGAGCACCATCAGGTTCTTTTTCCTTTTTTGCTTCTTCCTAACAGGATTCTCAGTGAGATTGATTTCCGACCCAGATTCAGAAGCAGTTTCAGGATGATAATCCTCAGAAGTGGAGGAAGTGGAGGATATGAAAGGGTAAATGAAAAGTGGGTTCGAAGTTGCAGGTCGTCGACGCTTGCTTCGAGAGCGCTTCACTGCAAATACAAGTTTAGGATTAATGGGTACGTGTTTTTCAGCTGAGCAGGAGCCACCACTTTCGAGGACAGATACTGGACTGGAGGTCTGCGACAGCAGTAAATATTTGCCATCAGTAGAGTTGTTGCAGACATAACTGCTTCGACTGGAGGATGTATCAGTAGAGCTCGGCTTCTGTTTCACTTGAGGTCTGTGACACTGAACAAAGATTGAAGTAACAATTAACAGAAGATCAGATAAGAAAGTAAGAAAAATTGTAACACTTGACTTAAACTCAAATGTATTAACATTTTCTCTCTCTCAAAATTATAAGGAAAAAAAAAAGTCAAATGGAGTTAAACTTTTCCTAATACAACGTAAGATCATAAAAAACCTCTAGTTCTATATCGATATCAGTATATAGATTGTACAGTAATATTGCATTCACTCTCACAGACAAATTACTCCTTGTGTAGTACCATACACTGCTCTCTATCTTATTTCTTGTCCTGGGCAGAATCCATTAAACTCCTACCTAGATACCAATACATGGGTTATACACCATTCATTTCTTCTGTTTACAAATCTTGTCCGCTTCAATCCTGTCAAGACCTCACATTGATATCAAAAACCTCATTTTACAGCAACATGCCCAGACCAATATCATCTCTTCGATGCGCTAAAGTGATCGATGCGAATTAATGCTCAGTCCAGAATAATCTTCATTCCTCTAGCATAATGTCTAAAGAATTGCTTCAACAGTTACAGAAGCAAGTGATTTGAAGTACCCAAAAACACCATAATTATTCTTACAATTTAAGTTACAAAAAGTATACAAAACTCATAGGCCAAGCCATCAATCATCCTCAAGCTTTCAATGAAAATATAAATCATGCCACTCACGGCAATTGCTTTTCAAGGAGTCATGAAGAATATGCCTCAGTTTAAGGCTTAAATGCATTTTACAAACATGTGAGAAAAATTTAACCAAATATGTGTCTATGCATATCATAAAACTAGTCTCCGAAAAAAATGTAACGCACAAATACTAAAACAACCACTGATATACATATGTAGAGACGAACAAAATCATTGAAACCAAGCACTAAGAAGGGTAATAGTAAACTCTTGCTGCCTCAGTTTAAGGCTTAAATGTTTTTTTTTTTTTTTTTTGATAAGCAACGGAAAAATGTATTAATAAAGATGATGTAAAAGCAGATAGTGGGCCAGCTGTCCCACTCATAAAACAAAGAGTAGCACTGTTTTTGTTATAGAAAAGTATACCAATCACCACTATACAAGGTTAGAATCAGATACAAGTCTCTATCTCAAAACCCCATCCCAGTTTAGATGTATGAAGAAAAATGATGAATCTTGAAACCCCTTAGAAAATAAAGCCCAAAGTGAAGCAAGAAAACTTTAACCAAATATCATTAAACTACTTTCTGAATATCAAGTTACACACAAGTACTAAATAGTTCATGCACATACACACTATCACTAATATACATATACAGAGACAAAGAAAATCATTGAAACAAAGCCCTAAGAAAGTTAAATGGTGAACTCTTGCCTAACAATCAACTCACTCAATTATAAAATACTTCAAAAGGTATTAAAGAGGAGTTTGGATGGCCAAATATTTGAAAACAACTATACTTGGTGCAATGAGGTTTGTATTTCTCTTCTCCTTTCAACAAATCAGTTGATAATCGTAATACCTCTAACAGCAGCTGAAAAGAATGGAAGCATGAGTTGGCTATACTAACTTAAGAAAACATAAAATTGTCCAAAAAAAACAAAACTTCAAAATCTACAATTAGGCAAAGATAAAAGTCATTGTAATATCTCCTAATAGTTAAAGTTTGCTAGCAAGCACAGCCATCTCTCAATCCCTCAGGATAGCCATGAAACTCAAGAGGATATAAATTCCCGGGTTGGAAACCAAGACAACTTCACTCCCAAAATATACAATCAGAGGAAAATTTTCCAGAGTAAATGAACTTTTTGAACAATATAGTAACTGCAAACAGAAAACATTGCAAAGTTCAGATTATATTCAAGTAGCAGACAACACTGAGGCAGAAAATAAGAATACTCACAGAGATATGGTTACTTGTCGGCACCACCGGAAAATCCGTCAAACCAAATGGCGGTGGCTCAAGGGCTTCCAAGTTAGCATTCCAATCATCTACTCCTAAATTACATGTTTCCAAGTCCTCCAATGTATCCACAACGTCATCAAAGAACTCATCCAAATGGGAGAAAATCCAGTTATCATCATTCATGTTAATTCTTCAATCTATGAACATGTTTCCCCACCCCAAAAAAAAAAAAAAAAAAAAAAAAGAACACTATGTTAACTCTTTAAATGGCAGAGGACAATATAATATAATGTACCTAGTTACCTTAAAATAAGCTCAAGACTACTAATTAAAGTAAAACTCTTTGAGCGTATGTTTATATACACACAAAAGAAAACGTGAATAGTATGCTTTTTCTTTTTCTTTTTTTAAGATGCATAAAATGCATTTACTATTAGTAAAAGTTGCCTTAATTATCCGCTCAATAAAACTAGTAAATAGTAAAAAAAATGAAAAAGAAATATTAACCGATTGGATTATTATGCATTTACCTTATCCAGCTACAATTACAATATATGTGCTCGCTATTATAGCAAGAAAATCATATTATCAGCATATAATTGTCTCCATCCTTCAGAATCCAAATATAGTCCAAAAACAAATTCTTAAAATCTAGGATTTATAATTATCTTTTATTAATTAATCTTTCCTAAGAGGAATATTGCTTTGTATCTATATAAGGTTAAATTGTAAAACGAGCACGTCATTGTCAAGGAAACTTTTAATACGATATTAAGAATCGTTTTCAAGTTGTTAACAACTAGTGCAACCATAATCAACCGATAAATAATAAATAAAATTTAACTAACATAAATATTCCCGTTTGGTAACAAAGAAAATGAAGGAAAAAAAAATCCAAAATCAGAATAAATTAAGTTGAAATAGAGTTTGAATGGGTGTTAATTTTTTCAAAAGCCCAGGACGGTAAAATTTCAGCCAATGTAAAGCGGAAAGCTCTCAAAGCTCAGTATTGGACTGGGCTTTCCTTTTCCGACGAAACCCAGAACCACATTAAACAGATACCAAAAATTTTCCTCACATTTCCTCCATTTTCTCTCATTTTCCTCCAGTTTCTCAGCAACCAAACAGAAAAGCAAACCAAAACACAGCCAAGTGCAAGGAGGAAAGCACTCAATGCTCAGCATTGAACTTGGTTTTCCTTCTCTACCAAAACCCAGAACCACCTTAAACAGATACTAGAATTTCCCTTCATTTTCCATCATTTTCTCAGTAACCAAACAAGGCCAAAAAATGCGGACAATGCACCCCAAGCAACACAAAATGTAAGGCTTAAAAAACAAAATTGAAAGCATAAACAAACAAACCTTTCATCAACATATGAAGAGTAAGTAGAAGAAATGAAAGAAAATAAGTGATCTTAGAAATGTGGTGTTTAAATTTTCACCGACATTTAGAGAAGGCTGTGCCTGTGGGTGAGATGAGATTCCTTTTTGAATCTGTGTGTCGTGGTTTTGGGGATTTCGGGGATTTTGCTTTGTGTATTTGCGTGTGTACGTATCTCTGCATTGTGAGTGTGTGGATTTGTTTTTAAATGGGGGTGACCGCATGGGGGTTGCCGTGGGGCCTTTTATTAATCAGCGTACATCTGTCTTATCTCGCCTTTGATTGACTGAGATTTTGGGAACATTTTTTCGGCTTTCGGTATTAGGGATTTTGGGGTACCAAATTTTTCATAAAAGGATTTTTGTTAAAAACATGTTCAATTGGTGTACCATCGATGGCTAAAATTTTAAAACAAAACTACAAATAAGACCGTATCATACACTATATAAAAACAAACAAGAATTTTTTTTTTTTTTTTAAATCACAGATTAATTTAACTTTTGTTCACATCATAAATTACTCTTCTTCTTATAAGGATAGATAAAATGTAATTAAATTAAATTTATAAGAAGTCAATTGGAAGTCAATTGAACAATTATTATAGACATTCTCTCGTGTAATGCTTTGTAATTAATACAAGATCTGCCATAATGTGCAACAATCAAAATTGTTCAACGTGGAATCTGTTTTATATATGATTTTAAAAAAAAGGGGTGGGGGTCATATATTAAGGGGCAGGTGATATTTTAGGATGTTTTAATCAAAGATGGGATCAAAGGCAAAGTGGGAACAGAAAATGAAAATCATGGGATGGGTAATATGATCAATGATGTGGGCATGAAAAGAATTGAGACGGTGAGGGGGCACCGACGATTTGATGAAGGGACCAAAAGATCAAAATTGGTTGTCGTTGCTATTACTCCACAATTGGGTCCCAATTATTTAGTTGCAACCTACATGTGCCACATGCTTTGGTCGTCAGACTGTCTGGTAGACTATTTCATGAATCCTCTCAATTTCAACTGAATCAATTGATAAAAAATAATTGGGAATTCTTTTTTCCTTTTTTTATAGTTAAAAAAAGGTTGAATTATTGAAGTTTTGAGTCATATCTCCATTAATTGATAGAAATTGATTTTCCTTTTAATATTTGACAAAATTGATTTAAAGAAGTTTTTATGGTGAATTGCAATCATAAAGTTCTAAAATATTTCTGATGATAGAAATAGTAAAATTTGTGATGTTATATTTAAAAAAGGGAGGAGAAGAAGAGTTTACATTATTATTACAATCATTTTGGACGCAAAATGACTTGAATTGGAAATGGATCATACTCTTCTTTTTACCCAGTCATCTCTGTAATATTATTATGTGTAAAAGAGGACATAACAACTTACACTGATAAGTAGATAAAGTGAAAATATGAACATTGAGATTGTAATGTAACCAACGTTCAATCATGCACGAGAAAGATTTTTGATTGTATTAACTTGCTGTACAATTTGGTACCCAAAACGATGTAGCTTGCAAGCAAAGGGAATCAAGAGCCGCTTTATTTGTTGATGGGCAAAGATATACTCGAGTGAACTTATCTGTCTGCTCAACTTCATCATTTCTCCGGGGTCATGGCTACCTATCTATTTATATATAAAACACAGTAATCTAGTCACTGGTGGCTGCGCGGGCGACATCGCCTCATGATTCTGCTTGGTTAATCCACAGTTTTAATACTACTAATGAAAAATTGACATGATTATCGACATCCAGTTACTCACCGCGTTATTAATGACGTTGCTTATTAAATTATGTAAGTATATAACATATGGGTTGGTAATATGGGTTGGTACATTTCACAAGCTACACAAACTAGAAATTCATCGAAATATTTTTTTATTGCCCGTAAAACACTTTACACATAGCCAGTAATCGACCATGATGTGTGTAATAAGAGATGGCTAGAGCTCATAATCATAACTAATTCCTGCAATTTTATATGTTTCCGAAATCTTTTTTTTTTTTTTCCCCCCTGCATGTGGTCTCTATAACATGTAAATTAAAAACACCTCATATCTTAACTTTAGATCTTCTTCTTCTAGCATTTACACACAGGAGTATAAAAAAGGCAAAACATGTGGCTAATACAGTGGCTTGCCAAAGTCTGATGCCGTGGGAATCGCTGAACATGCTCTTGAGCTCCTCCTGCAATTGAATATTCGATAAAAGTTAGGCCACGATGAAGGAATTGACATTTCCTTGAAGGATCAATGGCAGTGGCCAAAGAAACTAAACTAAATCCAAAACTTCTTCACTTTGTCCTGCACCATGAGAAAATATAAAAATGACTATAACTGGAGATTATTATAAAAAGCAGACCTTCAACATACAGACGTGTTTTAAGATGCTACAACTCAAGAATAGAAGATTTACACAACTGGAATTTTCTATAGCTGAACAAAACAGTCAGCTATCATTATAGTGTCAGAAATCTTGAGAAAAACTGAAAGCAGAAACCAAAAGCAGCTATGAAGAATCATGATTGTGACTTGTTGAAAATTAGGGGTCTCAGGGTTAGTTTGGATGTGCATTTTGGAGCGGCAAAAGAGTGCTTTCAAAAGTGTTTTTGAGAAAATATTTGTATAGCTTTATTTTTTATTTTTTAAAAAAAACAGCTTAATTAGTATAAAAAGAACTTTTTGTAATCACATAACCAAACACTTCACATATTTTTAAGATCGCTCTAAAGTGGTTGCATCGTCAATTGCCAAAAGGTAATTACATTCATACCGAAAGCACTATGCAGTGAAAGCATTTCTAATCTACCCCAGCTGAACATCTAAAAGCAAATCACCAAAGAGAATGTAAGTTGAAGCAAACAAGATTGTATGAGGAATTTCACCCAGATAATAACTTACCGTTGTAACCAATTCATGCATACGTTCATTTTGCTTTGCGTATATACCCTCGGCATACTTAAACAGCCTTAAGTCAAGACTGTTAAGTGATCTTACCTCCTGGAGAACTGCTTCTGGAACCAGGAGACGTGCCTGCAAAATTTCATAGGTCAAAATAAAAGTAACAAGGAAGGGATAACATAAAATGAATGACAACTCATAAGAGAGTCAAAAGACCCAACAGATCTTCAGTATCTTTAAACAGTATCTTTACAATTTCAGCATGCAATGCCTAATGAAACAAAAAATGCAATGCCTAATCAAACAAAAAGGATCGGACATCATTTGCCGCAATTGTTTCAGCATTACCCACCCTAAATAGAAAATTTTCATCTACTAAAATTACGTAATTTCAGACAATTTTGGCATGTGCAGGCCTTAAAGGCACTATTCACCGTCTCCAGCAACTCTCAGACAACAGGTTCAAAACTCAATGAGATGAAGCAAAGTAAGAAATACATAGCCATGTCTGGAACTGAATAATGAAGAGATCACAAATATCAACTGATCTTCGGAGAATTGCTGGTGAGATCACGAAACTTAATGTACCTACCTCTTTAGAAAAGTTTGCCGGCGAGATTTCCTTAAGAGAATTTGCGCGTCGAACAGATTGGGACTTTCTTAAGGGAGAAATGCATGCTGCATACTCTTCCATAATTTTTTCCATCGTCATCTAATAAAGTGAAACAAAGAAAAAAAAATTCTTTTTTTTTTCCAAAATAAAATAAACTAATCATTCCAATATGGTCAAAAATTATATTGCATATAGAGCTTACATTTTTCTTACTTCCTTCTAAATTTTCAGTGGAAACATTCTCAGTTGTTTTTTTATCTGAGGTGCCATCCTGTTAGACAAGAAGAAAAACAAAAAACACAGCAGTAAAAATGCTAATCCGCTGGTTGATGAGATAAATGTCACCACTAAGATGCTAGAGGTGCATTGCTGCTTACCTGATGGTAATTACTGTCCAGCTCAGAATCTGAAAGTAATGAGTTCTGTTCTGTAACTGTAAGACAGACAGATGAATTTAATTCTAAAAAAAAAAATAATTCAGCATATATCATAAACAAAAGTGTAGAAACAGAACCCATTCCCACCTTTTATTTATCTTGAAATTTTATGGAGTTCCCATATGATATAAACCAAACCCGAACCCGGATGGGCGAAGAGAGAATTAGGGTATGAATTGCATGTTCATTATATGCTTATCAATTCTTTCATGGAGTATTGTGGACCAATAAACCAAAGTTTCAGTAAATCAAGAGTGTTTCTGGATAAGTTGTGTGTGACATTACTGTTTTATGAATGGCCCAAAAGAAAGTTACTGTAGAGCTACTATTTGTTTGACATCATTATTTCTAATCAAAGTTATCATGTGAATACAACTGCAAATCCTATTTGTTAGAGGAAAATATTTTTATTCAAGCTATCATGTCTGCTAACATATGATTTCTAGCTCATTGCATCATATGTGAGTCTGCTAAGAGGCAGTGGATCGAAAGGATCAAAAACATTAGCTATTCTTCACCAAACTAACCTGATTTTATTTTTGATAAACCCTCCATACTAGAGTCTGATGCTATCTGTGAGATCACCTGTGGACCAACCACATTCACAAACATTTTCGCAGATTCTCTGTGCTTCTCAGTGAGACCAACAAATAGCATATTGTCCAGCCTCTTCTGCAAGATTTACAAGTATCTACCATGATTGCAACCATAAGGAGAACAATAATCAGAAAATAATATTATGAAACAAATTTATTCACAATTCATGATACCTTTTTTCAATTACCTGTGCAACTTGAAGCACATGTTCACCAAGTATTGTAAACTTCTGCACGCAATGGCGCACATCATGTGCTTCTGCTAAATATGAGTTGTTAGTCAATCCTGCAACCTGTAATAGTGAACAGTTGATGAGAAATTCGACAATTCAAGTTTTATGAACAAGCCCATCGGAAATTCAGGAAATCAGCAACTACATTTCTAAGCTGTATTCAGAAATATTGAAAAATAGACAAGATACAAATATGGACTGCAGAGAAGAAATGAAATTACAAACAAGAACCTGTGTTATAAATATGAAACCATAAGAAAGAGTACCTGGAATGTTGCTCCATTGTGAACAGTGTCCAAAACTACTGGTTCATTAATGAATTGATGTAATGGCATTGCCATTTCTTCTACATTGTATGAGTCATTGCTGTTAACATAACTTAACCCCTTCATTTTTCTGGCATCTCTCTGTTCTCATACGTACAATTTATCACAATTAATAATGGTGCAACCTCCCCACAAGATAAAACTGTACTGCGATGTCATTATATAGCACAATCTACAATGCGAGGCAGAAAGGGGGAGGAGAGATGAGGGCCTTCCGGGGGGGGGGGGGGGAGATAAAAGTGTGGAGTATGTTGACTTTGAAATATTTGAAGTAATATTACCAACACTTAACAAGGTTACATTCTCTTCACGAAACTACACATTTCTACTATGAACATTTTAAAGCAGGAGGGGTACTCAGAAATTTTTTTCACATTTATGTGTGATGATCAACAACGGAAACAATCAGATTTTTTTATTTTATTTTATCATTATTTCTTTTTTGGAGATAAAAAATTGTATTACTATAGAAACATCAATAAATTGGCAATTGGGCTTCAGCATCAGAAGGGTTTCAAAATACATGTTTTTTACAATGGAATATGAAAATCCATGCTTATGCTCTTTCTATGGAAACTATGATTTAGCCATCTGATCATCCAGGAAGCCTTTCCTTCAATTTTGTGCAAAAAATTATATCTCCTAAGAGACTTAACATGATTGGGTGAAAAAAAAAAAAAAAATCCTAATGACAGGACAACCAGGATAACTAATGATCACTTGTGATTATGATAAGCAAATGGCATTAGAGAGTTTTAAAAAGGAGGGGGGAAGAGGAGGGAAAGATTCAATATTGAGCAAATGTATAAAAGAAAACTACCCGAGCGAATAAGTCCTCTCTCATCCACGGAACCAAATACTTCCAGGGCCATATATCCAGGGTACTAACTCCCTTATGCTTGGCTCGTATACGTTTAGTCAATTCTGTGGCAGAAGTTAGGTTAGGATGCACCAAAAACCTAGATGCTACTTCTACTGAAAATTCATAGGCACTAAAGACTCGGTCAACTGGATGCCTAAGTACTGTCATCACTGATGTTTTCTCTCTGGGAAGCATAGACATTACGCTATAGTCATCGTGTGTAGCCACCAACCTGCACTTTGGTTTGCTGCATAAATTACAAAATGAAATTAATTATAGCTCCACAGGTCAGCAAAATTGATTAAATATTTTTGGCAATGTTTGATTATAAGTTAAATCTCTCTCCTTTCTATTTTCCAAAGAGTTTAAATCTCTCTCCTTTCTATTTTGCAAAGAGACTTTCTCACTCAATTCAAAACACCATTATAGCCACTAGAGCTGTCAACCCAGTAAGTTCAATGACTCACTTCGTGTAAAACTAAGCCCCTAAAAAAGGAACAATGAAGTCGAGAAAAGATTATTAGCTATTGCAAGTTCAAATGATTGGATGAAATATCACATCAACAAAACAAATATTACTCAAAGGTTTCTAGCATAAAATAACAGAACACAAAGAACAAGATAGTACCGTGGATCAAACCGCAGCTTGTCATAAGAGCGAGGGCATTCCAAAGCCGCACCGTATACCTTTTTCACCAGACTGCAAGCATATAAAACCAAATAACCACAGTCAAGAATCAAAATGGCAGTTGAAAACTCAGGGCTGGAATTTCCAACTAACTGCATTGCAATAGCATCCATTAGCGAATTAATTACCAATGGAAGTATGTCCGCCCTCCGGTTCTGGGGACATGTAGGAAAAACAGCAAATCTTGCAGCGTGTGTCCGTCTCCTTCAATTTCTTCCTCAAGTGCCGAACGTGCCCATTCTCTGACAATTTTCTCGCACAGCACAAAATCCTTTTCGGCGGAAGATGCATCCACTGACCCACCGCCATTAACACCAGCAAAATCCATAATGTCAAATGAAAATAGTGCATTCTAGTACTAAGAATTAAGAGTCAAAAAACCTATACTAATCAAAACTCCGCCACTACCCAATACATCCACGAACAAGCTTTACCAAAAATGTAATCTTTCTATTAATAAACAGTTAAATTTTAAATTTAAACAAAAAATTCAAGCTTACATATGCAGAACAAAAACAACTTATTAACCGAAACAAAGAATGAAAAATTAAATTTCGATTACACATGCATACCGAATGCAAAGAGTGCTAATAACAACACGGCGAATTTCAGAGTAGGAACCATCTTCTTCTTAATTCCTACTCCAATTTCTGCCAAAAGAAATGAGAGAGCAAGGTTATTATTGGTTAGCAAACGGAAAGCAAATGAATTTATACGAACAAAAAATAAATAAAATGGAACTTGAAGTGGTCGACGTCGAGGAGCTGTATAGAGTTTCGGGATCTCGTGTTCACAAAATTAAAATTACCTGCCACCACTACTGCTACGTTCTAACAGACAACAATTCTTCTAACGTGGCCCCACACAGCGAGGGCAAATAATCGAAAAAGAATTGAATCTGTGTTCTCAAAAATGAACAGAGTCAGAGACAGCCAATTTAGCGAAAGAATCACTGGATGTCTGATCAATACTCGAAGTACCGGAGAAAGTTCAATCGAAGTTCATATAGCATAGAGATTATGCGTAACGTTATAATTATAATAAATTATCAGAACCAAAAACGCTACATTAATAATAATTATTATGGTCTTTGTAGAGGGGTATAATGGTAGAATGATACAAATCAAACTATTCACGAGCTAACTGAATAAATTATGGATAACTTTTCTTTTATAGTTTTTATTCTCCAAAATTCTCAGTTCAATTTCATACATACAATACATACGTACATACATATATACACGCCCATACATACAATAGCTTGGTTTAAACTTTGAGGTTACTACGTCGCCGCAAACATCCCGAACCTCGGCCTCTGTTTGTTTTAGTTCTTTAGCCGTTTAAGTTCACACACACTAACATGAGTTATAAAAATGATAATTAAGTATATTATGGTAGTGTTTAATAAGTTAATAAAATGATAATAAATATCTTTTACCTTACAGCTAGCAATAAAGAGCTGACGTTTAATAAGTTATATAAATTATAATAAATATCTATAACTTAATCGTAGTTACATTTCTTAAACATCTATCAACTTTCTTCTTAACAGAATATACACTAAAAGCTCTCTATAGTGTATTATTGGAATTAATTAATTTTATTATTATTATGAGATTGTAACTTAATAGAAGTATAATTATAAAAATTATTATTTTGACTTAGTTATCTTTAGTGCAATCGATATAGAGGTAAAATGTGTGCTATATTGATATTAATTAATGGAGCATCTTATGCATAATATTGATAGAAAATGAATAGACATCGACACATAATTTTAGAAAATTAGTACGTTTATTTACCATCTCTATTGAAAATATCTAAAGCCATCATATTAAAAGTATAAAGAATAAATTATTGTCCTAAATAATTTTTAAAAATATTTTATTTCAACTTAAGTCTTTAATATAACATAATATATATTTCTTTTCAATAAACATATAAGTATTATTATGTAGAGACAAGTTTGTTAAAATAAAATCTAAAAAATTATAATTTATTATAATATAAAATTTTATTTTATTTATAATTGGTCCAAACTAGGACTCAAATTCTTATGACGATATAATTTTTTTTCCTATAGAGAGTGTCCCAAATGAGCAATTATGACCTAATGAGGAATCAGACCGTACGTAACTTAAAATTCACAATGGCGCGCAACACCGCATATGAAACGCATTAAATCGTCAATTTTTTTTTTTTTGGGATACTAATAAATGAAATATTTTATGTTTTCATTTATGGTTTTCCCTTAAAAATAAATAAATAAAATCAATTCCAAAGCTAGATTTGGACTTGGAGAAGACAAAATACGCACGTGCTGTCGTAGGGGGTGAGCAGTGATGTTCAATTATATTATTCAAAAAAAAAAAAAACGTTAGTAGTGCGACACGAGGGGTCAATTTCAATAGTGGACATTGTGGAATGTGGCGCATTTTTTCAGTTTTTTCAGGCAGAGTCAAAGGGAGGTGGGGGGACACACTGGCATTCTAATTGAATCATTGACCTAGTTTTCTATTCTCGTAGTGGATGTCCTGAAGCGACCTATCCTGTACCCACTTACCAAATTGTTTATTTTATCGTTCTTTTCGCTCTTTTTGCTATCAGATGCTGGGATGAAGATCGTGGATTCATGGCAATCATAAAAGTATAAAATCTGTATGAAAAATAGTGCACTATTGAAGACATATCTGTACAGAGCTTGATTAACTATGGCAGCATAAGATATGCCGCTGCCGCTGCCAGGTGCCAGTTTCAACTTTGATTGAATCAAAGAATCGTTTTTGCAAACACATAGCTCGATTCCTGTTGTTTGTATATGAACTAATTTCTAACCGGACCTTGCGAGGAAGAAGATAATCGCGACGATGGCTTCACTAGAACTGCTTTTGCCGCATCCAGATGGTTCAGGCGACAAGTTCCTAGAAGAAATTCTGGGAGCTCTTCTTCTGTATTTGCCTAACCAAAGACCATACAGCATTGAAGAGGATGTAAATGAAGTGATAGATCATGATAAAGGTGAAATTTGCACCAGCAAAAGCAAAAATGGGACATTGATTGATATATTGTAACTTGAAACTTCGAGATTTCTCTTCCATTTAAATTAAAATTATCTAGAAGCTACAGATATCATTGGGAAAATTTTAGTCTACTTTAGGATGATTCATGAATAAATACAGAGGGCATAAAAGTAAATAACAGCTTGAAGAACCTTTTGCCCTTGTACAGAAGTAAAGGGATTTTACCTGTATCAAAAATGCCATTTCTATAACCAGGTTGTTGAGGTAACCGAGAACAAGACTGACCACACCCCTTGCAACTGTTGATGATCCAATATCAACCCCAAGCTGACATGATAGTGGAAATGTCATAATCAGCATCTTATAAAGGTGAAACAATATCTTAAATATTGGTCCGTCTAGTAAACGCCTATTGAATTGGATTTCTAAATGAATTGCAGCATCCTAGCAAGATCCACATGCATAGATATGAATTTGAATAAATTATGAACCTTTAACTAAATATGTGATGTTTGATGTTGCGTGAACACAGTCACACATAATTTAAGTCACTTCTCCCATCTCACCCAATATAAAATATAATATGCTGGGGTAGAATAATTACCTCTAAATAGTTCTTCCCACGGAAATAGTTAATTTCCAGGGCTTGACCAATCAGGCAAGCTTTCTTTCCCACACTTTGCTTTACTATCCATGAACCCTGCAAAAATAAGTTTTAAACCAATATGAGCCACGTATTATAGAAGGTGTTAGATGCAGCATGCAGCAAAAAGTGAATGTACTCTGCTCCTAATAGGTTACAGGCAATAAATCTATTGAGTTGAGTTTATTGTAAGCCTTAGATTCAGGAACTTACGAACTTAGATAATGAACAAATGTGGAACACAAAAGATAGAGAGAGAGATCCAAGAAACATTTCAAAATGACATGTTTACAAAGAAAATCTAAGATAAAAATGCATAAAACCGTTCTTTAATTGAATACTAAGTATATTTTTCCTCTCTTTGTGTATTTTCTTCTACGAATGAGGCCATCAGGCAATAAAAATTCCATGCACGAAAACCATGACGTTGTAGACCAGATAATGTGCAACAGTTATCATCTTCACAAACCTTAGATATGTATGGTATGAGCTTGAACCTCGAATTTCGATGTGCATCATCCCCATTGATAAAGCTTTCCAGCAAGGGTGCATCCCTGACAGAAGTAGTCATCATGTAGTATAGAACTAGGCTATATGTTGTTGAACCAGGCACCTGTTTCACATAGACAATCCAATCATTCTATTCTAAATGCGCAATACAAGTAAGAAAAGTACAGGTGAAATTTTGTTTTGCTTGAGCATAGTATAACAGTATAAATTGAGGCTGGCTTGACTTGACTTGACTTGACATTACCTGTATGTTTATAATGAAAAAAAACTCTGGCCCACCCTGCTCTGCATATTTCTGCAGAATACAACTCGTAAAATTTCTAGTCGCAATCATGGGCAAATCTAACATCAATGGAATCTAATCAAAATTAAGTACCAAGATCTTTTCCACACAATTAAAGATTAACCTGAACTATTCCCCCAGGACGACCTCCGAGATCATCTTCACGTTTGTCAGATTTTAGCCAATCTGCAGCAACCATTTGCATCAAGGTGCCTTTTGCCTTAACCTGAAATCAAACAATAAACTAATTGAGAAATAATTAGAACCACACAAATAAGAAATAATTACATGTCCATCGGGACATCGGAAGATTCAGGAACATCATCACAATGATACCAAAAAAAAAATCGAACACAGGCTCCATGAATTGTCACATTTATTATATTACCATTAGTAAGAGGGAACATTCAAGACTACAAAATGTGGAACATACAAGCAGGCCTTTTATAGACACCCCATTTACATTACTAATTGTGCTGATTCATACCTTCTGACGGTCTTGCAGGTAATTCTTTCCGCGAATTAAGAAGGTAGAGGGATCTGTTGATGTCCAACTGCAAGGTAAGGTGCAAGTTGGATCCTTTTGAAGAGTGATTCCATAGCAGCAAGAAAAGTTATCTTCCCTTGCCGTCCCTTGTAAGTCAACATAGCCCCTCTTTTGAACTGTCATACACATAAGTCTCTTGACATGAATAGTCAATAGATGACGAAACAAATGGGTAACGCAAACAGCTATAACAGAGGCAAATTCAAGATTACAGCAGAATATTGCCCAAATTGAATTCACCTGCAAGATCGTGCAATTTTCTGACAAAACCAGCAGCTGTTGATAACTTTGGATGTCGTGTATCCTGCAACTCACATCATTAAGTAAGAAAATCAAAGCAATAGGCAGATTTTCAGTATCGATTGAAGGACAAGTATCATAATCCAAAAACCGTTTTTTAGTGAACATGTGACTAATGCAGAATGACCTTTAAACTACAATTTCATTTCATAAATGAGAACAAACAACAACAAATATGAAAGAGTTGGTACCTGAGAGTGCATTTCCGGACCAAAATCAGAAGTCCAGCCACTTTCTGAATCATTGTAGTCCGATGGTTCAGGAACATCAAAGAATTCATCAGCAGCATCATTCAGGCCTACGAGGCTAGCATGTTCTGAAGAGACTTGATCCACTTCTTCACTTGTATTTTCCTTGCTGTTCCCATCCTCTGTTGGCATTTGAACCATGTTACCATCTGTTTGATGCATCCTCACGTTTCTTGTCAACTCTCCAGATAAAAATTCTGGGGAAGAATAATTTCCTTGTTTTGCTCTAAAAAGTTCTCGTAATGCTGCAAACATAAAAATTTAGTATTTCCCAATTCATTTCATATAAGATTATGAAATTCACAAAAATAGATGAATATATTGAACTGTACGCAGTTCATGTATACCAGCAACTCTTCCAAGCATGCGGATGGTAATAGATCGAGCTGAAGAAGGTTGCAGATAAGATCTCCAGCATTTCCAATCAATAGCAAGCATATGTTTTACAACTGATTTTTTCCCTTGATTCATAGGAGTTATAACATATCCCCCACCTGCAAAAATGGAAGATATTATCTCTGATCTCCCCCTTGGTAATCTAAACCATATATCAAAGCAAGAAGGAAAAAACAGAGACTCTCATCAAGAACAGTTCACAAAACAAAATAGTCAAACACAATGTGATAGAAAAATCATATTGAATAAGATCACAATAAGTTGATGAATAATAACAAAAATACAATTATACAAGAGCATGTCAACCCATTTCTCTAGAAACACAAGTAAATTTGAAAGCTAGTCAGACCACAAAGATTTCCAGCAGTTAAAAATACCAATAGCCCTCATGTTTTATATGTTTATTCTACCAGGTACAAATACAAGAGACTTAGGAAAATTGAGCAAATATTGTTTTCTTCTAAAATTTAAGCATACATTACTTTTAAGGCAGGCGCGAACGGAGCCTTTCTGACGTGGACATTTCTTGTGAAACACGGAATGATAGAGTATAACTGTGAAAGAATAAACAAATGAAAGTTATTTCTAATTTTTCAAAATTAGACAAGGATATATTTTTAAGAATTTCCTCCACCAAAATAACAACCATATGTTCCGTCGTCTTCCCTTCTCCAATAACGGCGCAGCAAAAGATCTCTCCGTTTCATTCCCCTGCAAATCGTAGCATGTAAAAACAAGATTTAGAACTGAATGAAAATTTTATGCCATCCGCATTAAAAGAAGTCATGATGTAAATTAGAGATCCGGATCTTACCAGGGTAACCAATCACTATATAACTGCTTGTGGATAATATCGGTATGACCGTCGAGGTGTTCAACCACACAGCCCCTGTAGAAACAGAAGTCCCATCTGCAAGAGGATTTGCAAAATTACCTAGGTAGCAGATGCATAATTTTTTTAATAACAAGACTCATTATTTGATAATTAAAGAAACAATATTTATTTTTTTTATTTATTCACTTTTTTTTTTGGTAGGGAAACTTAATATAAGAAGAATAAATATAAAGTTACAAAGTTGGACTAGGCGTCCTCAGATATAATCAGAAAGAGAGAGCAAGGAGAAGGGAAATAATCTATACAAAGCCCACGCATAGCTCCAAAGATATCATCCTCCTTCAATCAAAAAACATTATATAAGAATTGTACAAATTAACCCATCACCTCCTACCCCCGTGCACAACTAAAGGATTCTAATCATTGGTGTAACGGGCACATGTCATATGACTGGGAAAGGAGGTTAATAATCGATCCAAACAATATGTTTTAGTTAACTTTAGAGTGCATCTCAGTCCACATATGTCCTGGCTTTCAAGATTACTTAATTCTAGTCTTGGTATAAACATCCTCACAGTGGGAATTGTCTTTGCTTATGGATGTAGTCACTGTTTTTTTAATGTTCAAAGAGTGCCATTTTTAAGTTTAGATGTCTTCACAAACACTCTTTTCAACCCTGGTAACTTGGTGAGCAGTATAATAGTTTTAACAACATAAGGCTTTGTCTGAAAAAAGGATCAGTTGGAAGAAACGCCTAGGTTCAAAGGTGGCATGAATCACAAGTTGCCACTTCAATAATTATAGTACCACAAGTTTAAATGATATCAGGCAAATTTACACTGATCTTGAGGCACCAAGAGACATAAGTGTCTGGAAAATTGCTTCTGAAGTACCATCCACCACCCCCACAGCCATTATGGCAGGATGATCGTCCCACTGCAGACAGAATAAACGTATTCAATTCTTGATCTGCAAGCGTAAATGGCAAAAAGAAACACAACCAACCTTTCCACGAGAGTCCCTATCTTTCGCTTCTTTAAACAGACGCAGACCTGCATTACACTTATGATTTCAGGCATGCAAATTGAGTGGTATAGATCAAAAGGTAATAATTTTGTACGAACCATTCTGACAACCAAAGATTGTCCAAGGAGAGGGAGCAATAACATCAGCAGTCACTTGCTCCATGTGAGTCCCCGAACAAAGAGTCCAGTCAATAGACTTCGTGTGACTTGCCCTGCTGGAACCGTTCAATCTACAAGCATAAAAAATCAGTAACTAAGCCAAAGATAATCATGGTATATTAACTTTTTGGACCACAAAAGACCTCGCTAACTTCTTTTCTAGACGACTTCAACAAAACTATTTTCGTGAAAAGGCTAACACCATGAAATGAAGGATGTATGTTTGTAATTGTCATGCTTTATGCGAAATTTTGATTTTTGAAAGCAGTAACAGCTGAAGTGATTGGTAAAATGTGCTTATACTTGGCAGCTAATGTTTATGTTTATCATCCACCCATTCACTTATACTTGACAGCTACTTATTCCACTCGACATCAGGAACTAAAAGCCACAGATCGAAAAACGACACTTATTGCAAAGGCACTATATATAGTGTACCTAAAAGACTCCCAAGGGCTATTCGGACAACCAATATGATCTCCTACTCCTTGGTGCGGACCACCCTGCATAAAACATAAAAACATGAATTAGTTAAATGACACATGCAGTCCTCTATAAATCAACAATAAAAAGCAGTTTAAAAACCTTTAAAGCTGCTTCTTGTAACGAATGAATCCATTTTGCAGCTTCTTCAGGACTGCTTGCTCCTAGCTACGACATAAACTTTCACAACTTATGCCCCAAAATTTCACATAAAACTCGAGAGTTATTTTATGCAGTTATTACCTTACCTTAAGTTGATCATTATGATTAGACGTATTATAAAGAGTAAATATAAAGAACACCTGCAAGTTCAAAAACAAATAAATAGATAAAAGCTGAACCACCAGTACAAAAACTTATTTAAAAATATAATCAACCAGCATAAATAAATAAACAAAAAGTAACCGCCACGCAAAACGTCACCGTTCTCGTACTTTTCTGTGAATGCTTTCTCTTCCATTGTCCGTTACTCGAATGCAAGAATCTATAATCGCACTCCTAACAGGATCCTGGAAAAAAATTTCAAAAAAAAAATAAAAAAATCAGTTAAATAACAAAATGCAAGACCAAAACTGAAACAAAAGTAATTTAAAAAACAAGAAGAGAATTAAACGACCTCATTTTTGGAATCGGGAACTGATTTGAAACTTTTGAGAAAATGATCTTCTAAAACGAAGTAGCGTTTTCTAGAGTACTGCAAACCAATCCGATTCGATCGAATTAGATGCAGCCAGCCTTCCATTCTCCCCTTGCTCGTGATTTGAGAGTTATCCATTTTTAGATTCCTCAAGAAACCTCAAAAATCAATCAAAACAAACAATTAAACAAAATTAAACTCTTAATTCATTTACTGAAATTCATCAGTGAGAAGTGATGTCCTGATTCGTGAAGAGTGTTTTGTAAGGTAAAAGGAAAAGAAAAGAAAGGAGAGGAATCTTTTTTTTTTTTCCCTCTCTTTCTTTTCTTTTCTCTTGTTTCTGGTTAGATTTTGTTTGTTTTTTTGTTTGTTTGTTTGCTCGCTGTCAAAGCAAAAGCAATTGGCAAATGCAAGGCATTTGAATTTTGCTGATGAAAGGCGAGGGTGAGTGCGTATGAAGGACAAAATTGAGCGAATCGTCCTGATTGATGTGAATTGACTCTTTAGTCCCTGGATGTTCGTTGGATCTTTCCTTCTTTGATTCCCTTGGCATATTTTCTTTTCTTCTTCTTTGAGTTTGAGGTTATTTATCTTTTGTTTTTTAATTTTTTTAATAATGTTTATTACTGATGAAGTGAGTAATCAGTTTCGAGTGGCTCACAAATGGTTTAGAATTGCAACGCATCGTTTCACTTCTTTTGTAAAGCTTTCATGAGTTGACCTAAATTTGATGTTTTTGATTGATATTATAATATTTTTGGTTAATTATCTTAAAAATTTCAATAATTTAAAAAAATATGATCATATAATTCATATGTGAAGATACTATAATTAACTCACTGTATTTCTAGCAAACAATAGCCACTGCTATAATAAATGTTAATTATGATTTTAACTAGAAAAATCACATTTTTTCCGCTAAAAAATAATAATTTTTTAAGTGCCGAACCTCGTAACGATAAAAATATTTATTTTTAGTCTCAACGAAAATCAAATCTCTTCCTCAAATCTCATCCGTACAAGAAAAAGAACAGTTCGGGCATGATTTTTGTTTTTGATTTTGGGGAAAATTACTAAAATATAATCAATTTTTTGTAAATTTTTTTAATCTACATTTTCATGCACTAAAGGGGTGATTTTGACAAAACTTGGTTTTTTTTTTTTTTTTTGGTTGGTACGTTGCATGCCCCCACCGGTTTGCTTACAACTATCTTATATGACATTTGTGCTTTTTCTTTTTTGTTTTCAAGGAAAAGAAATTGACATTGGTGTCGAACTGAGATATAAAAGAAAATTTTACATCTCGTTACATCATCTTTTTGTGGCATCGCATTTTTCCTGTTGTAGGATTCGTTACTAAGTTAAATATTAGTGGAGAATCAAATTGGTTGGCTTGACTGGCAAATGCATTTAATTTTTCTTTTCTTTTTTTTTCAAACATTCCAACAAACCGTGGAAGAAAGACAAGACATTGATATAGATGCGTGGTTCTAACCGTCTCAAATATAATTAAAACGAGTAATTTTGCACCGTAAAATTAAAAATTTCGGAAAATTAAATAAGAAACTCTTTCTATTATATATAATATTAATTTCCGATGCTTGATGGAAGAAAGAAGGGCGTGGTGGGGTTAATTAAAACCAAAATTATCGTAATCTACTCTGCAATTTAGTGGTGTTTAGTGATTATAGGTTGTCACCAAATAATAATATTAAAACTAACCGTTGGAAAGTTAAAACTGACATAAAACTTCTATTTGGTACGTTTTTTAAGTAGAATTTATTTAAGTATAATTTTTATTTTAAAAAATTTAATTATTTAGTCGTCAATAAGAACTTTTATTAAAAATCTATGAAATTACTTAAATAAATAGGTTTTTTTTAGTTATGTTATAAAAAATAAAATAAAATTATCAAATAAGTAGAGGATATTTTAATATTTTTTTAAAAAATTTAACCTCTACTCCCAAAATTTGAGCTTTTACACAAAATAGCTTATTTAAGCTATAAAAAATATACTAAACAAAAAAAAAAAACCAAACAATAATAAAAAATATGATAAGAGCTTATAAAATTAAATAAATACTTATGGTCATTACATAATTCATATCAAACAGACACTAAAAAAACTTCTACTTGTTTGTCTAGTGAGTGGTGATAATACAATCTCTTATGTTCTTTTTTTCTTTTTTGAATATTGGTAAGTGCAAGATACATTTGTATATTTTAAGCATAAATTTGTAAGTGCAAGATACATTTGTATATTTTAACTATAAATTTCGAAACTGTCTCGGTATTCTTGAAAAAATGTTGTAACGTGATTAAAAAAAAAAAAAGGAAAAAGAAAAACGCTTGTATTTGGAGAAGATATTTTAGTAATTGTAAATTCAATAAATACTATTAAAAGATTAATATGAAAATTTAAAATGAAGGTTTCTTCAAAGATGAAAAATGAAGGTATCTTTACAGCCGATGCTGTGACAATCTGTACTAACGCAGGCATAAAGGCCTGGTTCTAGCGGTGGGCAAATTCGGTTTGGATCGGTTTGAGACATATTATCAAACCGATCCAAACGTATCGGTTTGAAATATTTTCAAACCGATATCAACCTAAAATTTTTTCAAACCGATTGGATCGGTTTGGATCCTCACTATTAGCTAAAAGTCCACTTTTTTTTATATTATTGTACCTAAATTATTTGTTATTTTTTTGTGTCCGTAATTTAAATTGATACCTCTTTTATATTATTTATATCTACTTTGATATCTATATAACAATTCAAAGATACATGCATATAAGTTTATAGCATAATACATCATAATAAAGAAATTCTGAACCTGTTCATTCAAAACAAACTCACAAAATTAAAATAAACTTGAACAACATTTGACAATAAAAATATTGTGCATCTAGAACAACCACTTATGGCCCAATTGCTTTTGATTTGTCAAAATCTACATAAAATGATAAATATAATTAGTTAGATTGCTTAGCTTAGAATATAATGTAATTATATAATATTTTTGGATTGGATCGGTTTGAATCGATTTGGAATCCTTCCAAATCGGCAAAGTGATGTCAGTTTATGTCAAATGGCAAAAGCCGATTTTTCTTAATGAAATCGATCGGCGTCAAATTATCGGTTTGAATCGATTTGGATCGGTTCGGTTAAAATATGCCCACCCCTACCTGGTTCCTCTGCCACACCGAGCTCTGTGTAAAACTCTTGTGTACGAAGATCCAAGAATTAATAATTAATAGTTCTCCTTTTTTTTAATAAAAGTTTTTTTAAATTTTCATTTTTCGGCTTTTGGTATTAGTGGGTAAGGAAAACTTTCGGCTGATAACCAGCGTACATACAAGTGGGTGGCCAATGATTTCTTTTTCTTGGATACATGAATTGACCACTCAATCGATTTTGCAAACTCTAATGTGCCACGTGGCACCTTCTCTACCCTGTTTCTCTCCCACACACACACACACACACATTATCCTTTTTTGGGTAAAATAACGTACTTTTTAACTAATTTTTGTAGTTTTAGAAAATGTAATTTGATATATTTTTAACTTAAATGTCTTCTCATCCAAGAATCGAATGCCAAATCCTTGTGCAATCTTAAGCAATATTACTAGATACATTAACTAATAATATCCTTAAAACTTGTAGTCAAGTAAAGAGATTATCAACGTAATATATTTTATATAAATAAAAATAATCTTTTAAAATACGTTCTGAGGCTTGTGAAATCAACTAGAGAGATTATCGATGCATTTTATATGTTTATGAATGAAACTACGAGTCTTCAAACTTAACCTTCAAAAACATTTTTTTTTGTTTCTACACTATACATGCATATAAATATTTGTCCATATTTATTGATAAAGTAAGTTTTCTTTTACATTTTTCTTTATTTGTCGTGTAATTTTCATTTTTGAATTTCACATAAGGGTTGGGAGATCACATGAAGTATTATTTATGTTTTGCATGCTTTGTACTTGGAAAGCAACACATTATCATTTCCCATGCGGATTCTCCTATCATACATTTAATGTATGTTACACCACACATATAAATAGTAGTGATGTGAGACCAATTTACTATTGGATATACCATACATTAAATATATAGTAGGATTTACCTTCGCATGCATGACACGAACCATCGAATCAAAGTCTTTAGATAAAGATGTTTTCTTGTAGGAAGCAGCATCAAGATTTGGCATGCAGGGATGCATATATCAATATCATCTACTGTATGTGTGTGGTTTCCCTGTGCATTCAAGAAGAAAAATTTATAGGACCACTTCTTTAAACGTCGATTTAAATGTTCTTGCTCGGGAAGCTGCAGCAGTATCCAATGGCTTTACATGATTCTTCAAAAGCAACAACGTTGTAATGATAAGGTGAATTTACGGATGTGGTAGTTCGAATTTTTAGAACTATATTTAAAAGAAAATCATATTTGAAAGAAAATTAATTTTCAGAAGCACAATTTATGTATGAGTCGAACCTAAACATATATATTTACTATTAATAAAATGTAAATAATATTTTTTTAAAATAAAATTACCCTTAAACTTATAAGTTATTAGGTTGATAAAATTATTGTAAATAATAAAAGTTTAAAAAATTAAATTATTGGAAGAAGCCAAGTTAAGAAGAGAATCAGCAAGCATTAAGCAAGCCAGCAATATGCTTTTATTATTGTTCTCAAATTTAAGTGTATACGATTATATAAAATGGTCGTCTATTTATAGTATATTATTCACTGTTGATTTTATATTGCAACAGTAATTTTTGTTGTAAATTAAGCCTATAAAACTAAATGTACAATAAAGTGCCCAACATAAAGCTCACGATTAAATCATATTAAATCCTAACATAAAAACTCCCAATCTGAGTAGTTGGTTGTGAATATGTCATCATAAATCACAATATTGCAACAAAATATTAAATATTTTTTAAAAAATTCCCAAACAATGTAAAATAAAATAAGTTATAACTCTTAAGGGTGTGACTGACTCATTTTTAAGTAATTTTATTTAACTAACCACCTGAATTTAATTTTTTATTTAAAAAGTAAAGAATTAAAAAATAAATAAAGTCTTTGTCTATCTTTTACGTTTAAGAAAAAAAATAAATAATAAGTTATGAACGATTAAACTGAAAAGGGCTTATATGGTATTTTATTTTGGAAAGCAACACTCACCTAAATTACTGGGAAAAAGAAAAGGATAAATGAAGATACAAACTGAGACCTACCAGCTAACTGGCCAATTGGGGTGTGGCTCTCATAGCTGGCAATACGCGGCCGACAAATAATAATCATAATAATAATAATAATCATAAAAGAATCTATAATTGTTAGCTTTTGCTGTAGCCAACCTTCCTCAGTTCCCAACGTGCCAACCATATAATATAATAACGATACACCGGATAATGTTCCAACCAGACGGGTTCCCCGCCCCAGCGAATCAAATATCGTAAATATTAAGTGACGTCGTTTTGGTAGGAACATGTCGTTTTCACAAATGCCCTTAATAATTTTTCTGATTTTTAATCTCGGGAGTCTCTCCGGTTAATATGCAAGACCTTCGAGTATTATTTCACTTGATTTTTCTTTTTTAACACTGGTGTTTACAATTAAAAAAAATATATAAATTAAGATCAGTTAAATCATTTATGTCTTTATATTGATATTAGACAATTCTACCTATAAAAAGATATTTTTAAAGGAAAATACTACCTTTATTTTGAGGTGATGGTCGGTTTAAAAAATGAGAAAAAAAAAAAAGTAAAGGAGAGAAAAAGAGAAGAAAAGGGAATGGAGAAAATTTGTCAAGTCACCTAAAAAATAATGATGTCGAGATGAATTCTAATTCTTTTGAACGAAGGTGATGCATCACATTTTCAGGTCACCAACTACACCTCTGTGTATATGGGCAATGGAGAAATCCAGTGTTACCGGCAATGATGTCCTATATGCTTATGGAGGTGCCAGCACAGTGATCACCTTTGACGACGAGTGACGGTCCGGCCTTCTATCGCATTTCTAACTTTTATTGTTTTCAAATTAATCAAAATTTAAAATCATCAATTATATTATTTAAGAAATTTTATAAATAATAAATTTTTAATTACAATAAGCCAATTAACAAAAAACTAAGAAGGGGTAAATCCAAAAGTTTTTTTATTTCTAGTGCGGGAAGAATTTATTCTAGCTATAGAATCAAAATCTCTTAATTTAAGGGAATTTAGATTTCATTTAGAAATTGCAATCCGACCTTTTAATACCCACCGAACAATAGAAACAGGAAAGAAGATCCAAATTCCTTTCCACTCTGTGTTGCATTTAACTTGATCTTAGAAAACAGTGCAATATTTCCAAAAATGAATGGTAAATATTCAAAAATAATGTACAAACACCTTTTTTTCCTGTTATCAAATGAGAGAAGATGAATCATGTCACAGGGGTTTTAGCTTCAGCCAATACTTTGGTTATTGTGGGGTTACTATACACAGTAGGAATAAAATCTAAGAACTACAGATCACTACTATTTCAAAGGTCTTCGATCACATTGGAGGATGCCCTAACGAAGCACTTCAGCATGGAAGGTTTTCACTGGTGATAGCGTTAAAGTTCCTCACACCCTATTTAACAGTAAATAAGCTATCATTGCAGTTACCATTGTTTTGGCCAAATATTTGGTGTCTCACACTTAATCAATTATACCCCGTAATAAATCAGTTATCATGCCTCATTTTTTGGGCTGATATGAGGGTGATTATTATAATTTCTTCCAATAGCCTATAAATTAATATCTTTCTCACTAGCTGATCTAATTTCTTTTGTAGATGTCCATGAGATACAATGGTAACAACAATCAATATCTGTCTTAACAGTTTCAAACGCGGTGCTTATTCGTATGCTCTAGAGGGCCCAAAGCTTCATATTATTTTGATGACGCTTGGGCTGGGGAAGGCTGATATATAATAGGCTTGTATCATGCTCAAAATTTGCTCACGTAAAAAAATCATTTCATTTTTATCATGCCATGTCTGTGCTCGGACATGTGTGTAAGTTTATTAATTTAAATATTTCTCAGTTCAATCCAAAATTGAATTCCATGCTTACAAATTGCTACGTAAAGTCAAACAGCCAAACTAGGCTTGCCAAGTTCATACATTTAAAAAATGAAATCAATGTTATGATTTTGATTTCTATATTTGTTAATTTTTCTGTCAGAGAAACATGTAATTTATAAAAAGCAATGGGTTATTATTATTTCACTACTTAACTTGTATAATATTAAGTGATTGCAGGAAGTATTGTTGTCTACCAGTTTACCACTACAATCTTGTAAAACCTTTCATTTCACTGTTTTTCCATTATAACTATTAGTTGATTGCTAAAATACCAAATTTATCTTTTAGTGTAAAATATACAAATGGAGGTGTCGAATAGTCAGATAAAAAAATATTGTTATTCCACTTCTAGATATTTATGTTAAAAAAAAGGGCAAAATCAAGACACAGATCAAACACTTAAAGCTTATGTGCAAAGTCAATACTTCTATATTTTATTCCACAAGAAAACTTAAGTGGTACCAACAAAACCTCCCTAATACAAACAGTGGAACCTTCAATATCCATTCTCAAAATGCCCACTATATAATGCCTGTAGTCCATCACTAATGTTTAACCCCCCAAAAAAAAAAAAATATTTTGTTTATATTTTGAGTTGGAAAATATTAACTTGCGGTCATTGGAAAAGAAAGATTCTAAAATTGATTCACTTTTTTACAAAATTTCTCCCACAAAAAAATAATTATTCCAAAAATCAACATTATATTTAATATAATGTATTAAATATAATGCTTGTATTCCAAAAAAGTCAATTAATCGAAGTTCAACACCTGCACTAAGCAACTTCGATTAATTAATTGAATAGACTTTCTTCAATGACAAACTGCAGCTTGGAGCACCTCAAGTCTTCAACCAGCAGCCATTTGCGAGTTCATTTGAAGCGTTTTAGGTTTGGAAAATGGCGAGTTCAACCGCCTTACAAATAATTATTAGTTTAAACTTCTTCAAAGATGATTCACGATATTCTGTTCTTCTTTTGTCCCTCTCTCTCTCTCTCTCTTTCTTTTTCATTTTTTTTTTCCAGATGTTTTTAACGTAAAATGATAATACTATCATTGTAATTTTAAACTTTATACAATTTTATCTTTGGTTTTGTATATAAAATTATTTTTGCTTCTTCATGTCAGCGTTTGACTAATGGTTATTAACAAAAAAAAGTAACAAAATGACAGGTTTTGTGAAATTATAGTAATAAAATGATAGACAATATTAATATTTTTTGTGATCGTTTTGATATTTTACAATTTATGAGTAGTGAAATGATAATAATTGATGCTTTGAGTTCTAGTTTGATCTGGTAATGATATCCATTTGAATTACATTGGAACTTGACAAAATTTTAATTGAATTACTTATTTAAAGAATCATATCATTTAGACTCAACCAAAAGAGTAATGAGGAAAGAAGACAAGTAATACATGAAGCCTTGGCACAATTCTACGAGTACTAATCAAATTAAACAAGAGAATCCTTAGCTGCTTTCTTAACTTCATGACCTTCTTTATCTTGATGATGAGCCAAAAGTGCTGCTGTCTCTTTATGATCTTTCATCTGAAATCAAATAAACAACACCAAATTTCAAATCCCATTTGCAAAAACCTCAAATATTATAAGCAGAAAGAACTAATTTTTTATATTGAAAATTGAAGCAACGTCGTGTGTGTATGTGTGTCTATATATATATATATATATATATATATATATATATATAATATACCTGAGAGCTCAATGAGAGGTCTCCCGATTGTTTCTTTTTATTCTCTCGAGTGCAGAAATACGAATACAATCCCATTCCACAAATGGCAACTAAGATTCCAATGATGTTTCTCTCGGTGAATGGTTCGTGAAGCAATGTGTAGCCAAAGCCGAGAACAAGACATGTCTTGAGATGACCAAGCACTTGATATGTAACAGGTGATGTCTTGCCAATGACCAAAAATGTGCTGAAGTTTACAGATACTGCTATAAGACATGATAGGATGATAAATGCCTGCAACAATAATTGAATCAAATTATGTTAATAATAAATTTTGAGGGAATCTTTAATACAGTGAAATAAATAGAATGGGTAAGTGGTGTGTATTATAATTACCAAGACTACTGGGGAATATTTATAGGCAAACACATTTTGCTTGGTGAGGAACTGATCTACCAGAGGGCCTGAGACGAAAAGGACAGCAGCTTGGAATGGAGCTGACTGATAGAGCAGCTGCGTTGATGAGACGTTAAGCCTCTTTTGTATTGTGTTTGTAAGCTAAATTAAGTATGAAGTTAAGAATAGACTTTTGTTTAAAGGTTAGTATCTTTGACAAGATTAGTTGGATTTTATTTCACATTGACTCACCAAGAGGCCAACCACTTAAAAAAGGATACAATTTGACCAACACAGGTGGTCGCAATGGCTAGCAAAGAGAGGATTGTGCCAACCATGTTGAGCTGAAGGTCCGTCACAGAAGCAATGCCAACTCCAACAAGTAATAGAAACAGAGAAAATTTTATCTTCTGACTGCAAAAAATAATTTAAAAAGTAAAAATGAAACTTTCACTGTGAATCAACCGGTAACAAATCCATCCACATAACAATATCGGCACTGAGTCTAACAATAATTAAATAAATATTATTAGATTTGGACACATAAACGATCACCATTTTGCTTTCATTTTACAATTCAAAACATGTTTATTTAATTAGGAGAATCCAATGCCTATAAACCCTATTTTCAAAACTGTAAATATTTGATACACATGTATATATATACATATTTAACCTGAATTGCTTTTTGAGAAAGAGAGTTTCCAGTAACACAGTGAATGGTATAATTGCAAGCTTTGTCATCTGCCAAAGAAAGGGCACAAAAGGGTGAATATGCATACTAATTATTGTAGTTCAAAAAGTACTGGAATCGAATTTCTCTCGTTTCAAGATTATAAGTTTAGTTTAAGTGTGTACTTGATAGAATCCGACGGAGTTGAATCCAAGGCTCAAGTTAAGAAGTCCAATGGAAATGCCATTAAGAATACCAAAGAGCATGACAGTTTTCACGTCAACTGCCTTGCTCTCAAAGAAATTCAAGCGTTGTGCGGCATGGAGAGTGCAAAATGTTACCATCAGATGCCAACTTGTGAGTGTTGTCGCTAAATATAACAAGAAAAGAAAATTAAAGACCAGAAAAAAAAAAAAGTTAAATAATCGAAAAAGGAAAAGCATTATCACATCAACTTTTAAATTATTAACTAAAGAGGTCGTGTACCAAAAGGAAAGCCAAGGTTGCTCATTAAAGCTTTGTTGCAAATGACAATAGAGACAGATGATGCCACCGAAAGAAACAGTGCACCAATAACACCCAGTTGAAAGCTTGACATTTCTCCCATCTAGTAATTCATCACCAAAAACAAGCATATTTTTTTTTTTTGGGGAAAAATAAACAAATGGGTCAGAAAAGTATAATACATTGTATATGCATATTGATGAAATCAGCATTTATAAATTTTAGAAATGAGCAGAATTTAAAACAACAAATTTGAAATGCCGGTTGCTTAGAGATTTGGTCATTTGATAAAGTTATTAATTCTTGCTTATGACTGTGTCTGTAATCATTGATATAATTTAAGCATACCCAGGTCACTAGATTTTTTATATATTAATCTTTTTGACCGTCGTATAATATTTTTTTAATGATGCTAGATTTGACAATCGGTGGCATAGCGTGATGGATAAAGTGACTCTACACATACAACGTAGATCATTAGTATTTTTATACGTATACTCCAGTGATTGGTGGTTACTGGCTGAGTTGGAATTAAAGATTGTCATCTCCGAAGCTGACCCTAAAAATCAGTTGAAAAGGCCAAAAAAAAAAAAAAAAAAAGTCTAATAATCTCGATTAAAGTGTGATCAGTCCCCGCCCTGAATTCTGCCATCCCTGATTATACCATATACGCTTTGACTGAAATTTTTTATTGCACATAAATCTAAAACTCGAAAAATGACTATTCATAACATGCTAATGAATGTGCTTCCATTAAGATTTTAAACCTTTGCTTTTCCACTGTAATTATAAGATCATAGATACTCTATTAGAGGTTTGGAAACTTTTCATTCTAACTGAGAAAGGTGGAGGAAAAGGTTTCTTGGAATGAGTTTTTGGACCAATCACTGATAACAATTGCAAAATGATTTTATTGCATGTGCAACTTTTCTACAGAAATTAACTATATGCTTTTCCTATAAATTTGAGAAGCTAGAGGGTAAAGATGCATATAATATTAGAACTTACATCTACTTACATACCTCTAAAGGAAGTGAAAAGCTTGGAGTTTTAAGAGCCTAGCTGGGATAAACTTCAAACAAACTGTAAAAATGGGCTGGATCGTGCAGCAAATAAAAAATACACAAAAGGTCTCCTAAAATTCCATGAAAATCACCACAATCCTGCAAAGTTACAATGACGATTGGCAGCTGGGATTTAATGGTAGCTTTCTTTTGTGTGATAGACTGAGAGAAAGAGAGAGAGAGAGAGAGAGAGAGAGAGATTGCGGTTTCTTTAGTTTCTCGTGGCTTTTGGCTTGTATGAGAATGTTGAATATATTGGCAATGACCCTTTTATTTTTGATTGCTAAGAAGAGTTGGTGCCTAACGCCGTTTAATTTTTCATATGCAACAATTTTATTTTTGTTTATTTTTTTAACTCTTATCTCACGTGGTTCACTTCCAGAAGTAATATACAGTTCAAGTTGGACCACATTTCATTTTCATGTGCCGTAGTCACTCTTTCCATTTTATTAATTTGATTTCCTCTTTGAAATTTTCTTCGTAATTAGCAAATTCAATTTTTTAGCAACCTCTTTGATACTAATGGAATGATCTTGTTGCCCATAGTTTGCCTGACAAGTGACAACCTTTTTTTAAAAAAAAAAAAAAAAGAAAATTGCTACATAAAACATGAAATGTGTTGATTTTGATTTTGATTTTTTTAAAAATTCTATTTGGTTTACAAAGGGTTTTTGGATCAAAGGATTTGTCCTAAATCATCTGTTCAATGCTTTTACCAGCAAGCCCATAAACTCTGAAATGTATTAAAATGAAAGGCTTAGCAGACAAGGCAGGAAGGTGAAACGAACATTTCTTTGTTTCTAAAATCAAAAGTGAAATGCCTGCAAATGCAAGCAATAAAGCTTTGCCAACCTCAAAACAAAACAGTTTTTTTGTTTGGTGAGCAAACTTCATTATCACTCCATGTAAGCCCTTCTTCTTTGAACATCACTACTATCAATCACCAACCATCAAGCAAATTTCTGAATACCTTTCACTCTCTTACAACATTATTTTGATGTTGCCTATACTATTCAACCAAAGAAAAATCACAATCACAATCATTGTATTGGAAATGACCATAAATAGAAATTTGTAGTTGAGGGTAATTTAATGTCATTCGACATTACAAAATAGTCTAGAATGAACATTGTTTATACATGAGTTTTTTTTTTTTTTTCCTAATATATATATATATAACCAACTCTTGACGTTGAAAAATAATTTTGATAGAAATTGTCCATAATATCATGTATAGGGATGTATGGAAAGATTCGAAAATTTTCATAAAATCCCATTACCTATTGACATTAAAATGCTAAAAAAAAAAAAGAAAAGAAAGAAAGAGTAATTATTTAGTAGTTTAGATGAACTTCTATACTAAAACTTTGACATTAAAGAGAAAATGAAGTATTATTAAAACTGTAAGAAAAATAAGGAAGGATAAAAACCAAAACATAAAGAGGATAAAATAACAATCCCCCAATTTTCAAAGTTCCCTCGCAAATAAGCAAATCCATGGTTGTTTCGCATAAAAATTTATTAGTATTTGTCACGAGTTTTGGAGACTCCAGTTTGCACATTTAATTAAATTAATATGCCTTATGGATGTTGCTTCCACTTGCCATTTAAGAACCACTAACAATAATAATGTTCCTTCCAACTCTCCGGTTGGCAAATAAAGATGTGGCTTCTACTTGCTGTTTTTAAAAACACTTGCAATCAACAATGGGTTTGCGGTGGAGAAATATGTACTGTCAAAAATAATGTGGACGGAACTACGGAGGAACAAAAAAAAAAATTTCAATACAATCTCTTTCTCTTTGTCAGTAAATTATAAAATACAAACGAATAAGATGAAGATTACATTTACACAGCAATAAGGGCAATAACTAACTACATGATTATTGTTCAAGACTAAATTTAGGTTACTACCATCCTATTTGGGTTTGATGGGCTCATTCCTTTCATGGAAATATAGTACATTTCTTGAGATCTGATCTGTCATTTCTGAAACCATAATTGATAATACTAATAATTTTAACGTTTTAGCCTCCCTCACGACTTGAACTCGAGATTTGTAGGTCTTTATGTTGCAAAGATGAGAATCATTGCAGACTCGGAAGTTGTGAAAGAGGCCGAAAAATCAATAATTAATATTATAGATTTCGGAATGACATATCGAAGCCCGGGCAAGGTGGTACAGTGAGGCCATTAAGCTTGGTATGGTCCGAACGATCTGAGCCCAAGAAAGGTATTAAAAGACACTATCAAGCTCGGTGCGGTCGTTATCCTTCGTCTACTGATAATTAACTTCTCACTGGAATAACTATTTCTGATTTCACTATAATTATTTGTATTTGAAAACACAATATACAGCATAACATATGTCACATTCTAGTTCTGGTTCGAAACAATTTTTGCATATATCTCAAAGCTCATCTCAATACTCTGAATTACATTTCTAGTTTGAAAATTATGTTCCCTGCAAGTATATTCATTAAAATGCCACTAAAATTCAGGTGGGTCTATAGTCAGAATGAAAAAGAACAGGAAACTCACATAGGCCACAATTTAAATGGTAAACCTGGAATAAAACGCGATGACGGAAGTCTAACAGCCAGAAGATATTTGCTACAACTATGCAACAAACGAACCCATTCACTTCAAAAGCTTTATTATGCAGAAAGTCCCGTAAACTATAACGTGTAGGCAAAGGATGACAAGAAATGCATCATCTCACCGTTGGATCTTCTTCAATTAAAGTCCAAATGAAGAAAGGGGAAATCATGATTTTGGTTACTGAGTGCAAGAATGAAGGGGAGAAGAAAGGGAAGCAAAATTCATGGGCAAAAAATTCATCTTCCCTTATATAACTGAGCATATCTGTAAGATTACACATAATGGGCTCACTACCTTGAGCTAAATGTTGTATTAAGGAATTGATCGGTAAAACACCCCTCAAGAACTAGTAAAATGAGACAAATGTACAAGGGAGAAATGAGAGTGAAATGAATAAAATTATCGGTTTCCAATCTCTTCCAAATAAGCCTTATCTGCATTGGCAAGACGATTCTGGAATAAAGACCACTCATTTTTGCACCTCGCTCTCACCTGTCAACATAGAGAATATAGAAAGTTATAAAAATTTACACATGTAGTGCTAATTGCAATAAGATAATTTAGAAAAAAGAAAAATTATCAACGGTTGACTGCAAACAACAGTATACAAGAACATAAATATACATACTCCTTCCCACGGAGCTTTTCCATTCTCTGCCTGGCCCTGAAATTTTAATGAAGAGTAATGAGACTGTAATTAAGATAGGTACAAAATAGAGTATGTTTTGCTGAATGGAACTGCAAAAATCAAACAATGTAAATTGTTTTATATGCGATAGTGTTGCAGTTGAAAAGGTTCCATTCTATGCCATGTTACCATCAAATAAAGAATTTAACATTGATAGCCATATGTCCTTTCTCAGGTCAAAAGTCGAATAACTTGTTTGATGAAAATCTGTGCTGTAATGACTCTGTTAAATTAAATTCATACAATATTGATTGCTAACAGCATGAAATTCATTCTTATCAAATCCATGCCACTACATTTACAGCTAAGGCTAACCCACACACTTTACAGACGGAGAGAAGTTTGACAAGTTGAACACAACTCACCTGACTACCAAGTGAAGGAATGACTTGATGAATTATCCACTGTGAATCAACCACACCAATTTTTTCATGCGCAGGCTGTGGGACAAAACAAGTGCAATTAAAATTCTAATCAAATAGGATGTCTAGGTGATTTAAAAAATACAGAGATTTGGCTGTCACAATCCTGTCAGGTATATTGTACGCTGAAAAAAAAATCAATATCATTTTCTGAACCAGAAATTGCCCAACCTTTCAAGTTCACGTGAGCTAAACCAAGTTACACAACATATATATGAGAAGAAGCCTATAACATATATGCATAAAATCTAATTGTCACAGAAGCAGTCATGACAAATCCCAAACACTGTATATGCTCTGTATGTAAATTTCCATACATTCACAATCCTTGTTATGTAAGGGCCTAATTGCCCTTTCCAAAATATCTAGGCAATCTGAACATTGTCCACTTTCAACTTTAAAAAAGGAAGAAATTAGGAAAACTACTAACCTCCACACATCTTCTTAGAGCAAAATCCAATCCCCATCCATGCACCAAGTCATTCTACAAGCATACAATTTAGTATTGTTAAGTTGCTGAATTATGAAAAGTAGGATCCCATATAATTAGACCCGGAGCTAGGCTGCTAGGTTGATGATCCTTACATGGTATTCTCCTATCCCATCCACTTAGTCAAGAAGTCATTAACAAATGATAGCTAATCTTATTTGCTCATAAAAGGCAATTTCCTTTTTTTCCCCCCCCCCCCTTTTTGGGACGATGATGTATGTGAATATGTTGTAAAGTTCATTTACATGTACATGAACCCGTTATGTCAGTAAGACAATCTATAAATGCCTGGAAGATAACAATGTACATGTTTATAATTAACCTAGCCACTCATATCAATCAAAATACCTGAATCATATGCCACACACAACGCCAAGCTTCCCGAGAAAATACAGGGGCCATAATTTCCACAAAGCTGAAAGAAAGCAAGAGACGTTATATATAGGAAAGATAAATTGTACTTAAAAAGATTCCTTAATTGTTGGGGGGCACATACATCTTTTGCACTAATCATATAAAAGGTTGACAAGTGAATGCAGTTATAAACAAATTCTTTCAATAAATTTGGATTCCTCATGATATTTTACTACTTATTCTCTGTGCCCACCTGATCCTACATTTAAATAATATGTGCAGTTGGCTTTTTGACAAAACACAAGTAGACCACAACTCCCTATCAAATTTGAGTTCTCAATCTAAAGATGATCTGTTAAATGATAAAATTATGCATAATAGCTAATACAATGCCTAGTAGGAAATGTTTAAGCTATCACAAAGGTTACGCTTCGAGTGTTTGGCATAAAAATCCCTAGATATGTCAGAGTTCACAAGTGTTCTTCGGCACCATCTCACAAGCAGCAGAGAGGAAGAGACTGGAGAGAGATGGAGAGCATACGCAGCACATGGAGGCAAATGTGGGTCACTACACCACCCTGGTTTCTCTTCTGTAACCCTGTTTACAAATTGAGACATGACGCATTAAAAACTGATATAAAAAGAATAGTCTAGCAATACCCATCAGCCATATTAATATTAGAAATAGATGCAAAGAGAGCTATGAAGCCTACTTGTGAACCTCTTGGTCACCCCTTCTTTTCGTCATCTGCCATGTCAATCCATTATTGGGCTCAAGACCGGGCTGAGAGATGTCTAGACCATGTTTTTTAACCAACTCCATGTACCTGGTTATTCATCCAGAGAAAATTAGAAAGAAACATATAACAGTTAAATTTGACCAGAAACCATAACTGTTAAAAAGAACTTACTTGTCCCCATTGAAGTGTTCAACTCCAAGGTCTTCATCCCAGATAAAAATATATTCATAAGCAGCCACAACATCAGGATGCAAAAACCTTTTTGCATACCACCTGCAGAACATATACAATATAAAAGCAACAGTGGTTGAAGATATATCACCTGAATCTCAACTAATTCAGCTAAGGATTAGCTTGATTGGAATTCAGTACAACATGTAAGGCCTTTAACCTAACCATTTTGTTTGTCTCCTTATGCTGACATGGATTGCACTCTTTGACCACTCAAATTCGTCCCATTCACTTGTTTGTCCATCATAGTGAAAAAGCATAATTTGAAAATCCTCAGAAAACTACCACAAATTATAACAGCACAAATCTCAGCAGCGCAAAAGTAAAAATCATAATTCAAAGAAACAAAAGGAAGAAAAAGGGAAGAAAGAATGAGCATTCATCAGTACAAAACCTTTTTCACCATTCTATCAATATTTTTCTTCTGATTCAAACCGACAGTTATTGTTAGCAAGTACTTCGGCTTTTTCTTTAGATCCTGCAGATTTCAGGGTATTTAACATGAGAAGATTCCCAGAAACTAGAAAGTTAATCCACACGAATAATCAATAAAGAAGTTAAACTAGGAAATTCTTCAATCCAGCCATCACTGTCAACATGCTTGCATATGTCTGAAATGCAATTTGAGCACCAAAATTTAAAAGAGAGGGGGGAGAGGGGAAGGAACCTAACATAAGATTACATTTACTTATTCCTCCCACTAAGTGTTAAATGGAATTATCAAATTTTAATCTAAATGAATCAGAAATAATGAACTGGAAACTTTATCCTCCATGTGGCATTACTAAGGCTTCTTAGATCTAGGCTGTCCATGCAAAAGGACCTATAGGGTACTCATAATTGAGTCCCTTAAAATGCATAATTTACTGATTCCTGCAATTCAAGATATGCATAGTATGCATGCATATGGTCTCAAGCCATCAATGGTACCATACATATGCCATAACACAAGAAAAATAACTCCTGTTTTTAACCTGCACTTAAAACAGCCCTCCATTATATACGAACTTTAAAATTAAGAATATTAGAATTTCTATATCCAGCATTTATAGTTAGTGAACAGGATCAATGATGTCCAGAGTTCCAGCTAATGCCAGTCATCTATCATACTGATCAGATATTAAGTCATTGATATTTTCAAACAATTATATATCATACCTCACTGGGTTCACCCCACAATCTACGCAAGAAAAAATCGGATTCTGACACAACAATTCCTGGAGGTAGTAACTCCGCCCCACGAGGATTTGTTGAAACATATATCTGCCGTCCAGTGGATAAAGACACAAACAAATTATCAAACTTAAGTTTATTTTTTAAGCTGACAAATATATGGCTTTACTAAAGCAGCAGCCATATTGAAATTTAAAAAATCCAAAAAGATGTAGACCAGAAAAGATCTGCTAAGGAGAAATTACCACTGAACAAAAGTTTGCTTTGTAGTCCATGAATTTAAAATTTTAAAAATATTAAGTATTAATTAGTTTGGGTTTTGATTGGTATATAATACAAAATTGTGCAAGTAGGAATCATGAGAGGGGATTTTGAATCAGTATTATTTTAAGCTTTAATTGGTATATGACAACAGTTTTTGGAGATAATAACTTTGACCAGAGGCTTTGTTGAATCATGCTAGGGGACAACAAAGAAAGACAAGCAAATAATTAGACTGAACTAAACTTTTGCAACGACATAATGAGCCTCAAAGCCATGAACAAAATCTACCCAACATAAAATTATCAGAGAACAAAAGCACCTTTGTTGGCTTAAAAATTTTAAGGGTAAACAATTGGATTATTGCTTTTAGTGTATATTTATTTGGCATACAACACAATAGTGGAAAATTAAACAGCAGAAGTAAAAATTAGAATCTGGGAATAATTTGTGGTGTAATAAATCTGCCCAAGGAAGATCCTTAGAAACACAATTCTTGGGAATATAAAAGCAAATAACCTAGTTAAAAATTAAAATTTATTAGAAAAATTGCAACTGAACAAAAGTTCTTTATTGGCCTAAAACTTAAGGATAAACAATCTGAGTACCTTTTTTTCTAACAAAATACATGCTTTTCATATAGCATAATTATGTTCAAGGTTTCAGTCAAGAACCAAAACTCATTAACAAAGTTGGATTTTTATCGAATTGTTATTGTAAATGATAAAAGGAATGACAAAAGACATGTACTGAATCACAGCATTGTGGAAGGAGGTAAATCTTTGATACAGACCATAGGCAAATCAAGAATAAGAACATATTGAAAAGACTATTACCCTTGGACTTGACCCATTAGAAAAAGGAGATTCGCTAATCTGATTTATGTTTTCTTCTTTACCAGCTACGTCAAACGATGTACTAATGCTTGTTGGAAGGTGAATCTACAAGAGCCAATAACAAATCAAAATGGATGATAGTTTCCAACTGCAGCATAGGTATAAACCAATGGAGGCCAATATACCTTACTAAAGGAAACTGATTGAAATGATCTACCAACAAAATATCCAATGAGAACTCCTATAAATGTTGTGATAATAAGCCTGCCACCATCATTTGTTTTTTTAAGGAAACCACTGGAATGGAAGGGGAAAAAAATAAATAAGAAAATGTTGGCAAACTCACCACAATAAAACAGCGGTTTTTGAATGCAAAATTTTATGAGACGAAAACAATAAAAGCAACAGTTTATATCAGAATTTTATACAAGCAAAAAGTATTATTAGCATAGAAGTATTTTAAACCTGCGATGTGATGTCCCCATTTATTAATACACTCAATTCAAAAGGTCAGATGTCCAGGAAAATAAAACACCTCCTGAAGCAAAAATCTCATTCTCTGCTTCAAGCAGGTATGTAGGCTCCTCGAAAACGCATGAACCCTGATAAAAAAGATACATTCATAATAAGAGTAAAAAAGTAAGCACTAAGCACATTTGAACAAAAATCATAAGTTTCCTCAGTATAAAACATGTAGTTTCTCAAAAATCACAACACATATAACCCGTCTTTTACGCATGCGCGTGTTTATAAAAGATCAATTAGACAAGAATTTGTAAAAAGCAGTCGCAAAATGTCGCCTAGCCTAACAAACAGAATAAAAACTTATACAAGTATTATCAGTCTTGTTATATAACAATCTCAGGACACCGGAAAACAGCAAGAGTGACGATAAGTACATTTAACAACTATTTTTTTTTCCCAAAGGAATCTTCATAATATCTTCAAAACCAAACACCGTTCATAAAAATGAACTACACAACAAAACTATTGTCGATGACATAGCTATAAATACAGTATTTAAGATGCAGTCCAACTAACTATGAAACAACTCAAAGCCAAACACACACTAAACTACTAACAGTGAACACAATTACGCAATTGAAACACTATATTGCAGCATTTTCAAAGTTGATCTGTTTAAACAGTAAAATTTCATTCGATTTTCAATTTTAAAAAAAACGCAAAAATAACTGCTACTGGTGCGATCTCAGTATCATACATCAACGCAGACCGTTGCGAAACAATGCGTAATTAACAATCAAAAGCAAGAAGAAATCACATTACATAATTCTCGTTATCGAACTGATCAATTACAGTAATCAGTAAAATTTCAGAAAAAAATTCGACGAAAAAAGAAATGAGAGAGTTTTGGTTTCGTAGTTGATACTTACGAGCTTTCGTGTCGATCTTGAGAGAGCGAAGCGACGGTGTTTTGATAAAAAAAAGGTTTCTATTGATGAGTGATCAGAGAGAGAGAGAGAGAGAGAGAGAGAGAGAAGGGGAGAGAATAAAGAAGAAAGACACCTGGTGTTTGTTGTTTTATTGTAGTTGTATAGTGGGCTGAAATTGAAACTCAAATCAAAACTTTTGTTTTTGTAATTTTTTAATCGGACGATATTGCCCCGCCTTTATTTTTGAATTTGCAGGTAAGTTTTGATAGTGGTACGGGCATGTTTGTTCATCCGTTTTGTGGTCCAATCATTTTCTGCCACGTAAAAGATACTCATATCCCTACGACAGTTACAAAAGTTTTTCTCTTTTTATATTTATATTTATTTGGTTTCTTAATAAAGAGACCGCTTTATTGAAAACAAATGTTGAAACAAGTAAAGCATTATTGTTATGGCAATAAATAAAACTGGGCTGGTTAGCAATATTCTTTTTCTTTTTGATTTTTTATGGGGTCAGAAAAAGTCGATTGTTTTTCAAATCCAAATAATAAATGACTTCAATACTTAAATAACAACAAATGATTTTTTTTTAAGGAAAATAATAAATGGCTTGACAATATTATTATTTTAATGTTGGCTTTCGTGAAATTAGACCATGTTCTTTATCGTTTTCAACAATTTATTGCAAAAGCACACAACAGATTCGGAGTAGGAAACATTCTTTGAAAGAAAATCAAAGAAAAATTAAACATTGTTTGAAAGAATAATGATTTATGTACAATTAAAAAATTATCTTATGATGAAATTTTCTTTTGTCTTGTGGTGACATTTTTAATTTTATAACGATGGAGCACTAACTGTAATAATAACTAATTGTGGTATGTATATTATTATCGTATTTGAAAATTGATAATTGTTTTTGAAATATTCTTGATTTTTGAAAAATTAGTATTTAAGTCAAAGAATGATGATACAGCCACAAACTCTTTTATAAATTTATCTTGTACAAACTAATGTGACATTAATTCATTGGTTGAATGAAAATATAAAATAATATAAATAAATCATGTTGGCTAACATATATTTAATTTATTTAATTCAATAAATTTTATCATTTCACATCAGTTTGTTCAAAATAAGTTTATACAACCACGCCAGAAAGCATTATAATACCCTCACAACTTGTAAGTGAAGTGGTTCGAGCCATGAGACGCATTCGAGGTTTAATTTATATTTCCTTCCTTCGGCTCGAGTGAAAGCGCAGCCTTCTCCCAATGGGAGTTTGACGTCCTCGAATATTTGAGAGGTTTAAAATTCGATGTCATACATCGTAATCACGTAAGCTGCCGATGGTTGTAAATATTTCATATAATATGAGTTGTAATCTGAGCATTAGTCTCATGTAATTAAAAAATAATAATAAGTTTATACAATAATTTGTATCTATATCATTACTCTTACGTCAATAGTAAACCAAAAATGGGTAGTGTCATTTTAAAAACTTATGAATAAATAGTAATAATATGTTTCCAAAATTGGACTCTTGACATGTCATTCATTGGTGCCATGAGAATATATCATTAACAATAATATTAGAAATTTAAATATCATCCCAAGTTTGTAAGCATATCATTATTGTTTGTTCATAATATGTTTTTAAGATTACACGACTCATATATGATTTATCATTGACATTAAGGTGGCGTTTGTTTTTTAACTTAATAACTTAAAGTGACTTAACTTAATTAATTAAGTTAATTAGAAGTGTTTATTTTTATAACTTAATGAGACTTTTTAGATAATTTTGACTTAATAAAATAAACCAATTTTTTTAGCTTTTTACTGAATGGAGAAATCTGAATTAAGTCACTTACTTTATAATGTCAAAAATATCCATGCTTTATAATTTATTTTTCACGTAAATCCCAAAATTCCTTATAGGCATTTCTGCATGTAATAATCATTTATTTTTTTAGGCGTGAAATTCGTTCTTATTTCTTCTATATATAGTTCTTGAATCTAAAATTTAATATATTATTTTACTTATAAATGTTAAATATTGTGATATTTAATATATTATTTATTTGACGTTCAAATTTAATAAGGATCTGAATGTAAAATGCATATCTTGATTTTAAGTTGAAAAAAGCAAGCACTTATCTTTTATTTTAGAGATTGAGATGAAAAAAGCAAAGCGTATTGATTGACGTTCGCGTATATTAATTGATTTAATTCGGATCTATTGATTTGAAACGAAAAAGCAAACCAGCTTTCTCTAATATTCCAAAACAAAATTCTTTATTTTCAAATGAATTTGTTTTTTTTTTTCTTGAACTCCGGATAAAATATAAGACAACACCTATGTAATTATTATTTGGTATCAAAATAAATCAACGCCATGTGGCAATATTTCGTGTGAAAACTTATCTATAGCAACAGAAAAACGATATACTTTGATCACAACACTCAACTAGAGATAAGGATAAGCCCGAAGAAATGAAATTAAAAGAGGAAGCCGGTAATATCACAGATAAAAGGATACTCAAGCTAATTAAAGAAATGAGATGTCGTTTCATGGAATTCTAATTTTAATTTGACGTTATCTATATTTTTAAAAGATTTATACATACACACATAGATAAAACATCACCTATATTATAAAAAAATAAAAAAAATATTTGTAACATAGCATATATTCTTTTTCTTTATGTTTCATTTGTTTTGTTACAACAATACTGAATTCTTAAATAAAATGATGGTATCACTCTAATTGCCTCATCCAGTCATCTTCGCCATCTGGCAGATAGCTACTTTTCCTGAATTAGCAATCTAATTCCGAGATTTGTTAACAGTCAGAAAGAATAGTATTGAAATTGATTTAAAAAAGAAAAAAAAATCGTACTATATTAATCTAATCTGACACCCCCCCCCCCCCCTATTTAATTTTTTATGCATCATAATGGATTCCATAAATTATCTCGATTATATTATACTTATGTAGTACGTAAGTTGGCAGACTTCATGTGCTTGCAGCGTAGACGTTTGTCATTTGCTGGTTCACTAGCAGTCTACCGCAGAAGCACTTTGTTATCTGTAAAATCTTGAAATAATTCTGTCTGCCTCGTCCGAGAATTTTATACACTTACATATTTTCTACAAGAATTATTACAATTTTTAATATTTTAAAAATCTTGGTATAAAATTGCAAAAATTTGTAAATTGTCTTGAACATAATTTTTTCATTTCATCATTTATGATATTGATAGACTTTTAGTAGATCAAAGAATTCGAATCTTCGTAGACCCCATTCGTTTTCTCACCTGAGATGTGGGGAATTCTTTTCTAATATATATATATATATATATATATATATATATAAACACACATATGCACGCAATCTTTCTTCAATGCATGTACCCTTATTTTTTTTTTAATGCACATACATATTTTAACCGTGCGTTTTAATAAAATTAATTTTTAATACTATTAAACTGCATGATTTTGTATTATATTAAAAATTAATTTTATTAAATTATATAATTTAAAAATATATCCGCATTAAATATATATATATATAAAGATAGAATAAGATTATATTTATATGTGAGTAAGTTCCTATGTCTTTTGAACTTTAGTAATATTTGCACTTAATATTCATCTTATATTTGCTTTCTATCATTGGATCATTTGTTTGCAGTTTCTACCATATACAATAACAAGTAAGCAACATTGTTATGTCGCCATCATGATCAGAAATGGACAGTGATTAAGTTTGAACTTAGTATTATTCATCGCACTTTTTACCATTGGGTCGTCATTATTTTTAATTTTATACTCAATGGTTATATGTGTTGATTAGTGACAACACATAGATGTTAAATAGAATATCGGCACACACCACCATGATGATCACAAAGGAACGGTGATTGGCCACCAACAAAAATAAAATGGACCTTACCGAAGACGCAAAAAAAAGAGATAAATGATTCAGTATTAGAAATTTTTATCCCATTGTTATCACCATGTCATTTTTGCTCTTTGTTTTTGTTATGCGATTTGCTTATTACACCAACCAATCTATTTTTAGACGTTTAACCATAACCATAAGCTCCTTGCCGGTAAATTAGTCACACGTGTATCAAAAATCAAACCACTAAAATTTACTTAATGATGCTTCATTTACAGATGATATTGACATGCACCAAAGATGTTAGTTTGACTCTTTAGGTTATTAGTCAATTTTATTTTGTTCTATTCCCGCCACCTGCAGCATTAATATAACAAATGCTTGATTATGTGCCGAGAGATTCCAATTAACTAAAGATTTTAAAGATTTTAAGAGAGCAAAGTACAATTGTTTAATTCCTTTTGTTTAATAGACAATTATGAGAGCCACTTTTTGGCAATATTGATCGATAACCTACTTAACAAATTCTTCTCCTGCTCCTCTCCATCAATCATATATCAACAAATTAAAGCAAGGACCGAAAATTACAATTAAAGTAATATATCATTCGAAAGAAAAAAAGAATCAATAATAATCAATAATCACAGTTCAAATGTTTTCAGAATTTCGAGCACCGCGATGGGAGACCTGTTTGATGGTCAACCATCACAATCTCCGTAGCGTTGTCACATCTTAGCACATCTTGACCAAGCTTCGCACCAGCAGCCTTGAGACCCCTTAGAGAAACAGGCTGGTTGAACAAGTTTAGTGATGGCAGTTTTGAAGCTGAAGGGAGCTTCCCATTTGGCAAAAATGCTTTGAAATCATCTTGCAACAGTGGCACCTCAAAATCTGACTTGTCATGCCTAACAACATTATCTTTCGCGCTGATATGAGCCCCCGGTTCCATGTGGTTAGTCGAAAAGCTTGCCTGGTTTGGGAAATTTGGATAGAGACTGACGTACCCTCGAAGATACATCATGTCTATCAGGAACTTTTTCCAGGAAGCTTGCCAACCATTTGTCCTGGATTTGGGAATCTGAACTGGGTTTGCTTTTGCGTCTTCGGTGAACCTCATGTGCATGTAAACATAGAATTCTCTCCATTGCTTGGGGAAGAAGACAGCTCCCCAACTGCAGGGTAGCTGGTGGAGATATGGTGTGTTTGGATGAATGTGCTTGAAAAATTCAGTTGCATTCCATTTAGGCCTTTCTTTCACCACTTCAACTATTCTAGGAGTGTAAAGAGAGATCGAAGAGAGTTCCGGGAGTGAAATTTGAGGATCGTAGTGGTATGCCAAAAGAGCATATTTGATCCATAAGTAGTAGTATGGAGAGACTTCGATGTCATCTTCGAGGAGCAGGCCAAAATCGTCATCAGATGCAGGGTACCAGCTTTCACTGACTGCTCGAATTAGGCCACCCTGGATGATTCTCCTTCGGAGAGTTTTAGGACCATGGGGCCAGTCAAAAGTGCTTACAAGTTTAATAGTTGCTTCGTCAACTTTACTGTCCATATTAAAGCTGATAGGAACCTCATCACCAAGATAGTAGGCATTGCTGAGAGATTTGAGAAGCCTTGTCAAGGAATGTACGCGGTTTTGAGTTATTATGTTGACAGAAATTCGCATCCGGTTCCAATCTGCGTTACACTAAACTGTTGAGTACTTGGTTTAAGCTAAACAGAAATGCATTAATACAAAAAGTTACCAGTATTATTATTGCATTTTTGAAAAAATGATTGATGCTTACTTGGCAATGCTGTGGATCGTAGATCAGCCATCCAAAGAACTTTTGTAATAGAAGGTCTTGGCAAAAGAACCAACGTTGTGCCATTTGACTTTGTTTCGGTTGCCATCTTCAAAGCTTTCTTCACATTAGAATCAACGTCAGCAACTGTGACCACGACGCTGGGGTTGTGAATTTTGATCAATCCCTTCATGCTAGAGTACACAGATTGCACCACTGGCACCTCCGAGTTTGATACACCCGATAGAGTGCCAATTGCCAAATCTAATATCTTAAACCTTCTCTCTTTGCAAACCAACTTAGGCCAATTTAGTGCACTTGCAGCATCTTCACAAGGGCAAAAGTTCCCTCCTGCGACTACAATGTAAGCCTTCTTGCCAACGGTAGTCCTGAATTTTTCGAGCAATGGCGCCAGTGCGCGAACTTCATCAACAGAGTGAGCATAGAAGAGTGCATCAATCTTTTGAGGATACATTGCAGCCCATTGAGTAATGTAACCGGTAGAAAGAGCTTTCCACCATTGGTCGTCGCGAACTTGAACAATGTCCTTGAAGATTACAGTGGTTTCTGACACATAAGCTAGTCTGTGCTCACTGTCACCCCATGTTTCCTTGTCGTTAGGATCAACTGGAAGAACAAATGAGCCTGCATTTCTGTATTTCTGAAGCTGATAGCTGCAATTTTTTATGAAGCTAAAAGTCAGAACAGTCTTGAATTACTAATTATACCTATTGTTATATCGTATTTCCATTTCAATTCGGCAATAGTATAAAAATTTAATTCATCTGAACCATATCTCAGAGACGCGCACATAGACATATAGTGCTACAAGGAATCTAAAAAAGTGAGCTCTCTTTCCAACAAAGTTATTTGGCTTCCTCTACCAAAATTGAATGCGTGTAATTTGAAAGTAAACAATTTACAGCAGACAAATTGGAGATAAAGAGTTGATATTAAATGAAACAAGATGCAGGGCACCCATTTTTTATCTGAAAAATATCACAGTGACATCTTCCAAATTAATAATAAAAATAGCTCGTGCTAAAAGATCCTTCTGTGGGAATTTTATTAAAGTCAGATACTGGTTAAGTTGAATTTTATAGTACATGAATGCACTCTGAGTCAACTTCAACTCAATCCATTGCCTAAATTAATTATTTAACTCATGATGAACTATCTTAACTAATGATGAACTATCGGATAAAATCAATATCGACCTAAGGCAATCAAATTAAACTTGATAATGAAAAAAATTGGTTTTCTGTTATTACTGACTCAAAATTATATAATTAAATTGCATATATATTAATGAACAGGTGAACAACCCAATAAAAGTTCTCATTTTGTTTTGGTCCAAGCAATGCTAATGGGATCAGAAACAGCCTCCCTTTAAGCTTACTCAACGCTTTACAATTTTAAAAATAACTGAAATGCCTGCTTTGGTAAACCCTTGTTTTAATACTAATTATATGATTCATGAACTTGTAAAAATATGTATTATGCTGAATGACAGATTAAAATGAAAAAAAAAAAAAAAAGGAGCTACGATCTCAGTCACGATAAACAAACCTGAGATGAAGATCTTCTCCAGTCATGAAAGTGAGTGGCGTCTCTATAAAAAGTGTCTTCACAAGCTCTGCTGAGAGAAACCAAGAGCTAGAAAGAAAATCAACCTGAACAATTTTATCAACTGTGATATCATAAGCAGGGTCAGGCAAGTATAGCCCTGCCTCCTTTGATCGAAATTTTCGATAACTTGGGAAGGTAAAATCTTTTTGCCTGAAAGGCAAAATCCTTCCAATGCTGCCCAAAACTGAATTCTTGTACTTCTCAGTGCCTGCTACATGTGACAAAATTTGAAGCATTTTTCTGCCTGGAATCATGTCATCGTCAACGATATATACAAGATCAGCTTCAGTTTGTAAAGCCATTTGGAACCTGCCATAGTACTTGAAATCATAGCTTGAGCTAATGAAGCTGATTCTGGAATCATTGTAGCTATTTACTATTCTCTTCAACGAGAGCTCATTTGGACTCCCAAATGAAAGCACCCAAACATGATGAAATGGAAGGGTTTGTTGAAGCAATGAATCAAGCTGTGTACAAAGTGTTTTTCTTTTGAAGTGGTTTAAAATTACTGTCACTTTTGGTCTGTTTGGACCCTTCAAATCCCACTTAGATTTCATCGCCATAAGCTCATTTAGAGTCTCAGTGCCAATAGACTTGCTCTGAAAGTCCAAAATCTCTTTATACAACTCTGTCTTCAGCTTGATCATTTGCGCGTCATTTGACTTCTTCTGCAAGAAATCTATTTTCTCATGCTCACAGACCTCTGTTGGAGTCAGCAGGGGAGGGATTTCAGCTTTGACAAGAGAAGCAGCTTCCTGGTAGTGATTCAAAATGTGGGGCGTGATGATGAGCTGTCTCCAGTTTCTTGCAATCCTTGTAGCCCAAGTGAAGTCCGGTTTGGTTCGCAAATCCACCGCCGGGCTCATGTAGTATAGAAGAAATGTTGCGTAAACTGCAAAGGCGAATTGCAGGCAAGTGAGAGCTGTCACAAGCCGCGATGAAGCACTCTTGTGTACTTTTAGCTTGCCCTTGCCTCCAACATAATCACTTAGCATCCCTTCCAAGTAATCCCCACTTCTCATACTTGGACTCCGAATTACCCCCATTTTATAGATTAAAAGAATCGGCACCCTACATAAAAAACGAACAAATTGATTAGCACTAAAAATAAAGCTGAAAACAAGAAACTTGAAAGGATATAAACTTAAACACCAACCAGAAGAGGTCAAGATTAGCTATAAACTTGAAAATGAATAAAAGAAAATTTTGTGTTGAAGTTTGAAAACAATGGATCCTTTGCAAGAGTATTTATATAAAAAAGAAAAGGTAGCAGCAGTATAATGTGAAGGTGAAGCACCCCATGAGAAATGCATCAAAGGGTCACATGGGGCTAAACGTTTATATAAATAAAGTGTAAATATTTTAATAATTTGTTGAATTTACGCGTTGCCCTTCATTATCACTCTACAATTTTTTTCATGCATTTATAGCCTTAAACCTCCCTTAAGACACCACTTAAAAGCCGGCTTTGCTGCCGCAGAAACGGGCTACCCCGCGTTTTTGGCACAGCCCATACTTGAAACCCCAGATGGGTTTTTGGTTTTATATCCATTCTCTTAAAAACGAAATAGAAATTTTAAAGTAGATGTTTCCAAATCACAATTTCTTTTGTTACTGAAGAACACAAAGTGATTATAATATATGATTAATAAAGAAGACATGATCTTTGAAACTTTATTGTCAAACCCAAATTAAACCCACACACAATTCCCTAGATCAAGATTATCTGTCCAAAGAACATTATAACCGAAAAAAAATTAAACAAATTATAAGCTATTGGCATGCATTACCTTGTATGTAAAGAAAATGAACACAAAGAAATTAAGAAACAATAGGCCTTTTCTTGTTCAGCAAATGAAGCAATAATAATAGCAGCCTGTGTTCACAAACAAAAGAATATTGTTATTGGCTGACAAGCGGCCACCACATGGAGTTGCAGAGAAGGGAAGTTTAATTTGTATTAGGGTTGAAGAAGATTGAGTATAAGTGTATAAAAGAGATGCTATGTACACAGAAAAAATTAAAAATACTTAATATATGTTTGCAGGGTTTGACCATGCATGTAGGTATACCCAGATGAACATTACAGAAAACTTTGTTAATGACTTTTTGCCAAACTTAGGCAAGTTGTATTTCAAGAAATCCATTACCCATGACTAAATTTGCTTGCAGAAGGGATAACTGATCAAGATTTTTAAGTGGGTTTGGTTGCTTGTTGAAGAAAAAATATACGAAAAAGAAAGTATGAACACAAATTCTGTTATTTTCTTTACAAGTCATTTTTTTTTTCGGGTGAGTTGCCATTAGCTTTCAGAAGCTAGCCAGCAGGAATAACGAAAAGTTTAGGCTTGAGAAAGTTATTAAGTGATCAAACAATTAATAAGGATATACTTGCTAATTAATGAATAATTAAATTTTGGAGAAAGATGTTTTGTTAGATTAAGAGAAGAATATGCTATTGCTATCTTTAAGGAGCGAAAAAAAATACCGAACATGTGAAACCAGAAATTTTAGGAAATATCTATTCTAATTTCCAGTAATTAGTTATTGGATTATTTTGTATTTGTTGAGAATATAAAATGTGCCCACACTTATTTAACTTGAGTTATAACCTAAAAGACTATCGGTGACTGATTCAATAATTGAAACTTGATGATTCAGTACTGAGGCGAAGCTAAAGGTAAGCCAACCTGAGTTGCAGCCCAGGTTAGTTTTTTGAAAAAAAAAAATTATTTATAATTTACAAATTTACTTTATTAATATTTATAAAAATAAAAAAAATCTAATATTTGATAATATTTTTCTTATTCACATTGTATTTCCATAGTTTTATGGTTAGATTTTTACAGTTTTATAGTTAGATATTTGCTTATATAGTGTGTTTAATTTCGTTTGTATAAAATAAATTTTTTGAGAAATAAATTTCATTTTTTAAGAAAATCTAGCCCATCCAAAAAAATGGTGCTATCTTCGTCACTGATTCAGTAAAAGATTTCAATTATAAAATAGCTAACGTATAATTGTTAAACTACAATAATTTTATATACTCTTTAAGAGTCATAATCCAATGATTTTATGTTGCGCAATGTGTTTTTTAACCAACAATATTTTGTGTACTATCTTATTGGTTTATATTTTAAAAGACCCTGGGGTTAAATATAAAACATAATATGAAATTTTACTAAGAAAAGCTTTAATAAGATTACATTGACTTTTTTATTAATATATTCAGAAAATTTCATTAAAAAAGATCATTATACAGACAAAGGAGGGTGAAGAGTACATTGACTTTGAATCATGGCCTCTTTGGGCATGCTACCTCTAATTTGTAAAAAGATTTTCAAGTTCATGCCATATATTAATTTCGGTGCTTAATTAACTAGCCAACTTGTAATAGTTAATTTTTAGCATAACTTGTATTAAAACTTCACTGTTCAAGATTCCATACATGGTCAAATTCAAAACGTAAAACACAGTGATGGGCTATCTCACGTAACACCTATAAGCAATTATTAAGCAGTAACTTAATTCTACAATTAGACCCTACAACAGGGTACAATGTGTGATTCATAAGCATGGCGTATAAATTATAATCATAGTAAAAGGCGGCAGTTCAGTTTCAAACCTAATTTCTTGTCTATGGATTAAACTATTAAACTTAGCACACTTACTGTTAACTTATTACTTTTTTTTAAATTATTTTGATCTTAACAAGTTAACAACTTTAGCATCCTAACTTTTTGATTAACTCACGGAAAACAAAAGAATTCGAATATAATTGATGTGTGGATATAGTAAGTGTATGCATTTAAAATTGTTCCGATTTACGAAAGAATTTGTCACTGTTAGTCCCCAATACGACGTGCATGTTGGGCAGTTGGGGACCCATAGTCAATAAATCCATTAGCGTGTGTTTCCATATATGCTAGCTACCAAAATTGGATTATGAGCTTGATGCTGATGCTTGCTCGTACATAGCCATAAGGTCTAACATTTAAGTGGTTGGAACGAGGAGCTCATTCGAACACATTTCCTTCCAGCCGATGCTGCTGCAATCCTGAGGATTCCAGTGCCCAACGTTCCCCTACGAGATGAGTTAATATGGCATTTCAATCGAAGTGGTGTTTACTTGGTGAGGAGTGGGTATCAGGTTGCACTGCGACTTCGATTCCCAGAAATTCCTTCTTGTTCGGCGAGCATCAGTAGCTGGTGGAAATTTTTTTGGCACCTCCCAGTTCTTCCCGAAATGAAATTTTTTTTCTGGAGAGCCTTAAAAGACATTCTCCCCACCCACTATAACTTGGCAAGAAGGAAAATCTGGACTTATGAATGTTGTCATAGTTGTCCTGCTGGTGTGGAAGATGTTAATCATAGCCTTGTAGCTTGTAAATTTGCAAGAAAGGTCTGGAAGTTGCAGCCCTGTTTCTCTTGGTTCTTGAATTCACCTCATATGTCATTTTCATGTTTTGCACAAAAAGGGGCTGAAATTATGTCAAAGGAGGAGTTTGTGTTGTTTGTGGGAGTGGCTTGGTCAATTTGGCAATCTCGTAATAAGGCCTTATACGAGAATTCCAGAGATGATTGCCGTTTAGTATTCAACCGGGCTGAAACCTTGCTGGAAGCTTACAAAGCTAGTCTTCCTAATCAGACATTGGCTCCCCTCACAGTCACTACTCAGTCTGATACGTGGCACCCTCCTGATCTTTCTTGGTATAAGCTTAATACTGATGCAGCTGTGGACGTGGAGAGCGGGTTTGCCGGACTAGGGAGCATTATCAGAGATGATCATGGGGGGAAGTGATGGCTGCTGCAATATCCAAGAAGCCTTGCTTAGGAGACGTCGAAATCGCCGAAGCATACGCAATTTTAGAGGGAATGAAGCTGGTTGCAGATCTTGATCTCTCCCCTATACATATAGAGTCGGATTCGAAGAATGTTACCAACTTTATCTTGGTAACATTAGCAGAGGAGAGCTGGATTGGATAATTAGTGAGATTAGAGCTCTGCAAAGTCAAAGAAATAATCAATACAAGGTGACTTATACTCCTAGATCAGGCAACTTAGTAGCGCACAAATTAACGAAAATGGCCATGTTTAGTTCGGAACATCAAGTTTGGATTAAAGACTTTTTGTAATGTTTATCGTTCTTGTGAAATGAAATCTCCTTACTATAAAAAAAAAAAAAAAAAAAAGTCAGCACATGACCAACAACTTGAAAGATTATAACCATATAAGAGTACCAAGGCAAATTACTTTGACTTTTTAGGTAACTTCAATTACGCATAATGATAGTTCTCATAACTTTTGTTATGAAATGGGAATATTAATTAATTACGCTACTCATTAATGGGGCTATCATTTTCTTTTCAGTACAATGAGTGATAAAACCCCATTTCGACCCATTTCATAAACTTTGTCTCCATTGACTAATGATGATTAAATTAAACAGAGATTAGTCGAAGAGTAAAAATTTTTGAAAATTTTAAAGCATCACCAAAACACTTTAAAAAAATATATATTTTCTATTTAAGTCACTCAGTTTCTAATAAGCTCTTTCAATGAAATTCTTCAATTGAGATTATTCTTCTACATATTTCTTCAATATTGAAGGGTGACTTCTTTCTCTTCAAATAATGCTATAGTATTTTCAATATCATTATTATTGAAGAAAGAGAGGCACAATAAGTACATTATTTAAAAAAATAAATGATAATTAAATTTTGGTGAGAGAAGAATTTAATTAAAATAATTAAACTCATCTCTATTCGAAAAGTCTTTTGGGAGAGGATTTATTTTTCTATTCGTCTATTTGTTACATAAACAAAATAAATATTTAAAAAATAAAATTAAACGGATCTTCTAGTGATGCCTAAAGTCATCATGAAAACAAGTTTACTAACAGTACTTAGCAGCAACTAAAAAACAAATCAAATAGATAAAGAAGGCATTTTATTTTTATTGAAGTTGATAATTGTTGATCACTTGAGTTATTGGTCATGTTGTGAAACCTCTTCTTCCAATCAGATTAGTGTGATGTACGTTTTGTCAGTGTATTATGTATGAATTTTTGAACCGTACGTGCTTGATGATAGCTCAAACTATCTAGTAGATTGTAATGTGATAAAATTACAAATTTGATATATAGTGCCAAAAGTTCTTTTCATATACATCATTAATTATATCACATAAAAAGGAAATAGATGTTCCTAAAATATAGAAAGAGAGCATTCAATTCGTAATGCAAATGTCACATGCCTTTCTGAGCATGCGTGTAGGAGCTCACACACGTGCATGTGCATGTGCCATGAACATGCAAAGCCCTATACTTAAACCATTTTCAGAATTCCGAGTCAAAGCTAAACATTCTTCCCTCAATAATAATAATAATAGAACAATGCGTGTTAAGGTCAAAACCCTAAACCCTAAGAAAAGTCAACCTTTGATGCTAAACTAATTTGCAAGATCAAGTGCACCTAGATGGTCTGACACTTTTGACTCCGGCCAGGTGTCAGATTTGACGGGGCCGTTGACTCTGACGATGCCAGAAAACCAGATCTAGTGGAAGCCACCTAAGCCAAGATGCAATCCAATTCTAGTTTTTTTATGACCAAACAATTAACGAAAATAATGATGAATCAATGATCAAATCTTGGTATGAGTTGCATTCATGTCCAACTCTTCTTTTCATCAATATATGAGCTAATGTTTGTATACTTTATCCTAATTAAAAACTGAGTCAATGTGAAGATTTTGGTCTTTATTAGTGTCCTATAAGTGGAGGGATGCCTAATGGATTAATTTTCTATAGGCAATATTTCGCATGGTTTCTAGCTACAGCTCCTTCTTGAAATTAAAGAGAGCCAAAAATTCCAAGTTGATTAACTATTAGATTCTTGCAGGACTTTTTAATAATTTGCTGAGCCTTTGCTGCATGATTTGCCTATTTAGTTTTGGCTTTTGATTATATGAAGCGATCCATAAATGAAGTTATTGTTGTTGCTGGTTTCAATTATGATGACCAAAACAAAATATTTCATTCCTCAAATGTAGTTTCGGTACTGTAGTCTGTAGTGCGACAATAGAGTTAAACCATGTGCTGGGTTGCTATATAAGAAAATTATGGATTGAATTTTTGCCAAAATGTCAAGAAGAAGTCCTTTTTGAAATAGGCAATTGAGATCGTTAGTTGATAGAATGTATAAAATAAAGGCCAATCTTATATCACTAAAGTAAATGGCTAAGTGATTCACGAAAGATCACTCAATATTGGTTAGCCTTTGTTATGAAATCTATGAAACCAAGAGATTAAAAGAATTGATTCAAAAATTTTCTTTTAGTTTGTGGCCGTACGCGTGAGAAAATCTATTTTAGAAAAATGGTTTGCACATTCATTGTTTTCCTTGTAAAAGTGTATATTTTATGTACAATAGCAATACGATAAGATTAGTACGTGATTAAAAAAAGGAAAATGTTAAATGGCCAAAAGAAGAAAAAAGGGTGATAGAACTATAGCATATGTGCGGCTATTTCATGCTCCCTTCTCTCTTTTACTTTTGGCCATTAGCAATATTAAAATAGTAATAAAAAAAATGACCCCCAAAAAAAGAAAGTATGAACCTTATCAATGCTAAAACACATTATCCTCTCGTAGCATAGAATTATCATAATAGAAATACAATATATTAAAACCTAGCTAACTATTTATACCTCGATGATTCCAAATTATCATAAATCACATAATTGAATTTTTTAATTTTAATTATTTGACAAAAAATTGATTATGTACGAGTGAGAGAAAAGGTTAAATGGGAACTTTGACAATGATATTATCGGCTGGTGGCAATGGCTCTGTTGACTACAAGATTATTATTATTATTATTATTTATAAGAGATCATTTTTTTTTTTTGAAAAGGAAAGTATGCCTTTCTATTGATCAACTTCAGAACAAGTACATAATCTCCGTTGGAATTTCATCCAACCAAATTACAGAATCCTTCTTCTGCAAAGCTAACTTTGCTAATGAATGAGCTGCACCGTTACAATCTCTAGGGGTATGTTGGGCTTTGGAATTCTGGAAATTCTGCAGGATTTCCTGAATTTCAGAGATCATCCATCCTATTTCAGTCAAGCTAGTGGTTGCTAATGAATGAGCTGCACCGTTACAATCTCTAGGGGTATGTTGGGCTTTGGAATTCTGGAAATTCTGCAGGATTTCCTGAATTTCAGAGATCATCCATCCTATTTCAGTCAAGCTAGTGGACTTGTTATTGATTAAGTCTATCACTTCCAAGGAATCCGATTCAAAATCCTGTAAGTGACACGAGCTTTCTGCAACTTGTAATCCCCACTCCATAGCCGCCGCTCGCCATTGCCATACTGCTGAAACTTGAATTTTAATTGCCGCTCGCGCTTTCCTTCCGAGTTTCTCACCACCACCCTAGCCCCGCCATTTGATTCTCAACATCCACCGCATCCACATTTACTTTTGCCATCCATTCGAGGAGGGCTCCACCGCTTTGCTTCCCAAAGATTCCTCTTTGTTTTATAACCTAGCTCAGTTCTCTAATCTTTTAAACGACTCCACTAATGCCTCCGCTTTGCTACTGCTAAGAGTGGATTCTCTTTTCCTCTCAAAAGCCATTTGTTCCTTGCATTCCAAATAGCCCATAGTAAGGTCACTACACTCCCTCCACTTTAGCATGTTGTGGTAAAGAATGCAAGCCACTATGTCACACATGTGATCTCCTCGTATCTCCTCCTACAGATTTGAATACCTCCATATCTTCCTTGCCATATTGCACTCTAACACACCGAGACACCGCTTTCTACATGACAACATGCTTTGACACATTGGCTCGCAAAACCTTTTTTTTTCCATAAATTTTCAGCTGTGGGCAATAAATCATGAGCTGCTCTCCATAAAAAGATTTTCACTTTTTCTGGGATTGCAAGCTTCCAGATAATACTCCATTGGTTTTGAGCATGAGTTGAGCAGCTTGGTTCCTCCGGAAACTTAATTCGCATAGCAACTTGGTACCCACTCTTAACCGAGTAATATCCTTTCTTATCATAGTGCCATACCAGCTGGTCCTCTTTTGGTCTTCTTAGAAGTGGTATCTGCATTATGGCTTCTGCGTCTTCTGATCTAAAGTGCTCACGGATCAAATCTTCTCTCCATTGTTGCCTTTCATCTATCAACTCAGCTACTGTGGTGTTAGCCAGCATCGATGGGACAGAGATTGGCTTAAAGGTTGAAGGTCTGGGGATCCAATTGTTCCCATATACCAGCACATTTTGCCCATTACCAATTCGCCATCTCGATCCATTTTGAAGCACCTGCCTTCCCCACACTATGCTTCTCCAAATAAATGATGGTTTTGATCCTAGCCCCGCATTCATAAAGCCCGTATGCTTAAAATATCGGCGGCTCTGTTCGTACAAAATGACCTTTTTTTTTTTAGCAAAATGACTATGCAGATCTCACTTTGAGGGGAGTGCTATTATAAGATGATATCGTTTTTTAGCATTGATAAGGCTCAAATTTCCTTACTTTTTTGCTATTTTTCATTATTAGTTTAATGTTTCTAATAGCCAAAAGTAAGATAGAGAGGGGGGAATGAAATAGTTGAACATGTTGTCATTTTTATCGTGATTCTCTCTTTGTTTTGGCCATTTAGCAGCACTCTTAAAAAAGTAAAAAGTTACAACAGAACATTTTAATGAAGGTTTAGAATCATGCTACTCCCTTCACTTGCATGCATCTTAGGTTGCGCATCGCAACAAGTGCTACTGATTTAATATCTATAGTCGTACACGTAAGAACATAATACATGAGAAATAATCGTATGAAAACCCTAAGTCGAGGCATTCAAGATACAAAGCTTGTGAGGTAAAAAGTAAGATTATTTAAAGATTTTGGACCTAATACCGTGAGAACGTTTCTTCATAGTTTCATCATTTGACCGAACTTTTACAATAAGGCTCCAAATTGATTGAACGAAGGCTTAGTACAATCGTATCAGCCCATTATTAGGCCACCATATCACGTGGCTTGACATCGAAATCAATTGCCTTTGAAACGTCTTGATAGGCTAAGCTTTTAATCTGAATATTTATCAGCTTAAATATTTCGACCAAGTAATCTCTCTAACGTGTATCATAGCCGTGATCTCATCATATTTGAATTTCTTTGCCTGTAAATTCTTTCAAACTGCTGTGACTCGTCTTTCTGCCCGTCTACAAATCTGTCCATTTTCTTTGAACTGATTTTTCCTATTGGAGTCTGGGCTAAGTTTCTGGATCATTTCTGTGTGAATTTCTTGTCATTAGCCCAATGCCATCTAAAAGCCCGCATTACTCTTGGTCTGTAGGGCCCGCCTTGAATTCCGTTTAATAAATTGAGTTAAACAGTTGGCCCGCCGACTTAGTTTGCAGTTTTTCAACTTCGATCCGACGCGTCCTACTTCAGAGTAAATAACATTGCCATGCCGTCTTCCCGTATACATTAATTTGCAATAATTTCTTTTATTTGCAAAGTGTGCCATAAATTTTTTCTTTCAATGTTAAAATTTAGTAAATAACATTGCCATCCTATTTTACTTATGTTATAAATTTATTTTATAACATTCATTTAATAAATTTTTTCATATAATTAATAATAATTCATTTTTGGAAGTAGGATGATATCATAATAATACTCATTTTCGGAGGTAAGATGAATTATTATTAATTATATGAAAAATATAATAAATTTATGAAAAATACTCATTTTCATATAATTAATAATAATTCATCCTACCTCCGAAAATGAGTATTATTATGATATCATCCTACCTCCGAAAATGAATTATTATTAATTATATGAAAAAATTTATTAAATGAATGTTATAAAATAAATTTATAACATAAGTAAAATAAATTTATTAATTATATGAAAGTATTATAAAATAAAATTTATTTTAATGAATGTTATATATGAAAGTATAATTGAGTGTAAGGGAGTATTATATGAATTTTATTAATGAAATTCATAAAATATAGGAAAGTATTATAAAATTTTATTTTAATAAATTTTATTAATTATATGAAAATATTATAAAATAAATTTTTTAATTAAATGAATGTTATTTTGAAAAATTAAAATTATATGAGGCGAATTCGTACTCTATAATTTTAATAAAATAAAATTAAGTGTAAGGGAGTAAAATGAAATTTTATAATTAAAAATTTTTATAATATTTATGAATAAATTATAAATAACACAAAATATAGGAATCTGAACGAAATTTTATAAGCTGAATGTACGTTACTTTACATGTAACGTAGGCGGACCCCTTACAGAAAATGCACAACTGCTAGTTGCTAAATCGCAGCCTTTTTTTGTTTTGGGTCAACCTGTTGAATTCTTCTTTTCTTCACAAAGTTGGTAATTTCTTTTTTTAAAGAAAGTGCACCCGTACCATTTGCTTGCTGCTTCTTGTTTCATCATAATCCTTCTTGGCAGGCTCCGGTTAGGCCCAATTTTTATAAAAGCCCATATTTCGTTTCGACATTCAGAATAAAAGAACCAGGACGGTCATATAACCGAAACTTTAAGCCCATATTTCGTTTCTCTTTCTTTCTTGAAGCAACCAAAATGGCAGCAGTGTTCGGCTTTGGCCAGGTACTCCAAATGTCGAGTCGTCTATTGAAACGATCATCAGAATCCAAATCCCGACAGATTATTGTGTCGTGAATGTGAAACTTGCATTGCTTTGTGGCGGGGAAACATTTCTTGGTTGGTGGCATTCATTTTTCTTGCTCATTAATTAGTACTTAAAAATCTTGTTTTAGGCATCAAGTGAAGTAATTATAATGATTTCTTTGTCTGAGAGCAGGAAGCACAAAATCGAACAATCATCCTACTCACTACAACTAAAGATAGTAATTTCTTGAACTATATACTAATTCTTGATGAAACAAACATGTCCATTCTTAATTTTTTTTTTTTTTTCATGTATTATATAGTACCGACTCAGTCGTTACCTACCCTCGGAGAACTAGAATTAAAGCAAATGGTTAGAGATGCAAATCTTTCATGGGTTTCATCAATGTATGATCTTGAACTGGAGAAGCAAATCTCATTATATTTCTACTTTCAAGAATTGATTGAGTCAAAATCTTGTAGGGTGCTAAGAATCTAATTTGATCCGCTCAATTCATCCGATCCGTAAAAATTCAATCCGTAAAAATCCGATTCGTGGATTGGTATATTGGATTAGATTGAATATTTGATCATCCGCAATCGGTAGATTGAATATGGATCTACTCCTATAAATCCACAAATCTACAAAAAAATAAAAATATTTATTTAATTAAAAAATAAAACTTGTAAATGAATAAGTTAAAATATAGTTACATTAACACTATATTATATCTTATTTGATAATAATATAAAATAAAAATAAATAAATAAACAAATATAGCTTCCTAAACAGTTAATTTTCATGTACTGATCTAAACGAATGTGATTTTTTTCATTTTGGTGTGTTATATTTTGAGGCTTTAAATGTATTTTTTGGCTTTATTTAAACAGCTAATTTATTTAAATCTTATTTAATTTTAAATTTGATTAGTAGTAAAATTATTTTTGTATTTATTTTTTTTATTTAGTTAGTTCGTGGATTGGACAGAATTAAATATTGTTAGTCCGCAAAGCAATCTGCAAAATGGTGGATTAGATATGGATTGGGTCAAATCTGCATCCGATCTGCAGATGTATGAATTAGATTTGGATTGAATTTCACAAATTTATAGATTGATGTCCGATCTGTAAAATTCTATCCACGAACACTTCTGAAATCTTTGTATGAAATGCTGTTATATTCTTCAGGTTGAAGCAGAAATTCACCATTTTTTTTATCCATGAAGGAAGAAGGAAGAATTAGACTCTAGTTTGAAGTTATTTGATTTGTTTTGTTCTGTATTTTTTCATGGGTTTTGAATTCTGATTGAAAGATCTGATGTTTTGAGGGAGGCCCTACAGTTTCGGACTGGTTTCGAAATGACTGAGGCAGTGGAGCTGCTGTCACCTAATAGCCTCTTCCGAATTTTGGTGAGTGCCATTGTAGATCCTGCAATATGAATATTGGTTCCAATGAAGCTAGCTGTTTGAAATTCATTTGTTAGTTCAATAGATTTGTTGATTAGTCAGTCAGGTTATATTAGCTGGCATTATCATTTGCCACAGTGAAATGATGGAATGAATCTGTAAGTATAGGATTTAACAGAAAGTTTCTGCAGAATGTACTGCTTGAAATAAAACTCAAGCTTCAAATTCTGAGGTCAACATTTTGTGGTTTACAATAATTAAGAAAAATATTGCAAGAAAAAAAAAAAAAAAAACATCTCAGGAATGTCTTGGTCCGTCTAAAATTAGTTGCGGTGGCATTTGTCTTCAAATGCTTTGGTTTCCTGATCATCATGATCTCCTTGAGATATCACATTTTGGGGTGTGGCCAAATTGTTCATTCTCCCAACTTAGCTTTGAGGCAACCCTCTCGTGCTGCGGAAAATATTCCTGAAGACGGGAAAATGATGATGATATGATTATTACTTGAAACTTCAATAATGTACACAAGATTTGTAAAAGTTATGGTAAAAGTGATTTTACCTCCATTTTATTCATTAGTTCTTTTGCATTAGGGGCAGAGACTATGATATGGCGAGCGGTGGGACTAATGAAGCCTTCCTCCACTGCTTTGTCAATGAATGTCAATAAGGAATTGTAATATCCGTCTACATTCAGCAATCCTACCTGAAAATTCATTAAACGATATCAAATTTTAATCTGCATACATGTTCCTTCAAAGTTTGGTTTTGCAAATGCTGCAAGCATTAAGCTGCCTTTACCGGCTTGTCGTGGATGCCCAGTTGAGCCCAGGTTATCACTTCCAGCAGCTCTTCAAGTGTTCCATAACCACCTGCATAAGCATGACAAATTGCAGTTTTAATCAATCAGTTTTCAATGACTAATATGTGACATGAAATGAAAGATTCACACAATGCCCACTTTTGGTAAAGCATCACAGAAAATGCGCAAGTTGCTCGCAGCAAATGCATATCCCAACAAGCCTAGCTTCAGTTTGGCCCATTTAAATGAAAGTTTGAGCCAACCCATTAAAGCCCAACTTTTGGTTTCATGACGCAAGTAAACCCCATCACCCAAGTACGTTCAAAGTCCTTCAAACTACTCTTAAAAACTTTTGCAAAAAGGATCTGCGACCATCTGCAGGTAATGAGTGCTGGCTAGGGACCATATATTTATTTTTTAATAAAAAAGTTTACTAGCTTTTTCTATCATTTTTCTTCATTTGTTAAAGCGTGCAGAAATAAAATTCATATATACCACGCAAATTAGGCTGACCAAAAAGCCAAATTTTCATGTTAGAACTCAGAAGCTTCAGTAGCCACTGTTCAAGCAGGAAGCAGTTGCTTTCACTAGCTCTACCAACTTAGTGAAATATGCAGCAAGAAATAACAGAAGGATAAAAAGGTGTTTTGATGTTTAGTCTAACTACTCATGTCAACTTGTTTGACTGGACTGGTTGACCTTGAGAAAGGAAAGGCCATTTATGGCATAAAGGTACCAACCAGGCAAAGCAATAAAGGCATCGGAATGTTTAGCCATTTCTGCTTTCCTTTGGTGCATATCAGCTACTGGCTTCACTTCCCCTACAGTTTCTCCGGTAATCTGCGAAATAAAGAATCCAAATGAGTACAAAATACACGCACAAAAAGACACTAAATTTTTTGTACAGAAAAACTTTAATGATGAGGAAGTGGGCTCAAATACAAGAAATATTCATGTCTATACATTTTCACAAAACCAGATATCATGGTATTGTACCCGGAAAAAGAACAAAAATTAAAAAGCAACATGAATGGAATTGGGACATATCGTAGGAATCTTGCCTGTGGTCATAAAAATAAAAGATAGTGACCAAAAGGTGCAGCCCAGATGGGTGGTTGGATTGAATTGATGGGCAAGTTGTGTTCATCAGAAGAAAAAAGAAAAATATGTGAAAGCAAGATAATTTTAGAACCAATCAAAGATGTAGTCCCACTTAGAAACAACATGAATCCCAATCGAGACGTGTGAAATTGATACTTGAAGATAACAAAGCTGAGGTAGCAATTCATGTACAAGTAGCTACCACAATATGAAAAAATAAAAAAATAAATAAAAAATAGATGAATTGTACAGAGAAAAAGTAGTAGATAATGTCTTGATTTCTTTCTTTAAGTTCATTCTTAAAGCGTTATTAACATACCTCTCTAGGCATTAGGGTCTTGGGAATAACTCTGCAAACAATAAAATGCAAATATTAGTTGAGAGACAGATCAAGTAATTAAAACTAAATGGACCAAAAGCTCACTGAATTTGGTTGTCAAATCTCAAAAGATCTATTTTCCTTTTTGGTCCATTTGAGTAGTACTATTAAAGAAGCCAACACATTGTAAGCAAAGAGAATGAGAAATGCGACGATGATATATCTACATACCCAATGACGTGGCGCCCACCATCATAAACAGCTTGAGAAATCAAACCCATCAAACCAACACTCCCTCCTCCATAAACAAGATCAACATTTCTTGCAACCTTTGAAGGGGGGGGGGGGGGAAAGTTAGAAAATGATATTTAACTGATAAATATGCTTAAAAAAATGAAGTATTGGTACCCATATGTGACGTGGGCTAATATGACAAATGCAGCTAGTGGGAACTAAGCATATGAAAACCAAAAAAGTTATTGGTGTTACAGAAACAAATACTAATATATAAAAAGCAACTCTGCAAGGAGATAAGCTAAAAGTATCCATTAAGTTCATTTGGCTTAGATCTAAAAAACAAATACGAACTGAATAGAAAGTCATAAACAGAACTTGGAACTGAAATCCCTATCAAGAAGAACCCTAGTTGATAGCCTCAAACAATATAAGAACATGAAAAGAAAGAGGAGAAATAGAACAAATAAAAACAAAACAAAAAGCAGAGAAATTTTTTTAAAAAGAAAAAAAAAAACTTCTTAATTGAACTCTGAAAATAAAACCCAAAACAGAACCATTGAAGAGTAGCAGAAGTGCGAAACGAGTAACTTTCATGAAGAAAGCAGAAAAAGAAACCAAAACCAGTGAAGACTATCTCTAAAGACACTTAAAACAGAGGAAATAAAGTAAAACAGAGCAGAAAAATCAGAGAAGAATTCATTACAAGTTCTTTGCCAAGCTCAATGGCAGCATCTTTGTAAGTGCTTTTCTTTCCAGCACTGCTTCCACAGAACACACAAATCCTGTTGAATTTTGATTGGTTATTCATTTCCATTTCCATCTCCATCTCCATCTCCATCTCCATTTGTTTTTCTCACAAACAAAGAAACTATGAACAACTATCCTCTCTGTTTTTTTTCTCTTTTTTTTTTTTTAAGTCACCTACAAAGTTTATTGAGAGTTTTGGCTTTATGGGGTCTGCATATATAACGGTAGAATAGGCGTACATTAGCACGCGTAAGTAAGGTCTAAACCGTCCAACACATGTACGGACAAACACAAATTATTTATTATTATTATTGTTGCAATTGCAATTGCAAATATTTCTCTAAATATTATTGACATCAAATTTTGAGTTGGTTTCAATAGATTTATGAAACGAACCATAAATGTATGCATTTACATTCTAAATTAATTTATTGTATGTATTTATATTCTAAATGAACTTCGTTAATTTTTTTTTTTTTAAAAGTACATCCATAGTCCATGCAATTGACTAAAAGATAAAAGGTACCCTTTTTCTTTCTTTCTTTCTTTTTTTTTTTTAAACTTTTTAAACTTTAAAATGTTAAAAGATACTTCTCTTCTCTTGAAAGAAAAAGAAAAAGAAAAATAGTGGTTCATATTCTAGGAATATTAATATTTATTTGTTAAAAGAATTTCATTTTTTAATTAAAACTGAATATAGTTTGGGATTTCAAAATTCGTACAAAGTCTAGAAAAATTTTAAAATCGTGGAGTTTTAAATATTTAAAACTTAAAGTATTTAAACCGCAGAATTTATGTATTTTTGTATATGTTTCCGTACTATAATTTTTGAAATCTACTGAAAGCACTTGGGTCTACTGAAAATTTTTTCAAGGCAACAAATTTTGATTTAGTTAACAATTTTGACATATAATATTGATGATACATACCGTGTTCATCCTGATCCTATACGTACAAATATGATATGTATGTGTGTGTGTGTGTATTAACAATTCTCAATAGTAAAAATATTATCAAAAACTTCATAGTTATACTGCTTAATTCTATTTATGGTTTTGATTGACGAATCGTGCGCTGGAAATTTAGGGTTTTATCATTTGAGATCTAAAATAAATTAATTTAAATAGAATATACGTGATGAAGATATCGTAAGTGGCGGTGGTAATTTTTTTCCCCTCCTTTCTTCATTTTCCAAAGATTCATTTTACATCCATTTTCATCCGTATCACAATCTGTGTATACGTAGCATAAAAATGTTTTTAAAATTTGTAGTGCATGGCAGCACGTGGAATCAGAAATGGAAGAGGGCATGTAATATTATTGCATGTGTATTTTTTTGTGCCTCGAGTCTTTTTCCAGTGAAAATGTTTCTATATTTTTTAATATGTAAATTTGAGGTTGATACTTCTACTATCTCTAGTTACTTACTAAAAAATCATTAATTCATAGTTCCAAAATAATATCTGGTATCAAATTTGATTTTTGTGATGTGCGAACGCCCACATAAAAAAGCTATTGTATATTTATGCATGCATGTTTATGAGACCTTATTACGGTATGCGTAGTATTTTGTATGTATAGGCAACAAGTTCACATGAAGAGAAGGTACTGCCCGATGACCCATCACAATTGCACCCTCAACAACCCTACTTGAGTAGACAAATGTGCTGTATGAATAGGAAACATTTTTTTTTTAATTTTAATTTTAATTTTTTTAAAAAATACAAAATCCCTCCATTTCACCACATTCTCACTCTCTGCTGGACCAAACCCTTCTGTCTCCAAGACTCCAACCCCACTCCTGCCCCTCCTTAATTAATTCAATTAAAGCTACGTTATTTATTTATTTAATTTATTTATGTACTTACCTTATCTCACTTATTTGAATTCAAGTTTTATCATTCATTCATGTCTAAAAGTAAATACGTTAACGAGAGATATTGAGGAAAATACTTAGATAGACAATTTTACAAAAGAAAATGTGAATTTGAGTTATAACATGGTACTTTTAGTATTAAAATATATTTATTCACTACGATTTAGTCCAAAATATTATAAACATTTGCATTAGATAAAGACTTCTTAGAAATGCATTAAAGATGTCAAGATAGTTTCAAGAATGACTCGAATAAATTTGGATTAAATGCTAAATTGAGTTGTGCTCACTTTTTGATAATATTCTTATACCATGGGTGCATGTATAATAATATATGAATAAAATTTAATTATTTATATATTCTTATGTAATAACTACTAATTGTATTTTTGTAAAAGATTAGCATCAACACCAAGCCCAAGTTAGCACTAAAGTCAACTTTGACTGCAATATAGCATTGTTTGGTACAACACTCCTCCGCTACTGAATTTCAATATTTATTATTTATAAACAGTTATAATACTTGAAGTTTGGCAACAAAATTGAACTTTGGGTCAGTGACCCAAAAAAAAAAAAAAAAAAAAAGAGGCTTTCAACAAATAGTGGAGGATGTTGTATTAAACAGTGTTGTATTATATGCGTACCCTGTGATTTCATACAAATTATTATATCCGCATCCTCACGGTATTCTTTCCCGCGCTCTAAAGAAGCGGTGGAAGGTTACATTCAAAGCATCAATAATTTATTCCATGGCGGCCGCTTTTAAGTTAACCATTCAAAGTGCAAGAAGCAATTTAAATGTTTAATAATGATCAAGAAATATATTCTAAGTGCTTTTGGAATTGACTGGCTGAATCATTTAAATGATAATTAACAAAACGTGTTATATATATAGGTTGAGGGAACTGTTGGCCGTTTATCATCATCTGATCGCGTAATGCAACAAGATTTGGCAAAGAAGCAAATCAATGGTACTGCATTGTCAATCTCTTTCTAAAATTGACAATACTTCGAGTCAAGTCGCAATTCATATGATAATTACCAACATTAACATATTTAATTACTGTTGATCCACGGGGCACGTATTATAAATTATTAATTGGACATGTTCACTGCCACTTATCCTCATCCATAAGTTTCCTCTGATTGGTCGGTCGGACAAATTGGAGGAGGGGGTTACCAGAATGCTACTTAACACCTTTAATTCTGAGATCGATAATAACATATGGATCCCCGAAATTTCATAATATTTAAATTACAAACATATTCTATTTATTTGTATCAAATAATTCCCTAATCTCTATTCCGATCGTTTTGAAAGGTTTATCAGTTTGTGAAGTTATTTGATATAAATTGATAAACTTTGTTATTATTTGGTGATACGTAAATATTCAGGCGCATAGATTTTATTAACCCATAAAAAATTAAAAATGATATAACCATAATTTTGTATCGGATACATTGTATTTCTGTGTACTGATTTTTCCTCCCTACTCGAAAGGGGGTAAATCTATTCAAAAGAGTTCAGGAAAATATTTTTTTTCTTCAATCACTATAAATTTGTTTATGACATTACATTATTAGTTTACAGAATTGCCTCTAGTTTTTATTATTATTATATTGTTTTTCCTAAACCACACCAACTAAAATGATAGATGTTGTATTGCTTTTATACAGTTGCCTTCAAAATTTTGTTTTTCCCTGGAGTTACATAGACTAGAATAATAATGAAATAATATTTTTTCCCCTGCCACGTGATCGTATAAGAAGGGGGTTATCATGTTGCCACAGGCAGTGAGTTAATTTTTGACTTCGCCCCTGCCTACTCATAGGACGGTATCAATGATCTTTAAAACTATTTAAATGTTTGTAATGGACTTGAAATTGTATTCTTATCTGAAAAGAATGAATAATGTTGTATTAAAAGTTCAAAGCGTATAGGATTTAAAAGAGTTAATTTTTAACTCTTTTAAACTACACGATTTATGAGTATCTCCGTATTAAAAAATATGAGAACATCTGCACTTAAGAATAATTCCGTATACATAGAATCATTCTTAGGTGTGGGCGCCCTCATATTTTTTATTATGATTATGCTGTTAAGCCGTACGGTTTAATAACATTCTGCACTAATTCTATTAAATCGCATAACGTAACAGCCTGTCCGGTCCGCATAAGAAGAAAAATGAAGAAGCCTACGCTATCCTTTTTTCTTTTCTTTTCTCGCCGGTGGGAGAATCCATTTCTTCTCTTATATTTTTTTATTATGATTGACCTGTAGTTCAAGGGCACTCTGGGATCTTTCCCGTCTACCCTTCCTCAACAACAGGATGCTTCTACAGAAAGTTTATCATCCTCCTGCTGGGCCTACTCTTTGTCTCTCCTTGTCACAGGAAAAAAAAAAAAAATGAATTCGCCACCATAATTGTCGCAATAAATTTCTGGGCTCTTAGTAAAATGTTTTTGAACAATTTATATTTAATCATTAAATTTACAGCCTTGAGAGCAAGTTGTGTTAAGAGTTGAGAGTAAATGAAGGAGATGCGCAAGCAGGCGGAGAGATAGCATTAGCAGTGAGAGAAATGGGGGGTGGGGGAAGAGTGTTACAACTTTTAGTTGCAATTTCTGTAAAATGATGTTTCAGGTCACGCTATCACCCGACCCGATCTCCCTTTATTACCGTCTCTTCCCAAGGCAAAAGCTTCAGGTTTTTTTCTTTTTTTCCTACACCCATAACTTTCCAGGTTCATTTTTATTTTTATTTATATGAAATATCATGCATAAGACAAAAATATTTGTAAATACATAATGACCATAAGTTTGTAAAACAGGGGGAAAAAATCATGAACAGATATTTAAACTTATTACAATTTATTAATATTTATAATAAGAAATTTGACATTTGTACCCGTCTATCTAAGAAGCTTTGTTATGGAATTTGAATCCGTCTTTAAATAATAGAGATAACATTTTCCGTCATATTATTATATATGCTGTGACTTAAGCTGACTGTCCACGTGGGTGGGCGGACAAGGCTTTACCTCCCGCTAATGAGTAGTTTTCAAATAAACATTAGTCTTACATCTGGCCAAATCCCAGCTTGTTTAATTTGCATTTCTAGTTTATCATAATCAAAAAATTTTTCGACATTTGAGATTTTATTTTAATGATGATATGTCGTGAATGGATTAAGATACTCTTCTAAAAAATTTATGTATTGATTGATGATTAATAAATTAAAAAATTAAAAAAATTAAATCTTATTCATATATTATTACTAAATAACACATAAAATAAATTCTTTAAAAATGAAAGAGAGCTCAGATCATGAGAGAATCTTAATGCATTATGAATATGGTATATTTTTTAAATCTTTATCTTTATTTAATAATGAATAATTATAAATTTATGTGTTGATCTATAGAAGCTCAAAAAAGGGAAAACAATCCCCTTATTTTAAAATGTATTATTTAAGAAATTATGGAAACCAATAATCTGACACCGACAAGGTACGCAGAAGAAAACATAGTGAAGCTTCTTTGATCGAGAAGTGCACGTAATAATTTTCGGTAATTAATTATCTATTTGGATACCTCAAAAAAAAAAAAAAAAAAAAAAAGAATGGAAGCATATACCATCCAAGAAGGTTCTTGTTTCATCAATTCAGCCAGCCACAAAATAACACGTAAAAAGTACCGTGGCCAAATTGGCTTCTACAAATTTGGAAATATTGTTTACTTAGAGCACAAAGGAATAGCAAATTAGCAATGAAGAGTAGCAGCGGCAGAAATTGATTGAAAATGCCCACCCATGTGTAAAAGAAAATCCTTGCCTCACCCAAAGATGATAACAAAACAAACCCTCTGTTTTTAGTACCGTCTATCTATCTCTCTCTCAGCGTACTAGCGCTTGGATAAGCAACAACTAACAACTAGGACTCGATCTTTCACTTTCATAGCGAAAAATGTTATGCACTTACAACGCGGTTTCAATTTCTGATGTGCCATTCTGATATATATATATTGCTCGAATCAATTACCTAGAGTTAATATCTTTGTTTTCATTAGAATTTACTTAATTATTCTCTATTTTTCTCTTAAATTTTTAAAATTTTAAGTTTTATCATGTTGAAATACTATTCTACTCTTAAAAGTTCGATCGAACAATTATCAAAATTACAACCAGGGTGTTTTGAATAATTCTAAAAGACACAAGAGTTAGTTGATAATTTATTTAGGAGTACAAACATACTTTAAACAACGTAAACAATTTTATTAGGATGTCCTGGTGCAATCACTCCAAGCTTAATTCCATGTGAAATAATTAATTAGTCAAGCCTACCAAAGGAAAGTGAAAAAAAGAAATATGTAATTACTCAACGATTGCTTGCTTAATATCATTTCATTGATCCATAATTATTTCACTATCTTAGTGGAAGCTAAGGAAGGATATAGATCTATGCTTTCCTTAGCAGCCTTCTTAGTTGGGGTGTTGTTAATTACATGAAAATGCTTGCGTTTCCATAAATTATTTGAACTCATAACATGATGGACTTCCACTTTCAAAAATTTTGTGGGATTCCTACTCATAAAGAACTGATACACCAATCCACTTAATAAAATTCTTTTTTCCCACTATCAATGTTTGCGATTGTGATAAGATATTGTGGTTTTTAGTTTCTTTCCCATTAACAGAACAATTACTGCTCTTGAGATCATGTATTGTCCCTATTCTAAGGAACATCTCTCACCTTACTTCTTTATAATCCCCTTTTTGATTTGATCCGCACCCGTCAAAAATAAATATGCATGAGCCGTCACTTTTTTGTTTTTTTAATTTTCCTTTTGTGATGATGATATTTTATATTTTTACCATCATTACGATTCTCATTATTCCCAAAAACATTTGTCACTAGAACCACTAACAGGTAATTACAAGATGGGTTTGTTCAAATGATAGCATTTCTATATCCATGGATGCTAGAAAATTTCTAACTTAACAAATTTATAAAATGCAAATTTGAGTATATACAATGTTATGTACTGCAACATAATATTATTGTAACAATACCCACTATATATATATATATACACACACACATATATAATTGTGGTTTTACAATCTACATATAAATTATAATACGGGATCTATTTGGAGTTGAAATACATATACTAATAATAGTACAACCCAAAAATTAGCTGAACATGGCGTGGAAATATGCTTCTACAAGAGACAGGACTTTTTTTTTTTTTTTCCTATGCATGTATTCAACCCGTCAACCATGAAACATGAACTTGAAGAAAGTTGTAAACTCAAGTATCTTGAATTCAATTTGCTATATTACTATATAGAATCACCCAATTATTAAAATTAACTTGATCAATATGTTTAACTGTCAGAGGTTGGTTGCACATAGTCAATCGAAATTTACCTTGAATTTCATTAATAGAATAGTTTATATAAGATTAAATCTAAGATGGTACACACATAGAAGCTAGCAGCCTAGCACTGGGAATATGCTAGAATATTGAGACAAAAAGCCACACCCAAGTCAAGTTCGACGCCTTCTCTCGTAGTAGGGGAAGTTTGTGTATTTTTCATAAGGGAAAGCTTACGTTAATATCAAGTTCGACGCCTTCTCTCCTAACTTTTTAATTTGTTGTATGTTTTCTTCATTGAGATTATTAATTTATAATTTTTTTTAATATCATTTATAGATAAATTTAGGTTTCCTAATTTATTTGATAAATATAGTCAAATTCAATTTAATTGATTATTTCTCTGCATGTCTGAATCATTAATAATTTATTAATTTTTATAATTTGTGAAATTATTAGAGGTTCTAATGATTTATTCATTATATCATCTTTCTAGAAATTTATTAGAGTCATAATATATTTATTACTTATAATACCTCTTATCTAAATTTAACATCTTGAGTTATATAAAAGAAAAAAAATCTAGTTTATGTCTTAAGAGAGACTAAAAATTATAAATGTAAATGAAATATATATTTAGAATTTGTAGATTTTTATAAATATGATAATCATTTAGATCTTTATAAAAATATTGTAAAAATTTTAAAAATTTAAAAAAAAAATGTAAAAGAGATGGATGACAAAATCATTTAGTTTTAAAAAATTAATGAGGACTTATTTGAAAAAAAAGAGTAAATATGTGATTCAAATATAATTTTTTATAAATAACTATTACACCCATACCTTGTTTTTGGTTAAAATTATTCTCATCCATTAGATTAAGAAAATACAAAATCCAACCACCCTGTTTGTTACAGCTGATGTAACATAAGCATTGCCTTTTCATATAACCTGAGAATGGGGGCATTGACAAGGACAATTGTCAAATTGTCTTTGACATACACATGCAAATCTTGTTTGGTTCTTATATGTTCAGATGATGTATAAAATGCATATCGCTTTCAACTTTAATAAGAGTAACTTTACCACTAATATTCTCATCACATCTATTGGACTTAGCCTCCCGAGTCCTCTTCATCATATTTACAGTTGTAGCTAGAGAATAATTAATTAAGATGGTTCACGTAACCGGACAAAAACTTAATGAACTTTCCTTCACACAGCAGACACCGTTAAAATTCTTTTTAAAAGAAAAAACACTTTTCAAAAATTCCTCAAACTTCTAGCTAGCTTTGCTTTTCTTGTAGGGCAAACTATGAATATGTAACCCTTAAATTTTATATAATTATTTACGCACAATATGTTCATAAGCTCATTGGGATATTCCTGCCAAAAGGGTCTCTCTAGAAGTGCTTTTTGATTTGTGTGGATCGAGCAAGTCATGGTTTCGTTACATTTTTCACAAAAGCTTTTGGCTTTTCTCCCACCGTCATTTGAAAGCGCATCTGGAATCATGCATGTACATGTTGCTTTCTTGACTTTTACATAATTTCAAAACGCTAGAAACCATCATATAGTGATGTGTTCAAATTCTGATGCCTCAAAAAAATTACGAGTGAAAATTAATGATAATCAAAGAAGATCAAAGACCGAAAATGTATGTACATATAAAGCAGTCAAAAGGTACAGATTCATGCCTGTAAATTCCCCAAAAAATTTGGGTTCCTTGCATTCCTTGTTGAATTTGGTCGGCAGTTAAAGGCCCACTTAATTAATATCGATTCTCTTTCAAAAAAAAAAAAAACAAATCATATTTATTATTCTTTCGATAAAGAAGAATTGAGAAGGGATATTATCTACGAATTTATTTGAAAATTTTTAAAGTTGAATCAAGATTCTCTTTTAATCTGAATTTTCACTCTGAGTGAAATATAAAATACGATAATAATAAGATAAAATATTTTGACCGGGTATGACAACAATAAGCAAACGTCAAAATTAAAGGTTAATATGCTCATCTGATAAAGAATCTTAACCATTTGACATATATGAGTTTTAAATTTGATTCAAATTTTACTATTTGGTCCCCTAAAATCCCCCCCCCCCCCAACCCCGCCAAAAAAAAACCGACCCTCTTAATATTGTCGTTTTTATGCTGGGGCTTACAGCGGACTATAATCCTAGTTTTGCAACCGTCCTTCTAATTTAATCCAATGTCCTTACCTTCTTATATATATATATAAACTTAGTTATTAAGCTATAATAAATTTTATATGCTGAAAAATAATCCTTTTATATAAACCATAACCTAAAATCTCAGAAATAATTGTGTTATATCACCAAAAATCAATAATCAAATATGGAAAGTGTCCCATAATCTATATGACATATTACTCTCTTGAGCTAAGTGGTTCGTCTTCTAAATCAATATGTTTCCTAGAAAATCCTTTAACTTTCTCCCTAAACTCTATGATGGTAGGATGTCAAAAAAAAAAAAAAAAGTTACATATAATATGGGGATCATAACCACTTATATAGAAAATTTTTCTATTATCTTTAAGTATTCATATTTTAGTTCATCATAAAATAAAATTACCTTAAATCTTTACGTATTAAAAACTCACCGCCTATCAGATATATAAAAGATCAAATTATCAAAAGAAACTTAATAAATCTCTTTTAATTAAATTTAATTTTATATAATTCAAAACACACAATTATTCACGTATAAACTTATTATTGCATTAAGGATTCAACATTTTCTTCCTATGTAATCTTACAATAATGATAATTGGAATAGCTATACAAAGAGAAGAGTCAACAATCGCTCAAAAGGAATTTGAAGCATTAAATTAACCGAGAAGGTCTAGTTGTTTTCAACTTTTGACAAACAAAAGTTGTTTTTTTTTTTTAATTTTTTTAACTTTTGACAAACAAAAGTTTTTTTTTTTCATTTTTTAAAAAAAATCTAAAATACAAATTGACCACCGACTTCTAATTTGTCCAGTGTCCACAAAAAGAATGAATGTCACGTTATTATCTCATGCCGTGTCACTTTCTTCTATTTCAACATCAAAACAATGCAAAACCTTTCTTTCTTTCTTTCTTTTTTTAAGGTGAATAATATAATTGCATGTCGTTAATTCATCTGATATATGTTACATGTGAATCCAGCTGCTGATAAATTGTTAGCAATATCTATTTGGTAATTTGAACTATTAGCCTTCGCGAGAGGCGTGTAAGTTTAAATTTATTTTGCATGAAGCTAAAGAGAACAATAAAGGTAACTAATAAGGTAACTAATAATAACCTATTGCTGCTGTATCTGATAATTAAGTCATTTAATCTTATCCTCAAGACGACCCCAAAGTCCTGTGGGAACACTTCAGCTGTTTCAACTAATCATCTCTAGCAGAGTCGGCTAGCACTATGCCTTTATCAATTGATACATTGACAAATCTATCTTGGAGTTTGATATCGAAATACTTTTCATTTTAACGAACAAAAAATCAAGTAACTAAATTTGCGACATATCTAGATATGGGTGAAGGAAAAATTATCGTAAATGTTGAGTTATAGAGAAATCTGCACACAATCCGTATGGAGTGACAAAGTAGAAAAAGGTTAAAGCAATCAATTAATCACATTCATCATGTGATTAAACCTTCTAGTCTTTCTTTATTTTTTAAAAAATATTTTTCTTTCTTTGTGACGGATCGATGTGTTGACTAAGTTGATGAAGCTTTTAACTCTATGTGATTAAATTTCTTATTGATTCAATGATTATTGCAGACTATTGATCTAATTCTATTGCTTTCCTTGTTTTGAATTGCTTAATTCAACCTTTCGCATATTTTAAAGAAGAGAGACTGGACACAAGAACATGAGATAATAAGTGCTTTTGCTCCCCTAAACCTTGAAAGACTTGTCTCCTGCTTCCTTGGTCTCATTCAAATTGTATAATCCCTAATATAATTGCAACTACCCTTGACTAAAATGTCTCATTTGAATCTAAATTATGAGAATATACCCTCATCAAAATCATTTGCCATCATTATCTTCTTTGTTGATGATAATTTAACAATCTAGTAAATAAAATAAACCTAAACCCCTCTGCGTGGGAGAAAATGAAAGACCTCCATCATGCTCACATGCATTAATTGGTTGGTGGTGGATTCGAGGCTTCTTATGACAATGAGTTTATAATATATCATATTGTTATATAGATGATAAGTGAGAATTAATAAATCCATTTTAATGGTTCTTGATCCTCACATGAATAATAATTATTGTTACCTCCCTGACCATGATTACATTTTGACGTTTGAACATATATTAGGTGGATTGATTACCGAGAAGGAGAAAGAGAAGTTTTGAAATCTTATGACAAGTAAAAAGATATTAAGAATGATCCAAAGGAGCCATGAAAAAGAAAGTTCAACGTTGAAATATAAGGTTTTCTTTTTCTTTTTCTTTTTCTTTTTATTCAGTATGTTGCAAAAAAATTGACAAGACTTTCTAGATCAATTCTGTTATAATATAATCTGACGTTAGGTCTCGAATAAATTGAATGTATTTTTAAATATTTGAGAGGAAATTTCACTCCATGGAGGTGTAAGAGAGATTCGAACTATTTTTCATACACATAAACAGAAGTGGTTTAGCACCCTAGTCCAACTAGTTTCTAACAAATTAAGCTTACAAGTCTAGGTACAAAAGAAAAATGTGCAACTAATCACCATGATTATGCCCTTAAATTATCAACTTTGATATTGGACTTTGTTATATTTATCACATGACAGCATGAGCCAGTGTGGGGCTTGATCGTCATGATGAGATTGAAGAGAGCATTTGGAATTTGATTTTTGTTATTCTTCCAGAGATATATCATGACATGGCAATTAAGAAAGGATAATTATAGTTGCAATGTCCAATCATCTTGTTCAAAATTCTGTATTAAGGGCCACACCCATCTAAACTAATTATTATCATCATCTTTAGTGTCAAAATTTTCCATTTTTATGGCTCTGCAGGATAAGCTAAAAGAACTTGATTATGTCTTTGACAAAAGGTTGGCGAGTTTTTGAATGTTTCAATGACTAATTTACAAAGTGCAATCCTACGGACTATGCAACTAAATTAAAGGTATTTTTGAGTCACTGACTTCATGTGGATTACATAAGCATTGTTGAAAAGTTAATGGTTGCATATAGTTAGTTGTTTCAGAACTCAGCATTCCAATTTGAGGCCAAACTTATTTTGTGGAACAAAAAATGAAAATGTTTAAGGGTTGGCCACTTGAGCTTGCCAAATTTTGAGGTAATTTAAGAAATATTACTATCTTTTTCCCTTTTTTTTTCTTAAAGTCTAGTCGATAATATGATACTGCTTCAATCAATTTTCTCGTAAGAAAAATTTCAAAAGGGTATTACAATTAAGTTTTGGATTATTAGGGAGACATAATTTCTCGATTATAGGGGATTAGGTCATCAACCACTCATTAATCTCATTATACCTTTTTCTTTTTAATTCTTCCCTCTTTGTTGGGCAACTAATTGTCAGTGGTCAATGACATAATTGAAGGTGTTGAGAGATTTGTTCCATTGAATTTGGCTTTCTTAACTCAATTCAAGTGTCTTATCCAATGCTAATTAATAATAACTAATTAAAGACAACCAAAACGACCCGTAAGGTACATAAATCAAGAGTACTTAAACTTCCTTTATATGATTGTTTCCTCCTTTTGTTTCTTTTTCACTTTGAAAATTCAGTTGAAAGGGTTGTTCTAACTCTCACTTTTAACGCAAAAACTATACTTATTATTATTATTATCAAGACTACTTCAAATCAAAACAACCCAAAGAGGCCATTAGTCAAAATGGATCCACAAACAGTGACTCAACCCACCCCAAAAAGAAATGGCTTATGACATTTCGACAAGTGCAATGTTATGGTGAAAGCATGAATGTGGGACTCTTACAAAGTTTCTAAGGCCAAATTTTGTTTCTCTTTTACTTATGTTGTTCCTCTTTTAGAGAGAATTTTATGTTTCACGCCATCAATGTGTCTATGGCCCCAATTGCATGTATAATTACTAACTACAACACGTAAAATTACAAACCCTAAAAAGAATAAATTTTGAAGAAAACTTTTACTCTGCTTTTCTTTAATACAATTTGGTGTTTCACAAATGTCATGTACAGTAGGTTCTATTTTGTATACATCCTACTAGTTTGTATTACTAATTAGTAATTAAACCCTTTGAATTCCTCGTTTTCCTTTTCACCGAATTTGCTTGGAAAAGAAATTGCTGCTTTCACATGGTTTACGCAAAAGCAATTGCTTGTGCTTTAATCTCCCTACAACTGATCACCAAAAGGAGAACAATGTTAGAAGTTTAATTAGTTAAATTAGCATAACGACAATTTTCTTGTCTTTAATCAACGGCACCCGGTCAAAGATTACGCTCCAAAAGCTATGCAAGAATCACTTTTTATTTCTTATTTTTTTGGCTTTTGTTTTTCTAATAAACTCACTTTTACAAGTTTATATGTTCACAATGGTGCAAATTGTTAGTAACCACTAATTAATTTTAAGTATAGCTTTTGTTAAAGCGTCTTGACTTTCTGCTTCTGCATGGCGTAGCGCATCGTGTTTAGTCGAGTTTCATGAGGCACCGTTTTTAGCTGATCAAACTTCATGTTCCTGTATCCCCTACACGCTTTTGCAAATGACATAACATTTGAACAAATGGCTTTCACCTTTAACCTATTTTGGAGCATTTTGGTCCGCATGAAAGTGATATTGTTCTGCCAAGTGTTACCTTATAATTTACTGATATATAAAATTGGGGGAGCCGTTTGCGAGACTTCTCACCACTAAATACTGACAGGGGTCGGTGGTTGTTGGCCCCGGCTACTTTGCCTGGGTGGCCCATGAAAGTAGAGCTTGGGTTGCAAATTCGTGGGCTTTACAAATCTTGGTGGGCTAGTTGGCCAGTAAGGCTGTGTTTATTTTCTAGAGTGGGAGTGAGGAGTATGGATCATTTTCACTCCAATGTTTACTTGTAAGTTTTTAAAGGGGCGTGGGATTTCCATTCCATGGGGCCCACTCAAATTTGGAGTGGGGAGTGGGATTCCAACTCCTGTGGGAAGAGGCGGGAGTCCCAATCCCACTCCTTTGAATGCCAAAAATACCCTTAATCAATATTAAATATTACAATTATACCATATATAAAAGGGGTCTGAATTGTATCGAATTCCCAGTTCATCAACCCTAACCAGTGAAATCCCAAAATCTAACTCGTGAAATCCCAAAATCATTGCTCGATTTCTTCACGTGGAAGAAGTCACCGGTGCCGGCGAAAAGATAATCAACTCTTCGGAATCACTACCCACGCTGCTAACTTCTCTTTGGTTGATTTTGAATCATCCAAGGTAATGTTTTCTTTTTTTTTTTTTACATTAACTACTAACAACATTCATGCCGTTGATCTAGTTTTTGTTAAGTCGCACATGCAATGATATGTCATGAATCAATGACGTTGATTAACTTTTGGTGGTGTTACTTGTGTTGCTTATTAAATTGTTTGACCGAATATATTTGCTTAATTTCTTTGTCAATAAGTGAAAATACGAGAGGAAGTTTTCTTTCCAGTATTTGAATTTTTTATTAGGCTTTAAACTTTTTGTAGACTTGCAGTAGTTACCAACACAGGGAACTCAACAAGTGTTAACTTTTTGTAATATAATTAGTTTATATTTTTATTAGAATGTAAACTTTTTGCAATTTTTATTTGGAGATAATGATTAGATACTGACTCTTTAATGCACATGTTTTACTTATGATGTTGGGAAAGATAAGTCATGATACATAGTGTACTTTATCCTTGTTTTCTTATTTAAGCTATCATCAACCGATCATGTGTTATTACATCAGTTCTTACTCTATTTTTGACTTCGTTTCTGGGCTATTTATGTTGTTGTGCTGTTCTTGTTTCTTCTTTCCATTATTATTTTTTTGCCTTTATTCTTTTCTTATTTAAGCTATCATTTCCTCTTGCTGTGACTGTTGAGAAAACTCTTGATCAATGAGAAGTTGAAAAATAGGTAGACTTATTATTATTGTATTTTCTGCTATTTAATAATTGTGTTTTATTTTAATTTTCATTGTGTAATAGTAAAAAAGCTTTGAAATATTTTTTTGTTTTACCTTTTAAAATTGAACTTTTATCAATATGTGAAAAGAGCAATTGCTGCTGGGTTTTATTTAACTAATAATACCATTCTTACTCTTTGAAATCTAAAGAAATAACAATATTACAAAATCTATAGTTTAACTCATATAATAATTTTCGAAAATTGATGTGTATGAAGGGCACCAGTCAATTGTCATTGTAGTAGGGATACACTAGCAGTGACTTGATGATTTTTTTTAGAATAAAACTTAGTGTAATCATTTCCTCTTGCTGGTTTTGGCATATTTTATATAATTGATGGATTAGTTAATATATTTTCCAGCCCATTTAGTTGAGGCTCCATCATAAAGAAAACAAAAAAATATCTTCCTTTGCTATAATTTTATTTATCTAGTTTTCTTTTTTGTTAAGCTATAGGATGGCTCGGTTGTTAGCAAGAAGGCAGAAAATCTTGGTCATTGTACAAGAACTAGTTGTCATGTTGCAAATGATTATAACTGTGTGTGCTGCTATGTATTCCTATGTTTACTTATCTTGTGAACAAAGGTTGGAAAGTCCAAATTCAACATATAAAGTTTACCAACAATTGTCCCATTTGCATGGCTTGGTGTTTGAAAGTGATATAAAATGTTTGTGGCAATTAAGAATGGATAGACAAGCATTTTTCAAATTATGTAAGCTTTTTTGTAAGAAAGGGAATTTGGTCAGAAGTAAAAATGTGCCTCTAGAGGAAATGGTTGCAATGTTTTTGTCAGTTTTAGCACATCACGTAAAAAATCGGGTTGTCGATTTTAACTTTAAGAGATTTGGAAAAACAGTTAGTAAATATTTTCATGAGTGTTTAAGGGCAATGATTAGATGTCAAAAGGAATTTTGGAAGAAACCTGAGCCAATTACAAACAACTCAACGGACCCAAAATGGAAGTGGTATACGGTAAGTATAATATTTCATTTAATTTATGTCTTCTATAAAACACTTTGTACATTGACTCATTAATTTTTTTAATGGTTTATTGTAGAATTGCTTAGGAGCTTTAGATGGCACTTATATAAAAGTTCATGTTTCGGAGGCCGATAAACCAAGATATAGAATTAGGAAAAATGAGATTACAACAAATGTTTTGGGAGTTTGTTCACAAGATATGCAATTTATATATGTCTTACTGGGATGGGAAGGTTCAACTCATGATATGCGCGTGCTAAAAGATGCCTTAACTAGAAGAAATGGGTTAAAAGTCCCTCATGGTAATAAATTTACCCAAATTTTTCTTTAGCTTGTAAGATTCTATTACTTGGCGAATGATTTTTTTTTATACAACGGTATCTTATTCTTTTTATAGGTCACTATTGCTTGGTTGATGCTGGCTATACCAATGGGATGAGTTTTCTTTCACCATATAGAGGGGAACGTTATCATTTGAGCGACTTTCGTGATGGACACCAACCTCATACACCAAAAGAGTTTTTTAATATGAAACACTCTAGTGCTCGCAATGTAATTGAACGATATTTCGGGATATTAAAGAAGAGATAGGCTATACTCAGAAGTCCTGCCTTTTATGATATTATAATACAACGTCGTATAATATCCGTTTGTTGTATGTTGCATAATTTCATAAGAAAGGAAATGTCTATCGATGTTATAGAAGAAGAAATAGATGATGACATAGAGGACAATGTTGACGATGCACAATTTATTGAGTCAATTGAGCCTTCAAATGAGTGGTCTGCTTGGAGAGATAATTTAGCTCAACAGATGTGGAACATGAGGAATACATGAAGACTTTTCGTTTTTTGTCATTGTAGTTTGTTTAATCACTTGTAATAGTATTTGACAGTGTATTTGTTTGGTGTGATTCTTGAATGACAATGTGATTATTTTAATTGATAATGTATTATTTTATATTTGCTGTTTATGCAATTTGTTATTATTTTTTATGATGAATTATTTTTGCTATTATTTTCATTTTATATGTTGAATTTAATTATACAATTGAGTATAGTTGACCTTATATTTTTTATAACAAATTTATTTCATTGTAAATAGAATGAGTCAAAAAGTTCGTGGGATGTCGAAGCATTACTGGACAACAACCCAAGATGGTGCGTTGGTTGATTCATTGTATGAATTAAGTCAAAATCCAATGTGGCAGGTAGATTGTGGGTTCAAAACTGGGTACTTGAATCAACTTGAAAGTATGTTAGAGTTGAAAATTCCAGGATGTGGGTTGAAAGCATCTCCCCATATTGAATCTAGAGTGAAGTATTTCAAGCTAAAACATAATGTTGTGGCAAACATGTTAGCTCTAAGTGGGTTTGGTTGGGATTCAGAGAAGTCGATGATCATATGTGACAAAAGTATTTACGATGAGTATGTGAAGGTAAAGTACCTAACTTTATTCTTTATATTGAGGGTTAGTGAGTAGATCATAATTGGTTTTGAAGTTTATAATGTCATTTTTCTATTTGGTTTATTTTATCTAGGTTGTTTTGGATGTTCCTGCTCTGTTTTTTACTATGTTTCTGGGCTGTTTATGTTGCTGTGCTGTTCATATATCTTTGTTCCATTATTATTTATGGGCTTCATTCTTTTGCTGTGTTGATCTTGTTTCTTTGTTAAATATTTGTTGCTTATGTTGTTTTAAGATTCAAGGGCAATGATTGATTGTATAGTCTTATAAAATTTAATCTTCAATCTTTACTAGGACTAGAGTAATTTTTTTTCTATTATTATCTGATTCATTTGATTTATTTTTTCTAAATTCTTATTTTTTTTATTCCCCCAACAAAAAAGAAAGGATACAAGTGGGTTATTTCTTAAACAATTTCCCTATTATGACACATTGAGTGAGATCTTTGGACGTGATAGAGCTAATGGAGCAAATGCCGGCAATGCAGATGATGACGAAGAAGAGGTACGTCATGAAGATAATTTTAATTTCAGCTTGGGAAATGATTCCATTCATGAGACTGTTATGGAAAATATTGTTGACGATATGTCACACGCTCCACAATCACATGCACCTGCTAATGAAAATGAAAGTGTTCCAAGTAATTCTAGCCATCCCAAAAAGAAAAGAAGAACTAAGGACAAGACATTTGAAAATATGTGTTCAAATATGGGGGCAATGGCAGAGTCCATTTCAGCTATGGTACCTAAGCTTGATGGGTTGATTAACGTACTTTCTACTGCTGACAAAGAATTATCTGATTTACAAGCTAAGTTGTATTGTGAAATATGTAAGATTGAAGGCTTAGGCGAGCAAGAAGTACTAGATGCGATTGATATTTTGGCAACCAAACATGATATGCTACGTGTGTTCTTTAACTTGACCAATGAGCTGAAAAAGGGGTATATCCTTCGAAAGATTAGTCGTGGTTCGTGAGATGCAGTTCTTGTTGTGACTGTTGGAAATTTGGATTGTGTTTTGCCAAATGAAAACACCATCTTGGAACTTTAGAGACGTGTTCTTATATAATATTATTTTGGAACCTTGGACTTGAGGTGCTATGTATTATATTTTGGCCTTAGAAATTATATGGAACTAATTAACTATATTTAATTTTGTGTTTTTATTTGAATTTCTTGTTTATTATTGGAATTGATTTTTTCTACGACTATTTTTTTTTTTTTTGGGGATTAATGTGCCAACATGAATGTGATTTCTGAGCTTGATCATATATGTAATCCTTAAAGCAAACTGATGATTGTGTAATATATGTAACTTTTCCGAGATCTTTCTATAGTCTCTGTTGTTAAATAACGTTGTAATTATGATATAGAATGTGAATCCTATGTATAAGAGCTTGCACGATTTAGCATTTACGTAAATACAGTGCAAAGTAAATGGTCTCCTCATTAAATTTAAATTTAATTCTTGCATATGGATGTGGGGGAGAGTGGGAAGACATGTATAATTTGCAGAAAGATAAGTTAAAAATGAGTACCCATGGTTTTAAAAAATAAAATAAAATTCATAAATTTTTTTATTTTACATCATTAAAAATATCAATGATGATTATTATTTTATATAATTAAAATTAATAATATAATTAAAATTAATAATAAAATAAATAGGTTGTTGTACAAATATATTTTTTATTCATTTTTTAATAAATAATTAACAATTCTTTATATAAGGATAAAAATGTAATCTAAAATAATTTACTCCAAATCCAAGACAAAGTAAACAAATAATTGAGATTCTGATTGACAATCCACACTTTCATTTAGTATAAGTAAACACCCTACTTCCACTCTCACTCTACACTTCTAATCCAAGGATTACCACTGCTCAGGATTCTCACTCCCATTCGAAAAGTAAATGCTACATAAATACCTAGTGGAGCTGTTCAGCCCCCCAGTACTAATCCTATCAAACTCCATTTGCCAAATATATATAAAATTAATATTTTGACAAAGTCAAACTGCAATTATTTGATGAGATAAAAGGTTAGAATTGAATAGCTCCACTCCAGCGAATATTCAGGGCATTGCAAGCCCAACAAAGCAAACAATGCCTAGCTCTCATTGTTTATCCATTCAACTCAAATGTCTCACATGTTGTAGGCAGAAGCATATGCAGTTGAAATTTGCTTCGATTGACTTCACATTTTGATAACATGCAATGTATGATTTTAATTTTTCCACAATACATTGTCGTAACCATTTTCTTTGCATTTTTTCAGCTACTATATGTATCATTTCTAGTAAAAAGAACAAAGATGCGTGTTACAAGCTAAAAATATTTGCCAATTATGACTTCAAATGTATATCAATGAACAAATGAATCACAAACCCCATCTCCATTGTGGTCCTTTTAAAAATGTACAAACACAGCTCGCCTTTCACTGGTACCTATACTAAGAACTCAATTTGTGTGTTGACATTTATTCTTCATCTACAGAAAAATCTGGCTCTGCCGGTTTCTGCAATGTGGTGACGACACCAGAATCAGACCTGGAATGTTTATTGGCCCTTCTAGTGCTAGCACTCAATCTGGCTGCATACGTTGATAAGCCTGAAGTAGGCTGGGGAGATTCAGGCTCAGCAGAAATGTTCTCTTTAGCCCTTAGTTCAGCTGCTTCTTTTCGTTTTTTATACCGGCGCCAAGCTGCTTGAATGAAGCACGCAGCCCATGTTCTCCATTGGTGTGAGTAGAATCTGAACTTGTGTCTAAGTTGCTTACTATGCAATCTTCGAAATTGTGATGCTACAAACTTCAAGTCATCTGCTCGTAAAGCAAATGCTTCAACTTCGGATATGGATTTGACTGTACGAGTAGATGATGGAAGAATGACACTTGGGCGAGGGTCTAAAGCCCATGTCAGCAGTTCCTCGCCACAGAAATCACCTGGGCCGATAAGGCACGAATTGAAGAATCCAGTGCGGCCACCATTAGTGGTGTAAGAATCAAGGTGCCCTCGGATTATGAATAGCATTTCATTGACGGGGTCACCTTCACGTACAAGAAACGTGCCTTCAGTGCACAAAGCAGGCTTAAGCCTCTCACATATTGCATCAAGCATCCTTTCATCCATTTGATCAAACAATGGAACCTGTTCACCATGTTACGTAATTATTATATCAAGCTGGTCATCGGCATCAAATTCCACAACTGGGTTTAGGACATATATATCATAGTGAAAATGAAGCATTGGCTTACTCGTCGGACAAGATCAAGACAGATGTGGCGCTTAATGTCTCTCCTGAGATCCGTAGGAAGCCCTTTTAGAAGAACTTCTTCATCAACACCTCTAGTGGCTACCCATTTGTACTGATCATATTTTCTAACAGATTGCCTTAATTCTGGAGGTAGCTGCCTGTGATGCATCCATTGTTCTGTATCGGTTCTCTTGATTCTCCATTCTTCTAATCTGACAGTTGTCGACTGGAGGTAAGTCTGCGAGTGAAATGCACAGCCAGAATTATATACTGGTTGAAATAACATAGTCAAACCATAGCAATGAAAATGATTGGGATATTATCTCGAGCTTTTTGTTTCAAGACACATGCTTCATTTAACTTCTCTGAAGTGACATGTTTAAGCATTAATGACAGCAAAAGAAATGATAGATTCAAAGGCAGTGTGAGAAATGCTTACTTGCATATTCCCAATTAGCAATGCAAAGAGAACTAATCCGAGAGTTGCAATAATGATGGCAAAAATTATTTCTCCAACGTAAGTGCTTGTGGCAAGATTTTGTCCTAGAGAACTGCACTTATTGGTGAAATAGAACATTAGAATCTATATTAGGCATTCCATTGGGAATGATCGATATTGTGTACTATATCTATTAAGCTTGTGATAATCAACATTATGCTGAATTGACTGGCAAGAAAAAGAAAGATTTAAACTTACCTCAGATTCTTCAAGCCCCACCAGAGACAGTAAAAGTACTTGTTGAAGAAAGGTGCTGTTGTGACATCAAATGTAACTGCATCAGCATAAATACCAAACTTGTAGGAGCTTCCGTTGTTCGGATCACAAAGGCTTGTGATGTTGCTGAACTTGAACCAGGACTCCCTATTAGGATCTTCAACCTTGTGGCAATCAAAATATCCATATTGACATGATAGCTTCTCACTATTGCAGACACTTCTCCAGCATGCTTCTTGCCGTTCAATTGAAAGAAGGTACCAACAAGCTCCTAAAACCTATTTCAAAGAAGAAAGTAACCAGGATGGAGCTATCAGTAATCAACTGCAGATTGCAACATCTTATTACTATCAATTTACTACGCTAAGTTTTCGCAACAATTTCTCGAATTTTCTCCTTCCTTTTACCCATTTAACAAACCATAGTACGTAACAGACATTAGCAATCTTTGAAATCTAATCCTCAGTTCACCTAACAATTTGATTAATATGAATTTCTTGATACTTACATGGCTTGCCAACATGAAGAGTACAAGGTTATAAGCAGCCCCTGCCCAAGCAGTTTCTGTCACAACACCAGTGGCATTAATAATTTGTTGTGAGAGTGGGAATATATGAAACAGTCTGGGAAGGTACTGAAAAATGATGATGAAACGAAGGACATTTTTCGTGTTTCTCATTGTCGAGCCCCTAAGATTGGGGATAATGAACCAAATCAACACCTGAAATGTAAGTAAGGAAAAGAATTAAGCCCCATAAATTAACATCTTAAGGCACCAAAATATAGAGTTCTTGTGACAAACCTGAGGAAGGGGCAAGGCAGCAATGAAGTCAATCCAGAGGCCCTTCTTCAGGTACCGTGATGCAATTTTTGAAGGATCTATAACAAGCTCACCTCTCCCAAAAACACGAGAAGAAGGCGCTACATAAGCTGTACGAAATTTAATATATATCTGAATTATGTAAAAGGCATCCCCCAGTGTTCTTATAATAGTGAGAATCACTTCCAAGGGAATCCCGATATCTATGCACACTTCATGTCTAACTACTGGCAAGTAAAAGAACAGAGGATCCACAAACAAAGAAACTAAACATGCTACTAAAAAGATCTTATTCCATCGACGAATTGCTGGCCCTCGAGGATCCAATATCTTCTTCTTTACTCTCTCATAATCCTCAGAGAAGACTCTTGACAGTACTTTAGCTTTCAAGGATTTTACAGGCTTCCCGGATACCTCCTTCTCGGGTACTTGCTTCCCATCAAACTTGTATTTGAACTTAATCACACCATCTCCATTCATTGCAGGGAGCTTTTCCGATAATTCAAGATCATCTTGAAATCTGAAAATTTATGTGCAAAATATTAAAATTTGTTACTACACATAACATTTTTTTCTTTTAAATTTTCTAAACTGAACATAACAAAAAGTTAGAAGAATATTGAAGGGACTAACTAACCTGACAGATCTTGAATTATTGAAACCCATGATGCTGCTTCAAACGAAACGATTTGATCTGCAGTACAAAAAGGCAAAAGGGTTCTATATAGTGCACCACAAAATCAAGTAAAATTGACTAGGCAAGAGCTCTTTAGCAGTAGAGCCACAAAAACTTAAAAAAAAAATTCCACCAATGGCTGCTTTCACCAGGAATCTTGTGAACAGAAAAAGAAAGCTCAACTTGTACATGAAGTTTTGTATAAAGAACAATAGAGCATCCCATCTTTTCAGGAGAAAAAGGGCAGGTCAGACATGTGACTAATTACTATAAATACTACTTTAAATCTGCATCAGAGGTTAATACATTTTTTTAAGTCAAGAAGAAATGTGTAAAGACTATAAATCATCATTATTATATCACACGTATCAACATTACAGGCCTAACCCACAATCTCAAATTCTTGTTATCTTTTCTTATAATCAAAGACTAAGAAATAACATTTGATCAGGACTGGCTTACACAAACGAAACTGAAATGGGAAGTTGCAATGCGGGTTCAATGAAAAGTTTCCATTGTTAGGATGTGATGAGATTCCTTGTAAAACCCGCCTAAAAAATAATGATGACTTTTGAGAATTGCAGTCATATAAAATATGTACGAGACTCGGTCTAAGAGACTCAGAATATATTTGGTGAAAAAGACAGAAAAAAGAATTAAATAATTAAGGGGTTTTAATTATTGTTGATGATCAATTTGTAGAAGAAAAAATTGAATGATTTATGGGATTATAAATAAGACATAAAGACAGAACCAAATGAGTGCTTCCAACAGAAAAGAAGAGAAGGTACGTATAAACAGAAGAGAGAAGAAGATGCTTCCGTTTCTGTTATTGTTTAATGTAATGTACATGGACTGTACTTATGATGTCTTAATAATTTTTTACTAGTTTTATTTGTAAAGATCCGAGGAGTTGACTACACTAGATACGGTGGATGCCTATGGAATCTTTTGGCTACGTGTAGGGCAACCGATGATGGTGCATGGTCACTGGTGGTGGTGGCTCTGTGCGTGTGTGTGTTTTCTTCACGGATTAACTAAGAAGCTTTACATTTAATGTGATTAGGAACAAAAAAAAGTGTCTAGTAATTGTAACAAAATCTTTAGAAACTATTGTGCTGAAATTTCATTAGATTGTTGTGTGAATTATCCCATTTTTTAACTTTAAAGAGGGATTCTCTATTGGGAAACAAATCCAAAAAAAGGGAAATTTTAAATAACATAAATGCAAATTGAAAATCAAAACTTTTTTAATTTTTTGACTGAAGATAATTTAATTTCTTCCCCACCCATGTGATTAGGATTTAGTCTATGTTTTCAACACGAGATTTTGTTAATTGAACTAATTAGCTCCTACAAATTGAAAATCAATTTCAAATGCATAAATATAATAACATTGAATCAATCATTGTGTTGTTAAAAAATATAAATGTAATTTGAGAAAAAAAAATATTGTTACTTTTATGAAATATGGGTCTAGTTTTTCCACTTAAAAATATGACAATACAATCTATTTACATTACAATTGAAAATTTTCCTTGATCATCTTGATTTACCCTAAGATAATGAGTATAGCTGCTAATTTATCGAGACCAATATTGATCTCCCAAAAAAAAAAAAATGTATTTCCTTGAAAGAGAACTCCACCTCAATTAATAGTGCAGAAATCTATCAATTTTTTGTCAATAGTGGAAATACAATCCTTGCCCATACCAATTTTGAAAGAGATGTTATGTGGGGTTTAATTAGCTACATATTAATTTTATTTTTTAATCAATAAGTGCATAGATCGACTTGTATGATTTGTTCTAACTTAATCAACGTTTTTTGTTCGAAACTTGTGAATGCGGCTACATTATATATCCGTTGGGAGAGATTTACTGTTAAAGTGATTCTACCCGACTGAGATCTAGATTAATTAGGGCTCAATGTAGTATTCGAATGTCAAATAATTTAATATACTCAAAAGAAATTAATTTCATTTTTATTATGAGGTTTTTTTGGCATAATATATGGCAAGCATTATCTTAATTAAAAAATTATAAAAATTTGAAAAGTTGATCGACATCGAAGGCAGTTCCATATGCATAGTCACAGTGCAATCATGATATGATTAAAAATAGGAAAGAAAATTTCCTCACAACAACCAACCGTATGATTATGAAGCCGGCGTTCTTCCAATAACTAGCAAAAGTAGATGAACATCAATTTTGGGGTAAACAAACGAAAAGTAAAACCATTTAAATACAATCTTTTCTATATCCTTCAATCAGCCACGTGAGAGTCGAGTAAACAAAACAGAACAAGCACCTCTTGGTTCTTTTAATTACACGTTGCTCGCTCTCTTTTCTATTTCCTCATCCTACTGAAAAATGAACAAGCTAGCCACCTTTAATGGCGACACTTTTGACTTTTAATTATTTCCATAGTATTTTGCGTTATGAAATTATATTACTTAAAACGTGAGTAGCTGTCACCACCGAAGTCGATTGACTTTTGCTTTGAAGAAAATCCCATGACAGCTTGGAAGCAATGATATTTGCACTAATGCACTTGGTGTTCTCACTTGGGATCTGCTGCTAATAAGGCCAAAAGAAAATTTCAGTTTTTCTTTTTTAATTATTTATGAAATAGTATATGTAAAATTGTTGAGTTTGGGGAGGTGATCTGATCTAGAGAGGGAGGGCTCTTGATTGTTGACAATAGTTTAAAAAATCTCTGCCTTGTAAGAAGTGCTCACATAAAGTGATATACTTGTGAAAAGCATCTTCTTAGTTTCTGGCGGCAGCTTCATGCGGTGATGGATAGTGGATAAGGATTGTTTAGTTTAAGATTACGTCAATTATCCTTTTCAGGCATGAAAAAACATGATATTATATGTTCATTGGGCATCTATCATCCGCACGCACACGCACAACATATGAAATTTAGCTCTTTTTTTGGATCCAATTGACAAAATCATTTAGTTGTTTGATTTGGAGAACTGAGTGGACATAATTGAAAATGCTTTGTAAAATGCATAGAATAATACTTAATCAGACTATCCAATTCAAAATTTTAAATAAGAATATACATGATGTCGCAGGAGGCACGCATATATTCTAGATTTGGAAAAAAAAAAAAAAAACTCTCTGCCAAATTAAACCATAATAATAATTGTCACAATAATTAATTTGTATTACAAGTTTTATTTCATAACAAAAGCCCAACCTTCATAAACACAAGTCCCTATTTTTGTAGGACAAAGCTTGCTAATGCCATCACAAACCCATTATTTCATTGAATGGATTGTTGTAAATTGGAAAAAGGGAGGATAAAACAAATTAATGGTCACCATATTCTTCAATTCACAGGCACGGACTTATCAGATGCAAAAGGGTCAGCCTCTGCAACCTAACTATTGTCTTCTTGTCCTGTGACGGTGCGTGTCTTTTGCTTTACACAATCCAATTAATCTTTTTTTTTTCTTTTTCCTAATTGGATCCTTAATTTGAAAAGTTCTGTTTGCTTTGTTGAAAGCCATCATCGTAAATATCATAATCACGAGGATTAATTAGAAAATTTTGTGATGTATTAGCTATTATAGATCTAATCCGACAGGCCAGCGAGATCTTGCTTTGCAGCCAGCTTGCTACTATTAATGCCCTGCTGCCTAACCCCGAACAAGCGACGAGGAAGAAGTGTATGCACGAGACCATTCTTTATTTTTAATCTCTAGGGTTCGTTTGGAATTGTTTTTAAGAGGCTTAAAAGTGATTTTAAAAAATTTAAAATTTAATTTTAGTGTTTGGTAAAAAAAAAAAAAAAAACCAAGATCCCTTTTGTTAAAATCAGTTATTCCTACAGCTGATTTTGAAAAGTGAGAAATGAGTAATTTTTAGATTCTGATTTTGAGAATTAATTTTATCATTTAATACAATTCCATTAATATCCTTAAAATTTTTACCTAAACCCAAAATTATCCTTATTCAAACTGGAAATAAAATAAATATTTTAATAAATTTTTTTTATAATTCATCAATATAAATTTATTGGTCGAATTATTATGAAATTCATTTCACTATATTATTAATTTAATTATCAATTGTTTTAAAATAAAAAATAAAATCAATGTATTATAAATTTTATTTTTAGTAAAAATTATTATAATACACAATTGAAAATATTATATATACATGTTTTTATATGTATAAGTAAATTTTATCCTATATTATATATATTTTAATCATTTATTTTCTCGCAGAAGTTTAACAGTAAAATTTACCAAACGTCTATAACTGTTTTTAAAACTCACAATACTTCTGAAAACAAAATTTATCAAACACTTAACTGATTCTTTTCACAGCTGATTATTTCTACAACACAGCTAACAATAATTATTTAAAAAGATACAACAGTCCCAAACTGACCCTAAATAGTAATGAAAACAAGCAACAAATCCATAAGAGACGTTTATATTAATTTATAGCCAATCATTTATTAATAACTTCTTAAATATTAGCGAGAGAGTGTGCGTATATATACACACGGGCAAAGCTTCGGTACCCTGTGATACCGTACCCATCTTTTGTCTTTTTTAATGGAGTCCCTTGCATTCTTTTTTATTTACAATTTAGTTATAAGTATAACTGTAATTATTTTTTTGGCCATTTTTCTTCAACTCTCCTCCACAATTAACCTGGTTTTCTCCATTTAACATTACTTTTAGACTCTTAGATATGAGAAAATAGATTTATTTATAATTAACTAATAAAGCTGCATTTTAAATAAAACTCATTTTATCCAGGTAAAATTTAAGAACTTAGTGCCAAAATATATTGTACAACTCTTTTTACTTTTTTTCCTCTTATAAAATTCATAGATTGCACAATTCTTTTTTTTTTTCTTTTCAATTATCAAACTGGATAAAACTAGGTTACTAATGGGGTAATAACCCCTTGCGTTGTCTTTTTTATTGTTTAATTGAACTACAGTCTTTCTTAAAAAAATTGAAAAACTAAATAATATTTCTAAATTTTGACACTCAAGGCCTGTTCATTTTTAATTTTTTATACATATACAATTAAGCTGAGCATTAACAGAATTTTACCCTTACAAAGAATAAATTAAGGGCTGTGAATATTTAAATCATAAAAATACTCATAGTACATCCTTTTTAATTAAGATTAATCTATTTGACTTTAAAATACTTTTTACACCTATTTTTTAATTAAATTTTCTATTACTAAATTGCATATGAAATAATTTACTATTAGGGACAACATATATACTTAATTAATTATATTTTTATTTTATTCTTATCCTAATTTAACTTCAAATTTTATTTTAAGCTAAACATAATTTCATCATCAACAAATAATATTCATAAAGCACATTTTTGTTCATCTTTATTGTCCACACTTTGTAAGATTATCCAATCCATAAAAGATTAATTTTGATAAAAAAGCAAATGAAAATAATTTTATTATTCAAAAAATAAATCAATTTGGGGTCAATTTTGGTATTATTAGGGGTACATAGTCAAATTATAATTTGTAAATTTATGCTATAGGTTTCTTGAGTAATTGGATGTAAAGAGTAATTTGGTCGGTTCAAATAACCTCACACTATAATTAAATCATTTATATTATAAAAATACCCATTCATTAAATTACTGCTAAGAACAAAGAATAAACATCTATAATTTACAACCATTTATTCTCTACATATGTTGTCCTTTATTTAACATAGAAATATATAAATTCGAAGAACAAGTTCCCAAGAAAAGGTTTAGTCCAAGAATTTTAGAGAACACGAATGGTAATTTTGTAAATAATAAAATTTTAAAAGCCATGAATCTTTATTCAAGAATTTCAAATCACACTACTACATAGACCAAATAATTAATAGTAGGATTATTGTTGAAGAAATAATCTATTTCTAAAATATGATGGTTTTAATTAAAAGTATTTATTAGGTTAGAGTTTATGAAAAGGAAAAAAAATTAGAAGATAAAGTTCATGGGTGCTAAGCCACTAAATAGGAATAAAGAAAGAATAGAAAAAAAATTTGGCTATTGTACGCATGAAGATATTAATATTAAAACAAAAAATAATTAAATACACCTTATGAATTACGCAATTTTTTCATTAATAATATTATTGAAAACATTTAATTTAGGTATATACATGTTTATTTTGGTCATATATTATTATTAACAAATTAATATATTTTTATTATGTATTCAGTATTCTATTTTGATTGATGAATTCAAATAATTTATTGTATATTAGATAGATATTATGTTATAAAAATATTTATTAATACATATTAATTTTTTTTCACGCATTTTGAAATTTTTACATGAGAATACATTATTATTGATACATTGATACTCATTCTAATAGTCAAACTAAGTCAATGGATTTAAATGTAAAAAAAAAATGAAACAATCTGGATATATATGTTAACATTTAGAAACCTTTGTCTTTTCTTATTTTTCAATAAATACCAAGGGTGATAATGTTAATAATCATTCAAACACATCTAGACGGTTATGCAAGTCTTTGGTTAAATTTTGATAATTAAATCACTAAATGACAAAATAAGAGTACCAAACACCAGTTGCAAAGTAGCAGGACCCCACACGGTGGCACAAATCATTTCTGAATTATTCTTTGTAGATCATTGGGATGTGGTATAAACGTAAAAAATTAAACTTTCTGACAATAGATTCATAGATTTATTATCATTGTAACAATTTCAAAGAGGGGTCCGCTTATAATACAGTGGCTGTATCTCATACAGCCATTTTTTTTTTTATTCAGCACATACCCCCACCAGTACTATTGAAATATAACCCAAAATTTCAGTATTTAACGAATTTAGTAGAAATATCAACATAAAATCAGTGGAAAATAAGTTGAAATATATGAACCTATAAATAAAAAAGCTTAACCAAATTCAGGAACTAATCTAACAAAAAAAATTAATTTGGGTATTCAACCCAAATAACCGGAATCGTATCAAGTTAATTGGAATATTAAACGCAAAATCAGTGAAATAATAGTTGAAATATATAGACCTATAAAGGAGAAAGTATAACCAAAATTAGGGATTTTCTTAACCAAAAATAAAATGATGAAAAATAAATTTGGTACATAACCAGAATAATTGGAATCTTACCACATTAATGGGAATATCCAACACAAAAGTAGAGTAACAATTAGTTGAAACACATTAACCAATAAGAGAGAAAGTTCAACGAAAATTAGGAACTCATCTAACGGAAAATAAAAGTTATTTGGAATATAATCCAAAATTTCGCCATTTCACGAATTTAGTAGGAATATCAAACATAAAACCAGTGGAAAATAAGTTGAAACATATGAACCTATAAATGAGAAAGCTTAACCAAACTCAGGAACTAATCTAACAAAAAAAATTAATTTGGGTATTCAACCCAAATAACCGGAATCGTATCAAGTTAATTGGAATATTAAACGCAAAATCAGTGAAATAATAGTTGAAATATATAGACCTATAAAGGAGAAAGTATAACCAAAATTAAGGATTTCCTTAACTAAAAATAAAATGATGAAAAATAAATTTGATACATAACCGGAATAATTGGAATCTTACCACATTAATGGGAATATCCAACACAAAGTAGAGTAACAATTAGTTGAAACACATGAACTAATAAGAGAGAAAGTGCAACGAAAATTAGGAACTCATCTAACGGAAAATAAAAGCTACTTGGAATATAACCCAAAATTTCACCATTTCACGAATTTAGTAGGAATATCAAACATAAAATCGGTGGAAAATAAGTTGAAACATATGACCTATAAATGAGAAAGTGTAATGAAAAATCGAAAAAAAAAAAAGTGGCTGTATGAGATGCAGCCACTGTACTATATGAAGACTCTTTCAAAGAGGGGGACAAAAATCATGAGTTATGGTAGGAATGTACCTACGGTTTAAATTAATTAAGGGCATGTTTGGTACCCCTCATTACATGGGATTGCATTGCATTAGCAATGCAGCCCCATGTTTGGGGCACCAAACTGCTGCATTAATGCACCCTAATGCAGCAAAAGCTAAACCCGACATTTAGTCGGGTTTAGCTTAATGCGGCACTTGCCGCATTAGGTTTTTTTTTTTTTTTTAACTTTGTAATAATAATTAAAAATTAATTTATTTTTTAATTTAATATTATATTATATTTTTTATTTTTATATTATAATTTTAATATAAATTTATTATTTAATAATATTATATTATGTTTTTATTTTTATTATTTTAAATATATAACTAAATAGTGTATTATTTAATTTTATTATATTAATTAATATATAAAATTATATTAATTAATCTTTATTAAGTTAATTAATCTTTGTTTTTTTTTTTTTTTCCGTTTTGCATCAAAACTAACAGTGATGCATGCTTTGCTTCATTTTTTTTTTCTTTTACTTTACAATTTTTGTAACTGACGCATGCTTTGCTTTTTTTTTTTTTGTGCTTTTGAATTTTTGAGTTGGGTTTCTTTGCTTTTTTTTTTTTACTTTATAATAATAATAATAATAATAAATATAATTTTTAATTTAATATAATATATTTATTTTTTTACATTATAATTATTAATATAAATTAATAAATAAATAATTTATTATTCAATAATATTATATTATTTTTTATTTTTACATTATAATGTATTAATAAATTTATAACTTATTATAACTAATAAAAAATATTTAACTATGAATAAATTTGAATAATATTAATTTAAAATTAATAATAATATAAATAATAATCTAAAATATTACTACAATCTAAATATATTAATATAATATAATATAATATTCAATTTAAATTAATTAAAAAATAATAATATAATACAATGTAACACCAAATATTGTACAATATTATTATAATACAGTGCTAATACAATACAGCATAATACAATACACCAGCATAAAAATAATACAATATATTATAATACAATACAGTGTGCCAAACGCACCCCCATGTTTGGGGTACCATGGGGTTGCATTAGGGTGCATTATAATGCACCCTAATGCAGCAAAAGCTAAACCCAACATTTAGTTGGGTTTAGCTTAATGCGGCACTTGCCGCATTAGGTTTTTTTTTTTTTTTTTTTTAACTTTGTAATAATAATAATAAATTAATTTAATTTTTTAATTTAATATTATATTATATTTTTTATTTTATATTTACAATACAATTTTATATTTAATATTATATAATTTAATATTATATTATATTTTTAATTTAATAGATTTTTACTTTGTAATAATAATAATAAATTAATTTAATTTTTTAATTTAATATTATATTATATTTTTTATATTTATATTTACAATACAATTTTATATTTAATATTATATAATTTAATAGGTTTTTACTTTGTAATAATAATAAAAATAAATTAATTTAATTTTTTAATTTAATAGGTTTTTACTTTGTAATAATAATAATAAATTAATTTAATTTTTTAATTTAAATTAATTAATTTTATATTTACTAATTTTTAAGTACTAATAAATATTATTTCTAAATATATAATTTACATTAATTACAAAAAAATTAATACATTACAGTGCAATACTAAATATAATATAATTAAAAATTAATACAGTATAGTGCAGCACCAAACATTGTACAACATTATTATAATACAATATTAATATAATACAGCATAATACAATACACCAGTATTAAAATAATACAATACAGCATAATACAATACAGTGTGACAAACACACCCTAAAAGCACTGGACAAGGCTTGTGTGAGCATTAATTTGTTCATTAAAACAGACTGGATTCATGTGTGCGGGACCCTCGACGACCCCAAGAAGGTGATCATCGGTCGGTTGCGCACGTGACATGCATGGAATTTGCGACCCACGCGTAAACGTAATATACTTTCTTTTTTCTTTTGAATTAATAAACGTAATATAATTTCTAAAATGATGGAAAACTACAGGAAAACTACAGAAAATCACAAACAGAAGTTTTCAAAATGGAGATTGCCAGTTCCCCTGTTGAAATGGATATGCATTATTTATTCTTTTGTTGTATTTATAAATTTAATAATTCTCTTAACATGGAAAATTTAAAGAAAAGGAAGCATAAATAGGTCATTTGTTTCATATTTGATTTTGTAAATATAAAATATGTATTAAAATAAGAAAAATTACAAGAAAAATAATCTTTTATTCATAGCAAAAACCTATATTCTTATTTTTGTATTTGAATTTTTATTTTAATATCAATTTGTATGATTTATTTAATATATAATAAATAAGAATAAAATTATATTTAAAAATAAAAGTAATACTGTAAAATTATAGTATTAGATATTTTTAATATATGTATCTTAGAGTAATTTCATGATAAGGAAACAAATGCATGTGATTTTATGAATGAGACAAATATATATGGTTATATATATATATATATTTTTTAAACTTCATTAATTCATATAAATTTTTTTAAAAAAATCCGTTAGATATTAATAATTGAAATATCAAAGATGAAAGATTTTAGTTGGTCCGAAAAATTTTTCAATGGTTAAAAGAAAGGGAATTCCAATTGAAGGTTTGACAACGTTTTTTTTTTTTAATACTGATTACACATCAGATTAATGCATTTCACAGATATATTTACAACTGCTATTATAGCAGACATTACATACACTGATATTTACAATCAGATATACATAATTGGGACTTACATTATTACATTAAATTCTATGAAGTACATGCTCAGACAAATAACCCCTCACAGGAGAAGGATATCCCTACTCTACTTACATTTCGCAAGAGAGAAAGATGAGAAATATAATTTCACAATATTTTGTGCAGATAATCTCTCATGGAGAAGAAGCCCACCACTTGGGCCAAGGCCGAAGTGGCTGGTTTGACAACGTTTTGCTTTGGAAAGTGGATGATTTTTTTGACCTGGAGACTTCACAAACAAAACTAGGTCAAGGTTCAATAATGAGAAATGAACATGCTTAGACTCGGTCTCTCATTAAGATTATAAATTATAAATGTGCTGACGTCTAGCATCAATCACCCATCTCCATTCTTAAACAACCTTAAACATGGATTGTTTCGGCTTGTGCCCATTTACACTTTACTATTTTCTACGGACTTTTCAAGCCCTTTTTTTCTCCTCAACCCAAAACGTGGATGATTAATTCATGGTCGCCGAAGCCATTTCTATTCAAACATTTAATACAAATTAGTAATTCAAGTAGCTCAAAACTAAGTACAATTACTCATCACTGTAATTAAGAAATTCAAAATTAAATACAAATTCAAAAATTTAAGATATTAATAAATTACTCAATTTATTCAGGCATTCTCAATTACTCATCACTTAGATTACTAATGCTTTTTGTATTTTAATATTATTACACAAAATGCAGGGAATAGTATTTCCTATCACCACCCTAATGTTTAAGCTCAAGTAAACCCATAATTGTAGAAGATCAAAATCAAGACTACTGTAGGCCTTTGGATATCCCTGAAAATATCTCATAAAACTCCTTTTTTAATTGAGAATGCCTAAATTACTAAACAGGATTTAATTCATTTCTACATGGGGAATTTAATTAAACAATTAAATAAATTAAAATTTTGAAAAAAAATTTACACCCTGATTGAATTTTTAAAAAAAATTATATAAGTTTAGAGTTATGAAGACGGAAATTGTATAAATAAAAGAAAAAATTTAAAATATTATAATTTGTATGTATTTTATAAATAAAAACTTAAAAGAAATATTTTTGTAGAGGAAAATAACATGGGAAGATGATTAATTTAATATATGGATTTGTATTTTATAAATAAAACTAAGGTATTTTAAGAAATTAAATTTTAAAGCGGTGCTATAAGGATTTTTTTTAGAGGAAAAGGCTTTCTTCCGCCCTCTTTGAAGCAAGGCCAACGGGCCACTGAACTTTTGGCCCAGCCAGAAATCATAGTACGAAAAAACAAAAGTCCGAAAGTATAACTATTTCATTGGTGCCTCTTTTAACATTTATCATAAGACTCAATGGTGTTAAAATTTTAAACATATTACACATAGCTAATTTCATAAATAATCAAAAGAGCAATCTCGTCCATTATATGATGAGCAACTGCACCTGAGAATATATTATAATTATACATTTTTTTACAAAAAAATATTAAAATTATGAATTAATTAGATAGCACCACATGACAGTATCGCTCATTGTGTCATCAGTAACGTCATCTACTAATTCATTACTTTTAGCAATTTTGTAGCAGGCTTTTTACTTCACTCCTCAAAGTCACGCTCTCGAGGCTTTTGCAATGATGAGTTCACAACATCCGAACTTTGGCGCAGCAGCTTGCTTGAAACTTTCACTACTAGTTCTAGCAATCAAACTCTCAGCACAGTGGTCCCAAAATGAACCAGTACCTGATGGCCGTCCGGGCTCTGATCCACTCTTCAATTTAGCTGTTTCTTTCAATTTCTTATGCCTGCGCCATGCAGCTTGAACAAAACATGCTGTCCACTTTCTCCAATGATGTGAATGATGCCTGAACTTGTGCCTAAGTTGCTTGCTATGCAGTCTCCTAAACTGTGAAGCTACAAATGTCAAGTCCTCAGCAACAAGTGTAAGTGCCCCTACTTCAGTTATAGCCTTGACAGAGCGTGTAGGTGATGGAAGAATGACACTTGGCCGCGGGTCGAGGGCCCACGTCAGCAACTCCTCGCCGCAGAAATCACCAGGGCCAATCCGGCTTGAGTTGAAGAATCCAAAATGGCCACCATTTGTGGTGTAGGAATCCAGTTGGCCTCGGACTATGAACAGCATTTGTTGCACAGGATCACCTTCCTGCACAAGGAACATGCCTTTGGTTCCTAAAACAGGTTTTAGCCTCTTGCATATTACGTCTAGTATTGTTTCATCCATTTGATGGAACAATGGAACCTGGAAATTATTTTCAAAATGGGTAACATTCCAGCATCATGATATATCTTCCTACAGTCAGGAACGGAGCGAGGGTTGAAAATCTGAAGGGGCCGAAAGTCGTGAAGGTAAATTTTAGGGTAAGGGAATCAATGATTGTTAGGGAAAAGATTGAGAAAGATAAAGATAAAAAATAAACCTTGCTCATTAATTCAGTGCTAAGTAAAAATTTAATTCGGCAGTTAATCTGATAACCCAAATTTTTAAGGGGCCAAAATCTAGAAAAGAATATCCAAACACCCATAAGAATTTTATAGATATAAAACTTACCCGTCTAACTAGATTGAGGCAAAGGTGGCGCTTGATTTCTCTCCGTAAATCAAATGGAAGGTCATGAAGAATGGCTTCTTCACCAACTCCTCTAGTGGCCACCCACTTGTATTGATCGAATTTCCTAACTGAATCCGCAGTTCTGGAGGCAGCTGCCTGTGATGCATCCATTGTTCTGTATCAGTCCTCTTGATCCTCCATTCTTCCATTCTAATGGTTGTAGATTGCAGGTATCTCTGGAAGTAAAATGCTAATGACTTATAATTCAAGTAAATGGAAAATTACAGCAATGACCCTGTGACCAACTATGCCGACAATAAAGCAAGCGTGTGCTAATTCTATAACTCCTGAATAGCGCTGAAGATGTTGATTAATCAGACATTAGAAGACATCATTTGAAGGAATTACTTGCATATTCCCAATGAGCAATGAAAAAAGAACCAGTCCTAGAGTTGCAATAACGGTGGTGAAAAGTATTTCTCCAATGAAAGTGCTTGTCGCAAGATTTTGTCCCAAGGAGCTGCACTCATTGAAGATAAAGAGACTGGCGTCATTTGATTTCTTCAGAAATGATTTACGTAGTACTAGTGAATCGGAGATTATTGATATGTGCTTTAAAACTTACCTCAGGTTCCTTAAGCCCCACCAGAAACAGTAGAAGTATTTGTTGAGGATTGAGGAGCCAGCGACATTGTTTAAAGCAGCATCAGTATAAATACCAAACTGATAGAAACCAATATTGATATCAGGTCCATTATAGCTGTCCTGGCATATGTTTGAAACATTGCTTGATTTGAACCAATTGATCCTTTGAGGGTCTTCAAGGCTGCGGCAGTCAAAGAATCCTAGCTCACAGAGTGGCTTCTCAAGGTTGCAAGCACTTCTCCGGCAAGCTTCTCGTCTCTCAACTGATAGCAGATACCAGCAAGCTCCTGAAACCTTCATTAAAAGAAGAGAAATAAAAAGAAAAAGATTGAAGTTATTCAGCTTATTGAACAAACCATCTCAATGCTTGATATAATTAAAAAATGACTCGTAAGCACAGACATGGCTAGCTAACATGTAAAGCAGAAGGTTGTATGCAGCTGCTGCCCATGCTTTTTGTGCCACAACGCTGGTGGCCTCAACGATCTTTGATGTCAGAGAAAAAAAAAAAAAAAAAAACTCTTGGGAGGTACTGAAATAGGATGAGAATCCAAAGAATGCTAACTGTCATTGTAACTGCTGAAATCTTAAGATTGGGTATAACAATCCATATTAAGACCTGTAATTGAAAGATACATTCATCAAATACATTACTTTTCACTCACTAAAACATTAACCGTCATCCTGTAAAAAATTTTGATGACTGACTTGAGGTAGAGGCAATGCAGCAATGAAGTCTAGCCAGAACCCTCTCTGTAGGTACCTTGATGCAAGCTTGAAGGGTCCACAACAAACTCTCCTCTTCCGAAAACTCGAGAAGAAGGTGCAACATAAGCAGTACGAAAACGAACAAAAATTTTAATCACATAAAATACATCAGCTAATGTTCTTACGATGGTAAGTGTAGTTTCAAGAGTTCTTACTCCATTATCTATGCACATTTCTTCCCGTCTTACAATTGGCAAGTAGAAAAACAAAGGATCCAAAAATACAGAAACTAAACATGCTGCTAAAAATATCTTGCTCCATAGGCGAATGGTTTTGCCGTTAGGATCAATTATTTTTTCTTCACCTTCTCATAGTCCTCAGAAAATACCCTGCCACGTACTTTAGCTTTCAGAGATTTTCTTTCGTTCTCAATGGAAGCCACACTTGCTTTCTTGGAGCTTTGTGGTCTAGGCATTTGAACCATTTCACCTCTTTGCTTCTGCACTATCTTATCAGTTCCACTTTCTTCAAGATCATCCTGAACTCTACAAAAGCAAAAAAGAAGAAGGTTATAGAAATACATCACTTAATGTTATATACCAAAACATAGAAGGTGTTGTGGATGAATAACTGCCCCACGGAGTTTCCTCGCTTCTAACCCGAGACCCCGAACGTTGTCCTAACCGAACCGGAAGTCCCTGCTCGACACGCTGGAGCAAGATTTCGGCTCGCCTCATCAAAGGAATCTCCACCAGGATGCCATCGCGAGCAAATATCTCCTACCGCCCCGGGGTCATCAGGCAGAGTAACCACTCACACCGACCGCAACGCATCACTGGCGATCCGAAGCCACGATGCCCAATTACCGAACACACCTTACGAAACTCCAGTCATGGGCCTCTAAAACCGCCACGTCAGCCATCAATCAAGACACACCCATGACGCGTTAAAGGGAAGGAAACGCAAAAGGGAAACCGAATCCACAGGAAGTTATAAATGGCGATCAAGAAGGTAAAGGTTGGACAAAACACACAAAATAGATCTGGAGATTCGAATTTTTAGTATATTAAGTTGAAACCACAGGCATTGTGGTAAGAGGTTTTCCGAGGAACCCAAATCACTTGAGCGTCGGAGGGTTTACGCCGAAAACCGCCCGACTGACCGTACTTGTGCATGGAAATCAAGAAGAAGGGACGGACATTTCGCCGAGATAGCAGGAGTCTAACGAGTGGCGACGTGAAGTAGAATTGGTTGAAGCGAGGAGGAATTACCGTTGCCGAGCATACAAATTCCATCAACATTTTGGCTCGCCTGGGCAAAAGCTTCCGAATACTAAAAGCGAAGGAGAAGAAGGTTGAGAAACTCATGGATATGGCAGGAAGTAGTGCTCAAGGAGGAGACACAGGGTTGAACGAATCAACTCTGTGGGAAATAGCTAATGAGGCACGAGAACGAGGATGCATGAGCGGATGGAACGGATGGAAAGGCAGATGGAAACCCGACAACCATCCCGTGCGAATTGAGAAGCGGCAAAGGGCTGAAGAGCGAAGGAGCGCGCAGACGGACCGCTTGGATAGAAGGAATGGCACAGAGAGCATGCATAAGGAGGGGTCGGGAGCCCGAGTCGGGCCAATGATCCCCACTTGGAGAAGCCAAGTGAGGGGACCGATAGGAGGTAAATAAATGACTGGTGAACGAGGAGGAAAGGAGCTCGACAACATCCGTGATGTTGGCGAGAGCGACCGTGTGGCAACACGTGATCCCCGAGCTATACGGAGGATGAGGTACGAGACTAGCGCAGGGTCAGACATGAGGCTGCAAGAAAGCACCGAGTTGGAGGATAATGCGATGGAGAGTCACCCTCTCATGGAAATTACGGGGCCATCCCGAGGGATTTTCGCCCCGACCTGAGAGGATACCGGACGATTGACCCTCTAGTGCACATAGGCGATTCAATGATACGAGTGGCTTTCACATGCCCGTAGATGTCGAGTATTCCCACCGACATTGGAGGACGAGCACGGGAGTGGTTTTGCTCGGGGAGTATAAAAGCATTCGACCGATGTGTCGAGTTCCGAAAGATTTTCGCTGGCGGCGAAGATGACATGATGGAATTAATGTTAGGGAGGAGGAGACCTCATGAGTTTATTAAGAGGTATCACCGGCTCGACTGAGCTTTTAATCATCCACAAGCTCTGGGGACCGAAAAGTGGAGTAAGAATAGGCGTTTGTGGTATAACCCGAGGAGCCCTCAAGATGCCCTACTCAAAAAGATACGAGCAAAGAGAGACATGGAAATCGAGGAGGAAAAGGTCAAAAATTGAAGTGGAAAGGGCTAAGGAGGAAGGATAAGAAAGCCTGAGGGGCGGCCGATTAAACTGAGAGAGCACCAGCCCCGGGAAAACACAGCAGCCCGCCCACTATGTACCAACCCCACCAGAGGCCACCTCAAACCCAAGAGAGGCAACCCGCTCACCATCCACCCCGAGATTCCGGAGGAGGTGGAGCAGTATACGAACAACCATATCACTATCCACCGGTGATAAGACAGGCGGAAGGATGAGGCACTGCCGCCCACCTCCTCGGTCAATAATGCCCCGAGAAAGAAAAGGCACCGTCGATCGAGCCAAAGTTATGGACAATATACACACTGAAAGCGCATTGGATGAAGTGTATCAGGATCGAAACCGTTTCGCTATACCCTCCCACCCAATAACCAAGTTGAGCAGGAGACAGAGATGATTAGAATTCCATGACACCCATACACAACCGCCGCGTTTAGATTGGAACTGTGGAGGACCTCGTGTGAATCGATACTTGACAATATTGATGGAACACTCCACGGGATAGATCAGGACAGGAGAATGGAGTGAGCAACATGGGTTATCACGGGCCAACATTACCGGAGATTCGAAGATCCGGAAGAACCGCCATATGATGACGGCAAGGAGGTATTCTTTAATACCAAAGGGCAAAGCGGCCGTAACTAGACAAGTGCCGACGCGATCAAGATGAAGAGGGTGTTGTATCCTCACGAGGATGTATCATAAGCCACCATCACTGTAAGGTTCGAGAATCGTCGATACGGGAGCTCTTGATGTCCTTCAAATCCACATTGGAGGAAATGGGAATAGCAGATCGAAGACAGCACACCAACACTTCGAAAGGGTTCGGGAGGAGGCTAAACCACGCGGTCGAGTCAACAATTGCTCGGCCCGAAAAGACCATGATTCTGACTTTTGTGATGAGGAAAGTCCCTATCATGTGATTACCGCCTTTTAAGAACAGGCAAGATTATTCACCCATTACTGCCTCAAGTACGCAAACTAATACTGCGGAAATCGAGAGTTGCTCGAGTGCTACTCCACGCAAGAAAGGAGGCAATGCAATCACCGCTAGATGCCCGAGCGTAAACCAGGTGGAAGACAGAACCAAGAATCGAGGTGGATCGGGCACCCCGAAAGACGGTGGGGTCGAGATCGAGGAGGGCGGGGAGCGATAAGCTTTACAATCCGATGTCACCGGACGACGAGGATATGTCGATCGACCCGTGGCTTGCCACCACCAATATAGCAGGCGCCCACCGCAGCGCGTAAGAGGCGATGTTTTAATCAGAGATGAGGCCATGGCGAGGTGGAGCTTTTGAAAGGTGATTCATTCGCGAGGTAACCACCGAATGGATATCAAATGTTGTCCTCGTGAAGGGCTAATGGAAGGAGAACGTCGACTTCACGGACCTCAACAAGGCATGCCCATGATGCTCACGCCCAAGATTGACCAAATTGCGACTCCACAAAGAGCCACTGTCGAGTTTCATGGATGCCTTGGATACAACCAAACCTGAGCAAACAAGACGAGCACACGCTTTATCACTAACTGGTCCTGCTCACAGGTAATGCCATCTTTGTGCCGGGCACTGCAGACTGTGAACAAGGTCTTCAAGCCACCGATAGTAACTATGGAAGTATATGCGACATGATCACCAAGTCAAAGAGTCCCACCGAGCACGAAACACTTGGAGGAGACATTTGAGCTGAGAAGATATAAGATGAAGCTCAACCCGAGAAGTGTGCCGAGAAGGTCGTGAAATTCTCGATTTATGGTGAGCCATCGGGATCGAGGCAATCCAAGATTAGGCGATAGTGGATGAGGTCTCCTCGACTCCGAGATACAGAGTCTCACGGGAAGTCAAAGACTCACCGTTTTCATATCCAAGGCCACCGATAGATGTCATGTATTCTTCCGTGACGGGAAGAAAAGGAATGGACACCGAGCGAAGAGGTTTTCTGTCGATCAGCTGCCGCAACACCACGGTAAGGGACGCCTTTTCTATACTTAGGTTTCGCACTATGCTACCAGCTCGGTTCTAGTGAGAGAGGAAGGGTTCAAGATCCCATATACTATGAGCAAAGCCTCGACGCAGAAACAAGTCATGGAGAAATGGGCACGCATTACCGTCCGTGTTAAGACCCTATTTCCAAGCATTCTATTTCGTGATAACAAATCAGCAAGACAGACACTACACAAGCCCGATGCTCGGGTCGCTGTGGGTCGGAATTGAGTGAGTTCGAGATATAAGCCCGAGCCATAAAGCGCCCAAGAATGGCGGATTTTGATTTCACCGAACCGTAAATAATGTGTGATCGAGCTATTACCGAGACGGGAACAGACGGCCGCCTGACGGTCTTGAGCAAGGCTTGAGCGGATTGGTCAAGAGTCCAAGGAGGAGATCTACGCGGTTAAATCGATTCACGGCCACCAACAACCAAGGAGTACGAGGCTTGATAGCTCGAGTCAGCAAAGGCGAAAGCGAGACGGACCGATTCCCGCCAGTAGCCAATCATATGTGAGACGCCCACCAAAGACAACAAGATGGGCAATACTTGGAGATAAAGTGATGATCAAGATGTCAATCAGAGGTGATCCAAGTTCCAAGGAACGAGAACTGTCGAGCAGACATCCTGGCCAGAATGGCAGCTGTAGCAGATCCAAAGCTACCAAAGTCAGTCCCCTTGGAAACCAGAGCCACTCCAAGTATTGAGCAGAACTTGGAGGTGATGAGAATCGAGGAAAGCCTCTGGATGAACCCAATAATCTACGAAGAGACGGGATTCTACCAGCAGATAAAATGGGAGCTAGAAAGATCAAGTGCCAGGCATCGAGGTATACAATGATTGATGGGGTGCTGTATCGGCGAGGGTATACCCTACCACTTTTACGATGTCTGGACGAGGACGACGCAGACATGCCAAGGAGATGGAGTTTGTGAAATCATTCTGGGCGATCATAGAGGCCAGCAAGGATATTTCGCCAACGATGCCGGATGCCCAAGAGAAACCGTGAGTCGCAAAGCCGCCAAAACTATGAGCATCCCCGCACAGAAAGCTCCAAAGATGACCTCACCGGCTCGCTCAATGGGGGATCGATCTAATCGGGCCCTTACCAAAAGGAAGAGGGGCGGCCACACATGGTGGTCAGAGACTACTTCACGGGATAAGGAAGATCAGAAGACAACGGATTTTGTACGGAGGAATCTGTCCACATGGATTCCTACGCCTTAATAATAACGGCAGACAACCACAACTTTAGAGAATTCTCGCCAGAACCTGGTGAATCGAGCCGAATTACCATCCTCAATCTAACGGTGTCGAGGCGATGAACAAGCATAAGAGGCTTTAAGACCAAAGAGAGACAGAAGAAGGGTGGATGAGTTACTGGCGGGCTACATGAACAACAACAAAATATGAGAGAAACTCCATTCGCATTAGCTTTTGGACATGAGGCACTCATGAAATTGGCACCCACCCATCGAACGAGCATTTTGATAAGGAAGAAAATGAGGACCAATCGACCATTGACGACGAAGAGATATTTTAGAACCGCCACTTACACAGAGGGCCCATTACAACCAAGGCACATCCGATAGAATGGGTGTGCCGAGGAAAGTCAACCAGAGGATTCAACTCGCCAAACCGAAGTCCAAGGGTGGTGGTTGACCAGGGCTTATAAACTCATTCGCATATCCGGAACACCATGGAACGCAATTCATCTCAAAAATACTTCCAAAGCGACGATCGTGAGTCACGCCTATTCATGTTTTATTAGAGTAATCATAAGACGAGCTGCCGCTGAGAATTATGAGAATTTCATGAATAATACTTGTGCAAAATTTTAACAAGATATTTTGGCTCAACGCTCAAAGCTCGTTATATGGCGAGACGCTGTTGCCAAGATCCGCCGAGCAAAGTCCAAGATTTATAAGATATTTCTAAGGCTCAACGCCTCAAAGCCCAGGTACGGCGACGCGTTGCCAAGATCCGCGGAGCAAAGTCCAATAGATTTACAAGATATTTCTACATGCGCAAGGCCAACGCCAAGCTCGTTACAAGACCGGCGGCGACACCGGACCAGCAAAGTCCAATAGATTTACAAGATATTTGCATGCGCAAGGCTCAAAGCGCGAGGCGACGCCGGGCTGACCACGCGAAGGCGAGCAAAGTCCAATAGATTTACAAGATATTTCTAAGGCGCAAGGCTCAACGCCTCCTCGAGGCGGCGACGGGTTGCAAGATCGCTCGACCACGCCCGAAGAGTCCAAAAGATTTATAAGATATTTCTAAGGCATATGCGCAAGGCTCAACGCCTCAAAGCCCGCGAGACGCTGGCCGGATCGCTCGACCACGGCGCGTGAGTCCACAAAATATTCTAATGCAAGGCTCAATGTCTCCAAGCTCACGAGGCCACGCAGAACTCGTTGCCGCAGCCGATCGCCAAGACGAGCAAAACTCAAGTTGTTGGGCATACGCCTCGATATCTCACAACTTGTGCCAAGACACGGCCAAGCTTGCCCAAATCTCGAGACCGTGGGGAAGAAAAATTCGCCATCGAATGACTTAAAATCGGATCTCGCCAAGAGAGTAAGCGATACTAATACCTACCTGGCCACTGCCCATTATCGGCACAAAAAAAAAAAAAATATTTCAGAAAATACTTGTCCGAATTGAACAAAGAAACCGCATAAAAGAAAAATTTCATCAAAAGACGGTAATTACTTGTACATCAAATATAGTAAGTCTAAGAAGATGAAGGAACAACAGCAAAACCGCCATTTTGGGCCAAGAGGGAGCAGGAGGAGTCTCCCGCTTGCCTGGGAGTGTTAATCTCACCTCAATAGTGCCGAGGAGAAGAGGCCAAATGAAAGATCTTGTCTCGGCCTCCTCACCGCCTTTTCGCCCCTCATTCGGCTCGCTCCTTCGTGCCGAGTAACGCCAGCAATGTCGATCCATTTTGAGGTCGGTGTTTCTCGAGGATGCATGATGCATCGATAAGAATACCGCAACCCCATCAATATCACCTCCGCCTTTGTCACCGGTGGTGACGGAAAATTCAGAATTAATGTTCCGCTGAGTCTCCAAGTCATCTTTTAGCTTCTTCACCTCATCTTCTGGTAACGGCTATTGAGCAAGAGAAGACCGCCCACCACCAAATTCTCAACATCGAGACTTTTTCCCATCAATGCTTCTTTACCGACCGATATCATCTTTCATTTTACGGCCATAACGACCGACCTTGGCTTTATAGTGGTACAAACAACCCAAATGGAACGACGAATGCGTACATAGAGCTCACCAAGAGTGTTCCTTCAAATTCCTCCAAAACACCCTGTGAGTTCATTCGCAAGGCGCCAACTCGACCATCATCCGATGCCAGTCCTTCTCGAAGATGGGATGGGCCACTGTGGCCGCCTCACGGCGAAGAAGGGAGAGCACCCATTGATTCGTTATGGGGCACTTCTCACCTTCAGGGGCGGCATACGACGCTTCTTATTCAACCCCAATCAACTCGCCTTCCATGACCTCACCAAATCGACGCGATCAACTGTATTGAGATACAACGACGAGCAGATGTGCCCATCGAACGAGAGGGCACCAGAAATTCACAATCGTGTCACAAAAAAAAAAAAAAAAAAGAGAAGAAGAGGGAGCCGAGGCACAAAACATCCAAAACAAAATGGCAACTGAACCAGAAGGGACATAAACCCTCCTCCATCATCTCATCAAGGGGAAGAACTTGTCTTCCACCTCCCACACCACCAAGGTCTCAGCCTGTCCAGCCATAGCCGCATCCTGGATCGCCACCGTATAAATAACCTCATCGACCACCCACTGACCACAAGACAAGCAAACCCCACTCCACCCATCGATTGTCACTGAGCCTAATCCACCGAAAACCAACAAAATATGGCTAAGCCTCAACCGAGCTTAAAACTTTCTAATAATAGAGTCTTCCTGAGGTCGGCCAGGTGTCCTTTTTCAGAACTGATGGTATCTGTGAATACTGCTAACCAAGTTCTCGAGGTCTACTGTGGTCGAGCCATATTATCTTATACTGTTTCACCGGGTTTCTACTACCTAACTTTTCCCTCTGTCCCTCACTTCAAGGATGCCTCACTGCACTCTACTCGACCAGGGTATCCTCCCACGAAGATCCCCATTACCACCACAAGTTGAGGAGGTCACCTCAAGATTTCCTAGTATTTGCTTCACCCTAATCCTAGAGGAACCCCAGAGTAATGTCTGAACTGACCATCATCAATCCACCATTTCTTCCCTCGAAAACCCCACAAACACCACCACCCAAGAAACAGAGAAAGAACACACTGAAATCGATGATCATCGTATTCGAAGAAGCAACCAAAAAAAAAATTCGAAAAAGAAAGAAGTTCGATAGTAATCGCGAAACCCTAAACACTCTCTTTATAACCATAAGAAGACGCTCGAGACTCAGAATCAATTTGAAATTCAAATGGAGGGATAAGATTGACGCCACCACCAGATTTAATCGATCAGGAAGATGATCATCTAAGGGCTACACGCCATCTCAACAAGCGTAGTCGATCGGGCCATACGCCATCTCGACAAAAGATAGACACAGATTGATTAAGTTTCTAGTATTAGTCTATTTCATTACTAATACCAACGTGTTGGATGAATAACGACTGCAGACCCACGGAGTTTCGCTTCCAGGACCCCGAACGTTGTCCTAACAACCGAAGTCCTCATTGACAAGATTCACTTCATCAAAGGAATTCCACCATGATGCCATCGCGAGCAAATATCTCCTACTGTCTGGAAGGGTCATCATGAGCTAACCATCACACCCACCCAGAACGCATCACCCGAGATCCAAGCCACGAGGCTCATTTACCGCCCACCTTCCAAACCTGCACCTCAAAACCGCCACGCATATCAATCACGACACACCATGACGCTATAATGGAAGGAACGTCCGATATAAAAAAAACACACAAAGATCTGGAGATTCAATTTTTATTATTAGTTGAAACCAAGGATTTGTGGGAAGAGGTTTTCCGGAACCCAAATCACCGACTTGAGTTCTGAGGGAAAACCGCCTTGGCACTGACTGCACGCAGAAGAAGGGACGGACATTTCCGCCGAGATAGAGGAGTCAACGAGGCTGTGGAAGTAGAATTGGTTGACTGCGAGGAGGAATTCTGGTTGCGACACCGCATCAATGTATGAATTAATGACCATACACATCTTGCTTTACCAAAAGCCAAGCATTGTGGGTTAGATGTCTCAATATCTATAAATAAAATGAAGAACGAGAAGGGACTTTGATGGCTTCTTTCACCGAGAGCAATGTGAGTAGAAGTGGAAGTTTATGTATAGAGTCAGTCTGAACCTGTTCCCTTTTAGAGACCATGCCTTCTTGTAAGGCCAAAAGTTTTAGGAGTTGTAAGAACACGACATGTGAGTGATCAATAGTTTTCTTCACTTAACTGATATTGAACAGATATTTTCATATGCCCATAATCTCTTTAAGTCTTGTTTTTTTTTTTTGGTTATTAAAATCGAATTAAATCTGCCTATATTCATATGAAGATGTTAAGTTTCTTAACTGAAAAGGCACACAAGTTTTGTTATAGAAAAGAGAAAAAGGAGAGAAACCGAGGACTTACACAGCTAAGCTGTAACAAGTTATGCATCACTTTTGTTTTGATCTCCTCTGTTTCTTTCCTTTTCGGATTCCTTCATTGATTTGCAATACTTTAAGATCAGAAGAAAATCTCATCTGAAAGAGTGCATATCTTTGCTTTTAAAGTACATTTATTAATATTATCTCATTAAAAAAAAGGCACATTACATTTATTAAAGAAATCCAGGTTCAGAATTAAAACAAGATCAAGTACTTAAATGCGAATTTGTTCACATTTTTGTAAATATACTCTTAAGAGCTTTACATTTTAACTACGTTAGATAGATGCATGCTCATGGAAAAGTAACAATTGTTTTCCTAAAAAGGAAAAAAGATAAATTTGTCCTATACTTTCGTTTCACCGTTGCAATTTTAGTCATGGAATTGAGTTCAAAGGGACAGCCGAGTGTTAGTCATCTGCTGGTTGAAACGCTCTGGTTATTCACCTTGAATCTCTGCAATTGTTTTACCGTTTCTAAAGCGGAAATTTAATGGAAGTAAAACGAATATACAATCATCAAAATTGGAAAGCCGAATTCTATCATAAAATTCTCACAAAATTTGTTCAAGTTCTTTTTCTGAAAAACAGAAAAAGAAGAGAAGAACATCGATATCTGAACAGTCGACCTCTATCACATTAACTTATAAAAACGAAGGGAGGGAGGGGAGCTTTCTTCCTATTCTTGCTCGTCAGAAGCAGCTTCTTTCAAGCATGATCTCATGATTTTTCCAAGCTTAGCAGATGCATCAAGGCAAAGCTGCATTGCCTGCAAGCAAAAGCAAAACTAGATCTTTAGGCACCATTCAAAATCCTAGCTCATGGAAACATATGAGCATTCATGATTTAGAATTTATCTGAAGTTTTCTGAGAAATTTTGAAGGACCATTATTCATTAGCATATTTGATACTACCAACTTAATTTTTATGAAGAAGTAATATTGGCTATAAATGAACTTCCAAACAAAAGATACATTTTCACATAGAAATGCCACCACCAACCCTCAAGGTTTTGATGAAGAAAACAGTTGATATGACAAAGCTCATTTCTGTACCTCATTAAAATGAGGGGTTGACCAGTCCCCAGTAACCGTCAATTGAGTGACTTCATAACGAGAAGGCATACAAGCTATCATTAGACTTCCATCTTGGTAGCTTTCCTCCTCCAGCACTGGATCAATAAGAAGATTCTTCCCAAGACAAGACTAGGCACCAAAAAATATATGCAATAGCATGAGAACACAAATAAAGAACCAGAAAATGAGCAAAAGTTCCACATGAAGTGAAATCATTTAAGCAAGAAGATTGATATTTTAGAAGACAAACAACATACTGAAAATGCAAATAGAAAGAGGAAGATCCATATCCGTACAAGATGCATACCACAGAAACAGAGGCAACGAGGTCATACATCATAATGCCCGCATCCGCCAGGGCGACACTAGCACATGATATCACCACAGGGAGATCACCTACAGCAAACCAAAAAGTATCGAGCTCATTCACTTGCTTAACAAGAAATCTTATGCCTGGCAATAACCAGGATTTAACAGAAACTATAAAAGCACTGCTATAGAGAATGAAAGAATTATCATGCATTATGTCTTCCGTTCCTTGAATGGCCGCTTAATTTCCTAAGGCTACTTCCTTTCCATATTTGGCCCAACCATTTCACAAAATGATGACTATTGCCCGTCAAAAGATAGTTTGACAAATTTTGAGAAATTATTCTACTCTAGATTTTATCTTCATACATAATCCATCGAAAATTTCCTCAAACTTAGTCCATGAGAAGTTTCCTCGAACACAAGCAAAAATCAGCAGATACTTTTCCTACTAGACAAACTAAGGTGAGCTACAGTTTATTTTCAATTTCATAATTTATAATTAGAAGCATAATATTCTTGGTTGACTAATACTGAAAATGATTGAGGTACAGAAAACATTAAAGGAAAACAGAAAGTTCAATAAATCAATAGGTTGGACTACACAGAAATAAGATTCTCATACATCAGGAAAAAAGGAAATGTAAGTGGTTAGCAAAAACAGTCAAAATTGTCGTTGCAGCTTGATATAAGAAAACATGAAGCCAAACTTAAATTCCTTAACAATATTTTTCGTCACTCTTTTTTTTCCCAATTTTTTGGTTTCTTTCATTTTTTTTCTTGAACGAAAAATCTTTAGGTGAAAGTTCCAAATTGATGGACTCATTATTGAAAACTGTAAACTTACTGCCTCCAGATTCCAAAACCAATGCAAAGACATCCACGGTTGTCTTAGGGAATGTTTCCAAGATTATTGCACCTTCCAAAGCTTTGTGAAGCATAGGGGAAAAATCTTTGTGGTCCGATCCCTAGCATTCCATATTTTACATCAAATAATAAGAAGAAAACAAGCAAAAGAATTTTTTATATTCACAAATGGGTGTCGAATGTACCTGTCCACGAACAGGGGTAGCAAAAGTTGTATAACTAACATTACAATTCAATCGACCTATATTGCTATACATCATTGCTTTCTTACTTTCTCTAGGCCCAAATCTGATCAAATAAAAACCAAGTACATTTGAGATAAACTCAAGTCATGCTCTAGTAATCTCAAATTGCTTGAGGCATACATATACCAGAGAAGCAGAAGTAGAAAATAGCAGAGAAATACTGTCAACATACAAAAGAACTGTTTCTAGTTAAATCAAGAGAGAATATAAATCCCATCTCCAAATATAGAGAAAGTCAGACATCAAGGCGGACATGACTGTTAAAAAAGGTTCGGAACATACTCACACGGACACAATCACCTTGGTGTTTCCAAATTCAGCATAAGCAGACCCCGATGCTGAATTCACAGCGCCGGTGCGGAAAACTGCAAGTAACAACAAAACATCACGAAATAAGAACACTTTCAAAGTGGAACGATGATGTATTCAACGCAAATCTTGATCAATACTCCACTACATATTAAAAATTCATCCTTTAGTTTTCAAGGCAAAAATTTCACTTTTTTTGGCTCCAAGCTCATGTATATACTAACAGGACAATAGTAAAGACCAGGGCAATAAAATTAAAATTTCATATAAACTAAACAAACATGCTAGAATACATGCACTTAAAGAGCAACCCAACGATGCAATTTTTTTAAATACAATTAAAAGCATTAACAAGGGGGGAAAAAGGACCAACATTCAAAGCCTGATCAAACGTTACACAGGTTCCTATTTTGCCCAATATAGAGCTCAAAAAGGAATAATTTTTTTTTTTTTCAAAAGGATCCCCAAAAGAAGAATACAGGGTGAGCTTACAGGCGGGTCTGCACTGGTGAAAGCCACGGGAGTCGGGTCGATGCCAGTCCACATCGGAGCCAGAATAAATGGGTGGGCGATTTTTTCTGGCAGGGTCAATCGGAGAGTACGTGGCTTTTGCTGTTGTTGTCGTACTAGGCTTTGCTGCCATTCTCTTTGTTTTGCTTCTTCTTCCTGTCGTAACTTCCTCAAAACATCTCGCCAAACTCTCGACTCTCACTTGAAACGCTCACCAGCTAATAACGCAATAATGAATTGAAAATACCGAAATACCCCCTTATATTTAACAAGGGTACTATATGTCGTCTGCTTATTAAGCTTTTACACGCCATGACATACAACTTTAATCCCCGTTGTAAAAACTCAGCGAGCCATGTTTGGTATTTGATTATGTAATTTATGGACTACATATCGTTTTCTTAGTTTGCTTATAAATGAAGATGAACTACTAGGCTATTGCGCATGCTTTTTTTTTTTTTAGTGACGATACAATCATAAATTTTTTTTAAAATTAATGTGTTATTAATTCATTCATTAAATTAAATATTTTTTAGTCCACATAATTTATTTTTATTATTTTTATTTATTAAATAAAAATATAAAATAATATAAATAAATTATGCGGATTAAAAGAATTTTAATTCAATCAATGAATTAATGACACATCAATTTGTATAAAATAAATTTATATAAGAATTTGTGTATATATCATTACTTTTTTTTTTTTTTCTTGTATACAGAGAGTACACGTGAACCATTTTGAAATCGCTTCTTGCTGCAGTGCTATTTGGTTTCAGCATAAAAATTCATGAATCTTGATATCACAGAAACTGGGATCGCTCAGCGGATTTTTTCATTTCTTTTAACTAAGAAGTGAAAGCAAAACACAGCAATCCTGCCTCCTGCTGAATGCCAATTAAGCAAGGGAAAATGAGAGTGGTTATGAGAAAAATCTTGCAGGTTCTCAGGAGTTGATGAAGATAAATGAAATAAAGAAGAAGAATCAATGCCACAAATAGTGCAATAGTATTACAAGGATATGAATATCATTGAATGAACTTAACATGATTCTAAGGTCAATTCAGAAGAAACTAAAATTTCAGCAAACTTAAGATTAAAATTTCTACAAACTTCATTCACTAATTCCTTCACAGAAACACTTAAAAACCAGCAGGGGCCAGTCATCGGATGAAGCTTTAGGGAGGGGAAGGCCGGGGCACAAAGAGTGGAGGGCAGCAGCATCTGAACAAGCCACAGCAGCTCAGAAACCACAACCTACGCGATGTGTACAAAAGAATACATGGAAAAAAGAAATGCATAATTTGTCATATTCAATTTTTTTTTTTTTTGTCTTAAACACGAGATATCATGTGAAGGGTCCCAATTGTGGGAGGCACCTTTAAACCCGTACTACAATCCAAATTAAAAATCCTCGCTCGAATCGAGAGGCATAGGTTCTCCCAACAAATGCGACTTCCCTACGACTCGAACCGGGGAGTAACCCAGTCATATTCAAACTTTGTCGCAATTTCATTGATGCAAATATATTTAAAAAAGGAAAAAATAATAATAAAAGTGAAATGGACATCTTACCATGAGTCCAAGAACCGCCCTCTGCTGGGTGCGGCAGGGCGTGGAGGCGGCACTAGTGGCGTGCTTGGCGGAGGAGAAGGGTCCATTTACTGGTCCAGAAAGCTTAAAACAGCTGCTCAAAATGACAGACGACAAGAGGCTTGCTTCTGCTTAAGAGAGGCTGATGGGGTTGTCTGAGTATTTAAACTTACTATCATGTCAAAAAGTTGCACCTTCCTGTCTTCCAAGTCAATTCTCGTCTGCCATTCAAAGAGAGGCTTCCGGATTGTAAAAGGTACACGTAGTAGACTTACGGACGGCTGCTTTTGAAGTGCCGGTGATAAAAAGAAAGGATCATTTAGTTTTTGCCATCACCTCATAGCAAGGCATGATATAAACTCTCATCATTGGAAGCATTCACTTACTTCCGCGTTGCTGGTCCATAGAGTCTAAAAGCCTCCACAATTTCATAAAATGGATGCGGTTTTCATTCCTGTTTTTGGAGTTCAAGAAGATCATCTCCACACTTGCTTTTCAAGCTCGTTACAACATGAGTAACCCTCAACTCAGCTCAACTATGCCTTAATTCCAAAATAAATAAATGAATCAAATACTTGCACGTTGCAACATAATGTTTTTTGACAGTAACTAGTTTGAAATTTGACATTATAAATGATTTACTGTACAAACACGAACATATATACAACAACAAAGGAAAAAAAAATTTATCAAAATATAAAAACAACCTCTGATATAATTTTTTCATGTTTCAGAAAAATGAATAAAATGGAGCAAGTCCTCTGAAAAACCTCCTTGCTTCCTCTAAAATAATTAAACAACCTCCTCGAGCCTAGAGCAGCACCAAGAAACCAAAACAGATTTTTACATCAAGGGAATTTATTCTGGACCCAATAAATAGTTACTCTTTTCCAGAGTCCTTCGCACATGTGGGATACTTTGTCAGGGGGAATTGACATTTTCCATACAGAACGATTCAAACCGAGGCTCAGTTAAGTCCACTGTTTCAATGTCTGGGGCATGGCTACTCCTAACTTCTGAGGTCATCAGGAGCAGCTTCTCCATGTACTCATTTGAGACTGTATCTTCTTCCTTACTATTGCTTCCGGTAATAAGAATAATGTCAGTGTCTAGTACCTGGGAGCACCTAGGTGACCCAAAAGATGTTGCCTTCTTCAACTCTTCTGATTCAATGGGTGTCTCAAATAGATTGTCTGGTCTATCTATGGATGGTTCCTTCTCGACGCCACTGGCTGAAAATATCTAGAAAAATTACCAACATCGTAAATCCACACATCTTTTTTCAAGTTTGAGCGAAACATGACTAAACAGTGAGCAAGTGAGATAAGTACTACACCTAAATCGCTTCATGGTTGACTACTGTTAAGAAGATAAAAAAGCAAGCAACTTTTTTATTTTGTTAATATTTTAGAAAGGGTCACAGAAAGTGGAACGACTAAATAAAAAATGTTTTAAATGCCATATTGTAGAATTCAGTGGAGCAAGTAATACTCCCCATCTGATATTGAAGCACATGACAATTCTTTACAAACTCTTGGGAATGAGTGGCGGTTGAAGCTCATTGGAATAAACACTGGTTAACCATCTAATTTCTCAAGAACTGGAGATAACACAAGCAGTCACTAGTAGTTCCTCAACAGGGAATTTACAAAATTCCTTAATGGCGTCTCAAGAGTGTGAAGCAACATGCACATGTTGCTATTGATTTTCAGGGTGGATGTCAACTCCAAGTACATAAAACTACTTGGTAACATGGTAATTACCTGAAAGAGATTCAGAGAAATGTTTCTTCTTCTGGACTTATCCGGTGCTATGGTTGAGAGGATCTGCACAACCTCACTCATGGTTGGTCGAGCATCAGGGTCCAACTGTAGGCACTCCTTTGCAAGGTAAGCCATAATCTGCATCTCCTCTTTGGGAAAATCCCCTTTTAAGCGTGGATCAGGCAGCTCTGATATCACTGCTCCACCGTCCTGTAAACGAGGGGTTGCCTACACAAGACGAGATACGCACAAATCATATCCAAATTTTGTCAAATATGATCTAGATATATACCAGTCGCAGTCTGCAAAATCAAAACCACACAATCTTGATTGTGAGAATGCAGCTCTGAAACTTGTAGGCAGTAGAACTAGAAATTGGAACTGACAAGACACTTGGCCTAGTTTGCATAAGTGCAATGTGTTTTATACCAATGTGTGTGCATTCTGATGAAATCATAATCTGGATGTCAGAGTAATCATAAGCTAAGAGGCATGATCTTAGTCTATAATGAACATAAAAGTTTAGGTGATTGCCCACTAATTAATTATTATGTCAGCTTGCAAGGAAGCTTTGACAAGTAGAAGCATCAGTTATGATGGACCTTACCCACAGGACAAGGCTTTCTTCCCCTTTGGTAATTGATTTATGGATTGGTTGCCGACCAGTAATAAGTTCAAGTAGAACTACCCCAAAACTGAAAACATCTGACATGAGAGAGGCTCTTCCAACCATAGCATACTCTGGTGCAAAATAGCCAAATGTTCCCTGCATTCTTGCTGGAGAACTGGAACAACTGGGAAGGCCATCAGCTTTTAAACGTTTAGCCATACCAAGATCAGTTATCTGCACATGTTCAATAATTAAATAAATATCTATGCTAAATTAGAATATAAATTTATGAACATTGAAATTATAGATGTATTACTGACTCAACCATATACATGGTCAACTCCACTTTTTGAACCCCCCCCCCCTTCACTCGAATTATGGAGATTTAGAGAAATCAAGATTCTCACTTTTGCATTCAAATTCTCATCGAGAAGTATATTTGAAGATTTGATGTCTCTGTGCAAAATTTTTGGCGCAGCCGCCTCATGTAGATACTCCAAACCCCTTGCAGCTCCAATTGCAATTGCTACACGAGTATCCCAGTTCATGCCCTCCCCCAACACCCCGTCCAAACAATCCCTCAGATTACCATTAGGCATGAACTCAAATACCAGTAGCCTCATAGCATGTTTCCCATGGAACTCCAAACAGTAGCCAACCAATGGCACCACATGACAATGATGAAGTCTTGATAACACATCAACCTGAGGAGGAGAACAAATTTTCAGTGGCTCCAGTGTCAAGGGGATTTTCTTCCTTTTTTTTTGGTATTTTTCCTTATTTATTTTGAGAAATAAATGAAGAGAGAAAAGGCTAAAATTTAAACAACACATGAAACGCTCTGTCAAGTTGACGCTGTACCTCCGTTAAAAAGACAGAGTCAGCATTAGGCCCTTCCTGAGTTTTGAATCGCTTAACTGCCACAATTCTACCATCTGTGAGTTGACCCCGATAAACATAGCTACTTCCCCCTTGTCCTACAATATTGGAACCAGAGAACTTATCTGTTGCGTGCTCCAAAGCAGAGTATGAGAATCGGATAATCGTTCCATGTATAGTCCATGTTTTGCTCCTACGAAATGTAGTCTTCAGGAAACACCCTGGAAAAATAGAAAATACAGAATTACCGAAATTTATCAAGTCCAAGTTGGGGGGGGGGGGGGTGAAAATATGTTAGTACTGTGTGCAAATAGCAGAATATATGCATTCAGCTTCTCACAATTAGTAAACCTAAGGAATGACTAGCAACTGATGGGTCATTTTCAGATAAACAACTTAACTTCATCTTGGACAGAGGTTATAACCATTTGCATTAGCCCATTTACCTGTCGCAAGATCAATAGGGGAGACAACCTCAACTCTAGTTTCAGGAACTGATGTAATCCTTTGACTGATTAGGTTGGTAGCACTGTTGCAACTTTCTTTATCCGAAGAAATAACAGATGATCGGAGACGAAACTTGTCCTTTCGATAGATGTAGCATAGTACCAGCATGAGAAATGCAATTGTTGTGAGTAATACACATAGTAATAGAACGATCACAACAACTTTACTTGAAATGTGCTTCCCTGAAGCTTTCACCCAGCTGAAAGAACCTGTTAAGCAATTGAATGCTACTGGTAAGCTTCTGAACTCTTATCATTTGAACATCAGACAATGAATAATAATCTAATATATAAAACATAAGTATCATGCAGAAATGAGAAAATATACATTATAAATACAACATGCTTACATGTATACATAAGCTGGATGATTTTGAATCATAGGGGCAAAATTTCTAGATTCATACTACATGTTACCAAAAACTCTATCCAAAAAAGCCTAACAATCTGGTTCTTGTTTTATCCAGGCCATTGATTTAATATTAAACCAATACTAGAAGATATCAAATCTTTGATTATTCATGATTCCTCGGAACAAGTAGTCCTAGTAAAGCAATTTGCTTGAAAAAAACAAATGATTATTTTGAAACTAAATGAGTCAATGTGAATGCTTCAATAAAATATATTACCACTAAGACATCTTGAATTGTTCAAAGATATTATTTCTGTAAGGAGTAATAAAGGAAAAGGTACCTGATGTGCAGGTGCAGCTAGCAAAACAGGTGGTATCATGGCTGTTCGCTGCTACTTTTGGTAATCCATCAGCAGCACATATACATGTCCATTTACCTTCACTTGATCCTCCAACTGCTACATAGATGACTAATGCAGTCAGTCTTTCATATACATTTTTCATCATTCAAACATGATGTACATAAATGTTTGCAGACACATATAAAGCCTTGGCATGAGGTATTCCTAAGTCATTCAACAAAATTTACTCTCAAATAAAAAGATGAATGTACAGCGTCAAACTTTGTGACTTTATGTACAGGGTTCATGTCATTCTTTAAAAATAGTAATAATAATAAAATAAAGAAACATCGGGTTGGGGTGAGAGTGTGTAAGTGGAATACATTAGAGTGTCAAGTGGTCTATCCTGAAAAACATACAAAAATCTGACAACTAGTGATTCCAAAATGTATATTTTAAAAATAGTATGTCAAGACTCTAAATTATTCAATCCTACTTTCTAGTTGGAAATTGACTAAAAAATGGATGAGGTTTTATTTACTTTATAGCATTATACTGACAGAGACATCAAGAAACCCATATTGTTTAACCGTCAAATTTGAGAAAAATGGCCTTGTATACTCTAGATGAGGATTTTTAGAATCGTGAATATTCTGCGTTTATCTAGGTTAGTACATAGCTACATAGATTTCCCTGGAACTTATTTTTCATTCCATCGCCTAAATATTTTCCTGCCACTAAAGTGAACATATATGTAGGCGAAGTAAACTATTAACAGGTAACAAGATCATGCACTATTGAATCATTTTATCTCCCCCAACCCCCCCGCCCCCAACCCAAAAAAAAAAGGCTAGTAGCAATTTAAAGATTCTGGATGATTATACCATAAAATCAGCAGCATACCAGGTCTGCAATCACAGGATCTAGAGCAGTTCGATTTCAGAATATTACTCTGGTCTCCTCGCAATGATGAAGAACAAGTGCACTCCCAATTTTTTAGCCCTGATCTCTCAGAAAGTTCATCTGCCACATAGTAAACAACCAAAATGAGAGCTTCGCAGCTATTATTTAAATAGTAGCAATTATGTTGCAATTCCTTTGTACATTGCACAAGCAGAAAATCTTATCTGCAGTAAATGTTGACTTGGGGATGTCAAAAGCACCCTTGGGTTTTGCAATTTTCCTAACATTTCCCAGCAGACATTTTCTAAAGGTTCACTGCATATGAATTGTGTCGAGCAAGATAACAGGCTTTGCCATACCTTATCCCAGCCACACTTGCGTGTATATACTATGTCCTATAATTTTGTTATGGGACAGAAGAGTAGATATAGAAAATTAAAACATCACAAACATTAATACCAACCACCAATACTTCGCTGAATCCAGATCAAACCAATGAGACAAGCAAAGGCAACTTTCACTTGGAGCTTCATTTATGCGAATGCAAACACTGGAGAGACAGAAAAGGCCAGTTAATTGAATGTTTAAATTCCAGAATTAATCCTACAATAACAAAACAACATTTATTTAAAATCCAACAGTTCCCCCCATCTCAATCTTATTGTGCCACATCAGCACTTTGATCTTTGAGAAGCTCAATTGATTTTCTAGATTCCATAAATAATATGGTGGATCATATCATTTACAAGGTTTTGAGATTAGATATTGACAAAAGAATATGAGCAGTAGTTCTCCAAGTAATTCCAAACTTGTGATAAGACAACAAAGTGTGAGCCAAACAAGTATTGATGAGGGAAATATAGAGACACTCAATCCTCATTGAGTTTGCATCTGTAAATGAAGCATTAGACTAAATTTTTAATTCCTCCTGATTGTATCACTCCTTTTAACAAAAATACATAATTTCCATCTGGTAAATTTTGCAGATATATAATTCTATCTGGTAAGCCATATGAACAACAATCATGAATAGTTCCTAGAAGCAATTACAAAGTGAATAATGTAGTTTAAATCAGTAAAAAAACTCAAACTTATTGTGAGCATCATTTAAAAGGGCATTATGGTAAAAAAAATTTCCGTCGATGGAAAGTACTAACAAAACATATTGAGAGATAATAAGAAAGGAGAACAATAACCTTCATTGGGTACCAGAATTCTACCCTTCAGACTCTTTTGTTCTGAGATCCGCCAATCTGTCCAAAACATACAACAACAAAAGTTTTGAGCATATGCAAAACAAGAGGCAGAGAGGAACCACTAGATTTAAAAATGTGAAAATCCAGGTCCAGAGAACATGGACAATCCAATGAAAAAACCTAAAAATAAATAAATAAAAAGCATATACTAGAACCTGAAAACATGGTGGAAAAATTGCACTGGAGATCAATAGTAACAAACAAAGATGTTTGAAAATATTTAAGACAAATTACATATTTACAGGGGAGAAAACTCAAGTTCAATTGAATCAAGGTCTCCTGCTATCAGGCCAAGAGTTAAGATTGTGATATTTCAAGAACATTTCAAATGCATTAAAAAACCAAGAAAACAATGTAAATGAAATTGGATGGATTAGGAATTGAAAACTTCTCGGTTGGCCAACAAACAAGTGAAGCTTCCAATCCTATTCAATTTACAGTACAAGGCACCCAATGTAGAAAGTTAAAACAACTAGTCTACTAGTATTAAGGGTTCTACATTAACAACCATTTATGGTACTCTTAATACAAAGTTTAGTGACAGATACTATACGCAATCTATTAGCAATTAACTTTTGTGAGCCAGCTGCACTCTGTAAGATAATGATACATAACAAAAAGTCATAAATGCACTATTGTCTGTCCAAAGAAGCAGGCACATGTACGGTATTTAAATAAAAGTTGCAACAGCATGCAGTTTAGTTTCATGAAGCAATTAAGACAGAAGTTCAGCTGGGGTGCAAGTTCTTTTATAAACTAATGACCCCTCAAAACGAATCACAAGGTTCACTAAGATTGTCGACAAGAGTCATGCATTTAATGCAATTTCATCAACAATTTCTAGAGCAGAAAAGAATCCAAAGCCAGAGTTCAATAGAGAAAATTAAATAAAAAGCACTAAAATGACATCCCAAATTAGTCAAAACTCCTCAAATTCTTGACAAAAAATGCAGAACCAAGCAAAGCAATCATACCCAGAAGATAAACCGATAACTATTAAAAGGATGCAAAGTCTATAGAGGACAATGCTAAATAAAACAGAAAGAGATTGATGAGTTGATGAAAAATAATCAAAAGGGTAATTGGATTTAGCTAGCAATAATTAGATAAATAAATCAGCACTTTCATTGAAAGCAACCCATTTGCACGCCTGAAAGAGACTCCTCAACCATTCTAGTAGCTAAAATCACTGCTTAAAATTAAAAGCTAATAAATTTTCCTACGTGGTTCTGTCTTAGAAAAGGAAAATTTTTTTGAAAAAAAAAATTATAAACAAAAAAGGGAATAATTTCTATAAAATCCAAGTCGGGGCAACGGCTACAAAAACTTGTCTTCAAATCAAAGCCATATGTTACATTTTTTGTACAGTGGAGTTTCAAACGTTGTGCTCAAAGTTGACCCCACTTGAGTGGGTGTCGGTTGTCCGGAGCAGACATTGAACATTGCATCATGTGGGCCCCGGTGCGGCGAAGATGGTGACCACCTTCTGACCATCAAACTAACGCGTGCCATATTTTTTAGATCAGATGGTGATGATCAATGACGTGGGGTTCGTCCGTAGACTAGCCGTTAATCATCGATCAGTGAAACCAATTAATCTCCTCCTCCTTAATTTAGTACAATGCCAGTCAAAACTAAAAACTGGTCTCTGCTTGATTTAGTAAAATGCCAATTAAAGACTGTGTACAAACTTTTACTGAAAAAAATGCAACAAGCTAAACATAAAAGCACTTGGAAATTGAAATAGTTTATAAAAAGACGGCGAGAATAGCGTACCTAAACAGAAGTGACAGCTTCTCTCTCTCTCTTTTTTTTTTTTTTTTTGGTTTTGTTTTTTTGTTGTTGTCAGCTTGTCCGTGACTCCAACAGCAATGCTAACGCCATGCTGTCTCCTTTTAGCTATAGAAGCACTTCGGAAAAAAAGAAAAAAAATAGCAACTTCAAATTAAAAAAAAAAAAAAAAAAAAAAGCAGCTTCTTGCATTTAAGCACTTCTGTAGTTTAGTTAAAGTGCTCGTGTTACTTAGAGGGTAATTTTCAGTTTCATCCCTTGAAGTTTGAGGTCTCTTTACTTAGACATAATGTATAAGCGTATCTACACTTTACATCCCTAACCGTTAGTATAAAGTTTTATTGAAATCTCGTTGAAGACAGATATTTCAGGCAAGATTTAGAGCAATAATATGACAAATGCATGTATTTATTTCTTTTTGGTTGTGATATAATAAATGATAAATGTATTTCTCATGAGTTTTATTGAGATCTTAATATAATTTATTTGTGAATGATCCAGTGCCCAATACATATCTAGAATATTGTTTTACTGACGCATGGGTATTTTAGTTATTTATTCAGTTAATTATCAGTCAATTAAACTTTATACTAAAAGTAGGGGTGTAAAATAGAGATACCTTTATATATTTTATCTAAGTGAAAGGATCCAAAACCTCAGGGGGTAAAACTGAAAATTACCTTGCTACTAGATGCAAAAACAGAAAATGCGGGCAATCAAATGAATGAAACGAAGAGCATTAAAAATGGGGTGTCCATGCACTGATGACGAGGTGGCGCCTCCTTGCTTAATGCAGCGGATCACGTGGCAGTCCAATACTCGATATGTGCGTACCTGCCAACTGTTTTTTCTTTTTTTTAATATATATATATATATATATATGGGTTTGATGGATTATGATGGGTCTGATTAAAGATAACATTCCGTGATTAGTGTTGACTTTATTCAATTAAATAGCTCATTGATGTTGTTAGCAAAAAAGAAGATGCCATGAGAACGGGAGACACTGACACTGGACAACGATGCATCGTTACGATGGAAATATCGGCACTTGAAGTTTTTTTCTTCCAAAATATTTCATAGGAATCGTTGATAATTAATTAATGAGTGCTTAATGAGTGTTTATATCGATATCACATATTGCAGTATAAACTTTGTATTCAAAGCACTCTGTAAATGGATGTTTATCAATTATTTTTTATTTCAATAGAAAAAAAAAGTAATTTTTGAATATTAAGATGAGGGTTTTGAATTTATCTTAATTGACATAGATTAATTATCTTTGGAAAACAAATTTTAATTATTCACTATAATGTCAAAAAAAATCAAAAACTAATATAGAATTATTCACAATAAAATTTTGAAATAAGGTTAAGGTACCTATAATTATAATGTAATTCTTTCTGGGGTATCTTTGAATGATAACTATTTCTGCGTCCATCAACATGATTTCTCAAAAGTTTAAGTTTAAAGTTTCTCCTTAAATTTCAGGGAATTTACTAAATCAATCAATTTGCCCCCATTTTATGAAAAATTGACGGCTCTTTTTCTTCAAATCATGTATTTTACATTGTTCTTATCTATTCGGATTTGGGAGTTCTCGTCTGATATTGAGTATACATCATCAACCAAATCCACAAGTCAAGGCTATCCATTGAATGGTGGTCATGGACTCATCACTCATTGGGCTGGTGGTATAGGGATTCAAGGCCTTGTTGACTGATAAAATAATCAGACGCATTCGGATTATTCTTTTTGTTGTTTTGTTTTGTTGTGGCAACGGCCAACGGGTGCTTTTTTCCCTTAAAAATGATGCCTCAAAGTTTCAAAGCTTTGGATGAAGATAGACAAAAATTTTCAACCTGCATTTCATTATTCTTAATAACTTTGGCCACGTTGCTGGATTTAACAAAAGATTCATTTTTGCACAGAACTTGACAAATCAGACACGAAATTCAGCACCAATTCCGTCTGAGTGCGCTTTTTCAAAACAAGATTGATCATAATTTTTTTTTTGGGAAAAAAAAATAAAATGAAAAAGCAGTTATACCAATGATATATATAGTTGGAGAATTCACCCCAAGTATCCCCACAATTACATTTTTATACCCCCTCTTCTCAAATACAAAAAGCATCCATTTCAGGATATATACATTATCCCAGAATCAAACTATGTAAACCCCCCACTCCCACTTTTTCCATTGCACCATTTTTTCCTTTTTCAACTCAGCTTGCCCCCAATTTTTTTTTTATTCATTTACATAGCAATTCAAGTATATATACCCACCATTACCATGTAAAACCATTGCACCTTAGCTCTTTCTCTCTTCAGGTTATACCCCGAATCACAAAACGGAAAACAAATAAAAACTTAAAACGGAAAGGTCTGTGGATATAGAATATGTGAATGTACGGTGAGGAGAATTTTCAAAGACCAATCATAGCCATTACCTTGGCCGCGGCCGACCAGGAAATGACTGAGCTTGACGGAGTTTCCGTTGAGACGGAGGAGGATTCCCCAAGATCATGGTTTGAGACCTTGTCACCATGTCAACCATTGATGGCGTTTGGTAAGCTTGCACAAGGCTTGAACTATCAGTGGAATCACCCCGTGCAGTTGCTCTCTGCCACGAGTGAGAGCTCAAACCTGATAAAACATAAGCCCTTCCAGATGACTCATATATGCGACGGCTTGCCATCCTTTCTTGCATCTCCTTCAACTCAGCACATAATGCAATGCACAACTTGTCACAAGCCCGAGCAGAGACCGTCTCAGACAAAGCCCTACGGCAGCTCTCCAGGAGAGACACGGCATTTGATAGATCACCATGTTCAGCTGCAGCTCTGGCCTCAGCCATTGTCTCTGCTGAGCGAAGCCTGTTTCTTTGCCTGTCTACTTCGATGGAGACAACAGGTTGCCCAGTCATTGCAGGTCTCTGGATCTTTACTTCACTAGGTTCATCAGAAATCACCATTTCTTTCGTAATGGGATTTCTAAAAGCACATTTTACCATTAGTAATGACATCTCTCTGCTTGAAACATTAGCTGGAATGTCAACTGTAACCAGAAAATCCCTTTCTTCTTCAGCATACAAGTCCCCAACATCAATAGAGCCTGTTCTTCCATCAGCCATCAAGCTGGTCTGGTAACTTCCTGCCTTTATTGAAGTTATTTGCAAACCCGGATGATCACATTCAATCTTGACCCCTACCTCCTGTGCTACCACACTCAATAGTCCTCCAATGCATTGCGCGAATGCATCCTGAATCACACCCTCGGCTTCTATGAAAGAAAACGTGCCCCCAGATATCTCAGAGATTGAATGCATTGAGGCAGCATCATGGTCTGCACCAAACCCAAATGCATGTACGGGAATTTGATAGCCAGTACCGCCACTGCGATGGATTGAAACAGGGAGAAGAGACTTGTAATCTGTTCGAGAATTGGCCCCACCACCACCAGTCACAGTATATGTATCCTGCCCATCAGATAATAGTATGATACTGCCAACTGGGTTCTTCCACTGGCGATCTAACAACACCTTGGCACCTTTTTTTAAGCCTTCAGCAATGTTCGTCCCACCATTTGAAGCCAGGGAATTAACAGCTTGTAAAGCCTCCTGCCTACCAGTCTCAGTCATTCGACGAAGAGGGAAAAGGCGACGAGCCGTGGAGGAGAAGGCAATGACAGAAAGCCTGTCAGAGGGGCCAAGATTCTGAATCACAAACCCCACTGCTCGTTTTAACAAAGCAAGCTTGGTTCCCGCCATGCTGCCACTAACGTCAAGCACCGTTACAAGGTCAACTGGAGCTCGAGAATTTTGAGTTACTGGCATCTGAGTCTGGCAGCTGATATGTCTGCCTCTAGGAGCCTTGAGATGGATCAATATTGCAAAATTATTGTGAGATACTGCACTTGCGACGGCTGAAACTTCAGGATATGTTTGGACCTCTATTGTTCTACTAGAATTGTTTTCGGCAGTTTCTGTTGTAGTTTCGTTGCCATTCTCAGGGACCTCATCTTGGAGATTCAAAACTTCATCATCATTGAAGGTACTAGGTTCAGGGGCATGAAAAACTGAATTAACCTGCCGACTCATATCTAGCTGAGGAGAAGGAAGTTGCTGTAAAATAGTCATCCAGGCATCATCCCGGGACCATCCTACACCATTGATTCTTGATCTTCCAGGGGGAAGATCAGATGCAGGGTTCTGAAATGGGACTTCTTTCCATTTTGCTCTGCAAACTGGGCAAATTTGGTTCCCATGTTTTACATTAGAAGTAATGCAGTGGAAATGGAAAGAGTGGGAACATTCTGCAGTGAAAATGGCATGCCCGTGGCCCAGTTTTATAGAGGTTAGGCATATTGCACATGTCCTCTGCAGTTTTTAGAAGGATAAGCTATTAGTCCACAGGATTCCTTCAATCATTGTACATAAGACTATGACTAGCAACAGCCAAGAGACACATGTAGAAGAAACAAATTGAAGTTACTGATGCAATTATAAATTCTTATGGAAGCTAACTAAGAGAGAGAGAAAGAAATGAAAATTTATTAAAGCTAAAATAACTACCAGCAGGATAACACAATGCCAGAAGAAAGTATTAAAAGGTTCCTGGTAATAACATGTAATTTTAAAAATTTCTTCCTAAATTTATTAAAAACAGTTTTAAGCATTATGCCAACAAATACCAATATCTCTAGACGGATTTACGTCTCAAAATGAAAACCTGAAAGTTACAGATACTTCAGAGCATCAAGCGCCACGATGCTGGGCACCAAAATTTTCCAGACACTCCATGAATATCTTTCTTTTATCTTGGATTCTTGGTCATTAATTAATCTATATGTTCACGATTCTGAAACAACTAGGGACCAAACGGATCTAACACATCAAGTTAAATTCAATGAGACACTAACAATTTTAGAGCATTTAGAACTTCACATGAAAGGATTACAAAGATAAATTGCAACATAGCCTAGTCTGTCCCAGTCAACTCGAGAAGAGATCCCTCTCAAGAAGTTCTTTGGAAATCATTTAGGAAATTCTGAAAGCATTCTTCATTGTTGAATTTCCATTGCAAGAATAAAATATTTCTGCATATGTCTGCATATTACTGGAATGCATTTCAAAATCTAGTTGTGGCATTGGAACTAGCATTCGAATATCACAATCCCAAAGTGCTATATGGGCTTTTTAAGTAACACCACCCACAGCTGTAACTTGTAAAAGCATTGAAAATTTCAAATGTCACTATTGTCTCAGTGACCCCCTTTGTCTATGCACATAGCTCTATTATTGATGCTGGTGGTGCATCAAAAGAAGAACTGGAAGGCAACCCATCTGCGCCACAAATCCCCCTCTCAAGAATTTTACAATTAAAAATTGATAATAATGTTAAATCTTACCAGTAAATCAGCAAGCCAACCCAATAAAGAAGTCAAATCTTAGGTGGTCAAACCATTGCAAAAGAAAGCTAATGGGGAATTAAACACCCACCAAGCAGTGGACTGATGACTTTTTGAAAAGTAAAAAAACAATCAAATAATACTAATCATGAATCTTTCAACACAATAACCCAAAAAATAAAAAACATAAAAACAAATACAAAGAGCACATTAAAAGAAGTAAAAAAAAATGATGGGCTGGTTTCAAAATTTTTATTTCCATTTTCTATTTCTTTTTCTTTTTTTGATAAGATCCATTTTCTATTTCTGAATCAACTGTATACAGCCCTTTTTCCTCAAATATCATCAAAAGGAGAGAGAGATATTTCATCAAGAGAAGGAGAAAAGTTAAGATAGATAACAGTGACAGTGTATTCCTTTTCTAATAAGCCAAATGAACAATGGTCCCTAATAAAAGGTCTAGTTAGTCCCACTTTCTCACCTTCGCCCCCCACAACAAGAGAGTTGAAAATTACAAGACAACAAATTCCCATCTTCTGAAAATTCAGAATCTATCACATTATCACTTACCAATTCTATGCCCCACATGACAACAGCCTTGCGACTACCTAGCTAACTACACTAGTTAAAAGAAAAATCAAAATCCAAACTTCACAGTGACTCAAAAATGACAACATCAGTCACTTACATAAAATTAAAAAACAAAAAACCTAAAATAACAGAATTACTATGCAAAATTTCTATCTTCATTCATTAAAAAAAAAGACACCAAAAAATGAACTTTAATAAAGAAACTGCTAAGATTAGCCAAAAAAATAAAAAATAAAAATAATAACCTTTTAATATAATATGGCAAAAGCAAAAGTAAAAGTGGGTTTGGCGAGAAATAACCTTGGAGGATTTGGGGTTTCCCGATTTGGACAAGCGGTGGGCGGAGGAAGAGGGAGATGTAGCCTGACCGAACGGAGAGAGGGAAACGGCGTCGGAGAGTCTTGGCTGAGTTGTTGTAGTTGTTGAGTTTGATGAAGGTGATGATGGTGACGGTGAAGAGTCTTGGTCTCTAGCTTCAGGAACGTATAAGCACATGTTCAAGCCAAGAGCCAGCTTTGCTTTTCTCCATTTGCTGCCGCTACCCATTGGATCTCTTACAATTACAAAACCAAGGTGAAAAAAAAAAAAACAACACAAAACAAGTTAAAACAAAGCAAAAGAAAAGATAAAGAGTCTTGTTCGAAATTTTAGATCCTGAAGCTGAAATGAAAAGGCAACATGGCTACGGCATTAAATGCTTTGTTAATAAGATATTGGTCTTGGACTCCTGGTAGATACATGCTATGAAAAAGGGGACCAAAATGAATGAATGAATGAATGAACGAACGAGATGAGGAGAGAGTGAAGAGTGATTTACAAGTGAAGGTTAATGGCTCAATGGCTAATGGGTTGATGGGGTTGGTTTTTGACTCTCTGTCTTTGTTTAAGTTCGGTGGGTAATGTTGTAATGTTGTAATGTTTGTAATGTTACATGTAATGGAAATGGTGAGTGCTGATTGGTGGCGGTCAGAGGTTAGCAGCCTTTTTGTTTATTGCGAGATTGAGATGGATGATGGGGCCCAACGAGTGTGTGTGTGTGTCATAGACTGTTGAATAATGGAAAGTTAGGGAAGATTATATTTTTGATTTTGTAATTATTTTATTTCTTCGAGTTGGCCTTGTTTTTTGCATTCCTTTTTTTTTTTTTTTTCGGGGGGAGATATTATAGGAATTTTGATAGGGTAATAGTTGAATGCTTTGGTGGTTGAATGTGGTTGAGTAGTTGTACACTTGCATTAATGTATATAATTCTTTTTCTTTTTTTAATCTCAAGTAGAAGGTGTAAAATTATTTAAAGAAATGAAATTGAACAAAATAATTTCTAAAGAATATTAATGTATAAAGCTATTAATTTAATATCTAAATCACTTTATGCTAATAATAAAATTATTGTCTATTGCCCTATTTTGTAAGAATTTGTTAGCGTTATTTGTGATTTTTTTTATATTTTTTTATATTTTTTGAGTAAATTGATGTCACTATCTTTTTAATCGAAATCGTTGTTTTCACCATTCAGATCTCGATTAGGTGGTCATCTCTTTTCTGAACCTTTTTTTTTTTTTTTCAATTCTATAAGGATACACCTAATTAGCGTAAAATAATGATGACTTTACTTTATCATAACTCTTGTTACCTATTAGCTATTTTCTCTGCTCTCTTATTTTTGGAACTAAGAAGGTCAGTATTTAATATAATATTCTTTGGCATCTGGGGGAAAAAAAAATAATTGACTTACAATCATCTAGTTTCTTTGGAATGGTGGTAAAAAAGGGTTTTGGGATTGAACTTTAGATGAGTGTAATCTATAAAAACAATATTTGAAAAAAAAAAAGTCACACAAGATTATTTAAAAAATCATTTAAGATGGTACAAATGTGAGAGTTCAAAGGTAAGTGAAAAATATATAATTACAAATAACAGGAGAATTTGAGAGTTCAAAGTCCAAGTCTATATAGCTTAAGCATATTAAAAACGTTGCCATAATATATTCCCTCTTAAAAACATTGACGACTAGCACATTCATTATAATTTTTTGAAGCATATAATAATTTGTATAAACATGCTTATATCTCTAATATTATTTTTCTGAAAGTATGCATCCTTATCTAAACTCAACACCCATACAAAACATTCCCCGCACCGATCTTTAACCATCAAGTTTGTCAAAAGAAAAATCCAAATGCATGATACAAAATTACCAAAAAAAGAAACAAAAAGAAAAATAAACAAACCCAATTAATATTTAATACAATACAGCACAACTTGAAATATAAAATGATTTTTCTTCTTATCCACCCGGAGCTTTTCCTTAAAGCACCTTTTAATACAAAACTTACAGTTGTTTTATTACCACAGAATTAATTAATTAATTTTCTTTCTAATTAATCTTTAATTTTGATGTCATTTTCAGATAATTAAAATTACCCGCAATCCCTAAGCCCCTTTTTTGACTCAATTGAAAGGATCCCGTCTGGCCGATCTAAGTGGTTAATTGGGCTAGTTAGGGCATGAACCAACGGTGGGAATTGCCTCATCATGGCATGCTTCATCACCCTTTATTGAAAACGACCTCGTGGTCAATAAGCTAACGTTGATTATTTTAATCAAATAACATCAATTCAATAGAAATTAATGGGACTTTGAATAACTTCAATCAAGAATTGCATGTCAAAATGTCAGACCAGCTGAATTGTTGAAGTGGATATGTATACACATAACAATTATTCAAATCTCTACAGTGAATTAGTCGTTCACTATTTTTGTCTTGCATTAGAGTTGTATATGGATATTGATCAACTTTTATGTTGGCCATGAATCATTATAACTAATTCCCTTTATGTACATGAATAATTATGATAAAAAATGTATATATATTGCTTCTTCAATAAAATTAAACAAAAATGTCGTAATGCGACTGGATTAGAATAAATACTCTAATTAACAAAAAGATAAAAACGATTTTCATGATGAATCATCGTGTAAAACATTTTATTAAATTATTAATGCTACGGATCTAGTCATCTACTCATCTAAACATATTTTTTTGTATATCTAATGTTTGATAAATGTAAATGTATATTTAACCATAAGTATTAAATTTTATATATTTGTATTTATCTATAAATTAACTTTTTTTTTTTTGGGCAAGGTTAGGCACATTTAATACTTAGTGAGACGAAATGACACAACTAATTATACAACTTATGGTTAATAAGGAAACGCATATATCGTTTGCAAACCTTATGATGATGCATAATCGTGCGTAGCTTCACTCATTTATTAGGACCCTACTAGGCGACTATAAGAAATAATCTTTGTTGACCAATTGAATCATGAAATTATCTCCAAGTATTGATTAAGCCCCAAGGGGATTTTCTGTTAAAAAAAAAAAAAAAAAACCCGAAGGGCTTATGTAAAACAAGAAAATGTTGGATGTTTTAATTTTCTTTGCGAAGAAAATAAAGTAAATGTGGCGTTGAAGAGCATGGATGGATAAATGGGTGCTGGCTAGCTTTCTCTAATAATGACTACTCATAGCAGCTACAGATGGACCATATTTGTCTAGCTTTCACTCAATTACTTCAATTTGGTCGTGAAGTGGGGTTAAATTTGATGAACCGAAAGGTCGTAGATTCTCCTATTTTTTTTGCAATTTTTATCGAAAGATTGTGCTTTAGTGTCAATTATCAAAAATGGGGTTGGTTGAAAAATAGAGAACTTATATCTGTGTGTTAGCGTAGGTGTTAATTTGTGTATGTAAAAATTCTGAGTGTTGAATCGTCCCCACAGAGACATGAGATGATGAGGGACACCCCCATGACATTAACCAAAGATATGCTGACCTTTAATACAACCAGAATTTTATAGCCTGTCCTGGACAATCATTGAGTAAGTGCGAATCTCATTTCACAGTAGTATTAATTTTTTATTATAGTTTTTTTTTTTTAATAAACCTTAAGAGAGGCAAAATATATTAAATGAAAAAGAAGGTACAAAGTCCATTAAAAATAACAAAGGCAGAGAAATAAATAAAACAACACAAAATTATGGTGGAATTTGCGGTGCACAAAATTATAATTTTTATTATAGTTCAATCTTCATGCTTCAACATCTAAACTACATTTGCGGTGCACATATTCAACAGAAATGGATAGGTTAGGCAATAAGGTCAAAAATACTTTTACATAAATATATTCTGGTGCGGTCATTTACATTTAACAAAATGCATGCTAGAGCAATACACTGTTATATTGGATAAATAAGGACAATTTTGATCCAAAAATTTTTATCTAAATAATCCTTCAAATGATGGTTACGTAGATATTATTATATCGCTTACCCACACGCTACATCCCACCATTTATGACTAAATGTAATAACAATGATAACCATTGCTATCTAGAATGAATATATATATATATATATATATATATATATATAGACACACACAAAAAAAAAAAAAGGGAATATGAACTATTACGATTATTACTGGGAGACAACATGGTTGCTGACCATGAGTAGATTGCCTTGTTAGGGTTATATGGTCAAGGATAAATAACGCATTGGAGGCTGATCAATAGCCATTGTTTACTGCTTGATGAGCTAACACATCAATAAATATATACACGTACATAAATACAAGCGACGCTATCACATGATGTTTTTATTTAAATTTACGACTTTAATATTATTCATAAATAAGTTTCGTTCTGATCACACCACCCGGTGAACAGTTACCGATCATATATATATTTACACACACACACTCTCATTTTATTGCATGTTGGTACGTAATTAATACAAGAAGAGCCGCAACATGTTGCTGGCTCGCTGCCCTAATAAGATTGTCGTATTAGGGCTTTGTCCTTAGAAAAAACTAAAGCTTTGGTGGCTAAATAGTCTTTGTTTAGTAGTTGATGAGCTAATGTACCAAACGGATGCTCATACATGGGGTTTATTTTTTGCCAACGCTATTATATATATGCTTTATTCTTATTATTATTGCTTGTTGCCATGTTGGTAATCAATTAAATAACAAGATGCGAGAGACAGCATTAGAGGGGGGATGTTGGCATATGAGAAAAGCCGGCTTTTTCTAACTTTTCTGTTGACTTGCTCCCACAGAAAGTCTGGCAAATTTAGGGGTAAAAGAGAGCAAAGCAGCCCCATGGGTATCTTTTTCTAATGATTCTCCACTAACTGTAATTAAACCCTTCTCTCTTTTTCTCCCTCAAAAGGAGCTCAAGTTATGTATAAATTAAAAAGGGATCCACATATCCACTGCCTTGGGTTCCTTTCTTCATGTTCTCTTGTATGGAGGAATAACTTTTGCGTCCGGACAACAGCTCTCTCTTTTATAAGGACACCCAAGAAAACAAAAATGACAGTAACTGGTGAGAATTTGAAAGCTAGGGCAAATGCTTTCCAAATTTTCTAAATAAAAATACTTTTAAAATTTAGAATAGAACTCAGACAAGTGTTTATTAAAAGGATTATCAATATGCTGCAAAACAACTGCATGTTGTATTGTATGGTACAATGCCCTCGCTAAAATCTACAAATTTTTTTTCTAACATTCCTAAATTATTGTTTTTTAATTTCAATTCTTCATATACTTTATATACATAATAACTCTAATAACTAAGTTGGGTTTAGAAACAAAAGTTTAGGATGGTCAGGAAGAGAAAATTTCAGGAAGTAATGAAAATTTAAGACTTTCATCAAAGTTGGTTGGCCAAGTAGTTGTTCTGTAGCCGCTCTATATATTATTTATTTCTTTTTTCTTTTTTTTAACGAAAATATGATATTGCTTAGCTGTATTTCTAGAATTGTGAGACTGAACGCAAGTGACTCTAGTTTTCTTTTAATGCTTAAACACCTAACAGATGAACTAATGGGGAGAAAAAAGAAATGGTTACCAATTTTGAATACTCAACTAATAAATTAATATTTAGAGGTTGCGGCAGAAATGACAGGATGCAGTGCATGATCTGGGTTGAGAAAATTGAATGGAGTTGGAGACATTGTTGTCAAAAATTGATTGCTTCTCAAACTGAATTGAACCCCTAAAGAAAAAAAAAAAAAAAAAAGTCAAATATATTGGTGTCACAAAATTAATAGGGCACTATGGTATCACATCACTTTCGAAGTTGAATTTAATAAAAAGCAAGCAAGCAAGCTATCCACCATATCATGTTAGTTCTATGACATTACAGCTCGAATCCTTAAGCATATTTATATCCAGTTATTGCTTTTATCTACTGTTGAATTTTGACAGAAGCCAATCATGTGATACCCTTGAAATTCCATAAATATCACTAAATTCTACTATTTATCTGACAGCGATATAGTTAAATAAAAGCATGAGTTCGAGAGCATTTTAATACATAATCATCAAGCAAGCATCTCCTACTTTATAGTAAACTACTGCCATATAATTCGTTTTGATAATACTTCACAAAAGGATATTCAGATAATATTACGAGACAATGTCTTCTCATTATAACGTGAAACGATATCACTTATTAAAATATTGTTATAAAAAATATGTTTTAAAAATAAAATTTTATTCTTTTGTCAAAGTTTGTTTCAAAATATATAATTTTTCATTCAACGCAGAGATAATAGTGCAAATAGTAATATAATTGTGAATCTATCGCTAATGTTGATTTTTTATGGACACATCATTACAGTAAATAATAATTAGTCAAACCTTAACTTTATCATCACCTCGACGAACAAAAAGAAGAATATGAATATATGATGCAAAAGAGATATAGACAAGAGATAAACTAGAGCTATATACAAGAGACGCCTCTTAATTAAGCTCTTTCCAATTGTTCTCTATCATCAAATTTGGTTATTTCAGTTAGTACAATGATGGATTTACACAAAATTCAATCTTCTATAATTTTAATTAATGTTTGAAAAACAGAAGATCCTATAGCACACTAATTAAACAAAAAATAAACAAGTCACCAATAGATCTCAATTTGTAATGCACAGTTCTATCAATCGGCAGAATATTATTGGACCGTCCCATCACCTCAATACGTTGAAGTGGCCGAAGAAACCTATATAAATTTCTTCTTTTTTTTTTCTCCAAAATATGAGTGGAGAAAAATTAATCACCTCAAATTTTCAATTAAACATAAATCGAAATTGATATATTCGAATATTCTAAACAGTTAAAATTTGGTTGGAATTTTAGCAGGCGCATGTCATGTTCTGATTTTGAAAGAGCTAAACTCAATTTTGCTTGTGTTTATGTTTTCCTAACTTTTAGGTCAAGCTTTAGCAAAGTTTTACTTGGACTTGATCGCCGGCCGCGGCTCAAGATCATCCAAATTGAAGTTACACTTCAGAACATTCTTACAATTAACAAAGGAGCTCAAAATTCAATCCCATGATTTGTGTAGCACTCGCCGGCCTTGCGTTGCATGCAATATCATCAATTGTCAAATAAAAACACAGAGCTTATTTATTCGATACGAAAATAATAAATCAAACTTGTGGCTGATGCCTGATGGTCTGCTTGCACGCCACTTTGTCATATTTAAATCTGTCTTTCTTGTAGTTAAGACTTGTATAACCTTTGACTGAGTTATGCTTTTAGAAATATTCACATGAATTTTCTTTTTTCAAAAAAAAAAAATTCATTCTTTTAATTTTTTATTTCCCAATATATGCACGAATTAGATTATCACAAAGCAGGATGATTTTTATGTTAATATTACGATTAAAAATCTACTTGGATTAAATTTAATTAGCAGAACAACAATTAGGACCACACAAAAACTAAGTCCAAAATAAGAGGATTAAGACTTAATTAGCGTGTACTTCTATCTTATTTTAACCCTATTATCAAATGAAACCAAACACCCGATAAATGATAAACTTATGAAACAAACTATAAAAGCTATTATCTTATTTTGGTAAACTTTCTAATATTGAATAACATTTTAACATCGAAGTCTATTATAAACAAATTAAGAAAAGGTGGTCAAAGACTCAAAGCTGGATCATTCTCGTGGATTAGAATTTTTTTTAATCTTAATCCGACCCATTGTCCAAATTTAGCGAATGTATTGAAAATATCAATAATCAGTAAATCTGCCATGTGGGGCTTAAAAATTTTTCATTATATAAATATCTCTGTGGATGACAAACGAATCCGAATATTATCTCTAAAATTTCGTAAGAGGATTGGGTCTGAAAAAATGTGATTTGAACGGGAAAATTATAAGGCAATTTGGTCAATACTCAACACTGAAGAATGTATAAAATATGAAGCTGAATATGGCGATTGATGTATATAAATAAATAGAAAAATAATCTTTGATTGCTTAATTGGCTGGTCATGATAGAACCAAACTGGATTATATTCAAAAGTGAATTCTTTTTTTTTTTTAATTAAAGTTGTTTACGCAAGCTGACTAACTTGCTCCTTATTTCATTATTAGACTTTTTTTAACTTAAATTAATACATAGAGACACATACAGACAATATATATAAAAAAAAATATACACACACATAATCAATAAATTCAAATTTACTTTATAGTTTTTTCCTAATAAATTTTACGGTCAAATGGTTTTTAAAGTAATTTTATTTAACTAACAGCTGAGTTTGAATCATATTCATATAGAAGATAGACGGTAGAAGGTTAAAACAAATTATTTGGACTTTGTTCATTATGTACGTTTTAAAAATAAGGGATATTATCATTTTATTACCAAAGTTATTATTACATATCACGTCAGTACTATAGTTTGTCAAAAAATACATTTTACTACCAAACATTTGCGTCGTTATCAATTCACTACCATTCCTTTAAGAACGTTAAAAATTTGATGATGTCATAAGGGCATCAAAGATATTTTCAGCTGTAAAAGTAAAATTATATGTTAATTTAATAGATAAATTATCGTTTTACTTCTAAGTTTTTAGGGAAATTATTATTTTACTATCAAGTTTTTAGGAGAATTATTATTTTACTATAAAACTCTTGGAGGTAAACATTAACTTTTTCTTAACGAAATAGTAGTGAATTGATAACAGTACAAACGTTTAGTAGTAAAATGTACTTTTCGATAAATCATGATATTGACACGATATGTCAAAATAATTTTAATAGTAAAATAATAATTTTATTAAAAATAATAAAATAATTTTCAAAAATACAAAAAATACCCACGTGCGCGCCGCCTCACATATCTTTGTATTTTATACTTGTATGGCTGGATTTAATTCTCTTCTGATAAGGTGGGTACAAGTAGTATGATGAAAAGGATGGAAAGAATTTGGATTGAGTAGAACTATTTGCACCCTTAGCCTTAAAAGTCTTCATATAACGCCTTTACTCAAAATGCCCCCGTAAATCATTTGAAAAACAATATTATTTCTGACCCACATAGCTTGATTCCAAAAATACCCTTGGCTTAAACCCAATCCCATTTTGCTTAACTTGGACTCCAAATTTGATGGGTTTAGCTTTTGAACGATCAGCATGCATCTCCATTACTTTTCGCATCTGTTACCATAATATTTTCATTAAAATTTCTTAAAACAACAACCCACATTAGTTATTCATATTTTGAGATTTGATCTCAAATAAGAAAAACAAAAGAGGAAATCTTCATCAAGATTTAAAGAAATAAAGTTGCAGCTCTGTAAATAGTGAATGTTAATCAAATATTGTCAAAATAAATAGTAAATTGTTCGCTTGAGTTTTGGTTTCACAAAATCACAGTTATGGAGACAAGCGATTTGGTTAAAATTTAATTTCTGTTGCCTTCTATTTGTTGTAAATCCATATAGGGATGAAATCGTAATTTCAGAAAAGGGGTTTGATAAGCTGCTTTTAGGGGCGCAAATAGTGCCACTCATTGGGATTATATGAATTTGGGCTGGGGCAGCACCCTAATATTTTGTCCGACAGACCCACATTGAGCTAAACGGTTAGAGAGAAGTTTGATGAAGAATTTAAAGGGGAGTCAAAAGTCGTACTCATTTCTTGAAATTATTTGAGATGTTTTTAGTGAAACCATTTGTACCTGTACAATGCATTTTTTGGGCCACGCATTTGTGAATTATTATTTTATGTGCCGCGTTTGCGGGAAAAGACTTCCTATGCCATGCAATTTACAGTCGTTTTGGAAATATTAAAAGGTCTTCTAATGTGCTTTTGATGTTCGCCAGGCCTATTGGTTTTTTGTTTTAATACTAATCATAACATTTGATCGAAAGTTTTACATGAATTTTTATTGATTGCTGCATAATATAAAGTCTTAATTTCATTTGTTTCAATTAGTAAAAATCTCTTGGATCTGCAGGGTTCTAGCAGAGTGAGTTTCAAGTAATTGTATTTCAATGAATTTTGTGCTCATATTACTCTAATATCTCCCAAGTTGACAATCTTACCCAAACATAAAATAAAATGAACAATTTAAAAGTAATTATTGAACAATAAAGTTGAGGAGACGGTTGGCAGAGTTAAAGTTGCATTATCGACATTCATCGGCAAACCAAATATACTGGAGGTAGGTGAATTATGCAGTTTATAGCATATCCCCGAATCTATCAAAGTTCTTGGAACGCCGGCTTTAGAATACGGCTGCACAGTGCAGTTGATGCGTCTTGATCACACTTTTAAAAATATGCCATCAACTTCTCCATTGAGTGAGGGATATGGATCTTCTACTTATTATTATTATTATTATTATTATTATTATTATTATTATTTTCTTATTCAGTTATTTATTTTGTGATGAGTGATTAAAATTTAGTTAAATTGATTTTTCACTGAATTATAAAGATAAAGATAGACAAAAAGAGAAAAAGAAAAAAAGAAAATGATCTTAGTCATTGATTGAGATTTTAGATATACAATATTTCAGCTGCCTTCATAATTAAATTCCCACAATTCACGACTCTTTTAAGTATTATGGTTGACGGATAGTCGTAGGCCAAAGCAAAAAAAAAGAAAAATAATAATAATAATTAAGTATCACGTGTTTATAAATTTACTTAAAAACAGATTTTTATGAATTGACATCTGTATTGTAGCTTTACTAGCTAGCATAATATTAATATTTTACTTTTTTTTAACTGATTAAGCATCAGGTTACACATATATTTACAACTGTTATAAAGCTCAGATATATATGTAGGACTTATATTATTATATTTTCTAAATACTATATTTTCCAAATACCTCTCACGAAGGAGAGATCAATGTCTCACTCTACTTGCATTTCGCAAGGAAGAAAATCGATGTCTCACTCTACTTGCATTTCGCAAGGAAGAAAGATGTTTTTAAATCTCTGCACACTTAAATTTTTTAATTCACGATTGAAATTAGAGACTGAACCATCGCCTCATAAATACGCCGACTTTTAAGGGTAATGATCCAATTATACAAGCCCAAGTGGCAATAGTTTACTCTTACTTTTACATGCTCTTTCAAACTTTGAGCATATTTTTAAATTTTGTTTGCCATGTATTACCATGTATTATATGTAAATGTCTTAAATTTTGTTTGCCATATATCAATCTATCTATCTACGCTGTTCATCGAAAGGAATTTAATATTTTCTCTTGATATGAATTTATTCCTTCATGAATGCATGAATGCGATTAGTTGTTTATAATAATAATAATAATAATAATAATAACAACAACAACAATAATAAAACAATGGATATAATTACACCGAGTATACATGTGTTAGAAAATCCTATAAAAATTAGATAAGTTCATATTAACATGAAACCCTAATTCGATTTGGATGAAACTGTAGCAAAGAGGATTAATACTGGAGAAATGAAGAGGAAAGAAATTAAGCAAAGAGGAGTAATTGACTTTCAAGTGGAGGAGGACAAGCATGAAAAGGGAAACTCATGATTCTTGGTGAGAAAAGGGAGTGGAATAGAGTTGGATTAGGGTTTACAAATGTTTGGTAGGTTTAATGCATGCTGCCGTTCCACCAACCAAGCTCTTGTACATTCACAGCACCGGTCAACTTGTTTGCATTATTTTTTCTTTTTTCTTTTTTCGACACGCATGATATATTTTTTTGATTTCTCTTAAATTAAAAAATAAAATAAAATAAGATATATACAATGTACGGTATCTGACCAACGTGCATCGGGGTGCATTCAGTAGTCGCATTAATTTTTTGTCATCAGTTTTTTTTTTTTTTTTTTCCTGTTAGTTATAATTGAAGCGGGTTGGTGAAAGTATAAAAGTCTTCACCAACCCCCCCAAAAAAAAAAATGTTTTGGTTCTCCTCTCCAATGGTAAATTTTCTTTGTAAATGATCGATGACAAATCCACAGAATTAAAAAAGATTTAATTGAATTTGCCAAAATTAAAAAAGATTTATGAAAAATATTAAGATCATATTATTTAAAAAAAAATCATCCAATATAATATACAATCGGACAAATTAACATAATAGGGTTCCATTTCAAATATCCCTCTTTCAACTCCCTAGTCCCTACTCTCAACCAAGGAGACTTTTATGATTGATAAAATAATTAATTAGATTCTCAAAGAAATAGAAGTCAATATATTACCGGTAAATTTCTTCATATAAATATATTTGATTGCATCCCCAAATGGGAATTTCAAGCTACACCTAAATAAATTAGGTGGATGTAGAGTAGATTTTGAGTTTCATTTGATCGTCTAGGTTGATTAAAGTGTCTTGGTTGATGTGATATACTCGGACGCTCGAATATGTGAGTAAGTATCACTATATTTATAGAATTTGAAATGGATTGATTTTTACTTCAGAATTGAGAACCTTTTTGTCCATTACTTGCTTCATATTATCGATTACCATTTCATTAATTGATCTTCTCTTAAGCCCCATTATTGAATTTCCACTTTAGACTGGCTGTGTCTTCAACTTCCATCATATGGTCCAAATATGTAGCAGTACACACGCATTTCAACAAATAAAAATACGATTTGAAGAACTTAATAAATGTTTTTTGAGGGACAGCAAATGGTCTTGAATGGTAAAGAGCAACTAATGACAACACACTTAACCTAAATATCAGATCTTTGTAACTGTTGACGAGACGCATGTAGGGCCAGATCTGAGCGGTAAGATTAAGACACACTACTTTCAAAATATTAATTATTATTATTTTGATTTATTCAGGTGTAATTTACCGTCGAATAAAATTTACTTCTTACCTTGTCATTTATTTTTACTTTATTTTACTTTTAATTTTAAATATAACCAGCAGCTGGCTAGCTACCTGATGAAGGGTATTCAACTGGCTAACAAATAAGTACGCAGTATGCATGAGATGATTTCATGGCAGTAACTGGCACTAATTTTGGATTCATGCGGAAGGTTACGGTAATTATGCAAGTCATGAGAATTTCCTTGGCAGATTTTATGCAGTGTTTAAATTATTTCATTTAACTAATCTCTAATTTTACATCAAATTTAGGTATATCCCAATACCATGCGAATTTTGGTCGAACAAAAAGAAAAAGAAAAAAAATACTAAAGAGTAGTCTGTTTTTTTTTTTCTTAAGTCATCAATGAACACCTAATTTTTTTTTACGGGAAAATTACCCCCCTTTATTTAGTAAAATTAGTAATTTATCCCTCATGTTCTAAGATTTACGGAAATCCCCTTACGTTAATAGTATTTTACTGTCAACTTCTTTTACTTCAAAATGAATTTAAAAGTTGATTCGTTTTCTTTTAAGGAAAAAAAAAATTGATTCGTTTTCCAATCGTCAAATTTTTATACCGCAAAATGATCAAATTAGTGTAAAAATAAATTTACTAAAATCCCCTTGAAGAGGAGAATTGGTTAGTTTATCCTCAAATAAAATTGAATAAATTTATGGTTAATTTGCGAATGACCCCCCCCCCCCCCCCATTTATATATAGTTGCATTAGTTTGCATAAAAATCCGTTTTGGGGCTTCTAAAAGAAAGCTTGCGAAAGAATATCTTTATAAAAGTTATCAGCACAAATAAAATTCTATGAATATTTTGTAAATGGAACATGAGATGAGAACCATACAAATCGGTGGTTCCTATTTGAAGAGGAATGTATCATGGTTTCGGCACACGATTTGCCCAAATTTTGGTTACAATTTCTTAATAGTTTTTCGTTAATTGAGATAATTTAAAATAATTAATTGTTTTCTTTTGTTTTTTTTTTCTTTTTTCCTTTCCTTGACAAACATATGTATACAAGAATATAATAATTAATTCACAAATCGTTTTTATTCATAATTATTCGAAAGGATAAGAATTTTTAAGTCCTAACGAGAACTCTACATCTTTGTCAATATATTTTTGACTATAAATGATTGCAGGCTCATTTAATGTGAAGGCATTTCTATTTTTCTATGTAGGATCTATTGGTCAACAAATTTTGAGAATCAATTATTAATTAGAAAGAAATCTTGCTTTATTTTTTTTTCTATTAAAACAACAAATTTGTGCACTTACTAGGAAATTCTTTAAAAGGATGAGAATTACTTGTCTTTATTTAGAATTTTTCATTTATGATTATCGTAAGACAATTATGGCAAGACAACAAAACTCTTGGCCGCATATTTGTGATCTCCTAGTTTCATTGTTGAGGTTGCTAATTGACACATCTAGAAAAAATTCTAATAGCATTATCATAGTACACTAATTTTGCAATATTAGAGAAAAAAAAATCGACGGATGTGAGTTTTTACCTTCTTTAATATTAAATAGGCCCTTAGCAGTTCTTTATTATATTAAGTAAAATAATTTTTAAATATAATTTGAATTAAATAACAAGAAATAAAAAAAATTAATACTACAAAAATAATAATTTAATAAAAATCCTAATTAAAGGAAAATAAATAATAATGATGAAAACTTTGGTTAGAGGATCATTTGCCACCACCAAATATGCACATCTATAATCAATTTCTATTGAAACTATCAACCGTGGACAACAATAAACTTTGTTAGTCTCAATCTTTCTTTAGTATGTCATTAGGTAAAACAACCTCTTCACCTAATATTTAAATATTAAATAATTTAAGACGAGCTCTTTAAATTTAAGATAATGAGAGCATTAAGTAGATAAAGATATTAGGTTGATATAGATAATAAGCACACAAGTTCGGATTATTTAACGTACGTTATGTTCTCACTACTAGAAAAATGGGCTTTACTGACATTAAATTAGTGTCAATAATTACTTTTCCTGACACTTATTAATTGTGTCAGTAATGCTCCAACCAGAACACACTGACACTAATTTTTAGTGTCAGTGATTTTTGTATCAGTATTTCATGTCATTATGGTATCACTAAAATAATGACACGATAGCGTTAGTATTTAATGATACTATTTATATGTCAGTAATTTATGAGACTACAGTATCAAGAGCACAATGACTCAATAACATAAAAAATTATTAATGTCATTTTAAACATTTAGTGTCGGTATTTAGTGATATTATAATTCTTTTGGTTAATAATATACTTTTATTTTAATTATATTTTCATGTTTGTTTTACAACCGAAAGAAAACCCAAAATATATTAAATATACAAAATCTCGCAACACAATTGCATAAGAAACATGTCAAATACATCACTTAAATTCATATAATTCAACTACATCATTGTTTAAGAAAGAAAAATATAAGTATTAAATTAAGTCTTGGACAAGCTCTGAACAACAAAGTACTAAGTTAAGACTCAACAAATATTAACCAACAAAAAGAAGCATAGAATGTCACTGAACATCCACAAGCGGCTTCGTTTTTCTTTTCCCACCTACAAGTACATAAAATCAGTTAATATACCACAAAAAATAATTCTTGGATTTTTGGGAGAAAAACTAATCAGATCAATTCAGTGTTTATGGATGCTGGAATAAATGAGGCATGAAATCAGGTCATGTTGAAACACTATCTAGGGGAAACATATATCAAGCAGGGAAAAGAAGAATTAAAAGCTTTAATTTTTAAATACCTTCCCAACCTCTACAAAATCTCTGTGCACATCTTCAAAATTAACCTGCAAAATTGACAAAAGTAAAATAGATTAACAAGTAGAAAGTATATTGGCCCATGTTTTAGAATTACGAATGCATAAGCTTTAAACTCTTTTTAAAAAAAATCAACATGAAGGAGGCCTGCTTATTAGACGATGATGCCCAAAAAAATAGAAAAGAGAAGCAAATGGAAATATCATCACCCATACTATCATATGCTAATTGATTATGCATCAAGGTATGTTGGGATCTACAAATACATTGAAAAGATCTTTGAAAATAACAGTGCAACTAAAAAGCTTGATTTTTACATTTTTGAAATTTTTTTTTTGTTGACAATAGAAAGGGATTCCTTTTTCTGCTTATTTCATAAAAATACTAATATAGGCTGCCCCACTATACTCAAAGTAATCTTACACAAATGCTCTTTACACAAGATTGATATTTGCTACCTTTCACCCCAATAACAAAACCATAGAAACTTACCACCTAGACAAATTTTAAATTGTCTTTATAGTTGGCTATTAAAAACTACTAAATTTGTTTGCAACCATGCCCAAAAATTTCAGGAACATTGAACGCAACGCTTTATAGGTACAAACAAGATAAATGAAACTAATTTCTCAAAATGATTACATTATTGAATCATAAGGTTGACAAATGATGTTCCAGGAGTCACTCGACATGTCATTCAAGATTATACAAAACGGTAGAACTATAGAACTAGGACAAAACTTATAGAAAAATAACGGCAATTTCCCCCTTTCGTGTAAGATAATAATATTATTCTTCAAAGAGAGACGCACAAAAAAAAACCTACAGAAAAAAAAGAAAATGCATGTTGAAAACAAGCAATCATATGGGTATGAGTCTATTGTTGTTTATCTGTGAATCATATTAGTAACCAGCGACAGAAAATAGTAAACAATTGTTTTCACATAATCGATGCATATTAACACAAGCCACAGATTATGATTTCACTAACCATCGCAAGGTTCCAGACCAATTTTAGAAGGAGGTTCTACAAGTTACTTTCCTTCAACTACTTGAAAATCAATCATTAACTAAAGAAATACACATAAAATTAGTTTAAATAATAGGAAAGGTAAAGGAGACATTTTATGAAAACTCTTAAATGTGGTACCCTGATTTCCACAGACTGTACAACAAAAATAAAACTGGATGAACTACAATAAGTGAGAAGACATAATATAATTCTATCATCAAAGAAAAATAAGTTTAATCATTTTTTATTTTCTCTCAAATATCCAGTAGTACCTTAAGGTAATAGGACAAGATCCCAGAAGTTGTCATGAAGAGTATAAACCACTGAATAACAAAAATTGTACTAATAAATAAAACTCAATTTATTTTCTCCTTCAATCAATTGCTTTGAGCTTACCATGAATTCAACTATGAATTTGAGGACAAAATACAGACCTCATTTTGCCAACTTCTTGTTCATGAGATTCAGCCGCTGTAAATGCAAACCTTCATTTCCCATCAAGCATTATTAACCTCTACGACAAATTGAAGGTAAGAAGATGAACAAAATAAGTGTAATGTGCACGAAAAAAAATGAAGTCTATGGGTACAATACTTCAAGATTTTTCAAGTTCTAGTTCATTTAAATAGACATTGCTTGAACTTCAGTAGTAAAGAAGTACATTATAGCAGCAATTTCAATTCATTTCAATCTTTTGGAATTTTTTTAAAAAAAGTAAAGTCCTTCAAACTAGTGAAAGGCAAATAAAAGTGTGTTTACAGAAGAAAAATCATGGAATGAATTAATAGCCATGACCATGCAAGTGAGGAACATAGAAATTTCTAAATAAGAGCGAAACTAACCGTGCAAATGAACAAAGAAAATGTAAGTCTCCAAGTGCTACAACAAGCAAAACTACCTAAAAACAAGCATTTTCTTCTTGAATTAAAGAAAAATCATGAACTTTGTGCAATCTCAAAACATTCAGACAAGCATGAACTTAGTTAATTCATATCATAAATAAATAAATAAGTTGGTTTCTATAACATAATTTGCCTCTCTTTACATGAAACAGAGCAATAAATAACATGTAATAATTACTAAATGCACAGCCATTCAATCAATATAATATAGAAATACAGAAAAAAAAGAAAAAAATCAAATTACAATTAAATAAACAAAAAATAGATATGGAAAGGAAATCCCACCAAGACTGCACTACTAGTAGAATTTCTCAACATCTGCAACAACCTAGAAAATTAAAATTAACAAAAAAACCTAATAATCATAAGCTAAAATAAAACAAACCCATTAATTAATTTGACAAAGAAAATCAAATATTAAGCCATTACCCACAATTGAAGCCTTAATCAAGGCAACCTGTTTGCCCTTAAAGTCATTGAAAATCTCCTTCACATGTCTACGTATAAGGTGCGGTATCCCTTCCATAGAAAGAAAATTAACTAATTTCTCAATAATTTTATTCAAATTCAAGCAAATGGATTTCGAATATTGAACAAAAAAAGTGAAATTTGACCATAAAAAGAAAAAAAATTGATGAAAGAAGCCTTGATTACGGTTTTGGTCGGTTTTTCAATTTGGGACAAAAAGGAAAAAGGAAAGAAAAGCCTCGCTTAGGGTTTTAGCTTTATATTATCTATTTGAGTTAAATGAACGAGTTTGTGAATCAATAGAAAAAAAAGGAAGAGATCGAGAAAAGAAAAAGGAAAGAGAAAGAGAAAGAGAAAGGCAAGAGACAATTTTGGGTTTGAGTTTGGGTTAGAGATTTGTGTGTATAAAAGACAGCGAGATGGGGACAATTGCTAGGTTTGGGATATGTTTTGCTTTCGTTTTACATGTTTTAAATTCTTAATTTAGTACCTGCACTGTCAAACCACTTGAACGGAAGTGATAGTCGCAACGGCGCGCCGTGGGGGTTGGGCGCGACCGTGGACGTGGGCATTTGGGCCTGGTCATTCTCCATCTTTCATGATAGAGAAGAAGAAGTCAAGAAAGGCAAGGAAATTACGCAGCGGCTGCGGCATGGGCTCTATTTCACAATGGAGAAGGGGAATTAGGGTTTGGTTTTTTATATGTTAACATTTTATATAACATTGTACTTCCAACTCAATTTTATGGGGTCTGGTGGTTTGCGATCTAAACGTAAAGTTTTAAATTTTAGAAGTCCGTGGTTCGAGTTAAAATCAAAACAAATTTTAATGTTTTTTTTTTTAGATCTCTAATACTGAAGTATCAGTGATCTCTGATATTTAATTTACTGATACATTAGTATTAATAATTTGTGACATTTATTTATTAAAAACGGAAAATGATGCATAGTTAGGTAATTACTGACACTTTTTTCAAAGTGTCAGTAAAAGTCATTTTTGTAGTAGTGTCTCCAATTGAAATCACTGATTCCAACTTGGTACTAATAATTAAAATATCAAGACAATTACGGATCAAGAATTTTAACCTAACAATAGAATTTATTCAAGTCCTATCTAATTGGCCGCTCAAATAAATATAAGAATGAAATCATAAATATTAATTATAGAAGAACACAAACAATCTCAATTAAATAAATTGAATGATAGAAATTGAATATTAATTATATAACATGTTTAACGTTTTAAATTCACCATCAATCAAACAGAAAATCTAGCCTAACACAATTAAATTAAGAATAAAAAATTTGATAAAACCAGTCATGAAAATTAATTCAAAAGGTTGCTCCACTTTTATTTTTTCTTCTCTTCTTGTGGTTGCAATCTCCAATTCTCCTCTTGGCTGCCGGTTGTGTGTTTCTTCAGAAGATAAAGGTTGGCTTCTATAATTCTTCGTGACCGACTTATTTGATACCCTTTGCCTCCTCCAAATCCATGATCAACAAGGAAACTAATGCCTTCCACAGGCCGTCCGCTTTGATTTCAAATCAAAGCCATTTAATTGCCATTGTTCTTGACGTACATGCTTGATTGAATATGACAATTTCCTTTTTCTTCAATTTGCCTTCCATATCATATAAAGCCATGCATGTGCAATTGCCAATTCCAATTCTTTATTTGCTAATGCATGTCCACCAAATGCTAGCTTGCCGCGGCTTCTTGACTTTATTTCCCCTTATCTTTCAATTGTTCTCCAATTTAATCTTGATTGCTTCCCAAATTAAACTTATCTATGTCTTTTCTTTATCCATAATCTCTTATTAATTCCCTATTAAATAAATTAACTAGCAACTATAAATTAAGAATAAAATATACAATAATAATAAAAAATTTCAGACAAAAACTAACATAGTAAAATCTAATTTAATAAAATAATTAAATTAAAAATTGACTAAAATAATTAGAGTATTTAAGACCAAAATAAAAAAAAATTGAAGAAATTAATAGTAAAATATAGAAAAAAATATGCACTTATCATATATAATGGCTCAATATGAAATAATAGGCTAGATTCCATTGGAAGCACACAATTATTTGAACTTGTTTAGCATTTTAATGAGACAACTTGTGCTCCAGTGAAAATTTCCACAACAGAGTTTTATTAAAATTGAATAGATGTCAGCAAAATTTATTAAATTAACAAAATGTCAGCAAAATTAAAATCTGCGGGCCACAAAGTTATTACAGGGCTGTTCCAGGGAGTATAAAGTAATTTTCCACAAAATTCTGGCCCCAGAAAATGATGAAACCACGTAGATAGACATTAACCCGCCTGTGAGCGTGCACCAGACACCCCAACAACCTCCATCCTCCTCCAACATCGACGGGTTAAAACACCCATCATGCATCTCTCATTGCCGTGTCCACGTGTCATCATCACATCCGTAGGATATCCATGAAGATCCAACGGCCACCGTTCTATTCCAACTAACACCCCTAGCTTCCCACCCAACACTCTTCTGATATACGTACCCCCTCCACCTTTGTCTTCTATTTAAACAAATCTTTCTTTAGCTGGTGAACCAACCCCCATGATTTTATTTTTATTCGCTTAGCTTAGCTTACAAAAAAAAGATTTCCCTTTTCACTTTCTTAGAAACCAAACAGCTGGGAAACTTACAAATATCCGTTTGGTTTCTGTGCGCTCTCTCATTATTGTTTCAAGGCTTTTGAAATAATTCTCTCTTTTGGTTGCTACACATATCGTTTTGGACCCATTAAAGGAATATACATTCCTGGGTAACATCTAAACTATGGAGGCATCGCATGAGAATCAAAATGGAGGCAATATTCCCTCGGGAAAATTGTGCACCAACATTGATCCATTGAACTGGGTATCAGCTTCGGAGTCGTTGAAGGGGAGCCATTTGGATGAAGTGAAGAGGATGGTCAGCGAGTACCGGAAGCCGGTGGTAAGGCTAGGCGGCGAGACCCTGACTATAGCTCAGGTGGCGGCGGTGGCTAGCCCTGATGACGGGGTGACGGTGGAGCTTAACGAGGAGGCCAGGGTTGACGTCAAGGCTAGCAGTGATTGGGTTATGGAGAGCATGAACAAAGGGACAGATAGCTATGGTGTCACAACAGGTTTTGGTGCAACTTCTCATAGGAGGACCAAACAGGGAGCTGCCTTGCAAAGGGAGCTCGTTAGGTAATATTTTGAAAGCCTTTTCAAGTATTATATACTTAATTGAGGCAGATTAGTGAATATCAAATGATAATTAAGTTTATGATTATTTTACTGAGTTTTGGGCCTACCTTTAATCCTTTATTGAGTTTTCTTTTTTCTTTTTTTTTACTGTAGATTTAGGATTAGTATGTGATGATGTGTGACATGTCCATAGCTTATATAAATTCATGAAGCATTGGAGCAATTCTCTTCTGTCATTCTCATTTGTTTATATGTTTTTATTTTTTATTTTTTGAAGGTTGTTTTTATCTTGATTTGGGTCCCACAAAATTGATTAAGGTGATAGCTCTCAGAGTTCTTGTTGATAAGTGCGTTTCTGGTAAATTTAATAGTTAAAATAGAAAAAGCATAATATAATATTAAATGGTTCAAAACAAAAAGAATATGATAATAAGAAATAGTTGTGCCATGTGGAAAGGCTTTTCACAAATGAAAGCAAGAGGTTCCCAATAAACCATGGGGAGTTTTTTTTTTTCCTCCAAAAAAAATATATTTTATTGCAAATTATGTGAGAACTCTTAGTGTTTTTTTTTTTTTTTTAAGCAAACGTTACTGACATATATATAATTATGTCATGTGAATAATAAAAGAATATTGATACATAGATGTGCTTAAAATTTAATAGAAACTTTTAGTTTTTGGTCCCTCGATTCATGATCTATTCATTTATATATTTATTCAATTTTTTTTTAAGGTAGAAATTGATATTAGAGAAGGGATGGGAAATTGCTCCGTTAATAGAAAAACAAAACAAAATTCTAAATATTTTCTCCACGAAAAGTCGTTACCGTGGCTACATGCATCATGTGTCTTATTAGAAAAATTTAGATGGACCGTCTTATTACATTATGCATGTTGTCAAAATATTATTTTCTCCTCCATCAGATGGGTGTAAAAAAATTAAAAATTTTCACTATCTAGATATAATTCCAGATGTGTCTCATTCTTATTTGATAGCACGATTTTCTCTCAGTTTTGTGCTAAGAGTAAGACGTCCCACAAATATAAAATTTATTTATCAATTATCAGTATGGCCCCTCTTTCTGTCCTTCACAAACTTGTACAGTTTCCCGGACAATGGCCAGCAAACTTTTTATTGTCGTTTTGTTTGTTCAGTCATGCAACATGTGCTGAAGTTATGTGGTAGCAGCAAAATTGATGATTTTGCTTTTGTGCACATTTTGTCATGATGCAAGCAATTAGTCACGATCAAGCAAGTCATGTGAGACCACAATAAATATTGTTGTTTCCCGCCACGACAGGTTTCTGAATGCTGGGATCTTTGGCAAAGGGACAGAATCCTGTCACATGTTGCCCCACACAGCAACAAGAGCTGCAATGCTGGTGAGGATCAATACACTTCTCCAGGGCTACTCAGGCATTAGGTTTGAGATTCTTGAAGCTATAACAAAGTTTCTCAATCGCAACATTACTCCATGCTTGCCTCTGCGTGCCTCCATCACTGCCTCTGGCGATTTAGTCCCCTTTTCGTACATTGCCGGTCTGCTAACCGGCCGTCCGAATTCTGTAGCTGTTGGACCAAATGGGGAGTCCTTGAATGCTGCTGAGGCTTTTAGCCAGGCTGGAATTGATGGAGGTTTCTTTGAGTTGCAGCCTAAAGAGGGACTTGCGTTAGTTAACGGAACAGGAGTGGGTGCTGGCTTGGCTTCTCTTGTTCTTTTTGAGGCTAATATTTTAACTGTTTTGTCCGAAGTTTTGTCAGCAATTTTTGCGGAAGTTATGCATGGAAAGCCTGAGTTTACGGATCATTTGACTCACAAGCTGAAGCATCACCCTGGACAAATTGAAGCTGCAGCTATAATGGAACATATCTTGGATGGTAGCTCTTTTGTTAAGGCAGCACAAAAATTGCATGAAATTGACCCTTTACAGAAGCCTAAGCAAGATCGGTATGCTCTCCGAACTTCACCACAATGGTTAGGCCCTCAAGTTGAAGTGATTCGAGCATCAACAAAGTCTATTGAGAGGGAGATTAACTCTGTGAATGATAATCCGTTGATTGATGTTTCAAGGAACAAGGCATTACACGGTGGCAATTTCCAGGGCACCCCAATTGGTGTCTCTATGGATAATTCAAGATTGGCAATTGCTTCGATTGGAAAACTCATGTTTGCTCAATTTTCTGAGCTGGTTAATGATTTTTACAGTAATGGGTTGCCTTCAAATCTGTCTGGCGGTAGGAATCCAAGCTTGGATTATGGGTTCAAAGGTGCCGAAGTAGCAATGGCTGCATATTGTTCCGAGCTCCAGTTTCTAGCCAATCCTGTGACTAATCACGTCCAAAGTGCTGAGCAACACAACCAAGATGTGAACTCTTTAGGGCTGATCTCTGCCAGAAAAACAGCTGAAGCAATTGATATCTTGAAGCTCATGTCCTCAACTTACTTGATTGCACTTTGCCAAGCTATAGACTTGAGGCACTTGGAGGAGAATTTGAAGAGCACAGTTAAGAACACAATCAGCCAAGTAGCTAAGAAAGTCCTGACGATGGGGGTCAATGGGGAGCTCCATCCTTCAAGATTCTGCGAGAAAGATTTGCTGGCAGTAGTTGATCGCGGGTACGTTTTTTCATACGCTGATGATCCCTGCAGCGCAACTTACCCGTTGATGCCGAAACTAAGACAAGTCCTTGTTGATCATGCATTGACAAACAATGAAGATTTGAAGAATGCAAATGCTTCAATCTTCTTCAAGATAGGTGCTTTCGAGGAGGAGTTGAAGACCCTTTTGCCGAAAGAAGTTGAGAATGCTAGAAGTGCTTTTGAGAGTGGTCATTTGGAAATACCAAGCAGGATTAAGGAGTGCAGGTCCTACCCATTGTATAGGTTTGTAAGGGAAGAGTTGGGGGCTCAGTATCTGACAGGAGAGAAGGTGATATCACCAGGCGAGGAATGTGATAAGGTGTTTACAGCGATTTGTCAGGGAAAAATAATTGATCCACTGCTTGAATGTCTTAAAGAATGGGATGGGAGTCCTCGTCCAATTTGTTAATGCTTTCTTTTATGCCTTTTTTCTACTTTCATTTTAATGTCGCTTGGAAGATTAACAAATATAATTCCTCTACTGTGAGGACGATACTGTCTCTATGCTTCTACTTTGTGTTCTTAATTCTATTTTTCCTCCCGCTTAAAGTCTGTAATTTTGGTGAAATTTATGTACAGTTGCAACTCAATAATAAGAATGGGATGGGAGTCCTCATCCAATTTGTTAATGCTTTCTTTTATGCCTTTTTTCTACTTTCATTTTAATGTCGCTTGGAAGATTAACAAATATAATTCCTCTACTGTGAGGACGATACTGTCTCTATGCTTCTACTTTGTGTTCTTAATTCTATTTTTCCTCCCGCTTAAAGTATGTAATTTTGGTGACATTTATGTACAGTCGCAACTCAATAATAAGATGGGCCTTTGATAATCAATCGCAAAATTAAGCCACTTCTCAGTTACATTACTTCGGCCATCTCCTTTTTATAAAGTAAATTTTTAGGGGTAAATATATCCTCAACTCAAATTAAACATACTCGAAAGATTCAATCAAATGATGAAAATAATGGTAATTGAAAACTTTTTTTTCCCCTTTTTACTTATAACATAAATTACAAGTATCCAGATATATACAGCCACAAAATTCTCTAGCAGAAAAGACCGGACAATACAGTTTCAAACCCCCAGGCCATCTTGAAAACCCTCTGAAGAATGCTGAGCTCAAAGTTCTTCATGGTGGTGAAGCTAAGCTAGCAAACGCAAAATGTATAGCTTACTAACGGTCAGTCAAAGTTCTTCGTGGTGGAGCTAAGTTAACGAATGCAAAATGTGTACCTTACGTAGTTACAAATGGTCAGTCATCATCTGACAAACAAACAATGTCCACATGTTCACTCATCTGCAGGGGGTTAGCCTGCAAACTCTGCATGTTAGATTCAGGTCGGACAATTGGAACACTTGATGAACTGAATTCTGATACTGAGGGCAAACTGCTGGGCAGAATTTGACTTGCCCCACTTCTATTGTCAAAATCCATAAGCAAATCCATGGCTGACAGAGAAGGATTGGGAAGAGATGGCACAACTCCAGAAGTTTCAGGCCCCAGTGCCCTGCTGTAAAGACTAGTATTGCATGTAGCCAATGGTGATAGAAGAGGACGCTGGAGAAGCGGGATAGAAGTTGGACGGGCATTACTGGGTAGAGTTGGCAAAACAGAAGAAGGAAGACTGGTTGATGCAAGGGATGTTGCTGGTCTAAATGGTTGTAAATGTGGAGCAGGAGCACGAATTCCTCTGCTGACTTGGTGATTTATTGTAGGAGAGACTCTGGAGCTGACGTGGGGTGGTCTTGAAGGAAATCCTGGGAAAAGTCCTGAGGCATGGGGAACTGCAGTATGTTGACTTGCTGCAGGAGATGTAATCGGTATGGCTGCAGGAGCGGAAGTAGTCTGCACAGAAGTGGCAGGTAGGCCAGATGAACTGGCCAAAACAGGAGGCCTTTGCATAGTTTGCCATGACAGCATGTATGCCAGCTGCTGATGAATGGGGCTAGAAGAAACCTCTGCCAAGAAAGTAATGGGTAAGAGCTTACTGGTGACGAAAGCCATTCATAAACCATGCAGGTGAACTCCAGATACATCCACTGGGTTGGTAAACATGCATGCATGGCATGCATATTTGAATAGATCACCATATCAATTATCATGCATATTTACTTCACACAAAATCAGGAAAAGTACAAAAAGTTAACAATTGCAGTCTAGTGAGGGATGGCCGTCTATTCTGGCTAGCAGCCCATACAAATGAGTTTTGCCTTGCCTTTTGGTACTGTGTCAACTTTGTTTTGCCCAAAAATAAACCCAATTATCAACATTAGTAGGCTGAGTTTCACTTCAAGATACAATACCCCATATTCAAAGAGAGACTGTCTGTAAGTAGATATTTCAGAAGTTCTATATAAAATCTTTATATTTTCATGACAAAAGTAATGGCAATGAAATGAATTGCATACCTTGTTGCATCCCTGCACTGAATGCTTTCATATCTTTAATATCCATCCACTTAGACCTAAAAGCGGCTGCCACAATCTTATTCATCAGAACTTTACTTTCATTTGCATCCAGCTCCTGTTTTCTGAGCATAAATTCCGACTCCATCTCCTGAAGCTTTATCTCATACTTCCTACGAACTTGCTCAATCTCCCGGTCACAATCAGATCTCAGCTTAAGCTTCTGTTCAAAAGACAAGACAACCATTAACAGAAGCACAAACAAGGCCCTATATTTTTTACTGAAGAATGTAAACTAACATTTTCTTCATGGCTCCTATTGGCTTCATCCGCAGATTTACGTAATCTTTCTAATTCATTCTGAAGAGGGTCCGAAATCATGTGAGGGGGCAACCGAGATGCCACCGGGGCTGAATTCGGTACTGCACGATTATTGTAGCCAGAAGTCATTGCCGCTGTCCCGGTGTCCACAAAATTTGCTCCCAACCCATTAGCAGAAGCATCAGTGGTAGGATTGAGGGCAGAACTTGTTACAATCTCTGGAAGAGCTTGATTAGGGTGCTCAACTTGGCTTTCTACCAATGCTATTGGAGATGGAGCAAACTGATTCACAAAACAGTTTTGATTGCCTGGCTGATGTCCTACTCCACTGACTTCCCTGGTCCCACTAACTACTGGTTCTATGCCTGCTCCTCCGTGATTAGATTGATTTGATGCTGCAGCATCAACCGGATGAGGTAGAGGAGGTTCAACCTGCAAAGCAGTCTGTATTTCAGTAGCTGTTGCTTCTCCATCTTGCACTCCAGTTGATGCGATGGGTTCAAAACATACACCTTGGAGATCCTGCCCACAATTATTGTAGCCAGAAATGATTGCCGCTGTGCTGGTGTCCACAAAATTTGCTCCCAACCCATCAGCACAAGCATCAGTGGAAGGATTGACTGCAGAACTTGTTACAAGCTGCTTTGAAAGAGCTTGATTAGAGAGCTGAACTCGGTTTTCTAACTGAGGAAATTGATTGGGGAAACAATTTTCACTGCTTGGCTGATGTCCTACTCTACTGACTATAGGTTCCGCATCTGCACTAGCTACAGGTCCTGTGCCTGCTGCTCTGTGACTAGGATCATTTGATGCTACAGCATCCACGGGATTAAATAGAGGAGGATCAACTTGCAAAGCAGTCTGTATATCATTGGCTGTTGCATCTCCATCTCGCACTCCAGTTGATGCGGTGGGTTCAGAACATACGTCTTGGAGAGCCTGCCCAGGAGAGGAATCATTAAATTAAAAATACTGCATAGACGAACATTGCTGCTCATTTAAGACTATCTCAGCTGGGGGGAAAAAAAAAGTGAAACAGTACCTCAATAAATGAAGAGACAACCTTAAAAATGTAGAAGGCATCAAACCAACAATTTTGTTATATATGTGCCCCAAAACAAGTTTGTGAACAATTCATTTGGACATTCAAAATAACCAAAAGCCTAATTCCTCATACTAGAAAAAAGAACATAAACAATATAGCCCAGAAAATGTCCCCAGCAGCTACTTACAATAACCAACAATAATCCATATAGATATAGCATGTTGGTTAATCCTGTGGAGTATAGATAAAATATGTGAGTATCATACCTGATTTGATGACACTGGACTTTCCTCAATGATAGTCTGAGTCTGAACTGGAAGTGGGTTTGCGAGAGACCGTTCATGCAGAGGCAAATTATGATTGACATTTTCGGAGGTCGTAGCAAATGCTTCATTTTTATCTCCATTAATATTACCACTCTCCTCTATTTCACCAGGAGAACTTTCAGGAACCTTCAATAGAACCTCTGCACTAGGAATACATGATGTGGCTCCATCAGGAAATTGTTCTTTCGATATAGGCTTGAGAGAGATAGCATTTTCTAGACCATGACTGGAATTGACATTCTTAGGCACTCTCAAAGGAGCTTCTTCATTAGGCACGGCTGATATGGCTACGGTAGCAATCTGTTCTTCCCCTGGAGGAGAATCCATAAAATTCTCTGTACAGTTACTGGAACTAGCAGCCTCAGGGACCCTCAATAAAACCTCTCCATCAGGCATGCTTGTTGTGGCTCCATCAGGAATTTGGTCTTTAGATGTTGGTGCATTCACAGGAACAACATTCTCAAGATCATCATTGGAACTTACTGTCTCGGCTACTTCCCCAGGAACCTGCCCCTTGGGACTCAATCTAGCCTCATCACAAATTTTTCCACCAGAAGAATGCACAGGCAGAAGGCAATTCCCAGCACCATCACTAGAACTAATAGTTTCAGTAACTCCCAATTGAATATGTCCATCTGGCATGCTTAACGTGGCTCCATCAAGAATCTGTTCTCCGGAACAAGGATTCAAAGGCTCATTGTTTTCTTGATTGTCGCCTGAATTGCTATCTTCTACGCGTTGCTTTAATCCAGCAATTGATGTTTCTGCAGAAGCTATGGTATCCAATTTATCACCTCTATTATTGAGCCTAAGTGGACCAGCTACAGTTTCTTGAATTACAGGTGACTCCAACCATCCCTCCCTGCTGACCGGTGTAATAATGTTAATAAGTTTGTCGTGATTCTGCCCTGCAGAAATGTGAATAGAATTAGAGGCATTATTCTCGTTATTCTCATGAGCACTACGCTGTTCAACAGCCCGCAAGCATTCCACACTATGTCCATATTCTTTGGATAATGGCTTATTTGATAACTGAGTCTGTAACCAGGATTTCACTCGTTCCACCCAACTAGTCTGTTTATCACTCAGCTTCTTCATGGAAGCCACATGCAGTACCTCAAGATTTTCAAGTCGCACATCTCTGTCACATTCAAGTTCTTTAAATTTCTCTGCATATTCATTTTCCAATACCTTTAGCTTATCCATTTGCATTTTACCATTACAATGATAACGAATAACAGCTGCCTCCGTTCTTTTCTTACTCTCCAGTTGTGCCTTTTGTTCCTCATATCTTTTATCAATGTCTTTTTTCTCTTCCAGCTGCTTATGGCGAAGTTTTGCCATCTGCTTTTGACATTTCTTCTGGATTCCTCTAATACTTCTTGAAAAACCTTTCTGGGCCACCTTGAAAAGTTCCTGTTCATGAGAAACTATTTCTGACTGAGACAGTCTAGCATTTGACTGATACTTGCTAACATCTTTCATGGACAATTCAAACACTTCCTTCAGACATTGTAACAAAGAATAAACATAATCTGCCTCTCCTTTCTTGCAGTTAAAATGCAAATGCTTCTTTGCAAGCTCAAGTGACTCTTTATGATCAAGTTTCTGTTTCCGCAAAGAAGCTGCAGTCCAACACTGAAATTTGTACCACACAGCAATAAAGCATGCTATTAGACATGTCACATGAGTAATATGCATAAATAAAATGTTCAGACAAGATCAATCTGCTTAATCAGAGATGCCGAGAGCCCATTGTCCACATGTGCATACAAAAGCTCGCAAATGACAAGAAAATGGTGTAAACAAACACGCGAGAGAGGAGCGAGAAATGACTTGCTGGATTCAAGGTTAGCACTTAAAATCTGGGCATAAAAATATATAATGAGGACCTGCAAGTATTTTTCCAGGAGATGCTCCTACATTATGATGAACCTTTGGGTGCACTGAAAATCTGGATTCAAGAGGAGCGAGAAATGACTTGCTGGATTCAAGATCAGCACTTAAAATCTGGGCATAAAAATATATAACGAGGACCTGCAAGTATTTTTCCAGGAGACGCTCCTACATTATGGTGAACTTTTGGTGAACTTTTGGGTGCAACCAGGTTCTCATTTACTATAACTCCATTTCTCACTCCCCATGAACAAAAAACTGACAGAACTTAATGCACATGGCACGTATCCAAGAGGCGATGTTTGTCAAGAATTAATAAAAGGTTTCTTCCTCGTCCAAGTCCACGAGAGCAACAACCAGAATCTCAAGCTTGTGAAAAATATATTGGATTCACCAAATCTCTACCCATTTTCTCCTAAATGCATAGCAAGTAATCCAACTTTCCTCAAGACTAAATATTAGGAAATTAAACTTAATCTAAGCAGAAAAAGCTTGATAAAATTTGTTGAGCAACCTACACTGTAAAAAGAGACCACTTGTGCTGACATAGGGGCTTAAAAAGAGCAGTGATGGGGTTTCACTCGCTTTTGGCATAGGCCAACCCAGCAAGAGGCCTGAACAACATTTGCTTATTATCTACATGACAAGCTAAATGAAATGACATTATGGTTCAGCTTAAGGGGAGTGTTAAAAATTCCATCCACAGAATAAGCATGATGCAGTAAAATGGAGAATATCTATTCCCTTTTAAAATGGATGGAAGTCCACAGAAACTATAAGACAATTTTAGGCCAGGATTATAAAGACAATTGTCCCACTTCTGAAAAAGCATACTAAAGAAACAATTTCCATTTGAGTAGGAAGAAAAGTCATACATCTAAGCATGATTTAATTCTTCATCCAAACACAAGTAATAGCCAGCTATTTATAATTTATGCAGAAGTGCCATCAGAGACAACACGACAAAGAAAAAGTGGGACATGCTGAAAGAAATAAGTTTCTCACCAGAGATATCTCAAAAGCCTGCAATATTGAAGCGAGCTCTCCATCAACATGATGATTGATCATCAGATGTTCAAGAAACTTCTCAACCGTATCCTTAACATCCTCCTGCAAAGAAAATAACACATCAAACCTATCACTGGGAAGCAAGATCTTGACGAAAGAGATTAACAAAGAAAATAAAGAGAAAAGTGGAAAAGAAGCCTCAGATTTTGGAAGAGACAGATCCAAAAATGAATTTCATTAAAATGGCAACAGGATGCATACTCTGAGTTTTAGAACTTCACAAAGTTTTGCCATCTCTGGCTTCAAAAGAAGATGAAGACTCTTCTGCGAATAACTCAGTTCTCTGGAAGTTTCCGGGAAATTATTGACCAACGCTGAGGAAGAAGCACATGTCCAGTGAATTGTGCTACTATCCACAGAAGTTCCTGAAGACATAAGAGAATATTTTTCAGAGAGATGAATTAGGGAGCTTCAAGAAAACAAGAGATTCAATAGAATGAGAGAGGGGGGTTGGGGGGGAGATGGGGGTGTTGTTGGGGACAGTTTGTGCTGGTGTTCTCATAAGATGAAACGGAGGTGGTATTGTGCATTTACCTTCCATATCCCTCGAAACAGTCTTTCCTTCTTCTAGTCCAGGTTTGAGAGAGGACTGATTAACACAATTGCTAGCCACTCTCCTCTGCTTCTTTGCAACTTCATCAATCTCTAACTCTAGTTTCTTTTGTAAATCATCAAAATATTGAACCCTTTTCCGGCTTCCTTGAGATGAACCAGAATAATATTTCCAGCATGGATGTTTTCCCTCCAACAAATTTGTCCAAAATATATGCGGACGCTCTTCGTCCATCCCTTCAACTTTTGACTCACCAAACAAAGGAAAAGTTGTACTGTAAGTTCCCTGACTTTGTTTGACTTTCAAAACTATATTGAATTTTCTTGTATCATTGTCTTCACCATTTTGGGTAAGTATGGTTGAGAACTCCTGCACCACATCGTTTAGAAGTGATTGCTCAAAAAAGTTGCTTGAACTAGAGGCTGGAATTTTGCCACTATGAAATTCATCCAATCTATTGAATAAGTAGGAGGCTCCCCACATAAGCAGCACATGACTAGTACTTGGCCTCATGTTCTGTGCATAGCCATCAGGAGTCTTATCTTGCTTTGCCAGGATCAGAACTTTTTCTTCCACGGTACAGAATGAATATAAACGAAATACTTTTATCTGTTCAAGCTGTGGATCAAGAGTTATCCTTTGCAGGGCTCGCAGGTCATTCACTGGACTCCAGTCACTATGGAATATAATAACAGAATGAACCGAAGACAATTTGATGCTGGGGCGACAAGCACGGGTTTCTAATAGAAACACAAATCTTCCGCTCCCATTATTAAAATTCTGCAGAGCAGCTTTCTTTTTTGAATCTAAAACATTCCCATCCACACGTTCATAAGAATCTGAACCAAATCTTTGACGTACAAAGTCATCTAATATATCTCCAAGAGATCCACCACCAATTGACTGTCAACATAATGTCGAAATAAGAACAAGAGAACTAAGAATGTCAAAACAAGAACAACTGAATAAAGTACACTGCACGATGCAAGAGTAAACACACACATGCAAACAGGCACATGTAGCCTGATAGAGAGAATATCCATGCAGTTTGGGTACTCTGTAAAAAATAAAAAGAGAAAAAAGGACAACAGTACAAAACAAAACAAAAGACTAATTGATACGAGAGCAGGGACGTACTCAGGCAAAGTGCTCTCGTAGATTTGTGAAGCAATTGCAATGGAATTAAAGACAGTGAAAAAAATTTATGTAATTGTCAATGTTTACCAGGTTGTCAAAGACTAATACAAATGATTGAATAAAACCAATTTATTTATTTTTAATAAACCTCTCAAAGCGAAGATAAAACCAATTTACTTCTTTCTTCTACTTTTATCTATTTTTTTCTTTTTAAATTGCCAGTTAAAATCTCTTCAAATGCAACCAATCAAGTTAAGGTCCCAAACTAGAGTATACAATTGACTCTAAGAAGATAAGAAGATGCGTGCTCAAAGGTGTTATAAGCGACTACCATATACCTACTGATCATGCACACTGTCAATTCCCTTCGGAATATGCCATCCCCAGAAGTAGCACAACGCCAAGATGATGCATCGCACATTTGTTGGGGAAACCACAACTTCTGGGGATGCTCCTGGCCAAGCGATATACAACAGCCTAAAATCTCATTCTCACAAACTTTCGTTCTGATGATGAGAATCTACTTAAATAAAACATAGAAAAGCAAGTTCTTCAAGACCAATAAATTAGAAGAAAATAGGCAGATAAACAGAGTATGGACAGGGCAAATTCTTCAACCCCTTATGCCATCAATAATCCAGTACACCAACTTCAATAATCAACCTCCAGTGTTGTTCTCAAACAATCATTCCTTGGTTGTAGACTAGAAAGCTTTCTTGAAATGCAACTTTTTCAAACTAGCAGAATACCCACTGTAAGAAATTACTAGTACCCAATTTCGCAGGATAGTTGTAACTACTGATTCAAAGTATATATGATTAACAATATTGATATTTGTTAATAACTTGAAATTTGGGACCCATAAGTAAAATAATAAATAGTTGATAGTACTATAATATCGAAACATTCCAAATCTCCAAGTGAAGAAAACACTTAGGGAAAGTATCAAGAGTACATAGATCATTATCAGTCTACAACAGCTCCTGGAATCCTAAAATCTCCTAAACTACTCTATACTAAATTACAAGTACACACCCTTAAATGCATTAGAGAAACAGGATCACATCTGTGCCAGAGCATAAAACTAATCCCAAACTAAACACCCATATTAAGAGTTAATGTTAACAAAAACATTAAATATGGTCTTATTATGCAAACCTCACATCCATTTCACAATGCATGTGTAATCCAACAAGAAATTTCCAAAGTAACAAAATTGAACCTAGATATATAACTAGGGATGGCAATGGGCACCACCCGCAGCGGGTTTGCCATTACCAAACCCAAACCCGCATAAAATTTAAATTACCAAATCCACCCGCAACCCGCAGCGAGTTTTAATTTTTTTAAGAAAACCCACCCGCAGCGGGTTTTGATAATTACCAAACCCGCAATGGTACCCGGCGGATTTTTTGCGGGTTTCCGCATTTAAAATTATAAATGTTTAATATATAAATTTATAATAATAATCTCAAATTCCATATAACATACTCAATTTTATATTTAAACAATATAAATGAAAAATTAAAATTGCAACATCAATCCAACACAAATTCACGAATTCAAATATAAATTACACAAATCCATTTAAAAAACACAAACTAATATACAAAAATAACAATTATATTTCATTTTATCATTTAAAATAAGCTCCAAGACAAGATATTTATTTCATTCACCACCACAAGCACCCATCCAACACGATGTCTACAATAATAATTAAGATTAATATTTTCAAATACTAATTCGAAGAAAAATATTATAATAATAAAATAATTCATGTATTAAGTTAAAGAAAAATAGTACATACAAAATTATAATAGGTAGATGGGCATGCGGCTAAGTCAAAGGAAAAATGTCTTTAGTTTTCTTTAGGTCATGACTTTAGAATGAGAGATGAGCCACGTACATACATACACAACTTTTGGCCTTTGGTTATTTGGTAATTTAAATAATTATATTATTTTCCTAATACATTTTTTAGATTAAAATTAAATTAAAAATGTTTAAAAAAAATATTGCGGGTTTGGTGGATATCCATGCGGGTATCCACCGGATATAAGACTAATACCAAACCCACCCGCATCCATGTGCGGGTTTTAGTTTATAATACTAAACCCGCCCGCAGCGGGTAAAATTACCCGCAGCGGGCGGGTTTTAGCGGGTGGGTTTGGGCGGGTTTGCGGGTTTGTGGGTATAATTGCCATCCCTATATATAACTACTGGTGGACACCTTTTTCTTCGACTCCAACAAGCTTCCATGTTACTGGATAACAAAATCCCTCATTGCTTCAACTTTTCCTTCTAGTCATTTCTCTTGGAAGGGTTAACACTTGTGATACCGCTCAAAGGCACTGACCATAGGCATGTTTGTCACTTTATAGTGTGTTATGTGCAAGAAAAATTCAGAAAGTATAAACCAATTATTCTTTTGTTGTTGTTAAACTGCATAACCTTTATGGTTCAAATTATTCAGCAAGGCTTTAGTTTCTTGGGTTATTCCAAGTCCTTGTGTTGCATTATTTGCTGAGAATCAATATGCTTTGGCTGGGGAAGGAAAAGCTTTGTTTGTACGGAAAAGATATCCATTTGCTATTACTGAGTAATTTGGATGGAGAGAGCGAAATTTTTTGAAGAAGCAGGCTGATCTTCTGCGGGACATTTTCCATTTCTTTGTTTCCTCACAGCTTCAATTTTAAATCAATTTGCAGATATTTCGTAGTTTAAGAATTTTTTTGAATTACATTTCTTTGTGGATTCCTTGTTCACTATTTGTACATGTCTTCTTCTTAATACAAGTTTCTATGTTTCCAATAAGATTTTTAACTGCTTATTTTCATTTGTACAGTTAGGGACTTCAACATGGACTGATGGTTCACAATCTTTATAACCAGTCACATTATTAATTTCATTGGTATCACATTTCCTATTAAAAAGAAAAAAATTAGTCCATAATTAGAGACAACAAGCTTTTTCAGTAATTTTCCCTTTCTATATCCTTTTTCCTTCTCACTATGATATGGGGAAGAAAAGTGAGAACCCCCAATCGGTTTGATGTCAGATGAGCAGCATCCTTTTGGTTCTTTAGATGACATGCAACACATAAGAATAAATTGTTATACGGCCAATAAACCATTTTTGGAAGCAGCCTATCAAATCAGATGACATATTATTGCCGGCAAATAATATTCTAGTAATGAAGTCTTCCTTGTCCGTGTTTTATTGCTAAGCATAGTCATGCCAAGCAAATAGAAATAGGATTCAATATTGACACAGCAATTTGATAAAGCATGGATTCAACTAATGCAGAATTCATGAAGCTCCAAAAACGCATTCCAATAAAAGTACACGAACAAGGCACTAATAGTCTGAAAGCATGTACCTGGAAAAGTATAATGACTCTTGAACCTTGATTTTTCAACTCCAAGAGCATTCTGTCAAGAAGTTGCAGCTTGCCACTTGCTTTTACTCCAACATCTAAATATTCAGCCAACTGGAGGTCTTTAACAAGCAAACTTTGCAAGGATTTATCCACAAGATATGGATGGTCACAGCACTGGAAAAGAGTACGAAAATATGCATGACACAACATGAAGAAATTTGATCATATTATCCACTAGTGATCATTAACAACATAAAGCAATCAACACTCTTAACAAATTCAAACCCACATGAACCTAAAAGAGGCTAACATTTAAATATCTTGACCAAGTTGCAACTCAAACTAAATTCATCCTAAAAGCTGAAAATAATATTATTATCAAGATTTATTAGTAAATGAGAATTAAAGTTGAATGTGCTATAAAAGGTGCAAATTATGAACCATACATGTAGTAATAAGACAAAGATCAAATTCAAATAATTCGCACAGACCATATCCAGGCCTACAAGATCATACCACCAGCAAATGTTTAATAAATTAGATTCAAGATTCAGCAGCTGCCACAAATGAAGGTTACACTCAAAAGAAGTATCATCTAAATTTCATGTAATCATGTAATTAATGCAAAACAATTGAATAAACCCAACCTTTCGAGCAGAAATAAGAACATCATGGAGGACCCCAACAGGATCATTCTTTAAGGGTGAGCACAGTGACAAAGATTTTGAAAGCAAAGTACCACAATACTGCTCAAGCTGCACATTGGATATCTGTACAGGAATCCAATACTCCACAAACCTAGAGGAGTCTAACTTGCCTCCATATGCAACATATTTTGACGTCTTCTCTTTCAAACAGCCAAGATTATCATTTGCATCTACCATTAAGTCATCTCTCCCCTGTACACCACCATGAGATTCATGCAGAGACGGCATATTATGGAACTCGGTTGTCTGCTAAAGGTAAGAACAAACTGAAGAATAAGATACGAGATAATTGAACATAGGAACATTGTAAGTAGAAAGAAAAAGACAGTCACACCAACCTTAGCAATAGAGGCATCAAATAATTCCCCATCCAATTTTTCTCTTGATGTTGGAAGAGAAAACACGATTTCCAGCTTTGTTGAATCAACGTCAGCCCTGCAAAATACTTGTAAGTCATATAAATAAATCACTCTTCCAAGAGTCTTGAGTGTTACAAACTTACAAAAAGACAAATAATTCATAAATAAAGTATATATATAGTCCTAAAAACAAAATAAAGTTCACAGTCAACTATAATTTTACAGTCTAGGATGCCTGTCAATGCCACAAATAACCCAATAAAGAACACCAAAATGAAACATGACTGAGCACCAGGTGAAAACCACATTTCCTTATTTTGAGACAATTTACCGTTTACATCTTAAGGAAGCTAGCATAAAGTTAATAAAGAGGACTAAAATTGGAAATCAAAAGTGATGCAAATTTTGTGGAAGGAAACCAAATCCTTTGAGCATGCTCTTTAAAAACAATGTGGTAAAGACCCTCAAAATTTTATGGAAGGGGACCAAATCCTTTGAGCATGCTCTTTAAGCACAATGTTGTAAAGACTGCCAAGGGCCACGACAAATGGGTCCTCGTGTAATTGCCAGATGATAAAGCAATAATTCTTGTGGACCATGATTCAAGCTACTCGGTTGAATCTATTAGAAAGAGATAATTCTGATAATTCGAAGAGTAGGGTAAAATACATTTAGTCACATGTAGATTTTATTGACAAAATAGGTAACCATTAGATCATCAAGTTTGCCAATTTTTATTGACACAAGCCTTACCCCACAACCACTAGAAGTTTCAAGAATTCAAGCACAACTCCGGCTTTAAAAATAGGCATCAAATATCCTAAATAAACAAGGCTTGTGAATATAATAATAGTAAGAAAGTCATTAATGACAAATCGTTTCGCCTTTGGACTAAGTTAACGACATTCCCTAGATTCTCAAACCTGCTGCTTCTCAAAGACAAATAATGGTTAAAAGTTTAGTCTACTATTAAATATATCATTCTCTTCTTCCTGTATTTTTATTAATCACCATATTACTGCCCACAAAATTGACCCATAGCAGGTTTCTTCAAGCCATTGATCCTGAGAATTCGACTTCTTCAAGCATAAATACATTCTATAACATCTCTGGAAACAGTTTTAAGTTTCCTTACAGTCAAGAATATACAACTGCATACCCCAATACCAGTCACTAACCACCCTTCAACACAAACTATCAGATCTCCAATCCACTGCTATCCCCTATCAAAATTAATTATTCATGACAGAAGCTTAAACTCAACTACCTTAGTCAACTTTAGTCTTGTTTCATCATTAAAGTTCTTTTAGGTCGAATTATAACTTCATTTCTAGAGCTGGCCCCTACCAATATTTGACTTTATGTCATTATCCCGCCAAAAAAAATAAATAAATAAAAATAAAAATAAAAAATAAAAAATAAAAATTGACTTTATCAAACCAATATTCTGAAGCTCCAAATCAGCTATGCAATAATGATGGAAATAAACCATCAGAGAAGACACATAAACTTAACTTCTTCAAATTCCAATACAGAACCAGAATATATCATGCTCTGCAAACTTGATTATAGCGGCACAGGATAGTAGGAATGTGGAGCCCATTAGATTTTGTAATTTTTAACAATATATAAGTATCAGTGACTATTTATTTTCACTGTTAATAAAAGAAGTAGAACATCACTTAATTACCTACAAAGCGTTTACAGAACTAGACTGCAAAGAAATGAAACTAAACAGATATTGTATGATCCAATACCTATGCTTCTTAGTGATTTTTTATTTTCATTGCTAATGAAAGCAGTAGAACATCACTTGATTACCTTCAAATCATTTACAGATCTAAACTCCAATGAACGGAAGCCAAACAGATATTGTATGATCCAATACCTTTGCTTCTTATCACCACATATTCCAGTACTTCTTGCTGGTGATAAAGGGTGGACATCAGCCTGAGAGACACATGTTTCTTTACTTGCAACCACAGCAGAAGAATCAGAAACCATGTCAACTTCATTTCTTTTTCTTTTCAAATGCATAACATTTTGACCCCTTTTCAAACCAATATCATCATCAGGCGTTCTACTCTCCGTTGTATACTCTAATGACTCAGGTGACAGAAAATTTTCTTCTGTAGAGCACTCCACCTGTGCCAGTTCAGCATCACTGCTTGTCCCTCTGACCTCATTGACTTGCTTAGAGCTGCCATCTTCACAATTGCTGCTGTATTCCTGAGAGGACTTTTCTATCTTGTTCAGCTCCTTATTATGATCTATGAGTGAAGCAATAAAGTATAAGATGATTCTTCAAAGGAATACAACAAATAATTTTGCAACAGATAAAATTCCCACAGCTACAAACCGCATTAATGTAAAAATGAATGGCACATTCCCTAGTCAAAGCCACAAAATATCAGTACTCATAATAATGCAGCTTCCATCATGTTTATGGTATAGCTTTCCCAAGAAATAGCATGATTTTAAAAGCAATAAGCATCATTTATGGGGATTGAAGAAGATATAGACTACCAAATTACCTTTAGCCATATATTTCTTATTTCGCTTGAGCAATGCCCTATAAGAATGTGCATTTATTCTCCTTTTTTGCACCTGGACTCGTTCTGCATCCTGTTTCTTACTTTCACAGCTAACCTCTTTGGTTTCCATAGTCAACTGTTTCACACTTTTCTCCTTTTTCTCTTTCTTTTGTTTCAGTTCTGATGAGACCAAGCTTTTATCAGACTTCTTTGAACCAGAAGAACTTGATGAGGAGGGCCCCTTGCCCCTTTCAGACCTTCTCAAAGGAATTGGCTCAGACTGCTTCTCAGGTCTCTCTGATTTCCTCTTAACTGGAGCAGTTGTCAAGGTTCGCTTCTCAATACGCTCAGACTTCCGGATACTTGAAGGACTTGGAGTCACATTCTTCTTCAACGGTGGGGTTTCTGCAGTCGTATTTTTCTTTGATGATGACGATTCCGAAATCATATTTTTCATTGATGATGATGTTTCTCTTGATGACCTCCTTAGATTATATGTATCTGGACTTTCAGTGCTCGAACTAGTCACTCCATTCCCACCAGTGTGCCTCCCTTTTGAAATACTATTTCCATCGTCCTTAATTTTCCGACTAGATCGAGTATCATTCGCCATACCTTTAGCTGAAAGGAAATTAGAAATCCACATAAACTTAACAAGAAAACCATTGAAAGAATTTCATTTTCTGAGCACACACCAATTCAAAACCCAAATTAACAATAAGTAAACAGCATTTTGACATTTTTCTACAACTCCTATTTTCCAATGAAATCCCTCTTTGCAATATAATAAGAATATGCAACATGCACACAAATATTATCCCAAAGCATCACTTCGACACTTTGTTCAATGGACTAACTGAGGATGTTAAAATTATTGATAGCAGTGTAATTCTTAACAATTTAAGCCTTTAAAAACAGCATACGTTACTCAGTAAAGCAAGGTCACTCAATTACAACTCAAAAGCATGCATTTCCACTGACATACTGCACGATCATAAAAAATTTATACATAAAAAATAGACAAATATTATAGCCTAAATTTGGTCCATTATAAAAACGACCTCACTAATCGCTAAAAACCAAACTCAAAATCACTTGAAAAGATACAACCTAAAAACAATGTCAAGACTAGAACCTTTAATTGCCCTAACTCACAAATTTAACAAAAGTAATCAAACAAACTCAACAGCATTGGCAAGCACATTTACTAACACAACTACATGAACCCTAAATCAAACCCTAATTCGATAATTACAACAAATTTACCAGTTTATTTTAACAATTTAGTTTGAAAAAGGGATTTGCGATAACAGGACTAGACTGACCTGCATGCAAAATGTAAACTGCACAATCGAATTTTTCAGGTGATGGCGAGACGGATGCCTTTTGGTTTGGATTTTCGCGAGAAAATCTGTGGTGACACGAGATTTTTCCGAGAAAATAAAGTGAAGTATTGACAACGCGAGATGTTTTATTTTACTTTTCCGTTGTGTTATGTTCTGTTTGGTGATACACACACTTCCACCGTGGGGCGGTGCGAACTTCGTGTGTGTGAATTGTGATAGATACAGTGCGGTAAATGCTACAGTAGTTTTATAGAATTACTGTTCTATCCTTAGAGGTACAGAATGACGAATGAGCCCTTACACTTGGCACTTTGACTGTTTGACATTCGCGCTTCGCTAAATGTTGGCGCGAAAAATGAAAACAGATGTTTCCTCCGAACTAAAACGACGCCGCTGAAAAAGTAATCATTTTGTAGGCAATGGAATAGAAAAATTCAAAAGATCACTTCACTTCATCTTTGTCATAGGTGAGTTGTCAGTTCATAATAGTGATTTCCTCTTTGGCATTTTAGTGATGAGAGTCTATGTTTAAAGAGTATCTTTGTAAGTTTAAAAAATAAATATTAATAAACCACTAGGACTTGACATAAGTGGTTAGAATCACTTTTTTACAAGTGTGAGGGAAGTAGTTTGAGTTCTACAGACGCATTGTAGGAGTTTTGTTTAAATTTCATTTCTCAAATTTTGAGTGAAAGCAGTCTTTCTTCCTGGAAGCGAGTTGACTTCCTCAAATATTTGAGAATGTTAAAATCTTAGCAGTGTCATATCAAAGTTATGTAAATAGGTTTCAGTAATTGTATGATTATAAATATCATGAACAATATTCTCCTTGAAAAAACATAAAAATGAATTTGTAAGAAGCCAACCAAATCTTATTGGAATTTGTTATAACTTTTAGTGGATGATTTAATTGATAGTAAAAAACTTTTTAGTGTTAGGTGGAGTATTGAATTTTTATTTTTCTTTTTTCTTTTTTCTTTTTGAACTTTAGGAGGAAGGGGTACGTGAATATTGGATTTAGTTACAGTATTATGTGAATTTCCTCATATTATGTTAATACCAAAATTTGATTCACTTGAAAAAAAAATCATAAAATGATGTCTATTATCATGCTAACCGCAATCCCAGCCTAATTACAAAAGATTGAAAACAAAAATATTTACGAGAAGTTTAAACTTTGGACTTGGATTGTCAAACAAAAAAGAAAAAAATAAACTTTGGATTAATAATATTGTATCTTTGGATAAAACATTATATCTATAATCTATTTTAATCGCATATATAGTTATCGTTTTTTAAAAGCAATCCTTATTACCAAATCACTTGTAGCATAGAGGAGCTTGTCCAACATGACTGACAGGTTGTTATCAATCATGTGTCTAAGGAAACAAACGTTGCAATTGATTTTCTTACCAATGATGCTTTTACTTTTCCTATGGGGGTCCATGTTTTCAACTCCTCCTCCGGCCCTAGATTTTTTATTGCGATATGATGGTTTTGGGACTGGTGTCACGGGACGAAAGATTTTGAACCCGTGCGGCACTCCTGCATCCTATACTACGAGAGTAAACCTATTAGAAGTGGCACAGTATCGACTGGTTTCACCCTGCCTTGGGCTCATCGGGAGAACGACTCCAGTTCTCAATCAGTGTGTGTAGGGCTTCGCCTAAATCCCTCTTCGACGTTAAGTCATCAACTAACGACAAGCTCTCCAAACTCAATCAGGTCGACCTGCCTGAACTCCAAAGAGTCTAGTGTCATTGTATTCCCCACAAGCACGCTTCTGAAGCACGTCCCCTACAATCAGCACAACCATTTTCGATACTAGCGTACAAACGCATATCTTGGATGTCACGATTGCAGTCCGTGACATTCTCCTATCGCCATGACCATGCACGTCCTCGTGCATACAGAGAACGACTCGCAAATGTGCACTTCCGCGCGAAAAATGTGAAGATCGGCTTGCCAACCTCACGCATGAACTCCCTGCCTACTCGTCCTCAATCCAGGGAGAGGACTCGCGTGCAGATACTACTGACCTGAGTGCGAACGCTTGGGGGTGTGAGAACCTGCATGTTCGTCCCGCTTGTCGACCCTTTCGCCCACAAGGGTGGGGACCTGCGTGGTGTGGCAATAGAGAGCTTGGGGAGCTCGCAACGAGGGCTTCGAGAGATGGTAAGCACGGATCTGATACCATTTGTCACGGGACGAGAGGTTTCGAACCCGTGCGGCACTCGTGCATCCTATACTACGAGAGTAAGCCTATTGCAAGTGGCATAATATCAACTGATTTTGCCCTGCCTTGGGTTCATAAGGAGAACCACTCCAGTTCTCAACCAGTGTGTGCAAGGCTTCGCCTAGATCCATTTTCGACGTTAAGTCTTTAACTAGCGACAAGCTCCTCAAACTCAACTAGGTCGGCCTGTCTAAACTCCAAAGAGTCTAGTACCATTATATTCCCCACACGCATGCTTCTGAAACACGTCCCCTACAATTAACACAACCATTGTTGATACTAACGTACAAGCGCATATCTTGGGTGTCACGATTGCGGTCCGTGACATTCTCGCACCGCCATGACCATGCACGTCCTCATACATGCAGAGTACACCTCGCAAATGTGCACTTCCGCGCAAAAACGTGAAGTTCGGCTTACCAACCTCGCGCATGAACTCCCTGCCTACTCGTCCTCAATTCGGGGAGAGGACCCGCGTGCAGACACTATTGACCTAAGTGCGAACGCTTGGGGGTGTGAGAACTAGCCTGTTTGTCCCGCTTGTCGACCCTTTCGCCCACAAGGATGGGGACCTGCGTGGTGCGGCATTGGAGCGTTTGGCAAGCTCGCAACGAGGGCTTCGAGAGATGGTAAGCGCGGCTCTGATACTATTTGTCACGGGACGAGAGGTTTCGAACCCATGCGGCACTCTTGTATCCCATACTACGAGAGTAAGCCTATTGGAAGTGGCATAATATCGACTGATTTTACCCTACCTTGGGCTCATCAGGAGAACGGCTCCAATTCTCAACCAGTGTGTGCAGGGCTTCGCCTAGACCGCTCTTCGACATTAAGTCCTTAACTAGCGACAAGCTCCCCAAACTCAACCGGGTCGCCATGCCTGAACTCCAAAGAGTCTAGTGCCATTGTATTCCCTACACGCACGCCTCTGAAGTATGTCCCCTACAATCAGCACAACTATTATCGATATTAGTATACAAGTGCATATCTTGGGTGTCACGATTGCGGCCCGTGACACTGGGCTCTAGCTTTTGTTATACTCTAGCTTTTGTTATACTTGATTTCTATATAAAAAAAAAAAGGTAACATTTTCTTATCACTCAAATATTTTTATCCAACAATTTTTTTAATAGTAAAAAACTAAGAGTGGGAGGCATAATTAACAAAAGTAACCACCATTAGACTTGAGAGAGACACTTTTGGTAAGCTCAAGTAGCATTTGTTTTTTTTATCTGAAATCTGAATAAATTTGAATTTTGCTAGAGTCTGAATGAGTCTGAATATAAATATTTAAATGACTTTTTTTTAACATATGAATATAGATGTTAAGTTAGTTGTTTTAAGAACAAAAAAAAATCTTAAATTAGGTGTTTTGACATTTATGTCCTATGCAGGTAGGATATATAATTGTTATAGATTTTGTAAGTTAAATAATTATAGTTGAAAAAACAATTACAAAAATATATATCCAAAATCTTTATATCGTGGATATCAACTAGTTTTATTGGTAAAATCTATTATTTTGAAAATAAGAGATTTAGAGTTTAAACCCTACCCACATTGGTAACGAGGGAATTTAATTTAAAAATATTATTCTCCTAACGAGTTATTGAACATTTAAATAACATATGTACATTTTTTAACATATATAATGTTAATAGCATTATTTGCATGTACATGTATCTACCTACTTTTTGTTTAATCATATAAGCAAAAATAAAATCCATTAATCATTTATCTTAAATAATACAAAAAAAAGTTAACCATTGTTCCAAATACAAAAAAATTATAAAATTTATTATGATTATTAAATTGTTTAGAGATCAAACATGTGAAAAAGGAACTATAGCTATGTTGCCATGATAATGCAAACGGCTACAATCTATGGAGAGTATAGTCTTTAGCTTAGACATAAATTGATAAAATATAAGTGTAGGAACCAATTATTTTGGTGTTGTATTGCAAAATAATATATTTGTCAGGGACTGTTTTGAGAGTAAGAAATTACTTTCCATTCAGCCGTTTTTCAATTTAGGAATTTTAACTTTTTTCATTCAAAGGTAATTGTCTTTTAATAACACATAAGTCAGAAAAAGAAACAAACAACTAAAACTCTTAAAATATCTGATAAAAAAATAAAATTAAAACTTCAGACAAAATACAAACAAGCTGTTAGACTAATACAAAAAGTAAAACCGCAAGTGTAACGAACAGATTTGTAAAGACCAAAATGGATGATAGCTTACTAGGATAATAGCTTGCTAATATGATCCGGATCACTACACAAACATTTATAAGTAAAACAAAAAAAAAATCTATCTTATAAATAAAATAGCCTTTAAATTAAAAAAAACAATAAAGTTATCATAGAAACTCCAAAAGCATAATTAAATATCTTCTTTATATTTTTACTTTTTTCCAACGATATTTTAGATTTATTATAAATCGGTTTTAAGTTTCAAAAATCGATGTCAAAGCATTAAAAAAAAAGTTCTTGAAAAGTGTGATATTAACATTTCAACATTAATCCCAGTCAGGCCTAGGCCTTCTCTTCAATTAATCATGGTTTCATAAGATCAAATATATTAGTTATCTTATTATATTTTAAAACATCCGTACATGTTATATGATACTTTCTTTAGATTTCACTTTGCAATTAGCGAATGCATTTGTGAAATATATATGTATATATATGTATGTATGTATGTATAGATGTATGTGTATATATGTATAATAAACCCACACGCCCAATAAAGAATGTGATAATTATTTTAAGCAATATAAAATCTAAAATGAGTGCTATACTGTTTATAGATTGCTTTAAATTTTTTTTTTCTTTCTTTTGGCGTTGGGGGGATGGTTTGTTTTTTATTTTGAATTTTATGGCGAAGGCGGGTGTGGAGTATGGTGTTACCTCCTTTATCTTATTCGTTTATGATAATATCAGAACACACGGCACCCAGCTTTCATAGCTCAGTTGGTTAGAGCACCCGTTTAGTAAGCGGGAGGTCTTGAGTTCGACTCTCAATGAAAGCAATTTTATTATACTAAATTTCTCTGGAACTGAACAATTTTTGTACATATATATTAAAAAAAAAAAAAGAGGACAAATGGTATATGTAATTTCTATATTTTATTGCCACAACGTTCATGATTGAAAAACAACAAGTAGAAAAGATCCAATACAGTAACTTTATTTTAACTCTTCAACGGCCACGAGCAGCCGGCCGGCAACTGATGATATATCGAATTTCTCGATGTCTTTTTCTGTTACCATACTGTTATAGCATCATCAATGACAGCAGTGAAAGCGACGGTATCATCTCTGTGATCTCTTATACTTCAAAGCTCAGTGAAGACTTTGCCATGTGCTAGTTTAATTGATTTTATGTTATCTAACATGGCTTACATCTTGTTAATCATTATCTGGGCATGCATTAGTTCAATCTCAGGTCAGCAATATTATGACTACTCGGATTGCTCTTTAGATCCTGATAGCTACCCCGGTTCAAGATACACTTGCAATTCCTCTCATAAGTCATGCCTCACATTCTTAGTCTACAGAGCTAACCAGCAATTTCAGACTCTCTCAAATGTCACGGACTTGTTCCTGGTGAATCCCGAGGAGTCCAATGAGGTGCTTCGCTTGAACAACCTTACTTCTCCTTCAAAGATGCTCCCACCAGGGAGAGAAGTTCTTATCCCCATTAATTGTTCTTGCTCAGGCCAGTTTTTTCAGGTAAATTTTAGCTATGTAGTCCCTGGAAGCACAACTTACTCAGATATTGCTTGTTCAGTTTTTGAAAGTCTACTAAAGTCGCGCACACTTAGTGAGGCTAACCAGCTTCAAGAAAATGACCTCAAGGCTGGTTCCAAGCTTCATGTGCCTTTAAAATGTGCTTGCCCCGATGATTTCTCAAGTAGTAAAGGAGTGAAGTACCTTGTGACATACCCTTTTGTAGAAGGCGATACTCTGGACTTATTGAGGATGAAATTCGGGATCTCCCTTGAAGATTTATGTGCTGCCAATCTTTTAGCCCCTAATCCTACCGTTTATCCAAATACAACTTTTCTAATTCCGCTGAAGAATTATCCGGTTATAAATCTCCATATCACAGATTCACAACCTCCTAGTCCTGGTTTTCTTCCTACGATTGATATTGAGAGAACGGGTCAATCAAGGTTAAGGACTTTGTACGTTGTAGGATCAGCTGTTGGTTTTTGTTTGGTACTTGTAGCATTGCTTGTTTGTGGATTATATGTGAAGGCCTTGCTCAAATGGAAGGTTGAGAGGTTGCTGTCATTCAATGCTAGAAGCTTATGTTCAATAGCTAGCCCCCGATCTGCTCAAACTGCTAGAAGCTCTGCAAATTCATGTTTGTCTCCGGATCTCCTGGTCGGAGTAACATATTCTCTGTGCAATTACAGCATTGATGAGCTGAAGAGAGCAACAAAGGGTTTCAGTGAAGATACCAGGATCGGAGACCAGGCCTACAAGGGCATGATTGATAATGTTCAAGTGATGATCAAGCAGATGAGATTTGAAGATACTCGCCAGGTAGTTGATGTACATTCCAAGATCAATCACATAAACATTGTGAGCTTGCACGGTTTTTGTTATGGAGAGAGTGGCACTCCTTGGCCATACATTGTTCTTGAACTTCCTAGCAACGGCTGCTTAAGGGACTGCTTGTTTAATCAATCTAATTCTCTTCCTTGGCATAAACGTACGCAAATAGCTTTCGATGTGGCAACAGGCCTTCACTATCTGCATCATTGTATTTTCCCCACCTATGCTCACTTGAGTGTAAACAGTAGAAACATTTTTCTTAGCACAAGCTGGAGAGCAAAGCTTGGAAATGTTAGACCCTTGAAAGGAAACAGCAGCATATCGTCAAGTGTCAAGGGTTGGGTTGCGCCAGAGTACTGGCTCCATGACTCGGTTTCAGAAAAGGTAGACATATTCGCGTTTGGGGTTGTTTTGCTTGAGCTCCTGTCGGCAAGAGAGGACATGGATGGAAGATTGTTCAAGGATTCCATTGGATTTTTAGGGGGAGCAAGTGAAGGGGGTTGTTTCGAACGACTGAGGAGTTTCATGGATCCTGCGCTTAAGCAAGATTACCCTCTTGCAGAGGCTTTGTGTTTAGCTGTTCTAGCAAAGGCTTGTGTCGAAGATGACCCTCTGCACAGGCCATCCATGGATGATATCATGAAAGTTCTTGCCAGAATGGTATGAATCAATTGCAAGTCAATTGGTCCATTTCACTTATTATTATTAGTTGTGACAAAATACTGAAATAAGAATGTATGCTTTACGTAGTATTGACTATTGAATGTAGTACCAGAAGACTAAGGTTTCAAATATAACTTAGTGAATATTGGTTTCAAATACCAAATCGGTATTTAGATTCCATTTGTATTCTCACAGAATCTGGCATTTTGTAAACAAAAACTTTGGTCTCAGAACCAGTAAAGACCTGGCTGATAGTGTTTATGTGACGCAAAAATGACCATTAATTTTGGCCACTTGCTCATGTCTTGGGGTTTAAAAGAATATATAGTTACATCTGTGACAATAAATTTATGCAGTAGGTCATTGACGGAAAGCGAAGCTTATCATATTCTCCACTATTTTTTTTACCACTGATAATCAAAATTGTACAAATGGTCAATTAGTTCCTATAACTTGAATTAATTACTTAGTTATTCTTTATTTTTCACTTATTGCACAGAGATATTATTTTACCCTTGAAAATTTACATCTTTACTTGTAACAGCTATGAAAATAATGATATAAAGCCTACTGGGTGATTAAAGACTAAAACAGTGTGCCAAAGAAAAACAAAAAATCAGATATAATTTCATTTCAGCATATGATACATATTATCGTAACAATGGCAAATATATTTATTTTCCAAGCTGCCAGTGATAAATAGGATCAAGAATCGTTCGAAATTTTCACTGAAAGTGGACTTATTCATTAATAAGATCATGTCCTCAACAATAAATCTCTGCATACAATAGCCAAACGAATGAAATTCAAAACGAACTGAAGCAGTACCAAAAATCCAGCTATAAATACTTTGCTACATTGCGACTGAAAAATACATAACAGGACACTATACTGACTATAAATTAGATCTTCGTATACTAATAATCATTATTAATAATATAATCCAATTCAAGGATTTTGATTCTCATCGTCTGGTCTGTAAAATTTCACTATACGCAAATTTGTTGGTTGTTGCGGCCTTGCGTTAGTATCCGACTCCTGCGAAAGTTATTAACACACCAAAAATTTGGTGTTAATGCGGTAACGATAGGCTTCTTAAATCATATTAGAAATAAAAAATAACTTGAACTATAAATAAAGTTACGACTTACATCGTGCACCGCTACACGAAGCGATCTCACTTGTTCTCTTGTTACAGTTCTCACCTAATAATTAATCGTACCCGTAAATTATAATTAAGAACCTTAATATTAATTAATAACAAAATTTTTAAATGATCTAAATAAATTAATATCAATGATTTAAAGTAGAAAATTAAAGATAACCTTTCTAACAATGGTCCAAAGTACATTTTCTGTGCAAGGAGGAATAGTAAGGGAACCAATATATCTGTAATATTTCCTGCTGCCTATATTTATGCCCCTTGGATCGATCACCCCCACCACTGTTTCTCTTTCATTTGAACCAGCAACTTGTGTTAAATGATCTGATATCTGATAAATAAATAATAAATAATTAATTAGTTAGTTAATTATTAGGCATACGAAATAAGAAAAAGTGAAAAGAAAGAGAAATTAATGGCTTTCTGAATATAGCAAGAGGTCTACGTACGGCTCGAATTTTGCTCACATAAATAAACAGAAAATTTATCTTCCGATCATGTTAGGTTAACAATAATTACCGATTCCAAGAAAGAATCAGGTCTTCCAATCTTGTACATGATCCCTACAACTGCAATCTTTCCATCTTGGCTCTCATGGACCATGTGTGCCTCCAGAGCAAATCTGCATGCAGTCATATTTGAAACATGCATAAAATGAGAATTAGCAGCAATCCCATTTTACTGTATACACTAATTGATGTTTAATTTGTTGTATATTCATAATTAGGACCCAAAAATAAACAAAAGCAGTACCTCTGGCCATTGATAGTGTGCTCAGAAGGCGAGTGCCAGTGGCACTGCTGTAGTCCGTACTCGGTTCCATTTATCCTAAGAGTTCCTGCGCCACCTTCCCATTGTAACTGCAGCCACAGATAATCCAAAGAGATATAAAGTAGGGTATATTAACAAATGAATCACCGACAAGATTTAAACTCAGGGTGGTCAGTCAAAAAAAATTAATTTGAAAATCATTCGACCAAGCCGAGGGGTTTAATTTCTTCTTCCTTATTTATCTAATTAATTAATTTAAATTACCATCATATCATGGCCCCTATTTTTGAGAGTGGCATTAGAGGGCTTGTAACTTCTTTTAAGCCTTCCTAGATGGGAAACCACTTGAACTCTTTCATTCGAAAGATCAATTGGAGACTGCATTCTTCCATTTTTACACGCACTCCATTCGCTGTGAAGCTCTCCCCATTTTGACGGCCCATTCTCTCCTCCTTCTTCATAATTGAACTCTATCTCATCATCTGTGGGATTACCATAAAATCATTCGTAAATAAACCATGCATGCATTAGATTATTACTAAAAATATCAACAGCGCGAGCAACAGGTAGCTACAGCGGCATGCTTTGTTTTGTTTTATGAATCAAGAAATACATTTTTGATGGGGGAAATTATCAAAAATGTTTTTTCTTTCAAAAAAAAAAAGGAGAAAGAATTGAAAAAAGGTTATTTTTTAATTTTTTAAAAATAAAAAAATGCTTCCAAATTGTTCTCAGTTTGGCAATTCTTACCAACTTCTCGAGATATCGTTGTGCCAGCAAGCAGAAGAAGAACAACAAAGAAACAACAGAACAAGGCCTGGATTGCTATTTTCTCCATCGATCTGTTTCTGTTTTTTAAGCTTTTCAAGACTTAGCTAATGAGCTTAATTATTTAGCTGCTTATATAGCCTTCATTTGTTGTACGATTCCTCTTTACTTTAATTGACAACAATTTTCTGAATAATTCTTCTCAAGAATAAACATTGCATCTAGTTTGAATCATTTCCTATTCAATTATTTTTTTTCTGGTCGCACAATCCATATTAAACTAGCACATATTAGAAGAACTTGTTTATGTTGGTGTGCTTTCTTTTTTTTTCCCCTCTCTTTCTTTCTTTCTTGCTTCCAAAACTAGAATATGTCCTAATTCCACTCGAGTGACGTCTTTGATGAATTGAATAGAGCAACATAGAAGGTTAATTTTGCTTTTCTTTTTTTTGGCCAGTGGATGGACCATCAAGTTAATTAATTATTTCCTTCCCAGGAGTTGAATTAATGTAGAATCGGCCAAATTGTTTGCACAAGTACAACATATATATAGAACTATGAAATTAATCAATTCAAGACTATGATAGATATTTAGTAAACGTAAATTTTAAAATAAATTGATTTTTTTAAGTATGAATAAACTGATGTTAAACTAAAGAAATTCGATATAATAACTTTACTATATAATCGATAATAGTCATTAGTCAAGAAAGCTGGGCGGCACCCGAAAAATATAATGTTAAGGAAAGATTATGCTTTGTTATGAAATTTTAGCCCATATGTATTATAAGATCGAATTATTAGTATTGTTATTTTTTATTGTAGCCATATCAAGTTTGTTGTATTTCAGAATCGCCCCTCAAATGTCAATTCCAGGTTTCTAGGTTTTGGTATCAGTTCATGGCTAAAAAATAACCTATAAATCGACTGAAATTTGAGAAAAATCTTTAAATCGAACTGGATTGACTAAAAAAAAGCCAATCAGTTCGAGATTTGATAGATGTGGCATCTGCTTGTCATTTGTAAATATATACATTTTTTGTTGTAAAATTAGATAGAACCTCAATGGGCATAGCTTTGTTCACAAGAAAAAAGGAGAGGGCAGATGTCAAATTAATTTTTTAAGTCCATATTTTTATAATAAATGTGATGCATAATTAAGTTATAATAATTCAACAAAAGAAGGTCATAGGAAATCAGCCACCTCTTGTACAGGAAAAGAGACGAAAGTAATATATTTAATGGGCCTATAATTTTGGGACTATTTAACAAGTCAATGATTATTCATATGCAAGTCTTTTTCAGCAATTTCGGTGCGGATATTAAAATAACCAGACAGGAAGATTTGTTAAAAGGGCCTTGGCAAGGTATACTTAGTATTATTAACTAACGGCATATGAAAGTAAGGTCATTCAATTTACGGCCCTTCAGTTATCCATTTTGCATAAATTATTTAAAACGAGACTTAGGTATTGCATATGTCAAACGAATATATGATAAGTTTGTAATGAATCATTCGATGGGGTATATGAATGAATATGAATATTTTTTTGGGATTACACAATATTAAGCTGAGTCGTCTATACATTAGCTATTTAGCTTCTTAATTAATTTTTTGAATAAAGATTTTGATTAGAATATAAATAGATTATAAATACCATTTCAACAAATCAATCAAATATTTAGTGTGTTTTTTTTATTAACAATACCAGATACCATATTGTTAATGCATGACACATTCAACTCTCCTTTAAAAAACTGAAGTTATAAGAAGGAATGCAATATAATATTCTACCAAAAAATTAAAACTTAAGAAATAGATAGATAGAAAAAGAGAAAGTCCAGTGCTCTCATTTTTTTTTTTATATATGGACATATTTTATATAAAAATACATACATACATAAATACATAAATAAATATATATATATATATATATTATTTTCGGGTGTGGCCGTGTGGGCGCCATCATTTTTTTTTATGCAAATGCGGCTTAACAAACTTAGTTTTTAACACGATTTTACAGTATATTGAAAATTAACTCTATTAAGCAACATGGCTAAATAGCATGTCCACATTTAAAAAAAAAAAGAGTGTCTTACCCAAATTTAAAGACAAATTATTTTTAGTGTTGGAGAAAATAAATATGTAAAAATTTATGAATAATTGAAATATCTAATTATTAAAAAAAATGATCTATTACTTTCGCTAAAATCATGCAAAATTCAACAGAACAGATGACGTGTCCTTAGACAAATAAATAAGTGAACATCTTGTCATCAGTGTAGTGATTGAGAAACCTATGTGTCATTTTTGTTCGAAATTCAAATGATGAAGCATACTGTTTACTCAAGTCATTTAGATAAATAAGCATTCTGTGGCGTGAATGTTTTGATATTACTTCTTTGCTTAGGTCTACAAAAACTTCAGAAAAATAAGAACCGATTAGCCAAATGAAATAATAGAGAATATGCCCTACCAGTGTTATTATCATTTTATAGTGGGACTGATCGGAGAAAAAAAGACTCGGACACAATTTCATTTGAGCACATGGTATAACAAGTTTTTATATTCTTTCTACCCAACTACGAATGAATAATTAGATCAAAAAATCGTTCAAGATTTCACTAAAATTGGATATATTCATAAATAGATAATGTCCTCAATAATAAATAAATCTTTTCAAATGCAATAAGCAATAAATAATTAAATCAATAAAATTCTAATAGCAGGAAGAAGATCACAAAAAAAAGTTACAATATCAAGGATTTTGATTCTCATCATCCGGTCTGTAAAGCTTTATTGTTCGTAAGTTTACTGGTTGTTGTGGTCTTGCATTAGTGCCCGAGTCATCATGCACCGCTACTCGAAGTAATTTAACTTGTTCTCTTGTTACCGTCCTTACCTGATAATAAGTTTGATGATGATGAGATATAATAAATAAACAATTAAATAAGAAAGTTTAATATTGACAACAGAATTATTTTTATGATCGTAATAAATTTAATATTAATGTAGGAAATTATACCTTTCTAACAATGGTCCAAATTACATTTTCAGTGCAAGGAGGAGTAGTAAGAGAACCAATATATCTGTAATATTTTCTGCTGCCTAGCTTTATGCCCCTTGGATCGATCACCCCCACTACTGTTTCTCTTTCATTTGAACCACCAATTTGTCTTAAATGATCCGATATCTGATAAATAAATAACAGGCATATGAGAACAAAAGATAAAGAAAAATTAATAGGATATTTTGGCACAAGAGGCAGCCCCCCAATTCGATTATAATTCAGGAAAGACAAAGCTTTCTATGCTTCCCTTGCTTCTTCAAGTGTTTAGTTTCTTCATTTTGGCCCTCGTTGACCTAAAATATGATTTTACGACCGCCAAGAGGACCGAGTTCTTCACCCGTTCATATAAATGGAGAGACAATTTTAATTTCTAATCATGCCGTGCTTTAACAAAATAATAATAATAACGTCCGAAATTACCGATGCTAATAGAGAATCAGGTCTTCCGATCTTGTACATGATCCCCACCACTGCAGCTTTCCCATCTTGGCTCTCATGAACCATGTGAGCCTCCAAAGCAAATCTGCAATTTTAAAGTAAACAAATAAATATAGAAGAAAATTAATCTCCCATTTTAATGTATGACTATTTTGATGCATCACTAATTGAAGGGGAAAGATTAAAAAAAAAAAAAAAACATTTGTAGTACCTCTCGCCATTGATGGTGTGCTCAGAAGGAGAGTGCCAGTGGCACTGTTTCAGTACATACTTGGTTCCATTTATCAAAAGAGTCCCGGCACCGCCATGCCATTGCAACTGCATCCGCAAATAATTCGAAAACATAAATAAAAAAAAAAAAAAGTATTAACCAATGAAGCTAGCTAGCTACTGAAAAATAATAATAATATTGAATTTCTTTTTCCTTTTTTTCTTCATTTATTATTATTATTTTTTAATTTTCTATTACCATCATATCATGGCCTCTGTTCTTGAGGGCGGCATTAGATGGCTTGTAACTTCTTTTAAGCCTTCCTAAATGGGAAACAATTTGAACTCTTTCATTCAAAAGATCAATGGGAGACTGCATTGTTCCATTTTTACAAGCACTCCATTCCTTGTGAAGCTCTCCCCATTTAGATGGCCCACGCTGTCCTTCTTCTTCATAATTGAACTCCTTTTCATCATCTGCACCACGCTTGCATGCATTAGATTAATTAAATACACATGTCACCGAGAGCAAGAATTACTTACCCTAGCTAGGGTTTAACGGAAGAATCTTGGATGTTCTGCTTTTATTCTAATCTGATTAGCTGAGAGATACGCATGCAATAATTCATTGAGCAGAGAATAAGAAGACATACATTTTCGGATTTTACAATAACAAATGTCCAGCGTGTTTTAGTTTATTTATGAAACAAGAAATCCTGTTTTAACATTAGAAAATGTTCAAGATCTTGATTGATTAAATTATAGAAAACAATATTGCCTAAAATAGAGTTACTCGGCACCTACAAAACGATTAAGAAAGGTTTGTTCAAAAGTTGCATTGTTCGATAGGAATTGTGTGAGAAACAAGTGAGAAAATGTAGAAGTTGCAAATTCTTACCAACTTCTTGAGACATTGCTGGGCATGAAAGCAAAAGAAGAACCAAAAAGAAACAACTCAACAAGAGCTGGGTTGCAAGTTTCTCCATTTTCTTTTATTTGCGTTGCTTTCCAATTCTTAACACATATATCGATCAGATGGCATCCATCTATCAGCTTCTGTGCTTATATAGCCTCCATTTGCAATATGAATGCTCAAAATTCGTCATTATTTTATAATCGAAAAGAAATTTCTAAGTAATTCTTTTCAAAACAATACCATGTTTGTCTAGCGAGTTTGAACACAAGAACAAGAAAGCGGTAAGAAGCCTCTATGCTTACGATCTTATAATTTTCTTGCCACATAAGCCATATTAAAATAGCATATTTGAGAAGAAAAACTTGTGTCATTTGGTGTTATTTATTTATTTTCCATTAAAACTTTAGTATGTCCTTTCAAATGACTAATGTCTTCGATGACGAATCTACCAGGTGGTTGAATAAAGCAAGTAAGTGACAATAATAGACGATTAATTTGGCTTTAATCAATTTGTTTGCTCGTGGGGTGGGGGGATTACTTTCCATCCCAGAATTGAAGTAAGGTAAATTAAAGAGTTGGTAATTTGAAGGAAATTAGTGTCTAGGCGGCAAACATTATTGATCATTTTAAAATCATAATCAATAGTTAGTGGAAAGTGATTTAAAATTGAAGAGACAGATAGCGACTACAAATACAATTTCGACAACAATACATTACAAACATGACTAATTAAATTCGGTATTTTCTAGATCACAGACAAATTAAGAAAAATCCAAATTATTGAAGTATTGATCGATTTGTCTCGTTTGATTCATTTAGGCATTTGAATTATACTAAATCAAAATCATTGATGAATAGGCCTTAGTCGATTGGCATTATTAAAGCAAAAAATATGATGGGTAACACCTACCTTTTGTTTAGGTAAAGAGAAATGGATGGGAGGAGGGTTTGATTTAATTTGTTAATTGTTTTATATGAGGACAAAACCGAGAGATAATACAGGACGTGCGAGGCATGCGTAATTAATGATCAAATAATTAACCCCCATAGGGCATCATATTAAATAAGTCAAAGATTTTTCCATCTTTTTGAAATCCGAACCGTTGACTGTGAGTCAGAAAAATTGAACACGGCAACAGACTGTCAATTTGACTTCCCATGCCCGATCGATCTATTGCAATTGTTTTATGAACAGTACGGTCGATTTCTCATGAACCGGATAATTTTGATGTTGGAATCTGGGAAGGTCCAGCTAGAACGTCCGATAATTTAGTTGATGAGTGTCAACTTTGGCGACATGATACATGATTTTATGAGAAATTGAAATTCTTTTGTTTTTTTTTTTTGCACTAAATGAGAATTGAAAATTAAGTAACACGCAGGAAAGATTTGACAAATCGGCCACACAAATAATTTGGGACGCTCGCAATCTTTTTTTTTTTTTTAATTACATATTTAGAATACGGCTACTTAATTTGCTTCCCACACTGATATCTTTACCCAATGTGGGAAGCTTCTATCCTTTTTTGAATTTTTTTTTTTTTAAAGAAAAGGTTAGTAAAGCCCAAATTATCAACACAAATTTATTAATCAACCTTATTATTGATTGTACGAAAGATTCTCAACCAAACCTTTATTTAAAGGGAAAAAAAAAAGTTATTAGAAGGGATATCTAATCAGCGTACAATAAATCCTTATTATTATTCTACGTTTATGATCCCCCAACTAACAAAAGACTATGACAACACAATCTTATTCTTATATTCGTAATTTTTTTTAAAGATTGAATAATGATAATTTAGGAGTTATCAAATTTATTTGAGCTTATTTCAGTTTTTATTTTTATTTTAGTTGGTTTTATCTCATTAAACTTATTATTTGAGATTGTATTTCTCATCGACTAAACACCATATTTGCCTTCTATTATTAGTTTAATCTCGAGTGATTATAATGGCGTTTGTTTATTTATCTGAAATCTGAATATATTTAAATTAGCCTTAAATCTGAATATAACTAAATGTTTGAATCTGAATGATATTTTTTTTATCTAAATTACTGAAAACAAATATTAAGTTGTTTTTTTTAAACTTAAAAATTTTAAAACTAATATTTTGCATATGTGTCCTTACAAGTTATAGATGTTAAATAAAAAATAAATATCTCGAAGAACTTAAATAAAATAATATATTTTCATAATATAAATCATATTCAAGCGAATACAACATTTTATATTCTAAATTAGTATATGCCAATCAACTTTATCATACTTCATAATGTTTTTGTATGAAAAATATTCATAAAAATTATGAAAAAAATAATGCTAATTTGAAGAAAAAAATATAAAAATAATAATAGTCTACCACTATATTATCACAAGTTATATAAATGGGTAATAATCTTAATTATTAAATTTTATTTAGGTAAGAATGAAAATTAATTAATTAGATAGGGATATTTTGGTGAATATCTTTTAATGATATCATTCAAACTTTTTATATTAAGTAAAAAGCCAAAAAATTTGGCTTAATAACTTGATGACTTAATGACTAAAAATTTTAATTAATTTGAAAAAAAAAACTTAATGACTTAATTAATTAAAATTAAATTAACTAAATCATTCAATTAAAAAACAAAAAAACAGCCGCTGCGAATGCAAAACATATTCACAATCAATTGAACTGCACCCAAGAAACAAGTATTACTGATCATCACGAATCGTGATTAATATAACTTCAACTTCGATCGAAAATTTTAAAATTTTCTCATTGCACAATGGAAGTAATTTTAGGCATAATTGCATGTGCAATCTTGTCAAAGCTGTTAAGCCTTTAGCATCACAAATTGTTTTTATGTAATAAAATAGGGTAAATGCTTTTTTAACTCTTACAAATGAAGCCAAATACTCATTTATCTCTTTATTTTTGAATATTAACCAAAACACCTCTTGGCGTTACTTTTGTTGCTGTTAAATATAACTTTTTTAAGGATGAAGTAATATTTCATTTTTAAAAGAGTAAAACAGAATTTTTGTCTAAAACAACTTAAAAATTTAAATGAATTTGATGTGGAGCAGGTGAGAAATAGGTGATAATAGATTAAGTAGATTCGAATTGACCTTTCGAGTCATTTTTTAAAATATAGTGACCAATTAGATAATTAATTCAAACTGTAGAGATTAAAAGAGTACTTACCATTAAACACATAATAAAAAATGTTTTTACAGATAATTTAATTCAACTCAACATTAATTTAATCAATTGGTTACACCTAACTTGAATATCTAGATGTCCACTGTTAATCATTAAATAATTTGTCAACACAATCACATTCTGGTATTGGAAGTTAATTATGTTAATTTGAACTTTTACTTTGAATGCTGTTAATTATTAAAGAATTTGACATGACAATCACATTCTTGTATTAAAAGTTAATGATGTTAATTTGAACTTTTACGTTGAATTTGCGAAATAGTATAAATGCCGATGCATCTGTATATACGGACGAGCACCCTACCATGTGAATACGCCAAAATGTTCTTTATTACAATGATGTAATAGAAGAAGTCTGAATTAATTAGTTCATTAAGTTTTACCAGTCTTAATTCCTACTTTTCAAATGCTTTATAAAATTCGAATAGAAATATTAATAATCATCTCCAGAGTTCTTGAATCTTTCTTGTTAACCTCAAAAAGCAGTTCAATGAATCTGAAGAGAATTATTAATTCACGCCATTTCGATCTTGATTCTTAATGACAAGAAAAAACTTTCGAATTTAATTTATTTCTGCAGCACGCATGGATAACACATAATTTCTTACACAATATTAATTTTATGGAGTACCTTGACGGTTAAACCACCGATTCTTCAAGGTTTTTTTTTTTTATTAGATGAAATTATTGTTCAAGCCTATAACTCATATTACATAATATTACAATTGATATTTTTATAAATTATATTATTACTAAAATTAATTTATATCAATTCTTATAAAGTCTTCCCAATTTTTAAAAGTACAATTCATATTAAATGATATTACAATTGATATTTATAAATCAGATTATTACTAAAATTAATTTACATCAATTCTTATGAAACTCGTCCATATTTTTACACTCTCTAATATTCAAGAGACGTATACTTTACCCACATTTCAAAAATGAGATGATTGTTTTTATTTAAATTGAGAAAAAAAAATTAAACCCCTATAATACTCGAACCCATGACTTCATAATTGTGAGATATGAGTTTTAACCACTAGACGTTAGTCTAGTGGCTAACTCCTTCAAGGGTTAAGACTAAAGTTATCTATATGAGATGAAAGAGTGTAAACTCTCCCGTAATTACTTTCAACACGCTGGAAAAAATGTAAAAAGAAAAAAAATATGAAAGTCGACTATTTCAATCATATATATGTGGCATTCGGCGGCATGAATCACATGCCGAGGTTTTAACGACGTTGTTGAATTTTAAGAATGACCACGAAGACATATTTTACACTTCAATTTGAACCCAAGGTAGATGGACTAAACAAGATTACGGAGTCTAATGACTTTTAGAGCCTCACCTACCCACCCCACACAAAACGGTCATAACTCCTAATTAACGATTTAAAGCATTTGCCTTTCTTGTTTGTCCTTGATAAATTTCAATGCGTTTCTAGTTTTGTATACTTGTTTTAATTTTTTTTTCTTAATTGAAATCATCAATTGATTGAATATCCCGAGGATGTTGTTGAACTAACAACAGCCAATTTTGAAACGACTTGGGTTGCTCAAAGCCTGATTCATCTAATTTGTTGGATTATTGGGTTGGCCGAAGGCCAATATATCCACATGATTTATATTTCATGCACGATATCATTTTAACCTAAAACATATGTGTTATTTTTATTTTTTATTAGATCATATAACTTTACCAATGGCTTTTTAGTTGAGTAGAGTTCTTGTACTTACAATGGTGAGAGTAAGAGTTCGAGCCTTTATAAAAGTATTATGGAGGTTAGTTTCAGTTCTTTGTAAAAGTTTAAGCCTCAAAAAAAGTATTATGATGTTAGTTTCAGTCTTCATTTTTATGGGGTTAGTTTCAGTCCTCCTTCAATTATCAATTGTATAATATAATTTAGGCAGCGCTTTAAAAGATCAATGTACACACTATGAGAACATTCTAATTATATAATCTGTTTGTAAATATCAATTATAATATTTGATGTAATATCGGTAACGATTTTGTATAACAATATTAAAAAAAAATCATATAACTTTAAAATTTTGATTTTTACCCCAAATTTATATACGTTGTATTGTATTAAACTTATTTTGGTCCATAGAACTTTACCATTGTGACGTTTTGATCCATCATATTTTTTCCCCTGTTACTCCTCATGTATGATCTATTAGCTAAATAATCTGACATCGACTAATAATAAGATCTTGGGCCAAATAGATAAGGCACCTCTAGTTTATGAACTAGATTTTGGTTATGAATTAAGTTTAAGGATTTCTATTTAGTCAAAATTCAAAGAAAGTCTCGGATATGTAATATCAATATACACTCACTCTTCTATTGGATTCTTGTTGCAAGTATATTTACTCTTATAGGATTAATTGATGGATACATATGATAAAAATCTAGTGGATTCTTTAATTTTATTCTATTTTATTAAATAATAATTAGTTATATCATAAAATCTCTTGTGTTCAAAATAAAAATATATAAGATTCAACTCCACTCATATAAACGGTCCACTCACATGAACGGTGACAGAATTGTGTAACCATTATACTAAATAAAAAAAAAATATGGGAAGCATTTCAATACCCTTTACTACCATTATTAATGTAAACCATTTACTAGCATTTCGATTGGCGGGTGCAGCAATAATATTTGCGTAAGGAAGCAAAATACATAGAAATCATAATTACGGACATGATTTCTCTAAACCATGATGTTTTTGCTAGACTTTTCGATCAAACCCAACAGGGAGGCCCAAATGAAGCCCATTATTATTGTTACTTCGCTCAGCCACTTGACAAACAGTTGAAAGTGACAGCGGTTTGTAGCGGCTAGGATGGAAGGGCATGCAGCTCAGCTGCACAATTAGTGTATAAATAATGGCTATAAGGGCCAAGAATGGGTGCATCTCCAACAAGCTTCTCCAATTAAGCAGCACTCGAAGTCTCCAAATTGCAGCTCTACGGATTGAGTCCAAGCACCTCAATTAAGTAGTTACATGTGTTATAACTGCATTCAAGTCTTCTGCCTCCGTAGTTAATTTTCAAAATGAAAAAAGTTAAAAGGAAAAATTCATCAATTGAGTAGATATTTATGTTGAACAGTTGAAGCATAATTGGGTTGCCAAATGAGCTCACAATTAATTTTAATTTTATGGCTAAGGCCATTTAGATATTCTCACTTGGAATAAATGCTTAATCTTGTGACTAATTTATGAGTTATTTATACTTTAATTGTTATTTATTTCGCATGTGCTAATTTTATGTTTATTTTTTGTAAATTAAGATGATTGTTAAATTACCCCCCCCCCCCCCCAACCATCCACAAGCAGATATAAGACCTAATTAACATGATTTGACATCACAAAGCAACAGAACAGCATCTCCATTGTGGCTAGTTGACTTTCGGCTCGGCAAAATTAACCCATTTGCTAACGTGGAAATTTGCTATTTATAGTGCTAATCATTTGGGCAAAACATTATCTACTGCATGAACCCAAAGGTTGATATCCTATCCCAAAATGTATATGGTGGCTGTCAATCGCATCAATAGTAGCATGTCTATATAAGGACCTTATAATTCTCCTTCCTCTCCCACAAAATTATCGTTACCAAATTTGTATCTCTTGATCTCTGGTTGGGTAAGTAGTTCAAAAATCATTAAGTACCCTAAAATTTAATTGAGTAGTTTTTAAGTAGTTTTATTTAGTAAACTATATAATTTAGTTCAAAAAGAGTTAAGAAATTAATTTAAAATTTGTCCACTCCTTTGCCTTTTAAAATATAATTAAAAAATAAAGAATAAAAATTCTACTCGTATCATTTTTTTCTTGTGATCTAAATATTCTATTAATTTTTGCTCACATGCATGCATTAAACTTTAATTTTGTTTAAATTATGTAGCAGTGACGATGGATCAAATGAGTGGAAGAATGAGGATTCTAGGGTTTGCTCTGGCTCTCATGATCGTGAGCTCTTGCATGGTTGCAAACGGAAGGACTTTAAATGCCGCAGCCTACAATGAGCAGCAGCTCGACCGAGTACTGGTTGAGTCTGCCGAGAATATTTTGAATTCTGGGTACCCTCCAACCAAATGGAATACCCGCAACTCTAACCCTGGAGGCAGGAAAAAGTGATGGCATGAGGTGGCCCATCCAAAAAAAAAACAAAAATAGAATATATAATGATGAAATTGAAAATATTGCCAAATTCTATGTATATTTTGCATCTAGGCCCCCTTGGTTTGTAGTTTTTGTATTATGATCCTTATTGTTGGCCCGCAACCGTACTGATTGTATATTATAGTAGACTTAAACTTAGGACTTCCCTCCTCAAACTAAAATCTTTGTTTCAGCCTTAATATAATGTAATATATATATACATCCTTAGGCTAGGGGTGGTGCTAGTGGCTAAAACTTTATATTGAAAATTATATTACATGATGTTTTTGTGTGAATTAGTTGATCGAGTAGTTATCTTTATCTTTATATTGAATTTGTGCCATATTATTGTATATTTTAAGGATGTCTGATCAGTCTCGATGTCGATTAATGTAATCATGTGTGTTTTTTTCCCTTATTTATAAGATTGTAATAACGTTTGTCGAAACTATTAATTTGCTTGTTTGTATGTTGTATATATTTATAATGTATAATTATAGAGATGTTATTATGATATAGAATGTAAGTGTTGTTTGATAAAAATAAATAAAGAGAATTATTAATTCATGTCATTTTGATCTTGATTCTTAATGACCAAAATGAACTTTCGAGTTTAATTTATCTATGATGTATGCATCGATAACACGTAATTTCTTACATAATATTTATGCATTACCTTGACCGTTAAGCCATAGCTCCTTCAAGAGTTAAGACTGAAGTTATCATGATTATATAAAACTAAATAGTATAAGCTTTCCCATTACTTTCAACACGCTGGAAAAAAATGTAAAAAAAAATTGAAAAGTCAACGATTTCGATTTTTTATATGCATAGTTAAATAAGTAGAGTGGCATTCGGCGGCATGAACCACACGCCCAGGTTTTAACGACATTGTTGAATTTTAAGAATGACCACAAAGACGTATTTACACTCTTTAATTTGAACCCACGGTAGGTGGACTAAACAAGATTACGGACTTTTAGAGCCTGACCTTCCCACCCCACACAAAACGATCATAACTCCTAATTAACGATTTGAAGCATTTGCCTTTCTTGTTTGTCCTCGATAAACTTCAATACGTTTCTAGCTTTGGATACTTGTTTGAATATATTTTTCTTAATTAAAATCATCAATTGCTTGAATATCCCGAGGATGTGGTTGAACTAACAACAACCAATTTTGAAACATATGTGCTATTTTTTATTAGATCATATAACTTTACCATCGGTCATTTATTTTAGTGGGGGAGCTCTTGCACTTACAATAATAAGAGTAAGGGTTCGAGTCTTTATAAAAATATTATGGGAATTACTTTTAGTTTTCCGCAAGAGTTCGGGTTTCCATAAAAGTATTATAAAATTAGTTTCAATCATTCTTTTTATGGGATAATCTATTTGTAAATGTCAATTGTAATATCTGACATAATATCAGTAACAACTTTGTATAACAGTACTAAATAAAAACCATATAACTTTAAAATTTTGATTTTTACCCCCAAATTTGTATATGTTGTATTGTATTAGACTTAGTTTGGTCCATAGAACTTTATCGTTGTGATGTTTTAATCCATCAGATTTTCCCCCCTGTTATTTTTTGTGTACGATCTATTAACTGAATAATTTGACCTCAACTAATAATAGATCCTGGTCCAGTTAGATAAGTATAAGGCACCTCTAGTTTATGAACTAGATTCTGGTTATGAGCTAAGTTTAAGGACTTCTATTTAGTCAAAATTCAAAGAAAGTCTAGGATATGTAATATCAATATACACCCACTCTTCTATTGGATTATTGTTGCAATTATATTTACTCTTATAAGATTGATTAATTGATACACATGATAAAAAATTTATTGGAATCTTTAATTTTATTCCATTTTATTAAATAATAATTAGTTAAAATAATAAAATTTCTTGTGTTGAAAATAAAAATGTGTAAAATTAAGCTTCACTCACCTGAATGGGGGAGAGAATGGTGTAACCATTACACTAAATATTAAAAAATATATGCCAATGGGCTCGTGGTCCATTGGTAATTTATGTGTCCAATAATCTTGGGCACATGAATTCGAGTCACAGTATTGTTGGACTCGCATCTCCTCTCAATAGGAGAGGTAATTGGCTCCCTACATTTGGGTAGGGTAGGTTCTCAGGACTGTGCTATAACAGAGTAATACTGGAGAGCCCCGAATAACATCTGATTGTAAGATATCAGTAGAATTCTGATTGTAATATATACATAAAAAAAAAATATTAAAAAATATATACATATGGAAAGCATTTTACCTTTTGCCACCATAATTAATGCAAGCCATTCACTAGCATTTCGATTGGCCGATGCAGCAATAATAATTGCGTAAAGAAGCAAAATACATAGAAATCATAATTACGGACATGATTTCTCTAAACCATGATTGTTTTGCTAGACTTTTGGATCAAACCCAACAGGGAGGCCCAAATGAAGCCCATTATTATTGTTATTTCGCTCAGCCACTTGACAAACAGTTGAAAGTGACAGCGGTTTGTAGCGGCTAGGATAGAAGGGCATGTAGCTCAGCTGCACAATTACTGTATAAATAATGGCTATAAGGGCCAAGAATGGGTGCATCTCCAACAAGCTTCTCTAATTAAGCAGTACTCAAACAAGTCTCAAAATTGCAGCTCTACGGATTGAGTCCATCAAGCACCTCAATTAAGTAGTTACATGTGTCATAACTGCATTAAGGTCTTCTGCCTCCGTAGATATTTATATAAATAACAGTTGAAGCATAATTGAGTTGTCAAATGATTTCACAATTAATTTTAATTTTATGGCTAAGGCCATTTAGATATTCTCACTTGGAATAAATGCTTAACCTTGTGACTAATTTATGAGTTATTTATATTTACTTGTTATTTATTTCACATGCGCTAATTTTATGTTTCTTATTTGTAAATTAAGACGATCGTTAAATATCCCCCCAACAGATATAAGAATAAGGAAAATGCTTGATGTAGAGAAGTACGAGAGAAAGACGAGAGAAACAATGAAAAAAATGATAGAGAGAGAATGAGTGGGTAGAGAGAGAGAGTAAAATTCTCTCGTCTTTCTCCCGTGCTTCTCTCTCTTTAGCACTACTCTAAGAATAATTACCATGATTTGACATCACAAAGCATTAGAACAGCATCTCCATTGGGGCTAGTTGGCTTTCGGCCAGGCAAAATTAACCCATTTGCTAATGTGGAAAATTCCTATTTATAGTGCTAATCATTTGGACAAAACATTATCAGCAAAAATGTGTAGGGTGGCTGTCCTGTCAATCACACAAATAGTAACATATCAATATAAAGGCCTCATAATTCTCCTTCCTTCCCCACGAAATCATCATTATCAAACTCGTTTCTCTTGATCTCTATTTGGGTAAGTAGTTCAAAAATCATTAAGTATAGCAGTTTTCAAGTAGTTTCATTTATTTACTATAGATTCTATTTCAAAAAGAGTTAAAAAAATTCATTTAAATTTTGCCCACCCTTTTACCTTTTAAAATATATTTAAATAATAAAGAATAAAAATTCTACTTAGTATCATTCTTTTCTTGTGGTCTGAATATCTGTTAATTTTTGCTCACATGCATGCATTAAACTTGAATTTTGTTCAAATTATGTAGCAGTGACAATGGATCAAACGAGTGGAAGAACGAGGATTCTAGGGTTTGCTCTGGCTCTTTTGATCGTGAGCTCTTGCATGGCTGCGAACGGAAGGACTTTAAATGCTGCAGCCTACAATGAGCAACAGATCAGCCGAGTACTGGTGGAGTCTGTCGAGAATATTTTGACATCTGGGTACCCTCCAAGCGATAAGAATAGACATGGTTATAACCCCGGAGGCGGGAAAAAGTGAAGGCACGAGGTGGTCCATCCAAATGAAAAAATAAGAATATATAATGATGAAATTGAAAACATTACCAAATTCTATGTATAGTTTACATGTAGGGCCCCCTTGGTTTGTAGTTTTTGTATTCTGATCCTTATTGTAGGCCCCCTCAATTGTAGTGACTTTATATTATAGTAGACTTAAATTTAGGACTTCCCTCCTCAAACCAAAATCTTTGTTTCAGCCTTTATATATATATATATATACCCCCCCCCCCCCCCACCCCACCCCCTTGGTTTGTAGTTTTTGTATTATGATCCTTATTGTTGGCCCCTCAATTGTACTGATTGTATGTTGTAGTAGACTTTAATTTAGGACTTCCCTCCTCAAACTAAAATCTTTGTTTCAGCCTTAATATATAGACACATCCCTAGGTTAGGGGTGTTCCTAGTGGTTAAAACTTTATGTTGAAAATTACATGATGTTCCGTTGAGAGTTAATTGATCGAGTAGTTATCTTTGTATTGAGTATGTACCATATTATTATATATTTTAAGTATGTCTTGTCAGTCTTGATGTCATTTAATGTAATAATGTATGTTTTTTTTCTCTTATATATAAGATTGTAATAATGTTTGTCGAAACTAGTAGTTTGCTTGTTTGTATGTTGTATATGTTTATAATGTATAATTATATAAATGTTATTATGATATAGAATGTAAGTGTTGTTTGATGAAAATAAATAACGGTAATTAATGCTTACGAATATGAGTAATAATAGACATTCTAAATTTAATTTCAGATGATCTGTTATTAATTGAGTGGTTAATAATTTTTTACAAGATCCGAGTGAATTAATTATTTTATCTTATCAACCAATTGATGAATACTAAATCATTTAGGATAATTTTTTAAGATAAGAAATTTGGATGTCTAATACTACTCTACCAACATGGATTGATGCATGCTAGCCGCACGTGATAAGAAATCTTTATAAATTGTCATGAATTGATAAAAGTAACCCCAGTCCTCAAAGATAAAGTAGACTGTAGACCACCGTTCGCACTAAGTCACTTTAATATTTACTGCTTAGCTCAATAATTGAATACAAATTGAAGAGAAGAACTTGTATTAAAAATAAAGGGGAAAGCGGTGGGGGGTGGGGGGGCTGCTGCGATACTACCATAAACAAAATGCAAGCAACATAGCTTTCATAGGAAGAAGACGTTTTGGGCTAGAAGTGGTCCAATCTGTGGCTCAAATCCACAGGCAAAAGGATAGATATCATTTATAGCTTGTAGCATTGGCTTGAAATGAAATTGGGGAGCAAAAACTTCAATATCGCATATCAATAGTTCAATATAAGTGGGTGATTAGTAATTAATAGAAAGAACATGTAAAAAAAAAATATTTAATTAAATCTAAACCATACGTAATCATTAATAAATACAGAGCATACAAATTTTGAAAGCTTATAAGAGAAATCATCTCAACCGTTAATCCTAATTCTTTCCTCCACATATATTGTGTAGAAGTGTGAATATACACGCACACACACACACACACACCTATTTACTACGCTAATGCAAGCCATTGACGAGCATTTCCATTGGTGGACGCAGCAATAATAATTGCGTACAGAGAAGCAAATATGTGAAATCATAATTACGGGCATGAAATTCAAACCATGTAATGTAAGTCGATTTTGGTGATTTGCATTGCCATCCAGTGGTATGCCAAGGGTTGAAGCCCACTCCATAAGAAAATACTCTTGTATTTATCACATTGACAATGCGCTTTTTTTTTTTTTTGGGTAACGGTAAAATTTTGATAAATGAATGCTCTATAAATCAATAATCTTGAACAAATAATAAAATCTTTCGGTCTTGACTTAGGTCAATATACTAAATTAATAATCTCGCTAAATGTATAAGATAATAATTTTTTTTTTCAAATCCTTTGGGTTCAATTAAAGTATAAGTTAATAATAAGCAAATGTAAAAATATTAATAACATATACAATTCATAATATTTAGGACTTTTTTCTTGAAAATTTCATTTTTCTCATCAATTTAGCTCTTTTCTAAAACAGGCATCCAATGATTTTAGACTAAAATATTCATTAATACTTTTTACATATACATAATAATGTTCAAAATTCATAAATAACTTGGTCAAAGGAACAATACACAGACACACATGTAATTAAAAAATAATTAACAAATATTTATTACCTAGATAAGTTCATAATTTATTTATTTATCGAATAAATAAATAACCTCGCTAAGATAATTATTTTTCTTAGTCCTAATAATATTATTTTATAGATATTTTATTGTACTGGAAATTGAATTTGATCCACAGGTATTGGATGGAGCAAGAGTACTCAGTGCAATAATTAATCAGAAAATTTCTCTTTCTAAATTTCTTGTTGAGAAGACTTTTAGCTGCCATTGATCAGCTTAATTTAACCCCCAACAATTTCGCAACGTTTGTGCAAATAAAAAATGAATGATAAAAGAAGTAGTAGCGGACTCACCTATTATTTTATCTGATTCGGAGTAATACTATCATTGGGGGTGATATAAATAGTAAGTAGTTCTATGTATTACAACTACATTAACGTATTCTGCTCTCTAGTTTATCTTAGAATGGAAAAAGTAGAAGGAAACATCATTATCAACTGAGTAGTTAAATATCATATATATTGTAGAATATTGAGTTGCCAAATGAACTTACATTTAATTTTAATTTTATGGCTAAGACCATTTAGATATTCTCATTTGGAATAAGTGTGTATTGTTTAATCCAATAAATCTCCGAACGTCTTATTTAAATTATTAAATTAAATTAATTATTAAACCCACTTCACAAATGTCAACTTCTTAGAAGGCTTCAAATCCCATATGTAGATATATGAATTTAATTACAATGCTTTGACATCACATAGCAATAGCACAGTATCTCCATTGTGGCTAGTTGACTTTTGATTTAGCAAAATTGATCCATTTGCTAACGTGGAAATTTCCTATTTATAGTGCTAATATGGACAAAAGTTTTTCTCAATTCAATCATTTTAGTTGCTTTTAATGCAATTTTAGTTAGATAATAGGGCTATCCCACTTAATATTGCCTCGTTTGGTGGACTCCCCATCACCAAAATTGATATTGTTTCTGTCAATCACATAAATCATAGCATCTCTATATAAAGACTTTATAATCCTCCTTCGTCCTCCCAAAAAATAAATGTACCTAACTCAATGTTCTCTTGATCTGTAGCAGGGTAAGTAAAATATTCTACATGTGTAAATATCTTAATTTTGTGGTCTAAATTAACATTCTACATAGATTTGCTAACATGCATGCATTAAACTTGAATTTGTTTGAAATTTATACAGAGAGGACGGATCAAAATGAGTGCAAAAATGAGGCTTCTAGGGCTTGCCCTCGTTCTCATGATACTGAGCTCTTGCTTGGCAGCAAACGGAAGGGCTTTAAATGCAGAAACGTACGACAACCGGGTACTTTCGGAGGGCGACCCGAATGTGAAATCTGGGTATCCTCCAAGCGGCGTGAATAACCATCACTATATCCCCAGGCAGGACTTTGACCAACATGGCGGAGACGCTGGAGGTAGCGGTGGCTAAAAACTTTGTTAGTTTGATTATAATGATAATTTCATAACGTAATAATGTTTGTGTGAGAATTAGTTATCACCATATATTGCCAACATCATCATATTGCTTTATGCTTTGAGTGTTTCTTGATGTCGATTACAGTAATATGTATGTTGAAAGTATAACTTTCTTTGTAAAATAACTAATGTTAGTGTTGTGGTATAAAATAGATGGAATTTAATGCTTTATGAATGGCATTGATGCATGGCTAGCCGCGTGAGATAAAATTAGTGGACCATTTGCATTTACATGTATCGTGATCCAACAACTCATCCATGTCGTGTTACAATAGTGTCTTGAAACGTACTAAACTTTTTGCACTAACAGCTCATCCTTATCACATGATCCTTATTCGATCCTTAGTTCAACTAACTCACATTAATAATCCTGTAGACTTCTGTTATTTTTATTTTTTTAGATTAATTTGGTAAATAATTTCATAATTTAGTCAGTTAATAGATTTGAGGTATTCTACTTGAATTTCAATATTCTTGTAGTAAGAGAAAAAAACAGTGATACCATATATAAACGATACGCAATCAACTTTCTCGGAAAGATAACTTATTGGGCTTGAAATGATGTTATTGATGCAAAACTTCTCCATTTTTCTTCGACACTAGCCAATCTTCAGTGCGCAGAATCATTGTAGTTTGAAGTGCATAATTTCGATCAATTTCCCGGTGTTTAATGTCTAGAAAGACTCCTAACGATTGATTTCACAGGTCACATTACTCACCTTACTCACCCTCCTTTGAACTCTTCGCACCGAACCATTTGTGGGTTTTATTTAAATGTTTTTACATCGTAACAAATCCTCCCTTCACCATGCTACAAAATGGATTTCATTACCTACTAGGCTGCTGCTACTTGTACTCCTACAAATTTTTCTAGCAAGTGCGTACATAAAAATACATAGTGGCACACAGGCGCTAATGCCCTGATTTATCTTTCAGCTTCTAGCAGCTAATTGAGTGTTTACATTTCATAGAAAAAGGATATAAACCATCAACCCGCAAATTCATGAATCATTTGACCCCCATATTGCCTCCTAAGCTGATCCTCCTGTTGTTGCTGTGGTGAACTTTCCACCCCATGCCTTAGCCCTAATGTAAGTGACACAGCACTTAATCCCCCGACTTCAATCATGTTTCTCTGGTACGGTAAAAAACCCATCAACGACCTGTCCATGCTTGTTGTGAGCCGATTATTACTATCTACTCTTGATCGCTTCTCCTGATTCCAGTGTTCAGCATTAAGCCCTTCTTCATTGTTGCTACGTGAGGATCCAACGCCCGAGTAATCCACATGTTCATCAGACATTGCACTAATAGCTAGCTTGTCATTCATCGGTTGATCACCATTAAAACTGCTGCCTGCAGTACCATCACTAAGAGACTGTCCATCAGTTTTAGTTTTGAAGTTTTGGTTGGCTGCTACTGATCCTTGGGTTTCAAGCATGTGTATTTCTTCCACCATTGGCTTCCAAACTCGAACTCGGGCATTTATAAACCAATTCGAAACCTGCATTAAGTAATTAGTCAAATTTCATTAGTGCACTCAAGCAGTAACACCAAAACAGACAATTACAAGTACATGACTTGGAGACGGGAAACCTATAGCCACAAACAGAGTATATTCAATAGTTGACATAAAGACCTCAAAAAGTAGAAGGGTGAATGAATGGATCAACACATGGGAGGTGGAAAATTAAGCATTATAGAATTGACCAACGGGCCACAACCCCTGTGGCAAGTATGCAATATGCTAATTCAATCAAAAAAATTGTTTGAGAGAATTAGACATAGTAATTAACTTACAGGGAGCTGACCCTACCTGGTTTCTAGAGAGACCAGTTTGAGTGGCTAACATGTGCTTATCTGTGTCCGTAGGGTACCTAAAAAATGTTGAAAGGCAAAATCAATTAACTGAACAACAAAGTTTTAGACAGAGAAAGCGAGAAAGATGAAAGGAAACTCACGGATGGAGAAAATGCTCAAACAACCATGCTCTAAGAATTGCCACCGCTCGTTCTGGTAGACCTCTCTGGGGCCTCCAGACATGTTGTTGGGGTTCAAGAAAGCCCACATTAGCCCCGCCAGATTTATGCTTTTGCAAAATTTGGTCCAAGCAATTAAGCTTAGCCGACGTGTTAGTAATATGACCTTTACTGCTACTTGTACCAGTAGCTGAGAATCGCATTTCCTCCCCCAAGGCTTTTGCTACATGCTTAAGCTGATTCATGATAGCACTCTTTAGGCACCGGAAGTTCTTTGAAATAGCTTTGAAAGCTAAAGAAACATATGGGGTAGCACCACTAAGACCCGCGACCGATTCAAAGGACGAAACTACCATTTGCAGCTTCTGGTGATATAACTTGTACCTTTTGGAGACCTTCAATAACACAGGGAAGCTTTCAGCAAAAGGATTTTGAACAATGAATTTCCATGAGAACAAAGCATCATGGCAAATTACTGGTATGGAGATACGTTAAAGTCTATAATGATGCAATATTAGGACATCACTTTACAGAGAATATTGATGGGACACAAAGCAACCTTCCCTGTAGTGCTCATTTTTTGATGAAGCACCAAACAAGGACCAAGTTGGGAAAACTAATAGCAACCTAGAGAGCAAAATAAGTACTATGTCAGTAACTACATAGACAATTCTTTTCAGCTTTAATAGGACTTAAAACATGATAAGTTGACAAATAAATAGGTTCCAAATTCAAACAGAGGGGCCTTGAAAGAAGTGTGCATTGTTGAGCCAAATTTATTGCCATACATCATGCAGACAGAGGGAGCATTTCTCAGGCATAAAGTCGCTTAAGAGCTTGGACATAAGACAAAACACCATTCAACTCTCATGAGAAATCCGAATGATGTGGGGATAGTAGAATCTTTAGTGCTCCTTAAATCTACATATGAAAATTAAGTATAATCAAAGATTGATTTTACCATAGCAATCAACTAAATCAATCAAGTTTAATTAGCATAAAAATCAAGTAATCTTTTTTACCATCAATATGGTTCCTTGAAAGGAAAAATTGAATTTGTTAAATTGAATTCTCATAAAATCCAAAGAGGCATATGACAAGATGGAAAATAATTTTCTATTAAAGAATAAAACTTAATTTAACGGATTTAGGTACTAACTTTAGTAGCAATTGGGAATGATTAACTTCATCCCAACTGAATTCATACAGTATGGATAGTCAATGAAATTTATGGAAAGAAAATTTTGAGTTTTTGACTGTTCACAGCACTAAATTGACATAATATCAAACCACCATACTAACAAATAAAAGGGGAAATAATATTGATGATTTGTCTATGACTATTAAAAATAGAAAGAGGCCAGACTTGAAACTAATGGAAGAAGAAGAATAGCCCCAAATCAAATCAGCTTAAAGCCGACCAATTGTCCAAATAGAGCCCGAATTAAGTAAATAGAGAATACTTGAAAACAACATGAAAAGCAAACAACATGAGAACCTTTTAGGAAAGAAATTATGAACAGGAATGTTGAGCAAAAATATCTGACATATTTTCCTAAACTAACATCCAAGCAATTGTACAAACTGAGTCTGGAATTAAAGAAAAATATATGTACATGACAACACATATTTGAAAGATAAATAATTTTTTTCAAAAAAAAAATGTCATATCATGCATATGTTATGCTATATTCAAAATCAGTTGGGGAAATCAACGTCCTCTAATCTATCACTAGCATACATTAGCAAATTAAGAAAAGCTGCAACAGCAGTCAGAAATTTGAAAGAGTAAATAAGACATATAAGGTTAATGCAAGTTAACAATAAGAAAAAATCAAAACTGTACATCTGAGTGATTTCAGCACAAAGTTCTCCAAATCTCGACCAATCATAAGTCTATTCATAAAAGGAAATACATAGAAGAAATTTTCGACAAGCCATCTATTCTATTGATTAATGACACAAGCAAATCTAAAATTAATTATATTGTTCTTTCAATAAGGTAATTTCCCAAATTTGAAGAGGTAGGTGGAGGGGTAGAACAAAAATGAAAAAATTATTTAGGAATAGATGAAATCTCACACCTATGGGGTAGAGGAACTGAAGTAATCCACACCAACAAAGACCATCAAGAATTCCAAAACTCTTTATAAAGGTGCAGATATAACTATGGTCTAAAAATATCAAAAATTAATTTGCAGAGGCAAATAAAACCATGTACCATGGGATCAATTAAATTTTCTTTGAGATTTGCAGAGGCAAATAAAACAATGAACTCATACATTGATGCAACCCCATGGTATTGATTCAAATTCCCTAGTAGCAATAAATCAGGCAAAGTATTGGCTAGTAGCAACTAATCTAATTACCTAACAACAATTAAGGCAAAAAAATTTCATTCAGATAAAGGATTGTCGATTTCACGAAATCAAAGGTGCACAAGGGTACAACAAGAAAAATATTTAAACAAACCTCTTCCTGCAAATACAAGAGCTTTGCCCTCATTTCTTGGTACTCAGGCCTGTGGGATTCACCAGAGCTGCTCCCAACTCCCCCTTCACAGCTAATTTGGTTTGAACTGTAGAACGTGGGTGACGAAGCACGTGAAGTGCTATTTTTACCCTTGGCTTCAACTTCCCTATCAGCTATATCAGCAGCATCAGCTTCTGCTGAAGCAGAAGCACTAGTTCTATCTCCAGAGAATCTCTCAGATACATTGCTCCTCCTGCCATATTTTGATTTCTTCACACAGCAGAACTCATCCAAGAGCTCTTGAGCTGGCTTCAAGAATCTTGAATTCTTCAGAATAGTTGCATATCCAGTGAAAGGCCCAAGAGGGCCAGTATTCCGATGAACATTGTAACTAGATGTATCCACATCCTGAACAGATTTTCCACTTCCTTTGCGGATAATAGATGGCTTCGGAAATGAACCCAAAAGACTAGAGTTCCCAGATCTTGAATCAGTCTTGAAGTGTAAGTTTTGAGACTCATATCCTCCTGCAAAGTGACCAACATTCATTTCATCGGACGGTGGATTCGATGAAAGCGACAGAGATAGACCTTGCGTAGCAGCATCACTGGCAACATTCCTCAAACCCGATTCAGTACTCCATTGATGAAAACTCTCAGCTGCTGGCCTATTAGTCCAATTACTCGGATCACTATACCGAAAAGCACTTGTTTGGTTGCCATAGTTTGGAAGAAGCACAAGCTCATTCCCAGAGTGATCAGTCCATGTAACATGGCCAGTTTCTCTTGCATTATTCTGTTGCAAAAGTGAAGCAACCTCTAGTCCATGAGTTCCAACAGAAGCCAAAGTGACAACATCTTGAACAGTGTTTGCGAAAATTGGAGTAGCATAATGCATGTCCCCAAAAAGCTTTTCACTTGGTTGATTTACTGAAGTAGACTGAACATGATCTTGATACTCATTGTAATTATTTGGCCTCAAAAACTTTCTAGACGTAGAATTATTATTATTTGACGCGACTTCCCCATCAAGCATTACACTTTGATTGCTTTCCCTACCAGATGATCCACTTGCATAATTCACCATCCACTCAGAAATTGACTGTGAATGATCAAGACCTTTCAGGTCACAACAACCTTGAAAATGATCGCCAGTGGCTCTAAAGTGATGAGATGAAGCTACAGCTGTGTGAGGCAAAATGGTAAATAAATCACCCCCAGTCATGATAGGCCTACTAGTATTGCTGTGTTGATCATGTTGATGATTAGAAGCACTTAATTCTTGATGCCCCATTGCCTCCCTTTGAGCTGTTAACACACTGGAATTTGCTGAGAAATTTATAAGCTCAGAGGAGGAAACAAGGGTCGTTGATGAATCATAAAACGAAATGCCATTTCTAACATTGACTGACGATGATTGCTGCAAGTTACTATGTTCACTTAAGTCTTCCAAGTGCTGTTGAATCCTTAACTTATCGCGACGGCTTTGCTGTGCTACATGTGACGACTGAGGCCTAAAGTTGTTCATATCCATCAGCCGATATATACAAATATATATAACTGATCAGTTACCAGCAAATCTCAGTCAACAAAAAAACCCAACCGTTGTCCTATAAACCCATCAAGCTTATCATGCGATCTAAACATTCTCCTGCAGCAAAATCCCCATCATTTCAAAATATAAAGAAAATAATTCAAAGAGAGCATCCGTCAAAGACAAAAGTACATAAAATGAACAGAAGATACAAGTGGGTAGAAACAGTATATAAACGCAGGAGAAGTAGAAAATAAACGTTTTTGTCACCAGAGAAACAAAGTAAATATGGAAGCAAATTTAAACTAAGCAAATTAAAACTACTGCCAGAAAGAGAGATTCCAAATACTGTCATTCATTTCCTCTTTCAACATAGCTCGTAGATCTCAAACAAAACATTACGCAGAGAACAAAGGAAGCAAAATAACTATACCTACACTTTCTGTAAATACGTATAATCTATATACATATATATATATAACCACATACTTCACGTCAACTACTGAAACCCTAATTTGGCAGCTACTGCGGTGCATCATCAATCCCAAGTTACTGAGACTGTCACATGGGATCTAGTTATTGAGAGCTGAGACTCCAACACAAGTTTTAAACATTTTTGTGAAGTTGTGCTTTACAAAGAAAAAAAAAGAAAGAAAAAGAAAAGTTGATCATTATGCACATAAAGATGGAAAAAGAAAAGCCGAAAAAGGATGACACATAAAGTAACGATATCATATCATTATTCAAAACAAAGCCATAAAAGGTACACAGTAATGGAACCGGCAAGGAAAGTGTACCGCTACATAAATTCAGTCCTCAATTCAGTTGATCTTCTTCATATCTTCTACAACAAACATAAAGAAAACGTGCCCCAAAAAGAAAAAAAGATTACCAGAAGAACGCATATGGGTGATTTGATCTCAATTCTGGGCCTGACCCCATAGAGAGGGGGGCTAAGATGAGTGGCCGGAGAAATTCCGGCCAGAAATGAGGGGGGCGACAGAATGCTGCAAAAGAGCTTGGGTTCAAGTCAAAAGCACAATAATTGCAAAGGCCATAAACAGCCGTCGGCTTTAACGTCTAAAGCGCGCTTCGCAATTCAAACAGTTATTTTTCCTTGGTTTTGTTGCCGTTAGATTTAACGGCGGAAAACTGTCTGCTCTCGTGAATCTTAAAGAATTGAATTTTCAATTTTGTGTCCCCTCGTAGGGTCGTCTGGACAGAAATTTCTTCATAGCTTTATTTCGTTGGTGAAACAAGAAAAGGGGACACGTGGGTCTGTTTGGAAATACCCTTTGGTTAATACATTAATTGCCGATGTACCACTCGTAACAAACAGCTCATATTTACCTCCTGTGAGCTCTACTTATATGTTTTGGATTCATCTCATTTCATTTGTCTACTTAATCATGATATAATAAATACAATTACCATGCTAGTTATTTTTGTTGTTTTTTTCCCCCCAAAGAAAAAGGAAAAAAAGAAGTCACTAATCTAAAGCTTTTAAAATCATGAGAACTCTGACTTAAAAATAAGAAGCAACACAATTAGACATAATAATGTAATAATTATATTTTTATTTAATGTTACTACTAACAAATTTTAATATAATTGTACATATGATGACTCATAAGAGTTTCTTTTTTTTTTTTTTGATGATTGCAAGGCTAACATGCTATCTCCATTGTGTAATTGATCTTATTTAACATATTGTTGGGTCTAATTATGATATCTTTAGGTTATTATATCCTATAATTTGAATCATGTTAAATAGTTAGATAGTAAATAAAATCTGACAATTTAATAGTTTCTAGACTATAGAGCACACTAACCATGAAGCACTATAGCTAAAATCTATATAATTATCATACATTACGCTAAATCAATAAATTTTCAACAATTCTTTACAAAGTCCTCACATAATTAACATATTTGTGGACAAAGAAATTCATTAATTACTTATTTAAATAGAAAAACCACAGTACAAACCGAACCATTTTTTTTTTTTTTTTTGGTTGCAATTAGAATGGCATCCATTTTTTTTTATTCCTGACTTTAAAATGGAGTACAATTACAGCAACAATAAATTAAGAAATTGCGAGTCTTAAAACGATGACGTGGCGAAGTTCACATTAGTTCATGAAGGGGGCCCCCGGTTTCTTCTCCTCAAGCTCGAGCGGAGCCATTGTGGTGATTGGACGGGAAGTAACTGGACAAAGTTCACTGTAGGGGTTAATTGAATATTACGTCACCTGCAAGTATCGGGACCCACTCTGGGCTTACTTTGAATGTCCACCGCCAGATATCTTTTGCGTGGGGACAATTAAAAATCACCGGTTTCCAATAAAAAGCCAGACCACTGATATTGTACGGAAACAACAGACAAACACACATACACTCTCTCTCTCTCTCTCTGTTTGTTCTCTCTAAAACTCTCACTCGTAGTTCTGTCGGGTTAAATTTTATTATTGTTACTGCCGCTAAACATACGTACAGCAGAGTGTACAGTCAATCTCCACCGTTGGATCCTACGGAGTAGATGAATCCGACGGCTGGGACAAGTACAATGATGATACATGGTTTGTAGTTTCTGATCTGGGGAGGTTTAATAAACAAAAGACAAAAGGAAAATGTTACGTAGAGCTTTACTTTTTGGTAATTGAAGATAATATTCCTTGGGAGAGTGGGAGGGCGAATGGCAGCCGTTGGATTTCATGATTGACATTCATTGAAGTTGGCGATACTGAGTGACAGTCCAATCAACGAATCAATCCAAAAATGGGGGGAAGGGGATACTACTAGTTTTGGGACTGTCACATATCAGATTGCTCGATCACCCACGTGGGCCAGAGATTTTTTTATTGGAGAGAATTTGCATCAGATTATCATATTTACGTGATCTCCACGTGGCATTTCATGATCGGGGTTGAAACAGCGTATGTGAAAAATCATCATAATATTAACTTATTAAGATATTTGCCGGTTGCTTGCTGGATTGGGATTAACACTTTCTGCTTTTTATTATTATAATATGTGGAAGTTTAATGCACAACGAAAATAATGAAGTTTAGTTTCGAATAGTATTTGACTGGGATTTTTTAAAAAGAAAATTTCAGAAGTATTTTACAGGGACTTTAAATTATCAATAATTAGAAAAACAAAATATGTTGATTATATTACAAGAGCGAATCATAGATGCACAATGGGGCTCGATGGTATACAAAAATTGCCCGGGCTGTGAATATCAACTGCATCCTTTGCTGCAGCAACATTTTCACAATGAATTACCATATATCAAATATCAAATCAAAGATGAATAGATAGATTGAACCAATCGAGCATGATTTGATTCACAATAAAGAAAATGTCAAATCCACTGATTTCTTTGTCTGATTTTTTGTTCCAGCAAATGGCAGGCATGCAATAAAAACTCCCCCTTTCCCTGCTGCGAAGAAGCAAATGCCATTGGGAAGATGGTCACATGCACTCAATGACGCACAAGAAAAATCCAAGGCAATATCTCCTCTTAGTGAGAATAACAGAAGTTGAAAGAGTCTGTCACTTTCATATCATAATTCTATTTTTTGACCCTTTTTTTTTTTTTTTTTTTTCTGCCTCTGGGGGGTTAGATTTCATACTTCACAAAACATGCTAAACCAAATTTTGAATAATCATTTTACATTAATTTAGATGTGTAAAATAATGATATTATTTAGTTATTTAATCTACATATTATATAATGTAGACGTGCACAAATGAAAATAAATCAATCCATGAAAATAGATTTTTCTTCCCCCCCCAAAATATAAATATATATTTGCAATGAAGAAATGAGTCTCGAGTAATATAATATAATTACATATATAACAATTTAAGATTTAATAACTTAAAAGATTTTATTTTTGTAAATAGATGTTGTCTATCGCATTTTTATTATTAGATTTTTTTTTCCCAATTGAAAACGTATCAATTTAGTGAGAGAATAAAATATTTATAATTCATACTAAACTTTTTCTCGTTAGAAATCTCGACTGTTTAATTAACATCTACAAATAAGATACAGATGCTCAGGTGTGAAACACTTGTAATGAGAGAAACCAATCTTTTTTTCTTCTTAAGGAAAAAAAAAAAAAAAGGTGTTAGTCCTACGTGTTTATTATTAAAATTAATTCAAAAAACATGCACACATTACTATATTTTCTATTAATGATGATATTTACAAAAGCACTGCAAAAAGAACGTTTCAGCCTGACGAAAGCCCTCGATATTTGATGTAATCGTTAAACGTCACTGCAGAGGCCCTACAAGGTAGCGAAATCTCGGGTTTCTGCTGCTAGGCCTAGGCTTTCTTTTGCGCCTGGATGGGTTCATTAATGGGTGTCAATTCTTCTGATTTGCCTTCACTTTGCTTCTCCCACTAAATTACGTATCTACCACTCACTGGTCACTGCCCCTTTTGCCCTTTTGAAACTAATTTACCTAACTGCCCTCTACGTGACCCTACTGCCCGTCCCTCTTCATGAACGGCATGGAATTCGAGGCCGCCATTAGACTGAACATTTTTTGTTCTTTTAATATCGATCGGCTACTGTTTGCTTTCATGTGAAAAAACTGCCCCTATTTCGCCGGTAATACTTGCATGAATGGTTAGGTCAGGGCCTAGATTCGGGTCTCTCATCATGAAACTCAATAAAAAAATAATAATTCTCTCCCAGTAGTGTGTGAATATTTCCACTTGGCTTGTGCTATTTTACGTGTTATGATTGTTAAATCTCTGCGTTATGGTAGAACTGTAATTCATATTTTAATAGATTTCATATTGAAATATATTAGAGTGTAACAAATTAATAACAAAACTATATATTTTAGAGCCCACCGTTCATGTTCGCTCACTGTATATACCCACACAAGATTTTTGTTAGGTCAAAGTATCTTAAAATGGTAGGAACTTATTTTTCCAATTACAAGTTTTCGTATATATTTCTCAAGATATGCTTTTTACACTTTTCAAGTTATATTTTATACATTATAAGCTAAGGAATAAATTTGTAAATCTAACTAAAATTTTGTGATCAATTGATATAAAAAATCTGTAATTAACTTCATGTTATCATTTTTTAACGCTCTCATACTCCTAGGGTCACCATCTATCAATCTGTATATGTGGTGGGACTTTGAATGCAGCAGAGGATTGGAAGTCCACAGATTCAATCAGGCTACTGCTACTTATTTTGTTGATTTTTAAGTTCATTGACCATTCATATGCATGGTGATTTGTGAATGATATGAAAGCCTTGAAATAAAGCCTGGGTCCCCTATGTCTCTGATTAAATTATCAATATCTACATGTTTATTTTTGTTCTGATATGAAGCCAAAACACATAATAAATTTTCGAATGGCTATTGCCACAGAGGATCAAATCAACAAAATCCTTTATTGAAATTGCAATGCAATGAAATTATGAAACATGCCCACGTTTGGAAAATGTCAAGGCAGGCAACTTGCCCTATGGAGTAACTTAATTATTTATGCACGCCTCCGAGTTAATGGATGTGTGACTTTGGTACCCCACTTGAGTCCCCTTCATGGAAATGTCAAAATTATTAGGGTTTCTAGTTGTGGGTCAGTCCTGCCATTTCAGAATAAAAAGCCGAAGTGAACTTGGGGTGCCAACGTGGCATGTGCGTGACTTAGAACAGGAACACCGATTTTCATATGATTTGTAGTTAGCAGTACTAATTATATATGATTATAGCGTTGATTTTATTTGATTCATGGATGATGATTATTGATGAGTAACAAAGTGAAGAGATAAACCACTGAATTAGCTAACCCTTCACTCAGCAGTGAGGAAAGGGTTGATCACATGACGATCTTGAATTTAATTTATAATTCCTTCCTGGGCGCCGGAGCAGTGAAAGCGATCTTTCTCCCATATGGGGTTTGACATCCTCGAATATTTGAGAGGGTTTAAAATCTGACGATGCTATATCGTAATTGATGTAAATGAGTCGATGTCGATGATGATTTATATATAAATGATAGTACAAAAAAAAAAAAAAAAGAGAAGAATGATTATAGCCAAAAATGTTATGGGCATCAATTATCAAATGGGAGTTATTCTTTATTAGATTGGCAGATGTGACAATGTTTAAACAAGCAAGCTATTGATTTTTCATAGATGACAAAGGTAGTTAAATAATTGTAGGATTGATTTTAGTGTCATTAGCCTTTTTTTGTTTTTTTAAATGCGTATCATTATTGTTGTTTATAAACTTTTTAAAATTTACATTAATTTATTTACAGTCATAATAAATTTTTTATACCAAATATTTAAAAAAATTATCTTCAACTTAAGAAGATTCGAACCCCGTCTTACTAGTCAACGCTTATGACGTTTGAAGGTAGGCTTATATATACTTTAAAAATTATTCTGAACAATCTAATTTTAATAAACATATTTATTACAAAAACAACTATTATATGAATTACTATTAAGGATAGTTTTATTAAGTTTATGTTACGTAATTACTTTAAACACTCACGCAGTACACTCATTATTTAATGCATAATTCTTATATCTCAAATTCTAAAACTTTTATTACCAATATCTTAAGCAACATTTAGGCAAACAATGAGGAAATAGGTATTTTTTAAAAAAAGTAACAATGTATGATTCTTTTCAGTTTTATCAAAAATAAAATAAAACAAAAGTACCATAAAAGATTTTTCCTTTTTTTCTAATTTTGCTTTGGCCTTCTTCTTGATCTTCGCCTCCTCTTTTTTCTTTTACTTTTTTGGTAGTATTTATGAAAAACTTTATTATTTCTATTCTTATTGTAAGTTATTTTTGGGGCAAAATTAATATCTAAAATTATGTTAAAATTTGTTTACAACTAAATTTTAACTATATTATTGTAATTATGTGTTAAATTTCTTGAAGTTAGTGTACTGAATAATTTTATTGATGTTTAAAGTAAATAAAATTAAGTAATTTAAATAGTTTAATTATAAAAACGGTAACAATCAGAGTCTCATACATTGTTCCACGGGCGCAATTGGGCCGAAAGAATGGGCTTGGCGCCTCGTTACCACTCGTACAATTATCATCGGTAGGTCAAAGCATTTATTCCCCGTGCCGTTGCCTCATGCCATTGCTTTTCATGGACCACACTTATTCCTCGTTTCCGCACGAATGCATCACATGACGCTCAGAATCTTTTAAGAAAGTTAATGGAAAAGATGGACAAATCTCAATCTTCATAATTGCTGACCCATCAATATACAGCTTTTGTGCTTGTGAATTAATGAAAAAGAAAATTCTTCTCCTTTATATTACTCTTAAATTCTATCAAATTATCATCTTCTACAAATTTGAGGCCCATCCTGCTTAAGTTTTACCATGTACAACGAAACTCAATTGTTGAATGGAAAGATTTCTCCTTCACCCAAGTCCTTAAATTAACTAAGGTTTACCTTTTGATTTCATCAGAAGCCGAACATAATGAAGACGGCATGGACTGAAGTGTAAATATTCTCAGCCAACAAAGCTACACCCAAGTGTAAATATTATTTTATTTTATTCTTTAAGAAATCAATAATGAATAATTTTTATTCTTTGAAAGCACATTGGAGTGAAGTTTAATAGGGTTTCTTGATCATTTATTTTTTTATACATCTATCTAAATTTTTGTGATTTGGTGTATTCTCTATTTAATTTTTTTCTGTTAATTTATTGCTTTACAAATTACTTGAAGTGATTTTAGGAGGAAGTTCAATTTCCTAATATTAATGTCATTTAAAACCAAAGTATTTTAAAAGAAGAACATATGTTAATGTAAATATTCATTATGTGAAAAATTATTATAACTACGCTCACAGAAATAGTTTTTTCTCATCCAAGCCCCAGATATACCCAAAATACTAAAACTTCCTAATACTCACTTAATGCTTAACTTGCATTATCTTTCACAGCTCTATAGAATTTTGAATGTTTCCTTTGGGATGATAAAAAATGAAGGAGGGGCACCTCCTATTTATAGGCAAAAGACTTGCCTAAGGGTCTTTAAGTTTGATCAAATTTGATGGCTTACCCACCAAGTTTGATCAACAAATTTGGTCATGTTCAAACATGCCTGCTCCCATGGTTCAAGAATGGAAGCTAAGGCCTCTACTTTGACATATAAATTACTATTTAAAATAAATTTACACGAATTTTTTCAAATTTTCCATGCTGCCTTGCAACCAAGTTTAATTCCAGCTTCCGTCCGGCCAGGATTTGATTTCATCATGACAGCTTAATGCTTTCTGCGAATTATTAACTGGCTGATTTGCAACTGAGAAAGTTAAACGGAAAAGTTGAAACTTAGAAATCTCATTCATTTATCTATACATTACATGAAATTAATAATAGAGTTTCGTTTTTATCTATGATAACGAATAAAATCAGAATTAAGAATAAACAAACAAATTACTCATTAGCAAGCATCCACGGCAATTGTAAATTAATAAACCTTCATACCGAGACTATCGTAGTCTTACGTGGTGGAATTGCCTTGCTACATAATCATCCACTTTAAAATTGGCCAATTGTAATTAAAGTTAAAATAGGACAGTAGGATAGAGAAAAAAATTTAACATATTTGATAATCTGAAGTTGTTATACGTACGTATACACGTGATGATATAACGGTTTGGATGAAATTCAACGGTTGTGAAAATATGAGATGAAAAAATCATATTATTTTTACAACCGTTGGATTTCATCCAACGGCTATTACATCATCATGTATGTTACATGATAATGTAACTTAACAAAAGCCTTTGATAACATTTTGATGAAAAGACATGTTAAAACCATCTTATTACGAGGATTTTTCTCAATTGCATTACTCAAGACGTTATTGTCATGAACGTAACTACCAGTCTATAAATTCATGCGCGTGTATCTTTTCTCATTTTGTATCAAGCCTCTAAACATTATTTGTTAATCAGCATCATGGCTAAATCATTAGTTTCCTTTATAATAATTTTCTCCATGATGTTCCTTCCATTGCTATCAAACGCAGTATCCCAGTGTAACGGGCCATGTAGAACCCTTGATGATTGTGATGGTGAGCTCATTTGCATCAACGGCAAATGCAACGACGACCCAGAAGTTGGATCTCACACATGCGCAGGAGGAGGAGGTGGAGGTGGCGGTGGCGGCAGTTGTCAATCATCCGGCACACTAAGATGCCATGGAAAGCCATACCCTCTGTACTCGTGCTCTCCTCCGGTTACATCATCTACTTATGCAAAACTGACAAACAATGATTTCAGCGAAGGCGGTGAGGGAGGAGGTCCATCGGAGTGTGATGGGAAGTACCACGACAACTCGGTACCCATCGTGGCACTGTCAACAGGGTGGTATAATGGAGGGTCAAGATGCGGGCACATGATAAAGATTACGGCTCATAATGGGAGGAGCGTGATGGCCAAGGTGGTTGATGAATGTGACTCCATGCATGGTTGTGATTCAGAGCATGCAGATCAGCCACCTTGTGACAATAACATCGTTGATGGGTCAGACGCTGTGTGGAGTGCTTTGGGGATTGGTAAGGACATTGGTGTTGTTGGTGTTACCTGGTCCATGGCCTAAATCTTAGACTAATTAATAATAGTACTAAGGTTTGCATGAATAAAAACTACTTGATGATAGCTTTCAAGCTTGTTCGTAGGGCTATATGATGAGTCGTATAAGTTCAAGGCGATGGGATCCTACATCACCTTTTTAATAGGGCAGTAATTGGTGTTTGTAAATTAATTAAGAAAGCTTCTCAAGTAGTTATGTTGCAACTTGTAAGTGCTCGATGAGAATCTGTAATAAAGATTCTTGCTTTGTGTTTATGTCGTTTACAGGTTTGATTGAAGCAGATTAAATTATTTAATGATAAAATAGTATTAAAAGTATTTCATGAAAAAAAAAACATTGATAGATGCTTACATTAAAAAAAAAAAAAATTCCAGATATTCTTCGTAAAAATTTGTACAAAATTTCTTCCGTCTCATTCACGTCACAACTTGACACATCATATATAGAATGTCTCCTTTCATAATTGATTAGTTAATTAACTAACTCGATCAATAATTGGATAAGCTTGCTGTCCGGTTCAATTTTTCTAATACAAAACTTGGACCGTGAAGAAGTGGGAAAATGAGTATTACCCAGTTGTTTGGTGAAACTAAATAAAATTTTCTGATGTTTCAGAATAAGTTTAAACAGTGTTAATATTAATATGATATTGATAATATTATTATTAGACCCCTTTCTTCATGTTAGACAAATTTTAAATGTTTTGAAACTATAAATTAAGTAAAATGACTTATACACCCTTAGTTATTGAATTAATTTAATTTAAACTATAAAATAATATTTAAAATACATCCAGCTATGTTATCCCAGAAGCAACGTACCTCAAATTTTATTGTTTAATACAACAAATATTAGATGTAATCAAATGGCTATTTTTTAAAATATTGAAAATTTTGCATAATAGACTACCTTTTCTATTGGTTATTGAGTCCATAGTTAGATTTCAAATACTCCTTTTAATTCCTCCTCATCTCTAATGGCTTTAATCATCAAAACCTTTTCATGATCAGGAGGAGAAAAGTTACCATCACAAACTACTTTATTCAACATCGTAACATAACAGACTATATCATGTTTTTAAAATTCTCTCTTAGAAACCTAACCAAAAAAAAAAAAAAACATGTTCATATTTTAATGGATATTGATTATTTTCATGATATGGTGAGGTTTGAGATTGAGAACCCAGTCATTCAGTTTTGAGTAAGTTAAGCAATAGTGGTATTGAGTTGAAATAACCTATAAAGTAGACACTAACCATAAAGTTGCTTCTGTTACATTTTCTATTTAACATCTGAACTTGGATGGCTTGTGCATGTATAGGCTATGTGTCTATTATAGCCTTGAAATCTTTTAAACTCAATTCCAACAACACCTTTACTATATGGCATAAGTGATAACCCCAGGGTAACTTAGTCTTAGGCTTTAAAAGTATGAAGTAGTAGAAAACAGCTGTTATGGAAAAAAGGGAAAAATAAATCAATCTCAGTTGTTTATCTTCTTCTTCTCCTCCCATTTTGAGATTCGATTAACAGTAATATTTTGAAATTCTAAAATTTTCCTATCAAACAAACACAACATACACAAAATCCAAAATGATACATTGGATTTGATCTATTGTGCACCACGACCCTGGGATGCACAAGGTATTTCCGCATTCTACCTTAGCAGCATTATGCTCAAGTTTCTTGCACTATATTATGGTTGAAACTTTACATGTATTTGATTTTGAATTTTTTATATGCATACGATTTTCGAACTCTTCAATTGGCAGCTCATAAAGCGTTTATATTAGATTACGACTGTGGTTCAATTTGTGAATTTATGGAGATAAAGATTTGTATGGATAAAGACACTCTTCTTTTTCCCCCATTTTTGCTCCCTTTATTTAATGAATGATTAAAATTGAGTTTTATATTTACTTTTTACTTTATTTACAATGAACCCAATTTTTTAAACTAAAAATAGAAGCAAGAAGAAGCCCCCCCCCCCACAAAAAAAACGAGAGAACTGGATTGGAATTTATATGGCTTGGAGCCTTGGATTTAGGATTTCTTTTAACAAGGTTGGGATTTTATTTTTTAAAATTTTGTATTTCATTTATAATTTTGATATTTCTTTAATGATAGAAAGATGAAAGTACATTTTCGGGAGCTAAAATAGAAGGGTATAATAGCAAATTGAAAAGGGTAAAATCAAGCCAAAGGTAAGAGTAGTTAACACCGTTATAATGATAAGGGAATTTGGACTTATTTTAAAATATTAAAAAAAGTTTACTTAATTTCACAAAATAACGGGGGTTATACTCAACCAACAACAGCTACTTCAATGGACGGATACTGGATCACCATGTGAATGCATTGATATTCTCCTATAAAAGCAACCCATTAATTTTCTGGAGTGACTATGTTTTCTCCTAGCGTCGAAAATACGTCACATAACTTGATGATCCTTGGAAACTCATCAATTAATCGTTAAGGTGATCAATTGTGCATGAGTTTACTACGTTCTTTGGAAAAGTATATCTCAATAACATTGGTGATTAATTGTATGAAAATGAGAAAAAAAATAAGCATTGTACTCAAATGTCTACCCGGCATCCACGGCAAATGTAAATTTCTAAGAAACTGCCATGGTGAGACTATCTATGGTAGACTCTTGACTCGACCTATATATGGAGAGACTTCTGGCGATAAGAATATACTCAGTCTACTGGCGAACCAACTATCTAACATGGTTCTATAAATTCATGTATATCTTCTCACAATTTTCTATCGGACTTCTCAGCTTAACTCGTTAATCAACATGGGAAAATCATTAGTTCCCTTAGCTTCTCTCTCCCTCTTGACCTTCTTTTGCACGATGTCCCTTCCATTATACTCAAATGCAATTTCCCAATGCAACGGCCCTTGCGGAACCCTCGATGACTGCGACGGTCAGCTCATTTGCATCAACGGCAAGTGCAACGATGATCCGGATACTGGCACACATATATGCAAAGGAGGAGGAGGCGGCGGTGGAAATTGCCAGTCCTCGGGCACGTTAACATGCCAAGGAAACTCATACCCCACATACAAATGCTCTCCTCCGGTTACATCATCTACTCAAGCTAGACTAACGAACAATGATTTTAGCGAAGGCGGTGATGGGGGAGGTCCATCAGAGTGTGATGGACAGTACCACGACAACTCGAAACCAATTGTGGCGCTGTCGACTGGGTGGTATAGTGGAGGGTCAAGATGTGGAAAAATGATAAGGATTACGGCTAACAACGGGAGGAGTGTGTTGGCAGAGGTGGTGGATGAATGTGACTCCATGCGGGGTTGCGATGAGGAGCATGCAGGTCAGCCACCTTGTGGCAATAATATTGTTGACGGATCTGATGCTGTGTGGAGCGCTTTGGGTCTCGATAAGGATATTGGTATTGTTGACGTTACTTGGTCCATGTCCTAATCAATAATTTATAACTATAAAAGGGCTAATTTGCATGCATAAATAAAGATCAATTCGATCCATGTCTTTCTATGAATTCTTAGCAGCTTCGTCTTTAAGACTGTACACGCACTCTTAGCTAGCGTGATGACTGGACCTTTTTAAATAAGACTGTTACATGTGTTCTGTCGTTAATGGTATAAAAAGGGTTTTTCTCAAATAGCTCTCCCTCTCTCTCTCTCGCCGCTGTACTTGGAAATTGCTAGCGTCATGGACAAATGACGGACCACTTTCATGGACTAAAAGTCTAAAACCAACCCATGTCACCAGCAACAGCAAGCCTACTCCAAATCTTTCCATTACTTCTTCGAATTCAGTTCTCGTCATTGGGGAGCGTTTCTCTTTTCGGATACGCTATCGGCTATCTGACACCGGGTAATTTGGTGCAATTTGTACTGTCGCAATTCCAGCAGCAGCGCGTGGATGGAACTTAGTTTTGGGCCTGGCTAAAACATTGGGCTTGTAGTGCATGTTATTGAAACTGGGCCTTATAATTTATAGCCCATACAGTTGTGTTGGATCACATTATATAAATTATGTTAAAATTTAACGTGTATGATAACATCTCCATCTGTGTATTTGAAAAAAAAAATAAAAAAATTCTCCATTATGAATTTTGGTTTTGGCTGCGCGCACTTCCCTATATCATTTACATCCTTATTGGTTTCTTGAGTCATCATATCTCACGAAGTCACAAATCATTTGAATTGAACAGCGTGCTGCGTGCATACATACGATGCGACTTTTTCTGGATAAGGATATGCATGCCACCAAATAGACCAACCGCAATTTCAAGTCGGCACATAACGCTGATTTATTCTTCTATTTATTAATTCTATTATATTTCCTCATTTTATTATAATCATGCCATGGAAGAATACTTTTGGAGAGAACGAAATTGACTTCTGTCCATTTCTTCAATTTTTCATCTTGTTTAATCTTTATCTGAATTATTACATAAAATATACAAAATACCCCCCACTCTCGTCACTATCAATGTAAGCCTAACTACAAAAAAATTATTAACATAATCAGCCAGCGTTAATTTTGATCCTAATTTGACTCATGATCTGGGTGCCAGAGAAAGAGAAATCCCCGTTGGCATTTTGATACTGTCAGACCATTTTCGTGACGCCAAGTACAACTTCGAAATCTTCCGCGAAACGCGTCCCATATCGGGCCGCTTATCAGGATCCACATCAACGCACTCCAACGCGACACGTGTCACATTCTCCGCCACGTCCACTGGGAACGAGTCCCTCAACCTCCGGTCCATCCACTTCCTCAATCTGCCCTCTCTACCCCCATCAAAATCATCATCGCCACCGTCCATCGCCATTCTAGCGGTGTCAATCACCGACGTCCTTGTAAACTCGCCACGTGTCCTGTCGTACTTGTATTTGAACGGCTCTTCTCCGCACAACAGCTCTAGCATCACCACGCCTACAGCGTACACGTCAGATTTCTGCGTCGGGATCCCCGTCGCTCGAAACTCCGGCGCCATGTAACCTCTCACTCCTTCAAATTGCTTCCCTCCACTACTCGATCTCGTCAACGGCGACGGCGTCGCTTCAACTATCTGTTCGGAAATTTCACTTTCTTGTTTAAACTCCTTAATTTTCTTTCTTTCATAGTCATCGTCAGTCTCTCCGCACAGCTGAGCCGTACCGAAATGGCAAATCTTAGCGTTAAACGACGGCTCAGTAACTATAATGCTGCTACTCTTAATATGATTATGCACTAGGTTCAAATTCAGTCCAGTGTTGTTATGAATGTAATCAAGGCCGTGAGCGAGATCCGTAGCGATCTGCATTCTGGACATCCACGAGGACAAAACGGTAAATTCCGGATTTCGCACGTTTCTCAAGCAATCGGATAAATTGGCACCGTTGATGTATTCGTACACGAGGTATATGTAATCATCAGAGATCGAAGCGCCGAGTAGCTTGATTATGCTAATGTGATGGCTCCGGCAGATCACCGACAATCTTTCTCGTATGTCTTGAGTCTGGAGGTTGCGGCGGAACTTTCGTTGGAAGATAATGACGTCTCTGCCACGCAAGACGCAGCGCCAGCAGTTGGTGGAAGAAGAGCTGGAGTGCTTTTTTGAGAGGAAGTTGTTGGTGGCCGAGCGGATTTCGGAGAAGCTGTAGATGTGGGGGTTCTCGGAGATGGAGTCGCGGAGGCTGGTTAGCGAGGTTCGGCTTGAAATGGATGTGGTGGTTGTATCTGCGAGTGAGGAAGATGGTTTAGCTTGTGATGACGTGGAGCTTGCTGCCGCTACCGCGTAGTCGGCGCTGGTAGAGGGTGTGGGATAGGAAGGGGTGCGAGGGGAGTGAGCTGGCGTGGAGCGAGTTCGGCGGGGGCGGGGGGAGTGAGTTTGGGTCGGCCGAGTTGGGGTGGGATCGGAGGCGTTTGTAGCCATTTTGGTCTTGCACATATATGGGGTTTGGGTTTTTGGATTTTGGGAAGATTAAATTGGAATTTGGATTTAGGGTTAGCGTCTGGAAAATGGAAAATTGAATGATCCAATTGGAGATGAGTTTTATGGAGATATTGGAGACGGTCGGCAGGGCAACGAGTAAAGGCCGACAAGTGAACCAAGTCAAAGTCAAAGTCTGTTCTGTGAGGAAACAAATCGTGCTAATGTGCGCACATGCCGTGATGGCTATATGGAGCCGTGAGTTAATGCTATCTCCTTCTTCTTCTTTGGGTTTTACAATTCCATTTATTTCTTTTGATTAGCCAAGCAAATTTCTTCGAATGAATATTAATAGTATGCTCAGCATGTGCACGAGCAGTAGAATCTAACAAACTAGTGAGCTGCAGCTGGGTTTAGGTACTAAGTGTTCCAATGGTGTTGTGGTGGACAAAACAGGAGGAATAATAATTGAGTTCTTTGATTAGTCTGTAATCCGGTACTGCGCGGACGAGTTTGTTCTGTGCGTGCATCATGAAAAAGGGTTTGTTTGCCAAATAGTTTAACAAGGCTTGCAAAAGATTCTGTTCAAATGGCCTTATTAGGCGTGTCCAACTGGAACTGGTTGTGGCAGCGTGGCTGCCTAATAATCCCTTTGGATCCTGACCTGCTGTCCGGATACTAGTTTTGTTGATTTTTTTTTTTTTAAAGATTAACCATTTGTTAGTTAAAGTTATCATTAATCATAATGTAGGTCGATGCGATTATTATTATTATTTTTTTAATCTCATCTTGTGGTATGGTTTATTAAGGATTGGATTTTACGTGACAGAATGATAGTCCATTTGGGCGTGTGATAAGGTAGTTGGACTACTAAAACCCAATTATTAAAGTATTTGGTAACATTTGTAATTGAGTTTTAACAAGTTAGTAATTTTTTTTTTTTAATTTTTACTCCATAATTGTAGTTTTTTCTCTACATTAACTGCAGTTTAAAAACTACAGCACTTCACTTCCAAATACACTCTTAAACAAATAATGTTGGTATCATGGTGTGTACCTGTGTACGTGCGTAAATCAATCTATGGATGTAACCACGAGGGGGTTTCATTGTAACAAGGCAGTGAACATGTGTATCTGGATATAAACCAATGACAACGGGGCGATCGATGGTAGGCAGGATTAAACAAGTCAAACTTATATTCAATGCCAAATTGACAGAAGTGCTGCGTTAAATTGTCAAAATTCTCAACTTACAACATATGAGCATTGCCCACTTGCAGTGGCTGCAGGAAAAGAAGTTTGCTTTTGCTGGTGCTCGTTAGCTCATATTTAACTAACAGTCGGCATTAGGTTGCTTCAATGGTTCAATTAGTCGTATTTCCGTATCATTTAGTCGGCCATATATCAACTTTTGGCATTAATGAACCATTGCCCTTTAGTTTTAAGGACTTTCAATACAGGCAGCACTTAAGTTACATTTCCTGCAAAGTAACATCTCGATAAAATAAATTGTTGGATAAGTTATTTTTTTTAGATCTAACAGATGTAATGAAATTTAACACAAAAGTAGGTAACGGTACAGGTGAAAAATTAATTGTTTAAAACAAAAGAAGGGCAACCTGATAAACAGTTGTGGAATAATGCAGTTAAGAGGTTATTCGGTAATGAAAATTATAAAGCGAAAAGATGAGTCACGAGCGGTACTCCGGGTATGCGAAAAATTCAAGAGGGAAAAAGTACAATAATTAGGTTTTCAAAGAGGGGAAAGTAAGCGAAACACCAAACGATATTACCAACTTACTTATTTAATTTTGTAGATTCACAAATTGGAGAAACCAAAAAAATTGCAGTACCATAAAATCGAAGCTAGAGGCACTTGAATATCACTGAAAATGGTAAAATTTCAAACCTCATCTTGTCAAGTTATCTTCGCCATATAATGTCCATCACATCATTCATGGTTATGGGTGGCTTGTTATTATTTGAACATCTCTGTTTGGAAAACTCTTAGAATTGATCCCGATAAAAGCCTGAGTTAAAGAGCATGGGTTACGGCTGTAATCGAAGCTTAGTGAAGAGCGCATATCAAGGAATGAAAAGATGAAAGTAGGAAAATGGTTTGTTTATTTATGTGGAAAGGGAAAATGTTAAACAGATGGAAAGAAATGACAGAGCAAAGGGAAGAAGGTTTTTGTGAAAATTGCGTCATGAAGAGAAGAAAGCAAAGGCTGAAGACAGTATGCTTCTTACACCAAATGTAACGTAAGCTTATCTTCAATACAAGGCAAAATACAGTGTCTCAATTTCTCGCTGCCATCATTAACCTACAACTTTGTCTTTTAAAGAAAGAGTTCTGCTATTTAGCCACAAGGAAGAAAGAAGAATTTGTTTTAGGTGAATTTGTTTTAGATTGAGATATTCAGACTGTACCACAAAAAAACCATACACACACAAAGGATACGCGTGTCGAGTCTATATTGCAACATAATAGTATTTCAAAAGAATAATAATAAAATAACAGTGACGTTTTCTTTTCCTTTTCATCATTCTCTTAAGAGACCAAATAGCTAGTACTAATTTAAAAAAAAAAAAATTTGTTTCAAGTCTATATTGCCAACAGATACTGAAACTCAAAATCATATGGTATCTTCTCAACAGTAATAGAAATTTTGCCATTGTTATGTCCCTGGTGCCTGAAACAATCCACCATTGATTTTCTCAGTGACCCAGATGTGGGCAGCTGATGGCAAACCCACTCCACTAGTGTGTCAATGTCCATAGCAAAATCGAGCATGTTTCGAAACAGGAGCTCTGGGAACGCTATCTTTCTTGTGTTTGTCACCACTACTGAAGCTTGCAAGTACTCTAGCTTTGATTTCTCCAACTCAGCTGTTACGCCATCAGCTGTGTATATTCTCACCTGCATAGATATTAATAACTTCAGTGTCATTGACCATGCACATTACAAGAATTCAATAGGCGAAGTGGTATACATGAGGGCATTCAGAATTTTTTCTTTTTCATGTTTGAATTGTTATTATAATGTCACATCAGTTGAGTACGAACTATGTATATATAGTAGTATTAATGCTAAGAAATAAATTTTATTATTACCGCCGGAGAAGATCGTGTTCCGTAACATAGAGCAAACGTGACATTAGGATCAGTGGATTCGAGCCCATAAAGTTTACGAACTATGGCTTCTTTGTCATCCTTTTCGCCCTTTTGATCAACCTGTGTACGTAAAATCATAGACCAATCTTGCAGATTTAACAAGTTTTTCTTATCAAAAAATGAAATTGAATCAGTCATGGTTACCTCTTTTAAACTGGAAGACTCTTGACCCCTTAAAATATAGTGTTCTATCGCCTGAGCATTTATTGTGCTGCCTCCTATGCTGAGGGTTGCCTGAATTCAAACAAAATTTATTTAAGAAAAGACAAAAGCGTTTCCAAATGTTACAAAAAAGTAGTTAAATTGAGTGCCTAATTACTAAAAACTGTTATCCAACTTGAAATGTACCTTGTTCATCAAAGCGATCAGTTTCTCTGGAGAATTAGGCACTCCATATTGGAGAAATCCCTGAAAATATGAGGCCAACAGCATGTTAGTTTAAAACTGGATTTAATTTCAATAATTACAATGAATTCTATCTTAATTATATACAAATCAGATTATGGCATGTAGAAATGACAAATGTTTTGAAATGAATTGATCCAAAAGTTTAAATTAAAAAAGGCCCGACAACAGTATTAAAGATAAATATTAATAGAATTAAGAAATAAGAACGTCCGAGGGAAAATAAACTTGAGACCTTGACTTGATACTATGTTAAAGAAACCATCCAACCTAAAAGTTTAAGCTTACATATAAAAGCCCAACAATAATATGAAAAGAAAGTCTTAAGGAGAGATAATTAATGGGATGTGTGTGTATGGTTCATCAACAACATACATGCATAATACAAGCGTTGAACATGTTGATCCAGAATGCTAATTTCTGCTGGTATGTCAAGGCTTTCAAGTCTACCGTCTGAAGATTGTTCATTAAGATCCTGTGGGTCACAAGAATAGAAGATGAAACAACTGTTAGCCTAGCCTTATGTGCTTCTACCTTATAGATTTTCCAGTTTCTGCAACTACCTTAACTTTCTTATTAGAGGAACAGAACTTGAACTCGAAATGCATTTCGGATCCATGGAGCTTGATGAGAAGATCACAAGATTCTTGTAAGGGCCGATGTCCCTAGAAATAGACTCTTCCATATCAAAAATGCCATAAGGGTCTTGTTGCCTTGAATCTTTCTGTAACACAATGCTTGACTTTAAATTCAAGCTCGTGTCAGCTCTGAAACTTCTTGAGCTTATAGAAGAGTGCATTGACCTGGAAATGGGGCCTGTTTTTTCCAGTTCAATTGCTCTTGATGTTCTAAGTAGCCTGACATATATGAAGTTCAAACATTTCATAATGCTCTCAGATAGCTTGTTGGGTTGCCAATTTTGGATGCTCTCTTCTAATATAATAGAGTTGGATAAAGATTTTGGTGGGAGGTCAAAAGAGATCTCTGCCGCGTTACGTTCCCTTGGCTGAAGCAAAGTAATTCAGAATTCATAATCATTAGTAATTTATCAAACTTAACTTAATGATATAAAATCAATGCCATCATCAGGGCACTCAATACATTTGGCCTACATCACACTCGCGTACCAGATTTATTAGATCATCTATTGTAATATGATCTTTCACTTGAGTAAAGTTAAAGAGTGATATTTTATGATTTGTGAGAAACAAAAACAAAGAGAATAAATAAAAAGGGACACAATTTTAATAATAAATCAAAATTATACAATTTTAATATTAATCACGTATATCGTAATCCAATATCTTTGTCTAAACCTTGGTTCGATATACGATTTTTAATTCATTTGAAAAATGAAAAGAGTCGGGGCTTACCTTTGGGGTTGGATGTCTAGGATCTCTGAGGGGTGAAGCTGGCTTTATCATCCCACTTTTTCTCGGAACCCTATCTTGAAATTTAACCTCCTGTTGCTGTTGGAATTGATTTTCTTTCTGATCCACAAACACTACTTTTGAGTTTCCCATTTTCTGCTCATTTACACTGAAGTCACTAAGATTATAATCGCCTTTTATTGCTTTACTAATGAAATGCAATGCCTTGGTCTCAAATGCCACCTTCTCGTTGCCAACTTTGTTTATCAAAGGGCTTGAAATATTTGCCATATATGTTGAATGTCCTTGAAGGTTGCTAAGACTTCGCGGTTGCCATTGTTTTGATTTTGTTTCCTTCGTGACTTCCTGTTCATGTTTCAATCCAAGCTGAAGTTGGCTAATTTGTCCTTCTAGTCGTTTGATCTCGCCTTCAACCATAGCTAGCTCTGCTAATAACTCCTTGACCTGCATAATTCATGGAAAGAGTTGTACAATTTAGTAGTAGAAGAACTAGGGAGAAGAATCATAACATTCCATTTAGCAATGTGGAGAGAAACGACCTACTACATGATATTACATCCTAACTAAATGAAATTTTTTTATCTATTTAATCTATTTAAGGAAGATTGAGTATTAACTCCTTGAATACTTTTGTATTAAATTAATAATCATGAAACCCTAAGAATCTAACTAAACCCAATCTGATGATATTTGTATTTTGATTAAGCCAGTTGTCCTGGATAATCTATAAATTTAGTTTTGCCTAGTGATCGGAATTATAAATTAGTATTTTGTAGGTGCTTCCAAGAAATTTGTGTGTGTGTGTGTGTATTTCATTTAAAATTATATAAAACAAAAAGGAGGCAGGAGGTTAAATAAATACATACCTTTGGAGGAAGAAAATTGGGAATAGAAATGGCCGAATCATCCTGACCATTATGTATTCGCTCCAAAATTTCATGCATTGTTTCTTCTTGTTCGAGCATTTTTTGAAGCATGGAGACCTGAAACATTGAGTATTTAGAACCAATACAATCGTCACTGGTATCTTTTTGGTACACAAACAAAAGGGTAACTGAAGTAAATATAAATGTCTTTAATGATGGCTAGAGATGCTTTAAAAGTTGATGTACCATACATGCTAATCATGGTCCATATCCTTTCACTTGACTTTTTTAATCGCAACATTTAATCGCTATGATATATGCACCAACTGTTACAAGTAACAACTGATTAATATATGAGATAAGAAGTAGGGTTTTTCTTATTGCTCTTTTTTTTTTGTCTTAACCACTGTGCTGCTCGGTATGACCCCACCATGGAGACTTTTAAACCTGCACTACAATTTAAACTAAGTCCTCCTCGAACCTATGCTCTCCCAACAACGCGATTTTCCGACGACTAACCTCAAAAGACTTATTACTGAGCCAACACTGCACTTATGCGTTCTAGGCCTCATACTACATTTCTAAAAGGAAAGTTACTTTGTAGGTTGTACTCTCTCCTTTTTTTACATAAAATTAAGCTTGACATTTCTGGAACTTGCAATTGCATGGCCATATGCTGCTTCTTAAAAAGGCAGAAACCATAGTAATTAAGAAGCTTTTCTACAACTGAAACCCAAAGATGCAATAAGATTCCAAGATCACCATGACTTTTGTTGTTTTGAATCAAGAAATAAAAAGTAATTAATTAATGCTAAAACACTGTCGTTTTTCTTTAACTCATATATGGATGCAGAGTAATGATCTAATGCACAATGTTGTTTAAGTACGTAGTGATGTGTTTACTTGTCGGTTGATGTACTGCTTTGTAGCACTATTATTCACAACGCACTGCAGAAATGTGCTATGTGAGCAGTTATTCACCATATGGTCCGTAACAATTGACATTACTCATAGGTACATACCTCTCTTTCAAGTTCCTCTTTCTTTTGCTGCCGACTAGTCTTCTTTCTTCTCTGGATTACAAGTTAGCCAAAGGAACTAGAAATTAACAAGAAAACAAAAGAAACAAAGTGTTTTCAACTGAAAAATTGAAATTGTTACAAAACTTACTGCTATGTCCAGTGGCATGTTAAAAGACAGTCGTGTTTGCTGAGATGCCATGAACGAACCTGGACAGTGAAACTTAAACCAAGCACTCCACCGCTTGCTGGAAGTGGAGAAAACATTTAAGCAAACGCAAGAAGTACAGAAGAGGTTTTGATGATGAAACGATGAGTATTGGTGTTGGTTAGAGGAATAAGACTCAGACTTAGAGGCGAAGGAAGAGCAGCGGCTGGTTGTTGAACTGGCTGTTGCTGATGTTTGACTTGCATTTGCATGGGATGATAAAAAGGAGCTTTCATGATGATCGGGCTCTAGAGGTTGGTTCATGGCTAACCGTCTCAGCTGTTGTGGGTGGGACATCGTGTGGACTAATGGCCCTTTGCTTGGAGTAACTTGCAAGATCTTGTTTATTCAATGTGAAGTTTACTCAGATCATATAAGTGGTTATATATATATATATAAAATCTGTAACATTCCTTAAAAGTTTCTTTAATAAAGATTATCCTTCCTAAGCTTCTGCCACGTGTCAAGTTGAAGTGTGGCTATTTGTTTTTTTTTTGGGTAAGGCGTGACTACTTCTTTTCCTCAAGGTACTGATGGAAATTTTCCATAACACGAAACGCCAATATCTATTTTTTCATTTCATCCAGAAGACAGGAGTTTAGAATTCATGCAATTAAACGAACATAACTTTAGACGGTTCTTTAGTGTTTTACTTGCTCTCTACAGCTGAATTATCGCTCCGTTTAATACAGTTTTTCAAGTAGAGTTTATTTGAATAGAACTTTTAGCAGTAGAGCTTTTACAAATAAAATTTTTACCTACAAAATTTTAATTATTTGATTGTCAATAAGAATTTTTATTAAAAATCTATGAAATTACTTTAATATACAAATTTTTTAAAATTATGTTATGAAAAGAATAAAATAAGATTGTCACATTAGTAGAGGATATTTTGAATACTTTAATATTTTAAAAAAAAATTTCAACCTCTACTCTCAAAAGCTCAAAATTTGAGTTTTCGCTAGTAGAGATAAAATAGCTTATTTAAGCTCTAAAAGCTCTACACCACTTTGACCTTGGATGAAGTGGTTACGCCTCACAATGAAGCGAATTCAACTGGCATTGTAGGGATTAAACATTTAAAAAATCTTTCTCCTAAATGTGAGGAGTAGACATCATTCTCCTAGTGGGTTATTTGTTTACGCTTTATGTAATCTAATGTAATAACGTAGTCTCGCGATATATATCCATCAGAAATATCAAAATATATAATGTCTGCTATAATAGTAGTTGTTCTAAATATAGGGACATCCCTCTCCTGTGAGGGATTATTTGTTTAGGTATGTACTTTATAGAATCTAATATAATAATGTAAGTCTCATGTATGTATATCTAATTATAAATATAAGAATATGTAATGTCTGCTATAATAGCAGTTATTGTAATATAGTTGTGTAATACAGTAATTTAATGCTTAATCAATATTAAAAAAAAAAAAGCTTTAAAAGCTCTACTAAAAAAATTAACCAAACAATAATAAAAATTATGATAAAAACTTATGGGATTAAATAAACACTTATGACTATTAGATAAGTCATACAAAACAAGCACTACGTAGATAATGCTGAGAGAGAAAATCAAAGAGTGAGTCATAAAATCTCAATGAGATAAAATCTTATGTTGAATTAATGTACTGTTTATTTTTTTGACTTAATGACTTAATGAATTTATTTTCAATCGGTTAAGTTATTAGATTTATTTATTTTCTTAACTTAACGAAAAGTATTAGTTATTAAGTCATTAAATTATTAAGCTAATTTTTTTTAATTTTTTACTTAATCTAATAAGTATGAATAAAATTGATTAACATGTTGTAATTTAGAAAACTGAAGCGGTTGTATTCAACGAAACATAATTTATATTATGATAAAACACTATCTTATTGATATTCTTTTCAAATATTTTTTAACAATAAAATTTAGTAATGGTAAAAGTATAAAAGTACTATTTTTCGAATTTTTTTAAGTTGAAATAAACAAACAATTTCACTCTTATTTTTAAAAATTTAAACAAAAAATAAATATGTTGTTAGATTCAGGCTACTTTAAGCTATTCAGATTTTAAACAAAAATACAAACGCCACGTAAATTCCTCTCTCTATATATAAAGAGCAAGACACCTATTCTACTATGAGTTAAAATATTATATGTTAGGGTCGCATTCATCCAAAATCATACTAAAATATGACGATGCATATATAACAAATGAAACTTTACAAAACGCTCAGATAATGACATTTGGCCTACTCCACTCACATTTCATGAGGAGTAAGATTTTATAAATATCGTTTCACAATACTTTTTACGCATTGAACTGCTCTCACGCCATGGCGTAAGAATTTCAACCATCAGGCCGTAGCCCTTCGTCACTATTTTTTTTTTTTTTGAGAGGAAGAATGGCACTACTTAAATTAATATAATTTAATTATCAAATATTGCGGGATATATTTTTCCCCCTTTTTTTGTTCTAAAACCCTCTTTGCAGTTTCTAAAACCCTAAACAAGTCCTCCGCTTAATGCTTTCTCTTCGCATTTTCTCACGTCCAACTTCTTACATTCCGGGAAAGATATTAACAGCAAATCATAACCAACGAAAAAGAAATCAATCAGATGGTTCTCGCCGTTTAGCCTCATTTTCACTTGCATCTATTAGCGGAGTCTGTTCAAGAAAGACCTCCATGGCCATGTTGGCTCTGTTTTCTAGATCCCAGAACTATACTTCCCTATGTAGAATCACCAGAAGCTTCGAGTTTGTTTCAGCTCCACTATATAGAATTCCATTGAAATCCCCATTCCAAGGCAATTCTTTTCACCTTTTTTCTTTCTTATTTAACTGGTTATTCTTTAGATGGCTTTTGGTTGAGTGCTTTTTTTTTGTTCTCCCAATTAGATCGGTAGGATACTCTTCTAAATAGCTTTACGCATTTGTTTATTTGGTTTCTTCCAATTTTTTTCTGTCATGTAGAAATATGATTAGAAAAGGTAGCCTTAGGATGAACAAAGAAATGGGTTTAAAAAAATAATAATAAAATATGTTCTTGTTTTGAAAAGGATCGAATGAGCGAAGGGAGAAACAGGTCATATAAAGCTGAAGCATTGAGAATTTTAGAAGATTTCTATAAGATTGTCCTTGTTTCTGGATAAGTAATATTGATAGTGAGTTCAAGTTCAGAGGATCAGCAAAATAGATTCAATGTGTCTGTATATGTTTGATGTTAGCAGATCTCAATATCAAATTAAGCAACTTTTTAATTTCTGCCATAAACCCATGAGTTTAGAAATTATAGTGCTTATCTCTGAATGAGATACTTGGGGACATTTTTCAAAGATCATGCTGTTTTGATTTTGGAAAACATTGCTGATTTGATGGCTGTTAAGTTGTATTCATTGCTTAATAAAATTTGGCTAAAACACTGTGTAATTGCGTTGGATGCTAATCGTCTGCCAGTGAGATCGATTGCAACACCTGCAGAAACTGTAGCTGGGTTTGATGAGATGGTCGCTGGGACCCAACGTAAGCATTACATGTTAGGTGGGAAAGGCGGTGTTGGGAAAACAAGCTGTGCTGCTTCCCTGGCTGTAAAATTTGCTAACCATGGGCACCCTACCATTGTCGTCTCAACTGACCCTGCCCACTCTTTAAGTGATTCTTTTGCCCAGGTATCGAATCAAAGGACCATGTTTTTCTCTGAACCGAGGTTGCTTTATTGGTCTTTAGTGTTTGTTTACTTGCCTCATAATATTTGTGGAAGCTGTTCATTATGGATGTATTTTGTTTCATCCTCTCCAGGACTTAAGCGGAGGTACTCTTGTTCCTGTTGAAGGAGTTGATTCTCCATTATTTGCTCTTGAGGTATTTGATTGATGAACACCAAAATGATGCCATTTCATAGTAGCTCTGTGTCATCTCCACATTGATGCAGATATTTAGTTGTAGCATTATGACAGATAAACCCTGAGAAAGCAAGGGAAGAATTCCGTACTGCGAGTCAAGGCGGCGGCGGCAGTGGCATGAAGGATCTTATGGATAGTATGGGCCTCGGGATGCTTGCTGACCAGGTAAATAGTTACCCACGGCTACGTCAATCTTATTTAAAGTCCCTTTCTTGTCACTTGCTTACAGTTCAGTATTGGTTGTGTCCCATAGTGGCTAGTTAAAGGGAGTCAATGGGGCATATAAGTAGCATAGGTCCCCCCACCCAATAGGCTAGTCTTTTGGGTGGGGTACCTGAATATCCTAGGCCCAGGCCCCTAACATGCAGCTAGCATTGGAAAACAAAAGCTTGTGTAAAACATGGAATCTCAATTATGCAGCAGTGGCTTAAAACTTACGAACTTTTTTGTACTTGGGATATAAGTTGTCAATATCTTCTTGTACATTAGATAGCTTTGGATTATACTCTTTTATTCTCTAATGTTTACTTGTGGTTTTTGGCATTTGCTGCAGTTAGGAGAACTAAAACTAGGGGAGTTGTTGGATACTCCCCCTCCTGGACTAGATGAAGCTATTGCAATTTCAAAGGCATAGATAATTAATCTCTTTTATATTTAATTAAATTGTAAATACAGCTCTTTGCCTTCCCCCCCCCCCCACCGGGGGAAATTTCTTCTCTTGCCATTTGCTAACTTCACAGCTGGTTGACAGGTTATGCAATTTGTTGAGTCACAACAATATAATATGTTTACTCGGATAGTGTTTGATACTGCACCTACGGTCGGTTAATATTTATGCTCTCTAGAAGATGCTTTGATCTATAGTCATCCATTTTATTTTTGTTCTTTAGAAGGTGCTTTAATCTAAGGTCATCCATTTGCTTTCAAATTGCTTTGTAGGGTCATACACTTCGGCTTTTGTCTCTGCCTGATTTCTTGGATGCATCCATAGGGAAAATGATGAAGGTATATATGTGGAACCTGGATTCAAATTGAAATGTGTTCTGATTTACCTTGATGGGGAAATGGCTGAGTTATAATTGTATTTTATATGGTGCATTTAAAAATTAAAAGAAATGTAAAAGTGTTAAGAAGATTTCATTATTGATTGTGTCACTGAAGGTTTATCATTCCAAGTGTTTCATGGGGCTATAGACTCCCATGTATTCTCTCATCTTGGATTTGTGTTATATATATATATATATACATATACCATTCTCTGATTCTATTAATGTTGTACTTATTGAAATTTGTTTTTCAAATGCTTTATTTATTCCAGCTGAAGAAGAAGTTGGCTTCCGCAACTTCAGCTTTCAAGTCTGTATTTGGAAAAGAAGAAAAACAGCAGGATGTTGCTGTAAGCATGCAATTTCTTTTTTAGATGTCTTCTGCTTTGTTTAAATACTAAGCTTCCTTTGTTTAAACTCATAGTCTGACAAGCTGGAGCAACTAAGAGAGAGGATGGCAAAAGTGAGGGACCTTTTCCGTGATCCAGATTCCACTGAATTTGTTATAGTGACAATTCCAACGGTAAAACCCCAAGTTCTAATCTTTACTTTTGCCTAACTCCATAGTTATTAAGCTACATATAGCTATATCTTTTAGTCTGTTCCTGGCAGAAAACTCCAGTTTCTCTTCTCTCCTTGTTTTTCTCAGCATAAACTTATTTTAGCAGCACATTTAGCAGCATTTTTTGGACAACAGAGGCTTTGCAACTGCAATAATTATTTTTTAAAAAAAAGATATTGGTTTAGTATTGGATTGAGTGCTTATGATGGGGAGAACTTAATTCATTTCCCTTTTGTCTCTCACATAATTTTCAATAATTCTTTGTTTTCCACTGTGTTCGAATTATATCTGCACTGTACATAAAACATGTGGGTGCTACTTGGTAAATTTGCAAATCAAAATTCAGTTTTAACTGGGTGAACCTGTGTTGCTTTATGATTAGTAATTTTTTCCTGTTTTCTTCTCAAAAAATTTTCTTTAAAGAAGAATTATAAATGTTTATTTCATTGGTTAATTTTGACTTTTAATATAACCAATTTCAGGTTATGGCCATTAGTGAGTCATCAAGGTTGCATGCATCCTTGAGGAAGGAATGCGTTCCTGTTCAGAGACTTATTGTTAATCAGGTTCTACCTCCATCTGCATCAGACTGCAAGTTTTGTGCAATGAAAAGGAAGGTACATAACTTACTTCTCTGTATGTATTAATAATCAAAAGTTTTATTTTGTTGGAATGTTATCCATGACTTGTTCACCACCATTTTTTTAAATAATAAAATCAAATGCTTTACACATTGCTTGTTGTCGCTGTTCATATGTTATCAACAACATTGCAGGATCAGATGCGTGTCCTTGAGACAATAATGTCCGATCCACAACTTGCAAATTTGAGATTAGTCCAGGCACCGTTAGTTGATGTTGAGATAAGGGGCGTTCCAGCTCTTAAATTTATGGGGGATATGATTTGGAAATGAATTTTGACTTAAGGATAACTTCATGAATAGGTGAGCTATCTAGATCCAGTTCTACACTCCTGGAAACTTGTCTCAAAGTTGCCAAGTGAATTTATGGGGAATTCTATTGCTAATGTTTAGACAGGTTCATACCCAGTTGTGCATCTACTTTAACAGAGGTTTCATGCCTACTTGAGCATCTATTTTGAAGTGTATGAAAATGTGAATGCATGGGGATAACTTTGGTTTCTAACTTGACGCGTGACTGACTCAAGTCTCAAGCTGTTTTCCTGGAAAATTAGTTGTGTAACTGGTTAAGGGAAGTACACAAAAGCTCAAGAGAAGCAGGCAGAAGTTCCCTCTTACTCATTGGACTTTGATTGAGAGGCAATCAATAAATTGTTCTCTATTCCGTTTCTAACATGTTTTGTTGAAACCATTTAGTTGCTGTTTTGGGACAATTAACAAGGTTCTCTTCGTTTCTATGGTGAATTTTCTTATCTTTGCTGATGATGCTGAATGAGGTAAACATAAGTGTGGGTCTTTTTGTAATCTAAAATTACTCTGAGCACCCTGAATTTAATAAAATTATTTTTTCCGAAAATATCTATGATTTAATTTACTATTAAGGATAATGTATTATGAGCAAATATAAACAATGACTTTGTTCACCTATCCATGACACTCATTCACATCAAAATTCTCCCACAACAAATTTTATTTCCAACATCTTAACAATAATGGTTGAACAAATATTTATAAAGGACTAAATCAATATTTTAGGGAATTTTAACCAGAAATTCTTTTATTTTCCTGTATAAAAAGAAGGAAATCTTTTTAGCAATGTTTTTAAAAATAATTAAACCGCTCATTGTCCCACATTGATTGCGATAATGAATTAAAATCTCATATGAATTTGAGGAATAAGAATAACTAGTAAATACTTGAATGCTTTCTGCAAAAAGAAAAAAAAATGAAAACGTTTTGTTCCTACTCTTTTATTTATCTTTTTTAGTTTTATTGAGTTGAGTATTTTTATAATTACAGGTTTGTAGAGTCAATAATAGAAAAATTAATTTAAATAGTTATTTTTGGTGAGTTGCTGATTTTTTTTAAATATATATGAGTGAGGACTATTTTGACATTTAAGAGAGTTTAACTTTTAAATTCTAATTGTTAGATGTTCAGAGAATAATAGAATATTCACAATAATTTTTAAAATACAAACAACCCATTCAAAACATAATCATGAAACTGGGGTTGGTATGATAACTATGATCTGAAGTTTCTCTTCACGGTAATTTCTTTTTCATCTTTTAGCGCCTCATGTTCTATGCTCTAAAAAGAGTTTGCGTACACATACTCAAACAGAGGTTTAATAACTGTGACAAAGCTGTAACAGGTATAGGACGATCACATTACTCAAATTCAAGCTGTAACAGGTATAGGACGATCACATTACTCAAATTCTTTGGTCATAAGGAGTTTCCTTAATCTTATACGAGATTTTTCTGCGATCAATCTAATTTTCAAGACTAATCATCAACCAGAATAACAGAAAATGTCTGGAACAGATTGAAGTTTGTTTCAACTTCATATATATGGGGATATTATCCCTACTCATTTCAAGAACCTCAAAAGTACAAGTAGCCATTTAGAATTTTTAATAATATTTTAGAACCACCTCAAAATTTAATTTTATAGCAACTAACTACTTATTCGTTAACTCTGTTAATTACAGTTAAATATTTAAGACAAAAGACTATTTCATCCTAAAGATTTTCAAAATATTATTTTACTTTGTTAAGTGAATCCAGGGACAAAATAATCTTTTCTCTTAAATTCTTTAATGATGACTAATTGAATTAATGAAAAAATAACTGGCTGATTGAAACTAACTCTTAAGCTAGTTCTGAGATATTATTAAAAAAAAAAGAAAAAAACTGAATGCTTATCAAAATTATTATATTTACTGTTGTATGGCAATTCAGCACTATGAATATGAAACACACAGATGTCACAAAGACTAGAGATCATAATAGCAGCATGATTCTTTATTTATTTATGCGTGCAGCTGCCCCAGTTGCTGAACTTCATACTCGTCTATAAATGTTCATTATTAATTATACGTTCAAAAGTTTTCTGCTGTCGTAGCATATTCCATAAACATTCTGACGGTACTAACTAACCCTAAAATACATGCTGCAGATATTTTTCTCACTAACTTATTTTCAAATACTATGCTTTCCTACTGTTGACCACTTACCAAAATTATCTAATAATCTATGTTTCTGTACAGAAACGGGGAGAAAAACTGGGGAAAAAAAAAAAACTTAATCTAATTCTTTTGGAAGGTAATCATACAAAAGAAAGCAATGGTACGGCTAAGAATACCAGCAAGTATAAGGAGCATTAAACCTGGAAAAAAATCACTGAGATCGTACCCTTTTGAGTAAAGTGCACCACATCTTGTTATCAGCCAAACACCACGATATCTGAAGAAAATCAACATAAATTAGAATGGTATATTCATTAAACTGTTGCATAATAAGAAGAAGAGCATTAAACTGTTGCATAATAAGAAGAAGAGCAGTCATTTCAAACCTTTTAGCATTGGCTACGACAAATGCTTCCAGTGCCCACTTGGTGTAGGACAAGTCAGATACGCGCTCTACAAATCTGTTATTGTCATTATTAGTTGCTATCAGAGTTAAAACAACTGGCAGAAGCACCGAACACTGCATAAAGCAATACAGCTTGTTAAGAAGAAGGTTACAAAATCTGTTGTGTGGATATGTACAAACTAGGAAGTTGGAAAAAATTTCCTTGTAAAATTTGTAAATGCTCACCAATTGAGCTGGACCTGGTTCAAAACATATGGCCATAATGTATGCTATACCGGTGACACAATACACCAGACACACTAGAACAAGATAATTATCTGTGACAGATGATCTTGGATTGTTGAAGAAGTAGAACATCGAAAGATACACTAGGGGCTTGATCAATGTGTTGAAATGATCAACTGTATCCTTTGAAAGAAAGAAAGCCAGGCTGCTCATGCCAGAAGCACTCTCTCTCCAATAATGAAGCTTATCCAAAGAAAAAGATCTCAAAGCCGCAATTTTACATAGGAGAGCTGTAAGTGCATCAAATTTTGCTTAGATGAAAATGCATCATGATATGGATAATAACTATAAAGTAGATCCCAAAAAGCTTTTATTTAACTAGAAATTCAGTTTAATTTTGAAATACAAGATTGAAATCTTTATTGAACTTTGAAAGTAAGAAAACTTGGAATCTGTAGCAAAATTATTAAAATGAGTAGTCTGAATTTTGAACGCAAGGAGTCCACATAATTGGAGTAAGTATTCAGGGATTATTGTAAAGCTAAGAAGTTAGAAAATTTTGAACTTACAAACTGCAATGACAGTGTGTGTATAACCTGTTGCTCCAAAATTTTCATCGCTCACTTTAGCTAGTGTTCCTATGCAGATTCCAGCGAGTAATAAAATTAGATAATCTACAACTTGAATTTTAGCTTCTCGTAGTCGCTGCTTACCAACCCTGCCAAGAAGCCAGATAACAGAACATGTTTGGTTACAGTCAGTATACTGAATAGAAATTACATCACGGGTAATAAGATGTTGGCATGTGGCTAACATAGAAACCAAGATTCATCATGCACCTGCCAAGGAAGTATCTATACTGTACAAAGACTCCAGGGGTTCTCCTTTTAGATAAGTCCCCTAAATTCAAGAAATTACGTTGTATACTGTCCTTCCTAAGAGCAGCATTACATTTTATATCCTGCCAAAATTCTCCTGCAAAAGATTGGACTTCAGATGAATCATCATTAATTTCTTGTGACAAAGTTTCAGCCACCGATGCTGACATTCCTTCAATACTCTGTAGCATATCCATGGGAACCGAATATCCATTATGAAGCATCCATCTCACAGGAAGTTCTTTATGGTCAAACCCTGAACTTGAGCTTGGTTTTACTATGCCTTCTAAAATATCAATGAAATAATCTGGAGGATTGATACGGTCAGGAACTGTAATTCCAAGGCTTGCAAAGTACTCTTCAACTTTCTTTACTGGTCCATGATATACTATAAGACCTCCTTTCGCTAGGAGTATCAAATCATCAAACATCCGGAACAAGGCATAGCTGTAGCACCAAAAAAAAAAAAAGGAACTTTTATCTCGAGAAACAACAAAATATAAAGGCAAGACAAACTAAGTTCATGTCATACAGCCAAATGGAGGGGAAAGAAAAGATAAAACATCAAAACATGAAGGGGAAAACATGAAGAAACTAATTCTATAATATACGCCTTCTTGTAAATATCAACTGTAAATTACCTTGGTTGGTGAACGACTGTGCAGATGTTTACTCCTTCAAGAGCTTCACGTCGAAGAGCTCTAAGCAGCAACTGGGAAGAAGAACTATCCAGCCCAGAAGTTGGTTCATCTAATATCAGAAGTGATGGTTCCATTACCATTTCGAGCCCAACATTTACTCGTTTCCTTTGACCTCCAGAGATTCCTCGCTTCTCCACTGTCCCAACCAGAGAATCCCTGATGTGCTGCAGCCCCAAGGACTCAATGATTCTTTCCACAACGAGCACCTTTTCTGCTTTTGGCAGGTCGGCAGAAAGCCTACAGTAACAAGAACTCTCGTAAATTAAAAAGAAAGAGGTACCATTGCGAGTACTGGTCGTTGGTGGAGGGTTGGATTATGTGAAGAAACAAGTGGAACAAGAAGTAGAGTACAAAGCCTCTGTGGCATATAACAATACAACTTATGAAGTTAAGAAGTGTGCGTCTTCACAGTCTGATACTAAAAATATAAATGTCTGATGCATGAATTTCTGCATTATTAAAGTACTTCAAATTGCCTTTCCAAAAGAAAAAAAGTACTTCAAAGTTACTGAAGCTTTGCAATATCATGATCTATTTTAAATGCAAAGGCTGAATGAATCAATCATGGCACCAAGCTGGGATGAAATTTTGTTAGGCTATAAAACAACATACACAGTCTTTGACATTAAAACTAAATAATATACCAAATCAAAGTCTTAACAATTCTGGAAGTTCTCAGATTTACAAACGTCTATACTCTAGAACCTAACTGATTGAATTGGAATCGGTATTAGACAGAAACAAATAAATGATTCTCTATCTTACTGATTAAGTAAAAAATCATATTCAGGGAATGAGGTTTTACAAGTCCGTAAAAACAACACACTTTCCACTCTTCAAGAATTTGTGAATTTTATGATTGGTTGCACAAGCAAGGCAATGTTCTGACAGAATACAAGAAGTCCACTGGTGGATACAAGAAAATTAGCTTAGTCACAGTTATGACTTTGATAAATATGAAGTGTGATAATGAACAAACAAAAACCACTAGTGTCTATGCATGATGAAAACATGATTGGTTGAGAGTTATCACAAGGATGATATCTGACATGATAAAAAGAGATCCATGCTCCCAGAATAATGATAAATTGAAATGATAAAACTAAATCTCATATACCTGCATCGTGCACTGAACCAGAGATTTTCCTCCACGGTTAAGTTTCCATGAACAATATCATCTTGCGGCACAAAACCAATGATTCTTTTGTATGATTGAATTGACGCAACCTTTCCATTTACAAGAATCGTACCACTCATTATGCACCCAGGTACTCTTCCTTTTAAAGCAGAGAGAAATGTTGTTTTCCCTGCGCCCGATGGCCCCATTACAGCCGAAACTCTTCCAGGGGATAATTTCCCTGTCACAGATCTCATCAAATGTTTGTTTTTCCCTTTCAAAGTAATTGTTAAATCTTTGAATAAGACCTCAATGGTAGGTCTCTTCCTGATTTCAATTTCATTAGCCATTGAGATTACCCCAGAGAAGGTCATATTTTTGGTCTGCTCCTGCATAGCTTTTTCTTTCTCAATTTGACCGTATGCATATCTGAACATTTGGCTTTGAGTATGTAGCTGCTTACCCTTAGGTGTTTGCTTCCTGATATTTTTATCTCCAATCTCCACATCGAATCCATCTGGACTCTCAGGATTATTCTCAATTTCATGCATCATCTGTGTGAGATTGCTTTTCTCCTGTTTATTTCCTTTTGATGGTGGTTGAGATGGACTACCTACAGGCAAAGGTGGTAAGCCATCCGTTCCAGGCTTAGCTTGACTAGAACTTCTCAGAGTCTCCGGTTGCCTTGAAGATTTTCTTCGAGAAAATGTACGTGATAGCTGTGTTTGTAGACCAATTGCACCCTTTCTAGCAAGATCTTTAGCTGATTTCCATTTTTCACGAGCTACAGCATTTTCCCTTACACTTTGAACTGCCATTTCCCTGGATTTTGCTTTTCTTTTCTCTCGAATTACGAGCACTTGGTCAGAGCAGCTATATATGATAACAATCAAGACTGATAATCCAACCTACAACAACAACTGGAATTAGAACTTGACATGATGGGTTTTTCGGCAAGATGGTTGGAAAATCTGATAGAAAATCCTATTAAGTTTTTGATGATCCAAAAAAATATTCATAATCAACAAATTCTCACAGATGAAAGAGTGCCCAAAATTTTCAATGATGAACAACAAGACACTATTTGCTCATGGTGGCAAAGCTAAGGCAGCTAGCATAATGGAGAACTTATCTAGTTTTTAGGTGCATGGTTTTACTCCTTTTATTAAAGATTCTAGCATGCCTGTGGTGTTTCTGCACACAAATTAATCCATAATGAGGCATTGAAATTGGTTGAAACAAGTAATCTGAACAATTTGAATCATTAATGATTGCAATTCAATAGGAAAGGACAACTTCTTTTAGAGATTTCAAGAACCTGAAGATCAACATCATCATAATTTTAATGCTGAAATGGTAAGGTGGTAACTCACAAATAACAAGATGCCATATGCTCGGATATTTTGATTTGCTGATCTGGGCTCACAAGTTGCCAACCACCAACACTCTGCAAGTTCAGTAGAAAAGGTTATATGCTAAAAAAAAAAAATGTTAATTGGACTTATACACAAGAGATAGAGTTTTGTCACTGACAGAGATATCCATGCCAGTTAAAGATTGCATTCTAACATCCCAGAGTACATAAGATATGGCACGAATGCGATTTAAAATTTTTTCCCATGGTTAGGCTTTCTGATTTCATTGTGAGCCCATTGCATCTAAAATTTCTGTATCATATTATTCGATATTCAAAATTTTACTAAAATCAGGCCTAGCTAGATTCTTACATAAAAGGGAATACAGGGAAGACTATCATTACACTAAGATTGCTGACTGAACATATTGTTCCAGAGAGGGGAAAATTAAAAATGCTGGGAGGATTATTTTCTTATCGTGATAAAAATTAAAAAAGAAGAATTTTAACACTGTGCTTTATCCTGCCAAACCACACTATGCCCATAAAACATTATTGAGGGGCAACAAATAGATAATATGACTTGTTTATATACAAAGCCATCATATAACTTCCAAATACCCACCTCATTGCCACTTTTTACTCTGCCATTCTGCTCCACTGTAAAAGACTTTATAAATAAAAGTGCAGGGCAAACTCTTGTACCTACTTGTTTTGTATAAATTGATGTGGCATAATTTAATTGGTTAGATTAAATAGCTCTTGGCCTACATGATTTAATTTATTATTTTGTATTTTCATCAAGCCAATGAATTTAGGCCATATCAATTTGTAGAAAATAAGTTTTTACAGGAGTCTATAGCTCTATCATCACTCTTTTTCAAAACTCTTAAACTACCAGTTCAAAAAACATGCTAATTGCTCTCCAGTCTCCAGAAGAGTGTGTCTGTTTTTAATATATTGCTGGCACACACACATGCATTACAGTTTCCAGCTTTAAGCCCTTACTCCGCTTAGGATAAAATATATTCCAGGAGTTTCAGAAAGATTTTACCCAAACTTTCTCAATTAATTCCAACTTCTTAGCAGGAATGTTAGCGAGTCATTGACATGAACTCATTTTCCTTCAGAAATGTTTTTCTGACATAGAATCTTTTTTTTTTTCCCTTCTGCTGTATGAGGTATTTAATATATTATTACTAATGCCCTCTTCGGTATCCTGACATATGCATGTTTGACAACATTCAAGGCACTAGCTGCCATGGCTATCCTTCTAAGGTCTCAGACACATGTATATATTTTTGGGAATTAGGCCCACAGCATTTCTATTTTGCCAAAACTTTTCAAGCAGTGAGATCAGATAGGATTCTCAACTCGTAATCTACTACCAGTAGATGAAAATCTTACCCTTTTGAGAAGTTGAACCTAATCTGCAGTAATGTCTGAAATAAATACCAGGAATAAAGAGCGTTAGTAACACAGAGAACAACAGCTGGGCACTGGCTGCTTTGAAACACAGTAAAATAAACACACCAATTATTGGCAGAAAAATTCAAAGCCATGCAGCAACAAGAAATAAAATTGGCAACTGGTGATTCTAAGGATAAGTGCAAAAAGTTCTGGGATAATTCTCTATACCCACTACTGCAAGGAATTTTTTGGATAGTAGACGGACAGTATGATCCTGCTGTACAGAATACCTCACTACTACTCTGGATGTCAGCCCAAGCATCTGCTCCTCCGCAGGTATGATTTAGCTTCCCAGGAGGTATTTGGTAAGAATATCTGCAAATTGTTACTGCTAATAAATATTAATGTATCCTAATTCAGGATGCTTATAATACAAGCAAATAAAGTAACGGATGAACAGACTTACGGGTCACATAGACCAGTTTTGTTGTTGAGTTTTGCAAGTGGGCAGTAAGAACCCAACGGACAAGCTTTAAAGACAAAGGGAAATCAATGTTATAAATTTCCATAAACATCAAAACCATATAAATAAAAATTCTGCAGTCTACAAAATGCAGAATGTAATTCAAAATCGTAATTCAAACTCCTGGTATCTGATGATAAAATATTATTAAAACCTACAGCTGGGTGTGCTAGATGGAAGGCTTGTCACTGGATAAGATTTCTAGAAATTCACCGAACAGCTATATGACGAATACACTTTCTAAATTTTAACTTAAAAATGAGTAGCTATGCAAGATAACTGTGAAAGAGCATATATTGAGAAAATAAGAATTGTTGTGGAATAAACTAAAAGAAATTCAAAAGGAAAATTTATGAGAAATAGTCCAAACTTTGTGATTGACCAAGCAATCAAGCAACAATATTATAATACGCTATATTCACAACCCAATCAATTGAAAATATTCGAAATACTTACGTATCATGCAAGTTAAACCCTTGGGGCAGAAGAAACCCTCGCAACAAGATGCACAATTTGCAGTTCTAGCAGGAATTTCCTTTGAATTTGTCATGTTAACTATCGCACCGTCAACACTACAAGCCCATCCTGGTTCGCACCCAGGAACCCATGAAGTCAAATTACAGTTTGTGTTAGGTTTCACATACTGACTTTTCTTTTTTGAGCCTTGGCCATGGGCTCCAGACAGTGCATCAGCAAATGTATGAATGTAGAACTTTATTTCTGCTGCTGTGCACAGACGCAGTGTCATATCTCCTATTGATCCACCGAAGCATTATAAGACTTACAAATTGCAAAATCGTAATTGACACAAACTCAACTTATATTCTAGAGAAAATTAGCATAGTCTACAAGAATGTTTTTGTTCTAGAAAAAGAGCTTTATCTACTTTAAGCTTACTAGTAAAGATGACTAAAAATTTTTATACCCAAGTAATGGAAAATTTTGTTTCCCTCTCTTGAGATTTGTCTAAAAAGCTAGAACGTTCCTTTGAAAATCATTACAAATTACCCCTAAAATTCAACAAATATTTTCAGCTAATAAAATTCTCTTGCACAAAACAAGCATGCTTGCTATCAATAACGCCGAAATATAAGCGGAGTCAAAGTACATAATTATACCTTTAGTCAACCTGGCGCATTCGTACAAGAAATCCGTATTTTTGGAAAAATCGAACGATTGATTCCAGTCATCTTCCCTGAAATTTTAGACGCAATTCAAAATAAATCCCTAACCAAACTTCAAACATTTAATTTTATAAGAATTTATGGCAACTGACGCGTCAATTATGCAGAAGCCTAGTTGTTCTTTGATCTCTCCCTTCAGGGCGGCGGTAATGGTCGCCAAGCTTTTTTGTACGACATCTTGGTACTTAGCTGCAGTTTGACCAGCAGCCGCTTCATCGAATTCAGGATTTTGAAAATCTTTTTCGTTTTGGCAATCCACCGGACGCGAGAAGCAAAGCACAGTGACGAACATTATGGACGCAGAGAGTACGCGAGCCCGATGACGAACCGTCTCTCTGCTCATTATAATTTAATGATTTAATTAATTTAAATTAATTAACAGGGATTATAAGAAAAACGAGCTCATCCGCCTGGAGGAGATGGTGAATTTTTAATAAGTTTCGAGTTCTTTCGGAGGAAGAAATGGCGGGGAGATGAATTTGGCGAAAATAAAGGAGAGAGATAGCGAGAGTGAAAGAACGCGCGTTGTTTAAATGGTGACGTGGAGTGGAGGTTCCGAGTTCCGACCGTTGGTTTAAACCCTCGTATTTAGGGTTGTCAAAATGTCGGGTCGGGCTCGGGCTTGGCCAAACCCGACCCGACCCTATCAAAAAAAATTCAAAACCCGACCCTAAAAGTTCTAACATCAGATTACACCCTACTCCACCCACATCACGACGCTTCACGCCCTCATTCTTTATCGAATAACCCATAACCTATTAGAATGGCTAGCCCGACCTCATCTTCGTTTATCGGTTAGCTAACCGCTAACCTATTAGCTAGCCCGAGAAAATTCTTTATCGGTTAGCTAACCGCCAACCTATGGCATAGTTCGAGAAAATTCTATCGGCAATTAACCCATTAACCGGTTTGAGGCTAGCCCGAGAAAATTCGCCATCGGTTAGCTAACCTATTAACCGTTTTGACAAGAATCAAACATGCATTCCAATTCGGTTTGCCGGATAACTAACTAAAACATACAATACAAATTAGTTCCACAACGGCACAACCCAACATAAAAAAAAAAGTCTTATGCAAATAGAAACTCATAATTCCAATTCCACAACCAAACATTCTTTTTTCAAAAAAAGAATTACTCCAACACTTGCGGGCCACTTTCATCTTCATCCACAAATTCCTCTCCGCTAAAAATTTCACTTTTAAGAATTTTACCTATACAAAAAAAGAAAAAGAAAGTGAGAAAATAATATAAGTTTATAAAATTATTATTAAACCAATTATTTAAATATTTTGTACATTATTTGTATTCATACCTTTGGAGTTTGCCCATAGCCAATGTTGAGTGCACATAAGAGCTTCCAATGTCGTAGGATGAAGTCTACTCCGATGTGGAGTCAAGACTCTACCTCCAGTGCTAAACGCGGATTCAGAGGCAACAGTTGTCACGGGAACGGCTAAAATATCCTTGGCCATTTGAGCCAAAATAAGGTATTTGCTTTGGTTCACCTTCCACCAATTCAAAATATCAAAGTCCGAAGTGGATTTGATTAAAGGCTCTTCTAAATACCTCTCAAGGTCGGACTTCGATACTATGGTCTCACTATTTTGGCTTGCAAATGCCTCAAACTTACCTATATCAAAAAATTTACTGCAAGTTCCTACATTAAAATTAAAACGAACATCGACCGAAGAAGATTCACCAACAATCGCATCACTCACATTTCCATTTTTACCTTCATAAAACTTAACCAAATCTTTACTTAAATCATGATCCTTTGAATCTCATTTGCAGCACCCTCACCATAAAGTTGTGGAAAATAATAATTAACCAATTGCATCTTAAATCTAGGATCAAGAATAACCGCCATCACCAAAATCCCATGAATTTGGGCCCAATATTTATCAAATTTCATAATCATTTGACCAGCCATTTTTCTAATCACAGGCACATCAGAAAGTTCCCATCGATCCAAATTAATCCTCATTTCACATACCATTGGAAAAAAAAGATTAGATGTGGGATATTGTGTACCTGAAAATAACTCCGTCATTGAGTAAAACGGCAGCAAATATTCTAACATTTTTTCAGCCATCTCCCATTCCTCATCTGTTGGCAAAGAGGTGTAGTGTTTGTCGCGCTGCTGCAATCTAGAAAAAACTGTTCTATATTTTACGGCAACATCAAGTATAATATATGTAGAATTCCATCTAGTTACACAATCAAGTGCCAACTTTTTCTCACACTTAACTTGTAATTGCCGCGCAGCCATCTCAAAAGTTTCTACCCTCTTTGGTGTACCCACCCAATAAGCCACACTATCCCTAATCTTTTTAATCCACTCCTCAATCACTTTCATCCCGTCCTTCACAATTAGGTTTAAAATATGAGCCACACACCTCATATGAAAAAAATCCCCACCCATTAACATAGAATCAACCGGAATCAATCCCATCAACCTATCAACCATAGCATCATTGGTGGAACAATTATCTAAAGTTACAACCGATATCCTTCTATCTACATTCCAATCCAACATACATTTAAAAAATGCTTCAGAAAGACATTCAACGGTATGTGGAGTCGGCAAATATATAAACCTATTCATTACCAAAAAAGCTAAATTTTAGAATTAATTAAATTGAATTAGAAATAAGTAAATATAATGCAAATAAATAAACCTATTCATCACCAAAAATCTAAAATAAATATCAATTAATAAGAAAAGTACCTTAGAATTCGACTTTGTAACCGCCAAGACTTGTCCACAAAATGTCCCGTAACAACCATATACCCCTTCTTTTGATTACTCGCAGTCCACATGTCTGTAGTAATTGCCACTCTACTATCATTATTCTCCAACAAAGCCATTACTTTTGCCTTTTCAGCTTCATACAATTTAAGAATCTCACTCTTTAAGGTGTTTCTACTCAAATTCTTCACCAAAGGGTTGGCATAAGACATCAAATCTCTAAATGCCTCATATTCCACAAAATTAAGTGGTAGCTCATGCTTTACAACCAAGGTTGCTATCTTTTGCCGAGCAACAATTGAATCAAATTCTCTCGTCTCAATACAACTTGTTCCATCATCTTTCCTCGTCACGCTAAGAGTTTTTTGTAAGCTATCAAAAACTGAGGGAACACCCTTTGCCTTACATGATGTTTTCAAATGTCTATCCAAATGTGAGGTTCCATTATGACCAGATGCTACCAACTTAGCTTGACAATGATTACATTTCGCCTTCAATTCACTATTAATAGTTACCTTGGTGAAGTGTCCCCAAACATGAGAAGGTTCTCGTACACCTCGCTTTTTTTGTTACTACTTTGTTGTACCCCATCATCACCATGGGATGCCTCTTCAACTCCTTCAACTTCTTGGACCCCTTCAAAAGGAATGCCATGATTTCTATTCTCTTCGCCAACATGAGAATCCTCACGTGAATTTGACATAATGACCTAAATTAAATGAGTAACAAGTTGCAATTAATTTATAGACTTAAAATATGATTGAACTTATAAATTTGAAGTTAATTTATAAATTTGAAGTTAAAATATTATAGCCATATATCAGTTATATGTAGTACATGCGATGCACAGCCTACATAATTAATTAACATGAATATATTTAGCTAAAATTGTAGATTCAAGTCATTCAAGTTTCAACTATAAGTTTAATGAAAACATTAATAAAATATTTATGAAATTAAAATTACCAAAGCTAAACCGTTGGGTGTGGGCCGGTTTGGGGCCGTGAAGGAGGACGGTTCCGGTTCACGGCGCAGAGTGCGCGTTCACGCCGCTGGCGTCGCGGATCGTCACGTCGGGCCGATAGACGGCGGCGGATCGTCACGCGCTTGAGTCATCGAGTGAGTGAAGTCTTTGTAGATCCTAAGACCGGTGACAGAGTCGTGACTACCGTTCATCAAGATTGAAGCTCGAATCTGAATTCAAGATCTGCAAGACTGTTTGTGTGCGTGCGTGGTCAACTGGTCATATGTGTTGTGTGTGAAATTGGAATTTGGAAATTGCGATTTGCGAATGTGCGAAGGATGTGTCAATTCATTGTCATGCTCAAATCTCAATTGCTCATGTGTGCGTGTGCAGCGTGTGTGTAACGTGTGTTAGGTTTTTTTTTTTTTTTTTAAACGGGTCGGGTCTACTTCAAGCCCGACCCGACCCTAAATTTATTCGGGCCTAAAAAATTAAATCTTGACCCGACCCTAAATCCGAAAATTCGGGCCAAAAGCCCTAAAAATTAGGGTCCGGTTAATCGGGCTCAAAATAGGGTCGGGCTAAATTGCCATCCCTACTCGTATTGTTCCAATTTGAAAGCCTTCGTGTTTTTTGTTTTTCTTTTCCTTTATTTTTAAACCGTATTATTTAGTAAAGAGTATATAAAAAAAAAAGTTATTATAATGGTTCGTTAAATAAAATCAAATATTTGGGCCTAAAAATGCATTTAGGGCGTGATTACAATTATTAGAAAAAAAACCTTTAATTTATTTTTTTTATGATATCAAAAATACCTCTGAGAACCTTTTTCGTTAGCTTTAAATGGAACAAGCTACTGTGGCACGTTAATCATGAAAAGAAAAATGAAATAAAAAAGAAAAAAAATCCAATCTTTGCTGGATCGGTTCACCTCTGGGCATTCACGATGCAAAGCTCGAAGTCCAAACATCATGTGATGAGGGGTTTATTTTCGTCAATGGGCTCCAAACACAGCAGCTACCAAAACCCTATGGCTAAATGGCATTGATTGTTGTTTGTATCGTGGACGGTGCTAGGAGTAGGAGGTAAGGTGGTGATTCGCTTCGGTTCGGCTCGGCAGTAAAACTCAAATAGTTTATAAATTTTTGAACCAAATGATTTTTATTTGTTTTAGCTTAAAATCAAACGGTTCAGAGAAAAAAATTAAAAATAAAAAATAAAAGTTAAAAATACATTTTATATTAAGAGCATCTTCAAAAAACTCTTCAAATAAGGTTTTATTACTTATTTAAAGAGTCATATCAGCATTTAAAATTCCAAAAGATACTCTAATTAAGATTCTTCAAATAAGAGATGGTTCTCTCTCTTTAATTTTGTAGAGTTCAATTCATATTTTATTACTTTTCTTTAGGGAGAGAGAGAGAGAGAGAAGTGATTTAATTATCATTTATTTTTCCTTTGAAAAAATATTTATTTGATTAAAACAATGTTAACTTATTTCTATTTGAAGAGTCTTTCGCACTACTAGAAAAATAGGTTTTACTGATACTAAATTAGTGTCAGTAATTACTTTTCCTGACACTTGTTAATTGTGTCAGTAATGCTCCAGCCAGAACACACTGACACTAATTTTTAGTGTCAGTGATTTTTGTGTCAGTAATTTATGTCACTATGGTATCACCAACATAGTGACACCATGGTATTAGTATTTAATGATATTATTTACATGACAGTAATTTATGTGACTATAGTATAAAAAACACACTGACTCAATAATGTCAAAAATTATTGAGTTCATTTTAAATATTTAATGTCAGTATTTAATGATGTTACTATGCTTTTGGTTAATAGTATATTTTATTTTAATAATACTTTTCTTGTTTGTTTTAAAATTAAAAGAAAACTTAAAATATATTAAATATATCAAATCTCATAACATAATTTACATAATAAACATCCCAAATACATCACTTGAATTAACATAATTCAACCACAACACTGTTTAGAAAAGAAAAACATAAGTATCAAATTAAGTTTGGGACAAGTTCTAAACAATAAAATACTGAAAGTTTCAACAAGCATTAACCAACAAAAAGAAGCACAAGAAGGTCACTCAATATCCATCCACAACTTTGTTTACTTCCCACCTACAAGTATATAAAATCAATTAGTACACCACAAAAAATAAGTCTTGGATATTTGGAAGCAAGAATACTCATAAAGTTCTTTCATGGTGTAATACATGTACTACTAGTTGCCATCTCTCGCTCTCCCATTTCCAAACAGGTATCCCATAAAACTCTGTCCACTACCAAATGTTGCTCAACACTCATTCTCTTGTTTTGATTTATAGCTAGCTATATACCATGCAATTCAGTGTGTGTGTGTGTGTGTGTGTCTGTAATTAAATATGCTCTACTCTGCATTATTGCATGCAAATAATGTATAATGAAACAATCAAATGCATGCACATTGATTTTGAAAAATTCAACTAAATAATTGAATTTTAATTGGTTCTTGCTCTGGCATGCATGAACCTGCAGGCATTGCCAATTCTAAATGTCGTTGGGCCACAACAAATTTGCTTCCATGTTTAAACTAAAAGAAGGCTCCACAATTTCATGCCTACCATAGGTATGTAAACTACAAAACACATACACCTGACAATCATAAACAAAATAATTGAACAGAATCTGTCAAATAAATATAAAAAAATTCCCATAAGGAGAATCGGAACTTAAACTTGATACTAACATACCTTTCAACTCATCTTTAAAAGGTAGTAAAATTTGTGACACAAAACCGGGTGGTAGACCCTCCAATCATTGAAATTTTGCTAGTAAATCCATGGTCTACTGCAGAAAGTTAAGTCATCAAGTCATTTGAGAACACAAATAAAACATTTGCTTTTACTCTCCATTAAAATTGGGGTGGTCAAAAGAGTAGCATGTTGGCCACTATTATAACTTTTGCAACTTTCACTTGCAAAATCATAATAGAATATCAATTTCCAAGTAAATTAGCTTAACCATCACTCTTTTTTCCCTTTATGAAAATGGATTCCTTTATAGCATTCCAAATCTAATTTCCAACACCAGACGAAAATAAAAATATTAAAGAAAACAGTTCATAAATATATCAGTAGTGATAAAAATGCCACCCTGCCTACAAATTGACAAGCATAAGTACTTATTTTTTTAATCTATTTCATTAACTAAATTTAATTAAAGTGAACAATACTATACTAGGTGACAAAAGACATTAAGTTAAGAAGCACTATAGCACTAATGGTGCCCAGATTCAACAATGATTCATTGCATCGATTCAAGCAAGCGTGAGAAGCATATAAGTGAAGCTTGCATGTATAATGAAAACAACCTGATCGCTTTTAATTTACTAAGCCACTTGTGGCTTAAGCCAGTAGTTTGTCCATCATATTCTAGATTTACAGTTTTTGGCAGGAACTTTACTGAATAGGTCTAATTAACAACATCAAGCATTGTGCTATACTTCAATCAAATAAACATAAACACGATACATTAACATTCCCTTGTTTTGCATTGTTGAAAGAAATATGTGGAAGTTATAAATTCAGCAATAAAAAATTAATAGTCATTCGCTAAAACATATGAAGTCGTAATTACACAACCTAACAAACTAACTAGAAATCATATTAAGAAAGCACAAGATGGTCTAAGAAATTAGAAAATAATATGAAAAACACAAGGGACAACTTTAATTTGGCCAAGGTATACGACTCAGACTCTCAATTTAGAGCTTCATAGTAATTGATTACCTATTGTTCTTTATTTTCTCCAATTGATTTCCGTCGTAGTACAAGATGACTCTAAAAATTTCATTTGCTTGAACTCATTCATTCGATCTCATGCGACTTCAACCTATAACTTACAAATTAGATAGGTCTACACAAATATCCACTTCAATAATTGACAGCAAATTATTTATTACTTCTACGAGCAAAAATAGAAACGTTTATGATCTATAAGCATCTACCCCAAGAGCAAGCAACTTTTCTAATTTTTTTTTCAACTAAACAAGCTACAAAATTTATGATCTATAACTTGACAGACAAGCAAGTTTGTCATAAATAAAGGGTAACTATATATATAAGCAAATAATTAATTACTCAAGAGACATCCTGAAATAGTGCATAATATCCACAGTTATTGCATAACCAAGCTTGAGTAAAGGTTAGCTTACAGGAAACCAAAGTTAGAATATAATAATAATAATTTAGAGTAGTTCAACAAACTACTATAATTAATTCGAGTTAAAAAAAAAATCATCTTCTCAAGGCAGCAATCAAGATGTACTAAAAGCACAAAATCAAAACCAAAATTGAACTTATAAATTCGTAGACTATGCCATCTTAATACAAATAAAATAAGCAAATAAGAAAATCAAGCTCTCAGTCATAGAACATAAATAATAATCTCATGGTAGTTGCATTTAACTTCCTCGTAGTTAATTGGAATGCTTGCATTAATATATATTGTTTGATTGTGTTCAAAACAAACTAGGAGCATTACAGAGTAAAAATAAAATACAATTGCTAACCTTAAAGGATCTTCACTTTGAAACTGAACACAGTGAGGTTTTATTAAAAATACGAACAAAATTACTAAAAAAAATATCAACTAAAGTGGCAAAGAAGTAACTAAATTTCTTGCTTTTAACAAGATGACCAGAACCTTTTAGGTCTGTCAATAAAAACACATGAATATTAAATTATGTACGACAATTTAATCCAACATAAATTAACATAAAGCAAAAGTGAGAGAGAGAGAGAACAATTATATTGATATACTTACCCTATAGCAAGAATTAGTTACAAAAGAACCTTAACCATGTCCAGTAACTTTAAATTTCATCAAGCAACTCCTTTTCATATCTTAATCAACTTTTGTGTTTGATTGTCTTCAAAGTTGAGCTTTAATTAAAATTGAAAGTGCGTTAATCAAATATTTGAGAAAATAGGAAAATGCACAAATCCAGAGACATGAAACAAAATTTCATAATAATACACCAAAACCTAAAATTTGGGATGCATTAAATTTAAGGAGTGAAAATAGAGAAATTATGAGGAAAGACTTTCATTTGAGAAAGAATTAGGAAACTGCAAGGAATTAAAAGTTCAAAGACAAAATGTTATAGATGATTTGCATAAATTAAGAGAAAATTAGGATTTTTTATAAGTCTCATGTTGATTATAGAAGGAAATGAAAGGAAAATTGAGAAAAAAAAAAGCTGAAGTACTTTTACTTACCTCTTCGAAATCAGATGGTTCCACGATCTTAGTAAAGGTGTGGGGTCAGAGAGATTAATTTAGGATAATTTGTTTATGAAGGACAAAAAAGAAGAACAAAATGAGTCTAGAAGATTGAATTACAAACAACCATTTATGCACCATTCGCATGTACAACCTTTCCTTGTGCGGCTGACGATGATGAATGAAGTCGAGGCAGCGACGACAAAGACGACAGCAGCGGGAACAAGGAAGCAAATTGAGAACGGCTAGAAGCTATAACATCGACACACTTGAACCAAAGTGACAGCGGCAGTCGCTTGGGCGTGGGCGTTTCTTTGCTTAGGGTTAGAGAAACTAGACCGTGGGCATGGGCGTGGGCGTAGTTTAGCAGCAGCAGCAGCGGCAGTGTGGATGTGGTGTATGACTTTGTGTAAGTGAATGTGTCGTTCTCTCTCACCCACGATAGAGATTAGAGAAGAAGAAGTCACGTAAGAGAAAGGGGAATTAGGGATTGTGTTCTGGTTTTTTGTCTCTGATATTTCTTTTCTTTTATATTTTTGTTCTTTAAACTTCCAAATATATTTATAAGTTAATTTTGCGGGTTTAAGTGGTTTGTGGCGTAAGCGTTAAAATTTTGAGTTTTAGAAGTCCGGGGTTCGAGTTGGAATTAAAACAAACAATAATAACACTTTTTCTTAAATTCTGATACTTCAGTATCAGTGATTTTTGATATTTAATTTACTGATACAGTAGTATCAGTAATTTGTAATACCTATTTGTCAAAAGCGGAAAATGGTGCATATGTACACAATTATTGACACTTTTTACAAAGTGTCACTAAACAAGTGTCAGTAAAAATCATTTTTGTAGTAGTGTCGGAGAATAACATATTTTTTCACCATTCTATTTGCCACATAAGTAAGTAAATAGATATTTGAAGAATAAAATTTATAGAGACTTTTGGAGATACTCTTAGTATATGTGATTATCAGTGTGATAGTATTCATTTTATTTTAATTTGTTTAATTGTTGGTGCTTTTCTAGTTTCGAGAGATAATATATGTATTGTGGATTTATGTTGGTAACTGGGCATAGAGTTTTAATATATATTGTTAGAAGACACATTGAGGAATCAAGAGGTTATGAATGACTCAATGTCAACGAGAAATATTAGTAATGAAACTTTAAAGTTTCTTTTATACGTGATTTTCGTTGTTGCTTTCTTGTTTTATTTATTGTTGTGGATTTGTAAATTACAATAAATTTCTAAACTATTTAAGTTTGTTTTGTGTTCGACTTTATTATGTTAATTTATTTGACCTTATTACATTGTTTATTATTTGTAAATTCATGGACTCAAAATTTTTGTTGTAGAAATAGTATATTGCTATTAAGTTTTTTAATTGAATATACATGGTTAAATTGCTCGAACCAAATCAAATTGAACCATAGAACTGAACTGAATTGAATTAATATATTCTAGTCTGGTATGGTTCTCTGGTGTCTATATTTAGTTCACGAAACAATCATAAGCCCTTTGGTTTTGGCTTAGTTTGGTTCCAGGCCAAAATGGAACTGAACAAATCATATGGTGCCTAGCTCTACTGTTGACACTCTGTTTTTTACATTTGATGCATTTTTGACAAATAAGTCCTCACGGTCACCACCAAGTAGGTTAAGAAATTTATGACATATTTAAATTGAAAAAATGAAAGGAAAGGAGAGGAGAGGAAAGGGGAAAAGGGAAACAAATAGTAGGAGAATAAATGAATTATATAGTAAACCAAATAGTGAAATTGAGATTAATACTATCTTTCTCTCATTTTTCTCCACATTTTTTATTTTCATTTCCCTCTTCTCGTCTCATTTCTTCCAACCAAATATGAGTTTAGAACTCACTATTAGGTATTATTACCAAATAAGGTTATGAATTGTGTGTCTCGAGTTTGTTGATTTTTTTCATTTTAATCCTTCTTAAAATAGTTATCGATAAAATATAAAATATAAAACAACGCTAATCACTGTAGAGGAAAAAAGAATTGTCATAATGAAGTGTTACCTAAAACGAACTAATAAAACTATGATATATTGACATGAGTGTTGTGAATCTAAATGAGAAGTGTTCTAATAATTAAAAGGGTAATTTATCGGCAGCCCCCATATGTTTTGACGATTAGCGCGGCACACCCACATGTTTCAACCATGTGCACCGCGCACCCATTTTCGTTAAAAAAACAGTTATTTGCAACGGTGTGGGGGTACAAAAGGAAAATTTAAAATTGCCCAGAGTTTGAATTTGAAAAGGTAATATTACAAACAAATCGATATCAATTTTGTCTTATGTGAAGTCAGTAATATTACGCTTTTGGCCTTTAAAAACAATTTCATTACAATACACATGTGGCAATAGATAAACATATTACAAGCATAAGTAAAGCATCTGCAGCTGTGCTTTGTAACGACTACATAACAAAGATGGCATCATTTACAGTCCTTTGCAATGGTAACATAACGGCAAGAGGGTTCCATCAGTTATAAATATTTGTGTTGTGCAACCCTCCTTAACTTCACCATGACTGACAAAACTCATTAGCATATTGATACAAACAACACTTGTTGTTGAGCTTTAGATCATTATTAAGCATAACACAAGCATTACCAGCTGCCCAAAAACAACTTATTCAACGCATACATTGGCAGAAGGATGTCTAGCTCCAGGGGTGCTTCAAGTTTATCAAAATCAAAACCTAATTCAGATCAGAATTTGATAAATGGAGGAATTTTCAAGTTCTACAACAAGGTATGCTATTGTAGAGTCAAGGCAGCAATCAAAATATCATAATCCAAACCAAATCCTAACCAATTATATTATAGTTATCCTAATGATCCTGCATGCGGTTTCTTTAGATGGTGGGCACCATCTAGAGAAGAGATTGCAGAATACAAACAACACTTGTTGTTGAGCTTTAGATCATTATTAAGCATAACACAAGCATTACCAGCTGCCCAAAAACAACTTATTCAACGCATACATTGGCAGAAGGATGTCTAGCTCCAGGGGTGCTTCAAGTTTATCAAAATCAAAACCTAATTCAGATCAGAATTTGATAAATGGAGGAATTTTCAAGTTCTACAACAAGGTATGCTATTGTAGAGTCAATGCAGCAATCAAAATATTATAATCCAAGCCAAATCCTAACCAATTATATTATAGTTATCCTAATGATCCTGCATGCGGTTTCTTTAGATAGTGGGCACCATCTAGAGAAGAGATTGCAGAATTTGCAAGTCAGAAGAACCTATTTGAAGAGCAAGGTATTGACAACAGTGACAACAATATTATGAATCTTAACATGGCTGACTTTGATCACAAGATCATCGAAATTGAAACTCAACTTTCTAAATTAAAGAAGTACCAATTCATGACAATGGTTATTCTAGTTCTTGTTACAGCTATCATATATATGTATTCAGAATAGTAATGTAGATTCAGAAGATGCAGAAAAATAAAGTGTAACATCTGCTGAGATCATTGTACTTAATAATATCAAATAGTTGATGGAGTCATATACATTGGCAGCATTTGAAATAGTGTATTAATCAACAAGTGGTTATAAAGCAGCATATCCAACAAAAAACAAAAAAAACATTGTTGGTCTACCTACACGTGAGTGGTAATTATACTTCACCAACAACTTTCATAATGCCACAAATCCTTTGTAACATAATCTAAAGCTTAGTTAAATAAGATGGCCATTGCCTTTGGCATGCTTAGTGCCTAAGCACTAGATACATTTAAGCTCTAAGCAAACTAACATGACATATCAAAATAAAACTAAGATAACTAACCAAAAAGTTCCTGTTTCCATTTCTTCAAATCTTCAGCTGGTTTACTGTGGCATTCTGGAAGGTGTCAAAAGATGGTTTATATACCTTCACTACTGCTTACTGTTACTGCTGCCAATGTCTCCAATTCATTCCAGCAATCACTACATTATGACAACAACATAATGTATAAAATAAGTAATGTAGTCCTAACCCAGTAAGCTAACAATTGTATATTAATATTCACTTTAAAACCATTCATTTCAGAATTAATGCCTTACCATATAAGGTGGGAATACTGGTCTCTTGCCCTTGTCAGTATTCTTTAATTGAGATCTTTTTAGACCATTGTGATTTTCCCTTAAAGTTATCCCACTAGCCACCATTATCTTCTTACCTTGTACACTTAACCATGGAGCATCAGGTTGAACATTTGCTGGTAATCTTGAAATAATTTTCTTTGTACCTGAGGGCCCTTCATGATTCACAATCCTGTTCCTCTTTGCTGGTGGCATCTGCACCTCTTGAGGTTCATGAACCTCAACCCTTACTCTCACTTGGTCATGTGCCTGCATATGGTTAACAGGGGACCTATTGCCTGGTGTTCTGTCAAATATACTATTTGACATGCCTTGTAGTCCTAACATGTGATTTTTTCATTTAAATGTCATAATGTCCAACATTATGTAGTTAACCTTAATAATAAAAATAAATTTCAAGAGATAATAAACATTTAAATATTGAAAAATTAGTTAATAAATATTTAAATATCGACAAATCAACTACTTGTGGACATCAACAATAGAAACTTAAATAGTTACAAAATAATACCTCGGGTTGCTGACCCTATCCTTGTCATGTAGCCTTTAAGATTACTCTGTGGACAGACACAAGTGTACAAAATAAGGTTCAACATTACAGAATGAAACTTCTAAAGGAAGAAACTGCACTGACCTTATAATGCCTTGTACTTTTGTTTGCATTCAAATGATTAATTGGACAACCTCTCTTGTTATGGCCAAACTCCTTGCAGTACTTGCATTGCATCCTATATCTTCTCTTCTCTACAGGAACCTCATCAGCTTCCCTTCTTCTATTCATTTTTGGCCTCCCAGGAGGCCTTTTCATTATTAGAGGAAAAATCTCATCACCTGCTGTTATTGGCCATGAAGATTTATCTAGAATGAGGTGGATCATTCCAGCATATGTGCTTAAATAACTCCCTCGCTTCAATAATGGATTAATAAACTGTCCCAGCTCCTTTCTACTATGTAAGATACATGGCATTGCATGAATGCATGGAATACCACTTATTTGCCAGTAGCCATAGTTACAGACATGATGCTCTAGGTCAACTATATAAGTCCTATGGTTGTGATCTACTTCATATAGCCATTCACTTGCTCGAGCTACAGGATTTGAACTCCCAATTTGCAGATTCTTCATCATCTTGTCATAGATATTCTTCGGAATATCAGAATCCCAAGCCTCAACCTTTTTCCTTCTGTTCACTATCCTCTTCATTAGTTTTTTCCTTATCCATTCAAGCATATTCAGCAGTGGCACCTTTCTTTGAACCCTAAGTCATGCATTAAAAGATTCTGTCATATAATTTGTGCAATGGTCGGTCTTGCAGCTGTTATCAAAGGCATGTCTTGACTAGAATTTTGCTGGTAATCTTCTTAATGTCTCGTAAACACCCTCATCTACATTCATCAAGTCAGTCATTATTTCATCAAAAGCCTTTCTGTTGCACGCCCTTGCAGCTGCCCAAAAATAAGCTTTGAAGTTCGTATTTGGATGTTTTGCTTTCAAGTTTGTCAGAATGTGTCTTGCACAGAACCTGACATGAGCATTTGGGAACTCAAGGGCTAGAGCATTTTGGATGCCCTTCTGCCTATCACGCATGAATGTTAATTGCCTTGTATCTTCAAGAAATGTTTTCAAATGACCTAAAAACCATGTCCAGGTACTAGTATTTTCAACACTGCATACACAAACAGGAACTGGAAATATTCCAGTGTTAGCATCGATTGCTACTGCCAACAACAACGCACCCTTGTAAGGACCCTTCAAATGGCAGCCATCAATCCCAATAAAGGGTCTACAACCAGCTTTAAAACCATCTCTAAGAGCTGGAAATGAGAGGACCACTCAATCAAAGTGAGTTCGAGATTGCTCCCCTGGAAACCTAATTACACAAACTAATGCCAAAGCCTGTGGCATTTTGTTTAGTATCATCTGAGCATAACTCCTGATGAGCCTATAGCTTGACTCATGATCTGCACTTACTTTTCGCAAAGCGATTTTTTTTCCTTATACACCTTAAACCTATTAACCTTACAGCTATATATTCTTTTAAGCTCATCTTGAATAAAATCAACTTTTGTGTCATGGTGATCTATAAAGGTTTGTCCATACTTAGCGGCTATAAACTCAGCAGTGCATTCAGGATTGTCCAACTCTCGTGACCATGTGTGCACATTATGAAGTCTTTTCAACAGGTAAACACCTTCAAATCTGGTTCTTTCAGCATGTAAAAACCAAGGACAATTGTAATATGCACAACCAATAGTTATTCGAGTCTTTTCAAACTTATGCCGATAGACCTTAAACTTGTTTTCAATAGTATATTGCCTGATTGCCCATGCAAGCTCTCTAAAGCTTCTAAAATACATCCCTACTCTAAAGATCACAGGGTCCCAACTTGGAATATACGTGTTTTCTCTAACAATAGCCTTCATTTTAGCCAAAACACCATTAACTTCATCATCGGACAGAATGCCTACATCAGCATCATCACTTTCATAGTAAGAAAGCATACAATCCCCATCACTGTCATCAGAAACCACAAAAGTCAATTGAGGCTTTGACACAATCTTCGCAGCTGGATTAATGACATTAGGAGCACCTAATGGATGCGCTGAATCTTCATCATTATCAAGAAAGCTGAAAACACCATCCTCTGACCCATATTCAGCAGCGACTGCTGACTTAGAGTTGAGTATACCACCCTGTTCAGATGAATCGTTAAAAGGGTGGGAAGCATAAACAGGTTGTAATTCAGGATTCTGAGTGAGTGGGAAAGATGCCATATCATTTTGGTAAACCGGTGTAAAGGTAGGTTCAGATGTTTGTTCTTCTATGTCTTTGTGCTCATTCAATGAAGGAGATAGGTCTAGAGATTGGGCAAACATTTGTAGGAGCTGCTGAGATGGACTTTCTAGAGTGTAACATGAAGTTTCGTCACTATTATTATCACTCACTTCATGCATATGCTATCTATCATTGGTTTGGGTTGAGGTGACTGCATGTGTTTGTGTTGGAAATGTTGTATGGTTTTGTGTAGGGGATTTGAAGTAAGTGTCCAAGAAATCCTCAAATAAATCAGAGTTTGCATTAAATTTATCTTGAAGCTTGGTTAAAGGAGGAGATGGTGTTTTTTGTGAATTGGGTTGTGATTGAACAGAATCTGGTGCAACCAAACATTTCATGATACTGGTTGTGGCATTGATTGGAATTTCAGCTTCTAATTTCGGCAAGAGTGCGTCATTTGGAAAAGTATATGAGTTAGTTCGGTTTGCTGAGTCATGGAGGGGCAATGGAATTGGGTCATTAAGGTTTAAAGTTGCTGGACTGTTGGTTTGTGGACTTGTAGATGAGTTAACTTCACTTCAGAAGGTTGGAATAACGCTCACTTTGTGGTACAGACATGGCTTTGGGATATTTTCTCAAGGTGTAACTGCATATAATAGATAAGATGATGGTTGTGCTCTTTTAACTGAAAGATGAGGTCTTTATCAGTATCAATCTGTGCTTCTTTATAGTCCCATGGTTGCCAAATACTCAAATTGAACTTCTCTTCAAATAGCATCTTCCTTTCATACACTCTCACCATAACTTTGTTAATCACAGAAACTCTATTGAATTTGTCTCGATCAATAATACCAAGGTTATGTGTCTTATCCTTGTAACTAACAAAGATAGTGGTATCATCATCTTTATCCATTATTTCATGTAACGACAGTACCTACTTTATTATTATCAAGACCTTTAATTCATGAAATAAACATAATTCTCGGTGAACATAAAACTTATAACAAACTGTACACACAACACTAAACAAAGAAATTCTTGCAAATTTCATCGATTAAAGGCATTCACCCAACGAACTATCAACAACTATCTTAGCATTCTCCAAACAAACAATGATCAATGACCAAAGAAAAATAAATTGAACCCATACCACAACCATCCATAATAAAATCAAATCGACAAATGCAATTTTACTGATTCGAATCACAAAATATATCAATTGAAATTGACATGCAAATCACTATACCTAGCGAAAATAAAATAAAGAAGTTCTCTCACTGACCTTAGCTCCTTCAAAGATGGGTCACTGGTTAAGCTCGCAAATCTCTGTTACATCAATGCATTTTCTGAATTACACAGCACAAAAAACTTTATCTCCTTAATATATATGAGAGTGGTTGGTGATAATGAGTGGTTTTCCCGCCATTTGGTTCTTTTCCTCTTAGATTTCCCTCCAATTTCCAGTAGCTGAGCTTCTTGTACAAGCAAGCTCACTGACATGATGAAGGAATGGTGAAGCTGCAGAGGTTTGAAGTGATAGCTAAGCTTTGCTTTTGGAAACTAAATGAATTTTTTTAATTTTTCAGAGTCCCTATTTCCATTTTTACCCCTACACCTTTGCAAATAATATTTTTCTCTAACGGAAATGGGTGCGCGGCGCACATGGATGAAACGTGTGGGTGCGTGGCGCTAATCGTCAAAACATATAGGGGCTACCGATAAATTACCCTAATTAAAATTAAATAGTAAGCTCAATATTACACCATCAAAAGTGAAAAATTAATTTTATCGATCCTAACAAGAGTAAACTAACCAAAAAAAAAAAAATTACTTTGAAATTTTTAAGAAAGAGCAAGATAATCTTGGAAAAGGATGCAAATTTTATTAAGCTAGAGATGGAAGGGAAAAAATTGAATTTATTAAAAAAGAATATGAGTTTGGGTAATATCAAATTCCATTATATACAAAAACAAGAAAAAGAAACAGGAATTGTCACCATCAGTTGTGGGGATGAGGCAAGTAATCATACTCTTATTACATCGAGAGAGACGTCATTCAACCATTAAACCTCGTACAAAAAAATTTAATTAATCGGCCAAGAATCGCACCATTAACTCTTTGTTTATTCCACCTAATCAAAACATCACATCCTTTAAGCGGCCCAAATCACCCTCCTAAATAAAAAACCAAAACCAAAACCAAAACCAAAACCAAAACCGACTAGTCTTGGTTAGTAATGTCCATGCGAAGGCTTTGTTGCTATTCCCTTCGGTTTGCTGCAAGCACGTGCGGACGGGGCAAGGCCGTCGTCCACCTAATCTTGCAAATAGTCTAAGCGCATGATTGTATCATCAAATCACATAAAACCATAGGATTACAAAGATAGTCCTGTAACAATGCAACTCAATATTTGGACTCATAATTAGTCAGATTTACTTTTAAATAATTGAGGAATATTATTCTTTATTATAATTTTATAAGCCACCAGGCAACTTGCTGAACTCCACCTATATATGTGAAAAAAAATTATCATCTAAATAACGAGTGATTTTCAATAAAGAGTATTGAAATACGTCTTAAAAAAATTAAAATTATCATAAAAATTGTGAAAATCAGCGTCCTAGTCAATGAGTGCCACATGATGTGTCATTAATATTGATTTTTTTAAAATAAATTATACTTTATTATAGTTGAGATCCCTAATACTACTCTATATAATATAGGACTGTACTTTTTGAAATTAAATTTTAGGATAATGGGGTTAAATATTTTTTGCAGTCAATTATACTTGACAAAAGGAAATTATATAAGAAAGAAACATAATTCCATATTTTATCACATTATTTTATTGACTTCTTATTGTTTGAGTTATGTGGCGAAGGCTTCATTTGGTACAACATATCGAATAAAGTTTATAAGAGTAAAGCTTGAATTAGTAGAGTTTTTGACAAAAAAAGAAAACTATTGTGTATTTATGTTGTTAATTAAAAAAATACTTTTGAACCATTAGATTGTTTGATTCTATAAAATTAAAAGTGCTTTTATTTAATTAAATTACCAAAAAGAATATGTAAAAAAAATTTGATTCATAATTATACTACTTGTAAGCAAATGCATCCAAGCTATTAATATGAGAAAAAATTAGGTGAACTATTTTTTCAATGTTTAAAGCTAAAAATACATCTATAATGTATTCTTTCAAACAAATAATATTATCCAAATAAAAATATTAATAAATAATATAATTGAAATGTTAATAGTGCATGAGAAGAAGATGTTGGCAATAGTGCAGGTTTTGTATTTATTAAGTAGAGTGGCAACAATCTCATTGAAAGCAAAAAAAAAAAAAAAAAAAAACCAAATGGTGGCAATAATTTTTATTGTGTAGGTTTTGTATATAATATGGTTTTGTATATAAATAAGGGTCTTATGTAATTAATGAAATATTCCTAGAGTTTTGATATTACATATATTTTAGAAAAACTCTCTAACTTCTATTCTCGAAAGCTCAATTTCTGAGCTTTTACTAATAAAGATAAATTATCTTATTTAAATTTCAAAAACTCAACTAAAAAAAAAAAACTAAACACCGATAAAATTTTTATAAAAACATATATGATTAAATAAGCACTTATACCTATTATATAGAAGAGAATATAGAAAGTAAATTGATTATATAGCTCGTAGAAAATATAGCTTATAGAATTTCTTTTCCTACATGACCCGATCAATTCGATTAGGCACTCGCCATCTATTTTCATTGTTCAACTCTTTAACAACATGAAAAAGCCAAAAGCTCTGCCCTCCCTCTTTATCTATATAAGGGATGGAAGGGTGGAGGCCTTTGGTGTCTCCTCAAGTCAAGAAGTGAGGCCTCACAATCACTAGCCAAGATACTTTTCTTGCATTTCTTTCTTCGTTCATGGTTTGATATTTTGGTGTCCTAGGCGTAGAGGAACCACGTCAAATAGGCACCAAGTATAAAAAATGCACATTGAGTTTTTAAAAAAATGCATTCATTACGTGTAAAAAATGATTTAAGGATGCTTGGAGCTGTCGTAAATACTGTTTTATCAATTAATTTTTTGTTTAAGATGCTTTTGTAATTTTTTTTTTTGAATATTGATTACACATTAGACTATAGGCTACTATATTATATAAGATATTTACAATTGTCATTACAACAAATCATTACAGTGATATTTATAATCAAATATATAATTAAAACTTACATTATTACGTTAAATTCTATGAAATACATGACCAAATAAATAATTCTCACAGAAGATAAATATCTCTACTCTATTTATATTTTATAAGGAAACAAGACTTACAAATTAACTACACATAATTATATATAATTGAGAAATATTAGATTCATAAAAACTCGAATCACTATCCTCGCGACTCAGTGGTTCACGCACTTTTGCCACTCTTATTTTTTCACTTTAATGTATTTTCCAATTTATAATAAAATAAACATAATTACATATTTATTATTTTATCGAGGAAGCTCACTTGCGACAGAGCCACTTAACGGAAGATGCTTTCGCCGTTGAGTAACGTCCTTTACTGTCACTCTCACAGTCTCACTTTCCCGATCAAGTCCTACGTTCTGTCGGAATCAAACACTTCACTCACTAGCATCGTGAGGTCCGTCACTCTCTATTTAAATTTATTATTATTATTATTCTCTGTTTTTTTGTTCTTGTTTTGGCTCTTAGCAATTGTAAGTATTCACATTTTCTCACATTCTGTGTGGCGTCTCGATGGCGCTTTCTCCTTCACATTCACACTAGTCGTCACTCACTCATACACCTAAGCATAAAACGTAGGTACAACTAAATTTATTCATCATATTCACTAAATTCTCAGGTACGTTACTTTATCTGAATCCTGCATTAATAGAAGTTCCGTCACTTAATTTCTTTTTTTTTTTTCCTTGTTGATTTTCTCATTTTCTGTGCTCTGGATCGAATGATCTAAAATGCCATGGTTCAAGTTTCACAATTAGTTTTTGTTTTAATTTTCAGGTTACTTTTTCTTGAATGTTGATTGATGTATAATGCTTGCTTAGCATCTGCGTTCAGTGCTTATTCAACCTATTTATCCAATGTGAAATTTAGATTGTGGCAACTTTGAGCAGCCCTTTTTTTTAAAAAAAAAAAAAAAAAAAAAAAACTTAATTCGTTGTTAAGCAAATGTGCGTTTTACAAGAATAATTTGCATAATGTTAATTGATTTTTTTATTTGCCTGCGGCCTCGGGCCTCCAGGTTTATCACATTAACAATGTTTGACAAAACAGTTCAAATTTCCATGATATAAAAATAGGGAAACCATTTTTTAATGTTTTTAATTTTTAAATTAGTTTTAAAATTGTATTCGAAATTTGTTTGTAAAAACTCTCACCCAAATTGTATATTTATTTTTATCCTTGCTTTTAAGAATGAAGTATTTATGGCATCGTAACATGAATATCTAGTTTATAATAATGTTGAATTATAATTGCTACATTTCACCTGAGGACTTGGAATTTCATGGCCAAAAAAGGAAATATTTGATTATACAGTTCCATTTGATGTGACGGTCTTGATCTTGTAGGATAAATATTTTATGGTTTCCAATGATAGATCAGGATGGAAAAGTGGCAATTGTACAGCTTATAGCGGACTCTGCATTGTCTTCAATTAATTAAAAGCATTTTTCTTTATAGTGAACACCAGTATTGCTTTTGTGGTTAGACATCGCTATACTGCAAACGGACTCATATTTGGTCAAGGTTTCAAACACCACAAATGATTACATTTGAACCAGATTCTGATGTTCTTCAGTGGGGTCTCCAACTGTTTGAAAGTGATCCATATTTAAATTGTGGGTATACCACTACTGTTACACCAGATGATGAGAGTTACTATTATGGACAGCATTTCAAGGAAGATCATTATGATACTGAATCTTGTGATGTAGAAAGTGATGAGCTCATTGCTCATGCTCTTCAAGAGGAACTGTCACAACTTGCAGTTTCAGAAGCATCTGAGTCTCCTCATGAGACTGAAGAGAATTTGCAAGGACCTGTTTTTCAATATGGTTGGGTTAATCACTCTGTGGGAGGCTATTATTCTGGTAAGTGCTATATATAATATTGACAAATTGATCATATTGATAATTAGCAGGTTTGAAGCTTTTGAATACTATGCTTACGATGTTCATAACTTGTAGGGCAGGAGACTGGTCAAGAAGAGGCAGATGATACACAACCTTCTAGTTTATGTTCGAGCCACGAGGAAGAGTCTTACTGTGGGGAGGAATGGTCATATCCGCTAGAGCTAACAGATGAGTATGCTCTTGATGGTGAAGTAGGGAAAAGGTTAAATCAGATGGTTCCTGTCCCTGTAAGTTTTGCATCTACATCACATTACTAGGTGTGAATTCATTATCAGATTTATTTTTATTCTTGTTCAGAGTTGACATGATATTCTCTTTTTGAGCCCAGAACTTCAGATTCCCATACGGAGACTTTCCATATTTTTTACTAACTTTAGTTACTTGTGTAGAACTTTGGAAACTTATCTCCATATTGGAAACTGAAAGTACTGTTTTCTCTCTGTATAAAGATAACAAGTCTTTCTAAACCTCACAAATGAAATGCACGATAAATGTTACCTGCATTGAGTGCATGCTAATTAGATTTAGCTGTGCTTGCATAACTTATTTTCTTGTTTATTGTATCCTCAAACTGGGCTATGTTCTATAATTTGTAATTTCTTATTTGTTTTCTGCAGCATGTTCCTAGAATTAATGGAGAAATACCATCAATTGACGAAGCAACTTTAGACCATCAAAGGTTACTAGAGAGGTATTGCTATTCCGAGAAATGAAACTTTTTGCAAATGATTTCTTTTACCTTTTTATTTCTATGATCTTTCTGATTGCTAGATCTTTCTTGCATCTAGCCATGATGACATTGCATAATGATGAATCTACTTTTATTATTATGTCTAAAATGTGTGATGTAGCCATTTTTAATTTTTAATTTTTTTCTCCTATAGATTGCAGGTGTATGATTTGGTTGAGCATAAAGTTCAAGGAGATGGTAACTGCCAGGTTAAATTTCTCTGCTTGGACTGCATGCCTTGGCGTGCTTGACATAAATTTTAATTTAACTCATTGGAGCTGACAGTTCGTTGGCATATCTGGACTGTGGTTAAGAGTTCATTACATCTCACTAGATATTCAATGTGGTGCTCAAGATCATTTATACACATCTTATTAACTCCATGATGTTACCAGTTTCGCGCTTTATCAGATCAAATTTATCGAACTGCTGAGCACCATGAATTTTTGAGACAGCAAATTGTAGATCAGGTTGGCTGTTGATTACTGCATTAAAGTTTTGCTCATTTTGTTTCTTATAAGCTTAATTTAGATATTTGGATTTAATCAATTTGACTTACCTGAGTTGTGGCGTTTATTGTGTTACCATATCTTGAATTATCAGTTGAAGTCTCATCCAGAGATATATGAAGGATATGTTCCCATGGCTTATGGTGACTATTTGGAGAAGATGTCCAAGTATTTCCCTAATGCATGTTTATTGACTTTATCCTTCTCTCTTTTGCAAAACATTGACCATTTGCTGTTATGTGGATGAATATAGGAGTGGTGAATGGGGTGATCACGTCACTTTGCAGGCCGCTGCAGATTTGGTATGCTTAATAATTTGGCATTTTTTCTTCTTGGGGTTATGCCGGATTATAGTGGTTTCCTCATGTTCCTTTTCTGCTTATCCTTTTTTTCACGAATCTTCTGTGAATCATTGTATTTAATTTAACCTCTGAATTTGTATGTTGCAATGGACCCCAGGTTTCCGTATAGTTTAAAGATAAGAGGATGGTCATTAGCGTGTGCTGCTTCCTTCAAAATTGTTTCATAGACAAATTTCCACTTCTACTAATATGCTTTTATTGACTTCCCTAGTTGATAAAATTGAGCTATGGGCATTAATACCTCATAAAGTCTTGGGACAATGAATCTTAAGTGCACACTTTACAGACCCCAGGTTTCTGTATTGTTTAAAGATAAAAAGATGGTCATTTATGTGTGCTGCTTCCATCAAAATTGTTTCATAGACAAATTTCCACTTCTAGTAATATTCTTTTATTGACTTGCCTAGTTGATAAAATTGAGCCATAGGCATTAATACCTCATAGAGTCTTGGGACAATGAATCTTAAGTGCACACTCTCACTTAGCTCATAATAGCATTCAAAATGGAAAAAATATGGAATCTCATAGAAACTTTTCAGATTCTTTATCTATAATGTGAATATTTGATACTTTTGCTTAACTCTTTGCTAGCACAAATAAGTTACAACTCAAACCATAATACTTAACTCTTTACTAGCACAAATAAGTTACAACTCAAACCATAATGCCAGCTGTCTAACCTCATTTCAGAGGTATGACTATTTTAACCATACTTTTAAGGGATATGTATAACAAATTTACTTGCATACCAGCCCTCTTGTCTTTTCAAAAATGTACATATTTGCCTTCCTGGGAGAGAGAGAGAGAGAGAGAGAGAGAGAGAGTGTGTGTGTATATATATATATAATTTTTTTTTTTTTGTCCTTTCCCTGGGTGGGAGGTGGTTTAACAGGGTTTAACTTATGGAACTTTTATGTTTCTGGTATTGAACGGTTATTAGGGATGGTGCTTTGGCATTTGGATGACTACATTGTGCTTGCACAAAATCTACATTATTCTTGAAGCTCTCTTTTTCACTGGAGATATTAGCGATTTCTGAATGCTATGGAAAAAGTTGCTTTTACGGGGATGTTATCTCCTACCCAGCAGCCCATGTAGCCACAATCTGATAAAAATTATGCATCTATGGATAACAGTTTAGCATTCAAGTGTTGGTATATATCACATTCTAATTCCAGTATGTATGCACTACTGTAGTTTACTGAATTTTAACTGCCTATTATGAGTTTGATGGACTGTACTGTAAATATTTGTTTTTCTAACTCCTATAAATTCTTTAATGCATTACGTACCAATGATAAGGGGGCTTGAAGTCAATGTTGAACGCCTGAATTTGTAAGCTTAATTTCTTGTGTTTGTTTGTAAAATGCAGATTGTGATGTCTAATGTATGTTAATGATTTGTTGCAGTACGGTGTGAAAATATTTGTCATTACTTCTTTCAAGGACACTTGCTATATTGAGATTCTACCAAATGTTGAAAGGTCAATTCGAGGTATATTTTATGGAGTTATTCCTTTGAGCGTTGATTAATTTGGTAGAGTTTGTGTCTGGATTATCTTAGTTATGGTTTTTTCGTCACTAGTAATATCTCAATTGCTAATTTATTTCTGGTTTGAGCCATCTTATGGCAAAACATCACAATACATTTGGCAACCTCCTAAACTTATGGTGTTTATCCAGAAATATGAAACATTGTTAAAAACATCTGTCATCTGATAGGGCCGAACACTTGTAATTGGAGATTAAATCAGGTTATCTTAAGCGCATCTTGTATTGGTTTTCAGAACACTTGTAATTGGAGATTAAATCAGGTTATCTAAAGCGCATCTTGTATTGTTTTTCCATGTTCTCTGGATTTGTTCATTGATACCTTAAACTTAGGCTCTATCTTTTTTTTTTTTTTTAATGTGCGTTAATTCCTCTGTGTTGGTGATTTCTAGTATACACTCTAGTATGGCTCTGACAACGGCAAACTGCCCTCCCTCTTTTCCTGGAAGGAAAAGGGGGTGAGATCGCCAGAAAAATAGTAATACTCTCTGTTTACACAATAAATTTGCTAGTTTGTGGCCAAGGGCAGAGTCAAGTGGGCAACGTTAATGCGGGTCTCTTTTTAGTGTGCCCTGCATCTACTTCAAACTGGCCTGTTGAGGAGCTGTTCTTCTCCATTTAAGACTCATGTGGTGATTAATAGATCCTCCTCTATGAAATATGGGCTAATCATATCACGTGTTGAATAGCAGTGACATGTCCCTCAAAAAGCTGAGGGGGATGTTTGTCATCCAAAGTAAAGCTGAGGGGGGTGTTTGTCATCCAAAGTAAATGTAGGATAATCAGGCTTTTGTTAAATAGACTTCCCTATCCAGTAAGAAGTTTAGTTCAGATGGAGTGGCAGAGTAGGATTGGCTTGCAATGCAGAAATACACTGGTGCAACTTTTCACTCAATACTAGAATCAACAATTGCAGCATTTAAGGCTGCTGGGGATACATGAGAGTAGGGATTGTTTTAATCCAGTAGATTACTTGCATTGAGCGGCAATTCCTCTGCAGTCTGCTTTTCTTGGCAAATATCTTTTCCTTTTTCCTTTCCCTAGCTTTACTTAAATTATCCTTAAGTAGGCTGATAGAAGGATACTATCTTGTAGGTGGAAAATGCTTTTACAAGGACTGGAAAAAAAAATATTGTTCTTTTTATCTCATAATTTACAATTCTTTAGAATGTTCAATAGGGAAGTGGCGTGACTTTTGTTTGTGTTGTTTTTGGCAGTAATTTCTTTGAGCTTCTGGGCGGAGGTACACTACAACTCTATATACCCCGCAGGAGGTAAATATCCAATCTTTGTATTTATGGACCATACACATTCATTTTTTGCATGATAAGAAGGGCATGTAAGGTGTTTTTTTTTTTTTAATTGTCTTTTTTTTCCCGTGTGGTACTACGGGAAAGGTCGTATTGAGTACAAAATTAGAGCTTTGTCAAACAATTTACTGAATAACACTTTCGGAAATGGCTCTAAGGACAATGAGGAAAGTAGGCTTATCTGGCCAACCGGGTTTTTATGAATGTGAGAGATTGGTAGGCTTCATTCTATGGGCTCAATGTTATGTGCTTGTGAGTAGGTTTAGTTGGCCCCCTTAAAAACTTGCCAATCACCTCAGGATTAACCATTTGTCAGGCTACTTGCGCAGTTCCAAAGATAAATAATGCTTCATATATACCATTACTTCTTCAGATGTACCTACATATGAGACCAAGAAGAAGAAGAGGTGGCGGTTGTTTCGAAACAAGCAACTGGAGTCATCAGATGAGTGCCAATAACAATGACAATGATAGATCTTTGGTTCGTTGAGTTTTACTAGAAACTGCAGCTCCTTAAAGCCTTTTTAAACCAGGGTTCTTCTGTGTGGATTTTGAGGACAACATCATGCCTAAGACACAAATTTGATCATGCTGCCTGCGTGGTCGTATCATCTGTATATGTCATTTCTTTAATGCAACCCCGGTCTACATTTTATACTCAATGAAATATTTCATTTACGAAAAGTAGTGGCTCATTTACTCTTTGGTTGCCTTCTCATAATGTTCTGCCTTCGTGCTCAATTGTTTTCAAATAATGCATGAGTATTCAATTATGTGCAAAAGTAATTATGTAGTAAAGGTTTGAATTTATTAAGATATTTCTTTCTTTTTCTGTAGAGTTCGCTTACCACTTGAGTATGAATGTTCTGCAATCGAAGAGCTCTTCTTTTGCTCGAACAGAATCAGATTTTCACAAAGTAACACAGACCATAAGAATTTTTAAATGAAAAACTAAGACAGGATCGGCCTTTTGATCTTTTGTTTTTCTTTTGAAAAAAAAAGAACTTCTTAGGTGAAAAGGTTTTTAAGCTGGCTTTTGTTCGAATTCTGAGAGAGATAAGAGGTTAAAAATTGATTTGTTTTTTCTTATTTTTTTCTACTTAAAAAAATTATAATTTTAATATTAAATGTAACAGGAATAATGTCAACAAATGGGGCTACACATTTCGGCTAATGTTATTAATATAATTTTGAAAAATAACGTTATGTTGATAAAATTAAAATATAAAATTTTTGGCTCAATAAACAGGGGTGTTCGCGGATCGGATTTTACGGATTGGACATTAATTTATATCCAATCCATAATTTTACGAATTATAAATTTTTAATCTAATACAATCCACAGATTAGTGAAATTCAACACAAATCCACTACAAACGTCTGCCGATCGGATGCGGATTTGACCTAATCCATATTCAATCTATCATTTTACAAATTGGTTTGTCAGTTAAAAATTTTTAATCATGTCCTATCAACGAACTAATTAAATAAAAAAATTAATATAAAAATTAATATAAAAATAATTTTCCTACCCATCAAATTTAAAATTAAATAAGATTTAAATAAATTAATTGTTTAAATAAAGCTAGAAAATACATTCAAAATTTCAAAATATAATACACCAAAAAAATAATCTCATTTGTATATATTAGTATATGAAAATTAACAGTTTAGGAAGTTATATTTTTTTATTTAATTATTTTTATTTTATATTATTGTCGGATAAAACATAATATGATGTTAATGTAACTATATTTTAACTTATTTATTTATTAGTAAGTATAATGTCATATTTATAAGTGTAATTTTTTATTAAATAAATATTTTTTATTTTTTATGGATTTATGGATTTTTACGGATTCACAGAAGTAAATCCGTATCTAATCCATCGACGGTAGATTTTTAAATTTTCAATTCAATTTAATCCACCAATCCACGGATTAGATTTTTACGGATCACATTTTTGCGGATTAGACAAATTGAGTAGATTGGATTGGATTCTGAACACCCCTATTAATAAATGTGGAATAAACGTAGCTCTCGTACAATTTACCATGTTAGGATGTGTCAGTTTATAGTGATGTTATGTTAGAAATCAAACATATTATTGAACACGAAGTTAGCTAGTATCCAAGTTTATAAGTACATTTCTTAGTAATTATAAAATCACTAAATAGTTTAATGCCATGGCCACATCTTGGCACAGACTACAGCCGTCCAAAATCTACCACAAGGATATGTCTGAAAAGGGGAAGATGGACATATATATATAGTAGAGAAATATATCCACACACACACAAATTAAAATGAATACGTAATTTATCAATTAATGATATTGTATCTTTGTGCACCTAATTAAATAGTATTCCACTTTATCATTAATGGACCATGTCTGCACACTCAATTTGAACCCGTAATCATGGAAGTGGAACCCTGTGCTGGGACGAAATTGAAATTTTACCTATTTTCAGTACATTTAACATTTGGCTCCCTCTTTTTTATATATTTCTGTGACAGCGTGTGATGTTTATTTATGCAGAATGCTTTATCCATTAGCGACTCCAGCCCTCAGCCTCATCAATTTTAAAAATTTTATGTCATAACCTACTTAAATTTGTAGTTTCTCTATTATAGCCCCCATCTATCAAAATCTTGATTCCGCACTGCAAATACGTGCCTACAAATGTAGCTCATACTTGAGTACTTGTTATTTTCACCTTTTAGGTTATTTCTTATTCAATAGGCAATAGCTCTATTTTATTATCAACGTAACTTATTAGATGATAGTTAATTTTGTTTATAGAGTGTGTTTGGTGCATGTGATTATAGTGTATTATAATACTGTTCACATTAACTTAATATCAAGTAGAAAAGTGACACGATGGTTGGCTGCTCACAAGTATGAGAGCGGCAGTTCAGCCTCAAAGTATTGTGAAATTTAACGTTATAAGTTCTTTCTGCGAAATGCGAGTGAAGCAGGAGTGTCCCTCGTCTGTGAGGATTATTTGTCAGACGTATCTTGTAATTTAATGTAATAATATAAGTCCGCTTATATATATATCGATTGTAAATATCGATTAGAGTGTCTTATAATAGCGGTTGTAAATTTTATAATCTGATATAATGTATACGGGTACCAGCAATATATATATATATATATATATAATATATCAAGGCCATGTTTGGAAAGAAATTGTATTGGGATAAAGGGGGTAAGCTAATGCGTCAGTTTGTTTTTTTTTTTTCCTTTTCCTTTTGCTTTATTATAATAATAATAATAATAATAAATAAATATAATTTTTAATAATAATATTTTTATTTTTTTGTTTTTACATTATAATTATTAATATAAATTAATAAATTAATAATTTATTATTCAATAATATTATTTTATTTTTACATTATAATTTATTAATAAATTTATAACTTATTATAACTAATAAAAAATATTTAAATATGAATAAATTTCAATAATATTAATTTGAAATTAATAATAATATAAAATATTAATACAATTTAAATATATTAATATAATATAATATAATATTTAATTTAAATTAATTAAAAAAAATACAGTACAATGTAGCACTAAATATTATATAGTATTATTATAATACAGTATTAATGCAATACAACATAATACAATACACCAACATTAAAATAAGGCAATACAGCATAATACATTACAATGTGCTAAACGCACCCATAATGTATTATTATTTGTCAAGTTTGTCGTTTCTAAAATAATTTCTCACTCTAAGTTTATATAAACTCTGAATGATACAAATTTCTACACCCATATGCAAAAATAGGGTAAATCTTTGATTGTTTAATTTTTAGAAGTCATAAACAATATCTTTTACCAGAGTAGTTAACTTTTGTTATAGTCTGTTATTTTGTATCTCATCAAAGTTGTCCTTTTCAATAAAATTACTAACCGATACTATTTTTGTAAATTTCTACACATATTTGCATAATTAAATTTTATAATTTACTTTTCTTTTTTAATCAAATTTGTCGTGTTTGGAATAATTGTTCATTCCAAATATATAGAGACTTTCAATTTTATCAGTTTCTACACGCGTTCGAAAATTCTTTGTCTATCTTTTTTGAAATAATTATTCCAACAATATCTTTGTTTCGAGTTAGTTAATTCCCGTTAAAGTCGGTTCTTTTTTTATGTCATCAATTTTGTTACGTTCAATATAATTACTTATTAACACCATTTTTGTCATTTGTCAATTTGTACAATGAATATGTTACATTAAAATTCATTATCTGAGGTTTTTCTTTTCCTCAAAAGATCTACCTTAACTCACCTCACATCTTCATATGTTAGGCTGTTTCATTATTTTTTCCTATCCAAACTGCAAAACAATAAAACACATTTCTTACCAAGCTTCATAAATCTTGAAATTGGTTGATGAAAACAGAAGCTTCATTGTATGTTTTATTCTAATGGAAAAGCATTAATGATAGAATCAAATTATTAACTAGTCGTTTATGTACAAGGCACACATTCTTGACTACAAATAAAACCATTCAACACATAATAATACCTTTTCAGTGTACTCGCATCAAAATTTGTATCAATTAATTAATTAAGATTCCTAATCACTTATTAAAGAGGATAAAATTTCTGACAACAATTAACAAAACCCTACTAATGTAATGATAATAGGAGACTGGACAATCAGGTAACAGATAAGCCGAAGGCAGTTTGTGCTGCTAGTCCGTGCAAATCGAGGCTTTTGTGACTTGGCAAAAAATTGATAACAGCAGCAACGTGTAGCTAACCAATCAAAGTGGATTTGGACAAAGCGAAATTGAAACTTTATCACCAGAAATTGAAAAAGGGAAGAACAAAAAAAAAAAAAAAATCATCACTCATGAATTAATCATTTATAATAATAAGAAACAATATGAGATCAATTATAGCAGCAAATTGATTGATTAATTTCCATATATAATGATCCATATATGCATGTGGTTAGTTTCACTGCACTGTTCATGGATGATTAATTTTCAAGCGGATGAAGAATTATTAGTGACTCAACCTGCCAAAAAAAAAAAACAAAAATTGAATGAAAAAAATCGAACATACACAGATTTTATTATAGAAAGAGGACTCAAATTAAAGCATACAACTCAAACTAAGCTGCAGAACAGACTTTGATTAGAAGGGGGAAAAAAAGCTACATTGAAACACTAATTAAACTACACTTAACGAAAGATAAAATTAAACAAACGCACATTAATAGTTAAAGCGCATGCAGCTTTATCACTTGTCTTCATCTTCACCTTCACCACCGGCCTCGTTGTTACCATTATTATTCATTGGCGACGGCAATGTTTGAATAAGAGCCATCATCTCATTGACAGTAATACCCATGTCAAAGTCTGAAATCATATCAAAGTCTAAAGATGGAGTATGAGGTTCGGCCATTGAACTTGAAGAAGCAGCAGCAGCAGTCTCCTCAGAATAATTGTTAGTATTATTGTTATTAATATTATTATCATCATCATCATCATCGTCATCATCATTATTCTGAGTAAGGAGAGTGGCCTCGCAAAAACCCATAAGAGGAGGTGAAAATTCCAACAGCAGTGGGCCATCGTCAGGTGCAGGATTTTGATGATCGAGAAAATTAGCACCACTGCCAGTAGCGGCTATGATAGCTGGCTCCGCTTGTTTCAACAGCCAAGAAATGGTTTCTCCGTCAGTCTTGAAACCCAGTTCCCTAGTCAGCTGAAAAATCCGGGCAGCACACAAAGCCGGCAACCGGATACGCCGGTCACGCCCCTCCACCTTTGAATGGCGGTCACCTTTTTGAGCCCTGCTTGAAGTTGGAGGCAGAGCCAGCTGCTTGGTCTTTGGGCTACCGGCGGCTGTTTTGTTCGTCGAGTTGCGTTTTGGCTTTTTAGCCATATTCTTTGCTGATGATGGTGAATCTGGGTCCATCCTTTTTCTTGGTTAGTTTCTTGGCTTGGCACCACTAGGGTTAGTGTTAGGGTTTTATACAGTGAGGGACAAGATAGAGAGAGAGAGGGTAGCTTTTGAAAATTGTTTTCTAGCGAAGAATTCAACTGACGAAATTTGTTTTTGTGGCAACATGTGTGAAATTTATCGGAAGATTTTTGTACAAATGTGCAATGGATACCTTCATTGTAACGCCAATGTCGAAGTAATGAGATGAGTATTACAATAACATTTTGCTGACACAACCGTTGGATTTGAAGTTCGGTAGTATCCAATGGCTCATAACTAATTGAAGGATCTGCATGCTATAGCATCTTCTTCAGAAGGGGTCTGTAAGATAATTGGTTTCGTTGGTAAAATGAACATATGCGTACAACAAGATATATGTGAACATGGCAAGAGTTGTACTGAGAAGGGCATTTTTGGCTACAATTAATTTCTTTTACGTGAAACATTTAAGAGTTTACTTTATTTTAGATGCAACATAAATGAGGCTTTGTTGTCTTTTAATACAAAGTCTGCAACCACCATCTTTGGATGCGAATTGCCATTCAACGTTAATTATGTGAATGAATTTCCATATCCCCGAGCTAGCTGATGATAATCGTTAAAAGAGAGTCCATAATTAGACAGAATAAATATATTATATATCTAGGGTTATTGTATATGCATCATTTTATTTGGGATGAAAGAGCAGTACTGGCTTAATATAATGAGAATTATAAACTGTTTAATGCAAGTCAAAAGACTAACTAATGTAGGAATGTTATTTTCGAATGTTGTTTCATCAGCCGTTCTTGCTTTAGCTGTTTGGGTAAAGCTAACTATTTATCAGGATTTAGATGATACCAGATCTTGAAACCATCCATCCATCCATATTTGATGTTAATTAAGGTCATGTTAGATATTATGGGTATCAGATATTATGGTTGGACTATAATTTTTTGATTGAGTAGATTTGATGTCATATTTGTAGGATGAAAAACTTAAAATACGTTTATTGTTGTTATAAAAATTATTATTTAAATATCAACGTTTATTTTACATGCAAGTTTTTTTTAATATCAACGTTTATTTTACACTAATAGTTTTTTTCCCATACAACCAAAGGGGAATTGAGATTTTTTTTAGGGGGCATTCCTTTTTAACTGATACTGTAAATTACTATGTAAAGTCTGCTATGAAATTTAAATAATTAATAAATAAACAGTGTTTTTTATTTTCTAACATACGTAGCTATTTTTTTTTCAATCTATTTAAATTATTGTTTGATTTTGGTTACAAATTTTATTTTTATAGTAATTTAATTGTTGGGTTTTGGATGTTAAGTTTTAAATTGTTTAATTTAAGATGGGTCAAGGATAGATTATTAAATTAAAAAGAAGAAAAATTGAAGGTGGAAAAGGAAGCAGCTTTAATAGGTATGATGAGTTATATATTGAGTTTTAATTAAAATATATATGGCTTATTTTTAAATTTTTGTGAAATGACAAGCTTGTAAAGTGAGAAATTTACTAACATTACAACGGCAAGTTCGTAATTTGAGTATTAATGGAATTTTTATAAATATAACTAAAAATTTTTCAGCTAACATATAGCGCCGTCTCTCTCATTAATAATCACTTTTAAGCTGTATCACCTTAATAGCGAAAGAAAAAATGCCTAAATTGCACCAGGATTTTTAAAGCATTGACTAATAAAATTTTGGGAACTTAAATAATGAAACAGAATAAAACTATAACAATTTGCCATTACAATGTCGTTGCAAGGGTTATTTCGTTAATTTGATGCATGACGTAGCGATGTGGGATTGGTGCCCCAACAATAATAGACAACGGAAACAGAAAAAACGAGCAGCAGCAAAAACGCTGGTTTTGAAAAGCAGAAACACTCTCCACATTGGGAAACAAAAACCTCCCCCTGGCTTCATTTCAATCCTCTAGCTTTCCTTCGCAACTCTAAAAACAGAGACCAGGTATCTTTTTCTCTCTCGTACAAACTGATTTTTCTAATTGCATTAGTTGAGTGGAAACGAGCAGTAGTTTGGAGAATGCCGTATTGCTTTTGATTTTCATTCTTGCTTTTAGGGTGTTTTGTAATTAGTAGAAACCAGCAGTCCCTGCATGTGATTATATTATTAAGTACATGTTATATAGACAGTAAAGTAAAAGAATGTAGAATGAGTTTTGTGTAGAACGGGTTCTGAGTTGCAGATTTTCTGAAATGAGGTGGTTTCAGGGTATCTAATTTCATTCATTTCTGTTCATTTGAGAATTCTACTTCCTGAATTAATTCAATCAAATAAGTTGTTTTGTTGAATGTGATTTGGTAGTACAGAAATGCTAGAAAGTGTTTTGTGTTTGGGTGCATTGGAAAAGCACTTTCAAGCGCGTTTTTCTGAAAACTGGTTGTTTTCAAGAAAATGCTTATACTTGAAAGAGTTTCAACAATGATTGCATCATTAACTTAGGGTAGGTTCATAATTGTTGTTTTTTAGCTAAATATTTTGAAGCACGGTATGCCTGCAGGAAATAAGAGGAATTATTGTTGAACGTGAAGGTATTATTTCTTCCTTACTTTCTGTTGTTTATGATTCGTTGAGTCCTGCTGCATTTGAGAAAGATTGGCATGACATGATTAGCACATATGATTTATGGGATAATGATTGGTTAAATGGGTTATACGATGAGAGGTTTCGTTGGGTTCCATGCTATTTGAAAGACACATTTTGGGCGGGAATGTCAACAACCCAGCGAAGTGAAAGTATGAATGCATTTTTTGATGGGTTTGTTAACTCAAAAACAAATTTAAAGCAGTTTGTCAAGCAATATGAAAATGCACTGCGAAGGAAAGCTGAATTGGAATGGCAAGCAGATGCCAAGTGTTTCAGTAAAACCACTCCATGTATAACAAGATATGAAATGGAGAAGCAAGTTGAGAAGATGTTTACTATTTCTAAGTTCAAAGAATTCCAGCAAGAATTAACAGCACTGATGTATTGTGATACAGTTGATTCTGTTGGGTCAATATATGAAATCAGTGAATCGTATGGGCAAGGAAAGAAAAAAAGCTTTGAGGTTGTTTTTGATGAAATTGAATGTGAGTTGTATCTCGCTCAAAGTTTCAATTGGGAAAATTCTTTGTCGACATGCCCTTTCGCTAATACTGACGCGGTGTTGAAGTACTTCCGGAGATGTATATTTTATCAAGGTGGAGGAAAGATGTGAGGAGATGTTATAGTAAGGTGAAAGTTAGTTATGGTGTGCAGAATTTATCTATTCAGCAGGAGAGATATGACAAAATGTGTACTGATTTCACTGAGGTTGCAAACATAGCTGCCGATGATGAGAGTAGCTACACATTTGTGTTGGATTTGATTAATAAAACAATGAAGGATCTGCCTAAGCAAATTCGGTGTTCAACTGCTGAAACAACCGCTACTGGTGAAGTGAGTTGTAGCAGCAATAATATTGAACATGTAATTAATGATCCAGTAGCAGCACGTCATAAAGGTCGACCTCCTTCTTTAAGGAAATGTTTCTCTCAGGAAAAAACCTGCTCACAAAAACAAGACTGCCGAAAAAAATAAGGTTTGTTTATATGCATATATAGGTTTTCGAATTTCATTATACCATAAAAAATTGATAATTTAAATGCACATTATAATTTTACAGGATTTGCAAGAAAAATTTTCCGCATAGGTTGATATGACAACTGAAATCTCCACACAGCAGAGCAACATTGACATGGTATAAATTTTTGAGTTTTTATTATTAATGTTAGTTAAATTATTTTTAACATATGTAACTAATTGTTGTTGAGTATATGTAGACGATCGTAAGGAAGCATCATAATCCAAGTATCAATCAAGACGGAGTTTAGGCTATAATTATGTAAGAAATATATTTATAACTACATTTTAATTCTAGATATTGAATTTGAATAATGTTAACATAATTATTTTTAGTACCTATGTATCCGGTTCGGTCCAAATAATGTTTATCACCCATTTCGTTATAAGCGGCATGAAGTATACTTATATTCTATAATGTAAAACATTATACATGTATAATGTTTTACATGTATAATGATATTTTAATTTATGTATTATAGCAACCAGCCCCACCATATCGCAATGATTATTCTTCTCCTTCGATGATGTATGAAGGATCCGTAAGTGGCAATTTTCAATACATATGAACAATGAACGAAGACAACAACCACATGAATGAAGACAAAGAATCGCCGCAATTGATGTTTTATGTCCATTTGTTTCGATTATTTTGTTAACAATTAAATGTTATAATTTAAGACAATTTTTGTGATAGCAAAACTTATGACAAATATGTTGGAGTTTTAATAATAACAGATAATTTCTTAAAAGGATATAGGCCGGCCGTTAGCAACCGATAATTTCGAATGTCATCATTTGCTAATCTTAACCGCTTAGAGCTAAAGGTTAGCTGATATGTGTGCATGCTTCGAATTTACATGAGCCGTTAACCCAGAACGGCCAACCGATAATTTCGAATGTCATCATTTGCTAATCTTAACCGCTTTAGAGCTAAAGGTTAGATATGTTGTCGAAATTATCGGTTAGCCGTTAGCTAACGCTCGCCGTAAATTCCGAATGTTATCATTTGCACATCCTTAACTGCTTAGAAAGGTTAGGCGATATGTGTTGTGCATGCTCGAAATTACCGCGAGCCGTTAACGCAGAATTAACCGATAATTTCCAGAATGTCATCATTTGCTAATCCTTAACCGTCTAGCATGAACGGTCAACCGGTTATTTGAAATCCAGCATAACGGCAAATTTCTCCAGCGCAAACGGCTAACCGTTAACGGAAAACGACGATCCGTTTTCTGTGAAAAAGGCTATAATTTGGTGTTTGACTGTCATTCTCGTTGCATTTGGCTTCAGACTCAAATTTGGTGTTTGAGTCTGAAGTAATTTCGATTACCTTCACTTTAAAGAAATGATGTTCCATTAAAAAGTTAAGTTTATTATCATGACACTGCATATCTGCATATGTTGTCTTGTTTTAATTTTTGACTTATTGTTGAGGGAAACCTGGAATAAACTTCATATTTCATAGAAGAGGATGTGATTTATTTGCATGAAGTGAATGACTGGTTACGTGACTGGCGTAAATAGTTTACCCATTGTTGAAGGTGGTAGTACGTCGATTGCTTGATAATGATAAGCACAATAATAATAATTACTACAATAATAAAATTTACACTTAATTCACAATTTTTTCAGTACACATTACACATTTAAAGAACTTAAAAAAAATTCTTAAATATACAACATAGTAAAATTATCACAAGTATTCTAATGAAATCATAATTAAACAATCCTCTCTGCGCTTCAAATAATTGAATATTAACAGATAAACATTCAATCTTCAATGTCAACTTTCTAACTTCCTCCACTAACAAATCAATTTTTTCTTCACCGGATTTACAGTCTTCTGCCCATTGAAAGTTCTTACATCCTCTACACTTCCAAAATTTACGATTTGGATTCTTTGTAGTACGTGACGTGAACAACTCCATTTGCTCACCGCATTCATTACATATTTGCAATGAATTTCGGGTTTCATTTGAACTAGATGACATTGTCACTAATAAACAACTTTAAACTGCCAAAATATAAATAAAACAAAGTATTAACAAACACAAGCTTGATGACTATCAATATAATTTAGTTAACTGGTAAGAATGTGCATGCCATGGAACCTGAATATACAACAAGAAGAGCCTAAGATTTTACACTTTAAAACTAATCGAACAACATGTTTTACGTAATAAATAGCAAGCAAGCAAAATTATCACAAGATAAGTAAACCTAAAATCCTGTGGAATGGTCACGACATATGCACCAATGCCTCTCACCCTACGATGCAGTGTAACTCTTATCTGCATTTTCAAATCAATATTGAATATCGTTGCATCACAATGCAGAAATTAAATTAATTTCGCAGATCACACGCTAATAATAAAATTTTTAAAATAAACCGATCATTTATTAAATTCTTTAATATCGTAAACGATAAATTTTTGGTCAATCACAAACAGATTTTAATTAAAGGAAAATGTAATTTGAAAATTAAAACGGGATATATTTCTTACATAATGTCCTCATCATAAATGGGTTATACAAACATAAATTGAAAAATTGCGAGCTTGAGATAGAAGAACTAACTACCGCTAGTGATGGTCGATGAGGAACTGTGCGCAAGATGCATGTTTCGAGACCGTGACCGTTGAAGAGGAACCGCCGTACCGGTGATGGTGACGAGCAACGCGGTGGAAAACAGCTTGCGATGGCTGGTAAAAGACTGCTGTTCGCTTCGAGGAACAGTTGCAAGAAAGACTGTTGTCTCAAAAGATAAGATAAGATCGTCGCCTTCTCTCTTTTGGATTTCATTTTAATTTTTGTTTCCTCCAAAGAAGCGCAGCAATTTTTCAATCGAGACAAATGAGAAGATTAAAAGCATTGCACGAGAGAAACGAGAAATGAAGTGAGAGAAATGAAAAATTAAGAGCCCACGTGATCGCTTTCTTTTGTTTCGCAGCCGAAACTGTAGAAAAACGGCAGCCAAGCCCCTGCTTTCTCTCGTGCTTCTCTCACAATCTCGCTCCAAGCATATAGCCGTGAGTGCCACGATCAAGAAAGGCTAGAGAAACACGAGAGAAACGGGTTAATGCTGCTTGCTTTCTCTCGCTTTCTCGCAAACAAAACAAAAGAAAAGCAACACGTGGCTCTTAATTTTTTCATTTCTCTCACTTCATTTTCGCTTTCTCGTGCAATGCTTTTAATCTTCTCATTTCTCTTCATTTTCTCGCTTTCTCTGCAATGCTTTTAATCTTCTCACCGCTTTCTCTAACACTCTAACCAACTGCTTATTTGCTCTCACCTGTGCTTTGCTCATTTCTCTCACCGTAAACCCATAAACAAAATCTACTCACTCCGCTTTGCTCGCTTCTTTCTCATTTCTCTCACCTCACACAAATCGCCAAGAACGTAATCACGGCCCATCACGGCAAAGAACCATTCTCTTCCACCGTTGTCTCACCACACAAATCACAAGGAAACACGGCGGCAAGGCGGTCCGCGATCCCGAAGCCTCAAGAGTCAGCGGCAAGAAGGAACCGTGACAATCAAAACTCTTCCAAGATCCGCAAGCGGAAGCAGGACTGTTGTTCTCCCCCCCCCTCTCTCGGCTCTATCAGCTTTTTGTTAAGTAAGGAAAATGGTGCTATGGTGCTTTGAACTTGTAAATTTTCTGTTAATTTTCTTGTATTTGCTCGGCAAACAATAAATAAATGAAATTTATTCAAGGCAAGAAATGTTAAGTTTATGTGATTTTGCGTAATTAGTTTCTGGATTTTATTTTTTTTACATATCTTTTGCAGGTTGGAAACAAAATTGAAAAATTATTGGTTGATGTATGAATTTATGTTTTCACATTTCTGTGAAAAATGTAATTTTGAGAAACTTGTATGAATTATGGGTTTTTAAAATTTTGAATTTAGTTGTGTGTCATTAAAAGCATAAAACGAATGAATTAATTTAAAATCTGTTTGGTTATTGATAAATGATAATGAATTTAGTTTTATTTAAATTTTATTTGGTTTAAAATTGTTTTAATTTTAAATTTGTTGAAAGTATGAATGTTAATTATTTATTTTGTAGAAATGGAAATTTATGAAAATGAGCATGCAATCGAAGATGTTCAACCGGAAAAATATGAGCCAACGCTTGGTATGTTGTTCGACAGTCATGAAGAGATGTTTGAGTTTTACAAGGCATATGGTAAACAAGAAGGGTTTCCCGTGAAGAAACTAACTAGTAAAAAGGGGAGCGACGGGATTGTAAAATATGCGACCTTTGCATGTGGTCGAAGTGGTAAAGCAGATAAGTAGAGCTACTAATACGTTGAAGTCGAAACCGCCAGAAACTGGTTGTGAAGCTAAAATCGGAGGATGTGTAGATGAAGAGGGAAAGTGGATTCTCCGAGTTTTAAACCTACAGCATAATCATGGGTTGAGTCCGGACAAAGCACGATATTTTCCTTGTAACCGTAGAATTAGTGCAAGTGTAAAAAAGCGTATTGAAATGAATGATTCTGCGGGAATTAACATTGCTAAAAATTTTAATTCTATTGTTGTAGTAGTTGGTGGGCATGAAAATGTGTCATTTTTAGAAAAAGATTGTAGAAATTTTGTTGATAAATCAAGACGATTACAGCTTGGAGAAGGAGATGCTATGGCAATTTTAAAGTACTTTGAGAAAAAACAAACAGAATGCAATGGATTTTTTTTTAGCATTGACTTGGATGAGCATGATCGATTGAAGAATGTATTTTGGGCAGATCCGAGAAGTAGGGCAGCTTATAAATATTTTGGAGATGTTGTCACATTTGATACCACATATCTTACGAATAAGTATGACATGCCGTTTGCCCCTTTTGTTGGAGTTAATCATCATGGGCAGTCGATTTTGTTAGGATGTGGATTGATTTCTCACGAGAATACGGAGACATTTACATGGCTATTTGAGGCATGGCTCTCATGCATGTCTGGTTCCGCTCCCATTGGTATCATTACAGACCAAGATAAAGCAATGCAGAAGGCAATTGAGCATGTTTTTCCAAAGACTAGGCATCGATGGTGTTTGTGGCATATATAATGAAGAAGCCGAGAAGTTAGGGGCTTTTAAAGAACGTGAAGGTATTATTTCTTCCTTACTTTCTGTTGTTTATGATTCGTTGAGTCCTGCTGCATTTGAGAAAGATTGGCATGACATGATTAGCACATATGATTTATGGGATAATGATTGGTTAAATGGGTTATACGATGAGAGGTTTCGTTGGGTTCCATGCTATTTGAAAGACACATTTTGGGCGGGAATGTCAACAACCCAGCGAAGTGAAAGTATGAATGCATTTTTTGATGGGTTTGTTAACTCAAAAACAAATTTTAAAGCATTGACTAATAAAATTTTGGGAACTTAAATAATGAAACAGAATAAAACTATAACAATTTGCCATTACAATGTCGTTGCAAGGGTTATTTCGTTAATTTGATGCATGACGTAGCGATGTGGGATTGGTGCCCCAACAATAATAGACAACGGAAACAGAAAAAACGAGCAGCAGCAAAAACGCTGGTTTTGAAAAGCAGAAACACTCTCCACATTGGGAAACAAAAACCTCCCCCTGGCTTCATTTCAATCCTCTAGCTTTCCTTCGCAACTCTAAAAACAGAGACCAGGTATCTTTTTCTCTCTCGTACAAACTGATTTTTCTAATTGCATTAGTTGAGTGGAAACGAGCAGTAGTTTGGAGAATGCCGTATTGCTTTTGATTTTCATTCTTGCTTTTAGGGTGTTTTGTAATTAGTAGAAACCAGCAGTCCCTGCATGTGATTATATTATTAAGTACATGTTATATAGACAGTAAAGTAAAAGAATGTAGAATGAGTTTTGTGTAGAACGGGTTCTGAGTTGCAGATTTTCTGAAATGAGGTGGTTTCAGGGTATCTAATTTCATTCATTTCTGTTCATTTGAGAATTCTACTTCCTGAATTAATTCAATCAAATAAGTTGTTTTGTTGAATGTGATTTGGTAGTACAGAAATGCTAGAAAGTGTTTTGTGTTTGGGTGCATTGGAAAAGCACTTTCAAGCGCGTTTTTCTGAAAACTGGTTGTTTTCAAGAAAATGCTTATACTTGAAAGAGTTTCAACAATGATTGCATCATTAACTTAGGGTAGGTTCATAATTGTTGTTTTTTAGCTAAATATTTTGAAGCACGGTATGCCTGCAGGAAATAAGAGGAATTATTGAATCCAAAGTTCTCTCAGTGGAGAATTGTTGATACCATGTGAAGAGAGAATAGGCATACATCCGGAGGTAACTTTTTGGGTTGTGAACTGCAGCTTAGATATAACTAAGGCAAAGTGACATTCTGCTCATTTTTTCTGTTTGTTTGGTCTTTACCTATATAGAACCAAGTGAAAACTTCTCTTGACAGATATGGAATATCCTTCGCTGTTAGCTTATTTTACATTGTAAAGTGTTTGTAATCACATTGACAATAGGACTTGGAAGTTTCTCTCTATACTTAAGATAACCTCTTAGTCGATCGTATTGCCTTTCTCTTTAAAAAATCCAGTTAACAAGTTTTTCTGTCCCCTTTTTTTTGGGCGTGACAATATAGTATATTCTATCAATGAAGATTGGCCTCTTGCCTGCTTAATCATCATGAGCTGAAGTCGCAAGAGGAAATAAGTAACTAGCCCTTGATAGCTATATGCTGTATCATCATCAGCTGAAGTCTGATAGAGCTGCTAACTAAGCCCACAGATTTTTCGAATTTGATATTACCATCATGTGCATCTCCTAATATATAGTAGGAACATCTTTAATTGATAGGAAGATAGTCTGGAGATTTAATTATTCTTCTTATGATTTTATTCCTCTTCTTTGGTATGAAGAGAAGTGTAGTAGGCATAAGGCTTTCTTCGGATGAGTCACAACCCCTGCTGCTATCTCTTACTTACATATCCAAGCGAGGCACTTTGATGAGCTTTCCTTTATGAATTTAATTTCCCAAATAGCCATGCTGATAATTGATTTTTTTTTGCTAGATGGCATTCAAAATGGATGGAGTGAACTTTGGAATTAAGCCCGACCCTGCTACTTGAACAGCTTTGAAGGAGAAAATTTTCATCCAGCTAATGGTAAAGGAAGTTCATAAAGAAATAGATCTGCAATAACCTTTACAAGGAACGGTTGGAAAAGGATAGAGCAAGAGTTCTGTGCGAGAACTAACAAAGAGGTACAACAACTGTCAATTTACAGACAAGTTTAACTGATTGAGGACCCAGTTTCATGATTTTAGAGAGCTATTGTAACACCCCGGTCCCGTACCTTAGCTGTTCCTTAGCTTTCGAAGAAGCTGTCCAGTATTCCAATCCGGTTAGGTTAGCATTCCAAGTCAGTTGAACTCCTTTTTGGTTGAGATGAACTGAATATGATCCTAGAAAACATACTGAATTCAACGTTCACTTCTTGTCCTTGCCGGGAGGCGGGACGGATTAGGATGGAGACCAATATGTCGGGGCTGAGAACATAGAGCAGGGAAAGTTTTGACTTTGTGGTTTCCTAAGAGCAGTTACCTCCTGTCCAAAATCCGAGGGTGTATCTACCCACAACTCACCTTTGTGCTTAAAAATCTGGTTACAATCAATAACAATTCATTTCTTATGAACAATATTTAAATAGCGGATGACTTTAAAAAATTTGTCAAACTTCTAACATATTTAATTCAAGTCTTCTCCTCACTCATCACGAATAAATCTTGACTTCTGCAAACTGAATCATAATAACTATAATTAGTACAAAGTTAAATAAGTAAACTAGTTTTTCTTATACTAAAATACATATATATTTATAATGCAAATGGATAATAAGCTATGATCTTTTGAAAACATTGAAAAAAAAATTTATCAAAATCTCTTTCTGTCACTTTCAAACTTTCACTTTTAAAAAAAAAAATCAAAAATCGTTATGAATGTGTGGCTTTCTGTTTATGTGTGGTGACTTACCGGCGTGTTGGCGAGAGGTGGCCTCGCGCAGCTTGAGGTGGCCAGCACAGCTGAAGGTGGCCCCTAATGCAAAACTCTCATAAAACTTGGCCCCTAATGCAAAACTCTCATAAAACTTAGTTTACTTTCTTTAAAATTAATTTTTGGTAAAATCTACTTTCTCATTTCATAGCAAAGTACTGCATATTCATGCTTATGCTAATGAACTCTCACAATACTTATGCCCATGCACATAATCATGCTTAGCACATAAGAATGCATCATATAAACACATAAGCAAGATCATATAGATCCATATTCGTACATATTACAAGTAGGTTTTTCAAACGTGTCAAACACACACACACACACACACACACACACACACACACACACACACACATATATATATTGTTTATTGTGATCCATTTAGAAGTCTAGTTCACTTACCTCTTAACATCCACATGCAACAAATGTATATTGATATCATCGATCTCCAATCTTTTCTTAGTACAATATCCAATTCAGATGACACAACTTGATCTCATGTGTTGCTGCTGACTGCCGAATTAAGAAGAAGACTTTCTTTTTCTTTTCTTTCTCTTTTTTTTTTCATTTTTTTCTCTTATTTCCTTCTCTCTTTCAGCCGATCTGTCTCTCTCTCTCTTTCTCTTTCTCTCGTTAATAGAAAAAGGCAAGTATCTTATACTTTTTCCTACTAGGGTACAACGATCACTAAGAAATTAAAAAGATTAAAATACCGTTAGAAGAATTGGGGTATTACAGCCATTGCAAGTATCTGATGTTGGGACCCTATGCTTAATATAGTTAGTGCTGCTGAGAATGTATGGGAATTGTACTTGGAAGGTAACTCTTAGTTCTAAAATTTGAAATTGAATGTATGTTGCTTTTATTTGATATTAGATCCATAAGGAGGCTAAGACGCTCCAAAGAAAGGGATGACAATGTTTAATGAATTGGGAGTTATTTATAATAATCAAATATTGGTGAACTTCAAAGATGTATGTCCCTTAACTAAGTATCCCTTTGTTGAGAAAGATAACTTGGATATAATTTAGAAGATTCATTATCAAATGCTACCACATCAGCTTTCCTTGGTGAAAGATATCATGAGGAAAATTATACTTCACCGAATGCTTGACGACAACGGTCTCCGACTCCCATAAGTTACCTTGAAGGAAAAAGAGAAGCAAGAGCGCTATAGGTATTGTAGAGGGTTCGAGAGAATGGATTGAAATCACTACTCGGCAGTTCCAACCTTGACCAGACTTGAAGCATCTCCCCGATCTGAGGCATTCTCTATTACCAACGGTGTCAAATGTCTAGAATCCATTGAAGTCGCGGACGGTAGCACCTACATAAAGGCAATCAAGATGTTTAAAGATGTCGACTGGAGAGAGATGTTTATGGCAATGTCTGCACAGACAAAATTGGTCATGTTAGCCAGCTTTGAGTGAATGCTTTTAGTTCCACATATAGAATTTGTTTACTTTTGTCTTTTTGTCGAAGAAAGATTTTTTGTTCGGATACTTCCAAATAAAAGCTTTGCTTATTCTTGACAGAAAATGTTGCTTGCAAATATATATTGTTCATATCATATAACTCATTGCACTGCTTTATTTGAGACTTAATTTCTTGGTTCATTACTATACTCGACACTGCAATTAAAGTTAACAAAATACACGGATAATACTAATTAAGGATGTTGAAACATTGCAGAAGTGTTATATTTACATATTGTAACAAGAACTTTTACAACATATTGTGTTTGTAGATTCTGTATCCACAGTTTTGGTTTGAATATCATTATTGATCTACAACTTGTCGAATTAAAGTGGCAATAAACCAATAAATGATGTCTATGGGTACCCTATTACAAATTCAGAAATTAAACCGCAGAAGAGACTATTTTAAACCCCAGAAGAGACTATCTACGAAACTTGTTTTTGGATTGACCATAACTAATTAATAATCAAAGAAAAACAAGTTCTCTTGGTTTTCCACTTTGTATAAGCAGCGACATCAACGACATATTTCTTGTATCATTTAATTGCTCAACCTCTAAACTCTCTTCCGGCATCGTTTCAGTTTCCACCGTGCTTGTTATCGGTCATACGGCATGCAAGGAAGAACCAGCAATTACTAAAGACACCGAAGAAGACCCATTATTATTATCGTTATTAGGGTTAGGGTTAGGGCTTGCGGTTTTGTTATTGACAGTGGGTTCTGGAAAGTGAGAACGAGGCACATGGTTAAGAAGCCATTGAATGGTCTACCCGTTATTGTTATGACCAAGTTCTCTTTGTACTTGTATGAACGGAGCAAGAGTTAGCTCTGGCATCCGCACGAGGCAGTCGCGGCCGTCCACTTTTGCATGCCGGTCTTTATTGCACCGCTGCTTATTGTTAGGGTTTTTGAAAAGTTGGCGGGTTTTGGTCTTCTTTTGAGTTGAGTTTTTGGCGAGTTGGAGATGGATGGGTGCCATTGTTATTGCTTTTGCTTTTTTTTTTTTTTTATAGAAAAGGGGCTCTAAAGAAGAAGAGCTAGAGAGGCACAAAACGAGGTTGTGTCACCCGATACATGTCCGAAAGTAAAATAGAGTTCAATCCTAGAGGGGCGGAATGAAAAAAATGCACTCCAACAGGCAATTGCAAGGCATGCGTAGTAAGGAAATCCGCCGCTGAGTTTGCTTCACGATAGATGTGAGTAACTTGAATACTCCAATCCCTCTGCAAAAATTCCTTAATTGTCTGGATTGTGGCCGAGAGATCATTGACATTAATATTGTCTTCCTTTATAAGCTGCACCACACTACAGTTGCTTTTGCTTTTTATTCGAGCTGAGATAAAAGGATTAGGATTTGAGTTCGATGATTAGAGGTATTTTGATACAAGCTGGCAGATTTCAATTGCTAGTGTTAAGAGTTATATTAACACTAATCTTTGGTAATTCTTTTTTTAGCTAACGGTTAATGACAACATGATAAATGTTCAAATTTCAAATCATTAATCTTTATCAATAACCAAATCCTTTTTTAATACAACCATATTTCATACGTTAATTGATAATCAATAAAGTTTTTGTAGGGAAGATACCGAAGCCCAAAGGGATTTGAGATTGGGAAAAAAAACTAGGTTTATTTTGTCCCATTACTTCCATGTTGATCTGAAAAATTTTACACTAATCAATCTAGGATTGAAATATTGTGACTTTTTTTTATCCATAATTACATTGAATCAAAATCACCACAGGTCAAGTAAAAGTGAATGAGTAATTAATAAAACCTAGAAGGGATGAGAAGTTGTGTCATCACTTTTTTTAATTACATTGCACCTGGCTTCAAATTAAACAACATATCCATTTAGAATTAAACCCTTGATCTTTTACTTTCACTACAAGAGACCAAACCAATTAAGATATTATCTGGGGGAATCGTAGAGCTCGTTCTGACAGCCTTGGCCAAATTTCATAGATAGATGTAAATATATTTAAAAGCTTGTACAAAAACTTTTGCAGACATATTATCGTTCCCAGTCTTCATAGACTTCATCATATTCCTTCTTTCTGACGATGTAAACAGTTGCTCTGACATTGTCAGTAGACTCATAGGGCTGCAAGTATAACACAAGTTACCAATTTTTGTTGCTTTCTGGCTGGAGGTGGTGGGAAGCAAGCAATAAACTAGGAAGGTGGAAGGAAAAGAGAGTTGAAATTTAAGGCCTCCTGTCTGTCCTTTTTTGTTTTCCCAAAATATAATGCTCAGTTGCTAGTGAGCTAATCGCTGCAGAGAAACCCACACACATTCTGTCTAAGAGGAGTTGAGAAAGATCGACAGACGTTGACAATCAGAGGCCTGCATGGTTTAGGGACTCTGATTGGAGCTAGTGTTACATTGGATCTCATGTAACTTTTCGGAACCAATGTAGTCTATCCATGTCTGCATTGGATCTCCGCTTATGAGCCTCAAACTTTTGTTTCTTCCTTTTTCATCTGAAAAATAAGTTGCTGGAGTAGAGCTAACAGAGGTCAGTCTGTTCACATCGATTTTCGCTTGGCTATTACTAGTGTCATTGAACTGGATGCTTTGATATTGCTAAGATGTTTTCTGACCAGCCGATGGTTGAGAACCGGAGAGTCCCAGATAAGCGCCTGGAAGAATTTCTGGTTGGCTGAAGTACTCCACCATCGGGACGACGACAAAGGCAATGACGTCAGCACCCAGACTAGGATGTTGGGCTGGAACGATTGAAAATACAAAATTTGTGGAAAATGAAAGAGATTGAGAAAAAGATAAGTTGAATTATATTGAAAATGGGTAGAATGCATGGCTTTTGGTTAGCTACCGAACTCGAAAATGGTCTGTGTGGAAAATATCTTTTAGTTAGCTGTAATTAGCATAATTATAGAAGCTTTAAATTGGCAAGATTAGAGGAATTAATTTAGGAGTTATTTTAGGAAAGACTAGATTATATTTTTCCTATAAATATGTAACTGTATGGGTTAGAAAGATATATAGTGAGAAAAATTATTCTTTTCCGCATGGTATCAGAGCTCTGTCTCTTTGATTCTTTAAGTCGGTCTTAATTGCTGGAAAAATTGTTCGATGGTGTGTATTGTTTCGGCTGCTACGAACAGATCTACACTTTTGCAATTGAAGGAGTGAAACTTTACCAACATATTATGTTCAAGTCAAGTCAGCATTGTTTCAACCACTGTTCAAGAATCTTTCAGACTTGGGACTACTTTAGTTAGAATCTGAAACAAGCTATGCCATGTCAAATTGTTTCTGGCTAGTTCAGGCTGAATCAGTCTGGGACTAATACTTCTTCAACATTTGTGGATCTGTTTACCACTTCCTTTGAGGATATCTGCATAATTTTGAATTATCTAAGCCCATTGGATTCTTCTTTTGCAATCTTGTTAGTCATACCATTGTTATTTAAACTAGTCTATCTTTACTTTTACTCCCATTTGCGATCGACTAGAGTTAATCTTACATCCTCTTGTTCCTTGGTTCATTCTACTAGCTTAAATGTTGCTTCACTTTCAGGATACTCTTGGATCATTGATTCAATCTCTTGGATCATTGATTCAGGAGCCACAGATCACATGACCGGCCACTCCAATTAATATACTTCCCATAACCCTTGTTCAGACAGACAGAAAGTTAAGATTGCTGATAGTACACTCTCCTCTGTTGCCGGAAAAGGATGTATTCCTATCTTAAAAAATCTTTCCCTAGATTATGCTTTACATATTCCAAAACTTTCTTGCAATTTGCTTTCAATTAGCAAAATAACTAAAGATCAGAATTGTGTTACTAAGTTTTTTCCTTTCTACTGTGAATTTCAGGACGTGCACACGGGAAAGATGATTGGCATTGGTAAAGAGATTGATAGACTCTACTACTTCGAAAGTGAATTTGCAAGTTCAAGTAATCTGTCTTACACACACTTAAGCTCTTCTAATTCAAGTACCAACCAAGAAATCGAACTTTGGCATAAAGGTTAGGCCACCCAAATTTTCAGTTTTTGAAAAAATTATTTCCTAGTTTATTCAAGGACAAAAACCACCAGGACTTTCAATGTGAAGTATGCGAGTTAGCCAAACAGCATCGAGTTCATTTTCCTGCCCAATCATACAAGGAATCAACCTTTCTCTCTAATCCATAGTGATATTTGGGCTCCTTCACCTATCAATAACATTTCTGGGGTTAGGTGGTTTGTTACCTTCATTAATGATCATACTCGTGTTAGTTGGGTCTATTTGCTCAAAGAAAAATCTGAAGCTGCCATAACATTTCAAAATTTCCATAAAATGATTAAGACCCAATTCCAAGCCAACATACAAATTCTTTGCACTGATAATGGAAGAGAGTATTTTTCCTAAATACTTGGTTCTTACCTGACATATCATGGGATTGTACGTCATAGCTCTTGTAGATACACCCCAACAAAATGGGATTGTTAAAAGGAAAAAAAAAATCTACTTGAGGTTGCTAGAGCCTTAACATTTACCATGGGAGTACCTAAAACTTTTTGGGGTGAAGTTGTTCTTACTGCCACTTATCTTATAAATAAGATGCCATCAAGGGTCTTAAATTTCAAAACTCCACTTGACACATTAAAAAATTCATATCATTTATTGAAACTGTTTTGCTCTCTCTCACCCAACGTTTTTGGCTGTGTAGCATTTGTCCATATTCATAACCAAAGTTGAGGAAAACTAGATCCAAGAGCCATTCGATGTGTCTTTTTAGGATATTATCCTACCTAAAAAGGTTATAAGTGTTATTATCCTCCAACTCAAAAATTTTTTGTGTCAATGGACGTTACTTTTTTTTAGAATACTTCTTTCTTTCCCAAAACTTCTCTTTAAGGGGAGACTAGACATGACAAAGATGAAGATCTGTTTTGGTCTACTCTAGATGTGGTTAATTCCAATACCCATAAGTCTTTATTTCCTAGTGTTTCAGAGGATTCTTCTCAGCCTATGGCTTAAAATCAGTCTTTATTTCCTAGTGTTCCAGACGATTCTTCGCAGCCTATAGCTCCAAATACATTCCTGAATGTCCCTAAACCTCAAGAACACATTTCTTCCGAGATGCCAAAATCTTCATCATCTAGTGTAGATCATCATAATCCTAATAATTACCAACCTTTGTCTTCACCTATGGCGACTCCATTTAAATGTGTGCAAGATAGAGATTATGAACTAAAGGTTTACTCAAGAAGGAACAAGATACAGTCTCCTCAACTCCACCAGTCACCTTTGCCGAGCGCTAAAACTCTGGAAAACAAAGGTAACTCTTTTGTACCTAACCTTTAAAAAAACTTGATTCAGTTGAGTTTGCTGATCTTGATCTTCCAATTGCTCAAAGGAAATGTGTTAGGTCTTGCACTTTACATCCAATTTCAAACTTTATTTCTTACCATAGGCTGTCATCTTCCTTTAAAGCCTTTGTTACTAGTCTGCTACCTTCTGATTCTGTCCTAAGAAACATACAAGAAGCTCTTATGATTCCAAAGTGGAGAGAAACTATTTTTGAAGAAATGAGAGCATTACAAAAGAATGACACATGGCAACTTGTAAACCATCCACTTAAAAAGAAATCAGTTGGATGCAAATGGGTCTTTACAACCAAACACAAAGCTGATGGCACGGTAGATAGATATAAAGTAAGACTTGTGGCAAAAGAATTCACACAAACTTATGGAATCGACTACAAAAAAACCTTTGCACCAGTAGCAAAGATGAATTCAATCAGAGTCCTTCTTTCTCTGGCAGCTAATCTTGATTGAGACTTAGAACAGCTTAATGTGAAAAATGTGTTCCTCCATGGAGACCTAGAAGATAAAGTGTACATGGAGTTGCCTCTTAGATTTGAAGATATCTTTGGCAAGAAAAAAGTATGCAAGTTGAAGAAGTCCTTATACGGACTAAAAAAGTCACCCCGAGCTTAGTTTGAGAAGTTTACTAAAGCAATTCGACGCTATGATTATACTCAAAGTCAGGCAGATCATACAATATTCTTCAAATACACTGGAGAATGAAAAATGTTATTCTAATTGTTTATGTTGACGACATCATTGTTACTGGAAATGACCGTGATGAGATAAGAAGATTTAAAGAAATGTTGGCCAAAGAGTTTGAGATTAAAGATTTTGGGATTCTAAGATATTTTTTGGGAATTGAGGTTGCTAGATCAAGCAAAGGAATATTTATTTCTCAAAGGAAGTACGTTCTAGATCTTCTTCAAGAAACAGGTATACTAGGATGCAAACGAGCAGATACACCAATCGATCCTAACCACAACTTGAGAACAGCTGTTGAAAGTAATGTAGTTGACAGAGGTCAATATCAAAGATTGGTAGGTAAGCTGATTTATCTATCTCATACTAGACCTAATATCGCATTTGATGTTAGTGTAGTAAGTCAGTTTATGCATTCTCCTTGTGAAGTTCATATGGAAGCTGTAATGAAGATTTTATGGTACTTGAAACGGTCTCCTGGTAAAGGACTACTTTTTTCCAAGAATTATCATCTTCAAGTAGAAGCTTATACAATAGCTATTGTACATTTGTTGGAGGGAATTTGGTTACTTGGAAAAGTAAAAAACAGCCTGTGGTGGCTAGGTCAAGTGTAGAAGCTGAGTTTAGAGCAATAGCTCAAGGAATATATGAGCTAATATGGTTGAAGATTTTCTTAATGGAATTACATATCGTTCAAAAGGAGACAATCAGACTTTACTATGACAACAAGGCTTCCATCAGTATTGCTCACAATCCTGTACAATATTTTCTAAGTTACAATAGGAAAAATATTTGGTAAAAATTAATTATTGTGTCTTAAAAACTAAACTGATTTTATCTCTCATTTGATAAAAACATAAAATATCTCTATTATTTTTATTCTAATTATTATTTCAAAATCATATTTACTATTAGGGAATATTGAGATAGGCACATTAATTATCTAACATGATTAGGTGCGTGACTGTGCGTATGACAAGCTCTCATTTAGGAAGTCATTTTGTGGGCCCCACAACCTATATATAGGAGTCCACCACATGCGTATTTGTGTTCCAAAAGGTGCGAGACCATGCTCATCTGATTAGCATCCCATTTAGAGTATAATACAATTTTAAAAATTTAGATAACGATGTATGACATTAAAACCATAATATTCATTGATAATAAATTTAATTTTAAATTTAAGACGACTCCCATCTGATTAGCATTCCATTTGGAGTATAATAAAATTTTAAAAAATTAGATAACAATGTATGACATCAAAACCATAATATTCATTGATAATAAATTTAAAGGAAATTATCAGCCATATATCCTTAAATGATACACGTATCAAACGTGCTACAATACTTTTCATGTGTATCACTCGTATACCCTAAGTTGACAAAACACTTCTGTTGTCCACTATTCCGTTAACTGCCATTAGAAAGTTAACAGAATTATGGCAAATTGACTAATTCACCCTTGAAACTCAAAATGAGGTAAAAAGATAAATTTACCCTAAAAATTAACGTAAATTTTTAATACACATTTTTTTATTTTGTTATTAACAATACATTTTTTTATTAAAAATAAATTATTAATGGTACATATTATTAACAATTATCCATAAAAAATATTCATATTATACCATAAAAAATTTATTAACAAACAAATTATTTACAATTATACATATTATACCATAAAAAAATTCTAGTTGAAGCTTGGAGGAGTAGATCTTCAAAAATTTAGGTTAAATTTTGGAGGAGTAGATTCAGTTATAAAGTAGTTTTTTTTAGTAATTATTAACAATTATCCGATAAATGGGATGACATGTCATTTTTATCAGTACATATCATATGACATGTCATTTATTATTAGGTAAATGAGATGACATGTCATTTTTTATAATCAAAGTTTAAAAGACTAGATTACCATTATGATGTCAGCGCTTGCAAACAGCAGTTAACGGAATGGTGGACGGCAGAAGTATTTTGTCAACTTAGGGTATACGAGTGATACACATGAAAAGTGTTGTAGCATATTTGATACGAGTGTCATTTAAGAGTATATGGCTGATAATTTCCCTAAATTTAATTATTACAATTGGTTGCATCGAAGACTCCTCCATGTGATTTCATGTCTTGAAAATGATGTAAGATAATTTCATTATGAATACAATTAATGTTGAAAGACTAAATAATTGAAGGAAAGTGTTTTTGATTTATGATGGGCATAAATTATTGATATATTTCTCATCTAATCATATATTTGTTAATCTACCTTATATATAATTTTAATTAATTAATTTTTATTCAACAGGATAATAAATTAAAGATTGGAGAATAAATGCGCTTTAGAAGATAAAAAAAAAATTAGAGAGAAATGAATATTATAGTAAAACATCTATAAAATAATATTGTTGGGACTCCCAAAAAAATTATTTTAGTAATTTTATTTATTTACCGATAAATACATATATAAAATAAGTGTGTAAAAAGAAGCAAATAGAAATACTTATTGCTATGATCATAGAATATGCTAAAATGGGTCTAGAGTATACTTTGTATACACTGTATAAGGGAAGAAATCATGGAGTAGTGAGCAAATTAAGGAGGGATATGGTTGAGAAACAATCCTTGAGATTTGGCTTTAATGCCATAAGGTTTGTGTGATGTTGTTGTTATTTTACACATAGTACATGGAAAATAGAACACAAAGTCTCTAAATACATAATCCTATTATCTTTAATTTTAGACTCAAATCATTAGAATCACGGCTTCTCATATGAAAGGAGTAAAAAAAATATACATTGATTGATCAGATGAAGAAAGCATTGTACGAATATAAAAATGAGTTTCCCTCCTTAAGTAAAAAGGATTTGCAATAATGAATTTCACCTCTCCATAAGCCAGTCAACAATATCAAATATTCTTAAAAGGTCAGGTGAATATTTGTCAAATGAGATAAAGAATAAGAATGTAAAGAGGCACAAACTAGCAAAATATCTCGAGCTGGAAAAAATATTGTATGAGTGGTTTCTCAAATATTAAAAGAAAGTGAAGATGACTGAGAAATGATCAAACCAAAGCAAAAGAGATTTTGTAGAAAATGCATGGCAACTCTAATCCGGAATTTAACTTCTCAAGTGGTTGGCTCGAGTGGTTTAAGGCGGACATGGAATTAAATCTTATCGAAGGTTTGGTGAAAGTGGTTCGGTAACTATCGAGAATATTGAAACTATTTTACCAAGTATAAAAGCTAAACTAGATCAATTTCAATGGAAGGATATATACAATATGGATGAAACAAGTTTATTCCATTGTTTGGAAGTAAATCATTTGCTCACTACGAAGTAATTGGAAGGACAAAAGAAGGACAAAGAGATAATTACTATTGTTGTTTGTTGCAATGGTGATGGTTCTGACAAAGTACCACTTTAGATTATTGTAAGTATATTAATGTAAACATTAGCAATCTTAATTGTCATTATCGAGCTAACAAAAAAGCATGGATGACTGGATTACTTTTTAAAGAATTTGTTTATGAGTTTAATAAAAGAAAGAATGGAAAAAAAGTTCTACTTTTAGTGGACAATTGCCCAACCTATCCAAAGGTTATTGAAGGCTTGAATAATGTTCAGCTATTTTTCTTGCCTCCTAATACAACCTCAAAGATTGAACCATGTGATGCTTGGATGATTCGAGCACTAAAAATTCATTATCGATGTCGTTTTTTTCCTAGTATCTTGGAAGGCTGTGAGATAGAAGTAGCAAATTAAAAAAAAAAATTAACATATTGAACGCTATCAATTTTATTAATGCAGCTTAGAACATTGATGTGAAGACAACAATCATTGCAAATTGTTTTCAACATTGTAAAATTCAGTCAGACGAAGATGTGGCTACTGAACAACAAGTTAGTGAAGATGAAAGCATCCATGGTTTACATGAAGGTATTTCTAGTCTACGCTTTACAAATATCATGGATATTGAGCATCTTTTGAATTATCCTTGTGAATATGATTTAGTGATGAAATCTCCTACTAATGAAGAGATTATTCACGGAGTAATCGTTATGTCCGCTAATGATGATCATGATCTAGATGACAGTTATAATTTACCAAATGCTTCCACAAAAGAGGCTTTTCAAGCAATAGTAATCTCAAATACCTACTTTCAATAGCAAAAAAAATATATGCAAATATAGTGCATGCTTTACAAAAAATTAAGGATGAGGCTAAGTTTAATTTAGGAACAAAGAAAAAACAAACAACTTTAAATGCGTACTTTCAAAAAAGAGTTGAATTAAGAAATGTAAGTTATCAAGAAAAAAAATTTCAATAATATGAACTTTATAAGTTGTTTATTGTCAATATATTTTTATATTTGATCAATTATTGATTTATACAGTCATTGTGCCTTAAAGGATTTGAAAGAAATTATTATCTTATGCATTTAATAAAATTATTATTTTAGTACACTGGTCCAAATCATGATCAAAAGTATTTATTATTTAAGCGAGATTATTAATTTATTGAAAAATCATTTTATCGAGGTTTTATTGTATTTAGTTTGTTGCTAATATGACGATTTTGGATCACTGATAAATTTTTAATGGGCTCGTGATTGAATTAAGAAATTATGGGCCATTCACTAAAGCTTACTCATTGAGAACAAAAGCAAAAATTCAAGCTTCAAATTGATTATTGTTGTCGATGGCTTTCGCACGTGCCACAATTCATAAAAACTTCAAATTCAATAAGAATTTTAGAGTGTGTTTACCTACTAAAATGGAAGTGAAGTGTGTGAAACCTCTAACCTTAATATTTACATGCTTATTTTAGGGTGGGAGTAGAAATCTCACTCAATAAGTTCCATCTGTTTTTAAAGTGAAGAATAGAATTCCTAGTCATGAGGAGAGGTAGGAATCTTACTCTTACTCCTTTGATTTTCATAAATATCTTGAAACAGTCTAAAAAGTTATTAATAAAATTGTCAATAATTTTAGTTTTAAATAGTTAAAATAAAATTCGTAAAAATATTTAATTTACATCATTAAAGATATTTATAATAATTATTATTATTTTACATAATTGAAATTAATAATAAAATAAATAGGTTGTTATACAGTATATTTTGCTATTCATTTTCTAATTAAAAGCTACATACTCTTTACATGAAGGTAAAATTATAATTTGTAATAATTCACTCTCAATTCAAGATGAAGCAAAGACATAATTTTTTTTTTATTATATGAGACTATTGCTTAAGAGTACAACTCATATTACATGAGATTATAACTGATATTTACCAATTAGACTATTACTGATGAAATACAAGTGTGCAACCCAAGAGGGGGGTGAATTGGTGTTTTAAAACTTATGCTAACAATACCACACAACAATCCACAATAATCCACAACAATCCAATCTAATGCCTTAATAAAATTCAAAAGCAATAAGTTCAATAAAAGCACAATAATAAATGAGTTAGAGAGGAGAAAGCAAACTCAAGGATTTTTACGTGGTTCGGCTATCCCCGCCTACGTCCACGCCTCCAAGCAAACCAAGCTTGAGGATTTCACTATCCAAGCCTTTCCAGGGCTTCAAATACTTACAATTGACTTCAAGGTGTCAATGAACCTTTACAACAAAAAGATTATCTCCCAATCTCTTCACTCAAGTGTATCACACACTTAAACACTCACAAATTTTATGAAGAAATGAATCTTACAATAAAAACTCTCTCAAAGAGTGGATATACAAAATGATAGCTCAATGAATATTTAATCTATGATGATTTTCGAATTTAAAGCTCAATATATGTTGTGTGCTTTTTGTTTTTGCTTGTGGTGAACCTTGAAAATGAATTGGAGTTGGGTTTTTATAGATGGAGCTAAAAAACTAGCCGTTATGAAGTTTTTGTTCATAACCGGCTTACCGTTTAAGTGGATCCGGTTAGCCGCTTCAAGTTACCGTTACAGCCAATATTTGAATTTTTGGACATCCGGTATGCCGGATTTGCCAATCCGGTTAGCCGCTTATGCTTTGGTAACTCACTGCCCACATCCGGACTTCCGGTTTGTCACATCCGGTTAGCCGCTTTCCGTTTGAGTGACATTCTGCCCATAACCGGTTTGCCGTTTCCATGAATCCGGTTAGCCGCTTGCTACAGTAACGGCTACAGTGAACTGTTCACCAAAATGACAGTTTTGTCCCAAAACTTTCTATAACTGTACTATGGCCCAAAAGGTTATAAAACTTTACAAATAGGTCCAATTTCAGAATTTCCAAATAATACTTTGTGAAACCCAAAACTTTCTGAAATTATGACAAAGCCCAAATTTATAAAAATTATAGTATAGCCCAAATCGATTTAAATATTTTCAAATTAATCCAAATTCGAAATTCCAAACAATATTTATTAAAATCAAATATTGTAAAATTCTTTCATTTTAGTTCACAACTTGAAAAACAACTTAATTCCATAAAATCATTTTTTCATTAAATATAAAACATTTATAATGTGAAAATAATGATTTATTTAAAAAGTATAAAAATAATTTAACCTTTTAAAAACTTAATCATTCTTAATCATATTTGTTATCATCAAAATCAACAATATGTAAACATATATGTTAACAACTGAGATTAGTTTACATCAATTCTTATGAAGCGCAGTTTAGATTTTTACTTTCTCTAATATTCGAAGGATTTCTACTCCACTCACATTTCAAAAGGGAGAAGATTGCTTTCACTCAAATTGAGGAAGAAAATTAAACTCCACAATAGGGGTTCGAACCCATGACCTCACAATTGTGAGGTTTGGGTTCTAATCACTAGGCTGCTAAGTAAAGACAAAATTGATTGTGATTGTCAATCCACATTTTTAATTATTCTAATCTAAGTATCCCACTCTCCTTCCATACTCGAAATCTCAAGATTTTCACTGTTTAGAATTCCTACTCTAATGCGAAAAGTAAATGTTGCCTTAATTGCTTTGGAATTCGGCCTTGGCACAAAGATGCAAACAAAAAAACAGAGAATAGTTGAAGCAAAGCAACAATCAAGGGTTTGAGAGAAGAGATTTTTAGCAATTTGGTTTTATTTCGCGTGATTAGTTTTATCTTTTTTTTTTCAAATTAATTATGCATAATTTTTTTTTTTTACTAGGATAAGAATGATATCTTATTCAATAAAATAAAATTTTTTATTCAATTAATTTTTTTTACATATGTATTTTAATGTTTATAGTTCTTGTTTTACATGTTTGATTGTTAGAATTAGATTTGACTAAATTTATATTTGAATATATAAAGTTTATACATTATTATTTTTTATTATGTGTCTTCCATTGAATCATTTACATAGAGTATTTAGAAAAAATTTGAATATTTGTTATTTCAGTATTATTAATATGAAATACTTAAATATCATATTATTAGGCAGCAAAAGAATTTATATAAGATTAACTTTATGCAGGCTTAATTATTATAGTCATGAGTAGACATAAATTGGTTTTAGTTGTCACTCTAAACTTAGAAATTGATTGATAATTAGATAATTATTAAGTTACTAAAATCGATTCTAAAACTTTTATAGTCTTAATCTTTTGTATTCTTATGTTAATTTACTTGCATCATCAGTTTTAATTTTCTCAAACAAAATATTTTTTTCCAACTACGGTTAAGTTGTAATTAACTTATATTCAATCTTTCTTTCCTAAAATTAACGGTCCATGTAGGTTCAACCTCGTTATTCTTAGTGCATACTTCAATAGACTCGTACACTTATAAGTACATTACTCGTACACTTATAAGTACATTTGCATAATAATTTATGGCAATTGTGATGAAATTCATGCACTCAATGCACACACTGCTCTCTTCAGCTACTTTACTAATTTGTGACAAATAAATAAAGGAAGTGCTTTTAATACAAATTACAAAGCATGCGAAAGATATGAGAAAAACAAAAAACTAAAATGAAAATTTATTTTGTTTTTAATTGGTTTTTTAATTTTATTTTAGTATCTATTGTCTTTTATCTCTATTTAAGTTTCAAAATATGTTAATAGTTAATCAAATCATTTAGAAGAAAAATGGTGTTTGAACACTGAAAAGATACCACCAAGACAGAAACGATGGTACTGTAGCACGAGCAATATTATCATTTTGTGCGTCGCTACAACAACATTATAACCCAAATAGTAACCTTATTTCTCTGTTAGTAGTATATTTCTAGTGTTCAAATATCAGTGTTCACTTGAAAATAGTTAGTCTTTTCCCCATGTTCTGAAATAATAAATTGCAAGAAAGCATTGCATTCTTTTAATAACATGCTAACTTAGATTATAGTTCTCTGTTTTTCTGTTGAGTGCCTTTCTTTACTTCCAAAGCTTGAAAGTCGCAAGTTAGCAACAAATCAACAACTACAACAACGCTGACAGTTATAATATGTGCGAATATATTTCTAACCATCAGATGGCGTTGGGTGTTCCATTCCAGGCCTCCTCATAATTTTCATCACCTTCTCCAGATGAAAAGTATCAACATACGAATAATGCTCTAATCACAACATAAATGCAAAAAATTGTAGTAGCAACTTGCAACAGCAGTTCGGCTTTAAGAGGGTATAAATCAAGCCCAACCATGCAATTTCACACCATTCATATGATTAGATAGCAAGCACCATCAATCAACCGCAGGTTTGCTATTGTAGGCTTCTCTTGCCTCCAGTACATCTGGAGAATATCTTGTTGAAAGAATTTCAACTTGTTCAGGAAATGACTTGTTTCCATCCGTACCTAAGTGTTTAACCATTTGGTTCCATCGTTTTTGACATAAGGTTCCAGACCTATGCTCAAGAAGATTATCCCAGTCTACATCATCCATGCAGCAAGCATCCAAGCTAGAAAGAGCGTTTACCAAGTGGAAGTCATCGGTATCAGCCCATTTGCCTTCAGCAACCATAGGTGAAGTTAGCTGATCATACCATTTCATGCAGCAAATAGCATTTGATCTGGTGGCCAATTTGTCGCTAATTGCCTCCCAACTGATATTATCTCGCAACATTCCATGCTTAGTTTTCTTTTCTTCCAAAGCCCTCATTCGCAAATCCATATTCACCAAGTAAAATAATTTCTGATACTCTTCTTGGGACCATTGTCCTTTCTTCTGATTGGGCAATCGTACTCTGCGCCATGCATCCTTCACATGAAATCTATGCTTGCCAAGCGCATCAGCCAGCATTTTCCAATTAGATCCATGTTTTTCATGGAACTTGCGGACAAGTTCCAACTCCTCTGGAGTCCATTTACGGTTTTCATCTCTTTGAAATATAATATGAGCTCGATAGTATATACTGTCATAGGGCCTCCAGGGTAAGGCTGATCCTATTTCCTTCCAACAGTGTTTGACTTCTGGGTGAGATCTACAATGCAAAACCATATTTAGACCTTCTTCGCCTAATCCATGAATCTCTATGTAGTTTATAACAGCGCTTTTAATCATCTCATCTTCTTCTTTAGAGAACCGCTTACCACGCACGAAACCATCGTCTTTGCCATTTTTTGCATCAGATGAAGGGAAAACCTGCACATCATTAGAAAAGCTTACTTTCTTAGATCTCTCTTTTTGTGTAGAACCTTCGGACAGATCGTTGGGCTCAACAACCTTTTCGGTTTGTGAAGCTTTTTTATCACCACCTGAATGCTTTTTCACTGACTTAGCCTTTGTTTTCTCCTTTTTGCCATCTTCTTCAACGACGGCATGCCCTTTCATATCTTTAACTCCACTGTTCACATTACAAAGTTTCTCAGCCTGTGTGCCATCACTGTGGGCCTTCTTCTTTTTCTTCTTCTTCTGTTTCCCCCCACTCTCAACCTTTTCCATTATGTTTCCATCCAGTTGCTTCGTTTCTCTACTGGCTTCTCTGGTTTCCTTGTTATTACGCTCAGCATTGTCGCTCAAAGAGGAAACAATGCCACTACCATCATTATTCATCCCTTCCTTTAATAATTTTTTTCTCTTTTTCCTTGCTTTCAACTCAGAATTATTTCCCGAATCTTCTTGGTCATTCTCATCCATTGCTAGCTGCTTTTGCTTTGAATCCTCATTAATTTCACTGACTTCTTCATCATTGTTAATTCTCATATTCCTTGGAATTTCATTCTCATCCTCATTAATTTCTAATTTTCTCTTCTTCTTCTTCTTCTTCTTCTTCTGCCTCTCCTTTTCATTTCCAGTATTGTTCGTATCCACATGACCCTCTACAATAACCCCATTTCGACAATCACCAAATTCAAAATCATTACCACCAACCTCATTTATCTTCCTCTCATTCTCAGCAACATCATCCTTCATTTCAACTTCATTTTCACTGGCCCTTAAATCAACATCCCTCTTCTTTTCCTCCTCTTTAAAATCAACTTCGCCCTCGGTCACAACACCATTCTCCCTTTCATGCCTTTTCTTCCCAACTGTTTTCTTACCCATGACACAAGGCCTTCTTCAAACACTTCAACTACTTAACACGAAATACACATACAGAGAGGGTCAAATTGCAAACATTTTAAATATTTCATGCGCGAATTAACATCTTAAGCGATCTTGCGCACCCTCGGAAAATGACTTTCACGTGTTGCATAAACTAACCTTTGTTTTCGACGGACTGACGGACGGACAAACGACGGCAAATAAACGGCTGGTGCAGGGAATGCCGTCCGAGTGAGAGAAAGCAGATCGGTAACAGCGTTGCGGCTTCTTGGAGCAGCAATAGGGTTTTGCTTCCCCCCCTTTTTTTTTTTTCGTTTTTGCTGTTCCTGTACGGACGTGACTATTCAATTATCATGAAACCTAGTTGAGATGGATGCCACCTGTACAGTAAAGTTGATTTTAGGATTTTATCATATAGCCCCCTGAATTTCACGTTTTGTTTTGATATTCTATCATCGAGTCCCCACGGTTTTCGATTTTTCATTTAAAAACATAGTTTGAAATGTTTTAATGGAGCTCTGTGAGTGATTAGTGAATCCAGAATGCCTGTAGTTAAATAATTCCATTAGTAAAATTTAATTTATCATGAAAAGAATATAATCCGAAAGTACCTGTAGTTAAATAATTTTATCAGTGAAATTTAATCTATCGTGAATTAAGATGTTACATTAATATACCTACTAGTTGTGGACCCATACACTTAAATTAAAAGGGCTTATTTCAAAAAATTATATTTAATTTAGAGCTTTTTTAATATTGACTTAAATACATTTTAAGTCTCATAAACTCAAATTTCATTACTTTCTTTTATGTTCTAAATAATAATAGCAATAAACTATTTCTTTAAAATACGTGAAAGTATCATTTTTCTAATTAATTTCTACAAAATATTTTAAAAAAATAATGTGGCTATTGGAATTTGAACCAAAAGTTTAAAACCATTAAATAATATTTTTATCATTCTAACTAAAGGTTTTTTGTTACAAGTGAAATGTGTCCAAAATTTTTTTTATTTAACTCTTTTAAAAGACTTGAGATAAATTTAAAAGAAAAATTAATAACTCAGAAGAGACATAAAACCTCTCGTAGGCCTAGATTCTGTCCGCCCATAATGCCTATCCTCCTCCAATAATGTTATTGGTGCATTGGTTCTGCTCTTCTCAATATGTAACCCAAATAAACGGGTGCAAGTGATGTGGACCACAGTACCGTTATACCATAATATAGGCCACTCCCTCTTTATAATATGCATGCGCAATCGCAACTGAGTTTATAAATAACTAGGGATGGTAATGGGGCGGGGTGGGGTGGGAAGGCCTACCCCATTCCCCACCCCATTCTCCAATAAATTTAGTGGGGTGGGGATGGGGAATCTCCATGTGGGGAATGATTTCCCCATCCCTACCCCATTCCTCATTTACTTATTTTATATTAGGTATAGATACATAATTTCAGTAAATTAAAAATTAGATATTATAAAATATTTAAATTATTTTAAAAAAACTCTAAAAGTTTGAAACAATATCTTAAAATGATATTAAAAGTGAAAAATATTTAAAGAAAACAGCACTTTAAAAGAGAAAATAAAACATAAAAATGTTTTAGAATTGAAAAATATTGTAGAATTTTCTTTTATTCATATCATGCTGATATTACATAAAAATTAAAAAAATATTAATTGACATTATAGTTTATAAAATAAAAATTATTAAATAAGAATTAAAAATATATTTATATATAATGGGGATTGTGGTGGGGGTGGGGTGGGGAATGCAAAACCAAACCTCACCCCATTAAGAATTTAGAGATTATTTTTCCTCCATTCCCCACCTCATTCTTAAAAAATTATTCAAAATTTTTTCCATTTGAGATGGGTTCCATGTAAAATTTTGTCATCCCTATAAATAATCAAAGCATAACGCTCGCTTGCACTCCCATTTCTTGTCTAAAGCTTTGGCTCTCTTTTTTTTTTTTTCAAAATTCGCCCTCTATTAATTTTAATTCCCACATTTTCATTATTTAACAAATTGCTTAATCAAAACTAGAATGCTTCCTACATGGGTTCATAATAGATTAATAGTTTCATCACATTTGTGATTTTTAAATTTTGTAAGCTTCTCATTTTTCGCTTCAGAATTCACAAAATACATAAAATAGAACCAATAATCACCAAACTCAATTTAAATGGATCGATTTGATTGGATCCTCCAGGGTTTTTGGTCCATTTATTCGTAGATTACTCGTGAAAATTTATCGTACACACAATTGATCGAAGATTCATTATTTCTTCTATTAATAACATTCATCATTATTTAAAAAAATTATTTTTAAAAAAATCTCAAAATGGTGTTGTTTGTTTGAGAGTGCGTGGGCCGGGGCTCCAACGGTTCTCACCAAATTGAAAGAATCTTCTGGAACATCGCGACCCTCTAATATAGCTAAACCCTAAGCCCCCCAGTCCTCGCAGCTGCTACTTGTTGCTGGTACCTTATCCGAAACAATTTCCCTCAGCATACCCTTTACTCCGTTTGGTTGATTGTTCGAGATGGCTTCTGCTAACGCTCTTTCTTCGGCTTCCATTCTTTGCTCTCCCAAACAGGTACGCTGGTATTTTTCATTGCTTCAGCTAGAAATTTGATGTTTTCCACGTTTTTAGCTGTTGTTTACTTATTTTTCGATCTGCAGGGGAGCCTGAGGAGGAGAGGAAATCAGAATCAGGGTCAGAGAGTAAACTACAGGAGATTCGCTGTTAGAGCGTCTGCCAAAGATATTGCTTTTGACCAGAGCTCCAGGGCCGCAATGCAGGCCGGTATCGATAAGCTTTCCGATGCTGTTGGCCTTACTCTTGGTCCAAGAGGTATTAGCCTCTTAATCCCTTTGAACGCTTGAATAATTGAAAGTTGAAAAATCTCCCCGTATGGTATGGTAATCTGGTTTCTATTGGTGTGTGATTACTAGAACGTGATCAAAATGTTGAGTTGATATCAGTAGTTAATCATTGTCTGGATTTGACTAAATACTGAGAGACTTCCCTGCGAGTGCCAATCTGGGTGATTTTGAAATTTGCCTGAAACCAGACAGGGGAGGTGGTAGGCCTGTAATTATGCCAATGAACTGAGTAGTTGACGCTTATGTGTATTTTTAATGAATGTGTATTAACTTGTTTATGCGCTGCATAATTAGTAATGTGGATTAAGGAACTACAGAGGGTCAATTGATATTTATGTTTGGCATGTTGAAGGGAGAAATGTTGTTCTGGATGAATTTGGGAGTCCGAAAGTGGTTAATGATGGAGTAACAATAGCCCGAGCTATTGAGCTAGCTGATCCCATGGAAAATGCTGGTGCTGCTCTTATTAGGGAGGTTGGCCCAATCCCGATGAATCCTAAATTATTTTCACTTAGTAATAGTTCATACAACGATGCTTCTATGTTCATAACACATGGTTGATTATATGTATTGACTGTGGGATGCAGGTTGCAAGCAAAACCAATGACTCTGCTGGTGATGGAACAACAACTGCATCAGTTCTTGCACGAGAAATAATTAAACTAGGACTCCTGAGTGTCACGTCTGGTGCAAATCCTGTCTCCTTGAAGAGAGGGATTGATAAAACTGTACAGGGGTTGGTAGAAGAGTTGGAGAAGAGGGCCAGGCCTATCGAAGGTCGTGATGATATCAAAGGTATTTGGCTGTCTTGTGTCATAATCATTATATTTCTGCAATTATGGTCCTTTCTTCTTGTATTTACTGTGTTTCCTTTGCTCTTTTGTCTAGCTGTTGCTACCATCTCTGCTGGGAATGATGACCTCATTGGGGCAATGATCGCCGATGCAATTGACAAGGTTGGTCCTGATGGCGTCTTGTCAATCGAGTCATCATCATCATTTGAGACTACTGTTGAAGTTGAGGAAGGAATGGAGGTATGTATCTTTCTTCCTTGGGGGGGTCCTCTTATTTTGTGTTTGGTCTTGATTCTTAAGTAATGATCCTCTCTTGTTCTTTGTAATCTTCTTAATTTCCAGATTGACAGGGGTTACATCTCTCCTCAGTTTGTCACAAACCCTGAGAAATTAATTGTTGAATTTGAGAATGCTAGAGTGCTGGTCACGGATCAAAAAATTTCAGCAATAAAGGATATAATTCCCTTGTTAGAGAAGACCACACAATTGAGAGCACCATTGCTTATAATTGCCGAGGATGTCACAGGAGAGGCTTTGGCTACATTAGTCGTCAACAAGCTCCGGGGCATCGTTAATGTTGCAGCCATTAAAGCTCCTGGTTTTGGCGAAAGAAGAAAAGCTCTCCTTCAAGATATTGCCATTGTGACTGGTATGCACCTACTTTTAAAGTGAAATTCACTTCTTTTATCTTTTCCTTATTTTGATTGTTTGATGACTGCTTAAAATGTTTTTCTAATTTAGCGATAATAAGTGGAAGGACGAATTATTGTTTAGACCCATGCTACACTTTGAGAATTGGGGTTAGGAAGTGGTTTTCCAAAAATTATGTGAAGTTTGACTTTCTCGATGACTACAGCTGTTGGGTGCTTCTGGTCCAAATTCTAAGCCTTGACTTATTCATGGTTGTTCTAGTGTATTTTGCCTTAGGAATTCCTAGATGACACAATGTTTGATGTTTAGCGGTGCCCACAGGAGGTACATCCCGGTTTTAAACTGTGGGAGGGCTGACAAATTTTTTCCTTTATGAATTTCATTTATTTTTGTTCTACATTGTATTGCTTACTTGGACTAATCTTCTGTGTTCTTTCTCTTTTCTTTAGGAGCTGAGTTTCAAGCTAACGACCTGGGCTTGCTTATTGAAAACACTTCAGTTGAGCAGCTAGGTATAGCTAGAAAGTTGACCATCAGAAAGGACTCAACTACCATTATTGCTGATGCTGCATCAAAGGATGAAATACAAGCTAGAATTGCACAGCTGAAAAAGGAGTTGGCTGAGACGGATTCTGTTTATGACTCAGAGAAACTTGCTGAGAGAATTGCTAAATTGTCTGGCGGGGTTGCTGTTATTAAAGTTGGAGCTGCCACAGAAACTGAGCTTGAGGACCGTAAACTCCGTATTGAAGATGCCAAGAATGCAACTTTTGCGGCCATAGAGGAAGGTATTGTTCCTGGTGGTGGTGCTGCTCTGGTTCATCTGTCTGATCATGTTCCTGCTATCAAGGACAAGCTTGAAGATGCAGACGAGCGATTAGGTGCTGACATTGTGCAGAAGGTAAATCTTTAATGAATAAGCAGTTCTATTTGATTTTGATTTTCCACCTTTGATGATCCTTTTTATTGTACTGATTCAATATATTTGCATCTAGGCACTGGTAGCACCTGCATCACTGATAGCTTACAATGCTGGAGTGGAAGGTGAGGTTGTTGTGGAGAAGGTGAAAGAGAGTGAATGGACGATTGGTTACAACGCAATGACAGACAAGTATGAGAACATGCTTCAGGCTGGAGTGATCGATCCGGCAAAGGTGACAAGATGTGGATTGCAGAATGCGGCTTCAGTTGCAGGAATGGTCCTGACCACTCAGGCTATTGTCGTGGAGAAGCCAAAGCCCAAAACTCCGGTAGCCCCTCCTCCACAAGGTCTTATGGTGTAATCTCTAGGACTCTTCAGATTTAGTTAGGAGTTTTATAGATGAAAGAGTGGCTTTATTGCGGTGAACTGAAAAGACAAGTTTTACTTAATTGATATAAAATCATGTCTTTTTTGTATGGAATTATGGGATTATTGCTATAAAATGTTGTCTGCTCAGACTGCTCTTCGCCGTCTTGAGATGCAGCGGTGAAAATTTATTTTTGGGCATGGGCACTTGATCCCAATTCTGGTAAGTACTTACTAATTATTGAACGGTCGAACAAATGACATAAACGCTAAGAAAACAAAGATTCTGCTAAATTTAAACCAAAAGTGTATCTTCTTGATTGTTGACGTCCATCACCGCAATTGTCGTCTGCTAAAATTTTTGACTAACAGCAAAATGACCATTGGATCCGGCAGAGGCAGTAACAGTGAAAAAAATAATAGCTAGACAGCAGATACTGCGGAGTGCCACACGAAAACTCTTAGCAGTTTCAACAACTTACGCAATAAAATTCTTTCTTGCATAACCTATTTTGGTTGCTTTCCCATTGTATTCTTGTTTCTCAATCGCCTTCAACCTCTGCTCCAATATTTCAAGCCTTCTAGCTGGAGTTGGCCGCCGTGAGTTAACCAAGCTACATATAAATGTCGTTGAAACCAAAAGTTATACCAACTGGCCCAGAGAGTTTCACCTTCGGACATTACAATATATCAAACAGCGCAGCATATGAAGTCTAGATATGTTTTTTGCAAGATGCAGTTGCAGGAGAGACAGCGTGGCAAAATAACAACACTTTGTTAAGATATTTCCCTTACCTCACTGCCCAACTAGCTATAATGATTTTGGTTATGCGTTTTCTAGTGTTCATCATCAAACCTCTTCGCCAGCCTCGTTTTGTATCCGAGGTTCTCGTAAGTATTAAGTGTCCTAGAGATTTTTATTTCAAATGATGTGGCGAGTTTAGTAGTTATTCATGAAAGTTTTTTTTTCAGGCTGACATTATTCTTGGGCCAACAGTGCTTGGGAAGCACTACATTGCAAATCTGATTTTCCCTTTTGAGACTAAGGAACATTGCAGTCTGGGGCTCACTTACTCTTATGTTCTTGGTGGGTTTAGAGATGGATGTAGCAGCCTTAAGGAACATTGCAGAACGAACACTGACCATTGGTTCAGTGCCATTGCGGGAATTTGCATCCCACTTGCAGCAGAGGCTGGCTTATACTTTGTTCCCGTACGTCAAATCAGAAACTTCCAGCGAGAATCACTTCCCACCGGCTCTGCATTCTGGCTGTAACATTGTCCATCACAAGCTTCCCAGACCTGGCAAGAATCCTCTCAGATGTCAAACTAATTCACACTGATGTTGGCAGAACGGCCTTTATTACTGGCCTTGTAAGTGATATCACTGGTTGGGTTCTTTATGTTGCCACCATCACATTTGATAATCTAAAAAAGTTTTACATGGCGGCAGTGCCCACAATGGTCTTTTTGTTGGTCTGCTGGTTCGTGTTGCGTCCGTGGCTTGCTTGTATGATAAAACAAACCAAAATGGAAGAAGGTGACAAGCTTGGTGGCACTCGTATAGCTTTTATTCTTGCTGGGGTGGCTATATGTTGATGTATTACGGATGCCTGTGGCTCACATTTGATGCTTGGTGGTTTCATGTTCGGACTTATAATCCCAAATGGAGAGTTTGCCATTAAGATTATGGAAAGTATTGGAGAGTTTGTGAATGGAGTCATGTTGCCAGGTTTCCTTTAGCTTAATGGTTTTTGTTAATGCTTAATCGACAAATGCAACCACCTTGAACCAGTTAACGCAATTGGATCAACCCAGAACAGCCCAAGAACAAGAATTAGAAACAAATAATACCAACAAGATTCAATAAGAACCAAGAAGCAAGCAAAGATAAAAAAACACAGAGAAAGAGTTTGCGTGGTTCGGTACCAAGGTACCTACATCCACGGCTGAAAAACCAGCAGGAGGCTAAAGTTTTATTAATGGAGATGATTACACAAAGAATCTATGGAGTGCAGAGATTAAATCTCCTGTTTACAAAATTTACTATCTCTCACTCTATCTCTCTTCAAATCACTCTGTCAACCTTGCCACATAACCAGCCCTTATATAATGCACGCCTCTGTTTCTTGAATCAGCTGTTAATAGTAACGGCTTTTAATTAACCGCAGGCCCACATCACCAGCTCAGCTTGACACGTCAGCATATTTATAACAGAATTAAACTAACAGCTTCACAGTTTTAGAACCAACTTGCGAGATATAAGAAGTAAGACTAACCGGATAAGATTAACATTTGTTACTGTTTCGGCCACCTCCACTAAAATTGTTAGCACCCTTGTCGCTAGTCTGTACGTTGGCATGTCATTAGCTGATGGCTTGGCTCTGGGAGGTCTTTTGAACACCAAAGGTGTATTGGCACTCGCTATTCTCAACAAAGGCCGTAGCCGAAAGTTATGCCGGAATCAATAGATCCCTTAAAAGAAATTAAACGCAAAGCAAAATCATGGAGTATCCTTTCACTTTATGATATGTGTATCTTCAACCAACTATAAAAATATTCATGCACAGATAACAAATAGTAAATAAAAAGTTGGACAGCAATGCTGCTGTCGCACCCAAGACTCGAGTTTCTTATGAATTTGCTCAATGCTTATAGGACAAGTGGCTTTCTTATCGCAGGCTATGGACAACATATTGATGCTTGTAATGGCGTTTATAACATTGTGTATGACGGCATTGGTAGGGCCAATTTTCTTCTTTGCAAGCAAATCCGCACGGCTATCGAGGCAGTATAATCGAAGGACGATACAAAGAAGTAATCCATAGACAGAGCTTCGACCTCTCACTTGCATTCACTCAACAAGAAACCTCTCAGGAATTATCAACCTCCTCAAAGTCTCCAACTGTAAAAAAATATGGGCTTTATTTCTTCTAGAAGAGATAGAATTGCACGGGCAAAAAGAAAGAAAAAGAAAAATTGAATTTGGCTGCAGCAAAGTTTAAAAGAAGCAAACAGTTTTGATAAGGAAGAAGGAAAAAAAATTATAGTTGAAGAAGATAATAGCGGTGGGAAAAATAATAATATTTTAATAGCCAATTTTGACTATGTAAAGGAAGCTCCCCATTTTAGTTTCTGCATTTAATTTGTGAGAGCGAAAGAGCTTGGGTAATTTTAAGATATTAAAATTATAAAATTCTTGTGGGTGAGAGAAAATTATTTCTGAAAGTGTGGTTGTAATAATTTTTCACATAGTGAATATATATATTTTTTTTTTGTCTTATGACAACGGCCTTGGTTTTTCTCCATATTTGAAATTTTTCACGTAAATCTTGTGTTATGAGATTGATATTATTCTTCATTTAATTTTTCTGTTAATTTGTTACTTGACAAATTACTTGAAGTGATCTTGGAATGAAGCTCAATTTCCTAACAGTGGTATCAGAGTCATTGATTAAAGTTTTGGTGTCAGGGGCATTGTTCACGTAGACGGCACTGTTCACGTAGACGGTACTGTTCACGTATACAATACTGTTCATGTGAAGTAATGGAAGCCAATCCAAATAGTATGTGGTGAAGAGTAAAGACTGATCTGCAAAGCAAATATGTCAGGATTAAATTTTCAAGTCCGGTGAAAGTTGAAATAGAAATGTTCGTTAGGAGAATTAACTTTGGCTTGTGGCAAATTCAAGTCAAGGATGTGTTGACTCAATCTGGGTTACACAAGGCATTGAAGGGGAAGCCATCCTGCTTGCTTCCAGTAGTGGCTCTGGAAAAGCTAGTATAAGTGACAAAGATTGGGAAGATTTAGATGATAGAGTTGCAAGTGCCATACAACTGTGTCTAACAAAGAATGTTCTTGCAAATATAGGTAATATTCCTATAGCAAAAGAATTTTGGGATTTGGGAGAAGTTAGAAAAGTTGTATCAGACAAAGAGCATCTCAAATCGATTGTACTTGAATGAGCTATTTCATACACTGCGAATGGCTGAAGGTACAAAAATTTCCGATCACTTCAGTGTTTTCAATAGTATTGTGTCAAAACTAGGAGCCACTGGAGTTAAAATTGAAGATGAGGACAAGGTGTTTAGGTTGTTGTGATCACTTCCAACTTCTTACAAACACCTATTAACTACTTTAATATACGGAAAGGAGATAGTAGATCTTGAAGAGGTTACTAGTACTTTACTCTTGGAAGAAAGAAGATTGAAACAAAATGTCCAATGTCCTTGGCGGATGGGGAATTGGAAGAAAAATAAAAAGGGAGTCTGCTGGGGGTGTGGATAATCAGGGCATCTAAAAAGATTTTGTCAAAGAAGAAATAGAGCAAAATCGGCAAGTGGCTTCAGATCAGATACTGATAGCATTGCTAGTGGTAAGTCTCTCATCATCGATGGAGACGATGGTCCCTTGTAAAATTGATGATGATGACATCCCTATGGTATACCGCTAGTGCCATGAAAATGTTTGCACACAGCGCACGGTTGGCATTGATGCAGGGTGTGTGGTGGAATTTATGTCGATGACTGACAAACTTCTAGGAAAGCCAACATGGAAGTTGCATCATAAATTTTAGTAGGATATTTCGACATGTGCCAATGTAAACTTATTTGAATTGGTAATTAATTCTAAGTGGTATACTCTTTATGGTGGAATATGATAATTCTTTATGTTGAGGATTATGTTTACATGTAAAGATGAGAAGGATCGTGTGAAGATTGATTGATTCTCAATCAAATCTCTAAGTGGGAGAATGTCAAAATATGGGCTTTATTCTTTCTAGAAGAGATGGAATTCTAGAAGAGATGGAATTGCACGATCAAAAAGAAAGAAAAAGAAAAATTGAACTTGGCTGCAGTAAAGTTTGAAGGAAGCAAACAATTTTGACAAGGAAGAAGGAAAAGGAAGTGTTGAAGAAGATAATGGCGGTGGGAAAAATAATAATATTTTAATAGTTAATTTTGGCTATATAATGGAAGCTCCTCATTTTAGTTTCTACATCCAATTTGTGAGAGTGAAAGAGCTTGAGTAATTTTAAGAGATTAAAATTATAAAGTTCTTGAGGGTTAGAGAAAATTATTTCTGAGAGTGTGGTTGTAATAATTTTCACATAGTTAATATTTTTCTTTGAATGTCTTATGACAACGGCTGTGGTTTTTCTCCGTATTTAGAGTTTTCCACGTAAATCTTATATTGTAAGATTGATATTATTCTTCAAATTACTTAGAGTGATATTGAGAGGAAACTTAGTTTCCTAACACCAACGCCACAAGAAAATCCCTACTCTGCGTCTTCGCTGTCCACCTCGTCGAGCTCGCCGGACACGCCTCCGCTATGATGATCGTGCACGACGTGAGTAAGACTGCTTCTTCTAGCACCATAAATAACCTAACTTGCGAGAAAGCAGAGTCAGAACAAATCATCAACGTCTTCAAGACTTCGAATCCGAAAAAGACGCCGTCATTGTCCATCCGCTCACAGTCGTTTCAACTTACGCCACCATCCATGAAGACGTCTTCAACCTCGCTGAGGAAAAGTAGGTGGCCATGATCTTGTTACCATGTCACAAATAGCTATCTACCGATGGCAGGTTACAAGATAAAAGCCACTCACTAAAAGAGGTAAACAAGAACATACTACTCAACTCACCCTACTCCGTTGTGATACTGGTTGATCGAGGGCTAAGATCGTCAATTCGCTCAGATTCAGTAAATAGGCCGAAGCTCTGTTTCACGATGCTATTCATCGGCGGGTTTGACAATCAAGAGGCATTAAGCTATGCATAGAAAATGGCAGGAACTACATGAAGGTATCTTAAGTGTTATACCGTTTTTTGCCAGCAAAGAAGCTGGGTGGAGTATAATGCCGAAAGTTGAAAAGGACGAGGAAGGGATTTTGACGGCAGTAACTAAAATGGAAAGGGCGAGAGAGTATGATGATGAGCTTATAAATGTGTTCAGGTTCAAGATGATGTGTGATGAGTCGATAAAATTACTATGAGAAGCTAATGAATGGAAGTGATGAAATGGTAGAATGTATTGCCACTAAGTACATTAAGTCAATAACTTCGATCTTTACATTGTTGGACGTAGGGAAGGGGCGAAGTCACCAATAATGATGGCATTATCAGAGTGGAATAGTGACAGTCTAGAACTAGAGCTGATCGGGGAAACATTGGTGTCGTCTCAATTCACGGCACAAGCTTCAGTGGATTTCGTTTTATAGAATTAATTGGCCATAATCAGCCCATTCATTATTCTACCTGTTTCCACACTAGCATTTTTTATTTTTTTTAAATATATATATTTTTGATAAGATGGGGCTCTAAAAATAGCTAGTACAATACATATTGGAGGTAAGTTTTTTATATTTTTTATCATCCCTAACCTTGTAGATCGACGAAGATGTATGAGGAAGAGAGATGACTTCTCCATTCTTTTTTTTTTTTTCAATTCATGGTTTATGATATTATTTATTTTCAATCAATTTTCTTCTCTTCGAATTTGGATCTAATTCAACAATTTGATCTTTAAGGGAAAAAAGTTAAATGAAAATATTTTTAAGGGTTGTGTTATGCGTGCACTTACAATAATGGTTAAGATTTAATCACACATATTTTTATCAAATAATGATCAATCACAAGCATTGTAAATACGTCTCAATAAAGATCGAATCATAAGAAGAGTGCGAACAACCAAAAAAATAAAACACTACCGGATGACCTTGTTAATAGAGTTGTTTCCAAATCCTCCCATTATATTGCAGCTTCTTGTTATCTTCTTACATATTTTACCTTGGTAATTCACTTCAAGCTCCTTTAATTAATCAGCCGGTAGGAAACTATAAGCTGCAACCGCAGCAACATTGATAGCAACATGGCTGGACGATATACTATATATAATGACATTGGATATCAAATCAAAGTATTTTATATTCAAAATGCAACCGTCAATTGGAGACTGCATATGGCAAATTCAGAACCCAATGATCATTTACCTATCATATTTTGTCATGCAACTCGGTTGCATGATATTGCTAACTCCATAACTCACATTGTCAGGCTTATCCTTAAGCCTCTTAAGAAGCTCATATATAAATAATTAACATTTAATTTGTTTTAATTTCATATAGACTAGTATTATTCTTGGTCCTGCATTATTTGGGACTACACAATGACAAGGAGTGTTGTTCCCTTCTGCGAGCAAATTGCCGATAGAGACTTTTTTGAACTTAAGACTAACTTGGTACATGTTCTAAGCGGGACTAGAGATGGATCTATTGGCTACAACAATTCGGAAAGTAGGCATTGATCAATGTCATTGCCAAAGTTATAATTCCATTTGATGTAGGGTTAGGCTTACATGCATTACCAGTGTTAGACTCTAAAATAGATGACATTCGAGAGCGGTGTCACGAGGGCACTATTTGCAAGTAAACTTAAACATGATCTTCATATGTAAATATAGTACAACATACATAGAAGATCAAGAAAGAAAATTTAAGTTCGAACCTCCAGCCATTGATATATTTTGCAACTTGATATTTGGTTCTTTTGAATATTTTGTAATCTTTTTTTTATGGTGTAGTAGGCAAATAAGGTTACATAGCTTCAGGGACCAATACCAATTTTTTCATTATTTTATTTTACATCATCTTTTCATCAAAGATGAAGAGGTGTGAAGTTATCAAAGTCGGTGATACATGGCAGTGCTTTTAATGGCACATTTTTACTTAAGCAAATGTTGGACAAAAACACTGTAAACATACGTGCAAGAGACATTTTCAATAGCCACATATTCAATATTATTTTCGGGGCTATAACTCGATCAATCTCAAGTAGACCTATAAAGAATTTTGTCAGGTGTCAAGCTGCTTCACATATATTTTAGTAGAATCGTATTGACTAGTGCCCTCATCAGCAATATCTGTAAATGATAAAGGAATAATGAAAAGCTTATACTTTATTCAATGGTCTTTCATCATTATATATACATGAGTAAAATAAATTCAAAAAGAAAAGTTTGGCTATAGACGAGCTATATTATAGGGTAATAATGATCAATATACAAGCTGGAAATTAATAAGTCAAAGCGAATAATTATGGAGACCATAATCATTGGGATATATCGGCTATAATCATAAAGGCTATAAAGATTTGATTCCATCATGGGGACCATTTGTTTGACCATAATTATTTTCATCCTTAATACGCCCTGTAAGATTGAGCTTTCATTAAGAATGCCAATCTTGGACAGCAAATAATCAAAGCGTTAGAAAGAAAGTAGTTTAATGAGAGTATCAGCTAGTTAATCTTTGGTGGAAATATGAGACACACGTAGAAGGCCTTTAAACACTTGATCACAAACAAAGTGATAATCAATAGCAATATGTTTCATCTGAGAATGAAAGAATCAATTTGCACAAACATAAGTGGCACCAATATTGTCACAATATATGGTTGGAGGGGAGGGCAGTTTGATGTGCAATTCTCTTAAAAGAGATTACATCCAATTAACTTCAATAGTCGTAGAAGCTATAGCCTGATATTTAACTTCAGTGAAGGAGCGAGCTAAAGTATGTTGCTTCTTCGAACACCACGAGATTGGATTTTTACCAAAATACATGACAAAGACTGTGGTAGAGGTGCGATCATCATGATTTCCAGCTCAATCGGAATTAGAAAAACCATGAAGAATTAATGGATATTGTTGATGTAAAAAGAGACCATGATGGAGTGTGTGTTTGAGATACCGCAATAATCTTTTTGTGGCAGCCCAGTGAGTCTGTAAGGGAGAGTGCATGAATTGTAAAAGTTTGTTCACAGCATAATAGTTATCTGGTCGAGTCTAAGATAAATATTGAAGTAATCTAATCACACGACGATATTCAGTAGTATCTGTAAATAGAGAATTATCTTTTAAGATAAGAGCAGTTAAAGTAGAAAGGGGTGTAGTATTGATTTTACCCCCTTCCATTTTTGTACGCTCAAGGATATCTCGAATATATTTTTCTTGGTTGAGGAAAAGACCAGTCTTAGTTGAGAGAACTTCCATACCCAAAAAATAATAAAGAGCACCCATATCTTTGATAGAAAACCGAAAGGAGAGAATCTGAATGAAATATACAACTGAAGTAGAGCAACTCCGAATAATAATTAAATCATTAACATATACAAGGAACTACATTATGATGTCAGCCTTGTGATAAACAAATAAAAATGTGTCTGTCCGTGAATTAACAACCCGATAAGCAAGTAAAAAAGAGCTCAACTTCTTGTACCAAGCTCAAGGAGCCTGCTTAAGGCCATGAATAGCCTTACGCAACCTATAAACATGTGAGGAGAAGTTAGGATCAACAAAACAAGTGGTTGAGCCATATAGACCTCCTCTAATAGACTCCCTTGTAAAAATGCATTATTAATAGCCAATTGATTTGTATTCCAGCCTCGTGCGAGAGCAAGACATAAAACCATTCGAATAGTTGTAGGTTTAACCGCAAGATTAAATGTCTCAGTAAAATCAAGGCCAGAGCGTTGATGAAAACCCTTGGCAACTAGTCTTGCCTTGAATCACTGGATACTCCCATCTCATTTTTGTTTGATTCTGAAAACTCATTTGCAACCCACAATATTTTGAGATAGATTTGGAGGCACCAACTCCCATATGCCATTTTGAACAAGTGCCGTAAATTCTTCACTCATAGCCATTCTCCATTTAGGATCCTTTAAGTCTTGAGAGACATAAGATGCTTCATATGATAAAGGTAGCGGGTGTTTGGTGGTTACATGAATTTATTTGGGTTTGAAAATGTTATTTTGAGAGTGAGTTGTCATTGAGTGAGTTCGTAAGGGCACAGGTGGGTGTGCTAGTAAAAATGGCTCTACAAAATCAATAGTGGTTGAAAATGAATTAAGGGAATCTGTACAAGAGGCAACATGATCAGAGGAACATATAGAAGCATTACCTTTTTTAGTAGCCTTTGATAAAGCATGAAAATTATGAGCATTATTTGCAGGTAGTTATGGTGATGCACTCATAGGTAACATGTGTGAAGCACTAAGAATAGAAAAATGTGGTGGAGCTAAAGAAACAACTAAAGACTCATATAAACGCCAAGAATTAATGTTAGAAGTAGTGACTCGTAGTTTATTTTTATCCATAAATTGGAATAGATATTCATTTTCATGAAATTGAACATGACAAGAGACAAAGATACGGTGTGTGATGGGATCAAAACACTTATATGCACTTTGTGAAGAGGAGTATCCAACAAAAACACAAGCACGCGATTTTGGTTCAAGTTTATTTTTAGTGTAAGGTTTTAGCCATGGATAACATAAATACCCAAAAATTCTCAGTTTTTAGTAATTGGGTGATAACTAAAAAAGTTTTTGAAATGCTATCTGATAATTACGAGTAGCAGTAGGAAGACGACTAATTAAGTATGTAGCAGCTTGGAAGGCATAACTCCAAAATGACAAAAACATGGAGGCTTGGTGAAGTAGAGTTAGCCAGTTTTAATAACATGGCGATGTCGACGTTTCACAACACCATATGTTGAGGTGTATAGGGAGGAGTGGTTAAGTGAGAAATCTTATGGGAAGTAAACAATGATTTTAATTTTTTATATTCACCCCCACCATCTGAATAAATTAAAATAATGGGTGTTTTAAAACATTTTCCACTAAAGCTTTTTAAATTTGAGAAATACGTCAGACACATCAGATTTCAAATGAAGTGGGTAAAGCCAAACATATTTAGTAAAATGATCCACAAATATTATATAATATTTGAAACCATCAGCAGATTCAATTAAAGCAGGACCCCAAACGTCAGTGTAGAGAATTTTTAGTGGACCTTTGCTACAAAGTATTGACACATGAAATGGAAGCCTATGGTTTTTATTACAAGAACAAGACTCACATGCAACGAAAGAAAAAGTAGAAGATAATGACGAAAGAAAGTACCTTTTAATGAGAAATTGCAAAATTCGACTGGACGGGTGATCAAGACGTCGATGCCAATCGGTAGTTGAATGTTTAACGTCCACAAAAGCTATTGGAGAGGTACTAGTAGATTTATGCCGCATCGATTGCCATTCATAAGTATTATTCTTATTCAACCCTTTGAACAATGTCGCCCCGCAGATCCTTTACAAAAAAATAAGTGGGTGAGAACTCAATAGAAGCATTATTAGATTTACAGAATTAAGAGATGGAAATTAAATTTCTTTTTATAAAAGGTACACAAAGAACAATTTTTAAGAAAAAAATGTGAAAGGGTGAAGAGAGTTGTGTTTGTCCTAACACGAGTTATTTTTAATTCAGATCCATCACCTAATATTATCAGGGCCTTCATAATTTGAGTGAAGAGATAAATTTTGTAAATCTGTAGTGACATGATGAGAGGCTCCAGTCTCAAATAGCCAATTTGGATTCTGACTCTCAGAAGAAGTGGCACAGTTGGCAACAGGAACATTTTTAGGAGCAGGCTTGACACGAGGACATTGTTTTGCAGAGTGACCCAACTGATCACATAACTGGCACTTCACCTTGGACCAATCGACTTTGCCATTTGGTTTTTTTGGAAAATTGTTCTGAATATTAGACAGCCATTGTTTCCAGCCTTGCCATTTTTTGATCTATTTTTCTGGATAAATTTGGCTGTTATAGGATAAGAGTCACCTTTAAAGATTCACGATGGAAAAAATCTTTATACTCCACAAGCTTGTCATGAAAAGCTTCAAAGGATATAGGTTATTCTCTGGCACGTATTGCTCCTGCAATTTCTTTATACTCTGATCCAATACCATTAAGGCAATGAAGAGTAATATCATCGTCATCCAGTGGGGCCCCAACTAAAGCTAATTGACAGTAATAATTTTGACTTATTGAAGAAATTCAGTGATAGATTTGTTACCACAAGTTGTGTTAGAGAGCTTTTCTTTAAGTGACATAAGTCGAGACCGAGGCCGATTTGCATAACTTCGAGTAATCTTGTCCTAACCTCACGAGAAGTTGTTGCAGAACCAATGAAAGGCATGAGAGGCTCAGATAATGAGGCAAAAATATAGCATGGAACAGAAGTTGATCCTGTTGAACCCAATGAGAATAAAGTGGATTAGGAGTAATGGCCCCATTTTGGTTTTCAATGGCTTTTGGACATGAAGTATCACCATTCAAATAACCCAAAAGATTGTAGCCAAATAAAAGAGAATTAAATTGGACACGCCAAGAGGGGTAGTCTGTTGGAGTGAGTTTCAGTGGCAATTGAGCAACTGCGTTAATGATAATAAGAGGAGGTAGGTTGATTTTGGAAGTGGCCCCCGTCGTTGGAGTGGTGATCTGAGAATTTTAAGTGGTATTGGCAATTTGTTCAGCTAATGACAAAATTGGATTTGAATCACTCGTTAGAGCTTTAAGTCTCTAATACCATGTAAAGGATAAAGGAATAATGAAAAGCTTATACTTTATTCAATGATCTTTCATCATTATATATACATGAGTAAAGTAAATTCAAAAAGAAAAGTTTGGCTATATTCCAGGGTAATAATGATCAATATACAACGGAGACCATAATCATTGGGACATGTTAGCTGTAATCATATGAGGCTATAAAGATTTGATTCCATCATGGAGAACATTTGTTTGACTATAATCATTTTAATCCTTAATAATATCATCACTTAGATTCTTCTTATTGTTGCCATAACCTTGTGAGGCCAAGTAGAGTTTGATAGAAGAAGAAAAGATATACACAGTGGCAATGTCAACAATGGTGCTTTTGTTAATGTGCAGGTTTTTGCTTTGTCCGGGCATTATTTGGATTGAAAAACAAGCCAAGAAAAAAGCGATACAATTTCGGCGAAACGTATATTGATTTCATTCTCACAGCTGTAGCTGTATGCGGGATCATTACAGATTCTTGCGGCTCGTATTCAATGATTAGTGGAAAATGGGTTCATGTTAGGGATTATATTTTTAGACGCAGAGAGCTTACTGTTATAATTATGGAAAGAATTGAAGAGTTTGTCAATGGAATCATGTTGTTTTCTTTCCTTTTGCGGACCAATTTTCGTGATATACATGGAAAAACTAATGGGTTGATGTTGACCCTGCTTGCAGTTCTCGCTGCCTCTGCTAAAATTGTAAGCAATGTATTTGTCTCTGCATACCATGGCATGTCGAGATAGAAGCCTTATGATCATGACGTTTTTGGCTGGTCCAATCTTCTTCTTAACGAGCAAAACCAGAAAGCGTTGCAATATATACAAGGTAAGGAGCACACAAAGAAGTAATCCGGACTCACGACTCCGAATCCTGATGTACATTCCTACATCTAGAAATGTCTCTGCCATCATCAACTTACTGAAATTTTCCAACCCCACAAAAAAAAATCCCGATCTGTGTCTTCGCCACCAGCCTCGTTGAGCTCACAGGACACGCCGCCACGACCATGCTAATAGTGAATGACTCACACAAAAGTACTAGTACAGACGACAGTGTAACCCGCGAAATGGCCGACAATGTCACAGTGAATAACCTTGCGGTAAATTAATAGGCAGAAGAAATGAGCATCCCCAGTTTTGAACTCATTATGAATCGTTTGTAAATGGTAAGAACAACAGTTATAGTGATTGATTGATTGATGACCATCGAGATAATTAGAATTCATGTTGATCGCATGAGCTGCTCATGTTAGCAGCTAGTAAGGAATACTCTAGTGTAGTTTTAATCAAATTCTCTACAATCCATTCAATCATTATGATCTAAAGATTCGGTAGATTCCATTTTTCTAGGAATGTAATTGTAATGATTCACTACCACACCATATACCACATCATCTTTGGACAAAGTTTATATGAATATTTTTAGACAATTATGCTCGTTTAAATAGTCTTTTGATATGAATATTCTATATCGTTAAGTTTCCTTTTTTAATTATTTTATTCGAGTTTTTAAGATTATTGTAGTTGCCACATGGTAAAATATATCAGAAATTAATTGATGGATACCACTACAAACTACATCAATGGTTCACGTGTTTGTGTCATCACTTGTAGTTGACACCACCCAACTCGTAAGATTGGGGAAAAAAAAATTTTATGAATCAGTCCTATCACCTCAATCTCGTAAGACTAGCCATTGGTGCTGTGTCATTTAGCAGAACAGATCCGGATCTGATGTTGAGACTCGTCAGAAGTTTTTATTAAGGCATTTTAACCCACTCTTCCACCAAGCTTTAGAGCATTAATAGTCGGCCCAGGCAACTCTTTCACTGAGTTCGGATCTTTGCTCTTTAGTAGCTTACTCTTTGCGAAGAAACAAATAAATAGACCAAAAACAAACGGCCAGCATCAAAGAACAGAGAGAGTAAATGTGTGGATTTTAATGGAGTTGAGGCCACCGTTGATGGGCTGAAGGCTCAAAAGCGGCAAGTGAAGTAGAGAAGAGGCAGGATAACCTTTTTAGGTATTGAGTTAAGTGTCTCTTTAATTTTCATATTTTAGAAAATGTCTTAAGAAATCCTTGTTAGTAAATATGTTACACTCCATCTTTATTTTTTTTCTATATTTTTACAGAAATACTTTTGCGATGATATTATTGGAGATATTGATGTAAAGAAAAAAAAATGAATTTATCAAATTAACCTTAAATATAAAATAAAGATTTCTCTAAATGTTTTGTTATTATTTAACTTTTAGGATTAATTTGGTAAATTTTTGTAAGAAAAAAAAAAATTTTAGTGAGTTTGTTGCAAGGGTATTTAAATATCGCTTTAAATTGACTGGTATTAATTTATTTATAAGTAGTTATTAGCAAGATTATTGCAATGATACAAAAATAGCTAGTTGTTTCAGTTTATATGTATTTCCTAATTTGCTAATAAGTAATTATTGGTAATCTACAAATTTATTTTTATATAAAAAAAATGAATGCCAAGAATATTATTGTAAAGTTATTATTGTAAAATCTAAGAAAGAATAAGAGTGGGATTGTAACGTATTTAACAATAAAGGTGTCTTGAGATGTTTTTCAAAATATACGGACTAAACAAGTATTTAAGTTAAAATATATAGATTAAACAAATATTTACCTTAATTTTTAACATGCATTTGTAAAATATACAAAACTTATTATCTAACATCCATTAATAAATTGGAACTAATTGAAGAAAATATTTTTGTCCTTTTGTATAAAAAATATTCTTTTAAAGAAATAATTTAATTGAAAACGGAATTCTCTTCCATTTGTGTGTACATAGTATGGAGATATTATGGAATATCATATTCCACAATTACACAACCGATGGCTAATGGTCTAGTAAAGTGCGAAAAGGGCTGAAGATGTGTTTGTGGCCTTTGGGCCCCCTGCAAAATTGAAAGAACACTTGAATTGCGTGCAAACATCGATGAATGTTCACAATTGACAAGTGAAGGTGAGATATCGTATTCATAATTTAAAAAAAAAAAAAAAAAAAAAGGTGAGATATCCATAGTAACTTTTCTCTTTTAACATTATTATCAAAAAATAAATAAATAAGCAGTTTAATATTTCTTTTTTAAATGAGATATGAAATAAAAAAATTATATTATTTTTATAACCGTGAAATAAAAATTCAATAATTATTATATCATTATATATATTATATGATAATGTAACACAACAACCTCTTTATCAAAATAATTCTCGTTGTTTGCAATAGTAATATTCAAATATATAAATTTATCACTTGCACCAAAGTAGTTCCTATTGCGAATTTGCGATGAGCAACTAAGCAAGTAAACCCAAGCCTAAAAGTGTGTTGCTGTTGCATTATTCTTTGAAACATTCTTTCTTTGACAGCAAATCGCTCATTATCGAACCCATCACCGACAGACACTACACAAACAAAACACGAAAGTGCACGGGAACAAGCTTTCATGTTTATATCACCTTCCAGTCTGTATCTTTGTTTCATTGTCTCAAATGTTTTGAGTCAATATGGGAATCCATATTTTGTGGCGTGCAAGGGTTTGGTTTTGTGATCCCTATCACCGTGCGATGCCCCATCTTGAATTAATTAAAATCAAGATCGTCCAAATTTTGTTTAATTGTTTTTGTCCGATCAAATTTTCCAAGTCAATGTCACACTTCAAAAAAACAAAGCTAGAACTTCACATCGTTGATGGTCCCTTGCTTTTCTGGAAGATCTGCATGCATCCATTTCACTGTTTCTGATTTATTCAGCCAGAATCATTTTTATATGCGCAATTGGTTATTAGTCTCTCTCGTTGAATTCAATACTTGGAAAAACGATGATAGAGACCCATTATCCTAATCAAAAATAAATCTTCGTAGATCATATGTTGTTATATTTTGGGAGGCATAAGCATTTATTTAGTTGCCCTTCGTTCATTTTTGTTTACATAATAATATATGTACAAATTCTTATATACATTTTTTTTTATATATAAATTGATATGTCATAGTTAGATTAGTTGGATTAAATATTCCTTAGTCCATATGATTTATTTTTATTATTTTATATTTTTATTTAATTAATAAATTAATATCAAATCAGTTTATATAAAATAAATTTATATAAAAGTTTGTAGATATATTATCACTCTTTTTGTTTTATGAACAAAAAGCCTGTGTATACTAAATAACTTAACCGGTAAAATCTCTTGAAGTAGTAAGAAATTTGAGATTCGAAGAGAAAATTGAACTACAATTCAGGTATTTATCAAAAAAAAAAAAAGAAGATTTTTACAGTTATTAATTAAGGATGAAGAATTTCCTTCCAAATCTGAACATCTTCTTTTTTTTTTTTTGGTTTTCAGCGTATCACAGGAAGGGTCATGGGGCTGGCCGTCTGTGGGGACTAAGTCACTTTCGAGCCAGGAGGCGGGTTCTCGACAAATCACGACCTGCGGCTGGTGGGGCCCCCGAAGCAGGCGATGACAGGGGCTCCCAACAAATTAAGCACTGTTGCGTTGTTGGATAAAGAACTTCTTTTCAATCGAAACAATAAACTAGAGTAATTTGAAAAAAAAAAAACGAATGACTATTTGCATTTTTTTTTTATGCAATTAATATTTGAAGATGCAAAAGTACAATTATTTAACCAATTATATATAGAAAGCATTACATTCTCCTTTAATTTGATACCAAATAGAAAAAGGAAGACAACTTGAATTGATCTTGCTTTGTGCTTTATATATATATATATGGATACAGTTATGGTGCAGCTGTGGTATGGCATTAGATCCAACTATTTAGAGAAGTCCAATACTTAAGTAATTAGATCTAATGCCTAGGTGCAGTTGTGGTATGATACCATAGTTGCATCATAGCTAAGTCCTGTATATATCAATCCCGAAGATGTAGATGTCTCTCAAAATAAAGACACATTCATATTGACTAAAGATATAAGAATAATTTAGTGTGACGTTTGGATCTTAAAAAAAAAAAAAAAATTGGACAAACATGCTCTTTGTACAAAACGTTGAAAACTTTTTCCTTTTAGCCACTTAATGCATGTATCCGCGTACATCCACTAAGTTAGAAACTCTATATATTCGTAATAGCTGAGATCATTTCATTAGACAAGAAGAGGCTTTAACTTCACATTTGGGTAAACTTCAATTCATCCCTAAATAAAATGATAATTTTTAATTCATCCTTCACAATAATAATAATGAAAATGCCATTATTTTTCCTTATTTTCGAAACAAAAATAAAATTAAACCTCAATTTAATTTTATTTTTGTTTCGAAAATAAGGAAAAATAATGGCATTTTCATTATTATTATTATTATTTATCTATTTAACAATAAATGAGAGTAAATTGATGATTTTATACTTTTAAAGGTAAATTAAAATTATCATTTTACATAGGAAATGGATTGAAGTAAACTAAGTACGTTCAAAATTATTTTCTTTAAAAAAAAAAAAAAAAGGTCCTCCAAATAATCACACCATCATTACTGTACTTTTAGTGTTATTTTTGTTCTTATTCTTGCGGAAAGCTTTCACTCGAAAGCTTTTCCATCCCCAATTAAAAAATAACTTAATCATGAAAAAATTATATATAAAAATTTAGAAGCCGCAGGCATAATGATTCGTGTGTGTGTATATATATATATTACTTTTTAAAAAAGATATTTTGATTTTAATAAAATAATAATGTATTTAAATTTTAATATACTAATAAATAAAAAAAATACAATCTCTAATATATTAAAATCTATGTTTTTTTTATACTTTGACATTCATCTTCACTTTAATAAAGTTATGATTTCCTCGGCACACACGCTAGTACCTTCAAAACCAATTGCTAATATGAGAAAAAACAAAATGTTAAATGTGGACCAAACACCATATTCTTTTTTTTTTTTTTTTTTTCCCTTCTTTCTTTCTTTGTAGGGATGCTTTCATAAGTATTGGAGGTCATGTGAACATATTCTAAACAATCCCTCTTTCTTTCTTCATTTCAGTAAATGTGGCCATCTCCGAATCAAACATATACGTGGGCACTGTGTGTACGGCGTCTTTGAAAATCGAAATTGCCTTTTCTTTTTTCTTTTTTTTTTTGACAATTACCCATAATTTTTTTGGCATTCCATATTTCCATATTTCCATTACTCCGTTGCATTGACACTGTCAGCTTCTTTTCTACTTTCTCTTGTTTTGAAGAAATTTTTGAACGTAGAATTTGATATGAACAGTGAGTGAGCTCTACACTTTACATTATTTATACGAGCGGATGTAAGGTATATAAAATAAAATTTAGGAAATTCTTATTTAGTGGTAAACTCTAAATTATATTTTACGTGCCTTACAACTACTCACATAAATAGTGAATGAATCTCACACCTATTTATGTAAATAAATGTAAAATATATGAAAGATAACTTTGAAAGATCTCTATATATAATTTGTAAATAAATCATGCGTATGGTTTTTTTATAGGATAGGATACACGTGGTTAGTTATCTTTATGATTTTGTTTTTATTAATCTTAGTAAAATCTTCAAATCAACCATGTCAATATTTGTATATAAAAATTATTGTATTTGTTTTTTTAATGTAAACTTAACGATGGCCCAGTTCTGCATGTATGGGTATAATTAAAATTAGGGCACTACGTTGCGTTACGTTACAAGAACGTCATGGATCAACAATGCTGGCAGTCTTACCGTGGAAGGTTTCGCATCGCTTCACGTTTGGCCAGAAGTCATATAAACGAACTTGTAGAACTAAAAATTGAGATATCGATATATTGAGATGGTACCATAATCTATCAAAATGTGTCTCATTGTTTAAAAATTATTTTAAAAATTAGAATTCAATTCTGAGCCGAACTTTTATTCAGTATTTAATTAATGTTCATAATTTTTTTGAATTTTTTATATTATTAAATAATTATTAATTTAACGTTCAGTCAAAACGTGGCTCGCCGCATAATATTTACCCCCGGAAAAATTGTGTTGAAGAGAAGCAACAAAGCGGAGGCACCGGCCAACTGCTCTCCCCTTAAAATAATATTTTAGCCCAATTGACAGTTTGACACTCAACGAATGAACGAACCGTGTGCTCGTATTGTGTGTGTTCCACGAAACAAGGCTTTTATGGCTCACGCGATGAGCCATCATCAAAAGTCAATTTCATACCCTGGCCCGTGCCCATTGCAGTGGGCCCATCCCATTCCACAAATATAATATTCAAGTGGATCTTTCATTTCTTAATTTATTGTCAGGATGGTGGGCACATGCATCGACGACGCGTTAGCTTAAAAAGTCCGTGGATTTGGCTTTGGAATCCTTGGAAACGGTCCGAGTCTAGAAAGGTGTATATGAACTTTCAAGGTTTCAAATTTCTCTCCGTTTTGGACGCATTCAGTTCGTAGACAATTTTGATGAATTTAAAATTTGTTTAATTGATGCTCTAAAATGAAAAGAATTCATTATATATATGCTCATGTATTTTTTTTTTTTATACATTAATATATTACAATTAGAGTTCTACTGATATTTATAATCAGACATCGATCGGGACTCTCCTAGATAATCTTATTATGGCACAGTCCAAATGTCAACCCTTCACTTGAAGGGAGATCTGTCCTCACAATTAATAACGGAGGAATATCAATTCTACCCTAATATGGGGAGTCAATTTAGACCTATTTACGTGTATATTATGAGCTAAATTTAAGGAAAGATTATTGGAAAAGTCAAGTTGGTCCACATTCCCAGCATAACTCATTTCACACGAAATTAACTACCTTAGGGATCATCCCCCAAACCACCACCACCACAGCCACTCAAAAATAATAATAATAATAATAAAGAAATAATCAAACTTCCGGATCCATGTTGTATAATAAATTAGTTGTTATCAACGACTAAAGCTTGGTTAGATATAATTTTTAAATATAAATAGAGGTTTTATTAAAATAAATAATTAGTTATTTAGTTGTTAATAAGAGTTTTTATGAAAAATTATAAAATTACTTTAACAAATAATATTTTTAAAATTATATTATAGAACGAATAAAATAAGAATATAAAATATAAAATTAATATTTTATATAATTTAATTTATTGAAAAAAATTCTAACATTTCTTTTCTAAAAATTCAAAATTTAATTAGTAGAGATAAAATAATTTATTTAATCTCAAAAAATTATACTCACAATAAAATCAAACAACAAAAAAAGAATTGAAAAGGGTTTTTGAGATTAAATAACATTACACAAATTATAGTAAACATGCACTAAGGATTGTCAAAAAACAGTTTTATATGGTCATCTTACTTGTAAATTACTAAATTACGATGATGCTTCGGCACCGTACTAAATTTATTGCCATTATTGATTGATTTTAATTATGTGGTGCGGGTGTGTGTTAGTTTAATTAATTCCTTTATTAATTGTAAACAGAAAACTTATATATAATAATAATAATAATTTTATAAAGAACGCTTTTTACGAAGTAACCCTCAACCCCTCATTTTTTGGCGTATGGTTTTTGAAGTTACAAAACAAAAGGCCTTCCTTCATGTGAAACAAAGAAAATGTAAAATGGGGCCTTCTGTTTATTAACTTGTTTTTCAAAGTCTCATTTATGATAGCGGCTCCATCTTTTAATGCAGACGCTGTCGTTTCATTGTCCGCACATTTTTTTCTTTTTCTGTTTTTTTGGGCCCTTTTCCAACGAGAGTTGAACAATTGCAATTAAGATAGTATTTTATTTGACGCAACCCCACGGCGGCGAAACTTGACGCCAAATAATTGAAGAAAGTAAAATGTTTAAAACGTGGTCGTATTAAACGGGAAAGGTGGCATTTGGCACGGTAAACATCAAATCATGGGACCCTAGCTGAAATGGATATTTCCGAGTTAAAAGTTCAGGAAAATTATTAACCGATGTATTTTTCTGTGATCATTGTCCGTTGATAGCCATAGGCCACCGAAGATGGGTTGTATTTTCTTTTTCACATATCGGAACTTGAGCTAACAAAAATTAATGCATTATTGTCTAGCACTTACAATATATTTTAATTTCACATATCACATTCTCGATAAGCCTATAACTTTATGTCATATGTGCATTTGTAAAAGTTTGTAGGCCTTACTCACATTTAAAATTAATTTTATAAGTTGAGAGTTGTCTAAAAATTGTATCCTTAGTTAGTCTAATAACTATTCTCTATAGATATATAATATTTTTCTACTCACCACTATGCTTTTTTCTACTCGATTCTTGTCAATAAAGAAAGTAATGTGAGTAGGAGTTTGGTTATAATATCTTAACAAAATTAAAGAACAGTTAAAGAAAATGATTTTCCTTCTTCTAATATTTTTTTCGTGATCGTGATTCAAAGTTTAGTTGACGCATAAAACTCAATAATGTAAAAGAAAAATATTTAAATTACAAATTAAAAATTCATCTCCCAAAACTATGTGAACATAATAGTCTTGATTCTTATCATTTGTGCCGAGTCATGATGATTTTAATCATAGTCATATATGCATCACGTAATTTTCACGGCTTTCACCACATGCTCATCAAAATTTATTATTGATTTCTATAATATGAACATATCATAATGACATCTTCACGTGATTCCTATGACATTTGAGTGGAAAAAAATCCATATTTACCAATTACTAGTTTACTACCATAATTTTTTAAATTTTGAATTATCAGTTTTACCGCAATTTAAATAGAAGATTCACTGTTAATATATGTAAGTTTTTGAACGTCTGTTAACATAAAATAAATTTGGTTGATGTCTTTGCTCAAAAGCATCACTAAACCATACAAGCCACTTCCAAGTCTTGACCTCTCACGCGAACATCCAACCCGCCACATTTTCTGACCCCACGCTTTGCGAATAATTACCGTTCCTACCACGCCTCGATCACCGTAACCAGGGCCCCACCAACTCCTCTACAAATCCAAAGGCCAAATCCGTCATTTCATCAAAACCCAAAAATTGAAAAAAAAAAAAAAAGAAAAAAAAAAGAAGAAACCAAAGCGGTTACTCTGCTTACTTTCTGAAGAGCGAGAAGCTTTATAAGAACGAGACTCGTGGAATCATGCTTCTTGTGTTGTTGCGGTGAGCGCATGACAGGTGACAGCAATGGCGAGATCGGGTCAGTTCTCCACTATTACGATGTCGTTTAGTTGCCGATCCTCTCGGCTTCAGCTCCATTTGTTTACATCACTTTATTAAACTCTTCAAAAGCCTCTTCACTCGATCTACTGCTTCTCGTGTTTGTTTTCTTTTTACGCCCTTAGCAGGTTGCGATCGTCTCTCTCCCGCATTGTTACCGTCGCCTGCATTGTTATCAAATTCGTATTCAAAATTAAAATTGAAATTTATTTTTTTCTTTTTTTAAAAAAAAATTTATATTTAGGTTGCGTGTAGGGAAAGATGGCTGAGGGAGGGGGGAAGGTGTTGTACATAGCGGTGATGGATGAGGAGGAAAAAGCAGAGCAGGCCAATAACTCGGCCGCTGCCGCGGCGTCGTTTCGGTACACGCGTCCCGTTTTGCAAAGTACTTTACAACTAATGGGCTGTAAGCCACGACATGCGTTCAAGGTAAGCAAAAAAAAAAATATATATATATATATATATGTATTTTATTTTTTTTTCTTAAAATTTATCTGAGATTGTTTAGGGAAATTGTTGCGGATTTTTAAATGTTTCAGTCGATTAGCTGGCACTGGAGTTTGGAAAGGCGTCTTTTCCGGTTTGAGCTTTGATTATATAGTTTTGATAAAAGTTGCTGATCTGAGCTGAATGCAATGTGTTCTGGAAAATTTCTCTTACCTATTTGATTTATTGAGTAAAGAGAAATTTCTGTATGGATCAAATTAGTGGCATTGTCATGTCTGGGTTGATGTGAGATGATTGTGGTTTTATGTATTGTGTAATATGAGTTGAAAGTGTTAAGTATGATTTATCTTTCATTGGGGTCAAATTTTTTTAGAAGTTGAAATTAATCTATGAAATCACATTTATGTTATTATAGAAGCATTTGGAAGGCGGATGAGATCCCACAAGTTGCTCCGTTGTTCCATTTTTGGAGCATTGTTTACTAGTTACTATTATTCCCATTGTTTCCATATAGCCAGATGTTGCTGATGTTTATTAAGCAGTTTTAGGAACCTTATTTTTCCTGGAAGTACAACTCAGAATAAAAATCCGTTGTTTCCATCTGCTTTTTTCTTGTTTTTTTAATACTCATAATTTTGATTGGTTAAGTTGGGCTTGTAACACTAAGATCAAAATTGTCAATTTTGACAACTGGTGCTTAAAGATTATTGATAGTTTTGTGTTATTAAAGCAAGTGGAAAGCGCTCTCTGATCATTTTAATTTTGCTTTCTTCAGATTAGTCAAAGGGTTTTCGAAATGATAAGAACTGAAAGTCCTACCAGTGTTCAGCACCAAGAAGGAGTGGAGGTATTTGGATCAGATTGTCTGAAAGGAAATCTTGAAAAGGATGATGGTTGTAATCCTGGCAGTAGCTTTTGTAAAGAAGAGGTTTCAGAATCTGGTGATAGAAGTAAAAGAATACCATTCGAGTTGTACAAAAGACGCACTACTGTAGTTGTTAGTAGAGAAACTTTCATAGATGTTGTTTGTGATGCTCTGACTGAGTACAAGTATGTGGGTCATAATCAGAGGGCTGACTTGGTTTTGGCATGCGGGTATGGTTAACATATTGTTCCTTTCTGCAAAATATTTTTATTTACAGTGGATAGTCGAGTTCTTGATTGTGGAGTTTACATATGCCAATGCTTTTGTGCTTCTGGCATTGTTGATCAAAACATGGTTTCCTTTTGTCATGGTACTTCCAGTTAGCTAGATATTTTATTTGAATCTGGTATACACTTCCTGTCATAATATGGATGCAGTTGTTAGACTATTGAACTGAGAGTGGTTTGGGTAGTTTTGGATAAGCATATTTTTGAAATTTTTTGGAGTTTAAGGCCTGATATTTTATTCAGGGGATGCCGATTCATGTCCATTGAGTTGCCTAGTTGGGATTGCAGTATCCAATTTAGCTGTCATTTTTGTGCTCTGAAATTCGATAAATGTTTCGGTATTACATCAAAATCAAATTGCTAATGTTTTGTTGCTATGGCATTGCAATAGATATTTTTGAAAATGTCTTTTGGTTTTCCTTTATTTCTTTCCTTGCTGCATCATCTGGTTTGCATAGATGAGATGTTAATTTTTTGTTGCAGAATTCGAGAAAGGAAGGAATCTGTGACTGTGCTGTTGTGTGGCACTAGCGGCTGTGGCAAATCTACTTTGTCAGCATTGCTGGTATTTCTTTGCTGTTTAAACTTTGTTGTGCTTTTGGGGTCTAAATGAAAATTTTCATTTTAGTTTTTGTACCCTTTTACTAGTCTTGTTCTTTTCCCTTTGGGATATAGTTTTAGTTTTGCATGTGGTAATTGGGGTACTGGGAAGTTTAGGATTTACTTGTTTATCAATCATTATGTACTTCCACCACTCATGTTCTTAGTGCTTCCCACTTGTCATGCAGGGAAGCAGGTTGGGAATCACTACAGTAATCTCAACTGATTCTATTCGGCACATGATGAGGAGTTTTGTTGATGAGAAACAAAACCCTCTACTCTGGGCTTCAACCTACCATGCAGGGGAGTTCTTGGACCCTGACGCAGTTGCAGAAGCAAAGGCTAAAAAGCACGCCAGAAAATTGGCAGGTGCCGCACTTTCAGTTCCGAAGGATGAAGCATCCAATGCTTCTGCAACTGGGAAATCTGATATCCGTCCAGAGGTTGGTTCCAGTGCAGCTGAATTGATAAGTCCAAAGCAGATGGCTATTGAAGGATTTAAGGCTCAAAGTGAGATGGTCATTGACAGCCTAGATCGACTGATTACTGCATGGGAAGAAAGGAAAGAATCAGTTGTTGTTGAGGGTGTTCATTTAAGCCTGAATTTTGTGGTATGTAATGTCTTTATTTTATGTTGTAAGATTAGCTCTTATTATGCTTTTCTGAATTTTAATATGTTCTGCAGATGGGGCTTATGAAGAAACACCCATCAATCATACCTTTCATGATATACATCACAAATGAAGATAAACACATGGAACGATTTGCAGTCCGTGCAAAGTACATGACACTAGACCCAGCCAAAAATAAATATGTCAAGTATATTCGAAATATTAGAACTATACAGGATTATCTCTGTCAGCGGGCTGACAAGCATCTGGTCCCCAAAATAAACAATACTAATGTTGACAAGAGTGTAGCGGCCATCCATGCAACGGTCTTCAGCTGCCTTCGCAGGCGTGAAGGAGGAGAGCAGCTTTATGATCCAACCACTAATACAGTCACTGTGATTGCTGAGGAGTATAGGAACCAGTGTGCAGCACATTCCTTGAGCTCCAAGGGGATGTTTCAACTGATCCAGAGAAAAGGTTCTTCTAGGCATCTGATGGCTCTTCTTAATACTGATGGATCAGTCGCCAAGGCTTGGCCTGTTACGTCAGTAGATAGTAATGGGAAGCCTATACTGGTCTCTGGGACTGAGGATGGAATGGGGAATCCGATGTATGGGCCTTTAAAGATTGGAAAGGCAGAACCGGTTAATCTTCAGTTTGGCCACTTTGGGATTAGTGCTTGGATCAGTGATGGTTGCACAAGTCATGCTGGAAGTGTGGATGAATCCAGGGCCGAAACTGAGTGTGGTAGTAGAAACCACTCTTCTTGCTGTAGCTCACCCAGGATGTCTGATGGACATTCCAAAGAGGTATACCTAGGACAAATGTTAGTTTCATCTGTAAATCTGTTATAGGGGTTGTCAGCAACTCTTTGGAAGGATGTTGAGTGAGCTGTTATAATCATTCTTAGAGGTCATCCGTTATAAGCTTGGACTTATATGACTCTTTTCTTGTCCCTGCAGCTCAAGGAGGAACAGTCGGTCCACGGCAGTGATGAAGAGGTTGATGATCCACTGGAGGCTGACAGTGATGAGGATCTTAGTGATAATACTGACGAGCAAGCCCTTGAAGAGGTATCAATTATCATAACTTCCGCATGTCTGATCTGTAACTGGCATCCTGCTTGTCATGTAAATTGATATTGATATATCATAGTATATAGTCTGTGATGTTAGGTGCAAAAGGTTACAGATTTTCATAGATAGAGATTATTGACACTTTGATCTGTTCTTATTATACAGATAGGATCTGTTGATGAAGAGTCTAAATCAGATGAAGAGTACGATGATCTGGCAATGCAAGATACTCAGGGGAGTGGCTATTTGTCTGATGCAGAGGAGGAGTTCAAGGAGAAGATGGTTCCCGTTACTGAGGCTCAGTTGCCTAACATGAGAGGAGAAAAGTATAACCAGAATCTTGACCGCTTCCTGAGAACAAGAAGCGAGCAGTTGCCTGAGACATTTTGCCCATACTCTCCTGCTCGAATGGAGAAGAATGAACGGAAATTGATTCCTTCTGGCAATCACAGAGTGAGAAAACGCTCTCTCAGCATTTCAGCCTTGGGGAAGCATGGGGCAATAACCAGTGATCCCATTCTTTCTGGTGGTCCTCAGAGGTAGCGGACCAGTTTTTGTCACAGTTTCTTAGTGTTGTTACTTTTGCTTTCCCCTCACATTCACATACTTGTTCTCTTCTCTGTTCTTTCTTTTTTCTTTTTTTCTTTTTTTTGAAATACCTTTTGTTCTAGGTAAATGGTAATTTAAGTTTTTTTTAAATTGGTTTTCCTTCCTTCTGGTGTACAGAGCAATGCTTAGTAGTGGTCTTTGAAATGGCTCTTTCTTTATGTTCTTAAAATCTCCTGTTTTAAGCATTAATGCTAATATTTACTATAATATAATCCCTAATGCTATTACCTTTTAAATTCTGTCAGACCGATTCAGAGTTATTTCTTTTTTTCCGTTTCTGGGTTACATTCACAGTTAAAAGAGTTTTCCGTCGGGGATCTTTATTTTCGAGGGGAAAAGGGGGAAAAGAAGGTGACTTTTATTTCCCAAGAAAGTTGGGAAATGCGCTCACTGGCTTGCATGTGTGTTGTGCTAGCATATGTGAGGGCCTGCTGCAATCGACCCATACTTAGAAATTAATCAAGCACTTGAAAGGGTTCGGTCAAAGAAATTTTATTAATTAAATTATTGATTAAGCACTTTAAACGGTTCTCTCAAAGAAATTTTGTCAATTAAGTTAGGAGGTAGAAGACTACCAAGTGAGGTGTATATGATAAACAAGAATAACCAATTAAACTGGAATAGTGTAATGCTTAGAAATTTATTAAATTTGCCAATTCTTGGACAATTATTAGAACTTTAATAAATTGGAAATTTTGTGACGAAGATCGTCGAAGTACTCGAATCGTATATTTTACTTAACCAAAACATGAACTAGGAAAATCTTCCATGGATTTAAGGGCTGGTAGAGGAGGTATCACAAAAAATAATTCTCATATTCTTCTTAATTTTTAACGGGTAGGGATTTCGTACTCCCCAATCGGCTACGAATTTCGATTACTTTACAATCTTTTATATATATATATATATATATATAATTTCATTACTATTGAAATTATGTATTTGTAGTATGGTACCTACTATCACAAGAAAAATAAAGAAGTTATAAGTAGCCCATTGAATTTATTGTGGAAGGCTCGTTAAATATATATATATGTATGTATGTATATATATAGGGGAAGGGAAGTATGAAATAGGGGTTAAGATATAAAATGAGGTAGGGAGTGGAGAAGGTCTGCCCGTCCCTCGTCAGCCTATTATATGTTACCCATACCACTTGAATCATTTTATTTTTTTCATTTTTTAGTTTTATAGAACAACGTGGACGTTTGATTTCATTCACAACTTACCGCACCTACACACTTATATCATATCCTTTTATAATTATAGTAGCTCAAGTTTCTCTCTAATTAACAACACCATTAGAGATTAAATGAATGCAACTCTAAGAAAAATTTCATACTTTGTCAGTCAAATAGTTATCTGCATACGGAAGTGTCTATTAGTCAAGTAGTTTTTCACACGTCAAAAAGTATATTATACTTTTAGGTACAACTAGGTGCACATCTTGCCGACGTATCATGCTATAACATGAATTTGATGTTTCCTTCACCATTCGAGCCAATTTCCAAAGTATTTGGTTTGGTGCAGGTAATAACGTAAAAAGAATGTTGTATTATCAACATTTGCCTTCTTATGATGATATACGCGCGATGATAACAAAAGAAAAATGTTGGTTCATCCCAAAACCCATTCATATTGAGTTGAATTGAACTGGATCACAAAATAATTTATTTAACAAACAAGAAACGTTAAACCCAGAATGCAAAACACAATTGTAATAATTGCTAGAAGCCTAAATCCTAATAACTAATTGACACAAAGTTGGAAGGAATTTTTTTTTTTTCTAATTAATAATTTAATCATCATTTGACCTTTTTGGCATTACCTAGCAAAATTTTGGGCTATTATTATTATTTTTTCTTTTAACAAATCAATAGATTTTAATCAAAGCGCAATTACTCTCCACCCGGAATTGTAGGGAATATTCTCTTAGAATATAGCATGGGGAGCACAGTATAGTTACCCCAAACGCATGCCTTTGCTTTTATTTGTAACACGACTAAGGGTCTGTTTGAAATTATTTTTGAAAAAATTAAAAATTATTTTAAAATTTTTAAAATTAATTTTAGTTTTAGGTAAAAAAATCAAAATAAATTTTGTCAAAATCAGTCCCTCTTACAGCTTATATTGAAAAGTAGGGAATGCATAACTTTTTTATTTAGATTTTGAGAATCGATTTTATCATTTAATACAATTCCATAAGTATTCTTAAAATTATTATCTAAACTCAAAATTATCCCTATTCAAATTGGAAACGAATCAATATTTAATAAATTTTTATGATATTCATCAATACAAATTATTAATATTAATTTGTTGTCCGAATTATTATTAAATTTGTTTTACTATATTATAAATTTAATTATCAATTTTTTTAAGATATAAAAAAATCAATATATCATAAATTTTATTTTTAGTTAAAATTATTATGATACACAATTAAAAATATTATATGTAAATGTTTTTATATGTATAAGTAAATTTTATCCTACATTATGTATATTTTAGTCATTTGTTAAATTTTATCCTATATTATGTATATTTTAGTCATTTGTTTCTCTCAACTGTTTAACAGTAAAATTTACCAAACGTTCATAACTGCTTTCAAAACTCACAGTATTTCTGAAAATAAAATTTACTAAACACTTAACTGATTTTATTCACAGTTGATTATTTCCATTACACAACAAACAGTAATTATTTTAAAAACTATAACATTATCAAATTAGCCCGAAAAGTAAAAATTGCAAATCATAAATTTATTATATACTATGTTGCGTAGTTACTTATAAGAGCTGAGCAACGCAACTTGTAACTTTTACGAGAGTTAAATAGTTTGTGTAAATATTACTTGTTGTAGAGGCAGTATTCTCTCTTTCGAAATGTGAGTACAGTAGATGTCCTTTGAATAATAAAGAGAGTAAAATATGATTAGTGCTATATAAAATTTTATATAAACTAGCTCTACTAATCAATAGTAAACTCATATAACATGAGTTGTAGTCTAGACAATAGTCTCATATAATTCAAAAAATAATAATAATAGTAACACTTTTGTATAAATCGGTTAATTCCGGATTGGACATGACAAAAAAATACATAAGATTGTGAAAGAAGATCAATCAACTTCCTCTGATCATAACAAAATCAGTGAGTTGTAGAATGAAACCGTTTCGTTTCTCTTGTAAATGTACATTATTCGTTTTTCTTTTCAAATGTAGATTGGATTCTTCATAAAATAAAAACTTTTAACTTCTATTGATTTCCTTCAAAGGCCTAAATTCTGATACATATGATTCGATTTCACATTTTCCATATATTCCACCTACGAATGTTTCTACTGTCTTTTCGTCGCGTGGAGTAATTACAAATATGATACGCAAGGGAAGGTAATTACAAATATACCATGCCAGAGCAAGAATATTATGTTTCTTAACCACTAGAGCAAAAATCTCAAGAATTTTATACATATGTATTTTCAACATGTAGCTTTTGAATGATATGAGATGGGGGAAAAAGTAATTAATTTGGCCTAAGGTCATACATATCAAGCAGATTAGCAGAATCGAACATGGGATCATCATCTTAAATGATTATTTCTAGGGTTAGCTTTTAGATGATGAACATGGGATCATCGTCATGCATATCAAACATGTAATCTGGTCTAACGTCATACATATCATTATTTCTAGACTTTCGTCTAATCCAAATGTCGTTGCCACTAAACAGAATTAAATGGGATCATCGTCTCACAAACTCAAATTCAAGATTAGCTAGAATGGTGAGAATTTATTGCTAAAAGCCTAAAGAGTTGATAGAATATTTGATTTTTTTTTTTTTTGAGAAGAGAAGTTGGATATTATTTTGATTCTTCTATTCACCATTTAACGTGGTTGGCATATCCTAACCCTTTTTTTTCTTTGGTGTTTTGTGTGCTTTTTTTTTTTGGGGGGGGGGGGGGGGGGAGGCAAATTTTATAGTAGCAGCAGTAAATCGCTAATGCTGTAACGTTAAATCAGATTGTTGCTACGTACGCCAGCAAATGTGAGGGCCTGCAACATATCCATTGCTAAGAATTCTTTCAGAATTTAGTCATATTTGGTAGGAAGAAGAAATGAGAGAAGAGGAATGGAAAGGAGAGAGAAGGAGAGAATATGAGGGAAGAAGAGTTTAATATGAAATCCATCACTTTTCTTTTCTTTTTTTTTTCTTTTTTTCAAACTAAACATGCCATTAGAATTTTATGCAAAAATTAATCTTTCAATCAAATAAAAAAAAAACTATATCCAATCCCGTTGCTGAATATTTATATGGCTTTTACTGTTGAAATGGATTGCTTATAGCAATTATATGCACCAAGTCATATTTGTTTAATATAGAAAATAAGCAAAATATTAAAGAATGTTTGTATCTTTCAAAATCTCCATTTCACCGTAGGGCAATAACATTGAAGGATGAGAAATCCAACAAGAGATCCAAACATTGCAACTAGAGTAGAAAATCTGAACACTGAGCTGCAATTTTCTGTTAAAGAAAGAAAGCCAATGGTGTTTGAATGATACTTCTAATTTCAATTGGTTTCCTTCAAGAGCTTGAGATGTGACCAATAAGATTTAGTTACACACACACACACACACATATTTTTTCAACCCGATGATATAGACGGCTTTTCATCAATAAAATATACAGCTTGCAATTCTCAAAAGTAAATGCGCAGGCACATATCATTCTAGAACATGAATTTAACGTTTCCTAACCACTCAAGCCAAAAATCAAAGTGTTTTGTGGAAGTCGCATGAAAATGAGCGTTGTAGTTTCAACGCATGTATCTTTCTAACGATGTGTCATCACACGAAAAACATTTAACTGTAAGATCATTATTCATTGACATTAAGCAGAATTGAACTGGATTATCATATTTAGAGGACTAGGGCTAATTCAAATATCGTTACTGGATCATCATCTCATAAATAAAATTCCATTAAAAAGATAAAAGTAAACCAAAAAAGTGAAGAACAGAATTGTACGAAAAGTCAAAGGGTGTAGTATACAATTTAAAATATTAATAGCAAATACCTAAATCCGTAAACATTATAATATTTTTAATCTATGTAGATTATATTCTAAATCTGTAGATTAATCAATTCATGTTGTTGTAAAAATTTTCAAAAATGTTGTTCCAATAACATTTTTTACGCTTATACACTCATTTGAAAGTTAGCTAACATGCATTTACAGTCTTCATGCTCTATGAAATCATTAATTATATGACTTAATCAATATGCCAAATATCTGAAGAAGTGACCAACATATTTCTGATGATGGTTAGCTTGCAAACTACTTGTGGAATCAAGATTTTGGTTTGCCAAGGTTATTATACAGAAACATCAAAGTTTTAAGGATAATCTCAAACGTACCTCTAAGTCTTGTAATTGGTTACAGTTCAAAAGCTGTTGCACTCAACTTAATTGGGTTGATGAACATTAGTTTCACAACAACTGGAAGTCATATCACTACATAGATAATACCAAACAGAGCCAAAGTAAAGGCTGCTATTAACCAAAGTTTGACCGTCTCATACATATACCCTAAGTCTTATAATTAGTTTAAGTTCAAAAGCTGTTGTACTCTACTTAATCATGTTAGGCATCCTTCACCGATCACCACACAACTTTATATACTTTGAATTGACACAACATTCCGAAAAACAGTACGAACTATGGGCGTATCTATATATAGCATCTATATATATATATATATAGACGAGAATAATGGATTAGATAGTGATAGGGGCACACAGATCTCCATAAACTTTAAATGACTGTATCATGACTGCCATGCATATATATGTGTATATACTGAAAAAGCGAAACTTGAAGTTATTTTAAGAAATATTTGTGTTGCTATTATTGAAGAAGGTGAAATATGTGTGCACGAAATATGTCTGCAAAGAGTAGAAACAGCAAGATGGTGAGCGGGTGGTTGGTCCACCAACAAGAGTGATGGGTAATTAATCCTAATGGCTATAAAATAAAGCCAGGAAATATGCCAGTGACATTGCGACACATGTTGCCATCATATTTTGCATATTTTCGCATACTAATGAAGTTTTCAGAGCAGTTTCAGCTTTCAAAGGATCTACTCTATCCACAGATACAAAACCACTTGTAAGAATTTCCATAAAATAATTAAAATTTTTCAATCATTTATAGTGAAGACAAATTTGGCATGGTAGGCAGATGTGGAACCCAATTTGAGGAATTATTAAATAAATAATAAGTGAAAAAAAAATCATCCAACTCACTTATTGCTCCATGATGTTGTTCAGGTGTTTTCTGCTCTGATTTCCATGAGCTTTCATCAAAGGGCTTCAAGTTCTTGGTCCTTCAACACCAAAGCTTTGAAAACCCACGATATAATCAAAATCAAAGTTCTGTTGAGCTCATAGATAGATCTGATTAAACATATATATATATATATACATAATCTACGAAACAATCAATATATGCTTGCTACGAAAGAAGAGCTGCATCAGAAAGATTCTTACTGTCTAGTAAATAAAGCATATACTGTATCGTGTTCAGAAGAATAATTATAGATCTGCAGAGTCAACAAGATCCTGTTCTCCCCTGCAAAGAGCAACTAGTATAGGTGTATAAAAAATGATAGTGAATCCAGTGAAAAGATTGCCCTAATAGATTGGATAAGAGGATTAGGAAAATATCTCTATACCCACCTGATCACCTGACAGCAACAGAAACCGAAAACAGAAGCATTCTAGCTACTTGTTGAATAGTAAAAACTCCAGTGCAAATTAAGTCGCACTGGTGAGGCCTCAATAATATTCTTCAGTAGTGTTTTTTAAGCCGTTTATTGCTGATGCAGCATCATCAAGATTCTCAGTGCTTCGCAAGAGATTATCACATCACTGCCGTGTATTTGCATGTGAATCTTGATGATGCTACGCCCGCAAACAGCGACTGTCAAGTATCAATCTCGCCATGCGAGCTTTACTCTAACTGAACACAGAGGTTTACATAAAATCTTTTATAAAAGGGGGAAAAAATGAAAAATCGGCTGGCCCAAGATCATTTGGTGATGGAAATTAATGAATAAATAAAAATAAATTGGGGACTTGAAATTTTGGAACTTTTGAAAGGCTTAGCACAAGAATACGATGACTAGTTGACGTGTCGAGTTACCGTTGGTTAAAGTATAAGTGATTATGTAAAGGGCACCAATCTACCCTTACAAGTTGAACTCAGAACCAAACAAAACAAAACCCTACTCTTTCTCTCCCAAAAAAAAAAAGGTAAAATAAAAACTTTCAGATAGAACCGGAAAGGCTATCCGGGACTCTGGGTTCGATTTATCCGATCAGATTTACCAGGAAAAAAGAAAAACTTTTGGTCAGTACCCAAGTCAGATTCCGACCAAAATTGCCATCAAAATGAGATTTTAAAATTTTAGCTGTGCCGTCAAAAAGAGTAATTTTACAAGTAATAAGAAATTTTATAGCTACAGAGACTCGCCAATAAAACCGATCAACAAAAATTTTAAAAAGAAAGAAAAAGAAAAAGAGAACCCTAGAAATTAATTACGAAGACTCAGTATTTCTGAGATCTATAGAGAGAGAGAGAGAGAGAGAGAGAGAGAGAGAGTGAGGCGTGTGTGTTAGGAGTCTCACAAGAGTAGAGAGGCTGGAAGAGAGGGTATATTTATACAAAAATGGCTGGCGAAGGTCATTGGCCCTTTATGTATTTGGCAGTTTCTTATTGGTGCTCTTCATAGTCGTGAGTTCGGATTGGCTGATGCTTGGCTGTATATATTGTAGAAAACTTTTAGTAGAACGTTAGTAAATATGAAGGATAATATGGGACAAAATATCATAACAATTATTAATCATTTAACATTACTAATTTCTTCTCGAAGCCCGAATCGATTGAGAAATTATATTAATAATTAACCCCATGGACCATTGCGGACCACTGCGTACTAACTCATTCGTGTCACCCGAAATTCACAAGTTTCACAACCGTAAAATATCGGGATGAAAGAAATTATTGATACACCTACATACATGAAATTATTGACACACCTACATGCATAGTCATGAGTGATACATGTATATTCCAACTATGATTCGAAATGTTTATTATTGTAATTATTAATTACTAAGCTAATTGAATTTGATAAATATTAGCCACAAATCTGAAGGAAATATCTTTTTCTTTTCTTTTTATAATTTGTTTTTTTATTAATGTTGGCTTAGGTTATTTTAAATTTTAAATTTTGATTTATTTTTTTAATGAAAATTAGATATTGAAATTCAAAATGCAGTATTTAGGGGCATTTCGGGTATTTACGTGCCCCTTTACTTTAAGAAAATCCTCCTAAAATAAAGGGAGGGGTAGCTGCTCCAATCAGATCCTTAACTTTGCCTACTCACCCATCTTCTTTACCGTTATTGTTACATATAAGCTACCAAATGGATTGTAGAATGATGTATTAGAATAATTAATGATACCTTAAAATTCTAATTGTGACTTATATGTGTGTGCGTGTAATCATTAACAAGTGTGGATGCTCTCATTTATAAGGAGCTTGCAACGTTGTAAATATATAATTTTATAATATTATAAACTGTTTTACAACATTGTAATATGAAAAAGGCAGTTTACAACATTTCAAATCCCTTCTAAATTTTAATTTCAGATTTGAGCTGTCTTTTTATTTAGAGTTATTATTCAGTAAGGGTTCCAATCGAGTCATTATCCAATAAGGGTTACATTACATAAAGTTTTAAATTAAAAGATAGAAAAATAAATACTGATTTGTTACATGACAACATACATTAAATTGTAGTGTGTGTTTTCCTTGTCTTGTAGTTTATTCCTTAAATTGATTATCGGTGATAAAAGAGTAGTCCGCGATCAGAGAGATGAAGATGGACTTGTGTGATGTAATTTCTTTCACTCAATAAGTTATGGTAATTTGGAGCAGCCCAGTGCTGCGCCCCATCCCCCACACGGGTTCGAGTGTTCAACTTCAAACTCGGAGCTTTGCTGCATGCCAACTTCCTCTTTTCATGAGCCTTCGAGGCCGGCGCACTCACTGCCTCCGTAGTACCTGCTGCCATTCACTTCTCTGTTTTCTTTTCTCTTTATTTGATGCAATTTCTTTCTTTCTAATTTTATTTTTCTTTAATTAATTATTGCCGGTCATAACGGTTATTTTTCTTTTAATTCTTCTTTATTGCTACATGGGGAATTTGGTTGATAGTTTCTCCCGTGAGATCGGGTTCAGCAAGAGGAAATTCGACATTTCAAGGCCCCATTTTGTCAAGCAAGAGGAAATTCTACCATCGTTTAAAATCCAAAAGTAACCCACATATGTCTTCGTCAGTCTCCTGCTATTGATGTCATAATTAGAAAAAAAGAGGTTACGAGACAAATTTTACCTAAAGTTTGACAACAATTGAGCTTTTATTGTTAATTAGGAGCCACGTGTATATCTTTTAACTTTTATGCATGTAACGTCTAAATCAACCTTAAATATATTTTGAGACATATCAGTGGTTATTTACATTAAATTAAGAGGAGCTATGTTTCATATTTTTAAATTTTATGTTAGAAAAATGGGTTAAATTATGATACCACAATGATACTGTACAACAACTGAATTCAGTTTATAATTATTATTATATTTAAATTTAATAATTAAATCTAGCTGTGATATGGTACCGCCGTTGAACCCTATAAAAATAATGTTAAAAGGTTTCTAAAATGTTGAGCACGTTTTTGCCTCATAACGACACACGAATGCGACAGACAACCTAAATAACCGTTTCCATCTGAGTTTTTTTTTTTTTTTAAAGAAATAATAAGAATCAAATAAATAAAATATTGATTTGATAGATTCCTCTACCTAGAAAGAAAACCAAAAAAAAAAAAAAAAAAAAAAGGGCCCGTGTCCGTACAATATGACGTGGCTGGTTCGGATTTTTATCTATTTGTTGGCCACTTGAAATTTGGCTTCCGGTTCTTTTCAGCTATCACTTTTCAATCAACGTCACTTTAAAATAAAACAAAATAATGAATGCGTCCGGTTTCATCTCCGGTTGTCGATCGATTCTCTCTTTTCAGTTCAGATATTTACAATAAAACAAAATCCACAACCACATATTGAATAATTCTTCTTCTCTATTTTTTGACAAACGGGAGATGTAAAATGATTGTATTTTTGGCATAATACAAGGTTTAATGAGTCCGTCTGACAAAACATTATTTGGATACGAGTTTTCTAAGTAAGCTATCACTTTAAATAAAAAATCCAAAACTTTCATATGCATATTTTAAAATATCCATCTTAAAATGATATAACGTTAATTCAATGGATAATGAAATTGGGTTTTTTTTTTTTTTTAAACCAAAACTTTGATTCAACTCTATTTTCTTTTCCAATTCTCAATTTTATTTTCTATTTTTGGCCCATCCATATACTTCGGTGAGTGATTCATCTTTTTTTTTTTTTTTAACATATAGAATCATATCTGAATTGTATTTTTGAGTGGGTGATTTAAAGGATTTAATTTTGGTTTCACTCTCAAAATATCCTTCTCGTTAGCTTTCCTGCTCACTTAAGGCAAAGCCGCCCCACTAAATGAGTGGAAAAACGTGAGATCCTGCATTGGACACGTTGCATGTAACAAAGTCATGAAAGCTGAAGACAACAAGTGGCCAACGCGTTTTGATTGCAGACCAAATAATATTCACACACGAGAATCGCCTCTCTTGTGGGGTTTGGGTCGATTTTCTTTCGATTGGGTTGCCGTCTGAAATTATTGATTGTCTTGAAAGCGAAACGATGCCCAATCTCATTGGTTCATTTTCCTTGTGACTTTTTGATGATAGACTCATGTATGGCAGCCGCTTCGCCATTAGAATTTTGCAAAATCAGAATATGCCCCACTTTACTGGCTGAGGAATGGCCCCTGAATTTCACTAAAAAAACATCTCTTCGATCGAAACATGACTCGGATATTTTGAGTTTGGAATATCAACAAATGCATAGAACAGTTATAGATGAGTAGATTAGAATTCTGTCGAATGCTGAGAGTTGTTTTAATATAGTAATTAATTTTGAAGAAGAAAAGAAGAAAGTGATGTGTTCGATTCTCCCTAAATACAAACTTAATCTTAATTTGAGTCCCTAATATAGTATCGTATGGGCTTCGAGTTCAATCTCTATGTGTATATTCCATCTTTAATTTCTATTTCATTTTCTTTGCAATTTACTTTTAGGCTCTTGTCTTTCAACGCATACCTTTGTATTTATTATGAATCCATTACCCTTTTTTTTTTAAAACAATAATACTACTAGTGTTTTTCCGAAATATGTAAATCTACAAAAATAAAATTGATGGATTATGCTATCTTTTCACCTATGGATAAGATTTATTATCACCCGCATAGACGGACCTAGCTAAGGTCTAGGAGGGGCCTCAACCCCTTTTACTTTTAGGCCATTATTTTTTTAAGTCCTTTATACAAGAGTTAAATTAAAAAAAAAAAAAATTGGGTACATATTTTATAAGATATATGTAATTAGTTAGAAAATCAGATCTTCACAAATGTGGTCAGCCCAAACTAAATTACAATTTCTTGAACTTAGTTCGATTGCCTAATTTAAGCATTTGGTTTCACCATTAATAACAGGGCCCTTAAAATCGAATTATAGGAATTGATTGAGACATATATTTAACTTTTACTATTAATCATGGTCTTAGGCGAAATTTTATTTTAGGCCTTCTGATGTTAAAATATCAACTCTCACAAGAACATTAAATATCTCAAAAAACTCTCACAACAACATCAAGTAGCTCAAAATTTGACTATATGCATTAATATCTTGAATTACAACAATTATTAATAAGATAAAAAAAAATAGTCGGAAAGATATCTATCTATAGATAATGAGTTTTTAAATATATTTTAATAGAATACTAAAAGTTAGCTCTACAAATCTAACGTTACTAATTTTAATAAGAGTATTTTTTTGTAAAGGGAAAGCATTGATTTTTTTTTTTTGGGAAATAGTAAAAAAAAATAAAATAGTAACGTTTAAAATAATTATTATACCATAAAAATATATTTTAATAGAATACTAAAAGTTAGCTCTACAAATCTAACGTTACTAATTTTAATAAGAGTATTTTTTTGTAAACGGAAAGCATTATTTTTTTTTTTGGGAAATAGTAAAAGAAAATAAAATAGTAACGTTTAAAATAATTATTATACCATAAAAATATATCCTATATTTCAGGTAAAGATTATCAAATAAGAGAGATAATTATAAATGAGAGTAATGATATGATAAAGCCTAAAAATTAGGCTTTTTTACTATACAAAAAAAATATACATAACTTAATTTTTTTAATCTTAAAAAAATATTAACTATATAGCCACTTTCATTAAAAGCCCAGGAGTGGTTAGAAATTTCTTCTTCCAGTTAGAGAAACAGTTGAATCACATGTCTGATGTAAGGTATGATTATATTGTAGAATTAAGTAAAGATAGTTTTCTCCTTTACCTAAGCGTGAGTGGAGTACACATCTTTTGAATATTAATGAGAGTTAAAACCTGGGTTCTTGAATAGTAATAAGAGTTAAAACTTAGGTAGAGCTCCATAAGTATTTATATAAGTTGGTCTCAGTAATAATCTGATTTGTAAATATCAGCTATAGTGTCATGTAATATGAATTGTAATTTGAGCAATAATTTCATATAACAAAAAATATTAATTATATTAATTAATAAATAAATACCAAAAAATTGAGATATTCCTAAATACGAAACCCTAAACAACTGCCAAATTCGCCTAGCACTAAAGCCGCGTGTGGTATTAATTAGACAATCGCATAATAACTTAATTTTTATTTTTTAGTGTAACAATTTTTCTATCGAATGAGGAATGACAATTTTTCCCAATGGGATGAGATCCTGCCCATTTGAAACGGGATTGGGACATATTTTTGTCCCAAAAAAATATTTAAGAACGGGAATAAGACATTTTCTCATCTCATTTGCATATACGGGATGAGAGTGGAATTGTCAAATTCCGTCCCATCCAATTTCATTGGTTACTAAAAATGAGAATTTTTTCAATTAGGATAGGATCTCACGGGATCCCATCTCTTTTGAGAAGGGATCGGGACAGGGACACATTTTTATTCCAAAAAAAATATAAAAACAGAAGTGAAATATTTTTTTATCCCACTTATATATACTGGATGAGACTAAGATTGATAAATTCCATAACATACGTCCCATTGCCAACCCTAAATGAGATCAGGGATTTCTGCAAGCTGACAGAGTAATGTAACGCCAGTTCATGCAATGCCATCGGTAGTGATGATGACTAGTGACGTCTAATTTGAAACACAGTCTTCTTCTTTTCGGCTTTTCCAGCCACAATTAGTGGAGTTCGCAATGAACACGCGATTGCCTTTGATTGGTGACAGCACTCCTTTGGCTCGTGTCCACATGGCCAGAATTATTACGAACGAGATACGGAAACAAGAAGGAGACGAACTCGTTCAATTCAATCATTCAATGAGCCAAAAACAGGAAACTTGATATGTGTGTGTAGTAAAGGCTTTGCAAGAGCGAGAGATGACTGATGAGTGATGACTAAGAGACGACATGGAATGGGGGACGCGGTCACGTGGGCTGCACGGTGTTTTGGTTAGTCAGAAGTGAGAAAAGGGGTCGAAATTGTACGGACGGGTCCACAGTGCCACGTGACGGGGCCTAGGCCGCGACAGTCTTGTCCATGTTTCTCTCTCTCTGAATCAATGTTGACAGTGAATCGTGGTTACTTCAACCTCTACATTGTGTTCAGTGCGTTTCAATCGTTGAAGAGAAAAAACAACAACAAGATTTGTTTGATGCAAAGATGTGAGCGTGCTTTATTGTCAAGGGAAGAATTAGAATTGATTGATAGTGGGAAAAGAGTGACAAATAAATGGGTCCGTCAATTGATTTTATTTGGTCACAGAAGTTGATGTTCGCTTAGTAAGTTGCTAGCTAGGGTTGTGGTTGTGGATGTGGAAATGGGATTGAGACATAATTTGGCAAATGTCAACTTTTGAAATCAACATTCACGCGTCGCATCTCACTAATTCTACCTCCACATGTATAGGCATTCATGAATTCCTAACTTATACTTAATAAAGTAACTTACAATCACCAAAGACAAAGTAAAAATATAACATTAGTCCCACATGGTCCACTTGTATATTACTCATTTTTGCATTATTTTTATTGTTTGTATGTTACACAATAAAGGTAACTTAAGAGATTGCCAGATATGTGATGTATAATGTATGTGTCACCTGATGATTTGAGATTAATAGTACGTTTACTAAACGAGAATGTGAATGTATTAAAATCGGGATGATGAATTATAGTTAAATTCAGTTGTTTACTTAAGTTATAAGAATTTGGATTAGAATAAACTACATTTCTATTGATGTGTTTAGTTAATCTTAGAATCAAAATATACTCTTTCAAGTTACTAAAATGCTTTGTTAATGGTTATACATAGTATTGTTTGTATATATTATAATAATAACAATAGTAAGAATAAAATACTAATAAAACTGAAGCTAATAATAATAATGACAATAATATTAATTAAAACAATAAAATTAATAAATTTTAATAATAATTATAAATTTTTAATAATATTACTATTAATGACTATAATAATAACAATTAAAATAATAAAATTTATAAAATTTGATGATGATAATGATAACTAATGATGCTAATGATGATGATAACATTTTAAATTTAATAGTAGTGGTAGTAATGACATAAATAATAGTAGTGGTAGTAATAATAAATGACCTATTTGAAAATAATACAAAAATTTTAGGTATTTTTCATAAATCCTGTAGGGACCATAATGTAAAAATGACAGAACATAATTGAGGGCAATTTGGGGTTCATGAAAATTTAATGGAAGCAAAGTGGATAGTTCTGAATATTGGAGTTTGATTCACAATCACCTTGTCCTTACAAATCAAATATATGAGAAATTGAGAATGATTCCAATATTTGTGAATTCTTATTTTGTGAAGTATACATTATTTATGATTTTGGTCCCCAATCCAAGAAGTAAACACACCCTAAATCAAGATTAAAAAAATCAAATATTACTTCATCAAAAGTGGAATTTTACTCTTTCTTTTAATTAAACGTGTGGTAAAATCATAAGAATTATTTATAGGTGGTACATGACAATATAATGATGACAGGTATCGGGCTTGATTGAAGTCTACTCTTACAACTGAGCCTGTTGAATTTGACTAAGGAAAATTTATTAGAGAAATTATCTTTTAAAAAAAATACAAGCTCATGAACTTAACTCCTATTTTCAAATTAGCTAAAGAATTGCAAGTTGTCTGAAATTTATCTTCTTAATTAACCATAACTATTGACATCTACGTTTCAAAATCCATAAGAATTCCTTAAACTTTACAACGTTAAATAGTTGAATGCACTTTTTGAACGGCACTTCAAAAAATTTTTTTAGTAGATAAATCTAATATTTGAAAGTCTAATGAATTTTAACACTAAATTTGATGCCAATTTTTTTTTTAAAAAACAGCATAATATTGTTAATGTCGAGGAAATTTTTGGTGGTTTTAATATATAAGGGAAAATTGTTAATTTCGCAAACAGCAGGTGGGTTTGATCGTTGATCAAATCTAACAAAAGTAATCATTATTGTTTACTCCCTTAAACCCAAAATAATAATAATGAACCAGAAAGAGCGTCTCAAAAAATAAAACAAAAACCAAAAAGGGACCTACGTACAGTTCCCAATGCCTTTAGGGTTTGACTGCTAAAGTTTTGTTGACGTAAGCAAACGGTAAGTTGGTCGCGTCAGCATGAAAAACCTCATACATACATGCATGCTTTAATTTTATGTGACTGAATTGAACAAGGATTATTATGAGTTTATGACTCATACAAAACCCTAATTAAAACTGCATAAAATGAATTTACTGCGGGCTGCAATTCTTACCTATTTTATTTTCTTATTTATATAAGCATAGCCACGAAAGCATGATTGAGCAGGAATGAGGACCAGCCAGCCAAGCTAGGGTTGTCGAATCTTGAATCATGCTTCTGTCGTGACTTACAGTGATGATATAAACATGCATGTTTAATTAATCAATTAATTAATTAATGGTCCGGCTATATTGGAATTGCTCTGCGGTGGAGCACTGATGATAACCGTACGATTATAAAGATAAATAATAAATTTATATTTATTGATATGATTTTATGGTTATCATTGGTACTTCATAGTAGAATAGTTCCACCATACCTCCTGTCTCCTGCAATTACGGAGACAATCAAGAGTATGAAGAGTATGGATCAAGGCATAAATACATGAAAATTTTCTTTTATTTATGAAGGGAATATCTGCTGTATCAATGGCAAATTCTTCAATATCTATTATATATGAAGGCCTTATTTGAAAGCAAAATACCACCAATGGAGCAAAAAAACTCAATTTTTTTAAGGATTTATTATTCCATTCTACTGAAAATTTTATAATTAAAAGATCTATTAACAGTTCAATCCCTCATATATCAATTTTATAATTTTGCAATCTAGATGTATATCTGGGACCTCAAAACTCTTGCCATATATGCAGCAAGGAAATTGGTTTTTTTTTTTTTTTTTTTTAAAGGGAAGGGGGGGTGGACAAGCCCAAATCTATTTTAACCCCCCTTCCCACCCCTAAGGTTCGAATTCGAGATCCGAAGCAGGACTACCGCTACACGGCAACCATCCCGACCACGCCCTTGGGGGCAAGGAAATTGGTTTACCGTCTGATGATTGGATTTTGACTTCCCAACTAACAAGTAGTTAAACATTCAAAACTACATAAGATATTTTTAAAAAAAATCTTTTTTTAAATTTTTAGGAAGACAATAAATAAATAAAAGGGACCTAAGGCATGCCTGGACCTGGGCCTAGGCTTTCTTTAATCCTTGCCTGGAAACATCTAGCTTGGCTGCCCGCATAGGTTTAATAAAACTTAGGGCAAGTGATTCCCCTATGTTTAGATTGGTCCATATTTAATTATTGATAAGCTGCATTAAATAAATTGGTATATTTATATGGCTGCAGCGTCACATGGCCAACGAATCCCTTGTTTCTTTCCATCTTTTCAGGTAATGGAACCATTTATGTGCTTTTAATTTGTTGACATCTGGTGGCCAGTCACGATCTTGCACCACACGACCTTCATGTTCATATTTTCCAAATTTAAAAACTTAATATATATGATGATGGCGGTATCATGAGATTTTTTTTTTTTAAATATTCAATGGAAACCATCAATTAGTTGCTAACGTTCTCAGTTAAGTTGCAATTACATACCAGCTATTTTGAATTTTTATACTAAATTTAGGAAATTAATCCGAATTATATTCAATTACTTAATAAGTGAATATTTCAGGAAGCAAAAGGGCACGGGATTGATGATTGAGAATCTGAGTGGACTCGTCCTCCAAGCTGAGCCCAGATGATAAAAGATAAGCCCGAACATGGTCACGTTTGTTTTGAATCCCAAAAGAATCGACGCCAAGCCCATTTCCTTCAGCCTGATAATCCCCATGGTAATATAGAATAAAAGTAGGGATGGCAGGAAGGGCCTATACAGGCTTAAGGGAAAATGGCTTGAGTCCAGGCCCATCTCTCTATTTTTTAAAAATATAAAATATAAATAATAATAATAAATTAAAAATTAAAAGATAATGAAAAATAAAAAAAGAGTTTAGATACCTAATTTAAGAACGTAAAATTATAATATCAAAATCTCTTTTAATTGTTAATTAATTAAGAAAGTGCTTGAATTAGAAAATGCAGTATTAAAAAATTAAAATTTTAAACTTTTATTTACTTAATTTTCTTTATTTATTATTTTATTTTAAAATATTCATTTTCTTTAATTCATTATTGATTACAATAACTTATTAGTTATTAACTCATTTCAAGTTTACAATAATTTAAAAAAAAATTTAAAAAAAGTAAAAGCCTAAGCTTTCTCCAGGCTCATAATGCGTCTAGCCCAAACCCGCATTTTACCATCCCTCAATAAAAGTAAATATTTTTCCAATATTATTAGTAAAAATAAAACTATAGAAATAAAAACTATAATTATGAAATAAAAACTAATAGTATATAGTAAATATAATTTAAGATAATAATTTTGACATAAATAGTAAAAGTAATAGATTTTTTTTTTAACATACCAATGTAAATTTTAATAAACTTAACTTCAAACTACATCAGTTAATATTTACCAAATATTTTAGTATTGTAATTTAAAAATTACAATGTTCAACCTCAATCACAAACAAAACCTTCAAGTCCCAATAAATCTTAGATTATAACTATTACACACACACACACACATATATATATAAATTATGCTAGATGAATTAGTGAGTTGTCTTTATAAATATATGAGTTAAGACACTCAGCAATCCTTAACTATATTATTTATTGAGTGTAAAATATTTAAAAGGGGAAAAAAAAAAAAGTGATGACAATAAAACGTCACATGTGTTGCGCTGCCGCATGAATATGATAGTTTTTAAATTAGATCTGTAGGACTTGTATGGATGTATGGCTTCATCAAACTCACTGGTTTTTGTTTCCTCCCTCTTTCCACCTTCTTTAGATGCCCAATTTTGCCGTACTCTAACCGAAAGCTTCTATTGGCCACAAAACAATCTCATCTTACCAAACTCTGTTACTAGAAATTTTATTTATTTTTTTAAATATCTTTCATTCAAAGTCTCATAATTATCAAAGGTTATTGTGTTAAGTTACAATTTTAACCTTGAACTGATTAGAGATTTTCTTTTAAATATTTGGTGACAGTTTATACTTTATATCATTATAGGTAGGGGTGTTCAGAATTTAATCTGATCCGCTCAATCCGTCTGATTTGTAGAAATCTAATCCGTGAATTGGTAAATTATATTGAATAAAAAATTTAAAAATTCGCAGTTGGTAGATTGGATATGAATTCACTTCTGTAAATCCACAAAAATTTGTGAATCCGTAAAAAAAATAAAAAATATTTGTTAATAAAAAAATTAAAGTTATAAATATGGTATTATACTTACTAATAAATAAATAAGTTAAAATATAGTTACATTAACATCATATTAAAATATAGTTACATTAACACCATATTATATCTTATTCAATAATAATATAAAATAAAAATAATTAAATAAAAAATATAACTTCCTAAGCAATTAATTATTTTTATATTATCTTTTATTTAGTTAGTTCGTAGATAAGATAAGATTCAAAATTTTTAACCCGCAAATCAATCTGTAAAATGGAGATTTGATATGAATTAGGTCAAATTCACATTCGATTCGTAGACGTATAGATTGAATTTAAATTGAAGTTTACTAATTCGTGAATTAAATTGAATTAAAAATTCATAACTTACAAAATCGTAAATAAAATATAAATTGATGCCAAATTCGTAAAATTCATCCTGTGAACACCCCTAATTATGGGCTTTTATTATAATACATCGTGCAACCATTGCAGGTAAAAGTGCCATTTTTATTGTGAATAACAGTAATTTCGAGTTTAAATTTTTTTTTTTTAGGGAAAAAAACAGATAATATGTATAATTTTAATATTAAAGAGAAAATAAAAACGGATGGTAACATAACACTAACGGTGGAGACAAATGTCAATAAGAGAAAAGTATGGGGGGAGTTGATGTTACATTGCAATTTTGTAAAGACAATAATCAGTCACGAAGGCATCGCCAAATGACAGCAAGGCCGGAGTTTGCATGTTCGTGTCTTTGCTCCCCCTTTTTCAGGCTCCTCTCCTCTTCTCTCTCACTCTCGCTTGCAATTTGCTCTGCTGCTCTGCTCTGCTCTGGTCACAATATATTATATTTTTCTTCGAAATTCCTTTTTTTCTCTGTTATTTTCCATCAATTTCATTCTTTTCTATTTTTCATTCATGAGAATTTTTCAATTTCCAAGGATCTTTATGTAGTATGTAGCCAATTGTATTCTTCTTATTTCAGGTGAGGTTTCAAGAACAAGAAAAGCCAAAAAAAAAAAAAACAGCTACTATAATTAATCTTTTTTTTTTTTTTTTTGCTTTATTACTACTTTAGTATAACGTTCATGTCAGATTCTGTTGGCGGATTCTCCTAGAGAGAGGGGGGGAAAGTTCACTTTTTTTTGTTTTGGTTCTTCTTACCTTTACTTAATCTTTTTCATTTTTTTGAAGCATTTATCCCTTTTTCAGGTAAGATTTTGTTTTTTCTTTCATCTCCGAAAAAATCCCAGTGTCGGTTTGCGTTTTTTTTTTTTCTTTTCTAAATTTCAAACAAAAACGAAGAAATTGAATATTATTATTCCTACGAAAATTTTGATGAGTTCACTGATGGGTGATTTTGATTTGGTGAATTCTGTGATGGGTTGCATTTGATTTCATCTGGGATTTGCTTTTTTTTTTATTTGTTTTGGCAGATAAGCTATTGGTCTGTGAATAGTAATTACATTTACTTACTTTTTTTTTTTTCAATTGATGGAAATGTTGATTTCAACAATAAGGTGGCGGTGAAAGGTTGCGTCTTGGTCATTGAAGAATTTTAGTCTTAGCTCAGTCGGGTAAGCCTTTTATTTAGCTTGTTGTAAATTTTGTTGTTTATTTTCTTTGTTTTTGGATGTTACTCTCTCCGTGACTATGTGTATGAACTGGGCCCAGGGTTTGAAACTTACAGATTTACACTATCAAAACAAGTGTTTGCCTGTTCATTTTGAAGGAACTTATGTTTTTATATAGACTTTTGCAAATTCTGGAGAGATTGACAACAATATGTGAGATTGGGAGACCTTTTGTGGAAGTGATGGTCACACAGTGGTGTATTTTGAGCTTCTTGCCTGTTACTTTACGTTGATGTTCTACTGAAGTGAGTCTGGGGCACCGTTTAAGATTGAGGTTGAAATGCAATAAGCTGTTTACTTCATAAGTTTTGAGAGCAGCTTCTAAAATGCATGTAGGGGTTTGTTTCTTTTATAAGTAGCTTATTAAATAATTAATCACACCTTTTTAGAAATCTTATTATGATCATAATATTTTAAGAAAAAGACAATTATGTTTTATTTTTTGATAGACTTTAATATGTAAATAAAAGTCAATTATAACTGATATCTATTTTAGTCCATTAAGTAATAAAACAGCAATTTCATAGCAAAATTTACCAAACACATGTTTTTCAAATTCTTAGCAACTGCAACAACACAATTTTGGCACACACCAAGCTACTTTTTTAACCAATAGTTTATTTTATTTGCACAGTAAAAGCAGCTTATTTCATCAGCAACTACAATCCCAAACTGGCCTTGGGCTTGTTTGTGTGGTACATTATGAAACTAGCTTTGTAGGAAGTCTGAGTAAACTATAAATTTCGTATAGAACAAAACTTCCTTAAGTCCTGTCTATAGATGGATTTACAATATACTGGGTAATGGAAAAGAGGATATCATTTTTTTATGCTTGAGCGAGACACCATGAAAAAGATTTGCATGCTTAGAAGGTCCACTTCAAATTGTGGTATGGTTTTTGAGTTGAGTGAAATCCTGATTACTGAATGAAAAAATTGTAGGAATGTGAGACGCCTCAATATTGCTTCCATTTCAATTACTGGTTATAAAACTGATTCCAATTTAGTTCATTGGTACCATGCGAACGAAGTGTTGGAATTCTCTTTGGCTTCCTTTATTGTGGAGTTATATGCTACATGATGAGGTGCATCCTGTCTTAAGTGATTGGCAATCAGGGTTTGAACGATTTTAAGTTATTCTTAACTTCGAGTGCTGGTAGAAGTGTTTTTGGATAATTGTGTCTCTGTGCACCATGTTTGTAAAAGGATCTACGGTCCTAGTGGAGCGTACTGTTAATGATCCAGTTAGTTGAGATGGCATGTTTATCTGAACAAATATTACTTTAAAAAATAACCACGGATATGCCTACTAGAGATGAAGTCATTTTAGTTAATAAATGCACCTTGAATTTCTAAGTGAATCACAAATTCTCTTTCTGTGCAGTCAGACCATAATGGTTTACAAGCTTACGAGGTTAGTGATTATGCTTGTCCATGTTTGAACAATATGTTCCACGTAGATGCCTCAAACATATTGAACAGCTTTGGTCAAGCTTTTTTCCATTGCATTCACCTAGGTGTTTGAGAATTTCTTTGATAGAGTCTTGTTTTACCATTGGTGTAAAAGGAGACTGAAGGATGCCTATACCCCTGTCATTTATTATGTCAGCGTCCTCGTTTATAATTTTTATATAATAGTGTAGGCAAAGTCTGTTATTTATGAAACATTGAAGTGTCCCTGAAATTTGATGTTCATTTAGATATTTAGGGATTTGATGAAGATATGTACATATGTAATTGATGCTCCATGCTGCTGTTAATATTGTTGCCTGCCAGGGAAGTATTAGTTTATGCTCCTCTGACTACTATATTTTAGTTATTTTAATTATCACATCTCATTTTCTGCATCTGTGTGCTGATTGATATTGATATAGTTTTGTTGATTAACTTTTTACCGATTGGATATGGTACTGTACTGTGTATTGAGATTTTGTTTCCATTTTTAGGTTGGTTACGGCTTTTGTTTTCAGTACTTGTACTATCAGTGATACGTTTTCTATTAGTAAGCATAATGTTTAATCTTCTCATAAATCAAAACAGAGACTATCTATCATTTTTCAATGGTGCTGTGGCATGGGTTGTGGGTTGGTCAAAAAGATAAGATGTAAATTATCAGGTCAATAGAAGGAAATTCTTCCATTTTGCCTTGCCTTTTCGTACGCTGAAGTTTACTATTGTTACCCATCTACGAGAGCTTAAGGAACTTATCACCTCACTGCTTCATTTAGTTTCCATCAATGACAGGAAATACTGGAAGACGAAACTTGGTTTTTTTTTTTTTTTTTTTTTTCCAACCTGAATTTCATATGATTAGTGCACTGGCATGTAGATAGAAACAAACAAGAAATTAAAAATCTATTCGCGACCCTTATTTCTGTTATTCATAGCAATTCAAATAACAGTTCCAACCTCTATGGATATGCTTTTTACACTGGCAACTTGTACAAGCAATAAGCATGGGACCTGAATTTGAAGTAGAACTCCTGATTGTTAAACTTACAGTTTGATTTAAAAACATGCACAAGACGATGAAATGAATATGCTTTTGTGCTTATATATGGGTACAAGAACTAGGTATTCATTATGATCACTTTAAGCATTCGAAATTTTTCCTTGTGTTTTCCCCTTATTCTTTCATATTATTTGAATTTTAAGTTACTTTTGAAATGGTTGCCCATTACCCATTTGACGCCTCAGTCTGCTTAGGTTAGCAGGGACCTAACATTTGCTTGATTTGCTAATGAGTATGTCATGGCTTAAACATTTTGTAAGAATGTCTTCTATAAAAGCCACAACATCGAACATAAAGTGACTTTGTGAAGTACTACTGAACTCTTGCATTATTTGGAATGATTTGAGATAACTGTAAAGTAATCAATTTTCATATTGGTGCCAATGTGAGTCCATAAATTTTCTGTCTCGTGTAAGAATAGATGAAATTAACTTAGATTGAGAAAATGTTTATCCAATTGTTTTCCTCTTTGGAATTTGCTTCCCATTATATATTGGTATGAATAAGGGGATAAGATACAAAATTATAGACAATCAATTGAATTAAATACACAGAGTTGATAATTATATAAGAAAATCAGTACTTTGCAAACTAAGTCATAACATCATTTTTGATTAGTTGCAATTCAATATCCGTTAACTATATTTGTTACACTTATCCTTCTATTTGAAGTGTATTGCTCTCCTTCTGCATCTATTACCCCTGCTTCAGTTATTAGAGCTCAAAAAGTGTGTTATTTTGATTTGAAACACTGAGAGGCAAGAATTTTGGTTTAATATGATGCACATAGCGTCAATAGGAATCACAGATGTTAATGTGATCATCGTAGATATTATTGTTTGAATTAGTATTGGCATGGAGTGAGTTGATGCTTGAGAGCTCAAGAATAGATAAAATATGAAACTATGAGCTATGAAATTCTGAAATGTATATCTGAAAATTTTAATGCATTGCCTACTGATTAAGCACCGAATATGTATGGCAGTTACAAACGTGGCCTTAATTGACTCGTTCTCCATTTTTGCTTGTTGCACTATAAATTGTATAATTTTATTACGTATAGATGTAAATATATATGAGCAACAATCTGGTGAGCAACCGCACGCATGTCAAGATCTGAGAGAGAGATCTGTGGACCGCACAGCACGGTCCTCTCTCCCAGATTTTGACATGGGCGCAGTTGCGCACCTGAACAAAATCCTCTGTGTGTGTGTGTGTGTGATATTAAATCACGCAAACTGGTAATGCTCGCACTCAGGATGTGGGTTTTAGGAAGGTCACTTCACACTACTAGAACCTTGGCCTCACTACAAACTGTATAGTTGTTTGATAGCTTCTTAGCTGAATTTACTGGAATCCTGTTTCTACATGGGCTGTGGAGATCTTTTGCAGAGTTTGAAGCCCAAAGTTCTGTTGGTTATAGTGCTGGTATAAGACCATTGTATGAATGCTTAACTAAGGCTACTGGCAGATTCCAAACTAGTTGGTTCAACACTGTATTGATACAATTCAATAAACATCTTGCCTTTTCAATGTACCTCAGACTGAGATATTTATTTCACATGTTGCCGACATTACATTTTGATAACACTGTTGAATTGATTTCTATGTTGTGTATCACCATCATTAGATGTTGAAAGTTTTTCGAAAGTTTTACTGACAAGCTCTTGCCATTTTTCTACAGGGTCACTTGTGTTGCCTTCTTTCTCTTTTGATGATTTGGTGCCATTAGGATTTCTCATCCAACATGAACCAATATGATGATGAAAATCATGTAAGCACTTGAAATTTGGTGAGTTTTCGATTTACTTATATAAAATGAAATCTTAAACATACAATCGTTGTGCAGGATCAGGCAACAGTAGTTGGATTCGAAGTCCCAAAGTCGCCCGATTCAAGTTACAACAATGTGTACCCTGGGAACGAGGATGAGGCACGTGACCCACCTGTTGTGCCTTCTCATTTGCAACACACATTGCTAGGCTATCCAGCAAGCAGGGATGCTTCTGGAATTCTTCCTGCACCCCAGAATGTGATTCTAAACCACCTTTACATTGAGAATCGAGATGCTCCACGTTCTGTGGTGGCACTTGGATTTACTCATAGATTCCGTTCCAAGTATGTCACAGTTGTTCTATACAAACCGGTTCAAAGAAGAGGAAGTACCAGCACCTAATGAGTCAGGATAGAAAATCTCTTGGGTAGGCTGGATTGTTTTGCCCTTCTACGATGAAATCGGTTATGATTGATCAACCAAAATACGAAATTAGTTGTGAAGTGCGTTTATTGTTTCAAAGCACATGATGATCTTGGAGTTGTTACATTGAACATAAAACAAGTTCTCTGAACTTGAAATACCCTTTGTCATTAGTGGATTGCTATACATATAATTTCTCAAGGTCAGTGCTTTTATTTGGGTTATCTGGGTTCCAAAATTCTGCTATCATGAGGTGGATGGAGATTCTCTTCATATGCATTCATTTGGTAGCGTAGCATGCTGTTATGACCCGATCTTTTATCTAGCAAATGCAAAGGTTTATGATTGATGGTTAATACTGAGGGATTTAAGTCGATATCATGGGAGCTCTGTGTAGATCAATTTTACTGGGAACGTTTTCCTGTGTTGTATTTGCACTAGCCGGTGAATTAATGTGTCATGAAACATTTGAGGAGTGAGAATGACAAAGTTTGTTACCAATAGCTATGACGTGTTAGTTAATGTGACATTAATCTGAATTCTGACGCAATGTGACCATTGATCACATAAGCACAGTAGTTGTCTGCAAAATCTTTAGATTGATGAATGGACGGTTTGTGTTTTACAGCCCGTTGTTGCACCAAAAGCCATTTGAGCACCATGCAGCCACGCTATAGTCAATCATTCAAAAAGCAGTCAGTCAGATCTCATGGAATTATACAATTATAAAATTCTGTTACCTGTTTGCTGGATCACTCATTTAAGTGTTTGTGTGTGTGTGTAAATAAATCTTGTACCCACCCACAAATCTTAATTATTTCCTTGATTAAAATGTTTGATGAAATGGTTGGTGATATTCTGTTACACATGAACAGATGATGATCACTTCAGCTTTATGAACTCAGAATCTTTCTATTAATCGAATCGTGTTGTACGGTTGGTACTTATCCTCCTGAAGAGGAAAGTGATTAAGGTTTAGTCAACTCATTACGGCGACAAGATACTGTTGATATCTCTCTATTATTACTTATTAGATGCTTTTTGTGTTGCCTTCTATTGTTGTTATTTTTATTAGGATTTTGCTAAGTCGACTTATTATTATTATTATTATTATTGACTCTACTCATTCTGACAAGGATTGCAAGCGGTCACATCGTCTTGTTTGAGCTTATCACCATACAGGCACGCAACAAGGATCCATTTCATTCCAATGGTGATTCTTATTAAAACAGGGATATTCTAATAACAATGTTATAAATACATTTACTGTATTTATTATCGACTCATTGTAATATCTGTAATACGGTAAATTGAATAGCTGACCAATCAATACAAAAATTCTTACTAATTTATTTATTTTCATATTTAGTCTCCAAAGAGGTAAGCTCAGTAAGAGCTCATTTAATTTGATGGGTTAACAATAATTTTTTAATCCCTATAATTGGAGCTAATTATTCCATTAGTTCATATATTTTGAAAAGTAATATGTTAGGGATCCCAAGTTAAGTCCCAACTATTTGTTCAAATTTAAGTTACATAAGAAAGAAACAATATTTTCTCCTTTTGAAATTAAGTTACATGCTACAATTGCAAAAACGACAACGCCAGTATTTTGGTTAATTGGTTAAAATACAGGTACCCTTGGTTCAAATCTTACCATATATGTTGTGGGAGCAAAGTTTCTCCTTATTAAATATTGGACCTCTAGCTCTTTTTTCAAAGCAGGTTTTTGGGAGACTTCCAATGTATATTGTAATACAAACAATTCAATAAAAACCGTTTATCACTAATTAACTTTAAAAATATTTCGAATTGAAGAAAGATCAAAATATGTAAAGAAAATAAGATAATTATCCCTCTTTACCTCTTAGACTCATCAACTGAAGCAGAAATGCTAGATCTTGGCATAATAAAGAAGCGAATACAATTTTCATTTTGTCAAAATAAACCAGTAGCCGAATACTTATCCAAATACACAGGCAGCAAACTTATCTGAGAACACGTGTCCCCGTCATTCAGTATAAGCATAAGGTCTTATAATGGAGCTCTAATTTTCAATGCCTCCCATCATTCTTCACTTCCTTATCATACGGCCAATTAGCCAACGTTGATTGGCACAAGCTCTTATAAAAGAATTCTTCTTCTTGTTTTTTTTTTTATAATTTTTTTCCCTTTTCCCTTTCAATGATAGATTAGATAGTGCAGCCTTATTCAATCCAAAATTAAAATACATAAATTCCTGTAACATATGAACAGAAACCACTAGTAATTTCAAAAAGTGAAATTCTTTTTTTTTTTTTCTTTCTTCGGGGCCAATATATATAATGTCAGTTATCCAAGAAGTCATCTTATTAATTTTAATTTTAGTTAAGTATAAGTTAGGGTAATAATCCTATTTTGGCTAAGAATAATTCTAGAGGCAGCTCTTAATACATTAACTAGTTTTTAATACGAGTTATCCATGTAGGCTTCTATAGGTAAGAAAATTAAAATTATATATATTTTTTTTTCAGAGAAAAAATGGCCCACAATCTCTCCTACTAGTTCTCAGGTCAAATGATACACACTGGCTTAAACATTCAATTTTCCACTTCTCTTCATATGGTTGCCCCGCCACAGTGATAATGACTCAAAATATATCATATAACCCCGCCTTAACCTTTCACGAGCTCTTAGAGTTTTGTGGTGTATTATTTAAGACTGTCGACAAAATGACCTGGTTTGTGGCTACGATTTGCTGGAAATAAAGAAGAGTTGGGAACCCTAGATGAAAACTCATAGTTTTTTTCTTTCTTTTAAATTGTTTATTATCATCTTACGTGGGATTATCTCCCTAACAACTCCACTTACAAATTGGTCTTTAGTTTGGGTTCTACTTGTGTACTTGGGTTGCGTTGAAAAGTTATTAAGAAGTTTTTTAAAGAAATGAAGTGCAAAAGGATGATAGAAATATATGTTAATTATCCAAATTATTGGCTTCTGGTTGACTTAGATTTTTTTTTTGGGGGGGAAAAATTTGAACATATCCATATAGGTTGGCCTTCAAGTTGTGGACAACGCATGCGATGAACTTGGTTGCACATTTTATATAAAACAATAATTTTCTTGTTGATGAGAGTGCAAATAAATAAGCCCTTTTACAAAAAGATTGAAGTCACATGTCATCATGAGACGATAAGAACTAAGCAGATGAAACATACACACGTTGGGTAAAGTAAGCACGCCTTGATGAAGCTCTTCTGTGAAACAGCTAAGGCTTTGTTAGAGCTTAATTGGTGTCTGGAGATCTCTAATATGGCTGAATGCAACTTGTCACCTCACCTGCTAGAAATTGGAACCGCTACACGCAAATTGGAAAAGTGGGCAATTTTACCTGCCATGCTTTGAATTTGGACTATAAATTCGGTATCTTTTGTAATCATTTATCCCGAAAACATCAGCATCTCATGTTGAGTAGTACGAACAACATTTAAATTTTTTGTGGGACGAACTTGCACCTCACTACCTTATTCTATTGAAAAATGGTGCATTCGTTAAGCAGGATATTGGTATTTTGACCCTTTTTTTTTTTAATAATAATGCGGGACACTCCTCCGTATGCATTTTGTTAAAATTGAGATCAATGATTTAAACTCTCGGTATGAAGAGTTTGTAAAATCAATACACTGGATTTGACAATTAATTTGTTGTTCTTAGAAATTTTCGTACAATGAATTCAAGAATTACGAATAACACTGCAGTTATCGACAGCTATTTTATGAGTCTTACCGTCCTTAGAAGGGATATTATCAATTTTCTATTAAAATTTAATGAAGTGGAAATCTCCGTCTTTAGAAAGAAATTACTAACTCTTAATTTATGTTAAACTCTCAAAATTCATGAAACTTAACGGATATGAATCAGTAAAATTGACCCTTCAAACTGAACCGAATTCTCTCGTTATCTAAGTTCTCCAGAATAAAAAAGCTAAACCTCTAAACAGGGTGCATGTCCTTGATTCTACCGGACACTCAAGGTTTCAAATAATCTTAAAATGGATATTAGAAACATCCCTCAAACCCATAAAATATTAGCTCTCGAAATAAGTCATAGTGATAAAAGAGAATTCTAACTTCTCAAAATTGCATACAAACATTTTCTCTACACGTTTCTTATGTTACTGATATGATGAATCACTGTTGCAAAAGAAGAAATGTAATTCCACAATTTAAAATTATTTCTTTCTTATTGTTCCTAGTGAGCCTGAAGAGTAAAGTGAAAGAGGCGCAATTTACCGATATACTAATAAAAATATGATCAAACATGCCGAATGTCAACAACATGAAGTTTTTAATGAGTTAATTGGTTGGCTAGCGGGCCCATCTAAGGGGTTAGTGATCCTTTGGGATATGCGACGAGGCTTTCCTGTTCATGGGTCGTAGATGCGGCGGAATGGAATCCATTAATATATCATTTTAAGTTCAATTACATTTCACAACCGTTGGGAATCTCAGTAGGTTCTTACAAGGCACCTGTTATGTCAACGGTTACTGCAATATAAATACCACACGCCCTCGCTTCCCTTCACCACGTCAACTACATCATAAACCTGTTTATTTAGCAATTTCTTGCAGAGAAATTAAGCAATAAAGAAAAATGGCTGACATTGAGGGATCGCCAGGGAGCTCCATGCATGGAGTCACAGGCAGGGAGCCGGCCTTTGCCTTCTCAGTAGCTTCACCGGCTGTACCAACTGATACAACTGCTAAATTTGCTTTGCCTGTTGATTCTGAGCACAAGGCAAAAGTGTTCAAGCTTTTCTCTTTGGCTAACCCCCACATGAGGACCTTTCACTTGTCCTGGATTTCCTTCTTCACTTGTTTCGTCTCCACTTTTGCAGCAGCTCCTCTTGTCCCCATCATCCGCGACAACCTCAATTTGACCAAGGCAGACATCGGAAATGCAGGGGTTGCTTCAGTTTCAGGGAGCATATTCTCAAGGCTCGTAATGGGTGCAGTGTGCGACTTACTGGGCCCAAGATACGGATGTGCCTTCCTGATCATGCTTTCTGCACCCACGGTGTTTTGCATGTCATTTACAGCAGGTCCATCAGGGTACATAGCCGTCCGATTCATGATCGGATTCTCACTTGCAACGTTTGTGTCCTGCCAATTCTGGATGAGCACAATGTTTAACAGCAAGATTATCGGTCTTGCCAACGGAACTGCAGCTGGTTGGGGTAACATGGGAGGAGGTGCCACCCAACTGTTGATGCCTCTTGTTTACGATATCATTAGACAATGTGGTGCAACTCCATTCACCGCCTGGAGGATTGCCTTTTTCGTCCCTGGATGGATGCATGTTATCATGGGGATTTTGGTCCTAACACTGGGCCAAGACTTGCCCGATGGCAACCTTGGTGCCTTACAAAAGAAGGGTAATGTCGCTAAAGATAAGTTCTCCAAGGTGCTGTGGTACGCCATCACAAATTACAGGACGTGGGTCTTTGTCCTGCTTTATGGCTACTCGATGGGTGTTGAATTGTCCACTGATAACGTTGTCGCGGAATACTTCTACGACAGATTCAATCTAAAGCTTCATACTGCTGGAATTATCGCAGCCACCTTTGGAATGGCCAATATTGTTGCTCGGCCATTCGGCGGATATGCCTCTGACACGGCAGCTCGCTATTTCGGCATGAGAGGCAGGCTCTGGGTACTTTGGATCCTCCAGACTATGGGAGGAGCCTTCTGTATATGGCTCGGCCGCGCCAATTCACTTCCCATTGCCGTTTTGGCCATGATCCTCTTCTCCGTCGGCGCTCAAGCCGCTTGTGGGGCTACTTTTGGCATCATCCCATTCATTTCTCGACGTTCTTTGGGCATCATATCCGGTCTCACTGGCGCTGGTGGCAACTTTGGCTCCGGATTGACGCAATTAATATTCTTCTCCACAACAAAATTCTCGACAGCGCAGGGCCTCTCTTGGATGGGAGTCATGATCGTGGCATGTACACTTCCCGTTACATTAGTCCACTTCCCGCAATGGGGTGGCATGTTCTTGCCACCCTCTAAAGATGTCGTGAAATCTACAGAAGAATATTATTATGCTTCCGAATGGAATGAGGAGGAGAAGCAAAAGGGACTGCATCAAGGAAGTCTCCGATTCGCCGAGAACAGCAGGTCCGAGCGCGGCCGCCGTGTTGCCTCTGCGCCAACACCCCCAAATACTACACCTGCCCATGTTTAATGGCATGGTTAATTAAAGTATGTTGCTAGCTGTTGAAATTAATAATGAAAATCAAGGGCTGTAACAAAGTAATTTAAGTTTTTTTTTTTTTCCCTTACGATCTGACGCCCTTCAAAATTAAACTAGTTGTTTAGATGCAACTGATGTTTATCTCTGAAAGAAGAAAAGTGCAAAATGTTACTGTACATCTAAATAGAGGATTCTGGGTTGTGTTCGCTAATGAAGAAAAGAATATTCATTTGTGAGCTGTTTATTAGTGGTATCCATAAAGAGAATTATCAATGCAGACCTCAATGATCAGAAACAGGTCTAACTGGACAGATTTACTTATATGCTTTTTATTTTGACATCATTTGATGTAATTGGGAACACCGATAATACTATTTAGTAAGGAGCTTGGTCCTCAATTATTAGACACATAGATATTAATTATTTGAACAAAGTTGACTTGTCTAATTTGATTATGAAACCTAATTAAGCATTAGAAGAATGGCATTTTTTAACCTCTGGCTTGTGAGATACACTAGTAAGGGTTCACTGCTAGAATTCGAAACTACAAGGGTGGCGTATTAGGATGGAAATATTGTTAAGATTTGAAAGGCCAACATGAATTACTGAATATATGATTCATGCTCCCAATGAACCCTAAAAATTTTTACCTTCCGAAAGAAATTGAAAGCAATCAGCTTATCTGCCCAAAATCAGTTTCATATCACAATCCAAGTTTCTTGGACGGCACGGCATAAAGTAATGTTTCAAATTACTTTGCTTGCTTGTGGCCGGCGTGGCGAGAGGGAGTGTTTGGAAAGGGTCCAAAATAGAAATCTATTTATTTTCCTTGGGGCAATTTGTAGGATGCCACAATCGTTCACACAGTCACAAATCTAATCTAGTATTAATGAGACCAGGGGCCAAATGTGCCAAGCTCAAGTTAGATGCTTATGGTCTAGTCGATTAAGTCTAGTTTTTTTTTTTTTTAATACTGGTTACGCACCAGGATACTACATTACACAGATATTTACAAATACTAATATAGCAGATATTACATTAATATTTACAATCAGATTTACATACTAGGACTTATATATTGTTACATTAAATTCATTGAAATACATACCCAGACAAATGACCCTCACATAGAGGAAGGATGCACCTACTCCACTTGCATTGCACAAGGGAGAAGAAACATTTTTAAATATTTAGCCCTCATAATGCTTTTGTGGGGGCTTGAATTGCGTGAGGGCAGCAGTCCAACTACCAGGGCAAGGGCCTAGTGGCTGTCGATTAAGTCTAGCTAGTGTGAAATGAATACACACTTTAGCTAAAATACCTACAGTGAAGGTAGCAACTCTCACATGATTTATCTAAATTTAGATGCAGAGATAAATTAAGACACATGATAATTACCAAAATATCGAATCACCACCTGATGATAACTAGAAGGAGACAAAATTTGGTAAAATATACAAGGAGGCCAAACTTAATAATAACAAAACACCACCTAATATTTAAACTAAGCAAAATTTGGTAAGTTATATAAGAAACCCAAACTTAATAATAATATAAAAATCAACTATTACTACAAAAAAAAAGATAGTCATTGATTGGTGTCATATTATTTGAGATTCGAATTTTACTTTCTAACTTTCAAAGTATATCATTACTTTATAAGAGTAATAGAATTACAAACAAGTGTGTACAAAATGATATGTGATGAAAAGATTGGTTGGATAAAAACATCGTAAAACCACATAATCATTTTTAATAACTGCTAAAACTTTTAAACAAATTCTTTCATAACGAGAAATTCTAGAGTACTGATAGGTCATAAATAGTCATATTATATTTTATTTAATTCCCTCGTATTTTGATTGATCTCGTGCTAATTTGTGTAAATTATGTTTGATTTGATCTAGGAGCCAAAGCATGGAGATTAAGATAAAAAGTGGATAAAAAGAGCTTTAATTGGGCTTTACAAACGTGGGCCGACCATTGACTTGAGGGAGACGGTTCCTAACAATCAGAATTGGAAAAGGATTCAGCTTCCTAGCACTAATAGAAGAAGAAACGTGAGAAGAAAAAGGAAAGCTAGTAAAAAGGAAACAAAAAAGCATTATAAAAGGGAAGCAAAACGTGACAAGCAAAGGGGATCCAACAACACAAGACACAAAAAAAACAAGGGCTGAACGTGAGTGGTGAGGAAGAGAAGCAAACGGCTGCAACTATTCTTCATAGAACAAATTATGTTTTGTTTAGCCACCATGTGTGGCTAAGGTTTTAATTCCGGTCCAAGGGTTAATCAAATTCCAGTTGTAGTTTTGTGAGGCTTTGAACTTAACTAGAATTTCTTCAATCCAAGTAATTTTTATTTCTTATTCTTATTGTCTATGAATTATTTATATTGATTGAGTTGACGCCTTAATTCAATATTTATTTTTCTATCGCTAGTCTTGAGTTTGTGATCCGTAATTGTCATGAATGATTGAATTGAGTAGCAAGGAGTTGGCTCATGTGTGTGTATATTGACGGCCGCAATTACATAGCTTGCATGATAGGCTCTAGGGGAATAAAAATACAAATTGATTAAATTAGAGTAATCTGAATTAATTGATCTTGTTTTAGTCATTCTCACCATTCTTAATGCTATCACTAAATTTGATATGGAACGATGATGCCCAGTTAAATTGGTGATAAGTTTGGATTTAAGCGATTGTTTGAGTCTAATGTATTAGGAGAATAATTATTTTCTACGGCTTTTCCGATTAAGTAGACTAAGTTCTTGGATTGAGTAATTTATATTTAAGCCTATGAACAAAATTGCAATTGGATGGAATTGACACCCTTGGATTGGAAGTTTGGTAAGATTGAATTTCTCTTTGCTTAATTTTAAAAGTCTTGTTATTTTTATTTCATTTTATTTCATCTAAATCCTTGTTAAAGAACTTAAAACCCAGAAAAAACGGTTAACCGTTAATCCCAAACGGCTGACCGTTAGTGAGCAGAAAGCAGAAATCACGAATTCGGTTTACCGGTTTCATTAACCGGATTGCCGATTAGCTCCAGAACCGAGAGTTCCCGCAACCGGTCTTCCGGTTTCTCCTCATCCGGCCAGCCGAAATTGTTCCAGAAAATAGACAGCGCGCATTCGGTCTTCCGGATTCTCTCAATCGGCTAGCCGATTGGGGACAGCAAGGACACAACCAGCATTCGGCTTTCCGGTTATCCTCATCCGGTAATCCGAATCTTTCCAGAACCATCACAACTCACATTCGGTCTTCCGGATTTTCCATTACCGGTTAGCCGGATCGCGCCCAGAATTCTTCAACTCAGCAAACGGATTTCTGGATTTCCCCAACCGGCTAGCCGAAACAAGTCAGAACCGAGAAGAACGAGAAACGGCTTTCCGTTTTCCTTAACCGGTTATCCGGTTCGATTCGTAAAAATCACAAGTCACAACCGGATTGCCGGTTAGCTTTACCGGTTAGCCGGTTATTTCCCAGAAATTTCCGATCAACAAACGGTCTTCCGGTTTACAAAATCCGGCTATCCGGTTTGCGGCAGAAGCTTGCAAAATCTAAATCTTTGGGAAATTAATTTTATTTTAAACTTTGAGAAATTAAATACATAGTTCTCTAGGGATTCGACCTGGTCTCACCATTTCTACAATTTTATTTAGGTGAATCAGTATTTGTTTTTGAGGAGCTTCGACAAACTCCGTCAAGTACATTTGATATTTCATATCATTAGGTGATGTCTAACAACTAATAAATAATATTTTTACATATGTCAACAAATTTTAAACTTAAGTATTAATTAATTTCAAACAATTTCTTTTTTTTTTATCATTCTCTCTCCTTCGTCTGGTTTGAAAAATCCATTCTCTCCCGTCCAAATTCAAAAACCAAAGACCAAGAAACGTTAATTTATTAAAAGTCATAAAAATAATTATTAATTGAATAAAGAAATATTTTTCATTGTCGTCTTCTCTTCCCTTCAAATTCCTCCATTATTCAGGCCAAAAAAAAAAAAATTCCTCCATTATTCTCTCTCCAGCCATTCTTTAACTTTTTCTCTTTTTTTTTTTTTAATTAGGTCACCCATGAAGCTTCAAATTCCGTTGCATTGCACCACCAACAAAAGCACTTGTTGTGATGTTAGTGGTAGTGTTGCTACGATTCCCTGGAACATGGGATTTTCTGGTTCTTGAGTACTAGATTGACTAACTTGGAATCCACCGACGGGATGATGATGAAATGTCGGAGAAGAAGCACAATCGACGAAGTTAACGGACGGCCAAGACCAAGAACGCGATTGATGGGAACTCGTGAAACGCCGTAATGAATCCCGGCAATGTCTTGCAAATTTGAAGCATATTTCACGAGGAGGATGGAAATAGGATTAACATTTGCATTAACAAGAAAAATGTAGTTAATAAAGAGAAGGAATTGATCAATCTTGAAATTCTGTTCCATTCGTCGTGTACTTGGCTTTTTAATTAATTTTTAAGTTTAAAAATTATTTGACTTTAATTAGTTAATTTTTAATTAAGAAATTGTTGACATATGTTAAGCTATTATTTATTAGTGGTTCCAGCTGATGACATATCACTTTATACGTCAAGCTATTATTTATTTGTGGTTCCACATTAATTGATGACACATCACTTTATACGCATTTATTTATACAAAATATTTTGTAGGTGTAATTTTTTTTTTTTTGCCCTAATTTGATTATAATGGTTATCAATAATCATAATCTACAAAATATTGTACAACTTTTCTTGTGCAATTAATTTGAGGCAGCGACTTACATGGCATGAAGGGATATATTGGTATTCAAAAATGAAAAAGTTTTATAAAATTAGTTATGTGGTTCCTATGACGCTTTCAACCAACCAATCTCTTTTTAACACGTAAGCCGCCATTTTTATAAGAAAGTTAATTTAAACAGTAATTTGTAGATGTATCATTAATATTGATAATTATCTCCATCAAGGAACTGATGAACAGACAATGACTCATTGCCATAAAGCATATATATTAGGAAGCCAATTTTGCTACAAATTCTATGGTGAAACTTGCCGGTTCTTTATCCCTTGGTCTTCATGTCTTTGAAAACTCCCTTAAGGGACTTGGTTATTGGTTATGTAATAATATATATGGAACCGCTATTCCCCGTTCTGTTTTACCCTAATTTTTACTAGGCTCCAATGTATCCAAAAAAAAAAAAAAATCTCCATCACCAGCAACCGCAAACCACACTCACAATTTTCTTTCTTTTAACCATTAAAAACACGGATCCGGAGACATCATGTAACAATCGCCCTTCAGTTCCACCCTTCAGTTCCAGTTGGAGGAACTAGAAAAACATGGATCCCATATTAAAGTAGCTAAAATTGTAAGGTATCTTGAAGGTACATGAATATCTTATCTGGGAATCGGACCTATAACATTGGAGTACTTTATAACTTATATCTGTCAACTATTAGATTACAAAAATAACATGTGATAAGGAAATAGCGAAAAGTTAATGCCGGATCATCGGTTTGACTTCATGTGGCTAAATATTGGTTTACTAATAGTGAAGTGATGTAATGCTTTTGCACTAATTTTGGGCTACAAGTAGTTTATATCATCTCTGCACGTCAGCTTCCCTGCGATTAAAAGAATAGTTTCCTGAATCTCAGAAATAATAAAGAATCTGAACCATATTAAATTATTATGTCAAATCAATCCGACGATCAAATGCCATTTCTGGATAATTCTTGGCTAAGGTGAAAGGTTGCAAGAATATTTAAAATCTGTTAACAATCCTGAGTCGACAAATAGAAGAAATAATGCAGCCAAAAAAATAAAAACACTATTAAGAAATTAGATGACAAAAGTCTAGCTTTTTCTAAATTTTTTGAAAGAGAGAGATTCTTGTTGAATGTATGAAAAGATTCTTGAACAACAACAGCCATAATCCACTATATGAAATTATGAATGCATAAGATTTAAACTCATACGTGAGGTCAAACAGAACTACTAAAACAAAATAATAGTCATAATCTTAATTTCTCAACATATAATCTCAGCCATCACACCATACTTGATCATGCCTAGTACCCTAGCTAGAAATGGGAAGGTGTAGTATTTGGCGGTGTTGGCTCAGAGGCAACACGACGGCCGCGCTCGGACCTGCTGTTCTCGGCGAATCGGAGACTTCCTTGATGCAATCCCTTTTGCTTCTCCTCCTCATTCCATTCGGCAGCATAATAATATTCTTCTGTAGATTTGACGACATCTTTAGAGGGTGGCAAGAACATGCCACCCCATTGCGGGAAGTGGACTAATGTAACGGGAAGTGTACATGCCACGATCATGACTCCCATCCAAGAGAGGCCCTGCGCCGTCGAGAATTTTGTTGTGGAGAAGAATATTAATTGCGTCAATCCGGAGCCAAAGTTGCCACCAGCGCCAGTGAGACCGGATATGATGCCCAAAGAACGTCGAGAAATGAATGGGATGATGCCAAAAGTAGCCCCACAAGCGGCTTGAGCGCCGACGGAGAAGAGGATCATGGCCAAAACGGCAATGGGAAGTGAATTGGCGCGGCCGAGCCATATACAGAAGGCTCCTCCCATAGTCTGGAGGATCCAAAGTACCCAGAGCCTGCCTCTCATGCCGAAATAGCGAGCTGCCGTGTCAGAGGCATATCCGCCGAAAGGCCGAGCAACAATATTGGCCATTCCAAAGGTGGCTGCGATAATTCCAGCAGTATGAAGCTTTAGATTGAATCTGTCGTAGAAGTATTCCGCGACAACGTTATCAGTGGACAATTCAACACCCATCGAGTAGCCATAAAGCAGGACAAAGATCCACGTCCTGTAGTTTGTGATGGCATACCACAGCACCTTGGAGAACTTATCTTTAGCGACATTACCCTTCTTTTGTAAGGCACCAAGGTTGCCATCGGGCAAGTCCTGGCCCAGTGTTAGGACCAAAATACCCATGATAACATGCATCCATCCAGGGACGAAAAAGGCAATCCTCCAGGCGGTGAATGGAGTTGCACCACATCGTCTAATGATGTCGTAAACAAGAGGCATCAGCAGTTGGGTGGCACCTCCTCCCATGTTACCCCAACCAGCTGCAGTTCCGTTGGCAAGACCGATAATCTTGCTGTTAAACATTGTGCTCATCCAGAATTGGCAGGACACAAACGTTGCAAGTGAGAATCCGATCATGAATCGGACGGCTATGTACCCTGATGGACCTGCTATAAATGACATGCAAAACACCGTGGGTGCAGAAAGCATGATCAGGAAGGCACATCCGTATCTTGGGCCCAGTAAGTCGCACACTGCACCCATTACGAGCCTTGAGAATATACTCCCTGAAACTGAAGCAACTCCCGCATTTCCGATGTCAGCCTTGGTCAAATTGAGGTTGTCGCGGATGATGGGGACAAGAGGAGCTGCGGCAAAAGTGGAGACGAAACAAGTGAAGAAGGAGATCCAGGACAAGTGAAAGGTCCTCATGTGGGGGTTAGCCAAAGAGAAAAGCTTGAACACTTTTGCCTTGTGCTCAGAATCAACAGGCAGAGCAAATTTAGCTGTTGAATCAGTTGGTACCGCTGGTGAAGCCACTGAGAAGGCAAAGGCCGGCTCCCTGCCTGTGACTCCATGCATGGAGCTCCCTGGCGATCCCTCAATATCCGCCATATTAATCATATCCGATCACTTCAATATTGTTGCTTTCAATAAAAGTTTATTTAGCTGGAGCTGCACAAGGCAATATTGTTTGTTCTGTGAGGAGTCAGATTTTGTGGAGTATTTACACTACATTCGGCTGTTGACATTATAAATGCTTAGGAGGAGCCAGGGGTTAATTTATCTGCCACTTATCTGATATTTTTATGACATATCAAATTAAAAAATTATGAAAAAGAACATCGCTGCGTCTAGTTGTGAATCTGGAGAGACTCGTCGTATATCCCAAAGGATGATTTTGGCCCTTCAGCAACGTCTAGTAGTGAATAAATTAATTAATTATTCGAACTAAGCTTCATTATTCGTAATTTGTTTTATACTCAACTCCCACAGCTAGGGTTCTATTATACAAGTTGATACAAGTAGCTGTTAGTTGTAATAAAATTGACCTCCAGTCTGCACCTTAATTAAGTCATAAGTCTGTTTCAGTATTGTATCACATAGTTGACAAATTCGTGAGCTTAATCACCAATTTAAGTGACACTTTGATAATTATATATAATGCTATTACTACAGTTTGATTTGAATGAAAAGCCCATTGATTATTAATCTTGTGCAGGCGTAGGCCACTGCTGCTTGTTGCTGTGCGAATGTCGAGCACGACATTTATATTAATATTCACAGATAACAGCTAAGATTCAGCTTGAAATCCCAAGCATATGTGATTTGATAATATTATTCTGTTAAGGCTCATACGTACTCTATAATTAAGATTCAACTGTAATTTATTTTATCTAAAATCATTTTTCTTTTTTAGCTAAATAGATCCTTTTTTTTTTTAATTCTCGTGAACATAATAAAAATGTATAGAAAATAACCTATTAATCTTAGAACCTAATTTGAGGTAATCAACAGAATAGGCACAAGTTACCGCAAGAAAAAGATGTGAGCACAAAGATCCTCTATGATTCTAGTTTTTGATTTATAGCCTTAATTATATGCCATGTTTACCCTGGCTCATTCTGAATGAGGTTCAATTGGGTTTGTTTGTCGTGCATAAACACCATAACTTCACGGATTAGGATTTTCTCCTAATCTGATCATGTCCTGAACAAATAATTCAATTGTTAATTGGTAGTTAATAAATAAAAAAATAAAAAAAGTTAAATCATATATATATACTACCACTAAAAGATACATGACTTTCACACTCTACTCTAATCCCGAATTAGGATTCTCTCTCTCTTTCTTATAATTTATTTCTTTGTTTAATGAATGGTTAGGATTGAATTTTTATATCTATTTTATTTTTTTTTTATATCACTAGATTATGAAGGCAAGAATATTCCTATTGAATGACTTGTTTATAAATTAGAACGATGTCCTTTTTAATGCAGATTTAAAATGTGAGATCGGGATTTCACATTATTATGAAATCATTTAAGAAATAATAGGACATCTACGCCTACAAATGATTATTACAATGATATCCAAGCATTAAGGCTTGTCTTTGGACCTTAAATGGGCTGACTCCTTGAGTCGGTCCTTGTACCATTGCATAAGTGATTTTATCAATTGACGTCCATTTCCAGAGTCATGCTGTTGTGTTGGGAGTGGTTAGATCCATAAAACATTATCATATTACAAAGGCCGGGACCCAGAAAAATTCCGACTATAGCCAACTTATGTTTGCTGCTTCAGAAAATGGCTGTTTGACGGCCCAATTATTTGCTTGCTCAAGTGGCAACTTCTTTTTGCACCCAACCTCATTCCACCCAGATGTGACGTGAGAAGGACCCAAACGAGGAATGCAAGCAAGGTCGTGGATAAACTTTCGTGCTCGTATCTGTACCCATTAAATATCTGCTAAATTTTCAGTAACATTAAATGAGTAATGTTGGACATGTTAATTTTTATATTTCAATTTTAATCCCAATATTTATTTAATGAATGATTAGATAAGTAATTTTACAAGTCGTGGAATTTATCATCTAATAAACGAATAACACATAAAAATGGTAAAATTCATATCCAGATCCAGATGTTGGTGCATTTGGTTTAAGAACCGCATTCATATCTGGATCCACAAAAAAAAAAAATGCCAATCCAAATGCGGGTAATATTTGTGCATATTACATGCAAAATTTTTAGATATTCGAATTCATAAATAAATTCAAATAATAATTTAAAATTCAACAAATTTACCTAAAAAACTAAAATTCAATCATAATTCAACAATCAATAATTCAACACCTGGAATAAAATAAAACAACACCATAAATCCACAAATAAAAATACACCATAAATCTACAAATAAAAATACCACAACATAAACCAAAAATAAAAAATAATATAAATCAAATTCTACACCACTATAAATCCACGTAGATTCCACTTAAAATCATCACAAATAAAGACACCACTACAAATCCACGTAGATTTTATTTTTTTTCATTTATCTTACATATTTTTTAATTTAATTTTGATTCAATACATAAATTAATTAAAAAATGATGCAGATCCATATATTTGGTTTTTCGATTGCATTCAGATCTGGATCCGGCTGTGCATGAATCTCCAATTTTAACGTCCGTGGTCGACTCAAATTTTTTTGCCATCTCTAAAAACACATAACAATTAACATAATACATTCAAAATGTCTAGTAATCATCAATTTCTTAATTGGTTTAGTTATGCACCTCCTTCTCCTATCCTTTAAAGTGACTTGTGGAAGTAGTACTTGTAATTTCTCTATTGGACTTTGATTGTGGGATTTTGACATTTTGTAATGGGTTTATTTGTACTACACATAACATTAAGGAAAAAAAAAAGATTTTGGACAAAAATCTTTTGGACAGCTTATTAAATAGAGCTTATAGCAGTAGAGCTTATAGGAGTAGAGTTTATACCAATAGAGCTTTTGGACAAAAAGTCATTAGGTGTTTGGTTGTCAATTAAAAAAGTACTTTTGAACTATTAAACTGTTTGGTTGTGTAAACTAAAAGTGCTTTTGTATAATTAAATTACCAAAAAGGATATGTATTCATAATTATATAACCTGTAACAAAATACATCAAAACTATCAATTAATAAAAAAAAATCAATTCAATCATTTCTTTAATTTTCAAATTTTAAAATTGCATCATTGATATATTCTCTCAAACAAATAATATTATCCAAATTAAAATGATAATCAATAATATAACTGAAATGTTAACGGAACATGAGAAGTGTTGCAATTTGATCACGTTCTTGGTCCATTTCACGTACGTTGAATGAACTTGTAATTAGTTCTTCATTGTTCTCTTCCCTTTGATTTTCACTTTCAGTTGTTGGAGCAATTCATCATCATTATCAAAAGGTTGAAATTCTTGGTCATTATTTGCATATTTTCTTATAAAATTGTGAAGAACCATTGAAGCAATAATAATTTTCACTTGCTTACTAAAAGGGAAACTAGACATTTATCGCAAAATTTTCCATCTATTTTTCCAAACACCAAAAGTCCTCTCAATTGTGCATCTCAAAGAAGAGTGGGCGTGATTAAATATTTCTTTTTTTTTTCTCTTGGTTATTAAATAAAAGTGCTGGTTATTTAAAAAAACAAAAAAGAGAGATAAAGTGAAGTGCCGACAACAATTTTCATTTGGTAGGTTTTATATAAAAGATATTATGTAATTAATAAAATATGTAAAGGATATTTTTGAAATTATATATTTTTTGAAAAAACTCTCTAACTTCCACTCCAAAAAGCTCAAATTTTAGGCTTTTGCTAGTAGAGATAAATTAGCTTATTTAAGCTAAAAAATCTCTACTTAAAAAATAACCAAACACCATAAAAATTTTTAAAAAGTACTTATGGGATTAAATAAGTACTTATCACTCTTAAATAAGCCATATCAAACAGGCACTTAGATTATTGGCACACTTCAAAAAACCTCTTAATACCCCTCCTTTTAATTTTCTTTAATCTAATTCAAATATCCAAAATAATGTAAATTCCTATGATATCCATCTTAATGACAATATTAACGTTAAAGTTTGTGTACCCATTGATGGACCCAATCACTAGTTGGGTTAGGTTACAATTTTACAGCCCAACCACCCGTCCAATTAAAAAAAAAAATTGAATATATACATAACATAATCACTAATTGGTTTAGGTCTTTGTTTCGGCCTTTTAAGTTTTAAGACCTGGATGACAATATTTTAACGATGACAAAATGGATAATGGTTGGCGGCTATGTTGAATCGATGAAGAGAAAAGGAAAATGGTTAGTGGTTGTGTTGAGAAGAAGTTGTAAAGCGTAAACTAGGCTTTATTCTTTACTTCTTTTTTCTTTTAATTTTTTGCTTTTCGGTTTATGTTAAAAATTAAAAAAATATTATATTAAGAATAAAGATATCCGAGTCTGGGTACTAGATACGTTAGTTTACTAATCAAATATTGATGAAATTAGTGTCGGATTCCATATGCTATTTGTATCCAACATGAGTTGAACCCAACCCGGAATATCTTTGTTCATCTAAGTCCGAACTAGGTACAGGTTATTTTGCCAGCCCTAATCCTCGACTTTGTATCTTCTAGAAAAAAGAATATAATTGGTCCATTTTTATTGAATAGGTTTCTAACAATACACATATTAGAAGATTTGATATCAAAATTTGAACTGTTGTAATCTTTCTTATATAAGAAAAAGTTACACACTTTAATTTTAAAAAAAATAATAATCTTCCTATTAAAGTTGAATGGGGAAAAAACAGCTCATTAATCTTATCCACAATTTTTTTAAATTTATATTTTTTGATTTATTTTATTATTATTATTGAAAAGATTGTATAAGCTTTGTTTACTTTGTAGTTTCTTTATGATTACATTTTTTGGCCACGACTAAGTTGCCATGGCGTGAAATACCCCCGACTTTGTCAAACAGCAAACTCATTCTTAGATTTAGGTTCAGTTTGGTAATATTATAGTTTTTAAAATAATTGTTATTGTCTATGCTATAGAAATAACCATATGTTAATAATTAGTTAAATATTTAATAAAATTTATTTGTAAAGATGCTGTGAGTTTTACAAATAGTCATATTTTTTTTTTTTCATAAATCTTCTTGTTAAATTATAGTAAGAATGTAAATGGACATATGTTGAATAAAATTTATTTACACATTTATAAACATGAAATTGTATTAACTATAAAATTGATTTCTAAAATCAGATTTTAAAAAGATACTCTTTTCCTTCTTCTCAAAAACTATTGTAGGATAGGGTGATTTTGTCAAAAATGGTTTTTAAAAAGATTTATCAAATAATAAAATTGATTTTTAACATTTTAAAATTATTTTTAAGCCTTTTAAAAAAAATTCTAAAAAAAAGTAAAATCCTACGGTTTGGGTTTAGACACGGTCGCAATAGTGTAGACCCAGAACATCCCGTAAATGAAGCTGGATCTCATACTCAAGTTTTGCATGGCTTTCTTTCACTTTTTACTCCATCAAGCACTGAAATTATCAAGATTAATTGCTGCAGTGCAGATGATGAAAATGGCAGTCACCTTAATTAATTAAGCAGATGTCGTGTTTCATTTTCAGTTCATTAACGTAATATGTTTAATTTATAAATTTAAAGAACTCGGTTCAATGTACATGGTCATATGTAGTTAATAGTTTATAATTATACAAAATATAATATGCTTTCAAACCTTTTGTTTATTTTTTGAAAAGGTCTGGTGCGGATCACAACATGAAGACTTTACAAAAGTCTTGCTTAGTATCTCTATGGACTACCGTTTGTTTACTGGAAATTCAACTTTAAATGTATTCATATTATTTCATTTAAACTGAATGTTGAAAATAAGGCTTTTGTTATGTTACATTATCATGTAATATACATGATGATGTAACAGCCGTTAGATTTTATCCAATGATTGTGAAAATATGAGATGAAAAAATCATATTATTTTCACAACCGTTGAATTTTCATTCAACGGCTGTTATATCATTATGTATGTTACATGATGATGTAACATAACAACCTCCTAAAAATAAAACTGTGATAAATTTTAAGTCGGGAGAAATAATTTCATACATGTGTATGGACGAAGCTACGGTGCCCCATGTACACGGTACCCTGATTTTTAGTAAATTACTTTGCAGTCCCTTTTGTGTTGCTGAAAAGTGAAAATATTAGAAGCTTTGAAATTTTAACATATAAGTCTAATATATTTCTACTATTTACACTTAGAGTATATTTCTATTATTTATATTTGAATATTAAACCATAGTTGATTATTATGAAATTTTTTAATATTATCATTTGGTTATATTATTATTGATAAATTAAAATTTAATTATATGTTTAAATTATTTATTATAGACTAAATTGATATTATATTTTTTTCAAAAATAAAAAAATTTTATGTATTAATTTTTTTTTTTCAAGTTATTGCTTTTATATTGTCATTAATTTTAATAATAAATTAGATCAATTGATCAAAACATAAAATTTAAAAATAACCCAAAATTATGTGCCAACCTTTGACTGTTTTGTTTTTTTTAAAAAACAATAGGGATGTTAATATTAAAAACCAAAGAGAATACATCCATACCGTTGAAGCAAGTTCTGTGTTAGATCTAAAGGCCCAAATCATATATGGATAAAATGCAGGGTACCATGCACCAGGTGCACGGTAGTTGGACCCCATATGTATACGTATATATAGATCATCAACCATCTTTAATTAGCATTAGCTGTAAAAAACTATTATAATAATTGATGATCTATATATACATATACATACATGATGATAAATATATACAATTACATGATAAATAATTGATGATCTATATATACATATACATACATGTATGTTATAGCTTTAAAAAGAACTAATTCGGTAAAATTTATTTTTAAAGTGCTGTGACTTCAAAAACAATTATATGTGTTTGATAAATTTTATTGTTAAATTTATTTATACATTTATAAATATGTACATAAAATATTCTTTATTGTGTACATATAATAATTGATAACGAAAATAAATATTTTATATTATTAATTCTATTCTTTTTTATCTCAATATAATTAGTAATATTTATAATCTCTTTAAAGTTAATAATTTTATTTTCTAGTTAATAAGGATAATTTTAAATTTTCATAATATATATGAGGATATATATAGAATTATGTATTAAGAATAAGAATGATTCACAAAATCAAATTTTCAAATATTGCTCCTTTTGTCCTTTCAAAAATTTGCTATAATATAGGATGATTTCATCACAAGTGATTTATTAAACTTTTAATTTTTCAAAATTATTTTTGAACCCTAAATTAAAGCAACAAATTCATCGTTTTCTATCTAATCAGAGAAACAAGGAAATTATAAAACTAACTTTCCAATACTATATCGTAGCAAATAATAATTGTAATATATATCATCGATTTTTAATGAAGGTAAGTAATCAATATTCACCTGACGCACAACAATTGATGATAAAGCAACGATACTCAAACTTATGACTATTACTATATTCTAGGGAAAAGGACAAATACACCCCCAACGTTTAAGTAAAGGGACAAAAACCCCCTAAACGTTTCAAAAAAGACATTTACACCCTAATTTATTATATTTTTACTATTATACCCTTCTAGCATGTAAAAAAAAAATTATTAGATTATTTAATTTATTCATATATTGTTAATAAAATTATAAATATACCCTCATTACCCCATTCCTTTATTTAAATTTTTATCAATAACCAATTTTCAAGAAAAAATATACACACTTAAAAAATTGTAAATAAATTATAATTTTAAAAATAAAATTGGTTATTAATATAAAAATAAAATTAATAACATAGAAAATTGGTTACAAATGTACAAGTTTAAAATTTGTTATTAATACCATAATAAATGATTGACATATGAAAATTTGTTAAATATACAAGTTTAAACTTTAAATAAAATTGGTTATTAAATAACCAATTTTATTTTTAAAATTATAATTTATTTACAATTTTTTTGTGTGTATATTTTTTAAAAAAAATTGGTTATTGATAAAAATTTAAATAAAGGAATGGGGTAATGAGGGTATATTTATAATTTTATTAACAATATATGGATAAATTAGATAATTTAACAACTTTTTTTTATATGCTAGAAGGGTATAACGGTAAAATTATAATAAATCGCCAGAACGTTTTTTTAAAACGTTTTGTTATTCCTTTACCTAAACGTCAAAAGGTCATTCTTTTCCCTATATTCTAATACTCAATAACAAAAGCAAATTGAGTTTCTCAAGAGAAAAAAAAAACAAAACAAAAATACTTTTCAAAATACGAAATCTGATAGAAATTAAAAGAGATTTAGATTTTTAATTAAAAAAATGCTCTTTTTGTTATTATTGATTTTATTAAGTTAATTTTCTTAACAGATAACAATGGCACCTTTTTAACTATTAAGTTTCGGCTATAGCCGCCCTATAATGACCACAGCATCTTTTTCTCGAAGATTAAGATGTCCTTATAGCGGAATCAAAATAAAGATCTTTCTATAAATCAGAATCTAATTACGAATTAATTAATTGAAAGCTGATTCACCCCATATGCTTAGTCAATCTTATCTCTAACATCTAATCACAAATTTTTTAACTGAATAGTGGTTGTAACGTAGAAATGAAAATTGAAAAATATTTGCCTCGTAGTCTCACATTTACGTTAATTACAATTAGAAATGTGATTTTGCATACAATGTTATTGATTCTTATCTTTTCACATGACACATGGCCAAGTTGCAATTCTTGATTCTTGCTAAGTCCGACTTGGATTCAGCATTTCGTTGACCCATATTGCAGAGATTAAAAGTTAATTAATTCCAATTACAGCGTTCAGTGCTTACTTCGTCGCCGTTTCTTATTTTCTTAATTACTTGTCTTTTTCAGTTAAGTAAAATTCTCGTATATATGACAAAAGATCGTTTCCCATCTAATCTACTAACCCTAATCCCTTGTCATTATTTTTTTTTTTAAAAAGAAAGAAACAGAAAAATTCGAACAACCCTAGATTATTTAACAAATGCTGCAGGAAAAGCATGCAATAAAACAAGAAATTTAGTGAAATTTCTCCTCAATAAGTGGCTTGAGATATAAGCTACATGGGTTGCTCCAAATAATATGGATGGTACATTAATTATTGTGCACGAAATTTGTGATCTTTTAGGGGCCGCATACGCCTCCTTATTTTGAAAGGCATCTTAGTTTCGTTTTCAATTTCAATATTCGATCGATTAAGTCAATTTATTTAAATTTTACTTAAAATAATGAGCCGAAAACAAAATGTGTAACTCTGACATCATTGGCCCGTACTGCTTGCGTGTAAAATAAAATATAGATGACTGTGAGGGTCTTGATTACGGTTGTACTTGACAGAGGTGACGCTATTTACAAACTTAAATATAAACCGACGTCGTTATCTTTGAAGAGGCCGTGTGACCAACCTAATTTATTATTCTCACTCTTTTGTTTTTTGTATAAGGAAGATACAATTAAGATGTAAGCATATGAAATATCGGTTAAAAAACTAAGAGTGATGATATGGCCACAAACTCTTGTACAAACTGATGTGGCATTGATTTATTGGTTGAATGAAAATATAAAATAATATAAATAAATCATGTAGGCCAAAAGATATTTAATTCAACCAATTTTATCATGCCACATCAATTTGTACAAAATAAGTTTGTACAAGAGTTTGTGGCTATATCATTACTCGAAAACTAAATAAATAAAAATGACATGTTAATAGAGGGTAAATACAACATGAGTCTAAGGGTTAGGCATTAACTAGACTTTCTGGAAATCTTTTTTTTTTTCCTTCTTCTAAAATGACTCCAAACATTTATGATTCTATTTTTCTTATGTTTTGTTTGATATCGCTTTTCAAACAGAGCTTATTTAAATCGAGCTTTTGTTAGTAGAGCTTTCAATAATAATAATAATAATAAAGCTTTAGTTGTTTGGTTATCAATAATAACTTTTATTAAAAATTATAAAATTACTCTAATAGACATGTTATTTAAAATTATGTTAAGAAAGGAATAAAATAAGATTATAAAATAAGAAAATGACATTTTAGATATTTTAACATTTTAAAAAATCTTTTTAACATCTACTCTCAAAAACCCAAAATTTAAGTTTTAACTGGTATAAATAAAATAGCTTATTTAACCTTTAAAAGTTCTACTAAAAAAACCAAATAACAACAGAAAATTTTAAAAGAACTCATGACATTAAATAAGTACTTATAGTCATCACATAAACTATACCAAACAAGTACTTGATCATAGTTAATGTTGATTTTAAGGCAAATAAATTACTTTTCTATTAATCTCATCAGTTTTTTTTTTTTCTAATTTTATTGAACACTTTATGAAATTTAATTTCAATGTTTTAGATATATTAAATGCAACGCATATCCCAAACAATTATTTCCCTATAAACCATTTTTTTTTCAACTAAATAAGATTGGTAATCTTCTTTGAAAAAACTAGTTAATTTTTTTTTAACTCATCAAATGCTATTACAATTATTTCCATAAAAACCATTTTTTTTCTCACCTTATTAGAATGTATGTTTCTTTATATCAATTACAATCATAAGGATAAATGGTAAAAACAATTTTAAAAGAGCTTACGGCATTAAATAAACACTTATAGTTATTAGGTAAATCATACCAAACAGGTATTTGGTCTTAGTTAATGTTAATTTTAAGGCAAATAAACTACTTTTCTATTAATCTCATCATTTTTTTTTTTAATTTAATAGAACATGGTATGAAATTTAATTCAATGGAACATGGTATGAAATTTAATTTCAGGCTTTCAGATATGTTAAATGCAAACCATATCCAAAACAATTATTTCCAAATAAACCTTTTTTTTTTCCAACTAAATAACACTGATAATCATCTCCAAAAAAGTTAGTTACTTTTTTTTTTTAACTCATCAAATGCTATTACAATTACTTTCATAAAACCATTTTTTTCTTACCTTATTAGAACTTATTTTTTTTTTTATATCAATTATATTCATAAGGATAAATAAGTAAAAACAATTTCTTTTCGATTCCCCCTCGCACCAACTTAATTTGGAGCGGAAAGTTCTTTAATTTCTGTGTGTGCATGAAGTATAGAGAGGGAGTATGTCGTGTGAAATAATAAACAATAATTTTTAAAAAAAATTCATTCGGATGTAGAAAAAATAAAAACATATTGGTCATATTTATGCATCCAAAATTTAGGTTAAAAAACATACGCTACACAAATGTTTTATCAGCCTTCATCAAATAGCAGTTTTTCTAACATGTTATAGTTTCATATTGATTGTCATATCATCACAAAAACTTTCATCTATTGGGATTTTGAACCAATTATGTAAAGGGAGAAAATTAAAAAAAAATTGTAAAAATGAAAGCATATTAATATGTGAGTGGGTGTCGTGGATGCCATTTCAAATGCAGATTTAGGATCATAGTATCATTCTTTGGCCGGTGCTGGAATGAAACAAAAAAAAAAAAAAAAACCTTTGAATAAGATTTATGTATATATTTTAATTGGCAGCATCAAAATGGACGAACGAGGTTGATCAGTTGGTGAGATCATTAAAACAAAATGCAAGTAAGTACGGCTGCTGATTCAAAAGCTGAGGTGATCAGAGGCCGTACAACAAGGACTAAAATGTGATGTTTTGCAAGACATGATAAGCTTCTGGCCCCAAGTTGACGATGATCATCGTTTAGTTTTCCTCTCATTCTACGTATTATAATTAATCGCCATTATATTATTACTCCAATTCGGAATCTCTCTCAGAATAATCCAAGCTTTCTCAAATTGTCAATGGCTGATATATACTCTTTTTTTTAATTTATTAATGAAAATGTTTTTATATACTACAATTTGATACGATATGACAGTTGCCCGACAATTAGAAAATAAATTCACCTAATGCATGCAATTCTAGCGTTTTGAATAAACGGAATTGCCTCGTTTGATAGCAAAACGAGGGGAGAAAAATAGTTATGGGTTCTTTGACTTTTGAAAATATGTTTTTATTCTCCATTTTATATGACTCCCACATGAAATCGTACTGAAATTTAAGTCCATTTTATATTATGTGACTCGCACATGAAGTCATTTCCCCATCTACTAAAAATGACACATTTATATTCTGTATGATTATTTTATATCTGAATTTTCTCGTTTGACTTTATCAGTTTATCTTTCTCATTTCTCTTTATAATTATTTTTAATGACTCTCCCATATGAGCACTTCTCTTTAATTATTTTTTAATTATATTCCACGTACCTTCCACATGGGGACAATTTTTTTTTTTTTTTTTTTAATTTTCTCTTGTTTATCTCTCTCTCTCTCTCTCTTCATTTGACTTCCCCACGAATTCATGGAATGATTACATTTCCTTTCTGTTTCATGTACTTTGGTCTTCTTCGTCTTTCGCAGTTGATTGTACGAATTATAACATATAGATTTATTATAAATGTGTCGACAAATATGTATAGAAAGAAGTAATAGATTTAAGCTTATCTTTGGTTTAAAAAATGAGAGGAGAGGAGATAAATTAAAAGGAGAGAAGGGAGAGGAAAAGAGAGAAAACAATAAATAATAATTTCAATTTTATATAAAATTTATTTTTTACTTTTTTATTTCTTTACTCTCTCCTCCTCTCCTTCATTTCTTCCAGCTGAACATGCCGTAAAGAAAATATATTTGATCAAAGGAAAAAATTTTCAATTTTGACAAAATCTTATGATACTGTCATGGGATTTTGATAAGAGTCTTAAGGTCAAATATCTTCAAATACATTGCAGTGCTTGAGCAGCATTTATTTCATATTCCCTAATATTATCTTGCTCTTCCATTTTCTTCTTTTTGGGTGGTCATCGGCCAACCACCCAACTTATGTTGAAACTTGAAAGTGAAGGCAGATATTTTATTACGTTACTTTTGCATCAATTTTGTTAGGCTCTACTAAAGACCAAAAGCGTAAAATCATCAATTCGATGCAATTTTGTCAATTCAAAAATCAAATTAATAAATAATTAAAAGAGGTAGTTACGTCAATCTATTTAATATTCTATTTTCGTTCCTCTTAGTACCTAGAAAAATTGTAAAAGTCTTTTTGCATACATTTTCATTCGCCTGGGGTCATTGAGATCATTTATTCAAGATTCTCCAGCGGAACCCAATGGTTATTGATGTAAAGGTCGTTTACTTTTTCCTATCTATGTTTGGGGACATATCATGGGGTTTTGATAGAGTACACTTATTTGAGATGAAGTATCTTCGCATATTTAGATTAGCACTGCTTGAGCAAAGTAGTCTCTACGCATTTACTTACAATTTTTTCCCTTGGTTGCGCTCAATTGCATATTTTGCTGGCTTTCGATTGGTCAGTTCTTGTTTAGAACAGTTGTAGTTCGGTTAACTATAAGAGACAAAGGAATTCAAAATAATAATTGCATAAAAGAAATTTAGACTCCAGTTCATCTCTAAATCTCCATGTATCGTTACCTTAATATAAAAATATTCGCCAAAATTAGTATTTTAAGTCAAGTTTTAATAAGTATTTACATATTCAAATTGACACCGAGATTAAATTTATGATGTTAGATAAGAACCCAAATTTCATATACAACAAAACCTCTCCATAATCATAATGTTGGGACCAAACTTTTTTATTATTATGAGGAGATCATAATTTAATAGAGGTGTAGTTACAAAATTTATTATTATGATGTAGTTACCTCCGGTGCAAGTTATATAAAAGTAAAGTATTCAATACATTAATAATTAATTAAGAGAGCATGTCAAATTCAATATATAGATATTGATAAAAGAAATAGGCATAGTTTCAAAAAACTCGTACATATATTTTCATGTAGTGCGGGAAAAATATGCACAGTCAAATTTCAACGTTTGCATTTTCTTTAACATTTTTCTCTCAATGTAAATTATATGATTACTACACAATAATTTACTTAGAATTCTAAAAAACAAATCATTGTCACCAGTAATTTTATAAAATATTTTATTAAATCTTAAATATTTAGTGTAGCATTTATATATTTTGTAATAAATAGATAATTATTACTATAAGAGCATTACCAAAAAACTTTTCAACTGAGATTCACTACTAACTTAAAGAGCTCCATCAACAAAAAGAATTACAAAAGATTTTTTAAATGAGATTCTTCAAATAAGGTAATGCTTTTATATCTTCAATATTGAAGGGAGGGAAGCACTATTTCATTTAAAGAATCTCATTTGAAGAGTTTTTTAGAACCTTTAATTTAATATTACATTATTTTTTATCTCATCATTTACGAAGAGAGAGAAATATTATAGTTAATATTATTTCTATGGAGAAAAAAGTTTGATTAAAATAATATATGTTTATTTTTATTTGAAGAATCTTTTAGGAGATAAAACCTCTTTGTTCATCTTCTATTTGCCATATAAATAAATAATAAGTATTTGAAGAGTTAAATTAGAAGAATTTTTTTTATGATACTAATGTAAATTTTGTAAAAAAATATATAAAAAAATTATAACTTACTAAAATATGTAGTTTATTTTATTTTATTTATAATTAGCTCAAATTAGACCCATAACCTTTTATGAGTGTATGAAAGTTATCTTCAATATAAAGGATCACAACAAGCATGTTTTACTGAATATTTATATACGAAGTAACCAGCGTTCATAAATAGGGCCACTATTTTAACGATCCGATATAAAAAATGGGGCCAATATTTTAACAGCTGGATAAAGACATGATTTTTCATGGCAGATTACTACTTTTTCCCTGTTGTCTTTTGCCATTTACCCCTCTACAGTTTGCACTCGCTGCTCACTTGACGCCAAAACTTTTAACGAAATATATTTTTTTTTCTTTTGAATGACTATTAATTTTACGTATTTTCTGATGGCAGTGTCATGAAACCTCCAATCTGAAGCTTTAATGACAAACATTAACATTTCACAACCCCCACCGAATCTGTCTACTCGGCAGTGATAGGCCGCAACGACACGCGCACAGCTGCCACCGAACACACGCCAACATACAGCCACCGCGCCGCTCTAAACTGCGTTGACCGGTACAGCTCATTATTTACCAGATCAAGACAATACTACAAAGCTGATACTCTTAATTTTTGTAGCTGCTTTTCGTTGACCCACAACCATCTAAATTTCATTTCACATAATGCTTAGCCTTTCAAAGTTGGCGTTCAAAAGTTGTATCTCTAAGTACCTCTAATTATTAACTAATGGGTGTGATTATCCATACCTTAAAATTTATTCTCAGCACCCAACTTTTAATTAAATTTTCCATTACTGAAATGCCCATAAGTTAATTAATACTAAGTATATTTTAATGTAATTAAATCATTAATTATTACACTAGACACCTGTAATCAAAACTTTACAACAAGGTAACATATAACATGTCATGTCAATTAGAATGAAAACTATATATCTAAATTATATAAATGTATTCAATATTTATTTTGACATGAAATCTTTTTTTTTTTTATTTGGGGTGGATACACTTTACTGCTAAAGATCATAAAAGGGTACCAAGGACAGAGCACTCTTCGAGCGAGTGACAGCTCCAGAAAAAAAAAAATGAGGCAGAGGTCAGAAAGGGAGAAGAAAACCTTTTCATTCAACAACGTTCCTTACATAATATTCTCTTTTGGATATATATATCTCGTGATTTCTCTAGAGTATTCCAAGGACAATAGAAAAAAACAGACATGAGCTGGCAATTGTAAAAATATCTAAACCATAATAACAGAATTTAAGTAATCGTTATGAAAAATTATCCACGCATCTTTGCTGTCATGGTTCACGTGAGGTAGTCCTTCATCCAGCCTGGCTGTTTCTTGGCCCTCTCAGGTCTAGAGTTGAGCTGCTGCTTTGCCTCTGTAAAATCATCACTGGACTCCTTGTCCACGGCCTTAGTTCCTTCTTCTTCTCTTGGCAAAATGGTCACTGGCGCTAATTTGATTGGCAAACCCGTATCAGGGAATATATCTGTTTTTGCGTAATAACTATTAAAAGAAATATATATTTTAAAAAATCTTGATCATTCGTAAAATATTAAAGAGGATAGAAGTAATGAAACTATTATATTAGATAATTAAGTTGTGAATAATATTAATTAATTAATTTTTTTAAAGTCATAATCTTGCATTGATGTGTGTCTTAAGAAAACTTTTTATTAATCTTTTTCAAGATATCTTTTTTTTTTTTTCAGCCGGACAATCACATTTTCATCCTTTAAAAAAATGTTTATTACATTCCGATATCCTACAAACTTTGATATCCCATTCGTTTACTAGTGTTTGGCTCTTTTATTTATTTATTTATTTTTTGATTACATGAGACTATTATTCAAACAACTACTCAAACACTACTAGAATTATGGTCATCTGCGACCAACAAATTCGTCGCAGAAAATATCAAATTCGTCACAAAAAATAATTTACTACCAAAAAATTATGGTCGTAGGTTGGTCATATTAGGTCTGTCGAGGAAAAGTATTCATGACCACTTTATAAGTTGATCGCAGAAAATAACGTTTTGCGATAAAAAAAATGGTCGTAAAATATAATTTCAATTTGTCTCCGTTACTTTTTTGCAACCAATTCTTTTGTCATGGATTTAGAATATTTCCGACCATACTCAAATTGGTCGCAAAAAATTTTAATATAATATTATGTTTTAATTATAATTTTATAAAATTATAATTTGTTTATTTTTTCTTTAATAATTAAGACAATTATAACCAATGTCATGAAAGTAGAAAAATTAAATTAAAATTTATTATTGATAAAAAAATACACAAAAATTTTAGCAAATGAAATTACATTATTTAGAACAATTACATAATTGTAACATTTGGAACAATTACAAAATGATCTTCAAAGAACATTATAATATTTGGAACAACTATATTTATTCATAAATTTCTTGATTTTCTGCACCTCCTTGCATCTTGATTTTCTTCACCTCTTTGTATATGATCTTCAATATTTGATTTCTACAAAAAAAAGAAAAAAGCACAAAGGTTAGTTAATTTCTACACATGATAATTAAATAAAATTATGTAACAAAAAAAAAAGTTTGTAAGGAAAATAAGCTAGGAAGATAGAGTGAGAACAAGAGAATGAGAATTATTAGAGGAGAGAACTTAGAGATAAAAATGAAAGAGAGAAGAATAATACAAATATATATAACATGCTAGTCTTTTGCGACAATGTTTAAATTTGATCGCAAAAACTTGTTCAAATTGAGTTTAATTGGGTAAGGCGGTTCAATTTCTGCCAAAATATTTCATTTTTAGCCATCAAATAATGATTTGTCGCAAAAAGTGTTATAAATATCTTTTTATAATTTGGTTGGCGGCAGATTACCTGCCAAAATCTTTTGATTTTTTGCGACCACTTGAAGGGGGTCGCAAAAAGTAGATATTTTGAGATGAAAATTTGGTTTTGTCCCAAAAAAGAAGTAACATATTAATTTTATCACTTTCTTTTTTGCAACGAAATCTCGAAGTGGTCGCTGAAAGTATAGAATTTGCGACGAAAATATTTTTTTGTCGCAAATAAATTAAAAATAAATATAATTGGCAAATGCTTTTGCGACGAAAATTGTATTTGGTCGCAAAACGTGAGTTTCTGTGACAAATTTAATTTTGATCACAGAAAAACAAGACATTTAGCAACGAGATCGCCTATGGTCGTAAAAAGTGACATTCTGTGACAAAAATTATATCGTCACATAAAATATGATCGCAAAAGGATATAATTCTTGTAGTAATATTACACGAGATTATAACTGATATTATAAATTAGACTACTAACCCTCACTAATATTCAATTAATGTTGACTCTACTCACACTAGACTTCACTCAATTATATATTATAATTAAAGAAAGAATTGCTGCACCACACATTTGTGGGACTTCAAACTGCTGCCCTCCAAGCTAATTCTTTTACTTTTTTGCTTTAAAGACAATGGCTGACGTTACAGTGACATATGTGCAACCATTTAGAACAATTTAACACCTCACATTTACTCTCTAAATTATTCTCTTTCCATTAATGTTATTTTAACGTGGAGGATGCTGAAATGGAAGTATTAGAAATTTGTTGAGGACCTAAAAGATAAAATAAATTTCTATAGGGGACGAAAATATCATCCTGTCTTTTCATATTTAATCCAACATTGAGTATAAGTGAAGGGGACCCTTAGTTAATGCTTATTATATTAATCGATCTATCAAACGATTGCTTCCACAAAGGTGTGCGCAAGTACTGAATATTACCCATAATATTCCAAGTCCATTGTATTTCTTAGCTTATAGCACAGTAGTTAATGCTCAGTCACTTTGTGCATAGAATCAATCCCAATAAATTTATTCAATACTTTATAAATTCATTACATATTTTTAATTCATCCACCATCCCGCTCATTTTTCAGGATTCCTCGCCAGCTCTCTATAAATACCCACATCCTCCCGTAAACTTACACAACACAAGCATTAACTGTAAGCTCTAGTGCTCTTATCACACTCTCTCTTTAATATCTAGTCACTCTTCTTATCTATTTCTAGGGAAGACGAAAAAGGAAAAATGGCACAAAATGAAGGGTCTCGAGGAAGCTCCATGCACGGGGTCATAGGAAGAGAACAAACTTTTGCCCTTGAAGTTGTATCACCTAGTGTCCCAACTGATACAACTGCCAAATTTGATTTGCCAGTTGATTCTGAACACAGAGCCAAAGCTTTCAAAGTTTTTTCCTTTGCTAAACCTCACATGAGAACCTTTCACTTAGCTTGGGTCTCATTTTTCACTTGCTTTATCTCCACCTTTGCTGCCGCTCCCTTGGTTCCCATCATCCGGGACAACCTCAACTTAACCAAAACTGACGTCGGTAACGCCGGCGTTGCTTCCGTTTCCGGTAGCATATTCTCCAGGCTTATAATGGGTGCAGTTTGTGACCTAATTGGCCCAAGATATGGCACTTCATTTCTTTTAATGTTATCAGCACCCGCTGTATTTTGTATGTCGTTCGTATCGGATGCTCAGGGATACGTAGCCGCCCGATTCATGATCGGATTTTGTCTTGCAACGTTTGTGTCTTGCCAATATTGGACGACTATAATGTTCAATGGCAAGATTCTTGGGCTTGTTAATGGATGTGCTGGTGGCTGGGGTGATATGGGTGGTGGTGTCACTCAACTTTTGATGCCTCTAGTTTTTGAAGTAATCAAACTAGCTGGTGCGACGCCGTTTACTGCGTGGAGAATTGCGTTTTTCATCCCTGGATGGCTTCATGTCATCATGGGCATCTTGGTCTTAACATTAGGCCAAGACTTACCTGATGGTAACCTTGGTGCCCTACAGAAGAAGGGTAATGTTAACAAAGATAAATTCTCCAAGGTAATTAATTAGATTAAGCTTACTAACGTGTCTTTTATATATATGCAAAAGCTGGTTAATTAATTCGATCTTTATTTCTTTCAGGTTTTTTGGTATGGGATCAAAAATTATAGAACGTGGGTCTTCTTTGTTCTTTATGGCTTTTCCATGGGAATTGAATTGACCACCAACAACATCATTTCTGAGTTTATGTATGACAGGTACGTTAAATAATTAATTTTTTCTCACCTTTTTACTATTGGATTCAATGCTGGAGTGTGCTTGTGCTCAGCATTTTACAGCTCGGATATTGGATCCAAATTCTTTAAGAGTAGTGCTAGAGAGAGAGAAGCACGAGAGAAAGACGAGAGAATTGTGCTCTCTCTCTCTACCCACTCACTTTCTCTCTACCATTTTTCTCTTCTTAATTCTCTCGTTTCTCTCTACACCTTCTTTTTTCCATTCCGTCACTTGAACAAACCGGAAATTATTCTGCATGTAACAGGTTCAATCTCAAGCTACACACTGCCGGAACTATAGCAGCAACCTTTGGCATGGCCAACATCTTTGCCCGTCCATTCGGTGGCTACGCCTCCGATGTGGCAGGCAGATTGTTTGGGATGCGGGGCAGGCTATGGACACTCTGGATATTTCAAACACTAGGAGGAGTGTTCTGCGTCTGGCTCGGCCGTGCAGAGTCACTTCCCATCGCCGTCGTGGCAATGGTCCTCTTCTCGATGGGGACACAAGCCGCCTGTGGTGCAACATATGGGATAGTCCCATTTGTTTCCCGTAGATCATTGGGTATAATCTCAGGCCTAACAGGAGCCGGAGGGAACTTCGGTTCGGGATTAACTCAGCTAGCATTTTTCTCAAACTCAAAATTCAGCACAGCAACGGGAATCTCTCTGATGGGTGCTTTGACTTTGGCTTGCACTCTCCCTGTGGCGCTCATTCATTTTCCTCAGTGGGGAAGCATGTTACTTCCTCCATCAAAAGACCCTCAGAGATCAAACGAAGAGTACTATTATTCATCTGAATGGACCGAGGAGGAGAAGCTTAGAGGCATGCATGAAGGCAGCCTTAAGTTTGCGGAGAACAGCAAGTCCGAACGTGGTAAACGCGTAAACAATAACATTGCTTCAGCACCAACTCCACCAACCTCTACACCAGTCCATGCTGTTTAATCAGTCTCATGATGATCAACAGAGTGCACACATATTGAACCCTATATAGCTAGAATAAGTTAACCAAGCTAGATGTACAGTATGTTCTCTGAATTTTGCGTATTGGTAGTATTACGATCGACTCTACTTGATCTTTTTACTCTTTTTACTCTACTTGATCTTTTTACTCTTTTTAGTAATCTATATTTCATATAATTTTGTATGTAATGTAGATGAATTATTGCAGAGTGTTATGTGTCTTATGTAATCTTGGTAATGATATATGTTTGTAACTTCTGTTGATAACCTATCTTTCTGTCAAACAATTTAATTATATTTCTATTTGCATTTTAGTCTCTCTTGCGGATATGAATGGTTACCGACAATCTTCAAATTTGGGATATCATCTTTAATTATAATCTTCAATTTTGGTTCTGGGTTGTTCTCATCTTCAAACAACTCGTGTCATGCGTCCAGTAACAATGTAATAGTTATACAATCAGTCACAATCTAGTATTTTGCTCACCACAAGATCATATCAGCATAGAATCCAGACTTGAAACCTTTTTATGTTTGCAAGTTTTCAGTTGAATTTGAATGTTTAAATTCTTTCAGATTTCAAGTTTCAAAGTTTATGTCGAAAGAAGCTGTAAAATTACGGGTGCTTGTAATAGCCAATATCCGACTAAAATATGTTCCTTAAAATATAAGAACAATAAATGTACACACGAGGTTCCAACACAGCCTGGAATCGTCCAGAAATAGGGTTTTAAAAATCCAGGGAGTTGAAATTTAGGAAGATTCTGGGCAACTTCCCAATGTTTAAGGAGAAGTTGACTCGGCTCTGATAAGCTATACAAACTCACATGAGAAGTAACCTTAATTTTCGGCCGTACAGATGCAAGTGGCTTGTCCTTCATTTTAAAAATCACGAGTCGATTTGACTCTTTGCCCTGATAACGTGGCCTGCCTATACCGTATAATGGGGGGTCAAATAAACTAATGACTAAAGTGATAAGATTTTAGTTCTCAAAAAAATTAATAAACCTGTTTTAAAAAAAAAAAAATTTAATAAACCAACACTTGCATTATAAAATCGTAACTTCCAGCAAGAAGGCAAGTTTTTATATGTTCGTAAAGTCAAATGAGGAGAAAAAGTTCAGCAAATTGAAAATTTTAAAAGGCGGGAAAGTTTAAGAAAAATTTTACAATTTTAAGGATTAATTTCATAATATTATTAAACTCTATAATTTCAAAGTTTTTCTGAACTTTAAATTTTTAAATTAAAAAATTTGATTAAAATTTTGGATTAAAAAACTACTATATATATATATATATATATATATATATATATATATAATTTGATATGAGACAAAGTGTTTTTAACACATATATAGTAGTGTGAGAACGAAATTTTTTGAATGTGGATATCCAAGCATGATCCAGTGCCAAAGTTACCAACTTTGAGGTTGCAAATTGCTGAATTTAGCCAGAATTGGGAGGACATTGCAATATATATAGCAACGGGTTCTGTAAAATCTTGTCGTAAAAGTTTTGAAATAATTAATTTATATACTGTTTAAGTTTGAATCTAAGGAATTGAGTCCAATTTATGCAAACGATTAATGAAAATGAATTTATAAAATACTGTGTTATTTTCATTCAACCAATTTTTTCACATAACAACAATTTAGACACTCGTGATTTTTGTAATATTGCAATGAGAAAAGGCCAATGATAACATTATTATATACACATCAATTTGATGAAATTTAACTATATTCAAAAGAGCACTGCAGTTACAACGAAAATATATGTGAGCATAATACTTTGCACATAAGTTGAAGTACAGTGTATTATGTAATGCAGTAAGAATGCATATAAAATCACCAATCTCTATTAGAAGCGCAAAATGAGAAAACCTACAAGCTCAACTTCCCACGACCGCCACAAGTGGCACAGGATCGTGAAGAAGAGCACTTTGTACAGTAGCTCCATTTCTTGGGAAGCCTGATATAGCTCAGTTCATCAGATGAATTCTAACATTGATAGACTAGAAATTGAGTGAGAGAGATCAAAGGGAAATCTTTACCCTGCAGTATATCGAGTAGCCATATTCTTCGCGGTCAGCCTTGCCCTCTCTGCAGTTTCCTCAGACAGTTTTTTAAGCACAAATCCTTCGCCCTTGCATTCAGGGCATATACCCGAGCCACCACAGTCTTCACATGTTTTAAGAAGAATCTGCATTTTGATGAAAGATTTCCATCTTACTGAAAGCTCAGGGCATGAAAGATTTGGAAAAAGAAAATTAATAGCTATAAATATAGATGCTATAGAAACATAATTTTTTCCCCCTCTCTTGTGGGGTGTTGTCCTTGAAACAGAACAGAATGTTAACATTGTGTTCTTTCATTTTCTTTTCTAAGCACTTTAGTTTCCCATAAAATACTTATTTGAAAAGAATAACAGAAGAAAGAAAAGGATTTAACAAACTGACATGTTGAGAAATAAAAAGCTTCTAATCTCTATGTCACAATTAAACTCTTCAAAAACATAATACTTCTGGAAACGCGCTGTTCACTGATTTTCGTTAACCCGCGCTAACAAAGTTAAACCCTGTGCCTGTCTCTAACTTGGTTTTTCACGTGCTCAAGAGGTCAATCATGGATCCTATTCAAGTCCATCTGGACATTCTTTGCCAGTTTTTCCTACTTATATTTATAAATTTACAGTTAGCAGAGGAAAGGAGATTTCACTCCTCATAACTAATGTAACAAAAAGTAGTTATGTTACAATAAATAATATAATGTGTCTCTGATATCCCATAATCTGGATAAAGTTAACAGTCTTGTAACTGCAGCTTGTAGTTATTTAGCATATAACACAAAATTATGGTCCGACTAATTGTAAGACAACTACTTGAGTTAGTGGCATTATTTCTTTCCTATTTCTGCAAAACAACACATAGGCCATGTATTTATCCTTCTTTCCCTATGTGAAAGGGAAAAATCAAAGAAACCTTCTCAAACAGTTGTGATACATCAATTCAGCAAACATTATATATTCATATACCTTAATGTGTATGATTCTTTGTAAAGATGTAAATTTTATGTGTCATTGTAAATAAACATCGCACCTCAGTCTCCTCGGAACCTTTTGTTCTCCTCACAAGCAGGGTAGCTGCTGCACCAACAACTGTGGCAGCAATTGCCACAGAAGCAGCTGTTTCTGGTAAAGCAGAAGATACTGTAGGCAACTTTCTTCCTTGTTCCTGTGATTTTATGTCGATTGAAGAAAAAGCTTTACCATGCAACCCAGTACAAACTCTCAGTTTCAAGTCCCTAGTGACTTCACAGCATCAAAGTAAAGATCAGCTAGAGCAACCACCATCCAATAACAGTGTATTTTGAGTTTACCATATCGTACGATATAAGAATAATAATAAATGCATGAGCATAAAGGAAGGCCCATCCCATAGACACAAATCCAGTTATTAGAAATAAAAATAACTTATTCTATTAGAAATCGATTCATCCGTAAAGAAACTGGATACCACTCTGGCCCAAAGAAAGCAGTTCAGCAATCCATCAGTCCACTAGGATAGAGAAACATATAACAGATGGTAAAACAAAATGAATTTTTTGAATGAAAGATCAATTTTTCAAAATTTTTACGCATTTTCTATGATTCCAAGTGTTTCCTTTCACTAAATCCCAACCATTCAATTAAGTATTTGTTCAAACTTCAAAGTGAATGCTATCGTTCATCTAGGCTTTAAATTCCTCAAATTTTGTCTCTCGGTCACAACGTAGATAATCAATCTTGATCTCATATGATCACATTCACAACAATGTTTCATTAAGGATTAAGGAAAATGCACTTTCCAACACTAGTTAAAACCATCAATATCTTCCAATTTCAAGGCAAATCCAGAAACATAAGCTATAGTGCAGCAGCTGAACCCACACACACAGCCAATCAGCATTAAGATAAGAGATTAAGCAAAAATTAGTGTTTAAGTTACAAATGGAGGATCTTTCTCTTCTATTTCCTGCATGATAATAACAAGAAGCTTTGCCCAAATAGAAAACCCGAAACCCCATATTAGCAGCAAAGCAGAACATTTCACTAATATCAAAGCACATCCACGAAAATAGTTTTCTTCCCCGTACAAGCATACCAAAAATCACAATTATAAAAACCGATCAAAGCATTAAATTGACCCATTACTAGTAGTTCAACGAAGCTCTCATCTTTAATCAACATTAATTCTTGTGTCCCCCCCATTTCTACAGATCCCTTCACCACCCACAACCACTCTAATTTGTTTCAAAAACACAAGACAACTTGCAACAGTCCTTATCTTAATTAAGACCGCAACTCCACTAAAACACAAACCTTTCACTGTAAAGACTATAATGAGCTAGTTGTATATAGTGGTTTCACCAAATAAATAAAAACCCATCTCTAAATGACTCTTTAAAATACAAATACGCACATTAAAAACCTCCCCATAAAACCCCAACTTGCACTTCCCATTATTAATGACAATTTTTTCTCTTAGTTTTATACATTTGCATCAACTAACTACCTTCAGTTTATTGCATCTGTTACATTCACATAAAAAAAAAATTACAAAGATTGATTATATTTTATTAACTCACCGATAGAGAATGAAGCAGAAGACAGAGATTGCAGCGCGAGTTCCATTCGAAAAGGGTCCTCGTCCCCCGTCTATGTGTAGTTATATTTTTCTAGCACTACGAACAGAACATAAACTGTGTTGCTACTTTTTTGAAGTTCTCTTATCGTTCTAATCAAAAGGGTCAAAAAAAGGTCCTCTTATCGTCACTGCCAGGGAAGTTCTCACACTCGCCATTAAAAAGTTAACGGTTTCAAAAGAGCAAATTAGCAAATTAGTCCTTATACTGTGTAATAATATCAAATATGTCTTCATGTTTACCACTTGTATTAGATTCGTCCACAATATAACTTTAGGCATATAGCACTGATTTGTGTAAAAATACATACGTCTTATTTAGAATTAAGGTATAATTATTATAGAAAAAAATTATAATTATGAAATAAAAATTAATAATATTTAATAAATTTTAATTTTAAATATTAATTTTGACAAAATTATCAAAAGATATAAAAGTGAAAAATCAAATGAATATAGCTTTCAAAGTATAGCGGCTAATCTTTATCAAATACTTTAATACTGTAATTTTTAAGTTACAACTGTCCAACCTCATTTTCAAAAGCTCTTATAAAAGATTATCTCAACCGATTGTGTTATGTAAAAACTGTAAAAATTATCTCACATTACTTGTAGAAAAGATTGGTAGTCAGTTTACAAGTGTGAGAAAAATTTTCAATCCTCCCCTCCGACTCCCTCGGCATTTAATAATTTTCGAGCACATCATAACGTCATAACTTCTTCCCATAACACATGATATCCAAACATGATTTTACAGTTTAAGTAGAAAGGAATATTATTATTCAATTATTTATAGCGTCTTGAGCTGGTGTAATGGAATTTGAGTTCAAGTTTCTTTTCAATCGGGTCTGCTGTCAAAGCAAAGGCTATTCATAAATTCATAGCATGGAAGGAAGAATTAAGTAACTATTGCATATGTAATAAATCGTAATATTGCTTTCAATTCAAGCTGAGTTGATTTTGATGTTCTTTATATGTGGAACTTTCAGGTGGATAATGTAGTTGATATTCGCCCACCTTCAAGCAAACACATGAAAAAAAAATAATAATAAATGCAATAAATAAAAGCAATGGAATGCAGTAAATGTTACGCTCCAGATTTAATAACCTTGACATAATAGCTTCATGAAATTTTTTTTCTCATTTATGTTTATCAGTGGAGCAAAAGAGGAAAAAAGAAAAAATTGATTGATTGAGGTTCATCATTCACTTCTAGATACCCCATACAATAACTTTAATTATTCTTGGTTAGATGAAGATAACCATTTTGACTGTGGATAATAATTTCAAATAAATAGCACCAACCTTTTTCAATGAAAATTTTAAACTTCTTTTCGTCGCTTTTATCTACTCTATATATAATTTTTAAACGTTTGATTATGACCTCTTTTTCACTCTCCATCAATCCAATTTCACTGAGCCTATGAGATTTCCTTATAACTTAATTCTCTTATATTTCAATGAAGTTGAGAATTTGGCACTTATAATTTCTTTTAAAACGATAATATTGTTTGGAGCTCGCATGTCGCATATCAAATTTCTGACTCCGCCACTGTGAAGGGTGTGCATGTTGGTGAAATATTTTAGACTTTTTTCATTTCAGAACAAATGTTAGAAGAATACAAGTGACGGTAATATCTTTGGTCTTTAATTTTGTTGAAGGTGAGCCGCAGCCACACACTTCAACCCTTCATTACTCATGACTCTTATGCCAGAATGTAGTTAAATGCAAAACCACAGAAGGCGGCAGAAAATTTAATCAAATAAAATTAGACCATTAAAGAATGTACAGATTTGGCTAATTTTTCAACGTGATTCTGCTAACCAGTTGGTTTCTCATTGATGTATTCAATCAGTTGTTACCATATATTAGAGTCTCTTTTATGTATTATTAGTTTATCTAGATCTCTACCATTTTAATTGGCATTAAAGAAGGAACGTTGATGCTCATTATCAGCTTTCTAGCTCGTTGAATTTGAATTTGAATGCATGCAAATGTGTGTACATTTTTCTAGCTAGCTTCTTCAATTAAGAATCAGGACCCAACAGCTTTAAAGAGAGGCAAATGGGAGGGCGAGTGCGGAAGATAATATTATAACAAGCTTAAATAATGACAAGACCTAAACACAAAATTTTAAATTTGAGCAATAAATACATCTGCAGTAATATGCATGAACAAATTCCAATGTGAAAATCACAGGTAAAGATAAATACTTGTTATACGTTGTAATGCAAAGATTTTGGAGCATCTGCATGTATAAATGAAATTAACAAAACATCACGGGCATCATCACTTTTGGTCACAGTGAAAAGGAGCACCCACCTCACCAAACTCACCACACCACCACACCTCCAAAGATATAATAACGCTAGCAAGAAATGAGCTGTGTTGTCATTTTACTATTCCATATCTGCATGCATGCCTTTATTCAGCTACTCACGAGCTTATTTAATTAACCCGCCACTATATAAAGCCCTTCATGCACCCTCAAATTGAGATAACCTCAAAACGACCACATTACATTATAATTGTAACAAAAACGTCTGTCCCAAAATATTACGATATGATGAGGGTCATCTATTTCTTTCTAGTAATATTATTACTGTCATGTTTTGATGTTTCGATGGCCGGACGCAGCATCCCGCCGTCGAGTGTTCCGAGCACGATGAGGCCGTTATCGGAAGATTACGTGAAAATGAAGCCTCTATGGATGCACAAGCACCGGGTGTTTCATGCCAAACAAGTGAAAAATTGCATGCCGAAAGGGTTTAGGCATGCATCCGCTCCAAGTCGTTTTGTGAACTCTCAGACTCTTGGTGGGTGTTCTAATAAAGCAAGACCATGATGCATGGTTTGTTCACACTCTCAAGACAAAATTAATAATCAAGATTATATATGTCCTACATATATGTATACGTTCTTTTTTATCCAAGTTTATGGCAAGTTTAATCTCTTTTTAATTTATTTATTTTTCCTAATCATCAGGAGATTTGTCTATTAATATGCATGGATGAGGAATTGAGTTAATATATAAATATTGTTTTTTGGCATTGTGCACTATTTATGAATGATGCTTCTATATGCAGCAAAATTCATGAAATATCGGTTACACGTACAGCCACGATTTTATATATACGTATAGTGTACTGTTTTTTTTTTTTTTAAATCTACAATCCTCATATAATCATCGACGGACATGTAATTTGGCAAATTTTAAATGAAACTCAATCCAATACAAATTGTTTTGTATTTTGTATTGAACTTCTAAAAAATTTAAACCAACTTAAGCAGTCGATGTGTGTAGGATGAAGCGTATTACATAATAAATGAATCGGATCGTATTGTATTCAAATCTGTAGAACCCGCTTTACTCCAAATCTATCAGTATTCAAAAAAATATTTTTATTTTTTTTTGGTAACTTCTGTTGGTCATTTACTATTCATATAAATACGAGACTCATAAATGACCAGCAGGGTTTCCTTGAAAAGCATGTGAACTCAGCAAATTTGTATTAGCCCTGCCTTATTTATTATTGTGCCATCTGAGCGAACCGTAAAACTTTGTTGCTCTAGAGTCTAGACTGTTTCTTCCTGGTAATTTTTCTTTTTTCAAGTAACATGATCACAACTAAACGTTATTAACCCGAAGGATTTTTTACCCATTGAATCGACCGGCATTCTTAACTTCTATAACTTATTATCATAGAGATTTTGTACCAACAGATTTTCTTTTGATTTGATAGATCTACATGTGTAATAAGATGGACGAACCCTTTCCCAGGATCAAAAAGTCTATAAAGTATCACATAACCATTCACAAACTTTCAAGATACTCGTGATAGTTTTCATGAACATGACAGGTCATGATACATTTTAAAGGTTCTAATTATGCTACCCAACCACGCTTGCTTGGACATCTATCGATTACCGAGTTTTTTTTTTTTTTTTTTTTTTTGAGACCTAAGTTATCTGAAAGAATCTTTGCATTCTGCGGTTACAAAATGCTGTGTTAAAGTTAGCGGTATACTTGATATTCTGATCAGACCGTACATATATTACTGTAGGGGCTATATTATTACGTTGGTGCATACTTCGGTATTAAACTCATGTGTCACAATTGGCTTGTGACTTCAACTCGTCAGACTATAATGCTTTACTACGGCCATTAAATTATAAACATTTAAATTTCATTAACATTATGAAGAATTATCGGGCAAGAATACCAACCATCGGACTACAAACCCTTTGCCTACAAGCCCAACTATCGATTACCGAGTTAAAAGCAAATTGTACGTTTTTTTTTTTTTCAGTACGAAAGTATGCCTAATTTCTGCAACATCACAAGACTATTCCTATACAAAGTAACTAAATTACCCCTCAAGCTGATGCTAAGCCTGAGTAATGCACAGCTTTATTTCATAGACGAGGCAACACAATTCAGAACGAATAATTAAAATTCCCGTCGGTAACATAAAAGGATACTGCTTGATCAAAAATAAAATCACGATGAACTTCTGAATTTTCATTGCAAGTTATTAATGATAAATAACAACAATATCTTTAAAACATTTTGTAAAGCAATAACATTGGCCCGGGAACCCACCCCCAGCTCAAAGTCAGAACTGAGTTTGATGTGGTACAAGCTAAAGACAGAATAGTCACTTAATTTAAGGAAAATAAAATCTAACTATACAGATCATCATCATCAGCCCCACCAGCAGAGGTTGAGAACGGATCAGCACCAGTCGTAGCCCCAGTTCCCGCCTCTGCAAACCTAAATTCAGATCCAAAACCCCGGGACTGTTGTAGTGTCTGAGCAAATGCCTGATATTTGCGGATATCAGCATCGCTGACACTCCTTCGAGCATACTTCATGGACTCCTCGAAATGAGCAGCCTTAATCTCTGCCACTTCGTCCTCCACAGCATCCTCATCCATTGCCTCAGGATTGTCCCTTCTCCTCCTCTCCCTCTCGATATCCTAAAACAGTATCAAATTACATTAACTATTTGGCAAACTTGCCATCAAACCTAATATTATTATTTTGACTACGAAACACGAATTTAAATCAAGAAAGCTGGTCCATAAGCTCATACCTTTTCTATATTTTCCCTAATGGCATACTTGCAAGCTCGTTGGCAAATCTCTGTAATGTCAGCCCCACTGAAGCCTTGAGTATACTTGGCCAATGCTCTCAGATCAACATCTTTTGAGACTGGTGACTTTCTCAAACAGGCTTTAAAGATCTGGTGGCGTGAATCCTCATCTGGGAGAGGAATATAAATTAACTGGTCAAGTCGACCTGGCCGCAAAAGGGCAGGGTCAATAATGTCAGGTCTGTTTGTCGCCCCTATAATGAAAACAGTTTTTTTTGCTGACATGCCATCCATTTCAGTTAGAAGTTGATTCAAAACCCGATCAGCAGCACCGCCTGCATCCCCCACACTGCTTCCTCTCTATAACATTAAGAAAGAATTATTTAATTCAAAATCAAGTTCAATGATCAATAGGAAAGGGAACATGTGCAAAGTAGAAGCACAATAGGGAGTTATTATTTCAGTATTTCATTGTAAACTAAAAAAAGTTTTAGTAGTAATCATGTTTCGTCATATTTTACTAGTAATCATGTTTCGTCATATTTTAGTGGCAATCATGTTTCTTCCTGCAAAGATCTCAACTTTTAATATACAAAAGTAGATGAATATGCAGAAACTAGAAATTTAGAACCTTGATGTAACAAAGAAATTACCTGAGTTGCAATAGAGTCAAGCTCATCAAAGAAAAGAACACATGGGGCAGATTGTCGAGCCTTGTCGAATATTTCTCGAACATTGGCTTCACTCTCACCAAACCACATTGTGAGCAGCTCAGGGCCTTTGACACTGATGAAGTTTGCCTGGCATTCATTTGCAATTGCCTTGGCCAGTAAAGTTTTCCCACATCCTGGAGGACCATAGAAAAGGACACCTTTCGAAGGTGACATGCCAAATTTCTCAAACTTCTCTGGATGCTCCACTGGATATTGAACAGTCTACGGAGGAGGGTTAAAAAAAGAAAGGGAAAAGAGAAAAAAGTTAGCTAGCAGTTCAGGGAAGAAATAAGACCTAAGAAAAACATACTAAGAGCACAATCACTCCATGTTAAACAGTTAAAAGACTTGTTTAGCTAACTGCTTCAAGATAGAAATTTATGTATCGTCATTCTTGGAAACATGTTTCTGAAAAAAGAAAACAGAAAATGCAGCCACATAAACCCTAATCCAACAATGACTATTACCTCTTGAAGCTCCCGCTTAACATTCTCAAGGCCTCCAATGTCCTCCCAGCTGACATTGGGAACTTCCACAACCTGCCAGTCAAAAATAAAGGGCAAAATGGAATTAGATCACAATTGCAAATATTTGTCAGTACACACTAACTAAGATTTTCCTACTTTAAAAGAGAAGCAATTCTAGGCATAATAAATTTCCCCAAAACAAACTTACAGTTTCACGCAGAGCAGAGGGGTTGCTTGTCCCAAGTGCAGTTTGGAAGTGCTCATTTGAAACAGCCATGGAATTAAGAATCTCAGCATCGATGGTTTCATCTTCCAAGTCAATCACGTCCATCTTCTCTCTGATGCATTGAAGTGCAGCTTCGGTACAAAGAGCAGCGAGGTCAGCACCGACATAACCGTGTGTATCTTTTGCAATCCTTTCTAAATCAACCTGCAGAACCAAGTTGAGTTGATTACTTAACAAAAGCTAAATAACAGCCACTAACCAGAATCACACACAACCAATAATAGCATCATCACAAAACTGATCAATTATCAATAAATTTCAAAGTTAAACTGGGTTGGAGAAGCTGGATTCAAGATGATAAAAGAACTCAAATCTCCCTAAATGACTCAGACGAATCAATTCTGTACTTGGGGTAAGTAGAGAGAAAGTGCAACTTACATCATCAGACAGCTTCATGTTCTTCGTATGGATGCGGAGAACTTCAAGCCGGCCAACTTCATCTGGAACGCCAATATCTATCTCCCTATCAAATCTACCAAACCTTCTCAAAGCAGGGTCAATACTATTCGGTCTGTTAGTAGCTCCAATAACAATGACATGGGCACGGGATTTCAGACCATCCATAAGAGTTAAAAGCTGTGAAACAATTCTTCGTTCAACCTCACCATGCGTCTTCTCACGCTTGGGGGCAATTGAATCAATTTCATCAATAAAGATTATTGATGGAGCATTCTTCTCTGCTTCTTCAAAGGCTTTCCTGAGATTGCTTTCACTCTCTCCAGCCAATTTGGACATGATCTCTGGCCCATTGATACAAAAGAAGAATGCACCAGTTTCATTAGCCACGGCTCTGGCTATCAATGTCTTTCCTGAACCTGGGGGACCATAAAGTAAGATTCCTTTGGGTGGTTTAACACCAATTGATTTAAAGAGTTGGGGATGCCTCAGAGGCAGCTCCACTAGCTCACGAATCTGAGCCATCTGTTTCCTGACTCCACCAACATCATCATAACCAACTTCATCCAATCTATCCTCATCCTCCCTCTTTATAGGTTCCCCCTCACAGAAAATTTCTGTGTCTGGAGCAACTACACAATACTCCCCTGGATCAGTCTCAATAACCTTGAACTCTACGCTTCTCATTCCTCCTCTAACAAGGAATAAATCTCCTTTCCTCACAGGACGATAAGCTTCCGTGAAATAAGCTGCAAAAACATCGTCCATGACGTGCATGGAGTCAGCATCATGCCACACCAAAAGAAACTAAGTAGAGCAATCAACAAATGTTGGAAAACTAATATACAGATCAGGTCAGAAGCTCACGTCTCAAGAATGCATCAAACAGATTTCCGGTAACACCTTCGATGGTATCATCAATTGGCAGAATGTGAACACGCTTTCCATACTTCACATCTGGGCACTGGTGCACAGATACAACATCACCAAGTCGAACCCTAAGATTCGACCGAATAACCTTGTTCATCCTTATCTTAGGCTGCTCACATGTGTCATCAGCAAGAGCAATGCAGATAGTGTCCCTCCTTTTCTTTCCCTATGAACCAAATCACCAAAAAGAAACACACAAAGCAATAAGTTATATACAAAACCCAAATCAATACAAGTCGTAACACAGCACGTGAACCCCTATGAGCAAACCCCTATGTGCACTTTGAGCAAACCCCTATGTGCACTTTAAGCAAACCCTCAGAGGGAGTAACAAAGCCACATGAGCAAGATTACCGAATAGGATTTCCAATTATCCAACTCAAGCCTACTAACCAGTCGGCAAATAAAATAATCAATTAATGCTAAATAAAATAAAGTAATTAATAACTAACACCAACAGCTTAAGACAAATCATAATCACCGAGGTCAAAACCCTAGGCCTCTTGACTAGCACGAGGCAATAACCAAATAAATAAATAAATAACAATAATAATGATAGTAATAATCCTATGGCAATAGGAAATAAAACTCATCAAATATGTTAAAGAAAATATATATGAAGAAAAAAGAGAGAGAGGCGAGATCGTACTTTGATGAGAATGGTGTCGCCGCGGAAAATCTGGAGCTTGTCCATGGTGTCAGGATGCAAGCCGACGACAGAGTTGTCATCGTTGATCGCCTCGTCAACGACCAGCCGATTCGGCGATTTTTTCCTCTCCAGAATGGCCGTGGAGTAGTCCTTCTTTCCAGAATTCCTGTAAGGAAAAACAGTGAACCGTCAGATTCAATCAATTTTAGAGCAAGAGAGGGCAGGAGGAGGAAAAGGCAATGGGTTGATCAGTGAGTCGACTCACGCGTCGGACGATTCAGCTGCGTGAGTCATTGTTGCGCTCGAGAGAAGAGGCCGAAGGCAAAGATATTTTGAAGGGTATGGAAATACTGAAACTGGTAATTATTGTGCCGGTGGGGTTGTTGGGCTTTTTTATAGCTGTTTTTTGTCTTGTCTTGTTTGACAAGAAAAAGGACTCAGTTTTTTACCTTATTATCTAAGGTAACAAAATTCATTAGGTAAATATCCAAATTTTCTGAATGCGTTAATGAATAAAGTTTAATTTTGTAAACGATGCTGTGGTTCTTTTTTTTTTCCATATAGAGTCTTATTGTTGCATTTGAGTTGACTCACCGTATAATTTTGGCCAATTTAACCTGTGATTAATGCAATTTGCTCAAACCCAAAAAGAAAAAAAAAGTAAAATTAAAAGTTTTTAAAGTTTATTTTGTGTCCGTCTTATTTTACCATTGTATAATTAACTACTACAATTTCTTTTTTTTTTTTTTAATCAAAGCTCTTAAAGAATTCATTTGTCTATTATCGAGGAAATAATACATATTAGAACTATCAATATAATTTCCTCTCTCATAAACGAAGTGGAGTAGAGTGTCCTCCTCCGTGAGGTCGTTTAATGCAGGCGTGTCTATGTAATTCAAACGTAATAATATAAGTAATATAAGTCCAAAGAATATACGTCTGATCAGAATATCAATATATGTCGCAATAATTATGAATCAGAATGCAAGATAATACATATTAGAACTAGTAGGACAACTTTTTATCCATATAAATTGACATATGACCGATAACAATAAATAAAATTTCATAATGATAATGCTGACTCTTTGTTATTTTTGTTTTTTCAATCATATCATTATCATGCTCGGTTTGTTTATGCATAATTATTAATTAGTTTGATATGTAAATGTACTACTAATTTTATTTTAAGTTAGATTCCTAAAAATTTCATTTAAAAAAAAATGAATGAATTTGATACAAATACAAGTATTTGTAATAAAAAATAAATTAAAATAGAAAAATAGATGATAGATGATAGATGATAGATAGGGTTAATTCAAGGAAATCCAAACCTCTAAATAATTTTTGATTATTCGATAAACTTATAAACTCCAAAAACAACTTATAAGTTGTCAAAATAATATTACTCAAGACACCCTTTGATTGGAAAATATCATATTTTAAATAGAGCTTTAGTTCAAAGTTACAAACCTGAAAATAGCCAGCATTAAGCATGTTCTCCATCATGCTTCATTGAGTTCATTGAGTTAAACATTAACATAATTAATTTATTGTGTCATGAAAATATTTGGTCTAGTCAATATAACAAATCTTACGTTTTCAAGCACAATATCCATGAAATTTCACATGCATATGATATTCTAACCTCACTAGCGCGTATAATGCATGAAAGAAACTAATAAAAGAATTCATCGATTATTCTTAAATCTTTTATATTTATTTCAACTATTTTAAAAAGTAAATTATTGGAACAAATTAAATGTAAAAAGTTTATCTACCTGCGCATTGAGATTATTCTCTTTTTTAAAATAGTGGTTGCGGAATAAGTGTTGAATCAAGAATAAGCGTTGGGCTTGAGTTATCCTCCTCTTGTCATTTTAGGAAATCTGTTTAATAAGAAATAAATAGGTTAGATATAGTAAGTTGAATTGTTTTTTAATTGATGGTGTTGGATTTTAAAAGAGGGCTATTGCTAAAGAATGGTTATGTTAGTGTTTGGTGTGTGGCATGATTGCTATAAAATTTTATGGATCAGTGTAAATCATGAAGATTTTGTATTTAAAGTGTGGAAATATTCAATGTAGAATATTAGAGAAGCCCATTTTTCATGCTCTTATTAGCTGCAAATCTTCTCGTAAAATTTAGATATTGATCCCTTTTGAAGAGCACGCTCGTCAAACTCCTAAAAAATAGAGATGTGCTCGGTTTTGGGTAAAGAATGACAAATTATGTATTTGGGTCGGACTTTTTAAAACTTATGTTAGGGGAACTATAAGAGTTGAGCATGTGTTGGACTCACTGTAGGCTTGATTCGGGCCTAAGTTTTCATATATTTTTAAATTATTTTTTAAATATTTATAAATTTATAATAAATTAATAATCAACAAGTTGTTATGGCAACAATGAATCAAAGAAAATAACTATTTGAAAATAAAATAATAAATAAAGAAAATGAAGCCGATAAAAACTTATGCATTCAATTTATTAATAATTAATTCTCTAATTCAAACACTCTCTTAATTAATTAAGGCTTAAGAGAAAGTTTGGTATTACAATTTTAGATTTTTTGGATCATTATTACTTTGTGAATTAAGGATTTAAGTTTATATATATATATTTTTTATATTTTAATTTATAAATTTAATTTTTTTTAAAAAATATAAGGATGGGCTTAGCCTTGTTTTCCTCGTAAGTCCTTGTTCTGGTGCAGGCTTTTTTGCGAATCCCACGAAAAGTGGAAAGCAAAAGAAACAAGTCAGATGTGAAGCTCCTAATTGCTATTTGTTGGGCTATTTGGCATACAAAGAATCTTCTCATCTTTTAAAAAACAAAGAAAGATTCCCAATTTATCAGTAGTTAAAGCAAATGCAATAGTGCATTTTAAAAAAGAATTCAGTTGCCACAAATTGCAATCATCTTTAATGGTGCGTTTTTTATGAGAATGAGAATGAGGAATGGGAATGGTAGGAATAGAATGAAATTTGGAATAGAATAAGGAATGGAATGAGATTCTAATGTTTCTTGGTAAAAATAAATGGGAATGGGAATGTCTTTGGAATCGTTGATGTATTTCTTGGTAAAATAAATGGGAATGAGGAATGGTAATGAGAATCAATTTACTAAAATATCCACAGTGTTAAATAATGTGATTTTCATGAACTAGATATGTATAAATATTATTATAAAAATGATATTAATTAAAAAATAAAATTAATCATAATAATTATAAATGTTAATATTGATAATATTAATATAAAATAATAATTAATAATAACTAAAATAAAAATTAATAAAATTTAATAATAATAAATGTTAATAATGATAATATTAATAAAATAAAAATAAAATTAATTTTATTAATATTAATTTTATTAACATTATTATCATTATTAACATTATTAACATTTATTATTATTAAATTTTATTAACTTTATTATTTTAGTTATTATTAATTATTGTTAATATTATTTTTATTAATATTATCATTATTAACATTTATTATTATTATATTTTATTAACTTTATTATTTTAGTTATTATTAATTACTTTTAATATTATTTTTATTAATATTATCATTATTAACATTTTATTATTATTATTATTATTATTTAATATCATTTTTATAATAATATTTATACATGTATCTAGATAATGAAATTACATTATTACTATAATTATTAATTTATTAACTTTATTAATTTAGTTATTATTAATTATTGTTATTATTATTTTTAATAATGTTAAATTAATTATTGTTATTAATTATTATTTTTATTAATATTATCATTATTAACATTTATTATTATTTTTAATTAATATCATTTTTATAATAATATTTATACATGTATCTAGATAATGAAATTACATTATTACTATAATTATTAAATTTATTAACTTTATTATTTTAGTTATTATTAATTATTGTTATTATTATTTTTAATAATGATAAATTAATTATTGCTATTAATTATTATAATTATCATTATTTTATTGTTAATAATGATAATATTAATAAAAATAAAAATAATAATTAATAATAACTAAAATAATAAAGTTAATAAAATTTAATAATAATAATAATAATAATAATAATAATAATAATAATAATAAATGACATTTAAAATAACAAAATTATTTGTGATTTGAACAAGGGTAATTTAGTAAATATGAAAAATTAGAAGGATAGAAAGAAATTTGCTTTCATTCCCATTCCCATTCCTTCATTCCCAACCCCCCATGCTTTAAATTTATTCCTTATTCCCAAATTATGTGGGACCCACACAATTTATTCCCATTCCCAAATACAATTTTGCCAAGTAAACAAGGTTTTGATTCCCATTCCTCAATTCCCATTCCCATTCCTTCCAAGTAAACACAACATAAGGGAAACGTCTACCACGGTACTACCTATACCAATTGGAGACCCAATCAACAAGTTGTGGTTTAGCAGAAAATAGTTAGTTTTGGTGCTGTGATTAGAGATTCAGTAGGAAAGGTGATGGTAGCAGACTAGCAGCCATGCAACTGCCTAGACAGAAGCTGTCTGGGATTAAAATTGCCGAAAGGATGGGACGTGTCCTTTGGTCATAGAATTGACTCCTAGGATTTGTAGACCTAGTTCTGTATGATATTCAAATCTTCTATGGAAATGGCAATGGGTTGGGTCAACTTTGTGCTTGGCTATTGAAATAAAAGGTCCAATCTTAAAAAATGTTCGGTCATTTGAATTTTGGGTTCGGTTCGGGTTAAGATTGGGTCAAATTTTGTTCGAGCCCGACTATAATTTTTTAAAAAGATTTTTTTTTATATTTAAGTAATTTAAATTAAAAAAAAGACATAACCACCTCCCCATAAATATTAAAATTTAAAAGCTTTAGAGCTTGGTTAAACTAACATAAATATAAAAATTACTCAAGGACTCAATCATATAATTATTTAAATAATAAAATAAATATAAACAAAAATCATTTTCTTTTTTTTAAGTTTTAAGGTCAGGTTGGGACAGAACATGTATGGTCCGGATCCTACCCTATATTTAACTGGGTCCTAATATTTAGGCTCGAACTAAACCAATGACCCTTAATTTTGGGTCAAAGTTTGAAAACTTCAGGCTGGATCAGTGGGCCAAAATTCGGGTCATATCTTTGTACAATCTCTGATCTTATATCAGAAGGCGGCAACAAATCTTATCAATGTACTCTCACAATGTAGCTAGACTAGCTTTGGATCAATTAGAATCTATTTTTTGGGTGGGCAACTTTCCAAACCACCTATGATATTTGTTCACTAGTTGAATGTTTGGTAAGGTACTTTCTTATTGAAAAAAAATAACATCTATAAAATAAAAATTAATATATTTTATTAAAATATTTAATTGAATGATAAATTAAAATCCGAGCTAATAATTCATAAAATTTTCGGTGGAGTATACAAGTCAGATCTGAAAAGTGTGCGTGTGTATAACTAAAATGGATATGATTAGAAAAGAAAATCCATCAAGTAACTTAGGTAGCGTTTGTTTTTAACTTAATAACTTAAAGTGACTTAACTTAATTAATTAAGTTAATTAGAGATGTTTGTTTTTATAATTTAATGAGACTTTTTAGACAATTTTGACTTAATAAAATAAGCTAATTTTTTTAGCTTTTTACCTAATGAAGAAATCTGAATTAAGTCAATTACTTTTTAATGTAAAAAATATCTCTTCTTTATAATTTATTTTTCATACCTATCCCAAAACTCACCCATAGATATTTACCCAACATAATAATCTCATCATTATTTTTTTTTTAACTGTTATAGAATCATTCCTCACTTTACTCATCTCATCTAGTTCTTAAATCTCCCATTAATATATTATTTTACTTATAAATATTAAAATATTATGGTATTTAATATATTATTTATTTCACATTCAAATTTAATAAGAATACAAATGTAAAAGTACATATTTTCAGTTTTGTAAGTTTAAAAAAAAATAATTTAGTACTTATTTTTCGAGATTCAAACAATATATGAAAAAAAAATGATCAACTATTCAATATATGCATCCTATTCAATTAATCAAATCACTTAAATGATTAAAAAGTGATCAATAATACGAATTTTATGGATAGGCCAGAGTAACAAAGGAGACATCGATTGGCAAATTTCAATGGTATCTTACAATCCTTCTAATTTATGACTTTTTCTGTAAATATTAGGATGATTTATGTTTATGTCTATGACCTTTCAAAAATCCTCTTTTTTGACTAAATTAAACAAACTCTCGCTCTTTTTTTTTTTTTTTTTTTTAATGACCTTGCTAGTTGTCTTATCAACTATTTTTCTCCTCCATAGAAATTAGGGATTTTTTTGTTAAATATTTTAATTTTTTGTTCAAAAAATCTCTTTGCAAAAAAAGACTCAAAGCTAATTGCAATAGAGGTATCAGGCATGGAGGTTACACTTACACCTACACTTTATTAAAATAAATTGCCATGGCACATCACTTATTATGTAATTTTCTATCACATACAATCTATACATAATGATTCTTTTTTTTCTATTTTATTTTGTAATTTAAGTTAGTGGAGATGGACGCGTTAAGATAGGGCTTGCAAAGAAAAATTTTTTTTCCAAGAGAGAAACCTTTCTTCTTAAATCCTAATACATTTTTAACTACTATGTAATTTTATGCAGATTTTTGTTTGAAGTCATACTTATTACAACATTTGAACCAATGTACATTTAATTGACGAATACGACTAAACTAATTACACGAATCAAGTCTGTTCAATTGATCATAACTACAATTTCATTTTCCTATTCTTAATTATTGATGTTTGTAAATAATTGTGACGAGTTCATTTAGAAAATTATTGTTAACATAAGATTTTTTTTAACCTCCCTAAGATAGTAAGATTTGACTAAGTGATTTTTAATTAGTTTTATTTAATTAGCTACTATAGTTTGATTCCTAAGGAAGTAGGAGCATTAAAAAATTAATTTAAAGTTTGTCCATTCCTTTACATATAAAAGAAAATGCACAAACACATACACGCACATATAAAAAAATTTATGAGGAATTTTTTGGCATTTGGCTAGATGTATAGACTTATCGAGTATAATTTTTCAAATTTTAACAGTGAGTATAATTATCAATTGGCATAATAATAACTACAAATAGTTTTATCAAAATGATATTATAAGTATTTGCGTAATTGAAAATGCTATTAAAATATAAGCATTTAAAATTGTGGGCCCAAATTTTTATTTATATTTCTAAATATAAATCGTCGGATTTGTTTATTTTAAGTCTAACGATTTAGTTATTAAAAAAAAAAAATCAGGGGGTTTCTTACAACTGGGGAGCTATTAAGTGTACTTGAATTAAAATCTAAGAATATAAAATAACAATATCCTTACTGTAATAGATTCATTATCTTAAAAACGTAACATGAATTTAAGCAAAAATTATCTCAATATTTTAAAAAAGAAGGTAGTTTAGTTTATTTGCAATCATGACCAAATAAACGTTAACGTTAAAACACAGCCCCTCGGCCATTTGGATTTACTTTTGTTAGATCTCATGGACGATCAAATTAATCGAATTGGTTGTTCGTAATGAAATGGAAGTGGCCCGAATTTATTATTAAATCCCTCATCATTGTTTGGCTTCTGTCTCAAAATCTCAATCATATCCCAATTCAATTTCAACACAACATGACTTGTTGCATGTCTACTTACTTGGAGGACAATTGAAGTAACACGAACGATCCCCAATCAATTATGGTCATGATTGCAAATTATTATTAGTTTGCGTTGCACATACTCATGTACCAGGCCATATTATTATTATTTTTAATTCGTAATTATGATCAAGTGACAACATACACATACTCATTTATTAGGGTCCGATTATGTTGCAACCAGTCGTTGAATTCACTGTTGAATCCCACCATCTAAGTGAATCCAACGACTGATTGCAACTGTAGCACGGTACCACCGTTGCAACATATCCAAGTCCCATTTATTAGGCTATATATATTATTCATTGTTCCAAATATGACCCCACGCGTTTTTATGGCTCTCTAGTCAATAATGCAATCACTGTCTGCGATGAAAAGAGGGGGCAGGCTAAAATGCAAATCCTCGTAATTCCAGCCATGAATCACTAAACTAGTCGAAAATGTAATAATTTTATAGATTCAACCGAGTTACAGTCAGCTATATCTTACTTCTCTCACAAAAATTACGCGATCCCATCACTGTGTAACTGTTCATATAAGAGGAAATAAGAAATTACAGTCGATTGTAACTTAACATTGGTCTTATTTTATATATTTTTCTCATTCTAAATTTCAAAAATTATAAATCCTTTGACAATCTTTTAAGGTAGGAACACCAACAACTATCTTGAGGTGAAAGTAGTATTATATTATTTTCGATAAGGACTAAGGAGGAACATGTGCAATTGCAGATTAAAATCCAATTAATGATTAAAAGTACAGTCACTAATCAAAGCATTCAAGTGGTCTGCTTGACAAAAGAAAGAAGAAGGAACCTTTTGAGCGATATTTGGCCCCTCTTGCAACACTGAGTTGGCAAGAAACATCATTAGAATCAATCTAATAAAGATTTAACTAAGAAATAAAGCAAGTAAATATATTTTAAAGGAAAAGACAAAAAAGAAAGAAAAAAAGAAAAAGCGGAGGATAAAAAAAAGATAAAAGTGGGCTTAGAAGAGATGCAAAGCAAAGCTTAAGACAACCAAACAAAAATACAAAATCCGGTTAAAGCGGGTCAAATCATCCGTTCCAATTACATTATTAAATTGACGTAATAACATCAGAGTCCTTTGTTTTATTTATATTTTATCAAATGGAGGTATAACTTTTGTACTTGTATCAAATAAGTTTATTTAATTTACTCCAAATAAAATGAAAAAAATACTTTGATAATACTGAAATTTGACTAATACATTATAAGATCTGCGTAACTTAATAAATGAACGTAAAAAGTATTTCAGTGATTTAACTATTTAAATAAAATGAGAGTGGTGACAATATTTCCGTAATAATTTAATAATTATTATATTATAATAATATTAAAGATACTTTGTTTAAGAGATCTTAAAAATAAAAATTTTTATGTTATTGAATAATGGTATATGTGTCTCGACGTATATAGAAGATTATGGTAGATATTGTTGTTTTAATAAAGAAAGAAGTTAGGATCTATTTGATGATCAAGGGTAAGATGTTTATTTCAAAAGAAAAATATAAAAAATTAGGGACCTCAGAGTTATTACTTGTTATAATATGTTAATACTTCACTCACTTCACTCGCTTTTCACATTCACTCACTGTCTTCCTCTGCAGAAACAAAACCCAAAACCCAGATCCAGGTTTGTCCTTTATATATTCTCTGAACTTCTTTCTTGAAGTGTGTTTGGTTGAGTTGTAAGCTGTTTTGTTATCTGTTTGGTTGGTGAGAAAGGAAAACAAACGAAAAACAAAGGGATATCAAATTGTTGAGCTTGTTATTTGTAGGTTTATCTTATATGGAAAAAGATTCAGCTTAGCTGAGCTGAAGGGGTATATTCATTATTGTTTGAGTGAAGAGAGAAAGATTGTTTATTTGGTTTAAAGGTTTGATTTTTCTTAATCATTGCATGCATTTGGAGCCTAATAGTTTAATGGGTGTTTTAACTTTTGTCAAGGTGGTAAATGGATGATTTTTTGTTGAAGAATGAGATTAACTGGGCTTAAAAGACAAGCAAAGATGAAAAGAGTTCTAACCTTTATGTTTCCTGCTTCCGTTGTTCTTCCTTAGGAATTGTTAATCTGTAGTAAGTGATTGGTGTTGTATTCGTAACGGTTTCATTTTGGTACTTAGATATAAAATTTGTTGTGAGACAGAATGTTTTGTATTGGTTTCTGTTTTCTTGATGATAATGTACACTAGAAATGAGGTGATGTCTATTGAGTTTTTTTTTTTTCCAATACTCAGGAGTATTGGATGATTCTTATTTAGTGTGTGATAAATTATTAATGAACAGGCTTTATCAGTATACTTTAAAATTTTCCCTTTCTTCTTTGTTAGTCGTTTTCGTATAGTTTTCGTTTCTGAAATGGTTATTCTTTTTTTGTTCTCTAGTATTCAAATAGTATGTGATTCCATACATGCACTTAGCCTGTGCTTTGCTTGTTGTTTATTTCTGATTCTCAGCAATGGATTAGAAAGTCTTTATATTGAATAAGTTTGATGTATACACTGGTTACATGGACTTTGTCCTATCTAAATATAATATTAATTTCTTCCTTCAAAACATTGTTGCAGGCTGGTTGTTTCAGGGATGATGGAGTGGTGTACTGGGGGATTGTAACTAACCCTTTGGTATTCAAATAGTAAGCTATACTTATGTGGCTAGTAACCGAACTTATCTGTCTGCAATCATCGGGTTGATTGGATAATGTAGTGTTTAAGTTCGGTAACAAAAGGTATCCTGCTCATATTAGATCTGCAACTTGAGATTTTGGAAATAAGTGTAGCTTAAATGGAAGAAATACAATCACAATCAGATAACTATAGGTCTTCATCATCATCAGCGAGTAGTCCTGCAAGTAGAGTTCCTTCAAGTAACTTTTTCTACTTGCGGAAACCGGGTTCTCTAAGGCAACCAATCTCTTTTGAGGATTCACCAGAGTGGGAAGATACGGATGTTGAAGTCAGAGTGGATGAAGGAGGCGACTCTATTAATGCTGCAACCACACCAGCTTCCCCATCTCTGTCGAAGCTTAACAGTGGTTCCTTACCATCCCCGCCATTGCCAGAGGGTGCAGTTGTTGCAAGGAAGATCGCAGGAGCTTCGGTTGTGTGGAAAGATTTGACTGTTACTATAAAGGGCAAGAGAAGGTATTCCGATAAAGTTGTGAAGAGTTCAAATGGCTATGCATTGCCAGGGACAATGACTGTGATCATGGGTCCTGCCAAATCAGGGAAATCCACTCTACTAAGGGCTATTGCAGGTATTTTAGCATGATTGATGAGCCTTCAAGTCCTTGCTTATTTATTTTAAAATATCTGTGTTCTGCATTTTATACGTGTTGGGCTAAAATGCTTTTTTCTCTTAACTTCAGGAAGATTACCTCATTCTGCCAGAATGTATGGTGAAGTATTTGTCAATGGGGCTAAATCAGAGATGCCCTATGGGTCATACGTGAGTTCCATGTGACACTACTTGCTGTTGAGTTTTTTTTTTTTTTTAACTTTATTTAAATGCAAATGGCTGCCTGTGCTATTCCTTAGATATCTCTTCCAACTATTACCTAATTTTTTTTTTCTCTTACTGTTTGCATATGAAACTTTGTATCTGCTTTTGGTTGAGCATATTTACATCCTTTTCCTAACAAAAAATTGTTCACCTTCACTGCAGAATTTTTTTTTCTTCCTTAATGTTTATGTGATTTGTTTTAAAGTTTATTTGTGTCATTTTGGGTGCCAGGATAGTTTAAGCTGGAGAGAATGTTAGGGTTCCCAACAGTGATGTTTTATAGATATTGCAGTCTGTTGGGTCTTGACATATTATAATTACCCCCCTAAATTGCAGGGATTCGTTGAGAGGGAAACTACTCTAATTGGATCACTCACTGTTCGAGAGTACCTCTACTACTCAGCACTGCTTCAACTTCCTGGTTTCTTCTGTCAGAGGAAAAATGTGGTAGAGGATGCTATCCATGCCATGTCCTTAAGTGATTATGCAAACAAACTGATAGGTGGCCACTGTTACATGAAGGGCCTTCCTCGTGGTGAGAGGAGGCGTGTTCGCATTGCTCGAGAGCTTGTGATGAGACCGCATGTCTTATTTATAGATGAGCCTCTCTATCATCTTGACAGGTTTTTTCTGTTCTTTGCTGTAGTTTTGATTTTGATTTAATTGAGTTTTCTCTTGGGTTTCTTATCAGCATCCTGTATCTTTGTTGGAACATTTAAAAGTATGGAACAAACTGTGAACGTAGTTCATAACTATTTTATGCAGTTACCTTAGATATATGTGGTTACTAAAGCCACATTTCACCATTTACTATTTTGATCCAACTGTATTAGTGATCTGATTGCTGAATCCATGCATGTTTGAATCAATTCATTACTTTCTGTTAGAAATATGGGCATATTTGTACTTGTTTGCTCCTTTCTGTTGACAATTGTTTGCTTCATTTCCATGAGCTAATGTTAAAATTTTATTTTATTCAGTGTCTCTGCCCTTCTGATGATGGTTACTCTGAAGAAACTTGCAAGCACAGGATGCACTCTTCTTTTCACTATTAATCAGAGCAGCACTGAAGTATTTGGCCTATTTGATCGGATATGTCTTCTTTCAAATGGAAACACCCTATTTTTTGGGGAAACATTGGCTTGCTTACAGGTAGCAAACTCTGTGGTTCTGATTCTTTACACTCTCATTTAATGGTTTTGAACTTCTAAAATTAGTGAATTCATAATTTACATATCCTTTTTGGATATGAAATGTAATATGGATGCTTGGATTATGTGATCGTTTTTGTTTCTACAACGTGGAGGGTAAAATAGAAGTTTAAAATCCAGTTATATAGATATGAAATATTAATTTCTTTTCTCTTATTTTGTTTTCCGAGCTACAAAAGTTCCCCTTTTTATGCTGTTACTGATAACACTCCTTTCGTTGATGAAGCATTTCTCAAATGCTGGATTTCCTTGCCCGATTATGCAAAGTCCTTCCGATCACTTTCTACGTGCAATAAATACGGATTTTGACCGGATCATAGCAATGTGCAAAAATTGGCAGGTAAGTCAAACTAAGTTGCAGTTGTATTGTTCTCATGGACTAAATTAGAGATAAGTTTGCAATTAGCAAATATAGCTCATTTCAGATAGCAGTGCAACACATGCCTAAAATTGTCATCTGTTATAGTGCTTAATTAAGGTGTTTAATGATGCTCATATGTTTCCTTTTTTGGTCATTAATCAGTTGATGCTATTATTTCAGATGTCTGTTATGGATTTAAACTATATGTTGCTATCGCCTTTGCTTTGCTAGTACGTTTCAGCATTTACAATATGGTCTTAAAATTTCGTGACAGGATGACCATGGTGATTTTTCATCAGTGAATATGGATACTGCAGTTGCTATACGCACTCTTGAGGCAACTTATCAATCATCAGCTGATGCTGCTGCTGTTGAAACTATGACACTGAGGCTTACTGAAAAGGTAGGTTTGCTGTTATTATTGTCACTATTATCTGATTGACCAAATGACAATATCTTGTCCCATGGATGCATGCAAATTCTGTTTCCATGAGCCTTTTTCTCGCCCTAGTAGCTCTGATGAAGATTGTTATGTTTGAAGTAGGCATAACTGAAGATTGTTATATTTGAAGTAAAGCATAAAACCTATGTGTCAATCTTTTGTTTTTGGGATATTATTTGTCATTTTGTTTGAGCGGCTTTGTTGTATGCAATATGACTTGTTTGATTTGGTTTCCTTTTGGATTTGATCTAGCCCCTATAAATTTCCCTTGATGTAATTTTGCAGGGACTGAACTAGATGTAGAAGCCCTAAGCTCAGTCTTTCTCTTCTTTCATTTCTCTCATCCTCTCCCCAATGCTCTCTGTTCTCTTCTGGATCTGCATGTTAAGCTTCTATTGTCTTGTTTCACTAATCTCTTTCTACAGGAAGGTCCATTTCTGAAAAGCAAGGGAAAGGCTAGCAGTGCTACACGAGTTGCAGTACTGACATGGAGGTCACTGTTAATTATGTCGAGGGAATGGAAATACTACTGGCTTCGTCTTATTCTTTGCATGATTCTTACGCTCTGTGTTGGTACCGTGTTTTCGGGCTTAGGACACTCCTTGTCTTCAGTTGTGGTGAGTTTCTTAAGATGATTTTTGTTAGTGTTATTGGAGAATGATTGTTGAAAGATGGAAGAGCCGTTTTGCATGAATTTTGGTCTTTAAATTTTGCATGGTGGTTGCTTTTTCTGATTGATCCTACTGGTTTTGTTAATTTTTTTGTAAGTGCAATGCATGTATTCCATTTCCATTAAAAGACAAGGTAAGGAGTAGGCCCTGCATGATCAATTTGAGATTGTGCTAACTAGAAATTGCTCTCCTTGACATTATTTCCAGTTGCACCAATGGTTTTGCTCAGCATGTAAATTATGTTTTATTTCCACTGGTTGGGAGGTCTTACCATTATGGTTCCCTTTCGTATTGAAGTCAATTTTGGCACGTATTTGATACTAATTGATTTGAAAACCTAGGCTAAAGTTGATGTTATATTGAAGTCAATTTTGGCACGCATTTGATACTAATTGATTTGAAAACCCAGGCTAAAGTTGATGTTATATTCATGCACGCAACTTTGTAATTAACACAAACTTCTTCTTGGAATTGGTTTTATAGTGATTGGCAAGCTTGTGGCCTTGTATATTGTAGCATGTAGTGAAGCTTTGTGATACATGATTCTCAAGCATTTATCTGAGAATAAGGCCTTCCGATGCATGACCTTGGATGTTTCCTGAAAATCTTTTACTTGCATGGCTAACAGGAAATAATTTTCTTCTGTTCACTGGCATTTTGCTGTCTGATTCCACATGTAACCTAAATAGCTAACAGGAATTAGACACCGAGGCACTTTCTTGCATGAAGGTTTTGGGGGTCATTGTGTTCAGCCCAACTCAAGATTGTTGTATCCATTTAGGGGCCAGAATTATGTTCTTGCAGTTCTCTTCATGAATTCTATTGTTTGATTTCCTTCCCAAAATGGTGAATTTCCATATAAAATTTAACAGAGATGCCTTTTTTTTTCGTCCTATTGAATACGTTCTTGAAATTTCTTCATTTATATGCTTCTGTTATATAATGATGCACGCGTCAATATCTCATCTCTGGCTGATATTTTGCAGACGAGAGTTGCAGCAATATTTGTATTTGTATCATTTAATTCACTTTTGAACATCGCTGGAGTACCTGCACTTATGAAAGAAATTAAGGTAAGTTAAGGTAAGTTGTTATAGGTTCCTTGTTGCAGACTCCATGGAGATAAAAGAATTGTTAATATACAGTTTATACAGTTCATGTACCGCTGACCTCGTACTGGCGTATATCATATCTTACTAAACTGCTGTGGCTCTGTTTATGCCTCCAAATACATAAGGAATATGAAAGTTGGTTTTGGGCTTAGTCCCAAATGTTAGAATGGATTTGTTATGTATGAATTCCTGCTAATAAATATGTTTTCACTAGTCTATATCTAGTAACTTGAGTGATTATTGTTTCGTGATTGTGGTTTTAATTGCCATTTAGGTGAGATTTTGAATGTTTTTATCCTAAGTGGCTCCAACGTTGCAAGGCTCTAATTTTGGTAATGCGTAAAACATGCTCAATATTTGTTTTTCATGTTTAAAATTGGAGCTGGTCTATTAAAGTTTGTTTTTGTAATTCATGTTGTGCATTGAATATCTTATTTTTTATATCATCTAATACGCATTAAGCGGTATAGTTAAATGGCACTTCTATATTTTTTGATCATTTTAGAACGTTTACCTTTTTCCTTTTGAATTCTGAGATGATCAGTTAAATCTTGTCCTATGATCTAAAATTTTTATCCTATTTTGCAGATATATGCCAGTGAGGAATCTAACATGCATTCGGGAGCTCTAGTATTCTTACTTGGGCAACTCCTCTCCAGTATCCCATTCCTGTTTCTCATATCCATATCATCAAGTCTTGTCTTCTATTTCCTTGTCGGACTGCGAGACGAATTCAGCTTGTTGATGTACTTTGTACTGAATTTCTTCATGTGCCTCTTGGTAAATGAAGGATTGATGCTGGTTGTAGCTTCCATTTGGAAAGATGTTTACTGGAGCATCTTGACTCTTATATCAATACATGTGAGTTATACTCCCTATAAAACAATTTGTTGCCTTATACTTCCTTATAACAATTTGTTGCCAATATCAAGCTAAAAATTCATACAAGCATTCCTTATTTAAAAGAGGCAGGTTCCTGAAGGCTGCTTAGTGATTTTGAGACCGTTCCAGTTATACTGCAAAGCCAATATTTTGATCAGTGTTGTAACAACTAGCACAATGAAAGTTACAATCTGTGTTGATTCCAGATATTGATGTTAACATTCTGAATTCTGAAATGTAATTGATGTTTCAGTGTTATCTGCCTGGATTGATGAGCTGGCCTTTGTGAATCTAATGTTCAACATGTATGTTATTTCAGGTAGTGATGATGCTATCTGCTGGCTATTTCAGAATCCGCAAGGCTCTGCCTGGACCAGTGTGGACTTATCCAATATCCTACGTCGCTTTCCACACTTACTCTATAAAGGCATGTATATAAGTATATTGTTTTATCAAACACCATATATGAAACTATATTTGTTGGCCGGCTTCTTATTTGTGTGTTTGAATAACCATTCCATGCAATCATGGACCTCTGGGCTCTCAGGCAAAAACAATTTTGAGAAAGTCATATTTACTTTCTTTCCTATTTGGCCTTTTGGTGGAATCTTTGAAAGCCTTGTCTTGAGTTGTTATATTACGTGATCTTTAAAATTTTCCATCTATTTTCGTGGCACAGGGACTCCTGGAGAATGAATACCTTGGGACTTCCTTCCCTGTTGGGCAGGTCAGGACCATTTCTGGCTATCAGGCTCTCCAAAGTGCGTATGACATCTCATCTAAAAGTAATTCCAAGTGGGGGAATTTACTGGTGCTGTTTCTCATGGCTATTGGATATAGACTTCTCTTGTTCGTGTTGCTATATCTTCGTGTAAAGAAAAATACATTCGTACATAAACTTTTCAAGTGCGATCATGATACAAACAAGCCCAGATGAATGAAAGTAGTACCGTCAATCTTTATTGGCTGTTCAAATTGTACAATTTCTTCAGCATTGGTTCTGATATGCAATTCAATATCAGTACTATATGCCTGCAATGAAATATAGTATTTGCATAATTTTTAAGCAGCTTTTGCCCAGACAAGCGTTCTGTTTCTAGCAGCTGTTATGATAAATGCATATATTTCCGTTTCTTATCTGACCTTGATCAAGTATGATGGGGCTTGTAAATGAAAAATTGAAACAATAAGGAAAGCATAGACATTGAATGCACATTGTAATAACTAGAAAAAGTACATTAGGAGAGGGCCTAATTGGCTGGGAAAATTGTACATCTTACAATCAATTCCTAAAAAGAACAACGGAAGGGAAATTATTATTTGCTCATTAGAATTCTAAGTTAATATAATCTTACGGTAGGAATTTACAAAAATATTTATGTATTATATAAACACTGTACAAGATATGTGTGTGATATGATAGCCAAAAGGCTAGTGGACCAAATTATCTTTTACTTGTCACGTTTTGATTGGATCTTGGCCTTAAGGTCTTTGATGAACTGGTCCATATTTTTATCTGATGATCCATTGGGCTGCAGCGCATTTTCCATGGCCTTTTTCACTTGCTTAGCTGCATTTCTGTATTTTGCTCCTGATTTTTCGCCCATCAAAAGGTGCACATTTTTTGAAACCTCCTCTTTTGTGATTACCTTCTCATTGCTTAGATTAAGTCCCACATTCCAATCATCAACCGCTAATTTTCTATTAGTAAATTGATCCGTGTACAACGGGAAACACAGGAGCGGAACTCCGCACCATAGACCCTCGAGTACCGAATTCCACCCGCAATGAGTTAAGAACCCCCCGATCGCCGGGTGGGCCAGCACCGAGGTTTGACAACACCAAGTTATGATCATCGAACGGTCGGCAACTTCTTTTTTAAAATCCTCCGGCAAAGGATTTGGATCAGCGGAACTGACAATGTCGGGCCTAAGTATCCAAATGAAACTCACTTTGCTTTTAGCAATCCCATTGGCTATCTCAATAAGGTCCCTTTTTGAGACATGGGCATAGCTACCGAAAGACACATACAAGACCGAACCCTTGGGCTGCTTGTCGAGCCACTGGCTACAATCAGACTCAGACCATAGGCTCGTGGCCACGACCCTATCAGAGAACTTGTTTAAGGATATGGGCCCCATCGTAATGAACGGAATTTTGGCCTTGAGTGCCGTTACGGCTTCAGATTCAAGCTCGTGCACTGTGTTACATAGAACGTAATCCGCATTCCTAGTGTCCTGAAACGAATTGAAAATTATTTTGTGACACGCTGATGTTGTATCAGTTTCTTGAAGATACGATGTCGTATCCTTCGGATTAATCGCTTTGACGCCGGGAATGTAATCTATAGTGTCCTCTCGACAATCTGATAAGAGAATTAAACAAAATGTTAACAATTATGTCACATTTTGAATGAAAAAAAAAGAAAGAAACTATTTTTCATTAAGCATTCGTGTGCTTTACCCATGCATTGAAAATGACCATTGATAGTGAGAAGGTCCAAATGGTAATATAATGTGAACACCAAAGCAGATTCAGTCCAAAACGAGATATAATACAGCCCAAACTTCTTAGCAAGCTTTGATGGCCACACGAAGTAAGTGTCAGCAATCAAACAGTGAACATTCTCTTCAGACCGTACAATTTGAGCAATGACCTCTTCTGCATGGGCCGAGAAGACATGCAATAAAGAGGACATGAAGTGTTCGTGGTTGAGCGAGCGGTCGAACCCAAGAGGAAGCCCATCGGACAGGGTCATGTAACGGATATCGAGGCCCGATTTGCGGACCCCGGCGAAGATATCCGAGCCCATTTCGGGAGAGGCCTTGGTCATCTGTTGGTGGATGAAGTGGGTGTTGACGAAGGTGATGGTGAAGCCATGAGACGCAAGCTTGAGGGCAAGTTGAACGGAGGGATTGACATGGCCTTGGAGAGGATAAGAGATGAAAATTGCGTGAGGCTTTTGAGTTTGGTTGCCTGCCATGGTGGTTGTTGTAGTAATGTTTGTAGAGAGGACACAAGAGTTTTTTTTTTTTTTAAAATTTTTTTTTTGGAGATCTTTTTTTCGACTTTTAAGGATCTCATCATGCATTGCGGAGGAGTCTTAAATAATGTTTATTCTTCGTAGAATGATCGACTTTCCTTCATTTCCGTACTTGCATGAACGATATTGATCTGCATAATTCAGCCATCAAATTTATTTATTTTTCTTTTTGGGATTAATTAATCAGAGTAATTATATAAGTCCGAGATTCATAAAACCGACCATTAAAATTATATAATGTGTGCATTTTATATATGCGTGTGTCAGTGTTACACGAAAAAGTTAGTCCACAAAATTTGTGAAACCGGGGAAGGGATATGAAAGTGGAAAACGACATGTCGTGTTAAGCAAACTCAAGTGACACGACTTGGCGTCTGAGGCAGCGCCACCGGTCTTGGGTTTGGCCGCGTTATTCACGTCGTTACCCACAGATTCTCTTTGACTCTTTTTATAATGCTGTGGGACCCACAGAGGTTTCAGATTTTAACTAACTTGGCGCTACCTAACCAACCCTTGTCTTTTTCTATGTAATGTATGACTGTATGTAAAGTAATATTGTAATCCTTCCCGCGTCAAAAATGAAAAAAAAATGAAAAGAAAAATCACGCTCCCTCTGGAGATCTAATCAAATCGCTTAAAAGTTCTCTTTAAAAAGTTTTGAGATTCTCAATTTAAATTTGAAACCATGGCTCTCTCATCGTCGATGCTGAACGGCGAGAGAGGCGTGGTCGGTTTGATCGTGTGTCGCGTCCTCTATTCTCTTCCTTTATCTCTCCTTTGCCCCGGCCTCAATCTCGCTATCCTCTCATTGTTCGCTCTCTTCCTTGACATACGCCTCGATGATTCCGCTGCCCTCTCGCGTTTTAAGACCAGGTAAGTCTATTCTTGCCCTAATTTTGAAAATTAGGGTTTTTACTGAGTCAAATTTGCTTCGCTGTTAGTGGCGATTCTTGTAATTATTGGGTCAATGAGCAATTAGATGGAATTCAAATGAGCTTAATTGATTTTTCAGGCCGGGTGCTTCGTCGGGGATACTGCTGGGGGCAGTGACACTGCCAACTGTAATGATCTCCAAGCTGATACAGCTTACGAGAGCGTATTCACTGCAACAAATTGAACTTCAAGGTGCCACTTTTTGATAATTAATCTGATCCAATGATGTTAGGGCTTAGTACTAATGAACAAAACACCTAGTTAATACAATATGGCTTCAATTTTGTTCGTATGAAAGAGAAATGGAGTATTTTTAGTATGGGATTTTCCAAGTCACATTCAAATTGTGTGTGTAGATTAACCGAAAAAGACAGTTAATCACTTGCACTTGCCTTTCTTTTTCAATTTTTTTTTAAATGCAGATGAAAAACCGTTGTGAATTACTGTCTTGAAATGTACGGTCTATTCATAACCAACTTACATTTCTCTGCTACATTTCTGTCACTTTCCTTCCATTGTTTAAGTTGGACTATCTGTTTTTCCTCATTGCAACTTCTCTGTTTAAAATAAATACTCTTGATCATGATATTTCTCCTTATGTTTGACTGTTTGTTATTTTGAATGGTGTAGAGCTTGAACATATGACGATGCAATATTGGGCTACGTCTGCCAGCTGTTTTGGCGTGCTTATTTTCCTCTGCCTAGTTGTATTGTCTACACCCAACACAAAAAGCTTTCCTAGATCATTTAGTGTTTGGGACGCAACTTTGAGCATATTTTGTGTAGCATCATATGCAGTAACTTGCTGTGTCTCACTTGCCGCGATATCTCATACCGGTGAGTTTGCAACTCTGTGTATCTACCTTTTCTTGTAGGTGGTGCTGCATTTCTTCTTGTGTTTAGGAATTCTTTTTGGGTATTTTGTGGATTTTTTATCAACAGTTTCTTTCACATAGATCTCTCAACCCAGTTTCTTGTCTTGGAGCTTGGACTATATGCATGGTTGAGAATGTTGTTTTGCTCATTATTTTACAGGTTCTAACACTGTGTTAAAGTTAATGTGGGAACTATATCATGGGTTGGTGGCAGTGATGTTAATTCAGCGACTTCTTGATAAATTTCCATCTTGTGCTTCCATTGGTACATCTCGCGCTCCTCCTTTTGAGCACTTATTTGTTATTTATTTATTTTCCTTCCCAGAGTGGAAACAATTAACTTTTCCTATTAGTAAAATGAGAGCCTGAGAGAGAGAGAGAGAGAGAGAGAGAGAGAGAGTGAGAGAAAATACTTTGTTTCAAAATATTTGCACATTTGATTGCTGTTAGATTCCTTCGTAGTAGTGCTTAGTTTACTGGCAGGAGTTTTCCTTTACCAAACGCAAGCAAAATTTTGAGAGTTTCTAAGAAATTTTCTTGACTTCTTGTAGTTGACTAATGCAGATTGTGCTTAACAACAAGATTGGGTTCATTTTATTTTTCTAGGACTTAATGACTTATTTTCATAAACCAAGATGTTTCTCTTCCTTGTTATTGATTTTTGTTGTTTCGACTACTTTAGGTGAATTGCTCTTGGTAACTGTGGGCCTTGTTCTCTATTTTGGTGACATGATGGCGTGTACCATTGTGAAGGTGGGTCTTTCTTCAACAGATAGTTTATAGCCTTCTTGAACAAATCAGCAATATAGTAATTCACAATAGCACTGTTTGAACAGGTTTCCAGAAGGTTGATTTCAACAGAATTGGTTTCTATAAAATATGGAATTAGAAGAAGTGAGATTAGTATTATTATACAGGTATGCTTACTTAAGTGATGAAGTTAACTGTTAGTGATTTGGCTGGATAGTGAATGTTCTTTTCTTTCATGCAGGGAGTGGTGCTTGGTCTACTTCTTTTTCCTCTGTTACTTAAGTATGCACTCCATTTATGTGAATGTTATTTAAATAAGGGCTATTCTGAAGCAAGACGAAGCAATGAGATATGGACGTCATTACTATTTTTTTCTTCCCTTGGATTTATTCTGGTTGTCATTATCCCATCCTGGATGCAGATTGTTCAGGATTTTCATGTGCATCCATTGTTATGGTATTGCTGTCCCCCCAATTTTACTTCATCTTATATATGCAGTGCATGTTCTGAATCTACTCACCTAATTATTTAAAGATACAAGATAATCAGAAAAAGATGAAATGGAGATTTTTGAAGCTCAGTACAGAGATAGAACAATTTTGTTAACCATTAAGTGGCTTTAGAATGTTGTAGGCATTGGATACATCATATTAGTTATTTTGGTACTTACTGCCATACAAGGGTTTTGTGATCTTTGGAGCTTGATTGTTTTGAGGGGTTCTTAGGTGGACTGTCACAAAAATGGAATGACATTAAGGATTCAGAGTGGAGAACAGGGCAATGTCACAGAAAAACAGAAGGACATTCTTGTATTGAGACTAGAAAATATCAATAAATCTGAAAACATGCATGGACCTAGATTATAATATGTTCCACAGAGTTTCTCCATGTTGTCTTGCTTCTTTTCTGTTGTTAAAAGGGATCGTACTTACTTGTATATCCGATTCCTATTACTGAGAAGAAAATGGATCTTTTTTTTGAGTTAGACTGGTGATTGGGAATAGATGGACTTTCCTAAATTCCTTTTACTGAAGAAATTGATGTTTCTGTTTATTTTGTTAACTTCCCATTGAAGGCAATGACCTTTCTCTTATATTAGATTTCTATATAGTGAGAAGAAGCTACTCCCTTACCCACAACATAACATCTTTATTTCTTGCATGGTTATCCTTGTTGCATTAATGAATTCTTAGTGATATGAGTTCAAGCATGGCATATGGTAATATTGAATTTTCTATGCATGCCGTGTCCTTAGCTTATCACATTCTTTGCAATTATTTATGTTACTGGTTGTAAAATTTCTTAAAAGTTATCATTCCACCATTTTGTTAGTTCTGGTAGTTTCGTTAATATACCATGTGATGTAGTAGACAGCTCTTTCACCAGAAATTTTGCTCCTCTTTGTAACTGTTTTTTTCTTTTCTGTTCCTTTCTGTAACTTTTTACAGGGTACTTACATTTGTTTTCTCGGAACCATTGAAAAGACTGTCATTATGCATATACTGGGTGTCCCTGATATTTGCTTCTGTTTTGCGTTTTTACAACATCTCAAAGAACAGTAAGATTGAGAGAATTCTTCTTCGAAAATATTACCATCTGCTGGCCGTTTTAATGTTTGTACCAGCTCTTATCTTCCAGGTGATTTGTTACTTGAGAAGGATTATTTTTCATTCAGGTAGAATACCATGCTAGTACTTTCTGGTTGCAGGTTTTTAAATATCCTACTTACTGTTTATTTTGCTTTTTCAGCCAAAATTTCTTCATCTGGCATTTGGGGCAGCTTTGGCTGTGTTCTTGGTATTAGAAATTATGCGAGTAAGTTCTTAAACTTAAATGTTTTATAGAAATTAACAATTTTGTTATCGCATCACATGAAAAGAATATCATGACTAAATTTTTTTTATATCACTTGTCAGTCACTATACCTCTCAGTTGTTGTACAAAATGTAAAATTTGTTGAAATTTATGAAGACATTATGAGGAATTATTTTCGAATAAAATGGTCATAGTCTTGCAAGCTTTGTACAGTTTGGCAGAAACTTGTGATATCAAGCTGTAATCTGAGAATTGTACTTGCATCTTTTTAAGTATGATAACTGAACAAACCTGTACCAAGAGCTGGGTCAAATATTTTAGTCTCTTTCAACTTACAAGCTCAGTTCAGTTCTGTGATGAGCTTGAAAACTGTTAAATTGGTTTCAGTCTTTTTTACTTTTGTGATTGATCTTTTATAATCATATTTGTTGCCAGGTATGGAGAGTTTGGCCCTTGGGACTACTCATACATCAGTTTATGGCTGCTTTCACTGACCATCGGGATTCTGATCTTCTAATTGTCAGGTGTGACATGTTACTTTTCTCGCAGAGCAGCATAATGCATATCTGATAAAGACAAGCTTTAATGCTCCTTTATGATTTTATTTGCTGTTTTAGCCACTTTTCATTGTTGTTGGGATGTGCACTTCCAATTTGGATGTCATCTGGGTTCAATGATCGGCCCCTTGCTCCTTTTGCTGGAATTTTGAGCCTTGGAATTGGAGATACAATGGTGAGTGTTCTTAATATCAACATCCTTGCCCCTTTATGTTTTTTTTCTGCTCTTTCAATGATAATTGCAACGCAAGATTTGACACTTGGATATTTTCGAGGACAAAAATGTGACTGACCTGGTGAGATCAAAGTAATCAGTTTTCTGTGTGGATGTGGATGAAGAATGGTCATTTTTTTTTTTTTTGTGTTTTTTTTTGGGAGGGGGGGGGGGGATACAACTTGTCATTGAACAATAAATGCTTGTTAATAAAGTCATTTTTAATTTCATTATACATGTGGTGGATTTGTGAAGAAAATATGCATATTTTTAACTGGTTCCTTCTACGTAACATCTGCATTTCATTCTCTTTAGTTGCTCATTGATGGCTGTATTTTGTAAAGTACTAATTTTTTCTTATGTCCAGGCATCAATAGTGGGCTACAAGTATGGTGTCCTTAGATGGAGCAAAACTGGCAGTAAGTAATTTTTTCCTATGTTCATCAGCATATGGGGCCTTTATCTGTTTATTTGCTTACTTGTGTGTAACTTTTGATCCTGCCAGAGAAAACTGTTGAAGGTACTGCTGCTGGCATAACTTCAGTCCTAGCAGCTTGCTCAATCTTGCTTCCTCTTTTAGCATCGACAGGATATATTTTTGCAGAGGTCTGTTTCTCTTTCTCTCTCTTTTTTGGTACAAAAACAGATATGCATATGATCACTTGCATACATGCATGAAGGCATGCGTTCTTTTGAATCGTGTGATGCATTGTATATTTTCTGTTTCTGTAAGTTGAGAAAATCTCAAACTAAAATTTGGGAACATGTCTTATGGTAAATTGATTGACTTGTCTGTTCCTTTTCGTGTTTTTCTTTTTAGTCATAATGCAATTGCTGATGTCTTTTAATTCAAATTTTGCAGCACTGGTTCTCGCTGATTCTAGCAGTGACTCTGAGTAGTTTGTTGGAGGCTTACACAACACAACTTGATAATGCCTTCATACCACTTATATTCTACAGCCATCTCTGTTTGTAAATGCTCCAGTATACCGTCAATTTATACTCAAGAACGATGAAGAATGAGCAATGGCAAAAGTCCCAGATTTCTGTATCCGGATACCTGCTGCTCTCCTGAGCAACATTTTGTAGATATAATCATTAGAGAATCGAAACAGCCTGCTGTCTGCTGTATCTTTAGCTTTAGGATTGTTTTTTCACACACTGTGTAGGAATAATTTGTTCCATAACACAAGAGTAGGTGTTTCCAGCCCTCATACAGCGGTTACAAGACCTAGGAGATTCAAATTCAGTGATAATGGAGAGTTGTAATTCTTTTGACACACTTGATTACAATAATGAAACAAGTTCAAATCCTGCAATTTTTTTCCTGAAAATTGCTAGAACATCAACGTTTCTTCCTGTATTCTGTATTCATAATCATCAGCAAGGATTCCTCATCAGATGAGAAGCTGATCGGTGTGCGGTGAAGCACAGTTTCACTACAAATCACTACAAAAACACAGTAAAATGCATGATTGAACATCAGAAACATAAAAGAGATGAGGATGCACGTTTTTTTCCCTGTTTAAAGGCATGGATGAGAAGAGACTTCTAGTCTTCTACTGTGAGCCTGCAGGCAAGGAGTGACATTACCTTCGCATTAAAATCGGTTTTTGTATTTGTGCCGCATGACCCTAAACGCCACACAACACCCCCCACTCTTTTAAATTAGTAATTAATTGCATTCAAATATGCATACATCAAAGATTCCAAACCCTATTCTCAGTTGTGTAATTATATTGAGAGTAATTGCAGTACAATCCACTATAACTATAAGTTTCAGCCACACGCACGCGCGCGCACACACACACATATATATATATTGGTTACAAAATTACAATTGATCTTAAAGTTTTATAAACCAAAACTCGATGGTGGCGTAACTAAAAAATTTAGGTAGGGTATTTATGGTGCGTTTACTTCTAAGGAATGGGAATAAGCAGGAATGAGAATGAGCTGGAATGAGAATAAGGAATGCGAATGAGATTCTAATGTTTATTTGGTAAAAATAAATGGGAATGAGAATGTGCTGGAATGCCATTGATGTGTTTACTTGGTAAAATAAATGGGAATGAGGAATGGTAATGAGAATCAATTTACTAAAATATCCACAGTATTAAATAATGTGATTTTCATGAACTAGATATGTATAAATATTATTATAAAAATGATATTAATTATTGTTATTAATTATTATTTTTATCATTATTTTTATTGTTAATAATGATAATATTAATAAAAATAGTAAAGTTAATAAAATTTAATAATCATTATTATTATTATTATTATTATTAAATTTTATTAACTTTATTATTTTTATTAATATTATCATTATTAACATTTATTATTATTATTATTATTATTATTATTATTATTATTTGTAATTAATATATTTATACATGTATCTAGATAATGAAATTACATTATTACTATAATTATTAAATTTTATTAACTTTATTATTTTAGTTATTATTAATTATTGTTGTTATTATTTTTAATAATGATAAATTAATTATTGCTATTAATTATTTTAATTATCATTATTTTTATTGTTAATAATGATAATATTAATAAAAATAAAATTAATAATTAATAATAACTAAAATAATAAAGTTAATAAAATTTAATAATAATAATAATTATTATTATAATTATTATTATTATTATTATTATTGACATTTAAAATAATAAAATTATTTGTGATTTGAACAAGGGTAATTTAGTAAATATGAAAAAATTAGAAGGATTGAAAAGTAAATTTATGTTTCATTCCCATTCTCATATTTTCATTCCGTACGTAGAATGGAATTAATTCTTATTAAAATTATGTGAGGCCATATTTTATTACCATTCAAATTACGTTTCTTAGAACATAGGTTTCATTCGCGTTCATAAATTCATTTCATAATTCATTCCCCGTAAGAAAAGAGAATTAAGTGAAGTCAGCTACATTATCGACTTGCCTAATTTTGTCAATCCAATTTTTCCTTTCTATTTTCAGTCGGCGAGTCACCGGAAATAAGTTCCGCAATCCGTCTTATTCATGATGATTGCCATATATACTTATCAAAAAAGTATTATGTTCTTTCAAATTCTAACCCATGTGTTAGGACACGGTGTCTCGTCTCCGTCCTTTTAAGTAGACATGTTGCCAGAAGTATCACATGTCCGCGAGAAGGAGAGAGAAAAGGTCGTGAAATAGAAAAGTTAGAAAAAAGAACTTCAGGATGTTGCTACAAATATTAAATATGATCAATGAGTTTGTATTTCTAATTACTTTAATTACCATCACCACTAACAAAATTATAAATAAGAGTAATTTTATATGTTAGCATTGATGTGACAATTAAACTTCATTAATAACTTTTTCTTCTATTTTCTTGGGAATAAATAACAGCTCCAAATTTAGTTTAACTTATTATTATTATTATTATTTCTGGATAAGAGACCGCGGCTACTATCCTCCACCCAGTCAAATTATGAAAAATTCATACAAAATCATTAAGATGAAGGTTTCTTGTCTAAAAAAACATCTTAGCCCCCATGGTGGTCCAATTTTCAATAAAAATTATTGCTATCGATTGCGACATATATTCAAACAAGATTGCCCCAAAATATCTGATGCCAGCCAGATATTTGATCCCACATGTGACATGTATGTGAGTTTTGTCAAGTGTTGTGATCTACCGTCAAGAACTTTTTGCACTTTTTCCTTCCATCTCGCCAGTTGCATGCAATTAGGGAACCATGAATTAGCCTTTTCAAATTTCAACATGAATCATTAATGAGGGATGTTGTTGTTACCTTACAAAATAACGTAACATACGTAATCCTTGTATAACCGTTTGATGTAAGGGCAAAATTATGAAGAAGACTAACTCAATTAGTTTCTTTAAAAAAATTAATTAATTATAAATATATTTTTTTAAAAAATTTATAGTAAAATATAAAAATATAAAAAATAATTATAGTCAATATCCATTCACTCTAAATCCAAAAACTCAACTAAATCCCTAATTAATTTTTAAATTTTTTGATAAAATAATTAATAATTCTCTAATTTATTATTATCACACACCATATAATTCAGATGTGATAATATGTGAGCTTTCTTTTTTAAAGAATCGGACAAAATTTCGTCGATAGTATTTTTTTTATTTAAATTATACTTTTATAATTTTATTATTAGTTTTTTTGCTTGTCTAGTGTATTTTAATAATTTCATTTGTATAAAATAAATTTTTAGAAGTAATTAAAATTTAAAAAGATCTAGCCCACTCCAAAAAATAGTGTTAGCTTCGCCACTGGTTTGATGAAAATCCAATGGCCGTAGAAATATAAAATATCAAAATCTTATTATTTTCACAGCCGTTAGATTTTTATTTAATAATTGTAGAAGAATTTTGTATGTTATATTATTATGTAAGCTAACTAAAAGAAAGAGATAAAGAAAGAAAAAGAGAGAGAGAGACCCATACACATTCATATCGTAGACCTGGCGACATCTACACATTATCGAATGCAACATACTAACCACATTCAAGAAAGAAAGAAATGATTATATAATATTATTCAAGAAGAAGGTGACTGTGTCCAGTGACGGATTTACAAAAATAATTTACTAAGGGCTAAATTAGATAATAATACAATATGAAAAATTTAAAATTTGAATATATAAAATATTTACTAATATATTTATAATTATTCTCTACGTATTTTAATAATTTAAAAATATTATGCAATAAACTCATTATTAATATTATTAAATTTATTGTTTCTTATATAAACAACCAAACTATTATTTATCGCATCCGATTCCAAAGATGATTTTTTATGAATTTCATTACTAAAAATATTCGCTCTACTATTATTATAAAGATTGGAAGAATTAATCCTATTTTTTAGAATAAAAAATATTTTGAATGGTGGACTATCATTATTTTTAATTAAAATATAAATTTTTATAATTCTTAAAGGTTAAAATTTAAATTTTATGAGAATTTATAATTTATAGTGATTATTTTAATTAATTTTTTATAAAAATTAATTAAAAAATTAAAAAAAAATTTAATTAAAATTTTTTTTTTTATCAGAAGAGGCTTGAGCCCCAACCGTCACAAGCTACATCCGCCCATGACTGTGTCTCTGAGAAAATATATATCTTGAATCCTGATCACATTTGAGCAATTGATGATTTGACAAAACCAAGTAATGATGTAGTTATGCAGAGCTTATTAAATCACTTTTATATTCTCAAGATATTTTATGTACGGCTGGGGTGTTTACGAAAGAAAGATTATATATCATGAAAGATTTGATTTTTTTTTCTTTTTTAATTCTTAAAAATTCTCTTTCAATGTAAGTAACAGTCTTGTTGATGTTCTTACTGAAATTAATATATATAATTTATGTCCTATTATTTTTATAATATTCAAAAGTTCTAACAAAAAAAAAATTAAGGGAGAAATGGAATAAATAGGCTATTTTCATGATATTTTATCTTGATTCTTAAGAACATAAAATAATATTTATTATAAGAAAAATAATTAAAAAAAGTATAGCAACTGATCCTGACCTATCCTATGAGACCACGTTCGCGCGGGTTTTCCATTATATTATATAAATAGGTTCCTAAACTTGGAATGGATGGGTGGCCCTTGGCCCTGGAAGCGCGCAGAGAGAACACGGCTCGAAGGAAGAGCTCGAAGAGCAGAGCAAGCCAAGAAGCAAACAAAGGGCTATAGATTTTCCTGCTTAGACAGAGGCCTTGTCAACGGAATATTAAGCGTAGACCCATGCCCAAGGGGAATGGGGTGAAATCCTCTGTTGTACACACCCTTTGTTAAATTTTTTATTTGTGTCTGAACTTATATTTATTCTTTTAGTATTTAAATTTTTTTAATTTATATAATGGATAATCCATATAAACAAAAGTGTATTTAAAAACACGATAATAATACAAAATTATGGTGTAAGGGGGTTTTGGGCATTAGACAAAATGGAATAAATAATAGACACTGATTTAAGTGAGAAGAAACTGACAAACTCCCAATAAAGATTGTAAATGTTTTTACAAAGAAAATTTTTTATTAAGTTTTCTCTATAAAATGCAACTATATGTGTTTCTCTGTTTAAAAATAATAATAATAATAATTAATAAAGGCTGATGAACAGAGTTCTTCATGCAATTACCATAGTGTTGCGACTTTTCTGCCTTTTAATTTGGCTTTTCGGATTATTTTTTCCCTGTGCCTTGGAGGTAGCATGCTGTTAATGCATGGGTTAATGAAGTCGCAATCGATCATAATCACAGAAGTGTAATTAAAAAATAAAAAATTGCCATTATGGAAGAATTAATTGTGTGGAATCTAATCATTATCGACTGAAAACAGGCAAAACCAGCAAAAGATTTATTTGTTGTCAGGGACTCGACGAACCCATTTTAATTTCCGTACTATGTTCATAGATTCATCTCATTGCGTGCATCATGCAAAGGCACACTGCAGCTCAAGTCTTTAAGAACGCTAGAAAAAGTTGATATCACAAGTTGAGCCTGCTTGCCGGGATCATCTTTATCAAGTTAACCATCACAATCTTCTCAAAAAAATTTCTTGTGTTCTTTCTAATTAATTAAATACTAATCGAATAAGGTTCATTATGTCCCCCTGACTAAGTGTGCACTCTGTTAATTTTTCAACAAAATAAATCTTTTTTTGCTTTCCGGAGAATCATTTAAAAATAAAGTATGAACAAGTCGCATGGACTATGTGCTAATTAGGTGGTTCTAATTGCATCAAGTACTTAAATCAATATACAAAACTTACTAGAAAACACAAGCACTAAGCGTGAGCTTGCATTATGTTTTGCACTTAGCTTTACTTTTCCTCTAATCCAATATGAACTTAATGGGTGACAAATCAAGGCGCCTGGAAAAATTAAATAAACCTATACACACACACACATATATATAAACCGTGTGCCAATAATTTGAAGGCAAATATGACTATTATCTGAAGGGACGTTTCATGGTAAGTTGATAACTGGAAAGTTCAGAGTCACGTGCTGGTCTCCTCATCATTTAATCAAAAGCGATCACTCTGACCGTGTCTCTCTAAATATCAAACGCCCAATCATATCCCTATGCCTCCTCTCTACAATATATATAAACCGAGTTGCTAACTAAACAATATACTACTCAAGAATTAAAAAAACTTTACACAACAATATGGCTAAGCTTAGTGCTAGTAGCAAGAAAAACAATGGCATCAAGATTGTTGTTAAAATGATTCAAAAGAGTCTTTTGTTGGGCAAAAAGAAAAGTTTATCTGCTGACGAATGTGAAGAAATCGGAGACTCATCAACCAATCACGTGCCTGAAGATGTTAAAGAAGGGCATGTTGCTGTGCTAGCTATGGAGGGCAGTGATCAGGCAAAGAGATTTATCGTCCCTTTGATTTACTTAACACACCCCACATTTATGAGCCTTTTGGAACAAGCGGCTGAAGAGTATGGGTTTGATCGTGAAGGTGCCCTAACAGTCCCGTGCCAGCCGAGTGAGCTCGAGAAAATATTGGCAGAGCAAGGAGATGATGATGGCTCTAGTGTTAATGTTAAATGGCGTTCTTGCAACCCCATTGCGCAGAGCTGTTGAATTATTCAAGATTAATCTTTCTCTTGATTCTTGTTTAATTACTATATTCTTCTTTCCTATTTCTTCCGCTTGCTTCCCTTGAATTTTATTACAGGTCCAAAACGCAACAGAAGTTAATTAGGTCGTGCACGAGTTCCATGTAAGCAATCACCTCTATTAAAAAAATTTCAAACACAACAACAATTGTAGGTCAAGCTGCTTACCATATTAAGAAGCCACTGATCTAAAAGTTTAAGGTGCTAATTAATATTAAAGGAGTCAGTTTAGTGGCTCATTGAGTTCTTCTGGGTTGAGTCAAGTGTGAGGAGGATCGTTCGCACGTCCGAATCCAGGAATAGTCGGGCGATGTGATGCCAGGATCTGGGTGACCTAGATAAAAAAAAAAGGAGTCAGTTTAGGATTGAGGTAAAAGCCTCTCTCTCTCTCTCTCCTCGTCACCTTCACAATCTAATGAAAAAAGTGGTTTATTTATAAATAAAGTGAAAAATGTTATAGCAATGTGGCAGTAGTTCTTTAGATAATGCACTCAGCAAAATTTGTCTTCAGTGATTTTGTTGATAATAAATGATTTCCAGGATTCTCCTTATAAAAGGGGGCCATAATTTTTATTTTCCGAAAACGAAAAAGTGCCATAACTGTTGTTTTGTTTCATCAACATCATTTTCGTTACAAATTATTTCCAATTTTCCATCTCAGTTTCAATTTTTTTTTTTTTTTAATGCCGCATGTATTTACCGAAAAATAAATAAATAATAAAATAAAACGATGCGCATATAAATACAAAAATTTATGACATTGACTTGAGATGCTAGCACATTGATAGTACATTATAAAGCACATTGATAGTCATAATTTCGCAACTAGCAACCAGGCCATGGTCCCTCGTCACATGTCGCCGCGACAAGGCAAACGACTATTGTTTAATCTAATTAAGACCAAAGTACTGTACCCTGTACTGATCATCTCATCTTTCGTGGCGCAACTGGGATTTTAGTTTTGGGTTTTGCCCAAATATACCACAGGTTAGGGATTTCTATGAAAATTTTTTAATTTTACCTTACATTTTACATATTTTCACAAAGTTGAGGGCAAGACAGCCTTACGCATGAACTTGGTTTCGCCTCGTGTGTTGGAAAAACATACCACGTGGCTGAAACTAATTTTCAAGTGCATGCATTCTGATACTCACATTGCATGCTATAGTGCTAATTATTTCACGTAATTTAAGCAAGAAAAATGAAGCTAGGTTAATTACATTTGTTTTCGACTGCTGGGTGAAAAATAATCCGACGACAGCCAGCATGAAGTGACACCCCGTCGGCCGTCGCCATGAGGAAAGCATTTTCGATTCATGCATACGCAGTAGTACATGTTGTTGTCGGTCTCTTGCTGTTCATGCTGAATACGATGACAATTAACAAAGAGATAAACAGATATCGTTTCTCTGTTTAATTAGTTGTAACTCCAGGGTAAATGCATGACCATTTATGGAATAGCACTCTTTTCATATTTTCTATTGTTTCCTTATTATCTATAGCATATTTATTTGAATTTTAGGTTATATTAGACAAATGTATTATTTTCTCTTAGAAGGCTCTGATTGAACAACTATTTAAACATTGTTTGAAAAGTTAATTTTGAGTTTTTTTTTTTAAATACATGATTAAGAGCTTGTTTTTTTTGAATATTTAAAGTCTAAAATTCTTATTAATTTCAATCATTTTTTTTAATTTGTTTTTTTGTAACTTATGTTTGATTTTTGGACATTTACATTTGAGTAGATAAAGTAAATTTTTGTGACTTTATCTTATTGAGAAGTAAATCCTCTATCTAAAAAATATTTCCATTGAATATGCTTATTTCTTAACCTATAAAATATAATCTCTTTATTTGTATTGACTTATAGGAAGAAAAATGTCAGATAATCATGTTTAAGTTATTTTTTATTTATAAAAATAAATAAAATGCTACTTATATTTAAATATTAAAAATGAAAAAACAAACATGTTATTTAAACACTTATATTTAGATGCATTCAGCCTTCAACCAAATTCAAACATATCGATTTAAAAAAAAAAATCCCAACTAAGTAATTAGCCTAAATTGAGGCCGTTATTAATTTTACAACATAGAGATACAAATTCATACACGATTGTAATTGCAATTGTTAGCTAGGGTTTACAAAAGCCTTGTCGCCAAATCCATGACCCTACTACCTTATCTCTTCTTTCCTTGCTCTACCCTATTGTCAAGCTTAATTTGATCTCCCTTGGGGCAGCCATTTAATTAGTTTGCTACCTATCCAACTTGATGTCATATACACTATATGGGGGTTTTTTTGGGCACTTAAATGAGAACAATCTTCTTGCGAACAATGTCGGCATGTGGCCAAGAAAAATATCTGATCATCAGATGACAGCTTAGAATTGACCCACCAAAAAGAAAAAGAAAAAAAATCGACATCGGATATTTTGATCACGATCTTTTAGTTATTTATTGCTTTTTTTTTTTTTTTTTCCCTTTCCTATATGATCCTGACAAGATATATATATCTTCTTGACATCACAACGCTCCTTTAATGTTTCCCTTATCATTGGATGATGGAGATTAATTATTAGATAATAGAAGAACAATTAAAAAATCACTTGTGAAATTTTTTTTAGGAACCCGTTTGAATCAGTTTATTCAAATCTATGGATTTCCTAGTACCCAAGGGCTCTCAATAATCACCATTTCCATGGTCTCACAAGGGTGGCATTCGGCAAAGTTTATATATTTATTAGGTTATTTCTATATATAAGAGAAATTCTGAATGCTAGTTGCACTCAATTTCTTAATCCCAACTAAACAGAAATACAGGCCCTTTTTTTTTCTTTTTCCAGTGAAATCGCCAGCAAATAGGAATGTTTTTCATGTGAAAATATATACACAGAGAGAGTCATTAATTAAGTCATTAATTAATAAGGAATCTCTAAAGGAAAAACTAAAAAACAAGAAAAATGCAGACCCTTATCTATTACATCTTCAAAATCAATATCAAGATAAGAATTAAATGAAATTGATATACGTAATTAAGCATATATGGTCGAATCATAACAATAGCGGAATTGAAAATATGGAAGAATCCCCGGCTATTGCATTGGATTATTTTTCTTTGAGCCACGTTGAAATGAACAACCGTAAAAGTTTTATTTTCCGCTACCATTTATGTTTTTCTTCCAGTTTTACAAAGTTCAATTTATGATGTCTATATATGTATATCTCTGAACTAATCATATAAGAGTAAATACGTGCCTACTAAATCTTAACAATAACATTCTAGACTTTTCTCCGCGAGCATTTATACAATAATAAAGCTTATCTTGCCCTAATTAAGGTGAAAAAGAGAAATAAAAATCGTTATCTTTCCAAGTTTATGGAAGTCATAACGTTTTTATCTTTGCCGCTTATGATAATTTAAATATTTAATGAGCAAAATCGTTAGTTTCGAAAGTCATTAATTAAAAAATAGCAAATTTGTGATGATTAATTAGCGGGAAACGCATTTGTTTTTACTATTTGTATATACATTTAAAACTTTGTATAGTAATACTTTATAGAGAAATAATCTTTAATTAACTCTGCATTATAATAAATTATAATCTCTAAGTTCTCTATTGAAGAACTTGTCTCACCCAGTAATAATATATATATATCTGTGTGTGTGTGTGTGTGTGTGTGAGTACATAATAGCATGGACACCTTCTAGTTGAAGCCAAAATATTTTCAGCTTATCCATTCATTAATTACTAATGTCGTGCATAATTTACTTCTATGTCACTTGCACTAATTTTAATTAAGTTAAAACAATAATTTTTGTAACTACTTCTCGTAAGTTATACCCTCTTCATAGTAATAAAATTAGTTTGATTGCAACATTATGATGATTATAGAGAGTTTTAAAGTGTAGATTCAATTAATTGGAAGTAAATTAAAAATTAACATCAAAATTTCAAGAAGTCGGAACTTGTATTAGAAACAACCAACTACAAGGAAGAAAATGAAAACAACTTAATTAAAACCTAAGGTTTCAATAACTTTGCACCATTGTTTCACAGGAGACCCAATTCATACCTCCCGCTGCGGCTGGCTCTTCTTCCCGCCATCTCTCGGCTAATATTCTCCCAAGCTCGGAGGGACGGCAAGGAATTGTTAACGCACCCTCATGATCAAATCCATACTCTTCAGCTGCTTGCTCCAAGAGCCTTAAGAACATAGGGTGAGTTAAATAACTCAATGAGATAACAAATCTCTTTTGCTGTTGACCATCTACAGCTATCACAGCAAACTGCCCTTCCTTAACATCTTGAGGCACATAATCATCACAGTAGGAACTTGATTTCCTACCCATTAAGAGACTCCTGTGTATCTTTTCTACAACAATCTTGAGCTTCACAATGCCACTCTTCTTGATTATTTTGCTGCTTGTTCTTAGCTTAGGCGCCATGATTAATTAATTGTAGTTAATTTTTCTTTGATGTGACTTGCATGCTTTTAATTAGCAAGATAGGTTGGTGTATATATAGAGTGTACGTAAAGGGGGAGGGTCAGAGATAAGAATGGGGGCATGGTCTGTAGTGGTTACATTGACACATGCGGCTAGAGGACGTGGAAGGCCTGACATTAGAGTTAATTGGGAGACCAGTGCATGTGAGTGAGTGCTGCCTAGAGCTTCGTCTTACCATGAAATGTCACTTTAGCTGGTCATGTCTGCCTTTAAATTATTGTCATGCGCTGCTCAGTTATTTTGACGTGTCTCACTATTCCTATCTAACCTCTCATTGTTTCCCTTTGAGCATTTTTGCTAATTAATCATTTCACAAAGTAACAATCAAGAAATAAATTCACATACAAAACTCGCAATTCGCAAAGCATAGACATATCCTTAATAAGCTTGATTTTATGCATGCAAGTGTTAGAAATTAAACATAAATACTGTTTTTTGAGCTCCTGCCTTCCAACTTATGCTTTTAAGTCAGGTATGGGTAGCTCAACGCAGTAATTAAGTACCGATGTGAATTTGTTTCTAATTCTCTTCATATATCACCAATGATGCTTATCTCTTTTGCAATGATTGTCACATTTAACTAGAATATTCAAGAGAGTTTCGGTTGTACATACTTCAACCTAAGTTGTCTGGTGCTCGTAGATTTGAAGCATAGAGGAATACAATATGGTTCACAAATTCAAGAGCCTAGCCCAACCTCAAGTATTATGTTCATCTAACCCCGCTTTATAATAACTCCTTAATTTTGTACCGACTAAAGTTAAAAGCCTAAACTGTGGTCACCTTTGAGATAGACCAAATCCAACCTTTTCAAGACAAATTAAGCTACCTGTAGGAAAAATTTCGGCATTTTAAAGCAACATATTATACAAGGGAGTTTTAAGCATAACTTGACTGATAATTACACGCCCATCTCCCAATCGTGTGAGTGAGACTCAAAGTTCAAACCTCATACACAACTTGAAAGAATTTTGTGCCAATTAATCTTGCTGGCACTCACAACAGCTACGTATCATATTTGTATTATATTCATTCATTTCTTATCCCATATTGGCCACCATTCATTCATACATGCATGCATCTCTATTACGACAGAAGAAATTGAATATCAGCACATCAATTACTCAACGAGAAAGCTTTAAGCAAACATATTCTGCCATGCATCTATCATATATAGCTTATGCACCAACAGCATGCTGGCTATAGTAAGACCAGCTGCAACTAGTTGTCTGCTGATATTTCTCAACTTGTGCTTCCTACCAAATTACAAATACTAGCTAGTATCAGAACTTTATAGAAAAATGAAGAGGAAGAGAGAACAAACTGCCCTACGATTACAGGGTGCTATTAGCTTCTGCAAGTTTTAGTTAATACGTGGCGTAAGATATTTCTTCTTTTACTTTCGATCTTTCTGGATTACAAGTAGGAGTTAACTTGTTTAATGGCATTTCCAATGCATGCATTAAATTCGACCCAAACAGTCTTTGCAGACAAAAGGACTTTAACCGGCTTGAAAACACTCGCAGCCATGACAAATCTTTTGCTTTTCAAGTGCTAAATTTAATGTATCGAGAAATGATATTCGCCCCATCAATGAACCTCACCTCAATTACGGTAAGTTTATCATTAATTAAAAATTTGGGATAGTTTTTGTTATTATTTTAAATTTTATTTACTTCTCATGTGGGATTGAGGCGGAGTCAAAGTAGGCTCTTCGTCGTATATTACGATCCAGTGACAAAATAATTATGGGTTACTAAGAATCTAAGGGCCAATTGCGATTGTTTTTTTATAGGTTTAAAAATAATTTTAAAAAATTAAAAGTTAATTTAATTGTCTGATAATTTTTTTTTAAAATTATTTTGTGCCGAATTACCTCATCTTACATATATTTTCAAAAGTAGGGAAAGTGTAATTTTTTAAAAATTTAATTTTAAAATCCAGACTAAAAATTCTTTGTTTACTAGTCATATAAGTGAAAATTCCACACGTTTTATGTATCCTCACGTATATGGTAAAAATCTAAATTATCCTTATTTAATTACAAAATTATTAAATATAAAGATATTACTGCTATTATCAATTATTTTGAGATAATAAAATGATAAAGTTAGTTTAGTTATCAATTATTATATACACACAATAAAAAAAAATTATATGTACGTGTTTATAAATGCGTAAGTTTTATTAAATATTATGTTCATTTTAATTATTTGTATTCTTACAATAATTCAACAATAAAATTTATCAAAACACATACGACTGACTACTTTTTAAAATTCATAATTTTAAAAATAAATTTTATTGAATATTTAATTAATTTTATTCACAATTAACTATTTCTACATCATAACATCAATTATTTTAAAAACTACAATATTATCAAATTGATCTTAAATCTATGTATAATTTCAACAAATCTGTCCGAAAGTCTTATTTATGAGTTTTAAATATGTGACCATTCTCTTATATATATGTGTAACAATTTCCCTCTTTTAATTGAAATAGATATTCACTCTTTGATTACTCGTGTCCCTCCGGACAGCACAAAAGCTCAGCCTGGGGCCTCCGTAGCCATAATGTATGTGTAAATGCCTCAGATTGAGAATTTTCCCACGACTGCCACTTGTATTAATTTGGAAATAAGAGCAAACGATATGGGAGAAAAAGTTAAAAGTCGCAAAGACTGAAAAGAAATTTTAAATGCTTTGTAGATTTTAAAGTTTTCAATTGAACTTCCCAAAAACAAAAAGGATAAAAACGTTTTTCGCGTAGCTACACGTCGCAAGTGCTAGCCGGCAAGTGGTTAACTGGCGTTGCCACCAACTACTTTTGAACAACTCAAACAAATTTACCCCCTCGCAAAGTCTCATGTAGGGGTGGGTAAATACGGTTTGGATCGGTTCGGTTAAAATATGCCCACCCCTAGTCTCATGTCATAATATAACCTCTCAAGGGCGCAGCCGGCTAAGTTAACGTAACTTACGCTAGGCACAGTAATAATAACAGGTCTCACTCCTGTACACAATTGCTGTATATGGCATAAAATACGTTAACTTAGTAAGAAGTGTACTTAAATAGTGAATTGCCAATGTGGATTAGATTAAATAAGATTGAGAAAGGTTTTCAATCATAGATTTTAATAAAAAGAATAAAAATTAAAACACCAAATAACCATAACCACTTTCATTAAAAATTTAAGATACCCAACTTCCCATTAGGCAAACAAACGAAGGAAAGAACGCTAACCTCCAAATACTATTCAGAGGCCGATGAGGGTGAATTAAGAAAATGGGTTTAAAGAAGTTTAGGGCCTGTTTGGTATCATTTTCCAAGTAGTGTTTTCATTTTTGTTTTCATAATACACATGTAATACACGTTTGGTGAATCAATTTCAAAAATTAAATTACAAAATACAAAATTCAGATTCAATATTACAACTAACAAATTGAAAACAAGTTAAACACGTTCTCTACATTATTACGAACTAAATCTAAAAATGAATTAAAAAACAAAAAAACAGCATCCAGTTCGTGACCCTCCTCTTTTCTCCTCACTTCCGCTCTCTCTTCCCCTCACCTTTCCCCATCCAGTTGTAGCTGCTGTCGGTACTTCATCCATCATCTTTCTCTCTCCTTATTTCTCCCGATCCACGCTCTGTTGGTGCAGCAGCTGTTGTCGTTACTTCATCTCGGACAATTTGCTCCGTCTCGCCATAGGTGCCGACTCGACCGGTTATTCTTTTGCCGTGTCCACCCGCCACCGCTCCATCTCCCGGCCGCCATCTTTCCGTCTTCGCCCGTAAATCGTTGGTCTCTCGGATCATCCTTGGCCGGATCATCACTTCAGTATTTGCTTTGATTAAGTTATTTTAATTAATTTTGAGAAACTGTTATTTGCTTTGATTAAGTTTTTGATTAAGCTTCATTTGGTCGATCCGCTACTGCTTGCATTTGTCATCAAGCGGATCTGCCACCAAATTTTGAGAAACTATTTGAGTGATTTTAATTATTTTTAATAACATGTTAAGATAATATCTGTCATTGCCATGATAATATCTGTTTTTAAGAGCATGCCAGATCTGTCAATTATTTTTTTTTTTTAATTTCTTTCATTAGCAGTTGGATATATCAAAATCTTCTGTTGTAAGTTGATATTAGAAAGAGACATGATCTCTTTGCAATTCTGGGTAAATTTTTTTCTATCTTTTTAAATATAAATTTAGAATTGCAATTTTGGATAGCTTTAAGCTCGGTGGACCTATATCATCATCATATATGTTGGAAATTTTCAATTATTCTATCAGAAGAGAAAGCTATGCAAATGCATTATTGAATTTTGGTGGCATTCTTGGTTGATTTTGAACTATTAGCTAGCCTTTTGGCTGCACATGAATTGTATAAACTTAATGTTTTGTTTTTTTTGGCTTGGCCTGCTGTGAAATTAAAGGAGGGTGCTGAAATTTTGCACTGCTCTACTTAAATCGTTGTCGCTTTGATTTAAAAGACTTGGTCAAGTGTGTTGCTAAATTTTGGAGACAAGAATATGACAGTGTTTTCTTAAGTAAAATAGAGAAAGTAATTACAGCTTGTTAATTATCAAGATTTATATAATTAAATTTGTATTTTCTAATATTTAGGCTTCGTGTTTGGTATTTCAGAAACAAGTATTGAAGTAAATTGAAGAGACTGAACTATTCAAACTGAAGATTTGTAAAAGCTGAAGCTTGTGAAATTTGCTTGTGCAAATGCTTGAAATAGTTGCAAATGCTCAGGATTATGGACTTTGGATTGGGAAACCGAGGTTAGATGAAACTTGCTGTAAGGAACCAGAAGTGACATTTGTAAAAGTTGATGGTCCAAAGCCTATGACATTGGTTTCACGGAAAGTAAAAACTGGCGGCATTGATCAAGGAATTGACATGTTGTTAGTTCCTTCATCTCCAACAAATCAACTTGAGAAATTTGTTGCATTGAAGGATGTAAATGGTGTTAAGAATTTATTCTCTGTTATTTAGCTAGCCTTTTGATTAGGGGGAGCATGAATTTATAACTTAGCAATTATATTTTGCACTAGTATTTGGGCATGTAGATGTATATACTTGGATTATTTAACACAATCCACATTTTATGTGATTATATTGCAACTATTATATCACTTTATTATTTTGTGACTATATTGTAGCAAATAAAAATGTGTACACTTTTATGCTATTATCTGAAGATGACTTCCAAAGAATTTTGTACGTTTGAACTATTTATTTATGTCGTGCTATTTTTTAGGAGGTTATTGGGATAAATTTTATTTGCTTGGATTTTTATTTTACAATGGAAAATTGCTACAAAAATAAATGTTATGTTGCCAAAAATTTTAAATTTTGCTTAATTTACGTGTATTCAATGAAAAATAATGATAATTTTTTTAGTTAATTAATTTGTAAATTAATTTAAAATACAAGTGTGCAACCCAAGAGGGGGGGTGAATTGGTATTTTAAAACTTATCCTAATCAAACCACACGACAATCTAATCTAATGCTTGTTGTGCAAATTTTATTGAACTCGCAAGCGCACGAATCTATTGTAGAATAGATTAATGGTGACGAGTGTCGATCCCACGAGGAGGTGGATTTTAATTGTGTGTAGAATTAATTTTCTTTTAAATGGGTGGTTAGATTTATGGTGAAAGGAATTTAAAATATGCTAGAATTTAAATTAAAATGGCGAGAGTAAATTGAAATGGAAACTATTATACTTGAAGCACTTGGGTATTCGGATCTGCATCAACATGCTCCATGGGCTAAATATTCCATATTAATACCAATTAAATCATGAGGGGGGATTCCACACCTCATGAACCACGCTCAAATAAATATGGTCTTTTATCGTAAATAATAATAACCTTGCAGGTCTTGGGTTTAACCAGTATGATCTAGACAAGACTATTATTATTTGTCGACGAAAAGTCAAAACAACCACAAATATTAGAGGGGAATAGAAAATAAATTTACCAAATAAAGCCCATGGAACATGTTGAGACTTCACCTTCAACCCAAGCTTAAAAGAAAATTAGCTACTCATATTTGAACTAAGGGTAAAAATGGAAATTTATTAAAATACATAGAAAATACAAGAAAGAGAAGGAATTACAGAAATCTAAGCTTACAAATGAATTCAGGGATATCAAATTAGGGGGGGAAGCCCCTTTTATAAATACATTGAGTGAATCATGACCATCGGATTAAAAAGCAGTTTGACGCCGTGATTACGCCATCATCAACAAATACCACTATTTGAACAGTAATACTATTTGTACAGTTCACACGGTTTGACCACTATTTGCACAGTAAACCGGTTTTTGCACAGTAATACTATTTGCACAACACACGGTTTGACCACTATTTGCACAAGAATCGGTTTTGCACAAGAATACTATTCAGACAAGACGATAACACGTATTTAATAGTTCAGATATGTGAACAGTGACATTTTTCCTTTTATGCTCCTCCCAAAGTTTTCGATCGTCATGAGTTCAAATGACGTCCGTTTCTTTGTCGATCACTGCTCATCGTGAAACAATCGTGATACCCCCTAAAATACATAAAATAACTAATTATAATGAAACACACGTAATTAAATAACAAAATACTTAAATAATAAAAATAACAATGTTAGTGAGACTTGAAGTGTAAAATGACGATTTTCTCCTTTATAAATATACACTTTCTAACACTTTTTTTTTATCATTCCCAAGAATAAAGCGAAGATAAAATTCAAAACAAATTTTTTTTTTTTTTAAAACACACGTGTTTATTCAATCAGATTAATGATAGCAATCAAAGAAAAGTACAAGTATTATCTCCAGTCTAAAGAAATATCATAGCCACATCAACAATCCACATGCATCACCCAGAGACTATAGTAATCAAGCCACTTTCAAGAATAACATGTCAAACCCCAAAATCTCACCGGTAGTAGTGACACTCTCACAAAGAAATTAAACCCAATAAAAATTGTCACTACAATGAATGGTGAATTGAGAGAAAATAATATTGAAATACCACACACTCTTACCAAGATGAAAGAAATATGCCCACAACTTAGAAATAATACGACCTCAAATAAATTACTAGTCAACCCAAATTTTTTTTTTTTTTAATGCATCACTACATCTTAATAGCCCATATAACTAGCTTTTACTTCAGATTATAGTTCTCTAAAATCAAGAAGGACTTTTATTAGGACGTAACGTAGGCTAGGGACATAGCTTAACAAAGAAAGGAAAATAGGGAAACAAAATATATATGTTTGAGAAAAACTTCAAGAACTTTTGAAAATTACAAGATGCGTTTTGCTTATTTATTGCTATTGTATATCCTTTTTTTTTCTCTCTTTTTTTTTTCTTTTTTATATGGCACAACTTTATTGAACAAAATAATTATTTATCCTTTTTCTCAAACATGAGTAGGTGATGGAACTTGTATTATATCGGGTAATACTCCAAATTGGAGTGGGTCAGGATGATAAGTTAACAAAGAAAAAGCTTTTTTTTTTTTTTTTAAGGCTCAAAAGGGCTAACTATGGATATTTTACAATAGGGATGACTTGAAAGGCTCAAACGGATCAAAGATGGCCTTCCATCGTCTCTTAGAGCTCTAAATAATCTTCCATATCTACTAGTTAGTGGCCTAGATGCAACAACACACATTTTTTTAAAGGGTTGACTTAAAGGAAATCTAGAGATCATGTATAAAATAATAAAAGCTAATTGCGTGATCAATAATGGGCAAAAAGGGTTACTCTCCAAGAAAAATTAATAGGCTCAAAAACTCACTTGGAATTTATTTTGACATATGCATTCCTTCAAGCAACTCATATTTGTCCCCAACATGAACATATAGAATAGCAAACATGGTGTAACATCACTCAAGACCAAAGATAATACAAATACTAAAATTTAAAAGTCATCATATCATCCAATATCAAAAATTCACACAAAATTACCAAATATTTTTTTTTAACGAAATTCTACCCCCCAACCTATTCTAAACATAAAAAGAAAAACATACATGCAGAAAAATTAAAGAAAAATGTCTGAATTTTTTTTTTTTAAAAGAAGATGCGTTTCTAGAGTCACTACACTCCATATTCAGCCATCTTCGACTTAAAAACTTGAAAACATATATTTATAAAGGAGAAGTCAAAAAGAAAAGTTAGGAAAAACATAATAATAATTTTTTTTTTTTTTACTAAGAAGATGCGTTTCTAGAGTAACTACACTCCATCTTCAGCCATCTTCTATTCAAAATGGTTAGTTCTACAATAAAAACTTAACCAATATTCCACAATTGTCAACTATTCCCTCCCCCCAACCTGAATGAAACATTGTCCTCAATGTTTGAAAGGAAAGAAGTAGAGTTTAGAAGACATCACCTGGGTAGTGCAACACAGAAGAAAATATTTACAAACGGAGAGTTAAATCTAATTTGTACTTCTTACTGCGGCTACTGTTACCATCATTATTTGAACACTCCAACACAATGGTCCTGGGATCTGTCTCTGATTGATAAGCTTGTAATACATCAAGTAGCTCATTAGCAGTATGTGCACAAATAAAGATTTTTTTAACTGAGGAAGGAATGAAATAGTTTTTTATTGCATGGTTAAGAAATGCGATAAAGCCATCATAAAAATTATTGACATTTAACAAACCGATGGGTTTCTGGTGGATGTTCAGATGGGCCCAAGATGCTAATGTGGTTAGTGCCTCTAGAGTTGCAAGATCTCCTGGAAGGAAAATAAAAGCATCAGCATGATTTAGCATTTCGCATGCGTTTGCATACCGAGACAACTAACTCTTCTCCGGTTGATGAGTTAGACAAACAATTCAAAGGTTTTGGATTGTTGGGATGATGCCTAACACTTGGCTCCCTCTCGATATAAGCAGCAAACCATTTTGGATAACCCTCACACCTCCTCCATACACCAAGTGCAGTTTTCTCTATTCTTCGACCAAGATCTATGGTCCTTCAACGAACTCTTTATGTTTGCCATAGTTAAATCCAGAGTACACAAATGTTCTTGAATTGTTTACGAGTAATGCTATTAAGATATCGCTCAAAACAACGAGTGCACAACAACAAAAATTATATTTAAGAACCTGGACAACGACACAGCAAGCATTATGTCGTCAATTAACGCAGAAGGCACATGGCTCGAGAGTCAAAAAGAAAATTAAAAGGAAAAGAAAACAATGATAATAAAAAATTATTAAAGTAATCCGAATGGTAAACGAAATTAAAACAAGTAAAAGGATATTCACAGTAAGCGATCGCGGCTCACATCTTCCTCGTTTTACGCCCAAACGGCCAACGCCTACGGGTCGAGGATAGCTTCCCATCCGCTTACAACCGCAAACAGGTCGCTTATAGTCGATTCCCGAGATCAGATCGCACGTTTTTCTTGCCATAACCAGAATCACTGTACATATCCACCGATGCTTCAAAAGACAAAAGGATATTATCCAATGACTTTATTCAAGCCATCCCTAATGAATTTAATCTTATCTTCCGCTATTAACACCATTCCTAAAGAACATGGTTTTTATCGACATCGCTCGCACACTTACGACAAGCAATCCTCTATTTCGCTGATAATTTCTTTACTACAATCTTGTACGTAATAAACTAAACTCACCCGCCAAATGATTCTCATTAACCAAATGATGTCGTTCGCCATTCTTCATTAATCGTACGTCGACGCTTATAATGGAAAAGAGGCACTAACTTAAACAAAATCGCCTTAAACAAATATCACATTAAAAAGAATAATCAAAGAACCGAAAAGAAAAACAAAACAACAAAACAATAAATTCAATCAAACCAAAAATTTCAGCCACCTCCACAACCTGATCTAATCTACCCAAACTTAAAAGGAATATTTAAGTTAATTAATTTCCAAGAAAAACAATTAAAGAAAGAAATAATTGACTTACACCCATAAAGATTTAATAATAAAAGCACTTTCTCGATCAAAAATTTCAAGATTTTCATAATTGATTTCATGTCGTGACTTTTATTCGTTTGAAATCTGGCCACCAGAATCTTCTTTCGAGCGACATGTCAAAAATTTTCGATGGCCCAAAGACGCACCGTTTCGCCGCGAGTATTCGACAGTTTCTCGATGGCACCTCAACTCGATTTCCATTCAGCCATGGTGCTGAGTCAAGTAGTGTATTTCATCGATTGATCCGTCAAGTCAAAACCAAACCAAAACATGTCAGAAGCGGTCATCCAAAGTTTCGATGTAAAATTATTATCAACTAATGTTTCTATTAAATCCACATCAACAATTCCATCATCCACATTGTGAGAGGCAATGTTGATATTGAGTCCATGGTCATATTGCCAAAGGACAACCGTTCAGCTCCGAGCGAATGATCGTAGCTGCCAAGAAAGTGCCTGGCCAGATAATGTGATGCTGAACTCAACGCCAATGAAAATAAAACTTGTTCACCTGAATACGCCCTCCACAATACCACGAGGTATTTTGGACCGATCTGCAGGTAACACCTGAGCTGCATCCCACCAAGTTTCATACAGGCAACAGATTTACACTAGCTCCTAAATCCAACAAAGCATTCTCAATCAGGTTCCCTATATACATGAGATAAGCGGAGCCCGATCTTCAATTTGTGAGGCATTTTAAAACAATTTAATATTTTGAAGGCATAGATCTTTAAGAAACTTGGCATACGATGGCACTTGTTTTATAGCACAAAGGGATGTTAACACTTACCGTTAAGATTTCAAAATCTCGGATTTTCCTTTCTTCCTTTAGCTAACCTCCGAGGAAACGAGCTTGGGAATGTATTCTCGAGTTGGTTTCTTCTTCCTCCGGTGACGGGTCCTCGTGATTCTGCAGTACAACTGAAAGTGATGGCATTCCACTTTGTTATCGATTTTTCCTTTTCGCAAGGTCACGCTTTGACCTCCATGCCGCGTGAACTCGGAACTTGCTTCATGCATCGCTTTAGGTTGTGATCGTCGACTGGAAATTTACCTTTCAACTGGCCATTGTCAAGGTTTGAATCAAGCAAGTTGTCCCACCATTTTCTCGAGATTCAAATTGATCATTGAGTCAAGTGTCACTCATCTCATTTCAGCTCATCAACGGTGTCCGCCGCTCGATTCTGACAGAAATTTTGAAATTGAACGATCCTCCCACGGTCCGAGGGTCGGTTTGATCATGGTCTAAATGCACGAGGTTGAGAAATTCGAGAGGAATCAGAGGAGTCATGGTTCATTTTGTTGGAACCGAGACCATGAAAATCGTGATCTCTCCATCCGTGGTTGTACGCATGAGGCGAGTAGGTAATGGTTTTCATGACTCCTATGGCACGACTTGATTGACGAGTCATGGTCATGTTCGCAAGTCAGCACGATGCTATTCGTCGAGAAAGGCCTTCAACCATCTCTTCGACTTCGAGCTTGACTCACCAACGTGAACCTCATTAACCCCTTAATTCTCCGGTATTTCGATCGATCGACCGTCGGAATTATCCGATTGGCGCCGAAGAATTCCCAAATCACGCGCTGACATTAACTTCCTCCACCGTCGCCATTAGCCATTCTTGCACATGTGGCAATAATCCTCCAAAAGTATTGGCGTTGGTGCCATTTCACCATGATGCGACACTTCAAGTAGCCCATTGAATCGCCTCCCACGCTCAAAAATTGCGCTGCCTCTTTGAGTAAATTCAAATTTCGCGAATAAGATTGGTTTTACGAATCCAAATATTTATTTAAAAATTTAGTTACCATTTGTTCCCATGATGTAACGCTATTAGCGAACGATTAAACCATGAACGAGTTTCATCCTTTAAAGAAAATGGAATAGTCTAAGTTTAACATCATCATCCGAAAAATTCTCAGATTTAAAGTTTGACAAATAGACGAAAATCATTCGGATGATCATACGGTCCTCATTTTCAGCCATAGAATGTTGGGAGACAATTTAGCACACTAGGGTTTTAATTCAAAACTCTGCTACATTTGATCTTATGCATGATGTGCTCAAATTACCTAAGGACTAAAATAGTCCTTAAATGGCCTCTCCTGTGGTTACGGTTGTTGGTTTTGTAAATCCATGTCAAATTTCTTTTTAAATGCGGTGTGTTTATGTGAAGTGTTTTTTCTAATTCAAGGCCCAGCCAAGATTAGTGATAATGACCTTCACCATGCATACAAAAGAACAAAATAAATAAAAGCAAAACAAATAAAAATAACGAAGAAGGAGAAATTACGATACTAACCTCACACGTTGTTACAACTTTACTTGAAAACACACTTAATTGCTATAAGAAAAAAATTACGTGAAACAAATATTACTAAAATTAAAATAAATAACAAAGAAAGATAACAAGATAAATTTCAAAAAAATTACAAAGAAAAATAATAGGAAAATTAAATTACACAAATTTAAAGAAGAGAGAGAGAAATAAAATTCTAATCTAATTTTTTTTTTTTTAATGAGACAAGAAAACAACTAAAAAAAATAAATATTAATAAAAAAAAACTAATTCTACGAATTAAAATACTTACCTCCCGGAACGGTGCCAAAAACTTGTTGTGCAAAATTTTATTGAACTCATGAATTAATCTATTGTAGAATAGATTTATGGTGACGAGTGTCGATCCCACGAGGAGGTTGAATTTAATTGTGTGCAGAATTAATTTTCTTTTAAATGGGAGGTTAGATTTATGGTGAAAGGAATATAAAATATGCTAGAATTTAAATTAAAATTAGAGTAAATTGAATAAACTATTATACTCAAGACTTTCTGACCGCATCAACACGCCCACAAATATTCCATATTAATAAATTAAACAGGGGATTCCACATTAACCACGCTAAATAATAACACATATTATCGTAAATAATAATAACTTAGGTTTAACCAAGGCAGATTCAGACAAGACTATTATTATTTGTATAAAAAGTCAAAACAACCACAAATATTATAGTGAATAGAAAATAAATTTACCAAATAAAGCCATGGAACATGTTGAGACTTCACCTTCAACCCAAGTTTAAAAGAAAATTAGCTCATATTTGAACTAAGGGTAAAATGGAAATTTATTAAAATACATAGAAAATACAAGAAAGAGAATAATTACGTAAATCTAAGCTTACAAATGAATTCGGGATCTCAAATTGGGGAAGCCCCTTTTATAAGTACATTGGTGAATCATGACCATCGATTAAAACAGTTTGACGAGGATTGCGCCACGTCATCGATCAACAACAATACCACTATTTGACAAGAATATCTATTCGCATTCACGGTTTGACCACTATTCAGACAAGAAATCGGTTTTGCAAAGAATACTATTTGCACGATTCACGGTTTGACCAATTATTTGCACAAGAAACCGGTTTTGACAAGAATACTATTCAGACAAAGACCATTACTAAAGATCTTATACGTATGAATAGTTCGTATACGTGAATGACATTTTCCTTTTACGCCCTCCTAACGTTTTCGAACGTCCTGAGTTCAAATGTGACGTCCGTTTTGCTGTCTGATCACTCGTTCATTGTGAAACAATCGTGATACCCCTAAAATACATAAAATAACTAATTATAATGAAACACACGTAATTAAATAACAAAATACTTAAATAAATAAAAATAACAATGTTAGTGAGACTTGAAGTGTAAAATGATGATTTTCTCCTTTATAAATATACACTTTCTAACACTCGACAATGCCTTAATAAATTCGAAAACAATAAATTCAATGAAAGCACAATAATAAATAAGAATGTATTTGACGAAGATCAGATAATCGTGTATAAATTTCAATGCATGTGATCAACTTTTGATTTGATCCGAATGAGCTTATTTAGAGTGAAAACTAATTATACACGTTTTTGCGGAAACGGATCGTTAACCGTTAATTAACCGTCTTAAATTTCAAATAAACGGTTGACCGTTAGTCACTAACCTTTCGCCGTTAATTTCCAGAGACTTACAAAATAAATTTGGCTTAACCGTTCTTACTAAACGGATCAAGGTTAGCAAACTGGAAATAATCGGTTCACTGTTTTCCGTAAACGGTTTACCGTTAATTTCCAGAATTTAAATTTAACCGCTCTAACTAAACGGTTGAGTTAGAACTAGAAATAATCGGTCATCGCTTTTCAGTAAGCATCGTTTTCCGTAAACGCAGTTTATCGGTTTCGAAAGCAGTTTCCACCGTTAATTTCCAGAGACCCGCTAACAATTTAGCTAACCGTTCTAACTAAACGGTTCAAGGTTAAGAAATCAGAATAATCGGTTCACGCGTTTTTGTAGAATTCTGCCATTAATTTAAACATTATTTTAACAAACCTGTAGAAACATACTTTCTGACATTATCGGTTATCCGTTTTAAATAAGCATTTGCCGTTCATACAGAATTGTTTACGAAAAAGTATTACCAAACGCATATTCTCTGCTTTTATCATTTTCAATTTTATCTACCAAACGCATATTACTGTTTTCAGTTTTAAAATACAGAATACAAAAAATGATACCAAACGCATATTTAAATTCGAAATATAGTAACTGCAAAACACCATTTTCATTTTCATTTTTATTCTCAAAAAATACAAATCCAGAAACAATACCAAACGTCCCTTGCAAATTCAATTGCTATTTCATTTTTTTCCCCCTCTTTAATGGGTTTTGTAGTAGGCCACCTTCCCAGAGCTTGCTATCTCCGTGCCAAGCATCTGTAAAAGCCATTCAATCCAACGACACCCAGAATTCTGACAGTAATACTGACGAAAAAGTTGGGTGGCCAAAGAAACATTGCATATTCCACTTTGCATAAAATATTATAATCTCTCTCAAGTACAACATATAATGAAGTCCAACACCACATAAACATTCGCGTCTAAACCTAATTATATGTTTAGCCATATGTCATCTTCTTGGCCAAGGAACCAACGAATATGATATGGAAGAGCAAAAATGTAACCGAGAACAAAAATATCACCTAACAGTTTCGCAGATAATTATGGAACGAACCGGCGGCATACAATAAATAAGCCGTCGTCCCTCCTGTCGCTACATAAAACTTTCGTCATAATCCACCTTGGGGAAAACATCGTCCAGTGGTGGCGATCACTTGGCCTCCTACAGTCTTAAGCCAAATGTGCAATAAAAATATTAGTACTATTATATTGTCTTCAAATTCATCCTTCGGTCTTTCAATCAGATAGACCAGCCTTGGCCTTCAGGTGCTGCTTAAAGTCCATAATATCACCCTCCCACCGGGTGACGGCCTGATTTTCACACACCCATATTTCATGGGCTACCTGGTTTATGAGCCTGAAATCATGGCTAACGAGAACCATACCCCCATCCCACTCATTCAATGCCTCAGCAAGCGAGTCGATTGTCTCAATATCCAGATGATTAGTTGGCTCATCCAAGAGAAGCATGTGGGGTTGCCTATATGCTAACCATGCAAAAACCACCCGACTCCTTTGCCCATCAGATAAATTCTTCATTGGCATCACCTGGGCCTTACCAGTCAACCCAAATCTCCCAATTGCTGCCCTCATCCTCTCCTCCTCATTGCCGGGATACTCTTTTATCATATATTGGAGGGCAGACATATCCATGTCAAGTTTCTCAGCCAAGTGCTGATGGAACTGTGCAATTCTAAGGTGATTATGTCGCCGAACCATGCCATCAAGAGGAACCAAATCCCCCGTCATCAGCTTCAGAAGTGTGCTCTTCCCAGCACCGTTGGGTCCAACCAAAGCTACTCTAGAGTCCAAGTCCACCCCAAAATCAAGGTTCTTGTAGATGAGGTTGTCAGGTGTGTAGCCAAATGTCACTTCCACAAACTGCAGTACTGGTGGGGGAAGCTTTCCTACATCAACAAAACGGAAGACAAGAACCTTGTCTTTCACCACCTTTTCTGTAAGCCCACCTCGCTCCATCTTAGCCAGTGTTTTCTCTTTACTCTGTGCTTGGCGAGCTAGCTTTGCTGACCCATGACCAAATCGGGCTATATACTCTTTCATTGAAGCAATCTGCTCCTGCTCCCACTTGTACTGTTTCATCTGGTTCTCTTCCAATTCAGAACGAGTCTGAACATACTGATCAAAATTACCAGTATAGAACTTCAATTTCTTGTTTTGCATGTGAATGATGTTTGTGCAAACTCCATTCAGAAAGTCCTGGGAGTGTGAAATCACCACCAATATGCGGTCAAATTTCTTCAAGGTCTCTTCCAGCCAGACACAAGCTTCTAGATCTGTGTGGAAAGGGGGGAAAAAATATTCACTTCAATTCTCTCTTCTATAGGAATTCAATGACAATATATCATTGCATTTCAGCATCAAAAGCAATCGGACTTAAATAAATATATCTAAACAGGAAAAACTCGCAATCTCTAAAATTCACAGAAACAGTATTCAGACCAATTTCTTTCATAGTGAGTCAAAAACTAGATCAGGGAGCTGTAAACTAATTGGCAAGGGTTCATATGGGTAACTCATGAATCTTACTGCAGAATAACCATCAACCAAAACACCACTACTGGAACTGAAATTACCAAATATGTGAACAGAGAGCTCAGTATCAAAAGCATTCAATCTTAGATAACATTTAGTATTACATCTCTACAAATAGCGGCAGCATGAGATTAACCGCATAATAAAAAAATAGGCTTCAAAAAGTCAAACTAAGGCATCTGCTTTGCTGCCTCATACCACACGTACCCCAATCACAAGCAACAAACATTAATCAAACACATCACCAGAAATCAAACCAAGCATGCAGATAAAGGTTTTTGTTTCAAATATAATTAGACCTTCCTTGTATTTTCCAACTACCTAGTTTCAATAAAATCAATATCACCAACAGAACTAACCTAGATGATTTGTGGGCTCATCGAGCAACAGAATGGTTGGGTTAATAAACAGCGCACGCGCCAATGCAATCCTCATTCTCCAGCCACCAGAGAAATCGCGCGTTTTCTTAGCTTGCATAGTCTTGTTAAAACCTAGACCGTATAAGATTTCAGCAGCACGTTTTTCTGCAGTTGATGCATCCAAGGCTTCCAAACGCTCATAAACACGTTCAAGTTGTTCTCCGCCTCCATCTTCCTATTGCAGATTAGACAACAAAAATCAGAACATTAGCTTTTTTTTTTTGGGTGGGGGGGGGGGGGGGGAAGAACTACTGTCAAAGATAACAAGAACTTTCAGTTAGACATACCTGTGCTCCCAACATTTCAGCTTCTTTCTCCAATTTTAACCTCTCCTCATCACAACTTATGACTGCTTCCAATGAAGACATGTCAGAAGCTTCAATCTCCCTGGTAAGGTGATATATATCCATGTGATCTGGAATAGGAAGCTCCCGGCACCCTATTGCAGTCAAGAGTGTAGATTTCCCACACCCATTTAAGCCAAGCAAACCATAACGCCTGTAACCATAAGTAATGTTTAAAATTTACACATACACTCCATATTGAAAGGTTACATATATTATGAACCAACTGCTTTTTACATTTAAGCACAACACGTGACTATAGAAGGAATAATAACCAACCTGCCATAGTTAAGCTCCAGTTCAGAATCCACTATGAGATCATGTCCATGAAAAGTAACAGATAATGACTCTATCTGCAGCATCAAGCAAAGACCATTAATCACAACATTTTTCCATCTTAATTCAGTGAAAAACCTCGAAGAAATAACATGCAATATGAAAAGGAAGAAATATTAAAAAAATAAAAAAATAACAAATTCTACAATCCCCAAAAAATCAAAAATCAAAAATCAAAAGCAAATTGTCACAGTTTTCACAAAGAGAATAGATACTTTCTAGTAATCCAGAAAGTAAGAATTACGACCCTGTTCCTCTTTCTCTCGCAAACCTTTTCCTTCCACTTTGTGTGTGTGTGTGTGTTTTTTTTTTTTTTTAAAAAATACAATTATTGTTAATAAACTCAATTACATATACACAAGAAAAATATAATAGATCAATATAAAGCACACGACCTAAAAAATAATTATTCCAAAATCCACAATTCCCTAAAAAATTAAAAATCAAAATCATCATGTTCCCAAAACTTACGCGAATATCTCTTGACAGAGGATGCGAGCAAAGCACTCCCGTACAAGTTCGATCCGAAATCCGCATGGCTGCCATTTCACTAGCAGCTTTATCAGCAGCACTTCCATTCTGTAACGCAGCTGCCTTAGAAGACGCCGCCGCCGCCGCCGCCTTGCCTCCTCTCTTGGCCGCCGCGGCAGCCTTCTTCTGCAAAGCCTTCTTCTTGCTGGCGTCCGACACCATCTAAACCAACAAACCACCAATCAATAAATCAAAATCAAAATAAATAAATAAAGACCTAATTTCATGCTAATAGCTGATTAAAAACACAAATGCAACGATAAATTTGGTGAATCGAATAAGGAATTACCTTGGTTAAGAATCTACAATCGAGATCCGAGATCCGAGATCTAGGGTTTAGAGGTATGGAAACCTTGGTGCTACCTGAGAAGCGAGGAGAGGAGCAAAGACTGCCAACAAACAAAAAGTTGAAAACCAGCTATGAGGGTTTCTTTTTTCGAAGAGAATTCGGTACAGCCGGGGGGGATTGAGTATTTATAGAGAGATGGATTGTGGGAGTGACACGTGTGCGATAGCTTATAATGGCACATGTGGTTTGTGGTCTGACCAACAGTTACGTATTGGAATGCAATTGCGAATGTTCGCACAGACAACAGTAAAACGTTAAGGTCGGTCTTGGTCTTCAACTTTTCCTTTTCTGTTGGGTTCTTCTTGCTCTTGGATTGGGAAATAGTAGGGCTTCTGAAATTTGTCGATGCACACTTCAGTTTGGGTTCTTAGACTAAAATCTAGCCCAATTAAATGTTGGGTTTGGCCCAATACTTCTAACCCGTCAAAAGGTGAATTTTTTGAAAACATGTTAAACGTTTGTTAAATACGGCGCTACAATTATGGCTACACGTTCAAGATCATGCTGATTGCTGAGTCAGCGTTTCTGATTCTTCTATTAAATTGGCTTTCTATTTTTCAGTATCCCGATGCTTTCATGTCACATTTCCATGGAATAATTTATAAACAATTATAAACAATAATTTATAAACAATAATTTATGTACAATGAAATTTTAAAATATTACAAAATATTTATTATAAGAAAATGTTCACAAAATAAATAATTACAAGAAAAAAATTTTATTATTAATTTTTTTCTCATATCAAAACATATATTTCTTGTTTTTAATTTTTAATTTTTTATTTAGTTTCTATTTATGTGATTTATTTAATTTATAATAAATATAAATAAAAGAGTAGTTGAAAATAAAAGTAATATTATAAACTTATACTATCAGGGGTGTTTTTGGCCATTATAAAAACAACAAGAGGGAAAATAGTATATGTTAATTACTGTAGGGAGGAAATTGACAATCTCCCTAAGATTAAATCATGAGAGCATCATGATTCTATCAACCTAAAGTTTGTGAAAAATATTGTTTTTGTAAAAAGTTTTTAAAAATAAAAAGCCTTGTCTGCAATTTTTCTTTTCTATAAAACACTTAAAATGTAAGCAGAAGAATTTCCGGGTATGAGTGATCAAGACTGATGCTGTAGAAATGGGCAGTAGAATGTAAAGTAAAACAATTTCATGGTATGAGTGATCAAGATTGATGCGGTAGAAATGGGTAGTCAACATGATTAAAAATGAAAATGCTGTTAGTGTTTTCTTATTTTTTTATTAAAGATTTTAAAACAAAAGTGCAAATCAGTTTTACAATCCTTATACCATCAACCATCCAATAGAGTCACGATATCTATGTATAAAAACACGCATGTTATAATTTTGTTAATATGTTGTGTACATGTAGAAAAGATGCGTTGAAGATTTACAAATTTGTCAAAAATAACATATTTTCACTACCTTATAACATTTGCTTAGAATCAAACAAAGTCCTTAAGCTCGGTTGTTATTGTTTTTGCGGGTTCCTTGTAAATTTATGATATAAAAACCTACAAAGCAACAATTGGGACATTTTAGATATTCACTTAGTGGGTGTTAGAGGAAGCGGAAAAGAAATAAGACACAATATATCCTATATTGCCGAATGTAAAATCACAGTTGTAACATATCTAAGTTTTTGACATAATTTAATCAGTGTAAATTATTATTATTATTATTATTATACACACAAAAATAGATACCATTTTAATTCCTACAACTTGAAAACATGAGCGTCAAAATAGATTATCATATAGAGAAAAAGAAAACCATCACATAAGAGAAAAGTGAAAATTGTATGAGAATACAAGTCTATTTAAGGAAAAGTAAATAAAATCTTAAAATAACTCAAGTTTATTTAGGATCCGTTTAGGACAATTGTGCTGAGGTAACACAGCTGTCCCAGTTAAACCCTTAATGTTTACCAAAAATTTTAGTACTATAACTGTTTAATTTTAATACCAACAAGAGCTAAGCACATTTAAACAACAATAACAAATTATAATATAGATGTCAAAGGCAATAAATATTACACTGAAAAGAATTATATTTACATGACCAATTGGAAAACGTTTTAACTGTCGATTGGCCAAAAATGTCCATTGCCAAGCATCACTTCCTTAATATACATGTATTAATGTACATAAATAATCATCGTTTAGAATTCACTATTCAATTAATCTGGAAAGTCAAGAAAAGTGACTAAAGATTATTATTCGAGAAATTTCATTTCAAATTCTACAAAAGAATAGTGATAATGTCCGCACTCAATTGACCTAAGTTTATCCCTAAACTAAAATGAGTAAGAGACCAGAAAAATCCGTTTTCCCTATAACTTACAAGAATTTTTTTCAGTAAAAAATGCACAAGCTTGTTAATTTGGTAGATGAGTCTTCCAATGTAAATGATAATTTCTAAAAGAGGGGAGCTGCGAGCACCTTCTAAAGAATTCAAGAAGTCTAGTGAGCGTGGAGTAAAATATACACGGTTACCCAGAAGTCAGAAAGCAATACACACACACATATATAGTGCAATTATACACGGTTACCCAGAAAGCAGAAAGCAATATATATACATGTATATGAAGCCAGCGATTGTAGAGAACCATAGAGGCTGAAGCTAATTGGGAGAACGATGAAGAAGGATTACCAAAGCTGAATCAGATTCAAGCCAAAGGTTTATGTTTAAAAGGAAAAAAATGGCCAAAGGTTTTTCCATCCTTTATAACTGGATTTAATTTGATAATTTTGCAGTATCAAATTTCATCGATATGTTTAACTAAATTCCTATTTTTCTTTCTTTTTCAATAAAGCTTTTTTTAACTCTAGCTAACTGCACCGAACCTACTAATTCAATTATATTCTAAATCACAATAAGATGGGTTGGATCTGATACATTTTTATTATATATCATTTTGAATAGAGGAAATCAAAGTCTAAATTCGCCAACCTTCTGAGGAAGAAAGAAAATATAAATTCAGCTAAAAAGGAGGAGCCTACACCAAAATCGTTGTAGCCGAGTCCGAAAATCTCGCTGGGTTCCCTCTAGGGTTTCTTACAAGAAAGCAAAACCTTAAATAATACTTCTGTATACACTGATATTTATTTCAAGAACCCTAATTACATGTGGGATGATAGGTATCAATTACATTTCTGTGTAATTATATATATACATATATAAGATCGAAAATCCAACTTGTGCACACACATATATATGCTGTACATCTGGAAGAGACAAGTAAGGTTACCTTGATAAGAAGCTCGTCATGGATCTTAATTTTGGTTTTTCAAAGTTGTTCAGCTAACTAGCTAGCTAGCTAGCTAGCTAGAAACTGCTATAGTTAAGTCTATGGAAACCCATACAGAGGAATACAAGCAGAAAGCGAACAGAAACAAGCGCGTCATGAGCACATAAAATGGCTAAAATGGCATTCACCTGCATCTACAGCTGCACCTTCATGCTTTCGAGTTTTGAAGCTGATCATCATGATGATCTTCGTTAACCCAGATAACAACACAGCAAGGTGCAGGTGCAAATGCAGATAAATGCGACATCTCAGCTCTGCTACTATTGCTAGCTAAGTTGCTAGTGTGTTGGGTCTTTTTAAAGAGCGAGAGAGTGAGAGAGAGAAAGAGATCCAAATATCCAATTACATCACATGTGTAGAGAAAATCAACAGATAAGGATGTGACAAAGCTTTCTTTATTACAAATTGTGCAGAGTCTTCTTCACAAATCACAAACAGTGTGTGGTCTCAAGACCACGTGATGTAGACGCCCACAAGCACGTGGACCTCGACGACCACGCAAATCAGATACTGCCACGTATGGTACCACGTCAGAAAGCCATTGGAATTTACTGTTGAACCCGCGTGGGTCGGCTCATGTAACTCATAATTGTTGTTTGTAATAATTCTCACTTTTGAACCCTATAATAATAAATACAAGTTTCTCTCGTAGGGCAAACACTCGTCTAAAAGCTCAAAATTTGATTGGTGAAATGCTCAATAAATCTTCTGAAGCTAGGCTGTCAGTGGGACAAATGTGTGTGTGCGCGTGTGCGTGTTGCGTGTGTGTTTTCTCCTTCGCGCGATTGAGAAGCAGCCCCTGAATATCTGGAGGAAAAAGCGCCAGTCTAAGGTTAGAGGTGGTGCAATAGTTTTGTCATAAGGATCGGCACTGCGTTGCTTTTAACGTAATGTTGCGCGCATACGCACAGCAACAGTTATGAAGTCTATCAAAAATATAATTATTGTGTGTGTAAACGTAACATAGCATTGGTTTTATTATAATATTATTTTTTAGAGGACTTAAATTACATGTAATGTACCTTAGTGTTTATTTTTATTTGCTTTGATTTGGCACATCAATTATGCCTCATTTTCGCGACTCAACCAGCTCTCTACAGCTGACAAAATAGATTTTTGAATTATGTTCGTGTAATGTCAGTTTCATATCGTGATAAATTTAAATAAACTTAAACATGATTAATTTAATAATAGTATTAAAATATTAAAATATTAATTCAACATGAAAAATAAATAAGTTATAGAATACCTCATCTGATATCTATATATTTAATAAATTTTATATCAAATATTTATACACAGAGGGAATTGGCAGCCTCTTAAAAATTACACATATTTCTACACGAATTTATATCCATTAGTTCTAATATATATCAACGGCTAAGATTTTAGGCGATTAATAAGATACATGCTTAATAGTAACAGTAATTAATGCACCTTTTCTCTCTTTATCAGTTTCCGTAGGACATAATTTCTCTCTCCTAAGTTTTCTTTGCATTTTTTTTTTTTCGGTTTTCTCTTCTCATGGCTAAGACTCTAAGTTTACCCGTTGAATGTATAATAAAAATTTCCACGACCAAGAATGTCTTCTTAGTTATAAGATTTCATTGCATACCAAGAACAAATCCATCATCAAATTATTCACGAATTGATATTATTATTTCATTTAATCAGTATTTTATATCATGTTTATTGTAAGTAGCTGATTGTTTTGAAATTCAATGATTTTCTTTAATATTGAACAAAGAAATCAAGAGGAAGAAAAAGTAGATATTTTTCATAGAAAGAGTAAATATTTTTCTTAAATTGAATAAATTCCTAGCTGCTTCTTGTGTTTGCTCATCGCCTAGTCATCACCATTTACACCCACCATCTTGAAAGTAATCTTGATTTTGATTCTGAAAGGGTTAAAAAAAAATTAATGAAGAGGAAAAACAGAAGTCAAAATTATATTTTAATATTATAGAATATACATATCTATCAAAATATTACATATTTACACTATTAAAGTTTTTATTATATATATATTTAAATAATATTGTATATTGATATTATAAAATATACATGTATACTGATTTTTTATACATTTATACTATTAAAATTCTAAATCTATATAAAATTTTATAAATGAAACACTATGTATATATTTATCCTTTGAAAAAGAGAGAGAGAGAGAGAGAAATCATATCTAACATTTGAGTTTTGATGACAAGAATATATAAATTAATTTAGAATAGAAAATATAATCAATTTATGGATAAATGGATCAATAACTTGAACGCTACCTGACACGAAAAAAATCTTGTGAACCTGTACCTAGCCCATTTAATAATTATGTTTAATTTAATGATTTATTACCATTTATTCGTGTCGTGTTTATCGAATAATCAGATTGTGTCAAATTTTGTCAACTCTATAACTCATTAGTGTCACTTCTGCTTGAATTGATAAAGATTATAGTGATAATTATGCATTTATTTTTATAATTATGTTTAGAATAAACTCCTCACCTACGGCTACCCAAAGGGGGAAAAATAATATTTTTATTATATAATAGTATTGAAGATTTTATCAAATAGTTAACTAATGTGATATTTATTTATTGAATGATAATTAAATAAAAAATAATTTTACTTTCATCAACTAATAAATAAATAAATGATATATTACATCGAAATTTAAATGCAGTATCCTATCATTACTAATTATTATACATTTAATACATAGTTAAAGTAGACAAGCATAGTTAATTAAAGTGGACAAGTGTCACATCAAACTAACACTATCGATGAGAACAGGATGAGCTTATAATTATCAAATTAGAGATAAATGAGTGTTGTGTGTATTGGTCATTCTCTCATGAGATGCGACAATACGAATTACTATTATACCATATGCATGAAATCTACATTTAGTTATTTAAACCTGAGAATTTATATATATATATAGTTGGTATTTTTTTAATTCATTAATAACTTATACGTAGGAGTATAGCACTGACATCATTTAAGAGAGCCATTGATACCTTCACTCTTTCAGTTTATTGCACTTTATACTTAGAGCACTAATATTTGGACAGAAAAATTTAATAAAATGCTAATAAAATAAACTATAACACCATATGGTGTTAGAGGGGGGAAAATTAGAATGATTAATTAACTCAACACCACAGAATGTTATAGTACATTTTATCAACTTTTAGTCTCTTTAGCATTTTTGCCATGCGTAAATCCACTCATTAGGCTTTGTTTTTTTTTTTTTTTTCACCGAAAAAATTTTAACACAAGAGTTTAAAAAGGTTGGTCCCAGGGCATTACTAAGACGGGTGTCAACAGAAAATCTTTTCATTTTTCTGTGCAAAGAAAGAAGAGATAATTATAGTACTGATAATAGTAATAATCACAAAAAATTAGAGACAATCGTTCCTCAATGTTTCAAAAGTTTTGATGATAGCACCGAGTCTTTGGGCGAGTAAGGATGGTGAAAGCTGAAAAACACAAGAACCCTACAAAGCAACACAAGTTCCGGAAAGTTGAGGTACGTTGACATTAATGTTCCATTACTGTGCAGATGGGGCCGCCCGAAAAAACCAGAGGCACTAGCAATTAACCAGATCCAGTTTAAGGCATCAATTGATCTCGGTTTTAGAAGCAATCATGATTTGGGCAGCTAAACCCCGAGTGCACTGAATTCATGTGCTGTTATTACGTGCATTACGAAAGGCAAATATTTAGTTGGATTTCTTAGAAACCATTAAGTGTGTGTTTAGAATTGAAGTTAGACAGATGTATTTTAAAAGTTATAGTACTAAAGTGTTTGATAAATACTAACTCTTGTAGCTTGTAAGATATGTCGATATGATTTTTCACTTATATAATAAAAAAATTATTATATCTTTAATAATTTTATCAAAATTATTATTTAAAATTTATATTTACTGTATATATTATTAATTTTTGTTTAATAATTACTGTTTTTTTCCACAGCAGCTGTAGTTTAAAAGATATAACACCTCAACTCCAAACAGAACCTAAATAAATATTTTTATAACCATTCTTATGCAAGCATGACCATTATCATCATATCATGAGCTTAAAGTCAAATTGGCAGCTATTATTTTATCTTCTGTCACAGTACTGTAATTTATGCAAGATAACCATCCATAAATGTGATCATGAAAATAAATAACATGTCATTAAAATTCAGACATGCCTTAAAATTAAAACTAATCTCATCCATCATCTCACCTTTGCGTTGTTGATAAAAAAGGCCCGGCTTTTAGGCCTCAAAAGGGTGGCCCAACTCGCTCTCTGGATCCAGAGAAACCAAAAGAAAGAAACTAGGAAGAGTGAATCTAAGTACACCCCACCCAATCCTCTATGCCCTATTTCGTCCGCTTAATGGGCTTTTGTAACTTGTTAAGAAAAGGGTATAATAGGGATATTAATTTGGTGGTTTTTTTTTTTTGGGATACACAATCTGGTGCTCTTTTAGTATCACTAAACTACTTAAATAAAGAGTGGAGCTACTTAAAACATCTCTAAAAGGCTCCTTAAATAAAATTTTATTACTTATTTGAAGCGCCACAATAATATTTAAGCCTCCAAAAGACACTCCAATTAAAATTCTTTAAATAAGAAATGATCATCTCTCTTCAAATTTGGAGAGTTATTTTCTCAATCTTCAATTTATATTTTATTACTTTTTGTTAGAGAAAAAGAGAGAGGTACTTTAATTAACATTGATTTTTCATTTAAAAAAGTGGTTATTTAATTAAAATAATATTAATATAGTTCTATTTGAAGTGTCTTTTTTAGAGTAATATATTTTTTCACTCTTCTATTTACTACATAGATAAGTAAATAAATATTTAAAGAGTAAAATTTATAAAGCCTTTTAGAGATGCTCTTCGAACACAAAACACTCTTTTACACCTAATTACTCGTGCTTAAATTTAGAAGTTAAAATTTCACTTTCAAAACCTGTCATTATATCAAAATTAACCCCATTATAACGTGTAATTTTAAATAATGTTATTTTTCCGTGAATACCCAACCAAACTCACTTCCATCGTCCATGTTGATTGATAATCTTTGAGGCTTTCAATTTTATAGCAAATAAATATCGATGTCAAATCGCAATAACTAAGTGGGGATTAAATCGCAATAATTAAGTAGGGATTGTAGTTTAGTGCTCTCTCTCGCCCAAAGATTCTTAACCGTACTTGTAGTCATTCTCGAAAAAATCTTATCCATTAAATTATTCCAAAAAAGAAAAGTTCCACAAAAATCCATTGACAAAGAAACAAATATGAGAGTTTAAAGGTTACATATATGGAGAAGAAACTACAGTCTTACATATATAATATGGGTACATCCCAACTATTAAGTCAATAAAAACAAAGACTTGTGTCACACGTTTTCACTGAATTGAAAAAAAAAAAAAAACTATCATTCACCACACATTCTAGATTGGATTAAGTTGATACTAAATAACGAATTAAGGGTTTCAAATAAATTATTTTAGTTAAACTAAATTATTTCATAAAAATTCCTTAGTGGTAAATTACTTAATGGATATTTAAGTAATATAAAATTTTAATTAAAAATAAATTTGAAGAGTAGTCTAGTGAGTTTCAATAGTCTCCCCCTAAATAAATAAGTAAATACCAGCCGTCTCGTTATTACAGAGACTTAATTTATTTTAGTGATTGTAAATAGTAGGCTCTGATAAGAGCATGAATAGATTAATGTAGATTAATAATGTAAAGGGGAGAGAGAGGCATCCTTATCATCTTATGGTTATTGAATTATTTGATCAATCAAATCAAAAACCAAAGATAGAACCATTCGTGTGCATGTAATTTTACGAGTAGAACTTTTCTTGATTTAGGAATTAGATATCTCTCTTTTTCTCTTATATTAACTTGTCGTAAAATTTTAAAAATCAATTAGATACTTGATTAAATAAATATTTATGATTATTAAATAAATTATATAAAATAAGAACTTAAAATCTTATACGAGTATGGATAGTAATTAGAGATTTTCAAGGGTCAGAATTTCGAATTCAAACTTTTATTTACTAGGTCTTTTTCATTCATTTTTCCATAGTTTTCGAGAATCTGAATTTAAAAAAAAAACAAAGTCAAAATAAGTCAACAAACTTGGAGTAGCAAGGGCAAATTTGAAATTCCACAGTATTTGAAAGTAAAATTACTTGAAAAACATCATAAAAATCTAGGAAAATGTTTGGCTTAAAGAATTACGGAAAAAAGACGAAAAAAATAATTAAAAAAATAATAAAAAAAGAGTGAGAGGGTAGAGAGAGAACAAAATTTTCTCGTACTTATCGTGTTTTTCTCTCTTTAGCACTACTCAAAAATCTAAGTCAGTGAATCGTCTGCCACGCTTACGGAGACGAAAAGGTATTGCAACGTTGGTTGTGTGCGTACAGCCTCTTCCCGACAGGGCGGACGAAGTGTATCGTTCGACCGTTCGACGGTTATCCTTAGTCCTTGCTTACTCCATCACTCACCGCGGAAAACACGCCCGTCACGCGCGCACACGTCTCTCACCTGATAACCACCCACCATCCCAATCCTTTTAGGAAACCCCAACCCCCACGACATCCATACATCACATCATACATGCAATAGGCCCATACATCATCCATTCATTCATCAGCCACGTGTAATGCAATAACTGGCACTCGCTCTCTCTATCAACCAAGTCTCGCCCCCGGCCCTGGTGCTATATAAATGCAAACATATCCCTTTTGCCAGTTAAAAACCCTCTCGCTCTGTCTCTCTCTGTTATTCAGTGATTCATCGGTAACCAAACCCACCCAATTCTCAACAATGGGCAAGGTGAGTCAACTCGGTCACCACAACTCATTTTTGTTTTTATTTATTTATTTTTTATACTTCTTCCTTCTGCTTTCTTTTCCATTTGCTCTGTGAGAACATTTTTTTTTTTAATTTTTACAGAAGAAGAAGAACAACAACAGCAATAATGAAAACGACAACAAAGAAAACAACAACGACAATAATGAAGCGGAGAAGAAGGAGGAGGAGGAAGGAGATGCCGTCGCAGAGAAGAAGAAGGACGATAAGAAAAGTTCCGTTACTGTGATCTTGAAAGTTGACATGCATTGCGAGGGCTGTGCCAATAAAATCGTCAAATATGCTCGCTCTTTCGAAGGTTTTACTTTGTTCATATTCTATCTTTATCTTTCATTTTGCCTTTGTTCACCAAAAGAAGGAACAAAAATCGAAGTTATTAATATTAATAGTAATAATGCGGGCGTGATTTGTTTTTGTTGTTATAGGAGTGGAGGCGGTGAAAGCAGAGGTAGCCTCTAACAAAATCACCATAGTCGGGGCAGTGGATCCATCCAAGATCCGAGAGAAATTGGACAAAAAGACCAAGAAGAAAATAGACCTCATCTCTCCTCAGCCCAAGAAAGACAACAAAGATAAAGACCCCAAACAAGATAACAAACCGAAAGACAACAAATCTCCCGATGACAAGAAACCCAAAGAGGTTACTCTATTTTTTCCCCCCCTTTTAAACGGTTTACTATTAATTAATGTTTATTAAATTACTATTAATAAATGTTTATTAATTAAAATACTAAATACTTTTGTTTCTTTCTTTTGCTTTTTTTTTTTTTTAATTTTGGAATTTATTAATTAATGGGTTTATTATATTATACGTCAGCCTCCGGTGACGACGGCGGTTTTGAAGCTGGGGCTTCACTGCCAGGGTTGCATTGAGAAGATTCTCAAGATTATCTCTAAGACTAAAGGTGAGAGTGAGAGAGATGATTGGGTTTATCTCATTAACATCATTACTGCCACGTTCAGTTCTGTTGCGTTACTGTAACGGTGTCGTTTTTTTAATTATTATTTTAATTATTATTTTAATTATTATTTTAATTATCAACAGGGGTGATGGAGAAGTCAATCGATCGACAAAAGGACACGGTGACGGTCAAGGGGACAATGGATGCTAAGGCGTTGGTTGAGGTTTTGAAGGAGAGGCTGAAGAGACCGGTCGAGATTGTGCCGCCTAAGAAAGAGAAAGAGAAGGACAAAGAGAAGAATGATGAGAAAGAATCCAACGGTGGGGATAATAACAACACCAGTGGCAATGGCGGCAGTAAGAAGAAGAAGGGCGGCGGCGGCGGCGGAGGCGGTCAAGAGGTTGGAGATGGCGGTGGTGGTGGGAAAATGGAGGGGAGCAAGATGGAGTATTTCCCAATGGGTGTGCCTGGGTCGGGTTATGGATATGGGTACCAGATTCACGGAGGGTATGAATATGGGTACCCTGTTGGAGGCTACTACCACCAGCCGGCTGCTCCACAGATGTTCAGTGATGAGAACCCGAATGCCTGTGTTGTTATGTAATGAATGATGGTTAGGGAACAAGTAAAGGTTATAATGTTATATTTACAAGATAGGTTTAATGGGTAACTTCCAACCGTGGAAATATTTGTAAATAATAAAGTGCGAGGAGTAAAATTTTGGATTAATCCTCTCTTATCCTAGTCATCTCTTGGTTAATTTTGTATGATGCTGGAATAGTTATATTTTATTTAGTGGTATTTTGCAGTTTATTTGGTATCTTTTTTAATTAATTACCCTATTTGTGTAACAACCCGACTTTGTGGACTGGTCTCACTGTCATCATCATCATACAGTTTCTGTTAAAGAGATTCAAATTGCTGGATAGATGATCAGGTAGCAACAATACTTTGGGGTGCGGAGTGTGAAGGATTCAAATAATTGAATTGAATGGGGTAATTAATGATGACCCGGAAGATTCTGATAAAAAAGCCCTAACAAAAATCTGGAAGCGCACCTACCGGCATCTCTCACCCACCTGTTCCAATGTTGTTTCATTAAAACATTTGTCAATTGCATTTGATGACGCTCACCTAATCACAGTTCTCTTGCGCAGCCTCTAGTTCTTATTTTTTGGACCATTATCACATTCGTTCGTTGCATCTGCTCCATTCTTACGTCCTTTTCTTTTTTCTTTTTTCCCCCCAATTATGTGAACGTTGTTTTTTTTTTTTTTGTGTAAAATGAGCGTCACATTCACGGGTTTGTTACTTGGTGATTTTACTCGTACATACTACTATTTTTGGTGAAACATTATCTTTGATGTTGTATATAATTTGTCATATCAAACGACACGCTTATCACAAGGGGAATAAAATTTCCATCGATAAGATAGAAATAATAGATTGCGGTGATGATGTTGTGAAAACAAGGCTTCTAATTTATTTAATTAACAGGAAATTTAAAATTTTGAAGTTGCCTATTATAACTTTTATGTTTCCATAAATTTTTAAAAGTGAAAACAGAAAGCTCTTGTTGGAGAAAATGTTTATTTTGCCCTCTTGTGCTGTAAAACTCTCTTTGTTTATAAACGTATTGATGGTTGCATAATTAGAATCTTGAAAGAAAACAGAAACCCATAGCTCAATTCTGAAGCTTACGGTATTGTTCCACGCCTAAAATTTATTCAGTTACTCACAACTCCTCTAATGAAAAATTAACGCATGACACGTGGCCCAGCTGGTCGCACCCCACTCCCTCACTCTGGTACCTTCATTCACATCACACACTCAATCGCCAGGCTCGCACAAGTTGCTTTGTCAAGTAGGAATTTAGCAAATGCCTAATTAGAGAAATAGGAGGACGTGAAGTGAAGGTCCCACAAAAGCAAAAAAGAAGGGCAGAAAGGGCATGGCATTGACAGAGAGGGACCTACCAATTATTGACAGACAATGGAGCTAGAGAGAGGGGGACTGTACCGTTCTTGTATCAAAATTCAAACCTGCGAAACACGGCTTAGCCTTATAGCTTTTTCATTTTATTTTATTTTATTTTATTTCTCTGCTTTAAAATGTCCACTTTCGTGCGTGTCCTTATTAGGTGTGATTTGAGAGCCTCTGAGACTCGCTCTCATCTTAATTGGTGTCCTTTCTATCGGTGGTTAGCGTTGTTATTCCTTGTCGTTTTCGAGAGGCCAGTGTGCCACCACCAGGCACCCGTACCCCCGGTGGCCGCTGCTGCATTTCCTCGAACGTACACAATTAATTAAAATACAAAGCGTGCTCTGGACTGGCTCGAGAGCCTACCCACAGAACCGATCAAATTCCCCGTTAGACGACACCGTAAAGAGTCCAGTCTACATCTCCTTTTTCTCTTCGCGAATCACGCTTGATGGCTCTTTTTCTAACGTGCGCCGGCCCTACTTGTTAAAATGTTAAATATTGATATCAAATGAGATTTTTTTTTTTTTAAATGTTTATTTTTTCTTAATTTTGAATAGATACACGACAACGCAAGAGGGGGTGATTAAGGTTGAGATATTATTTGAGACCGGTAAAATTTAGGGTGTATTTGTAACTGAGGTTGGTTGGTCGTAATTTTTATAATATAGTATTAAATTATTAATATAATTTTTTATTTATATGATAAAAAATTTATTATATTTTTAATAATTTTATAAAAATTTATTATTTAAAATTTATATTTACTATATATTATTAATTTATATTTCTTTTTTTCACATCAATTATAATTTAAAAATTACACCACTTTAATCTTAAACAATGCCTTATTTGCATTGAGATGGGAATAGCATAATTCATATTCGTTTCAATATTCAAGCCCTTAATCAGAACTATTTTTGTGTCTCTTAAATCAATTGGACCAGCAGAAATCTGAATTTATTTTCTTTATTTTTTTCAATTTCTTATTGGCTAAGAAGGCTGTGCTTATGTTTTGGCAATGAAATTTGAACACTAAAAGTGTGAAGTGAAGTGAAAATACCTCAATGTTAGTAACGGTATTGTTCATGATAAGCATATAAGTATAACGGTGTTTGTTGAATTTAAAATGGTAGAAATAGAAAAATTTGGCGTAGTTAAAAGCGTGAGTTGAAATGTTGGTCTTCGCCTGATTCATAACTGACAAAATGAATAATGATTTTCATTTAATGCATTTATAATTAATCCGATTTACAAGTAAGAAATAAGAAACAAAAAAAAAAAACAGCATTTATTGAATTTTTAAATGGATAAAGGAAGGGAAAATGATCATTCATCAATATCAACAACGCCGGTTAGCTTTGCCTTTTTGGCGAAACGCAAAAAGGAACTGCAAATGCAATCAAAACGACATCGTGCATGTTTATAGGGCGCACGTGCGTTCTCACCTTTAAAGAAATGAACGAAGGACGTGTGATATCATGATGCTATTGTGCAGTACTATGAGTGTGCAAGACGAATGTATCATGCATCGTGTTCGCATGATGCCGTATCATGATGATGTCCATGCATCATGCATGCCCATTAGTATTCTTTCCAAATTCTATCTTTGCAATTGCATCCCCCGGCCTGCTTTTGTGAAATATACCGGAACCCTCAATAAAGGGTGGGGAAAATGCACAAAAGGGAGAAGAGGAAATATCAAAATTACTTTTAAAAAGCATTTTCTTTTTTTTTTTGAGTGGTAAATAAAACAAAATTTTTAATCTAAAACTTTTTTTATTATTGTAGTTTTAGTAATTATAAATTTTTTTATATGAGGGTCAACAAATGAGAAAGTGACACGTGTATGTACTTTTGGAAAAAAAGAAATTAGATGAATATTCTTGCTACTTGCACTGTTGCACAAGGACTTCACCACCAAGTCGCGTGTATCATTTAATTGATTAAAATTAATTTATGAATGTGTTAAGACTTGATTCCATATCCATGTGATCAAAAGGTTCTTTTGAATCTTTTTCCTTTAGATGTGATGATTTCATAAGCTCAGCTCCATGTGGGTGCAAGTCAAAAAAAGGGGATTGAAGAAGAAGAAAAAAAAAAATACATCCCTTTTCTTTTTAGATAAAGTCATTTTCATGGGTGAATAAAGATAATCTTTAATCTTGAAAAATAGGTCGAGGGTTTAACCATGTTGGAACTCTGTTACATTAATAATTTTGTTATGATACTATTTTTTTTAATGATACAATTTAATCAAGAATGAATATGAATATGAAATATAAAATCACATCAATATATCTCTAATATTTACTGATATTAATAATATTCTCGGTAATGATTGCTTCAGGAGCAAAGGCACAAACTTCTTGATGTATAAAAATGCAGAACTAAGATGTTAATCATTCTGATTCCCCCCACGTTTTAATTGAACGAATCCGGTTGATCTTTTAATTTTCTGTTGACCAATCATTAGCTCACGCAAATGCAAAAGAGAGGGAAAAATAAATGAGTGAGTGAGAAAATCGATGAGAAGAAGTGATATAATTAGCTATGGCATCAAAGCGTGCATAAGATTTCAATTATTGTTGGGGATGATGGTTACATAAAAATATATTATCAAGACATAAAAATTAAGTGAAGGAAATTTTTTATTTTGGGTTTGGAACTGGGTAATCAAGAATTTTTAAAATGTCAATAAACTGATTGTGAGCTGTTTAAGAACCAAAAAGGGGGGGAAAATACAGTAATCAACTAAAGAAAAATGAAACGAAATGATTAAAATCCATCATATTGGTCCCATATCTATTGCGACTTTATTCCAAAATTTTCCTTGTGAGAAACTCATACATGCGTTAACAAGTTAATTAATTTCTATCATACCAGCTAGTTGACAAGTACCAATCAGTCTGCAAGGAAGTAATTGATGACTTTCTAGGCAAATGTCGTTTTTTAGTTTTTATTTCAATCCATATTATTTTCATCTTTTAACTACACCCACAGCGAGTCAATAATGTCACTCTTTTTATTTATTCGATGAAGTGGAAAGAAATAGAAAGTTTTATTGTCCCTTTAGTCTAATAGTGAATCATATTACTGTTAAAGTCAAGAAGGATTATGAGGATAGTAATCTGAGTTTTTATAAGTTTAATTTTTTTTAATTAAATAAAAATTTTTGTAGAGTTAATTCGTAAGTTTTTTTTTCATTGCGAAATATGAGTGGAGTATATATATCTCTGTAAGGGTCATATCTAGACATATATATTCTAATAGCAGTTATAAATATCTGTTCAATACAGTAATATGATGTGTAATCAGTTTTTTTTTTTTAAAGAAATTTTATTCCCTTGGATGTGTGCGTGTGTGTGTATGAATAATTCGATATATAAAAAGCCTCATCACATACAGTTTAAATGAATAATTCGATGCAAGAAATTATTGCTGTGCACGCTTGCTTCTGAGACAATTCCCAAAGTTTAATTATTTTCCCTTTTTATTTTTCGTATTGCCTACCAACATGGCAAAGAAAGTCGTCGGGGATGCTCTAAGTCTTTGGTCGATTATTGGAAAAATGGACTCAGAAAAGTGAACGAGAAGGAGACATAATAATTGATAGATCCTCATCGTCATCAGCATCAACGTAACCGTTTGAAATTTCGTTTCATTTTTTCTATTTTTTTTTCCACAATTCTACAGTTTTTTGAGGACTTGAAGTTGGAGGGTCTTCATCTAAACGTTGTCAATAATAAGGTAGTTGTGAAATTTATTTATGAGAAAACTTTTGCTGCTTTTGTGTGAATTGTATATGCGCATGATCATGAAGTCAAGAGAGCTGTAATATTATTTACGGGTTAATATGTAACTTTGAAATCAAGCACTACGAAAGCAATGCCTGCTATATAAAAATATTTCGAAATTGAAGATCTTGATCAGAGGTGAAATTAGAAAATTAATGGCGATCAGCCTGTGCGATTCTCATACAGACCTTGTGCCTGAACGTGCATGGTGGCAGGCTGGCAGCACGTATGCATCTGACTAAGACTATACATAATTAAATCATACACGCAACCTGAGTTTTTATAATCAATCCTTGCATTCTCTGCTAATTAGAAGTATTAATTGAAATGCTATATATCTAGCTCTGCACGTTACTTTCTCGCAACTGAAATTATACGAAAGCTGCGATTTAAGCGGTTCAGTTCATAATAAATAATATATATATATTTTTTGTTAATGAAAAATCGTAACAGAATATAAAATTAGTTAATTACATATTTACATTGGGTGAGGCTATTTGAACCCACCAATTTACTCAATAAACACACTTTTAAAAATAATTTTTTATTATTAAAATACCCTTAAATTAATACTCAATAAAATTAATACACTTTTAAATTAATACTCAATAAAATAATTTTTTTATTAGCGGTTGTTTTTATGTTATGTACTTGTGATATTAGTATTTTCATATATTTGTGTATTGTCTAATCATGTATTGCAAAATTCTTTATAAGTTTTTTAGCCTATTGTAGTATTATATATTGAATAATTATGTTTTTAAAATTTATAATTTTATTAAAAAAATTATTTAAAAATTTATTTTAAAGTCCGTCCGCTCCAAGCCCGCCATCATCTAAACCTGGACGCTTTATATTGTATTCAGAATGACGTAAGCCATGTTCTTTAAATCATTAACCCCAGACGCTTAACGACGGCATATACGCTTACTATTTAAAGCATGTCAACTATCACAACTATGTTATTTATTTGTTTATTTATTTATCTTCTTGTATTGGTGGTGTTAATAATAGAATTGGTCAATAGTACATAGTAAGCCACGTCGGTTTAAATACAATACTAAGGTTACACACAAAAGAGGTAAAAACATACGTAAACTAATTAAATGTAAAGTTAGGACAATTAATACGCAACAACATGGAACCAATTTCATTCATTATGAATCCCTTAATTTCAACTAGAGAGGAGGACGACTTGACACACCAAAATTCAATGATCATACGACAGAAAAATTTTCAGATCTGGCCACAACTACTGTAGGTGAAGATCTTATTCAAATCGGAAAAGAATTCCTGTAATACCATCACCTCAGTTCGACTCATCTATTTGGGTAAAGATAAATGGAGTCCATTGTGTGACTCTACTAATAGCACTGTAATATCTGTGTCTGTTATGCCCAAAAATGAACTGGGCCTAAGCCCAAACAATCCAATGGTGGCCCTACTGAAGTTAATGATAAGGATAAAATCTTATCAACAACGAGAATACTTCGACACGAGTGAATCCAAAACAAGTACACGGGCCAGCCGGATATGACGCTTGATGCGACAGGGTTAAGACAAATAACCTCCGCTTTGTAAGGTTGATTGTGCGCCCTTTCGATTTCTACCGTAGGCCCAGCGAAGCCTATTGGCTTGTGCTATATCAAAGTCTCAGAAATGTCAAGATCACAACAAAATTAAGACACAGTTTCATTATCATAATAATAATAACAATAATAATAGAGGATAACATTAAGAGACACACCAGATTAATGTAAGTTGTTGACTGTTACAACATATGGTGGAAAGTAATCGATCGGGGGTGTTGAGGGGAAGAGCCTAGGAGATCCTGACTAGGTACCTAAATCTTTTAAGTGGGGTGATCAATCTTATATGAAACTCATACTTTCTTTTTGAGCATGCTAGTTCAAGTTTAACAATTATTGTTCAGTGAAGGTTAATGTACAAAATGACACCATGCTTCTATATGTTTAGTACGCTTGTGAAAAGCATCATTAGTTATGCGCTTTACCAGCCAGATGCAATTAGCACGACGGAGAACAATGGCAGAGGTGTTTATGACGATCTCATATCCTTGAGCATCCACCAAAACCAAGGAAGCCCTTTGTCCTGGGGGAGCACTCTGCAATGGCACTACAACATTAATTCAACCTGGGTTTTAGATCTTGCGATAATAGTTTACTTTTGTTACTACACCAAAAAAATGAAAAAGAAAAAAAGAATCCCAGAAAAGAAGCAGAATTTAATGGTACATAGCGTCGGTATATGAGCGGGATCTTCTATCCAAAAGGCATCAGAATATAGATATATATATAGGCATGTACCTAGATCTATGGCATCAACTAAAGGATATGAAGTGGATAAATTTAACGTGTTACTACATGTTTAGGAGAAAATTCACGATTAGTTGAGAATGAAATCATGGGTGATGTATATAAATTTGGGACAATATTCGCAATTATTGAGTTAGTTTTTGAATAAATTAAGCACTTTAATATGGTATTAAAAAAGCCTAAGTTTATGTATGAGTATGCCAACACTATCTTTTCATATGATAAGGACTTATTAAAAAAATAAACTCTCACGTAACAGGATAATAGAAAAAAATATGTCATATGGATTGAGAATAATTATTAAATATCTCATATGAATTGAGAATAATTATTAATATAAGTTTGAGACGACATTCAATTGATGAGCTAATTTTTGTGTCTGAGTTAATCTGGTGGATTTCTATGCAGTATCATAGTCAAACTCACCAACGAGTGAGTGAATTTATACTATATAAACTTGGGAAAAGGATCCTCTCCTGATCTGAGCTCTCATGAGCTTTTAAAGATCTTGTGCCATGTGTATTTAAGTGGTAGTGTATGGATAGGATTTAACTTCTTTATTTTCTTTATTTATTAACTACCAATCACCACATGTATTTTTTATCAGGAGGAGATCAGATCATGAGAGAATCCTGATCCATAAACTTGAGGCAATCCTCTCAACTCTTAAGCTAATAAGAGTTGAGCTAACTTATGAGCGTATGAATCAGACCCACGTGCTAATGTGCTAGAATTAATATAGTAGCGGTAATATTCTTGGCATATGACAGGATGTGTTAGCTACATACTGTTGAAAATCTATACATATCTGCATAAATTCCTTTCACTTTCCTCTAATCATAAGCGATCGACCTAATGGTAAAAGCATATATAGCAGCAAAATGATTCAACATAAATATACAACAGGAAAGTTCCAATAGAATAATTTTATACACGCGAAAGTCATGGACCCAATATTTCTCCACTGAGCAAGTAATCTTCGAACAAATGCATTAGCCAATTGTTCTTGAAAATGATAGACAACGCAGCCGCCCCCACTTACATGAAATAATTTAGGCTGCCAATGGACAGATAAGTACCTTGGAGTTCTGGTTTTTATGACCTAATGACATGTCACACTCTAATATTTATCTATATTTCTTTGCATAAATACAGTACACATATGTATACTTGCATCAAAAACCCTCTAGATGGGACGATGACAGTTCCGCTGATTGCTTTCATTTCTAGGAAGTGATAAGAAATTAAGGTCCCATTCCCCTATTTCCATTGACAGCCTTGGCCCTAGCTCGTGGGCGCATAGTTTCAATTGATAGAGAGAGACAAGGGAGTACCGACTGATCACAAAAGAACACACAATTCTTTTGTCCTAGATTGCCCGGTCCAAATCATAACATCCATGCGTTTAATTAACTTCCACGGATTAAATAATTATTTCAGGTGGATTGTCACACGTGGCACTTTGTCACTTGTTAAGCAATCAAATCTCACGTGGTCAGCGGCATTCCATCACGTGGCTTCGGACCAGCCTGCTTTACAGACCACAGATTGAGATGTGGTATATATATACCAGGCTACCAGCTCTCTCAGGCTGGTTGTAATTGTTAAAATCAAAAAAGAGAGAAAAATGCTAAGTAGCTCTGCAGGTTCAGTGATAAATGGCCGTATATGATGAGTACGTAGGAGTACATGCTACAGGAACAGGATGCTAAGATGTATCCTTTATCTGCATTTGCACCTGCATCTTGTTGCGTTACCCGGTTCTGGTTCGTAAAAGCCAAAGCACAAGAAGAGCCAATAGCCGTCGGCAGATATGGTCGCAGCATGGAGTTATATGCATCAAGGTGCAGCTGCAAGTGCTGATGAATGCCATTTTAGCTAGCTATTTGGATTTTGGACTTGCGACGTCAGTGCTTAAGGGCTTTGTAAGGTAAGTGTGATTCAAAAGAGTTTTCAAGAACTTTTCAAGCTCAAGACGGTCAGTATATAATTTTTAGCAGTCCTTCCAAATCTTGGGCAACCATTATTTTGAAGGTACAGACTCATATTTATGTGCCGAAGTTCATATTTTATAAAGTGTGGATTCACTCTTTTATATCGAAGTAAAAATCTTGAGTCACTCTTTATTTGATGTGCCGGCTCTTTTAAGTGTTGTAAAGGCCCTTTACATCGATGTAAAATAGAGAATCCGCACCTGAGCATAGGCATTTTCATTCAAGGTTACAACCAGTATATATAAATGTATTCTGAAATATTATAATCAACATGATATAAGGAGCAGTTCTGTGTCTTAATAAGTCTGTTAAAATGGTCTACTTATATCATATATGTTGTTTAATTAGTGTTTAGGATAGGAATGAGCTGATCAACAGATCAAAGTAACCCTGGCTATAGCTAGTAATTGACTAGATCTCTTCAATCACTTAAAACCATTTTGACGAATTGGATAATGACAGTGATCAAGAAAGACCTTGCTTCTGCTTGATGTTTTTCTCAACCTCACGTAGTGCTTTGTGGACCAGAACAGATATCTACAGAGAGGAGCAAGATGATGATCAAGTTACTTATACTAAATATAGCTTGTGATGAATGAGTGTCTAGGTATCCGAGAAATATTATATATTGACTACTAAAAGACAAACGTGATAAAAGAAAGATATATATACCAATGCATGCATGGGATCATTGCGCGATTTACAAGGCTTGCTATCATACCATGGCATACTGTGTGTGAGCTCCTCGTAGGCTTGATCAGGTAAACTAGGGGTGGGCATTTTCCGGTTCGGTTCCAAAAAATTCAAACCGAACATGAACCGAATTGTAGAACCGAACCGAACCGAAATATTTTGGTTCGGTTCGGTTTGGTTAAAAAATTTATTAAATATTTATTAAATTTGTTAAATTCGGTTCGGTTCGGTTCGGTTCAATTCGGTTCTTAAATATTATAATAAAATTAAATCGAACCGATTGATTTTTCAGGTCGGTTCGGTTTTAAACCGAACCGAATAAAAACCAATCGGTTCACTAATTTTAGAACCATTCGGTTTTTGCTCATTGAACCGAACCGTTTGCCCACCCCTAAGGTAAACCGTTTGCTTTGAAGATCCATGAAATTGGCCTATATATATATATATATATATAGTGAAAACTTTTTCATTGATTGTTTTATTTCCATCAATGTCATCCTCTCCTCTCTCAAGTTGGCGAGAAATTTTTTTTTGAACTCCTAGCTTTCATTTAAAAATTGTAAATCCTTGATTTCTATTTACAGTCTCATTTAGGTGTCATGTGATAAATCAGGAAGCTTTCATTTGAAGCTTGTTCAGAAAATTTTCTAATTGTTTCCATGTATACTTATTGTTCTTGCTATCGTGGTCATCGTCATCGTTAAATATACAAGTTTAAACTTTAAATAAAATTGGTTATTAAATAACCAATTTTATTTTTAAAATTATAATTTATTTACAATTTTTTTGTGTGTATATTTTTTTAAAAAATTGGTTATTGATAAAAATTTAAATAAAGGAATGGGGTAATGATGATATATTTATAATTTTATTAACAATATATGGATAAATTAGATAATTTAACAACTTTTTTTTATATGTTAGAAGGGTATAACGGTAAAATTATAATAAATTGGGGTGTGAATGTCTTTTTTAAAACGTTTGGGGTGTTTTTGTCCCTTTACCTAAACATTTGGGGTGCATTTGTCCTTTTCCCTTATTTTTATTATTATTAGTAGTATAATTTTAAAATTGTAAAAAAATCATAAGTTCCTTTGATTTTTTCAAAGGAATTCTTCATTCAAGAATTCTTTCATTTAAAAATCCATTCTACTAATCTTGTCAAGGAAATAAACATCAATTCTGAAGATTCCTTTTCATTCATTTTTTCTTTTGACGCCATTAATTTCCTGTGTATGGTGGGAGTTGTGATGGATGGTGCGATCAAACAACTTTATTATTATTTTTTTTTTGTGAAGAAATTGAAGAACAGCTAAATAGGAGCTCACATCTCTCTCCTTTAGATCATCAAGTTTGAGAAGCCTATTATCAATAACATGGTGACTAGGTGTAAGCTCACGAATTTAAGGACTCTCAAACCCATTCTGTCACCATGAAAACTTTTTAGAAATTCGGAAATAGTGATTAATAAATTTCACTCTTATTAATTCATAAGGATAAATGCGCAAATAATAAAATATTTAAAATACCCACAAAAAAAAAAGGAACGATACAATTGATATAATTCAGTAATAATGATTGATAATCAATCTTTACATTGATTTATTGTTGTGATCGTTATCCAATAAGCAATCAGCCTTTAAAAAAAAAATTGTAAAAGTATTGGCTTCTCGAGCATGACATGTTGCCGCGAAGTATGCTTAGGCATGATAAGTGGAGCTAGCTTAATTAATTCGACCTATATTATATAATATAACGTGACCTAATGTTAGTTTGATTCAAAAGATAATGTCAATATCATAAGAAGCATAGACGCACTGGCGGATCTAGAAAAATAATTTATCGGGGGCTAAATTAAATAATAATAAAATATAAAAAACTAAAATTTTGAATATATAAAATATTTACTAATACATTTATAATTATTCTCTACGCATTTTTATATTTTAAAAATATTATGCAATATACTCATTATTAATATCATTAAATTTATTGTTTCCTATATAAACAACTAAACTATCATTTATCTCATCTGATTCCAAAGATGATTCTTCATGAATTTCATTATTGAAAACATTCGCTCTACTATTATTATAGAGACTAGAAGAATTAATCCTATTTTTTATAATAAAAAATATTTTGAGTGGTAGGCTATCATTATTTTTAATTAAAATATAAATTTTTATAATTCTTAAAAGTTAAAATTTAAATTTTACGAGTGTTTATAATTTATAGTGATTATTTTAATAAATTTTTTATGGGGGTTAATTAGAAAACTAAATTTTTTTGTTTAATTTTAGAATTTTTTTTTTGGCCAGTGGAGGCTGTCACAAGCTACATCCGCCCCTGCATAGACGAGCTGTGACTTGAGAAATCAAACATGCATTAGCTAATCATATTAATACTAAATAGATTTTGGCTTCCCTCAATTCACTAGCTGGCCGGTGAGGGACTCTCTTGCCGATTTACCCATAACAATATCAAATTAACTTAATTTATGCTGCATTAAGATGATACTAGTATAAAATAGAACTTCAATTTCACGATTCATCAGCCCCTTTTTTGGTCCATCCCATTCCTTCGCTCTTGCTAATGCTGCCGCTTACTCAAATATTGCTTTCATGATTAATCAGCTCGTTAATTATTCCAACACATTAATTATTCTAATATTTGATTTCATTCTGAATTCAATGTCAGCGTAAGCAGCTTATTTTCAAATAGCTTTTTTTAATTAGTCATTCATGTTTAAATGTTGAGAGAGATTTGAGTGTAAGAAATAAATTTAACTTCGTCTGCTACCTTTTTAATTTAAAAAAAAAAGGGGGAAAACTTGAATTTAATGTCAGGGCTTATAGGTCAATATTTAACCATGATATCAAATTTAAACCCATTGCAACAAAAACCCATTGAAGGAATGGGTTTCAATTTACCCAGCACGTAAAACAATTTCCAATTATTATTTCGTCTCATCAGATAGATCAAAAAGTTTATGACTCCGATATTGTCATTAATAAAAAAAAGAAAGAGAGAGAGAGAGAGAGAAATAACAGAGCCGTAACCTCTTTACACATTTGAATATTCAAACTGATATAAGCATGAAGTTACTGCTTCAGACACTAATTCCCTTTCAAAAAAAAAAATAGACGAGAATATATCTTACAATTGTAAAATAGATTGAACTTGCAGTAGTTTCTTTTTAACTATCTTTATTAATGGAAAGTAATAAATAATTCTTCCAAAAAAAAAAAGGAGCGCGTTGGCGAAAATAAATAGGGCTCTCATCAAATGCTTCCAATTAACATTTCAATAAAACTGAACTGTCTGAGCATTATCCCAATATTGTCATCCTAAGTGCTGATATGGGAACCATATATTAGATGATTGATTCTATAAGTTGTAGAATTTCCTATTTATCCAGTCTACCATACCGTGAATGATGTCACCTCACTCGGAATTATAATAGTTGGGATACTAGTTGAAAGTGTAGCATTACTCTTTCACATTTTGGCTCGTACTTTTGCTATGAGCTCTCTTCTAAGGATTTTCCCAGAAGCTGACTTGGGAACGCTGTTTATGAATGTCACCCTTCTTAATCTTTTAAAAGGTGCAACCTGCAACATAGTAAAGAAAGAAGAGTATATGATTATAGATGTAACAAGAATCACTCAACCGCCAATGATTTTTGTACCCTGTACCATAAGGCAAGCAAACAAGAGATATGATTTAGGAAGAAAAAACAGGACCAAAGCAAAACAAACATAATTGACAACGGCATATGTTGAATCATCAGACACTACTCAGTGTGTCTGGAAATGTTAAACTGTTACGATATATTGTGTCACATTACCTGTTTAGCAATAAACTTCTGAACATCTTCTTCAGTCAGTGAACTGTTGGGTGATCGAACAACATATGCTATTGGGACCTCACCAGCTTCAGCGTCAGGAAATCTTTTGAGGGGGAAATGTCTCAAGATATCAGGGGTGAAATTACAAGATAAGCATAAATTTAAGAATAGGTTGTGCAACTTACGGAATAACAACAGCATCTAATATCTCAGGGTGAGAAACAAGCAGCCCCTCAAGCTCTGCTGGCGCTACCTGGTATGAATCAATGAAGCATCAACTACCGTTAATCTACATTCTCAATTCCGAAGTTACATATCTAAAGAAAAACAGAGAAGATGCAGAAGAAGAGACTTAATCAATATGTCGAGGATAGCCTACTGACTGTTGATCAGAGATATCAAGTTACTGGCCACTAAATTTCAGCTACACCCATTTCCAAATAACCATATAGATAAAGGAAGCATTAAGAGGTCTTAATCAGTCCTGGTGAAGTAAAAATTTAAATGATATAAGAAACAACAACAGGGCTCCAGAGAAAAATGAAGTTGCAGCAAGCAATTCTGGGAGCAAACACACGAAGTAAGAAGAAGAAGCCGTGTCAACCAGACGCTGCAAATATTGTGTGGGAAACTTGTTTGTTAAATTTTGTACCCTTAAAAAAGAAGAAGTTGTAAAGCCAAAATTTCTAGGTTTCAACCAACATACTGTCCTGAAAAATAAAAAGCAGGCCTTAACCTTAAACTACTTGGAGTTGGCTACAAAAATCATTTTCATGGGCAATGAGGCTACAAAAATCATTTTCATTGCCATCGCCCGACTGTCGTAAGTGCCAGAAAAAATTCCATTGCATTTAACCTATATTACCAATTAGAAGTTACCTGAAAACCTTTGTACTTAATGAGCTCTTTGATTCGGTCAACAACATATAGCTGGCCATCCCCATCAAAATATCCAAGATCACCTGTATGTACCCAACCCTTTTTATCTATTGTCAGCTTGGTGGCTTGTTCATTGTTGTAATAACCTGAAAATGATAGTACCAAAATTCTCATATAATCCAACTTAAAAGAAAAGCAGATGCCTGAACATGTTAAATCAATGCAGAGCTTACATTAAATTTTCAGAAATGAAAGCCAAGCTTATAATGTTATCAATTTAATTAAACAACTTATTACTAAATTTTCAAAATCATGAATCTACCAAGACCTTGACCTACAATGACAAATGTTATTGTTTGGGAACCTATTGGCTTGCAAATGATAGATAAAAGCCTGCCTGAGGATTTCTGAAATAACCAAGAGCAAGAATGCATCAAATTTCAAAAGTTTTTTTTTTCCCTCTTAAATGAAGAATGGATTATCTTCCAAAACCCCCATGAAGAGAGTAAAATTGAAGCAATTAACATTATACCTTGCATCATATTAGGTCCTCGTAGCCATATCTCCCCCAACTGATTTGGAGGAAGACGCTTTTGAGTATCCACACTGACTATCAGGGCTTCAACACCTGAGGCAAGTGCTCCAGCTGAACCAATATTTTGAGATCTTGCAAATGCATTCTCCACTGTGGCAATACCACTAGTTTCCGTCAAACCATAACCCTGACACCATTGAAATTTTCCTAAATAAGGCAAAATAGCTAAAATTGATTACCTACCTGGAAATCTGTAACTAATTTATTACCTGTTTAAAGTGTCACTGAATTTAACCATACATGTCAAATAAAAGCAATAGAACATGAATATTATATGCTGCATTTCACAAACTTTCTCTTAAAGTCAGTCTAAGAAGCCAAGAATTTAATGGACAATTTACTACTGTAGAAGGAGTAAGAAACAATGCTCAACTTCTCTATCAGCCAAGATACTGCACCAGTCATTGACTAAACGTATAGGCTGCTCTCTACAGACCATGAGGTCTTTGCTCCCTGATCGGATTGTACATCAGTCATGAAATCCGTAAGATAAATATGATCAAGCCAAGGATATTCTAATATGATCAAGTCAAGTATATTCTAGATATGAACATAGCGAGCATAAAAGAACTGTTAGGATGCACTCCCATACTTCCAGATCAGTGCTCAAAAGACACAGAGAGATCTGAAGCAATCTTAATTTCACCGAAGGCCTGGCAAACCTCAAAATCATTATGCCTGCTCTTTCAAAAATTGATAATAATTTAAACAAAGCAAATGAAAAATGTAAAAAACTCATCAAATCTTTTCAGCTTATATTCATTACATGATTCGTGGTACAAATGCTCAAACTGAACTACCTGAATGACCGTTGCACTAGGTACATTCTTTGTGCATTCCTCCATCAATTCCTTTCCCAAAGGAGCAGCACCAGAACCAACAAGTTTCAATGAAGAAAGATCAAATTTCTTGACCAAACTGTGCTTAGCCAATGCAAGAATAAGAGGTGGAACAACCCATATGTGTGTCACTCTGTACTTCTCAATAGAGCTCAAAAACATCTCAAGATCAAACTTGGCCATCAAAATAACACAATTGCCTTTTTGCAACTGCCCATAAGTAACAACTGCAAGCCCAAATACGTGAAACAGAGGCAACACACAAAGAAACACATAATCTAATTCCCCAGCCACTTCTTGGTCCATAGTTACCATCAAAGATGATGCAATAAAGTTCTTGTGTGTCAAAATGACACCTTTGCTGACACCAGTTGTACCTGAAGAGTACAACAAAGCAGCAGTATCTGTCTGCTTAATAGAAACATCTGGAAAATTTAATATATTCCCAGATAATTCAATTAAATCATGAAAATGAACAACCTTTGAACTTGAAGTAAGACCGCATGAAGCAAGTTTACTTTTCGAACCCAAAAGGACAGCTGGCAAGTTAAAGCCTTTAACTTTGTCCCACAATTCAGGTACAGTGACGATGAGTTTTGGATTTGAATCTATAACTTGCTTTGACAGTTCAGAGACAGAGTAAACAGGATTAGCAGTTGTTGCTATGGCGCCTGTAGCAATAACACCAAGAAAACAAACAGGAAACTGAATTGAATTTGGGGCAAAAATCATAACAACATCATTTTTGGTAATACCCAGATGGCGAAAGCCGTGAGAGGCCTTAATCACAGTGGATTTCAGCTGCGAAAAGGTCAAAGATTCACCAGAATCAGCATCAATGAGTGCCGGCTTGGAGGGATAAGAAGCAGAGTTTCTAAAAAGAAAATGAACCATAGAAAGATTGGGCTCACTGGGAAGAACCAAGGGCGGCCTCAGAGATCTGTAGATACCATCACGGCCATAGCCAGATTTCTCCATTCAAACCAAACAAGATAAGAAAGGAAAGTCAAAGGGTTTTTTATTTTTTTAAATTTTTTGTAGAGTTATGGATGGATATGAAATGAAGTAAATGACGAGCAAGGGAGATTAAATGAGAGCATGAAAAATGTGGCGATGATGACGAAGATGACGTGGACAGTGAATGGCAGGATTGGCGGTGGCGGGTGATTTGGTGAATTTCGAAAGATAATTTTGCGGTTTATTAGAGACGACATTAAAACAGAGGCAAGTTGGCAAATAAAAGTACTTATTTCCAGTTCGGTTGTTATTTTCTTGTTAAGGCAAACGACGTTATTTTTGAAAAATTCAATCGATGGATGACAACGACATTTGGGCTTACGTGTTTTTATATTTTCTCAAATGTGGTCATAAAACAAGAGCGCTGCAGTGCGATCCAATCATCCAATTGCTCTTTTCTTCCATAATTAACTTTTTCTCTTGTTTTAGGAAAATTAGCAGTCGTTTATTTTTTTAAATGTTTCTATATATAAAGAATATTACAGTACTTTTAAAATTTATAATTTATGCACCTTAAATTTACAATATATAACATTCCTCCATCAAATCGTTAGCTTCCATTAATAAATAATGACAGCACAAGCATAATTTGGACATTTAATATGCTAAATAGGAAATAAAAGACAAATTATCAATCATTCACTAAAAATTTACCATATTATAAAAAATACTATAAAATTTAAACTTTTTTTAATTTTTCACGTTAAATTCGTCATTTGTATTATTAACCATCCGCCAAAATATTAACTGCCGTTTAAAATTAATAATATTACAAATAACTTAGACATTTAACAATGGGCCTTTCTAACCCAAAGAAATGGCCCTTGTATTTTTACAGTGAATGGAGCTTAAGTTCTCGTCTGGGCCTTTGAGCCACCACTGGGTATCCCAACACAAATTGATTTGTTAGCTTTTCGTTTGTTAGCCTAACCTTTCGAGTTGTTCAATCTTTTAGCTATATGATTGGGTTATTCGAACTCACTGAAGTATTTTACACATTTATCTTTTAAATTAATTATTGAAATATCCTTGTTGTAATTTACTAATAAAGACATCGATAATATAACTTAATGTAAATATTTTTATTCTTTATACCCATCAATTTTAAGCTATTATCAATTTATCACTGTTTAATTTACGATGGCCTTACATTACTAACATTCAACAATTTCTCTATAGAAATGATTAGATGAAATAAGAAAAAAAAAATGTTTCAATCTATTTCTTTATGATATCCGATCGAAGATCAAGATCAAGTTTTATGAAACCAAGTCTTAAAAAATGATTCACGAAGGAGAAAATTAAAATAAAAATAAATTATGAAGAAAAAAGTTTGAGTAGGGCTATTTGAACCTACCAAATTACTCATTAAACTCATTTACTAAATAAGCCCACCTTCAAATTTTTAATTTTTAAATTTTCCTCAATAAACCTAGTTAAGTACCTAATGTACCCTTATTAAACCCAATTTTTATAATAGTAGTTATTTTACTCATTAAATCTATTAAATTCATTTATGAATCCTTGATAAATGTTTCACAATTTTTTATTTCGAAGAAAGTTGTTGCCTTTTGCCCAAGCTTCTCCAACTGGAGGTGAGGCTCCATTGATGCTGAAGTTTGGAATCCGATCAAGAGAAGAAGTTTCGGAAAAGCAGAGTGCATGCGTATATGACTGATCAAATTGAAAGTTGATTGATGAGTTGTTGAGTTTATATTAGTTGCTCATGTGTTTTTCTGTTCTTGTATTTTCTAGACTACAGGCTTGAGTTTCTTCTACTTCGTAAGAAAGATGAGATGTATTCATATGTGTTCTTGATTCAAACTATTGTCAATTTTGTTGTGTTCCACCATAAAATCTCTTGATTGATTAGGATTTTACGATTAGGGTTTGATAAAACTGTGTTGAATATAAAAATGGGTTCAAAGAGTAAAAATTATATTTTTTTCTTTTTTTATTATCTTTTAATATCTGTAATTTAATTTAATGGTATTTTAATCACAACAAATTATTTTCAAAAGTAGGCTTAATGAATAGTCTAGTGGGTTCAAATAACCCTACCAAAAATATGTTGTATTCTATTATTTTACTCACTCTTTTCTATTTTATTTATTACGTCAAGATTTTCAAAAATAAAAGTTATTTTATAGAATTCTCGTACTGTTGTAGCAAAGATTAACGAAATTTTGTAGCTAAGCCACCGGTCCTCACACTAGCAATACGGAAGGATGTTTTTAAGAATATTGTTGCTTGCTAATATTTGATCTTCCAATGACCAGATTCAAATGGAAAACCTAGCAGGAAGATAATGAGATTATAAAATTCATTTGACCAAAAATTAACGGATTTTGCATTTTAGGGGTCAGAAAAGAGGAAAAGAGTACGAAGATTTTAAGAGATAGAGTGTGGGTTAGCGAGAGACATTTAATAAAATTTTGTTAAAATTTTAATTTTTAATTTTCGTTCTAAAGATAGTTTTTGCATTATCAGGCAGCATTTTGATCCTGAAGATGCTGAAAAAATATTGAAGATCCCCTTCCCAAGAACTCCAAAGCTAGACCAAATGATTTGGGCTCACGATAAGCAAGGCATGTATTATGTTAAAAGTGGATATCAGGTTGCAAATCACTTAATGTTTAAAGACCAACCAAGCTCTTCAGAAGCACGGCCAACAGAATGGAATGGAATTTGGAAGCTGGAAATTCCCAAGAAAGTGAAGATTTTCATGTGGAGAGCAGCCCATGATCTTCTACTTACTGCCGGAAATCTGTGGAAAAAGAAAGTTTTACAGGATCCTTGGTGCCAAAGATGCGGAAAGAAGGGAGAAAATGTTTTCCATGCTCTTATAGAATGTAAGTTTTCTAAAAAGGTGTGGAATCAAACCAGTTTCAAAGTGGATCTTGATGGCCTGGCAAACCAAAATATGTTAATGGTTATGCAGGAAATAGCTGGAAAAAGAAACACAAAAGACCTGGAGCTTTTTGTGACCATGTGCTGGGCAATTTGGCACTCAAGAAATCTCCTTATTTTTGAAAGAAAGAAAGAGGACTCTGTAATTCCAGTGGCTAGAGCTGAGGCAACAGTTGAAGCTTATAGATGAATCAAGGCTCCCCACATGAAGTCAGAAGAAAGGAAGATAAATGAGCTGAGTTGGAACCCTCCCCTGGAGGGGTGGTTTAAAGTCAATACAGATGCAGCAATTCAGATACAGGAACAGAGGGTAGGCCTGGGAATATTGATCAGAGATTCAGAAGGTGGTTTCGTAGCTGCAGCTATGAAAACTTCCAAATTTTATGATAACATAACATATGCAGAAGCTGAAGCAATCAATTTGGGAATAGAAGTAGCAGAAAGAGCAGCAATTCGGTCGTTGGTTATTGAAAGTGATTGTCTAGAGGCAGTTAATCAAATTTCGGAAAAAAACAGAAATATCTCAGAGCTTTCATGGATCATATCGGAAATCAAAAACCAGATGCAGAGGCTTAAGGATGTCAAAGTGCAGTTCGCTCCACGAAGTTGTAATGGCATTGCTCATGAACTAGCCAAGAAGGCTTTACTTGTTAATGAACCTGTTCAGTGGTGGCGCACATGCCCACCTCATCTGCTGTATCTTTTTTCGTAAGTTATGAAAGTTTGCTTTCCAAATCAGAAAAAAAAGATAGTTTTTGCATTTGAGTGGGTACAATGAATAAAATTTTAATTTTTAAAATTTATTGATAGGGTATATTTAATAAATAAATGTAAAGAGTATTAGCATGGAGAAATATTCCTACTCTTATTTAATAAATAAATGTGAAGAGCATTAGGATGGATCAGTATTCCTGCTCTTAATTATTATATATATGCTGCCCTTAAATTAATTAAGATTAGTTTTAATTTAATTTATACGTTGTTGGGCCTGTTGGCCAAGGTGCTGATGTCAATTAATTGCTTACAATAAGTGGTACGTGGGGCTGTAAATTCGGAAACCTAAAAGCAAAATTCAGCGGACCACAGAAACTGTCTGTTACTCACACAGCTGTTTGTTTAAGAAAAAATAAGACACAAGCACAATTTGCTAATTCTTTGAGAGATTAGCACCTCCAAATACCTAATTACGAGTTAATTAATTTGCTAAATGCCCTTTTATCATGACAAAGAATGTTTATATACAGGTGCAGTACAACTGCCATGAGCAAAACTAGGAACAATTAAGTAGAAAAATCAGCAAAGTGGTTACTCTACTAACCACCTTTGACTTGACTTATTCAAATAAGCTGACTTGTTCTTAACTAATTCAAACAAAATAAACTAGATTGTAACAGCTACCATCCTCTTTAAAAAAAACAACCTTGTCCTCAAGGATGAAGCTTGGGATAACGCTTCTGAATCAAGTCGTGGACTTCCCATGTAGCTTCTGCTGGTGATAGCCCTTTCCAATAAACTAGAACTTCCTTTTTCCCCTTTCGAATTCGTTCATCCAGTAACACCTGTGGAATTGGGACCAACTCTTCTTCTTAATTCAACTCGGGAAGATCTTCAAGTACTTCACACTCTTGACCAATCCTTGCTTTGAGCATAGAAACATGAAATACTGGATGTATCTTGGATAAAATGGGAAGCTTAAGCCGATATGCTACCTTTCCAATCCTTTCTAAAATCTGATAAGGGCCATAAAATCGGGTTGAAAGTTTGAAAATTTTCCTTCCAACAAGAGACATTTGTCTATAAGGTTGCAACTTCAAGTACACTCAATCCCCCACATTAAATTCTTTATCCCTGTGTTTGGAGTCATAAACTTTTTTCATCTTGTCCTGAGCATGTTGTATGCATTCATGTACTGTCTTAAGAACTTTGTCTCTCTGTAGCAATTCTTTTTCTACTGCCTTCACCTGAGTTGTACCAGGAATGTAACTTAGCAATCTAGGAGGGCTCCTGCCATAAACAACTTCAAAAAGAGTCCACTTTATTGTTGAATGTCAGCTGGTGTTGTAACAATATTCAGCCCACGAAAGCCAGCCCATCCAATCCTTAGGCTTTGAGCTTGTGAAGCACCTTAGATACATTTCCAGAGTTCTGTTCACAACTTTACTTTGCCCATCAGTTTGAGGATGGTACCTGAAACTAAAATTGAAAGAAGTCTCATTTAACCGAAACAACTCCCTCCAAAAGGCACTAGTGAACATCGGATCCCTGTCACATACAATTAACTTTGGAAGACTATGAAGCTTAAAAACATTTTCAAAGAATAATTTGACTACTCCCACAGCTGTATAAGGATGAGCGAGAGGAATAAAGTGAGCATATTTAGATAGCTTGTCAACAACTACAAAGATTGTTGTCTTACTATTGGATGCCGGCAACCCCTCAACAAAGTCCATGGATATATCTTTCCAAACTTGCTGCGGAATTGGCAAGGGATGTAACAATCCAGCAGGAGCTAATTGCTTTGTTTTGTGGCGTTGGCAAATATCGCAATTGCGTATGAATGCCTTAATATGCTGCCTCATGTTCTTCCAATAAAAATATGCCTTGATGCGTTGTAAAGTTTTCACATAGCCTTCATGTGTGCTTCCATGGAATTATTTGATAATGGCTTTTACAAGTTCTGAATCCTCCGATAGATAAATACGATATTTGAAGAATATAGTGCCATTATTCAGTTTCCACAGCCCCAATGCTTCCCCTTGTTGGATTTTTTTTTGCAAGTCTTGTAATATAGATTTAACAGCAACCTCTTCTTGAATCACCTCAAGCCATCGTGGTAGCAATTGGGAAATGGCAAAGACAGCACCTTGTAGTTGTTCATGACTTCGCGAGAGAGCGTCAGCCACGACATTCTTTTTTCCCTTCTTGTATTCCACTTTAAAATCATATCCCATGAATTTGTATAGCCATTTCTGTTGAGCTGTAGTTATGATTTTTTGGGACCACAGATGTTTAAGACTTTGATGATTAGTTCTAACGATGAATTGTTTACCTAGCAAGTATGGCCTCTATTTCTGTATTACTAATGCTAATGCAAGTATCTCCTTCTCGCATGTAGAAAGAAGAAGATGTTTTCCTCGAAGTGCTTGGCTGAAATATGCAATAGGTCTCTCCTGTAATAAAATTGCGCCAACCCCATGGCCAGAAGCATCACATTCAACTATAAAGGTTTTTGAAAAGTCAGGAAGAGATAATACCGGGGCTTGCGTCATGGCTTTCTTGAGCTTTTGAAAAGCCTCTTCCGAAGCCGGACTCTATTCAAAAGAATCTTTCTTTAACATGTTAGTTAGAGGAGCAGCAATTTTTCCATAATGTTGAATGAATTTTCAGTAATAACCGGTGAGTCCAAGAAATCCACGCAATGCTTTACATGTGCTCGGTTTCGGCCATGACATCATTGCTTCAATTTTGCTAGGGTCGACAGCAACTCCCTGCTTTGAAATAATATGTCCCAGATACTGCACTTCTTCTTTCCTGAACCGGCATTTTTCAAGCTTCACTCTCAACTTGTTAGCTTTTAGGATGTCAAAAACAATTCTCAAATGTTCCATATGAGTATCCCAATTCTTACTATAAATGAGTATATCATAAAAAAAAAAACAAGTACAAATTTTCATAATAATTCTTGGAATACCTCATTCATAAGTGCTTGGAAGGTGGATGGAGTGTTGGTAAGCCCAAATGGCATTGCCAAAAATTCATAATGGCCTTCATGTGTTCGAAATGCGGTTTTCTCAACATCATCTGGATGCATTCTGACTTGATGGTAGCCTGAGCGTAAATCCAATTTTGTAAAGAATTGAGCTCCTGCTAATTCATCTAAGAGTTCATCGATCACGAGAATTGGGAATTTGTCTTTAACTGTAATTTGATTCAACGCTCTATAGTCGACATGCATCCTCCACGAACCATCATGCTTTTTAACCAACAGGACATGAGAAGAATAAGGACTGGTACTAGGGCAAATAATTCCAGCAGCCATCAAGTCTTTGACAATTTTCTCGATCTCATTCTTCTGAAAATAAGGATACCTGTATGGTCTTACTGCAACTGGTCCTCGTCCTAGTAAAAGAGGAATTCGATGATTGTGAATTCGTCGAGAAGGGAGACCAATGGGTTCATTCAATACTTCTTGGTACCCTTGCAGGAGTTGCTGAATTGGTGTTGGAATAAAGTCGTTTTCATCCTCCATATCTTTGCCATACATAATATGGATGACAACTCCTTTTTGTCCGCTTGTAATTTTTGTTACAGGAGCAATATCACTAATCTTCTGAGATGAACTAGTGAGCCCACGTAAAACTACTTCTTTGCCTCCCCAAGCAAACTTCATCTGCAGTTTTTCAAAGTCCCATTGGATAGGCCCTAAAGATCTTAGCCACTGAGTACCAAGAACAATGTCATATCCTTCAAAAGGCAAAATGAAAAAGTCTACTGAAAACAATAACTTTTGTAATTTTAACGGAACTTGTGAACATTTCCATGGGCTGACTAGTCTTTCACCAGAAGCTACCATTACATTCATTTTGCCGTAGGTAGTTGGTTGGAGATTTGCACGTTGAGCCATTTCGAAACTGATGAAGTTGTGTGTACTGCCGGAGTCGACCATAGCTATCACAGAATGCCCTTTAAGCCCTCCCTAGATCCTCATGGTTGTTGGCGATTGAAAACCAGCCATCGCATGGAATGAAATTTCGGGTTCATTAGTTGTCTCTTCAGCTTCCATCACCACATCCCCGTCTACTTTCTCCCAAAGAGCTTCGATCATAAAAAGTTTTTTTATGTCATGGGCCAAATTTGTCATTACAGTGAAAACATAATCCTTTTCGTCTTCTTTCAGCTAGCTCCTCAGATGTCATCCTTTTGACGATCGTCGATGACGCTTGGCCACGAGTCTAAAATTTTACTTGATTTATAGGTCGTGAAGATTGGGAAATGAGTTTCTTTTGATCTAAATTACTAGATTCAAATAATCTGGCTAATCCAATGGCCATGGTTAAAGTGGTTGGCCTATTAGCTTGCATATCAGTTCGAATACTATCTCGAAGCCCAGTTAAAAAACAGCTCACCTTCCGGTCTTGTGATAAGTGCCCAACTTTTGCCAACATTTTTTCGAATTGTCCCTGATATTCCACCAATGTGCCAGTTTGCCGTAGCTTAATTAATTCACCAAAATGGTCTTCAAATTGGTTGGGGCCGAATCGAGTAAATATCCCATGCTTGAAATCTTCCCAGGTGATATAGAGCATTTCTTGCTCCAGTATTTGAAACCATAGCTGAGCATCGCCCTCCAAGTAAAATGAAGCCAGTGTCACCCTATCTGATTCTGCAATATCGTGGAGGAAAAAGTACTTTTCGGCTCTACATGCCCAAATGGTAGGGTCATCATTTCTATTATAACGAGGAAAATCAAGCTTGACAGTCTTCGGAATGATGCTGCTCAATAAACTAGTGGTCTTGATTGGTGATGAATGTGGGGATCGCCCTCTAAATTTCTTTAAGTTTTAAGCTGAACTCTCTCCCATTTCATAAGTGTTTTTGCCATAAACTTGTTGACTTAACTTCTTTAATCTCTCTGTGACATGGCATAAAAGTTCTTTGTGGCCAGCAACAATCTCCTCTATGCTTTTTTCTAATTTCTCAACCCTTTTCGATAGCTTCATGCCTAGCTCTGATACCAAAAATGTTACTCACACAGCTGTTTGTTTAAGAAAAAAATAAGACACAAGCACAATTTGCTAATTCTTTGAGGGATTAGCACCTCCAAATACCCAATTACGAGTTGATTAATTTGCTAGATGCCCTTTTATTCATGACAAAGAATGTTTATATACAGGTGCAGTACAACTGCCATGAGCAAAACTAGGAACAATTAAGTAGAAAAATCAGCAAAGTGGCTACTCTACTAACCACCTTTGACTTGACTTATTCAAATAAGTAGACTTGTTCTTAACTAATTCAAACAAAAAAAACTAGATTGTAACACTGTCCCTTCATTATTATTGTTATTGTCGAAGCATCCTTGCTTTTGAGAAAACTGGACTAGTACATCACGTTGATCGTACACCCAGTGAATCATATTGATTCTTTGCCGCATGGCAAAATTATGTGTTGCAATGGATTTACACCCTTATTTATGTGAGTTTGAATTGAGGTTGAGTTGATTTGTGTATAATTTTTTATCGTATATTTATTTATAGTCTATTTATTTTATGGAATATGAATAACTTGAAATATGAATGAACTGAGAATAAAAATGAGATTTTAATATTTATTTGATAAAAATAAATGAGAATGTGAATGTGCTGGAATGACATTGATGTGTTTACTTGACAAAATAAATGAGAATGAGGAATGAGAATGAGAATGAGAATTAATTTACTAAAAATATCTATAGTATTAAATAATGTAATTTTCATTAACTAGATATATATATATAAATATTATTATAAAAATGATATTAATTAAAAATAAAATTAATAATAATAATAAATGTTAATAATGATAATATTAATAAAAATAAAAATAAAATAATTAGTAATAATTAAAATAATAAAGTTAATAAAATTTAATAATAATAATAATAATAAATGTTAATAATGATAATATTAATAAAAATAATAATAACAACCATTAATAATAACTAAAATAATAAAGTTAATAAAATTTATTAATAATAATAATGATGACGATGATGATGGCATTTAAAATAATAAATTAATTGTGATTTGAGTGAGGGTAATTCAAAAAATATGAAAAAATTAGAGGGATATAAAAGTAAACATAAGTTTCATTCTCATTTTCTTATTTTCATTTCCAACCCCCCATGGAATGAAATTCCCATTTTTTATTCCAAAATTATATGAGACCCACACATTTTATTCTCATTCCCAAATTATATTTTACCGAGTAAACATGAATTTTATTCTCATTCCTTAAACTTTCAAGTAAACACGCCAGTATAGTAATATACAATTAAGATTTAATTAATTTTATATTTTTATTTAATAATTACAAAGTGAGTCTTTTAAAAAATAATAGAAACATCCGTTCAATACTAAATTTAAATCCTATTTATATATATATAATGTGTGTAAACTAATTTGACGTGATTTGATTGGTTTTTTTTTTTTTTTTTGAAGACATGAATTGATTGACTTGATAAATTATTATGGGCCCAAATATACACATGGATCTAGCTATTTTGCATTTGGTGTTAGGTATCGTTATTTTGTCATTTAGTTATTTAGCCATAAAATCTAACCAAAGAGTTACACAACGGCCCGATGTGTTTACATAGTTATTAATATTGTCATCCCTGATATTTATTGGAAAATTAGAGAAGGTAAATTTCTAAATGTTGACAAATATATTTAGATTGTTTCAATTTTTGTTATCATTAAATGCATTAGCTTAGTTTGACTATTAGAATGAGTGCCACTATGAACAATAATTTAATTTGATAAAAAATTTCATGATGCATGAAAAATTTTAGCATTTTTTTTTTAATTCTTAATTAGCAGTTTAGCACTCATGAAGCTTATCCTTTATTTTCTTTTTTTCCTTCTTTTCATAATTTCAAACTTAAGAAGATAGTTTTAATTAAAACCATCATATTTTAGAAATAAATTTTTTCATCGATAATAATCCTGCCATTGAATCTTTGGTTCATGTAGTAGTGTCATTTAAAAGTATTATTTTTTCATAGATGCCATTAAGTAAAGATTCATAGCTCTTAAAGTTTTATTATTTATAAACTTGTCATTCATGTTCTCTAAAATTCTTGAACTAAACATTTTCTTAGGGTTTTTTTTGAATTTATACGAATGACTATTTTGTGTTAAATAGAAGATAACATAGGTAGAGAATAAGTGGTTCAAAATTATAGATGCTTATCCTTTGTCCTTAATAGTAATTTAATGACTAGGTATTTTTGTATTAATATAAATTATTTAATTGAGGTTATTTGAGCCAATCAAGTTACTCTTACACCCAATTACTTGATAAACCCATATCCTAAATTTTAAAATTAAAATTTAACTATGTACATGTTGTAATACCAAAAATAACGCCAATTTAATTATTTTTTGAATAATAAATTATTCTCTTCTACCCTTTTTTATATCAAAATTAAACTCTATAGATTGGATAATCTTACAAAGTTTGGAAAATGAAGACAAACAAAAATGTCCTTCCAAATATTCATTAAGTTACCTCTTTGGTGTTCTTTTTTCTTATAAGGGAAAAAGAATTGCTCTGCAATTTCGTTGCCTCTTGTAAATTTACAACAATCAAATAGGGACTGGTGCTAACTGGCAAGTGCGGCCGCTCGGATCTTGTTTTTTTTTTCTTTTTTTCTTTTTTTGGTCGGGTGCTATTTGCCTTTGGTTTGATTGTTAATTCATGGTCATTGTGCAATTATTCATATATATACATTTCTAGTGTTTATGTAATTTTAAAATATTCCTTCATTAAAGGATTTCATAAAAGTCTAACTCACGCCTTGTGAAATTAATACCAAAACTTGTTCAAACTAAAGGTTTTCAAAAAATAAATATAGATGGTATTTTATAGATATTTTAGTGATAGAATATTTAATTGAAAAATAGGCATAAAAAAATATTTTCAAATAGCTTAATCTTAATAAAAATATTAAGATGGTACTATTAATATTTTTATGATTTAAACATTGACAATCCTTAGTTCGTTTTTTTGTAAGGGTAAAAATGATAATTCAATGTTCTATTAAAATTTCATTAGTGGATCCAATGAAAAAGACAAAAGAGCGGTGCGATATGAGGGTGTACCAAGACTTCGTCCTATATAAGGCACCGTTGAATCCATCACTCTGATTTTCTCTGAACCGCAGTCCCTGGAATCACACCGTTGAACCGCGGTCCATGGGATCACACTGCTTCCTTTTTCTTCACGTGCCCTGATGTTTTGCTATTGTCTTTTCCATTATTTTTAAAGTAATTATTTCACGTTGCCCTGTGTCGTTGGGAAAATCAGCTTTTCTTTTCCCTTTTTTTTTTATTAATTGTGATTCGCAGCACTTTCCAATTGCCATGTGATTTTTATTGGGAAAATATGTTCTTTTAAAGTATATTAATTTATTTTCTGATTAATAAAATATTTAAGATATTTTTAATTGCATAAATATATTGAAAATGTTCGTTTAATCATATTATATGTATTTATGTGATCATCATATGGATTCACAGAATATATAAATACAAGTTATCTTATGATTAAATAAATTAAGTTCGCAGTTGATAAATAGAGTTGGACGCTCTATTTATATTTAGACTGTAGTAAATTCATTGAATGATTTATGTGTCGTATATGAATTCTTGATGTAATTCATTGTATTAATTTGGATCACATGATATTTAATTAACCAATCTCATAGGCATTGATTTTCTAATCTTAATCTTGAGTTAATTATGATTTCATGATTGTAATTGTTATTCCATTTGAGTTACCATTAGGCGGAGACAGACATGGTCAAGATTACCCATTCTCTTGGTGGGAGCGATTATGAGTATTGGAGTTATAAATTAACAATATAGAATTTATGCGACACATCTCTTGATGGGTTTTCGATTGATCATGTAATTCTCCAGAGTGTGTCAACATATTTAGTATGTTGAAAATGATCATTAGAGAAAACCAAGAAGTATCAAAGAATAAGATGTAATTAAATCGATTGGACGGTTGAGATATCGATTTAATTAACGATGTGGTACAAAGTTGATAGAAAGAAATCAATGTGGCTTGGGACGAATTTTTATTCGAACATACTGATTATGGAGGTCGATTCCCAATCTTATAGTGATTGGGCGAGTATCGGAAATTATAAATTAACAATATAGAATTTATGACACATCTCGATGAGTTTTCGGATCTTGATCAGAATTCTCCGGCGAGTGTGTCAACATATTTAGTATGTTGAAAATGATCATTAGAAAACCGGTAAGTATCAAAGAATAAGATGTAATTAAATCGATTGGACGGTTGAGATATCGATTTAATTAACGATGGTCTGAAAGTTGAGCGATAAAGAAATCGATGTGGCTTGGGACGAATTTTTATTCGAGCATACAATTATGGAGGTCGGTTCCAATCTTATAGTGAAGTAGAATTGGAATTAAATGATTAGGCTTGTTTAATTACATGCTTAATTGTTGTAGCTATTGTATGTTCCCAAAATGATCCCGGGTTAGCTCATTTAATTAATTGCACCACTACTCTGGATTAATAAGCAAGATAACTAACTATTTGGGTCAAAACATAAATATATCTTTTAGTGGGAGGCCCATTAATATCTTTTATATGCTGATGGGCATGTATGTTACTGAGTTGGGCACTGTATGAAAGAAAAGTAACGTGAATCACAATTTAGGCTTGGATTATTATGAAAGAGATATAAAGAGTTTTTCATCCTAAACAGTAGAGGAAAAGTCACTATATATATTAGAGAAAAGGTTTTCTAATTAATTTTGAGAGAAAAATTTCTCTCCTGGTTAGCTACCACATGCGTTAAGTGCAGATCAATCCTGAGTCATAACCTGGAAGATCGTTTGGTGACGGATCGTGATCTAACGAACGTAGTGGTGATGGATCGTGATCTGAGAGCTTAAATCACATCAGCGGAAAAAGCTAAATCAAATTTTCAAGGTACGATTTCTAGATTACAAATTCATATATATTTTATGAGATCGGTCCTAAAATTTTTTTTTTAAAAAACTGAATTTTCCCCAATAATTTTTGCGTACAAAATTTAATGCTCAAAATATCTCGAAAATCAGTGTCCTCAAATATCTTAAAAATTTCAATCGACCCACAAAATTGACTAAATCAAAGTTCACCTTAATCTCTGAGCCCTTACTCAACCCTTAGCCTTATATTCGGGTTAAAGCTCAAAATTTTTGAGTTTAGTCAATGGAGCCAAGGATCGAGGCAGAATTTTTTTTTTTTTTTTTATCACTAAATTGGTAATTTAAATGATGAAGATACATACTTGAGAAAGAAGTATACATAGTTAATGTTCAATTCAATAGAAAACTATATAATTTTAATAGCATATTTCTATTGACTATTAAACTATATGATTATAACGTATTTATATAAAAAAAAAAAAAAAGAGGGCAATACACAAACACATGTGTACATGTATACATATACATATATATATCACTATTCTAGTGATATATATATATATTTATAATATTTATACATATGTATATATATGTATGATGAAGATACATACATACATATATATATATATATATATACAATCATGAGAGTTAATCTAATTCAATTCGATCTTCCAAACATGCCCAATATTTCAAATTGAGATCACACATTTGAACTAAAGTACATAATCCATCATTAGAACTTTTTTTTTTTTGACATAATAATTTAAGAATTACTGTAGCATACACACATAGCAGGCAATTGCTGATTACCACGGTGTATACCACACACTTAATTATATATATAATTAAGTGTGTGGTATAATCCATCATTAGAACTTAATTATATATATAATTTTACTTTAATAAGGACATCACCATTTTAATAAAATGAGGATGCTACTAACAAATAAAAAAACACTGACTTTAATACACCAACAAACAAAAAGAAATATTCTCTCTATATACATTCCTTCTCTAGCATAAGCACCTTCATTTTTTAACATACATATTGGATTTATAATGTTTTAAGCTACTAAAACTATTGAAACCATTGGTTCAAATCTCTGGGGACATTTATCAACCAATCTCTTCGTACCACATCAATATTATTAATTTTATTTTTTTCTAATTGATAAAATTTCAAGCATTAAGTGTAAAAAAAAAAAAAAAAGAAGCTAAATCTAATAATAATAATAATTATTAACCACATCATCGTGGTCGTCACTCAAACCTCATTAATTCAAAACTGACACGTACTCTTCAAATAACCCTGGTCCGGTACTACTTCCACCGTCAATCAACAAACTGTCTAAGGAAACAATTGGTACACACAGCGTGGGTTTGGTTGGAGAAATGATATTTTTAACTTGTTGATTAGTGCTTCGTTTTTCTAATGCTGGATTAATTATTTACGTAATAAACTGTCGTCATGCAACTGTCATTTTGTGGTCAGCCCATTAAGCTGAACTTCCTAAACCATTGATATCTTTTTAAATTATTCTATCCATAGATGAGGTACACGTTAATTAAGCCACAAATTGAAACGCTTTCTGTGGTGGTTAAACTACATATATAGACTACGCTAATTTTTTGCATATTTAATTTTTGGCAAATAGGTAACAGTTGGCTCTTTGTGGTTTGGTTAATCTAATTGTTGCCCATACAAAAGAGTTCGGTGAGCTTTAAGAAAACGAAACATATAGTTTTATCTTCGTTGTATGGTCATGGATAAAAATATATTATATTCCCCCAATTATTTCAAAATATAAGTAAAAAGAACATACTAGCTACATTAGTGTAGAACCATTGACTCACAAGTGGCATGGCTTTGGACCTTTGGTTAGAATTTGAAATCACTTGACTTAAAAGTCAAAACAGAGGATAAAGGCAAGATAAGTGTAGAATCATTGACTCACAAGTGGCATGGCTTTGGTTAAAATTTGAAATCACTTGACTGAAGGTGTGAACCTATCGCAGAGTTTTTCTATTAAACTGAATAATTGATCAAAGTTCAAAGTGTTTGTTGCAACGACGGAAGCCGCTCAGCAAAAGTCTATTCATGTCCTACTTCATTACCCAAATAAATATCTTTGATCCTAGTTGGTAATTAATCTCCTACCTTTGTATGTATTTAGAATATGGATCAGGAATTGAGGGTACTTTTTTTTTTTCCTCTCTGTCTCTCCTTATTTTTTTCTTAATTAATGAGTGGTTAACATTAAGTTAATTTGTATTTAATGTTGACAATAAAATCATCTATTTTAACTTTATTTACAATCAAATGATCAGCTTTTTTTAATTAAATTATAAAGGCAAGGAGAGGTATAAAAAAAGAAAAAAACAAAGAGAGGGTCCTAATCACCAAAATATATGCACCCATATATACCTACCTTTCTCTCACACAATCTCTCTCTCTGTCTCTCAAGCCAATGCAGTCTAACTTATTAAAATTTCATTTTCTTTAATTCATTTATCAAGTTTATGAATAACAACAAACTTACAATTAATCATTCAATAGACAAATATCACATTAGTGGAAAATTAAATTGGGACTTAAGTCTTTATTTATAAAATAATAGTTCTACCGTTCAGTAGATGAACATCACATTAAAACTTAAATTGAAATTTAAATATTGATATCTCTGGTAATTTTATCCAATAATAAGAACGTGACAATCTAAACAGGGATTACACACATAACATCAGCAGCTGGCATTTTATCTATTCACATAACAGACTCGTGATATTCTAAACCTAGTTTAACAAAAGGATTGAGAAATAGCAGAACAAGACGTAGAGTTTACTGGAATCTAACATCTTGAAAGTCTTGTTTCCAGACAGAGAGACGCTTGAAACATTATACATATTACATGAGATGAGACAGCAACAGTAACTTAAAGTACGCACGTAATTAATGATTAAACTTAGATGCATACATATATATAGCTAAGCTAACACTATGCGGCAAGATAATTAAAAGTCAAAGGCTCAAAGACATTGGATGCCTGAGTCTCAATCAAGTCCAACTGCTTCTCGGAAAGGTGCATGTACACAACCCAGTCACCTTTTTGCGCTGGAGACGGCATCGGCATCACATAGCCGACATCACCACCCCACGGAAAATGATAAGATCCGAAAACCGGCTTACCCCAGCCGAAATCCACCTTCGAAACCGGAAAACGCTGCCCTGATGAGACCACAAATGCCGGCCCATCTTTACCTCCGGTGGCACATATTTTAGACATAGCTGGGTCCGGCCTGCGGGCCTCAACCCAATCAATCAACCCGAGGAAATGGTCTTTCGTTACTGCATTTTCCAGGAAATCATGTACCCGTTTCGCCACCCATGACAATGGTTTTTCAATGAGTTCATTTACGTTTTGGCCACCAAATGGAACTGAAAGCACGTTCCCAAAATATGAATCCATGGAGACCGATTTATTAATGTGATCTCCTTTGCTGCTGCTTAATCTAGTTCTTCCATCAACCACAACGCCCATTTTTGATATCCTCGTGCCACTGCCATCATTATCATTTCCGCTAAGGGCTACCATTTTCCATAAAAATGCACCGAAGGACTCAAGTTTAGTCCTCTCGACCTCATTGGCGCTCGCAAGTAACTGAAGCTCATTGAGTTGCTCACTTTTGATATAATATGTGCGACTGATGAGTTTATTACCATTGGCTTCTTCAGGAGTATTATTAGGAGGAGGAGGAGGAGGTGGCAGTGAGGAGATGGGCACGTACATGTCGTCGAAGGCATGGTCAATGCACAATGGCCGTCTAGGGTATAGTATAGATCGCCTAAAAGTTGGCAGTACGGACATTGATTTTGACTGAGCAATTTCGGCCCATGATACCAGGAACATGTTGGTTGAGTATGCGTCGGCTATGCGGTGATCCAAGGTGCACGCCACTACAATACCACCGCATTTCAGTTCGGTTGCCTGTAAATTAAAATTGTATATAAATAGTAAGAGCTAGAGTTAGCAAAAAAATTAATTGATACTGGCTCCAGCAAGAATTAAAATATGAGATGAGAGGGGTTCAAAGCGATGTGAATGAATTTTTGCAACGCTGTACAGAATTACAAAACTGTCAAAAAAAAAAAAAAAAAATTAGTTTATAACGTCGTAAATGCATCTTGTTAAGTTACAGTCCATGTAAAAAGCAGTGGATTCCACTGTCACGTTACTAGTTTTGGCGCCATTTTGCATGCTATAAGTTACTTCGAAAGTAACTTAGCAAAACTCGGTTATAAACACGTTCCGATTTTAATTCTGGACCTGAAGCGAATTCCACAAAAATAATGATTTTGATATACACGTATGCACTCACTCATTTAATTATAAAAATATCTGTACATGCCATGTTGATAAAATCACAACAAAAAGTACTTGTGGGATGATGATGATAAATCAAAATGTTTCTGATTTGCGAAGATCATAGATCAGAGAGCGTGCGACTGACCTGAACTGAGAGCACACCGTTCTTCTTCTTGTCAGGCAAGAGCTTACCTTCGATACTCTCATCAGGATTATACAAGTTGAGGCCTCTCAGCTCAACTTCCGCATATGCTTCAGCAAAGTCAACCCCACGGTTGTTGCAAAGAAGCTCAGGCTCGCCATCATAGTTGTAAACAACCTCACCGGCCAGGGCGTAATATGAGACAAGAGCTTCAGCCATGGCCTTCTTCAGAACATCCACTGTGGACCCAAAGCTTTCAAAATCAGCCGCAGTTGGCTTCTTGTAACAAAAGAAGACACCAAACTCAAGTGCTGGCAGAAGCAAGTCAAGGTTGGAGAGAGGCAGCCAATGTTCTTGCAATGGTAGCACTGCTGCCACTACATCTCTCTTGCTCACTGTCACAATAAAATCTCCTTCTGCAACCATTTTTTTTTTTTTTTGGCAAATTAATTTTTACCTTCTCTTTTTCTCTCTCTCTGGATCTCTTTAATTTTGTTGATGTGTTTGTAAGAAGGATTGGCTGGATGGGCGTGGATTTATAAGCCAAGGTGGGAGAATTTTAATAATATATAGTACTCTTTATACCATATAAATTTCAAAAAATGTGATGCGGGCTACGATTAGGATGTCGAGGCATATAATTTAAATAGGCTTGTTTATTAAGTAGAGGTACATATCTTACTAATAAACCCAATTAATTAACTTCCTTTAACTAGCCAATATAAGGCACAACTCACCAATTTTGTCTCGAACAAAATCACCGCAAATCCTAATCCTTTCATTTGACACACCTATTTTGTTCTACTACCACATTAATACTATTAAAAATTGATTTCAACTCGACAATACGTTTTATTAGTGAATGGCAGCACCAACAGCATCCAATATAAAATATAAGCTATTGCTGATTTTTATAAGATGAGGATCCTAAAAATATGAGAATTAATATATTAGAACAGGGAGATTACCAATTTTCCTTTATTAAATAAATCCAATATATAACACTTATCCCTTACTGTTTTCATAATATTCAAAATCCTCTTGGCGCAAAAAAATTAAAGAAAAAGAGGGATAAATGAGTCATTGCTTGATAGTTTATTTTGGGAATATAACATACATATTTATTATAAGAAAAATATTTAAAAATAACAAAAAGTAAAAGAAAAATATCTCATTTTCAGTACTTAATTTTATTTTATTTTAATTTCAATTTATATAATTTATTTAATTTGTAATAAATATGAATAAAAGGGTAATACTGCGAAATTGTGCTACCATGTTACCAATGCGATGATTCTCCCACTAAATGTGTTCATTTCCAATTTTTTTCTTCTAATTTTCCGAAATTTGCAGTATTTAGTGATTTTGTAAATCCTAGATCGTCGTTGTTTATTTTTAAAGGAAAACAAGTTTGACTCAAATGGCTATGCGTGAGCGCATGCATTTGGTAGTTGTGGCCTTGACTCCTGCGAGAAACGTGAGCCAGTCTTTTTCTCATGTTCCCAAAATTTAATAATACTATTCACTCTTTGGCAATTGATGCTTTTGTGAATCTTCTGTCTTTGTTTACGCTGTTTTTGTCTTTGATGAAGTGATAAAGTCAGTATAGAGAGTTTAGGCTGAGAAGATTTTAAGAGAGTTCAAATTAAATTTGTTGAAGTTGAGAAAGTTGATTACGTAGTCAAGTAATTTTTTTCATATGATTTGTGTATTTTCTACGTATCAATATATATAAAACTAAGGTGTCAGCTATACACACACACACACACATATGTATATTGAAGGGATGTGAATTGGAGTGCCAATCTTGCGCGGATCAAATAATTCAACCATTGTATCAGAAGAACTAATTACCAATAACCATTCGTTGTGGGGATTCAAAGCTACGCAGTTAACCTAACACATACAAGCAGCAAAGTAATTTTAACCTTTATTTCGAACTACCAGCAAAGACAATGTTAGTATGAACTCAACACACAGGGGAGTCAAGATAACATACATTAAATTAATTGGGTACTCAAACACTCTAACATTTTCAAGATAACAAATATATATATGATGTATTAATTTTTTTGTGTTAAGAATATGTGTTTTACTTGTCTTTTAATTTTTTTTCTTGTTTTAATATCTTAAGAAATCCCTTATTATGTATATATATGTCTTCTTAACATAGTTGACTATTTATTGTTATATCAATACTTAAAAAATAATAAAATCATACTAAAAAATTACTTGATTATGTAATCAACTTTCTCAACTTCAGCAAATTTAATTAGAACCCTCCAAATATCTTCTCAACCTAAGCTCTCCATACTGTTTCCTATTTTCTTAACCAGAAATTCTATCATCCCAGCAGATAGTCACATCTCTGATTTATGTTGCATGTGCCTATTGTTTAATATTCTGATTTTTGTACTCCAACAAAGGCGAGAACAGCATAAACAAACATAGAAGACTAACAAAAGCATTAATTGCAAAGAGTAAAGAGTATTATTAAATTTAAGAATTTAAGCGAAAGACTAGTTCACATTTTCTCGGCGGAGATGGATACTATGACCGCATCCAACGTTAAATCAGTCAAAGTCACCAACCTAATAAAATAAGTGATAACTTAAAAGATAATTTTTTTTAATGCATTATATTGACAGAATAAATTATTAGAATGTATGTTTTAATATTTCATATATATATATATATATAGACACTCACACACAGAGTTAGTTAGTATAGCCATGCTATCAAACTACAAGGTTCTATAGTGAATAGGCTATTGATTATGTTAGAACACATGACTTAATAATATGTCTTCGTTAAAAAAAATGAGAGTACCTACATCTTATTAGTTTATTAAAATCTGTATTTTTTACATTTTTATGAAATCATCATTTTGTTAAAAATGAGGATGTCTTAATAGAAAATTATTCTATGCACGTAATAGTTTTGTGTGGAGTAATTTTATGATAAAAGAATTCTTTACTTTAATAAACTGAAAAATAAGGGAAAAGTTGAAAGACAAATAAATATATTTCAATGTAATATATTTTATTGAAAAAATATTTTAAAATTTTTATTTTATTTCTTTGAAGTCCCTTATTAAAAGAAATACTCTTTTCGTGTGAATATTAAATAGGTTATAACTCTATTAAAATTACTCTAAAATAAAGAATAAGTCATAATCATATATATATATATAAAGTGATAAATAATAAAAAAATATTATAAAAAAATAATTAGAATCATAATTCAAAAATTTACAAATTAGATTAGCTGTCCTCAATCAGGGGTACGTTTCTCAAAATAAAGATTTTCACAAACGGTAATGCCTAACCTGCAGAGATTCTATCATCAACATAGTCTCTCGATTTATGTTGTATGTGCCTATTGTTTACTATTCTGATTTTTGTACTCCAAACAAAGTTGCTAGAAATAGTATAAAACAAACATAGAAGACTAACAAAAGCATTAATTGCAAGAGTAAAGAGGCTATTAAATTTAAGAATTAAGCGAGACTAGTTCATATTTTCTCGATGGAGATGGATACTATGACACACCTTACTAAATATTAACATATTCTAGTCAATGAGATTCCAGTCAATAAGGGCCATCGAAAATTAACAATTGGTCAGTGCGGCTTTAATGTGTGCCACGAGTGAACCGCTGTACGGAGAAAATAATAAAATTAAAAAAAATTAAAAATCATAATAATAACATTTTAAAAATATTTTATTTCACATACTTTATGGTAATTTTGCCTTCCGGGAGGCAATGGAACTGAAAGAGAGGGTCCTAATCACCAAAATATATGGGTGCATGTATACCTACCTTTCTCACACACAATCGCTCTCTCTCTCTCAAGCCAATGCAGTCTAACTTATTAAAATTTCATTTTCTTTAATTCATTTATCAAGTTTATGAATAACAACAAACTTACAATTAATCATTCAATAGACAAATATTACATTAGTAGAAAATTAATTGGGACTTAAGTCTTTATTTATAAAATAATAATTCTACCGTTCAGTAGATGAACATCACATTAAAACTTAAGTTGAGATTTAAATATTGATATCTCTGTTATGGTAATTTTATCCAATAATAAGAACGTGACAATCTAAACAGGGATTACACACATAACATCAGCTGGCATTTTATCTATTCACATAACAGACTCGTGATATTCTAAACCTAGTTTAACAAAAGGATTGAGAAATAGCAGAACAAGACGTAGAGTTTACTGGAATCTAACATCTTGAAAATCTTGTTTGCAGACAGAGAGACGCTTGAAACATTATACATATTACATGAGATGAGACAGCAACAGTAACTTAAAGTACGCACGTAATTAATGATTAAACTTAGATGCATACATATATATAGCTAAGCTAACACTATGCGGAAAGATAATTAAAAGTCAAAGGCTCAAAGACATTGGATGCCTGAGTCTCAATCAAGTCCAGCTGCTTCTCGGAAAGGTGCATGTACACAACCCAGTCACCTTTTTGCGCCGGAGACGGCATCGGCATCACATAGCCGGCATCACCACCCCACGGAAAATGATAAGATCCGAAAACCGGCTTACCCCAGCCGAAATCCACCTTCGAAACCGGAAAACGCTGCCCTGATGAGACCACAAATGCCGGCCCATCTTTACCTCCGGTGGCACATATTTTAGACATAGCTGGGTCCGGCCTGCGGGCCTCAACCCAATCAATCAACCCGAGGAAATGGTCTTTCGTTACTGCATTTTCCAGGAAATCATGTACCCGTTTCGCCACCCATGACAATGGTTTTTCAATGAGTTCATTTACGTTTTGGCCACCAAATGGAACTGAAAGCACGTTCCCAAAATATGAATCCATGGAGACCGATTTATTAATGTGATCTCCTTTGCTGCTGCTTAATCTAGTTCTTCCATCAACCACAACGCCCATTTTTGATATCCTCGTGCCACTGCCATCATTATCATTTCCGCTAAGGGCTACCATTTTCCATAAAAATGCACCGAAGGACTCAAGTTTAGTCCTCTCGACCTCATTGGCGCTCGCAAGTAACTGAAGCTCATTGAGTTGCTCACTTTTGATATAATATGTGCGACTGATGAGTTTATTACCATTGGCTTCTTCAGGAGTATTATTAGGAGGAGGAGGAGGTGGCAGTGAGGAGATGGGCACGTACATGTCGTCGAAGGCATGGTCAATGCACAATGGCCGTCTAGGGTATAGTATAGATCGCCTAAAAGTTGGCAGTACGGACATTGATTTTGACTGAGCAATTTCGGCCCATGATACCAGGAACATGTTGGTTGAGTATGCGTCGGCTATGCGGTGATCCAAGGTGCACGCCTACAATACCACCGCATTTCAGTTCGGTTGCCTGTAAATTAAAATTGTATATAAATAGTAAGAGCTAGAGTTAGCAAAAAAATTAATTGATACTGGCTCCAGCAAGAATTAAAATATGAGATGAGAGGGGTTCAAAGCGATGTGAATGAATTTTTGCAACGCTGTACAGAATTACAAAACTGTCAAAAAAAAAAAAAAAAAATTAGTTTATAACGTCGTAAATGCATCTTGTTAAGTTACAGTCCATGTAAAAAGCAGTGGATTCCACTGTCACGTTACTAGTTTTGGCGCCATTTTGCATGCTATAAGTTACTTCGAAAGTAACTTAGCAAAACTCGGTTATAAACACGTTCCGATTTTAATTCTGGACCTGAAGCGAATTCCACAAAAATAATGATTTTGATATACACGTATGCACTCACTCATTTAATTATAAAAATATCTGTACATGCCATGTTGATAAAATCACAACAAAAAGTACTTGTGGGATGATGATGATAAATCAAAATGTTTCTGATTTGCGAAGATCATAGATCAGAGAGCGTGCGACTGACCTGAACTGAGAGCACACCGTTCTTCTTCTTGTCAGGCAAGAGCTTACCTTCGATACTCTCATCAGGATTATACAAGTTGAGGCCTCTCAGCTCAACTTCCGCATATGCTTCAGCAAAGTCAACCCCACGGTTGTTGCAAAGAAGCTCAGGCTCGCCATCATAGTTGTAAACAACCTCACCGGCCAGGGCGTAATATGAGACAAGAGCTTCAGCCATGGCCTTCTTCAGAACATCCACTGTGGACCCAAAGCTTTCAAAATCAGCCGCAGTTGGCTTCTTGTAACAAAAGAAGACACCAAACTCAAGTGCTGGCAGAAGCAAGTCAAGGTTGGAGAGAGGCAGCCAATGTTCTTGCAATGGTAGCACTGCTGCCACTACATCTTTCTTGCTCACTGTCACAATAAAATCTCCTTCTGCAACCATTTTTTTTTTTTTTTTGGCAAATTAATTTTTACCTTCTCTTTTTCTCTCTCTCTGGATCTCTTTAATTTTGTTGATGTGTTTGTAAGAAGGATTTGCTACACTTGGCCTCATAGCCCAAGTGGTTGGGCTGCCTCAGTGTGAGGGCAGTTCAACCCCAAAAGCGTTGTGCAAATTATATTCTCACTTGCGAAACGCGTGGAGAGATACATCCCTCCTCTATGGAGGTCATTCGTCTGGCGTACGACTTTAATAGAATGAAAATGTAATAATATAAGTCCTGATATATAGTAAATATCAACAGATATATCGAGTAAATATCAGAAATATCTCTATAATGTCAAAGATCCTATATAAATAAAAAAAAAAAAAAAAAAAAAAAGATGGATTTATAAGCCAAGGTGGGAGAATATTAATAATATATAGTACTCGTTATACCATATAAATTTCAAAAAATGTGATGCGGGCTACGATTAGGATGTCGAGGCATATAATTTAAATAGGCTTGTTTATTAAGTAGAGGTACATATCTTACTAATAAACCCAATTAATTAACTTCCTTTAACTAACCAGTATAAGACACAACTCACAAAATCACCGCAAATCATAATCCTCTCATTTGACACACCTATTTTGTTCTACTACCACATTAATACTATTAAAAATTGATTTCAACTCGACAATATGTTTTATTAGTGAATGGCAGCACCAACAGCATCCAATATAAAATATAAGATATTGCTGATTTTTATAAGATGAGGATCCTAAAAATATGAGAATTAATATATTAGAACAGGGAGATTACCAATTTTCCTTTATTAAATAAATCCAATATATAACACTTATCCCTTACTGTTTTCATAATATTCAAAATCCTCTTGGCGCAAAAAAATTAAAGAAAAAGAGGGATAAATGAGTCATTGCTTGATAGTTTATTTTGGGAATATAACATACATATTTATTATAAGAAAAATATTTAAAAATAACAAAAAGTAAAAGAAAAATATCTCATTTTCAGTACTTAATTTTATTTTATTTTAATTTCAATTTATATAATTTATTTAATTTGTAATAAATATGAATAAAAGGGTAATACTGCGAAATTGTGCTACCATGTTACCAATGCGATGAGGATGTCTTAATAGAGGATGTCTTAATAGAAAATTATTCTATGCACGTAATAGTTTTGTGTGGAGTAATTTTATGATAAAAGAATTCTTTACTTTAATAAACTGAAAAATAAGGGAAAAGTTGAAAGACAAATAAATATATTTCAATGTAATATATTTTATTGAAAAAATATTTTAAAATTTTTATTTTATTTCTTTGAAGTCCCTTATTAAAAGAAATACTCTTTTCGTGTGAATATTAAATAGGTTATAACTCTATTAAAATTACTCTAAAATAAAGAATAAGTCATAATCATATATATATATAAAGTGATAAATAATAAAAAAATATTATAACTTAAAATGAAGAAGTGTTATGGACTAGGGATGGCAATTTTTCCCAATGCCATCCCATTTGGAACGGGATTGGGACATATTATTGTCCCAAAAAAGAATTTAAGGACGGGAATTGGACATTTTCTCATCCCATTTGCATATACGGGACGAGAGTGGGATTGTCAAATTCCGTCTCATCCCATTTCATTGGCTACTAAAAATGAGAATTTTTCCAATTGGGATGGGATCCCATCCCTTTTGGAACGGGATCGTGACACATTTTTATCCCAAAACAAATATAGGGACGGGAGTGGAATATTTTTTCATCTCACTTACATATACAGACGAGCGAAATTCCAGAATCCCATCCCATCCTGTCCATCGCAATTTAAGTTTCAAACCTTACTAAATATTAACATATTCTAGTCAATGAGATTCCGGTCAATAAGGGCCATCGAAAATTAACAATTGGTCAGTGCGGCTTTAATGTGTGCCACGAGTGAACCGCTGTACGGAGAAAATAATAGAATTAAAAAAAATTAAAAATCATAATAATAAGATTTTAAAAATATTTTATTTCACATACTTTATGGTAATTTTGCCTTCCGGGAGGCGACATGAAAATGTATAGTTTCCACATCAATCAGTAAATAGAATAAGAAAAATGGAGAACGGCACAATTTTTTAGTCTGTAACTATCCACCATGGCGTACATTATTATTACAGTCCTTAAAATAATAAAATTTATCAAAACACAATTTTATTTTAAAAGCTCTTGCAATGTGAAAAAGCGTACTAATTATTTTATAAGAAGCTGCAATAATCCAAAACCGTCACTTAATAATGTTCAAATTTTGGATCGCAGTTTCGCAATGAGCTCCCTCCTGGGAATTTTCCCTGAAGGTGTCTTCGGAATGCTGTCTATAAATGTCACATTCCTTAACCTTTTATAATACGCAAGCTGCAACAAAGGGAAAAAGGAGGAGAATTCGGTTGATGTATAATGTGAATCCCATGGGTAATTAAGCAAATAACAAAATATGGGAAACTCTTAGACATAGCCGAGTTAAAGTATTGTTATTTGTTAAGTGAAGCAGTTTAAGCTAAAAATTTAAACTGATAGAGTTTGACGAGTTACGATTAATAAATAATATTAAAGATAGGTGGAAATAAAAAAAGAAATAAATAAAATGACCTATGATTGACAAACAACAATATTTTTCACTTATTGTGTGACACATAAAAAGTACCTGTTTAACAACAAACTTTTGGACACCTTCTTTAGTAAGTGAGCTGTTGGGTGAGCGAACAACATAGGCAATTGGGACCTCACCAGCTTCAGGATCAGGAAACCTGAAGTTGCGAAAATGCTTCAGGATATGCATATACATATCAATGGTGCATCTACGAGACACAAATTTATAATTAAATGTATATTTGAATGTCTCCACTTAGGGAATAACAACAGCATCTAATATCCCAGGGTGAGAGACAAGCACCCCCTCGAGCTCTGCTGGAGCTACCTGCAATATTAATTTTGTTAGTAGTAGAAATCATGTGGGTCATTATTATTTCCTTGGAGCAACAGGTCAAAATTGTGCAGGGAAAATTAAGATGCATTAATTTGCATTAAAACCTCCATTATAATTAACGGTAAAGAAAATACTGAAAACCGTTGCACTTGATGAGCTCTTTAATTCGGTCAACAATGAATAGCCGGCCATGCTCATCAAAATATCCAAGGTCTCCTGTATGCAGCCAACCCTCTTTGTCTATAATCAGTCTTGTGGCTTGGCTTGTTCACTGTTGAAATAACCTGAAATGAGTATTGAAGTGAAAGCGTCAATTTCTTTGTATAATCTGATGCTGAAAAGTGAAAACAACACCCTATTCCTTATGTGAAACATGACTGTACGATTAAATAAGGGTTAATTATTTCTGGGTGACATATTTTTTGATAAACTTTAAAAAAGTAAAATATTTTTTAAAAATAGGCGACGAGGTGACAAATCGTTAACGTTAAGTTTTCCGTTAACTTTAACGGGAACAGTAAATTAATTATTAAATGATATTTTTATCCTTAGAATTAATTAAAAAATGATGTTCCTACCCCTATAGTAGCTACAAAATGACATTTTTCTAATTAAATTTATTTATATTATTTTTATTTTTAAATAAAAACATTATAAAAAATTACATCTAAGTGCAATTAACAAGCTTTTTTTTTTGTTAAATCATACAAATTAAAAAAAAATTCTCGTTGAATCAAACAAAATTTTCTTATTAATTTTAGCAGCAATATTTGATTCAACAAGAATTTTTTATTTAAAAAAAAAAATTCTTTGATTTAACAAAAAAAAGCCTATTAATTGCACTTAGATGTAATTTTTTTATAATTTTTCTATTTAAAAGTAAAAATAATTGAGTAGGGGGGCAAAATATATTTCGTAACTAATTTTAGAGATAGAAATGTCATTTTGTAGCTATTATAGGGGTAGGAACATCATTTTTTAATTAATTCTAGGGGTAAAAATATCATTTAGTAATTAATTTACTGTTCCCGTTAAAGTTAACGAAAAACTTAACGGTTTGTCACTCCGTCGCCTATTTTTTAAAATATTTCACCTTTTTTAAGTTTGTCAAAAAATATATCACCTAGGGATAATTAACACATTAAATAACAACCCATGAACTTTTGCATTAGCATTTAGATTTTACACTTCGCCCATGTGAGATTTAGACTCCTAATATGCATTATATCTATTTGATTGACTTTGTTATTTAGGTAGCGTTTGTTTTTTTATCTGAAATCTAAATAGACCTGAATTAGTCTGAATTCTAAATAGAGCTGAATATCTAAATATAATTAGCATGTTTGTTTTTTTGTCTGAATCATTAAAAATAAGTATTAAGTTGTTTGTGTTTGAAACTTAAAAAAATTTGAAATTCGATATTTTTACATCTATGCCCTTACAAATTATCATATTAAACAATTAATAATATCTCAAATAATATAAATAAAATAATATATTTTTATAAGATAATCATACTCAATTGAGTACAACCCTTTAATATTCTAAATTAGTATATTATAATCAATTTTATTATTGTCTAAGATGTTTTATACGAAAAATATTCATTAAAAATTATAAAGAAAAATAATACTAATTTGAAGAGAGAAAAAAAAAGTTTACAACTATATTATCACAAGTTATAGAGATGGATAATAATGCTAATTATTAAATTTAATTAGTTATGGATGAAATTTAATTAATTAGATGGGAAGATTTTGGAGAATATTTTTTAATGATGTCATTCAGACTTTTTAGATTAAGTAAAAAGCTAAAAAAATTAGCTTAATAACTTAATGACTTAATGACTGAAAATTTTGATTAAGTTGAAAAAACAAACAAACTTAATGACTTAACTAATTACAATTAAGTCAATTAAGTCATTAAGTTAAAAAAACAAACAGCCCCTTAGTCTACTTAGTCTACATGAGATTTAAGATCCTAACATTTCAAATCAGGCTTTGCAGTTTGCAACTGACATCCACGATGGCCCGATGCCCATCATGTTTAGTTGACTGGCTTCGAACTTATTTTTTCATTTAGATTATTCTATTTAACCTGGTAGAATTTAGGTTTCTCAGATTATGCCCTAAAAGTACGGAAGAATTTGGTTAACATAAATTATACCTGGCATCAAAATAGGTCCACGAACCCATAACTCCCCCACTTGATTTGGAGGAAGAGGCTTAAGAGTATCTACGCAGACTATTTGAGCTTCAACTCCTGCAACAAGTGTTCCAGTTGAACCGCTATTTTGAACTCCTAACAATGGATTCTCCACTGTTACAACGCCACACGTTTCCGTCATACCATAACCCTGAAATCTCCGAGTTTTTTTCACAGGAAGTAATTATGTTTAATCCAGAATGATATTTTGAGAAAGATTATTAATTTGCTTTAGAGTCAGAGCTAAGTTAAATTATTAACATGTCATATTAAGAAAATGAGATGTACAGTAATTAACTGCACCTGGAAAACCGTAACAGTAGGTAAATTCTTGGCGCATTCCTCCACCAATCCCTTTTGCAAAGGAGCGGCGCCAGAACCGATCCCTTTCAACGAAGAAAGATCAAATTTCTTCACTAAACTAACATTCTTGGCCAATGCAAGAATAATTAGTGGCACGACCCACCAATGTGTCACTCTGTACTTCTCAATAGCTCTCAAAGCCATCTCAAGATCAAACTTCCGCATTGAAACAACACAATTGCCTTTTTGCAACTGGGCATACACAACAAATGAGAGCCCAAATACGTGAAACATTGGCAGCACACAGAGAGTCACATAATCTAACGCATCAGCCAGTTCTTGGTCCATGGCTGTCATCAAAGATGATGCAATGAAGTTCCTGTGTGTCAAAATGACACCTTTGCTAACACCAGTTGTACCTGAGGAGTACAACAAGGCTGCAGTATCTGTCTGCTTAACAGAAACATCAGGAAAGTTTGATCCATTCCCGGATAATTCAATCAACTCATCAAAATGAACAATCTTTGAACTAGCTCTAAGACCACGAGGAGAAACAATGTGATTTGAACCCAAAAGGACAGCTGGGATATTGAAGTCTTTAACTCTCTCCCATAATTCAGGGACAGTGACAACAAGTTTTGGACTGAATCTTTAACTTGCTTTGAAAGTTCAGATACAGTGTAAACAGGATTAGCAGTTGTTGCTATACCACCTATAGCAATAATGCCAAGAAAACAAATAGGAAACTGAATTGAATTTGGAGCAAAAATCAAGACAACATCGTTTTTTCTAACACCCAGATGGCGAAATCCATGAGAGACCTTGGTCACAATGGATTTGAACTGGGAAAAACTCAAAGATTCACCAGAATCAACATCAATAAGTGCTGATTTGTAGCCATAAGAAGCAGAGTTTCTAAAGAGAAAATGAACCATAAAAAGATTGGGGTCTTCTGGAAGAACCAAAGCTGGCCTTAAAGACCTGTAGATACAATCACGGCCATAACCAGATTCTTCCATAGCAAAGAGTTAGTTTTTATTTTTATGAGGTGTCAATGGAGATGAACACGTTAATAGTAAATGATGATAGCTGAAATATTGGGACAATCAATCCCCGACATTAGGAAGATGATGATGTGGACGGCAGGGGCGAGCAAAATTTGTGACTTTGGTATGTGGAAAGAAAATTATGTTAGGAAATTTATGGGTGAAGCAGACACGCAACTAAAGTAAAATTGAGAAATAATGAGACAATAAAATCACACGGGACACCAGAAATTACGTGGTTCGGCTTTTAGCCTACGTCCACGGGCGAAGACAGAAGGAAAATATTTTACTAGTGAAAAAGAGTTACAAGTATTGTGATATTTTCTCTAACTACGCAAAACCCCAATACACCCAAACTCTCAAATCACTATAACAAGAGCTTATAATTTTCAAGCTCTTCTAAACTCTCTCTAACTATAAAATGCTTCTCAATTTTTTTGGGATGCACACAAATGAGAGAAGCTCCCCATTTTATAGCCAACGTTTGGCTATTATTATATATTTTTTCTTTCAAGTATGGACGGCACCATATTTGTCAATATGGTTGGTGCCGCCCATACCAAATTTCAAAAGATGGTGTGGAAATCTTGTTCTTCTAGAAGAGCAGCCCACCACCTTTTGACATTCTCCCACTAGGAGTTTGATTGAGGACCAATCAATCTCCACACTATCCTTTCTGCTTTGCTAAATCATGTTGGTTACGTGACGGGAGTTGTCGAAGCTCCTCAAAAACAAATACTGATTCACCTAAATAAAATTGTAGAAATGGTGAGACCAGGTCGAATCCCTAGGGAACTATGTATTTAACTTCTCAAAGTTTAAATTAATTTTCCAAGAAAAATCAGATTTTCTAAATTCTCCTCAAAACCGGCTAACCGGATTTGTCAAACCGGTAAGCCGTTTGTCTTCCGGGATCTATCCGGATGACCGGATGTTGGAACCGGATGGCCGGTTGTGGTTTGTCTACTTACTGACTTTAATCGGCTAACCGGTAATGGAAAACGGCAAGCCGATTACAACTTGTGACGTTTCTGGAATCTATTCGGCTAACCGGTTACTGAGAGCCGGAAGACCGGATGAGGTTTGTATCGGTTCTGGAAAGAAACGGATAGCCGGATGTGGCGAACCGGAAGACCGGTTATGACTTGTAATGATTCTGGACGGATTCGGCTTGCCGGATGAGAGGAAACGGATAGCCGAATGTGGCAAGTAGCACCGAATCAAACGGATAATCCTAAGGCAATCCCAAGACCGGCGACTTCTCCCTATTCTCGAACGATCCGCTATCCTGGATGTGAGAAACCGATAGCCGTCATGGGTCTTCTTCTCCGGTTTGATTCGGTTGGCGGATGTCAGGCAATCCGGTTGTCCGGTTTTGGGGTTTTCAAATTGTTTTCTTTAACACGAAATTAAAATAAATAAAATAACAAGACTTTAAAATTAAACAAGGAAATTAATCTTACCAAACATCCAATCCAAGGGTGTCAATTCCATCCAATTGCAATTTTGATCATAGGCAAAAATATAAATTACTCAATCCAAGAACTTAGTCTACTTAATCGGAATCCCGCAGAAAGCAATTATTCTCCTAATATAATAGACTCAAACAATCGCTCAAATCAATTCTTACCGTTAATTCAACTGGGCATCATCGTTCCATATCAAATTAAGTGATAGCATTAAGAATAGTGAGAATGACTAAAACAAGATCAATTAATTAAGATTACTCAAATTCAATCAATTTGTATTTTTATTTCCCTAGAGCCTATCATGCAAGCTATGTAATTGTGGCCATCAATATACACACACATGAGCCAACTCCTTGCTACTCAATTCATTCATTCATGACAATTACGGATCACAAACTCATGACTAGCGATAGAAAAATAAATATTGAATTAAGGCGTCAACTCAATCAATATAAATAATTCATATAAAATAAGAACAAGAAATAAAAATTACTTGGATAGAAGAAATTCTTGTTAGGTCCAAAGCCTCACAAAACTACAACTGGAATTTGATTAACCCTTGGATCGGAATTAAAACCTTAGCCACTCATGGTGGGTAAACAAAACATAAGTTGTTTGAGAAAGAATAAATTGCAGCAGCCGTTTGTCTCTTTGCTTTTGTTGTGTGTTGGATTCCTTTCTCACGTTGGCCCTTCTCTTCTTTTTATATTGCTAGCTTTCCTTTTTCTATTTGATTTCCACTTCTTGCTCCCTTTCCTTTTTCTACTTGGCTTCTTCTTCTTTTAGTGCTAGGAAACCGAATCCTTCTCCAATTCTGATTGCTAATGGTCGGCCCACGTATGCAAAGCCCAAATTAAGTCCTTTTTATCCAAATTTCATCATAATATTCAGGATTCATCTCCTAAATCAATTCAAATATAATTTCCACGAATTAGCACAAAATAAATCAAGATATGAGGGAATTAAACTAAATATAGTATGACTATTTATCACCTATCAAATTCCCCCACACCTAAACCATGCTTGTCCTCAAGCATATCTCAAATCATCATACCAATCCTCCCTTTTACCTCCTTTCAAACCATTTAATATCCAAGAATACCAATAAAGCTAAGCACACATCAATGAGTCAAATCATAGTGACAATCTAGAGAATAAGCATTCATAGGATAGAATTTGTAACCAAAAACACAAGCGTCTTATCAATTCATCAAAATCAAATGCAGCAAGACTTAACACCCTCGCATGGTTTCGCTCAATGCTCTCAAAGTGTTTAGGGTGCGTGTTTAACTCTCAAAATCAAAGCATAGCATGTCATTACCATAGGCTTGCAAATGATTTAAATCTCCACCACTGCATATGAATATGATGCAAAAATCAAAGGGACTTTGCAAGGGTTGAAATGGGGCTTAGGTAAGGGTATGGTAGAAGGAAAAATGAAGGGTTTAACGATCAAGACAAAGAGTTAGTTACATGCATGATTTAGATAGTAAACAAAATAAACAAACATACTTCCAAGATGAAGAAATTTATCCCCACATTTAAGCACTTAATACACTTGGAGAAACAATTTGATAATTCAATTGCTTTTGCAAATAATTCTCCAATCATCCAATCAAGGGAATAAATTTTCACAACAGATTTTTTTTTTTCTTCTTTTTTTTCGTTTTTTCTCTTTTTTTTTTTTTCGTATTTTATATATATATTTTTTCTTCTTTTTTTTTTTTTTCGTTTTGCTTTTCTTTCATCATGCAATTACTTCACTCTTGTCTTGATAGGGTAGAAAGAAAAACAAGGATAACAAACAAAAAGGGCTTTGGGTTAAATAATGTGTTAGAAACAAAGAAAAGGGAAATATAGGCTCAAAGGGGCTAACTAAGGGAAAATAAAAAGGTGGGCATTTAAGAGTCTAAGAATTGGTTGAACCTAATTGCCCTTATCACACTTAAGCATCAATTCAAAAATGTGGTCTCAACATATATTCAAAAGCAAGTTCTAGAATAAACACACTAAGTTTGATACACTCAACAAAAATAAATAGAGCAAAATGTAATAAGTTGCTCTTAGGCTCAAAAGCTCACTAGAGTGTCTATTTTGCATCAAGTCTTGTGCACTTTTCAATCAACAAATTAATACGACACCATCGAAAATTTTTAACGAAAATACTATTCATGCTTACCTCTTTCATGCATTAAAACTCAAAACAAAGATGTATCCCTAACTTACAAGGTATTCAAAGATATTGAGAAGACTTAAAGACACAAAAAAATTTTTTAAGAACATGCCAAAATCCTCCCCCACACCTAAATAATACATTGTCCCCAATGTATCAACAAGTAAAATAGCTCACAAAAAATAATGATAATGAAAAGTAAATGAGAAGGGAGAAAGAAACTCCCCTGAATGTGAGCGGTGATGACTCGAATGAGCTAGGGAGAAGGTTCCAACGAAAGCTGTAAGATGGCGTGAGCACGATTTATTGAGGTTAATCTTCTTCATCAAGAACATCTGGAGGCTTAAAATAAAATTAACAAAAGTAAAGAAAACTAAATATAATAAAGAAATGAAAATTCAAAAGCGAGAATAAAGAAAATATTTGGGTTGCCTCCCAAAAAGCGCCTTTGTTTTATGTCTGCTTAGACACAATGCAGTTTAATCAAGTATCCGAATAACGAGGATGAGTGAAATTGACCGTGATGCATGGAGCAATTTCACCCTCATGGTAGATTTTCAACCCATGGCCGCTCACTTTAAAAATCTTGTCCGAGTCTAAGCTCTTAATCTCATCGCACTATAAGGAAACACGTTAATAACAACAAAAGGACCAACCCATCGAGAACGAAACTTACTGTATGAGCTTCAATCGAGAGTTATATAACAACACTTTTGACCATCTCGAATTGCTTACTTAACAAGCATGTTGTCGTGAAGCATTTTGGATTTCTCCTTGTAAATTCTCGAGTTCTCGTGAGGCCTAACCTCAACTCCTCTAACTCTTGCAATTGCAATAATCTTGACATACCGCCTTGTCTAAGTCCATATTACATCGCCGCACCGCCTAATAGGCCTTGTGCTCGATTTCCACCGAAGTGACATGCTTTACCAAACACAATTAAGGAGACATACCTATGTGAGTTTTCAGATGCACAGGTAAGCCCAAAGAGCATCATCTAAACGAAGGCTCCAACTTTCTTCCGGATTCACCGCCTTTTCCAAAATAGACTTAACCTCTCGATTGGAGACTTCGGCTTGGCCATTGGTTCGAGGATGATACGGTGGCAACTCTGATTCACTCCATATTTTTCATCAAAGCTTCAACCGATCTATTGCAAAATGTGTGCCTTGATCACTAATAATTGCTCGGAATTCCAAACCTAGCAAAATGTTAGTTTTGACAAAACCTACAACACTGAGAGTCGCCGCTTTGGTGGCTTTTGCTTCCACCCATTTCAAACATAATCCACCGCCAAAAGAATATAAGAAAATCCGCAAGACGATGGCAAAGGAACCATAAAATCAATACCCCATACATCAAATATTTCACAAATAAGAATTGGAACTTGAGGCATTTCATTCTTGCGTTAATGCTCCTACTTTTTGACATCTCTCGCAACTTTTGCAAAATTGATATGCATCTTTAAATAAAGACTCCCAATATAAACCACTATCTAGAATTTTCCTACGGTCCGCTCCAGTCCAAAGTGACCTCCACATGCATAATCATGGCAAAAGGTTAAGATAGATTGAATTCATTTTCAGCACACATCTCCTAATCACTGATCCGCACAATATTTCCATAGAAAAGGTTTGTCCCAAACATAGTACTTAGACTCACTTAAGCTTAGCTTTCCCAGACAAGACTAAGACTATTGTAGACTTCAGAACTAAATAATTTACTATATCAAGATACCAAGGAATCATACCTTTAGTTGAACAACATATCACTGAAAGTCGCCATTGAGAGGTGTCTCATCTTCCTCCCTTATCAATCTACTCAAGTGATCGCAACAGAATTTTCCACTCCTTTTCGATCCTTAATCTTCAAGTCAAACTCGGATAAGTAAAATCCATCGAATTAGCCTTGGCTTTGATTCCTTCGCCAAAAGATACTTCAAGGTCGTATGGTCGAATACACAATAACTTTAGAGCCAAGCACATAAGAACGAAATTTATCTAAAGCAAAACAATTGACAAAAGCTCTTCTCCGTTGTTGAATAATCAGACCGAGCAGATTTAAAGTCCTCAAGCATAATAGATGGCATGGCTTTTCTTGTCAATCTGGCCTAAAACCGCTCCCATCGCATAATTGCTCGTGATCGCACATGATTTCAAAAGGCAAGTCCCATATCATGGTTGAATGATCGCGCTAGTCCACAATTCTTCGAGCTTGTCAAACCTTTCTTTGCATTCCTTCCCAAATTCAATCGACTTTTCAGAGCAAATTTGTTAAGGCAAGGCGATTTTGGAGAAGTCCTTGATAAACCCGCGATAAAATCCTCGCATGCCCAAGAAAAGAACGCACTTCCCTAACATCGGTGGTGGTATGGTAAGTTTGCAATTATATCCACTTTGCCTTATCAACTTCTATACCCCTGTAAGAAATCACATGTCCTAAAACGATGCCTTGGGTGGCTATAAATGACACTTTTCATAATTTAAAACCAAGTTAAGATATCATGCATCTTTCAAAATCTTGGTTAAATTATTTAAGCACTCATCGTTAATCCCATATACAGGAAGTCATCCATGAACACTTCAACGCAGCTCTCAATAAATTCAGAAAAATACTCATCATGCATCTTTGAAATGTACTGAGCATTACATGATCCGGCATTCGCCTATAGGCATAAGTTCCAAAAGGACAAGTAAAGCGTTGTCTTTTCGATCGCCCCTGCACAGAATTTGATAGAAACCCGAAAATCCGCCAAGAAAACAAAAGAAAGACTTTCCCGCTAATCTCTAGCATTTGGTCAATAAAAGGAAAGTGATCTTTTCTAGTTACTGATTGAGCTTCCTAAAATCAATACACATTCTCCAACCATTTTGCACACGCATGGGTACAAGTTCATTATTCCCATTTTTAACTACAGTTATTCCAGTTTTCTTGGGAACTACATGAATTGGACTTACCCATTCACTATCAGAGATTGGGTAGATTATACATGCATCGAGCAATTTGAGGATTTCTTTCATCACCACCTCCTTCATGGCTCGATTCAACCTCCTTCAGGGCTCTCGTGATGGTTTAGTATCCTTCAAGCAAGATCCTACGATGCAAATTGATGGACTAATTCCTTTATGTCAAGGTCCATCCAATTGCCACCTTGTACTCCTTTTGTTCTCACCAAACTTTCCTCTTGCTCCTTTGTGAGTCCTTTCGATATAATCACGGCAATCTCCCTTTCACCCAAATACATGTATTCGAGGTGGTTTGGCAAAGTTTTCAATTCCGCTTTGGTGCCCGCACAATAAGGTAACATTTTGTCGGGTAGAGGAAATTTCAAAGATTAGAGTTTATTGGCTCCAAATTTCCTTCTAAAGTGGTTGTGCATCTAACTCTAGCTCATTCCCAACATTTTCGGGTATAAATTTCTGCACAATAGTAATCAAGCACATCAATTTGACAAATAATGCATATCAAGAGGGTGTTTCATCGCATCAAAAATATTAAACTTAACAATCTTCCATCAAACTCGGCAGAGAAGTACCTCGCTCACATCAATCTTTGTTTTGGCGCTTTCATGAAAGGTCTTCCTAATAAGATCAAGTCTGATTCAAGAAGGATGACCTTCCATCTCTAAGATGTAAAATCTACAGAAATATAAGCTCATTAACTTGCACCAAAACATCTTCTACTATCCCAAGGTGAATATAAGAACGGTCACCAATCAATAACTACACCAATGATTGCAAGTCATTCAACTTTAAATCTGTAAATGTAAATGGCATGACATTAATCAAGCTCCTAAATCTAGCATAGCATGCTCAATTTTCTTTTCACCAATCACACAAGGTAATGAAAACATACCGATCCTTGCATTTTTCCTCGCATATTCTTTTGTAAAATTGTCACACATTCTTACTTACCTCAACCTTCCCTTTCCTTCATCTTCCTCTTGTGCACAACGCTTTCAAGAACTTTGCATATTCGGGGATTTGTTCGATCGCATCCAATAAGGGGATGTTAATTTGCACTCTTAAACGTGTCCGTAATCTCCTTTTCTTGCTCATCTTCTTTGGGTTTAATAACTCAGAAAAGGAGGTGTGGCGTAAGACGAAAGAGATAAAGCGAGGATCGAATTTTACCCCACGCTTTGTTTTTTTAGATGGAGCTTCATCTTCATCTCCTCGCCATTTCAAATTTTTAGTGGAGTTGATCCCAAGGAATTTCTTTTCCGCTCAGAGTGAAATTGCACTACAATTCTCTCGGGTTGATTTCCGCCAAGGTAATTTTCCGTAATTTTGAGCTTCCAACTTGCTAACGGACGTGGCTAATCGAGTGATTCGTTGCCCAAATTCGGATGCTTGTCCTTGTTTCCTCAAGTCAAGAGTATTGGTAGCAAGATTCTTAACAATATCTTCCAAAGACATTCCCGAATGGGAGCTTGAGTTTGTGTGTGGGGAGGTGGTCAGTAAGTTCGAGGCGGTGGCCTTGTTGTCCTCCTTGGTTTCCATAGCTAAAGTTGGATGATCCCTCCATCCGGATTGTAGTGATTCAATAGGGATCATACTTCGCGCGTGCCCAGGAAACCCATTTATGATTGGCTTCGTGTGGAGTCTTGTTGCAATGCCACATATCGCAGAGGGTGCCCAAGTGAGCATATTCCACACGCCACCGCTTGTAATTGCCCTCACCCATTTGACGAACCAAAGCGCTTAAATCGAAATTTGATTTTTAAGGTCACTTACCTCGTTAACGTGCGATAGATCCTCCACCCGCCTTGCATCAATTGTTGAGAAGTTTCACCATATTTGAAATCAATTGTTTACCGCTCTGCCTTGTTCACTAAAGCTCCACCGTCAGATCAATCATACTCCTATCCATTGGCAATAATCCTCGAGAAATATTGGATTATGAGTTGATCCGAAATTACTGGGAAAGCTAGCACATAATCGCTGAATCGTTCCCAAGACTGCAACGCCTCCCTGATTTGTGTGATACCATAAATCTCCTTCCTAATACTAGCAGTGAGGCGAGTGAAAGAATTTCTCCGTAAATAGCCTCTTCATCTCATTCCATGTGGTGATAACCCAAAGGTAGATAATAGAGCCAATCTCACTTGATCCTTCAAAGAGAAAGGAAAGGCTCTAAGGTTGATTTGCTCCTCGGATACACCATGTGGCTTCATTCCAGAGCAAACAATGTGAAATTCTTTAAGATGCTTGTGAGGATCTTCACCTGCAAAACCACGAAAAGAAGGAAGTAAATGAATCAAACCAGATTTTAATTCAAAATCATTAGCAATATTAGGAAAAGTAATGCATAGGGGTTGTTGATTCAAATCTGGTGCGGCGAGTTCTTTGAGAGTTAGGTCTGCCATCTTTTCTTCAATTTCTGCAAAGATGGATGTTCCACCAGTAGTTAAGTCTATCTCTGCTTCGTTCTCAAGACGACGTTTTCCTTATCTAGTTTCTTTCCTCAATTGACGCGCTGTCCTCTCGATTTCAGGATTATACTGCAAATTAGTACCCTGAGAAGAACGAGTCATAAACTAAATCAAATAAACAATTAAACAATTAAACAATGAGAAACTAAAAATAGTTCCCCGGCAACGGCGCCAATTTTGACGGAGGTTGTCGAAACTCCTCAAAAACAAATACTGATTCACCTAAATAAAATTGTAGAAATGGTGAGACCAGGTCGAATCCCTAGGGAACTATGTATTTAACTTCTCAAAGTTTAAATTAATTTTCCAAGAAAAATCAGATTTTCTAAATTCTCCTCAAAACCGGCTAACCGGATTTGTCAAACCGGTAAGCCGTTTGTCTTCCGGGATCTATCCGGATGACCGGATGTTGGAACCGGATGGCCGGTTGTGGTTTGTCTACATCGACTTTAATCGGCTAACCCAGTAATGGAAAACGGCAAGTCGATTACAACTTGTGACGCTTCGAATCTATTCGCCAACCTACATCGAGAGCCAAGACCGGACGAGGTTTGTATCGGTTCGAAAGAAACGGATAGTCGGATGTGGCGAACCCAAGACCTATGACTTGTAATGATTCCGGATTTGATTCGCTTTTACGAGAGGAAACGGATAGCCGAACGTGGCAAGTAGCAATTCGAATCAAACGGATAACCGGTTAAGGCAATCCGTAAGACCGATTTCTCCCTATTCGAACGATCCGGCTATCCGGATGTGAGAACCAGAAGCCGCTCATGGGTCTTCTTCTCTCGGTTTGATTCTTGGCGGATGTAATCCTATTGTCCTTTTGGGGTTTTCAAATTGTTTTCTTTAACACGAAATTAAAATAAATAAAATAACAAGACTTTAAAATTAAACAAGGAAATTAATCTTACCAAACATCCAATCCAAGTGGTGTCAATTCCATCCAATTGCAATTTTGATCATAGTAAAAATATAAATTACTCAATCCAAGAACTTAGTCTACTTAATCTAATCCCGCAGAAAGCAATTATTATCCTAATATAATAGACTCAAACAATCGCTCAAATCAATTCTTACCGTTAATTCAACTGGGCATCATCGTTCCATATCAAATTAAGTGATAGCATTAAGAATAGTGAGAATGACTAAAACAAGATCAATTAATTAAGATTACTCCAATTCAATCAATTTGTATTTTTATTTCCCTAGAGCCTATCATGCAAGCTATGAATCTGGCCATCAATATACACACACATGAGCCAACTCCTTGCTACTCAATTCATTCATTCATGACAATTACAGATCACAAACTCATGACTAGCGATAGAAAATTAAATATTGAATTAAGGCCAATAACTCAATCAATATAAATAATTCATATAAAATAAGAACAAGAAATAAAAATTACTTGATAAGAAATTTTGTTAGTCCAAAGCCTCACAAAACTACAATCGGAATTTGATTAACCTCGATCGAATTAAACCTTAGCCACTCATGGTGGGTAAACAAAACATAAGTTGTTCGAGAAAGAATAAATCAGCTGCTTGTCTCTTTGCTTGTTGTGTGTTGGATTCCTTTCTCACGTTGGCCCTTCTCTTCTTTTTATATTGCTAGCTTTCCTTTTTCTATTTGATTTCCACTTCTTGCTCCCTTTCCTTTTTCTACTTGGCTTCTTCTTCTTTTAGTGCTAGGAAACCGAATCCTTCTCCAATTCTGATTGCTAATGGTCGGCCCACGTATGCAAAGCCCAAATTAAGTCCTTTTTATCCAAATTTCATCATAATATTCAGGATTCATCTCCTAAATCAATTCAAATATAATTTCCACGAATTAGCACAAAATAAATCAAGATATGAGGGAATTAAACTAAATATAGCATGACTATTTATCACCTATCATTACGTCTCTGCTAGGCCACAAGAGGATCTACTCCAAATAAACTTGTCAGCATTAATCGGCTTGGTTATAACATCCACTAGGTTCTCCTTTGTATGAATTTTCTGCAAATCCACACTTCCATCTTCCACTACTTCTCGAATGAAGTGATTTTGAACCCCTATGTGCTTTGTCCTGGAATGAAATGCTGGATTCCTTACAATGTGCAAGGCACTCTGACTGTCACAAAACACAAGAATTTTCTGTTGTTTGTGCTCGAGCTCCTCCAATAACCTCTGTTTCCAAATAGCTTCCTTGCAAGCTTGTGTAGCCGCCATGTATTCTGCTTCTGTTGTAGATAAAGCCACAACGGTCTGCAGTTTCGAAACCCAACTTACAGCTGCTCCCGCAAGTGTAAACACATAGCCAGTAGTGGATTTCCTTTTATTAAGATCTCCTGCAGAATCTGAATCCACGTAGCCCCCGACAGTAAATTCTGATCCTCCATAACATAATGCAACATCTAAGGTTTCTCTGATATATCTCAGAATCCTCTTCACAGCTATCCAATGCTCTCCATCAGGATTCGCCATGTATCGACTGACTGCTCCCACTGCTTGTGCAATGTCTAGTCTAGTACATATCATAGTGAACATCAAACTTCCCACTGCTGATGCATATGGCACTCGAGACATCTCCTTCCTCTCTGCTTCAGTGCTAGGACACATACTTGAGGATAATTTGAAATTAACAGGAAGTGGGGTAGAAATTGACTTACAATCTTGCATGTTGAAGTGCCGCAAGATTTTCTTCAAGTAATTCTTCTGCGAAAGCCAAATCTTCATGTTATTTCTGTCTCGCTGAATTTGCATCCTTAGAATCTTGTTTGCTGGTCCCAAGTCCTTCATTTCAAACTCCCTAGCCAATCAGGCTTTAACTCGACTGATCTCGCTACCAACATGTCATCCACGTACAACAGCAAAATGATAAAATCATTATCTTCAAACCTCTTATAATATGCACAATGGTCTGAACTGAGTCTGTTGTATCCAAGGCTCATGATGAAAGAATCAAATCTCTTATACCAACACCAGGGCGCCTGTTTGAGACCATATAGAGATTTGTTCAACCTGCAAACCAAGTTCTCCTTTCCTTTTCAAAGAAACCTTCTCGTCAAGTATATAAATTTCTTCTTCAAGTTCTCCATGAAGAAATGCAGTTTTCACATCTAACTGCTCTAAATATAGGTCAAATGTAGCACACATCGCCAAGACTATTCTGACTGTCGTGAGTCGAACCACCGGATAAAATATTTCATTAAAATCAATACATTCTTTTTGAGCATATCCTTTCACCACCAATCTTGCACGATACAGCTCCACTTGGTCATTGCCATCACGCTTGATCTTGTAGACCCATTTGTTTCTAATGACTTTTCTTCCATGTGGTAGTGGTATAAGTTCTCATGTCTTGTTCTTGTGTAGAGCCTCAATTTCTTCTTGCATTGTTGTAATCCACAAAGCAACATCTGAGCTGTTTAAGGTTTCATGGAAAGTTGATGGCTCTCCATCCTCCGTTAGAAGACAGTATGCAACATTGATCTCTGTGACATAATCCGAGTGCCATGTTGGCGGTCGTCTCTCACGAGTTGACTTTCGAACTTCCTGAGCCTCGCACTGACCGGTTCTTGCTCCTCGTGCTCGGTGCCGCTAGTTAATCAATCTTCCGGATTCTTTTCCTCATAAACCAAGACAGCACCGACTTTTCTTTCATAGCTATCATCCCTATCTCCTTTGCTGATCTTCTACAAAGATAACATCTCGACGATGATTCATGAGTAGTGTCCCACAGACGATACCCATTTACTCCATCAAGATATCCCAAGATACATCTTCTAGTGATCCAAATTTTGTTCTTTCGCATTGTACACACGTGACACCCAAATGCACGTGTGAGAGTAACTGCTGGCTTTTCCGTCCACATCTCCATCATTGCCTTCACTTTAATCACGTGGATGGCGATCGATTTACTATATAACAAAGCGTTTTACCGCTCACCAGAACGAATTGGGTAAACCAATACCCTCAACATAGCTCTTATTCTTTCGTAAGAGTTCTGCTCATCTCGCTCGCCACTCCATTTCGCTGAGGAGTATACGCCATCGCGAATCCGCCTCAATACCTTCGCTACATAAAGCAAGTTAAACTCATTCTGTATACTCTCCACCATTATCTGTCCTCAAACACTTAATCTTTTTGCCAGATTCAAGTTCTACCCGTGCTTTATATTCTTTAAACACTAGAAATATATCTGACTTTTTCTTAATTAGATATGCCCAACATCTCCTAGAATAATCATCAATGAAAGTCACCATGTACTTTGCACCTCCCATGGATATGTCAGGTGATTCCTAAACATCAGAATGAACTAAGTCTAAAATGTATTTACTTCTAGCAACAGATCTACTAAACTTTAATCTATGTTGCTTACTAGTAACACAATGCTCGCAAAATGGTAAACTTACCAATTTGAGCCCTGGAAGCAATTTTTGCTTAGAGAGAATCTTTAAACCTTGTTCTGACATGTGCCTAAGCTTGAGATGCCACAACATCGTTGATTCTTCTCCAGTTGATGCGACACACACATCAGCTTCCTACAGTGTTTCTCCTTTAAGCATGAACAGATTAGCACCGATCTTTTCTACCTTCATCAATACAAGCACACCTCTAGTAATCTTCAGGATCCCATTTTCAACATGAGTTTTGCACCCATAACTATCTATTTGTCCCAAAGACAATAGATTTTTCTTCAGGCTTTTGACATATCGTACCTCCTCAATTGTGCGAACTGTACCATCAAACATTTTAATTTTGATAGTACCAATACCAGCGATCTCCAAGGCATGATCATCACCCATATATACAGATCCTCCTGAGATACGTTCATATGTGTGGAACCATTCTCTCCGAGAGATCATATGCCAGGTAACTCCCGAGTCTATGAGCCGACATCGACAATGTCGCCTTCTAAAACAATTGGCTCATTGTAGAGAATTTCGCCATCATCCGAGGTATCTACACACCCCCAAGCATTTGACGACCTGTTCTTCGCCTCTCTTCTTTTGGTTACTCTAACACTCTTTCGATGTGTTTTTCTGCCACAACAGAAGCATTTAATATTCTTCTTACTCGGATTTCGATACCATGATTGTGGCTCCCACCGACCACGCTCGCTGATCTCCTCTCATCACCGAGCATACCCACTCACCGCGAACTCGTTTGTCTGCCTTCCTTACTTTTTCTACCGCCTCCTCATTTAACACGGAGGCTACAACATCGCCGAAAACTGACTATCCGCAGATTGTTGTCGCCGATTCATGATGAGTTGATCATACGAACTGCAGACTTCAAGTAAGCTCGCACGCTCATTTTGCTCTATATTACGACCCAACGGTGAAAATAGGTCTTCAAAGTGTTGATACGGTCACCACCAAAGTGATTCTCGCCATTCAAGAGACAAGTTTCCTCTTCAAGAATATTTTATCACGACTTAGCCTCGCATAATTTTGTAAGAGTATCCCAAATTTCCTCATTGCCTTTTTCTCCGCCACAATCAATAACACCTCATCCGCAAGTGCCAAGTGTAGATCAAGAATGGCGCATACCATCTCGCTCCACTTGTCATCGCTATCTCTACGGGTCTTTCTCCAATCACGCCAAGCAATTATTTTTCTCAAAATAGCCCCCATATTCATTTTCCACAACGGTAAGTTATTCCCGAATTTCTCAATTTCATACTACCGCCATTTTTGTTGATAACACCGACACAAACTAGTGTACCACCTTGAATAACAGGGTATGCGAGAATACACACCAGAAAGTTCCGAGGAAAGACCTCGAGGGTCACGGCTCCACTTAAAACCTGCACTTGCAGCCTCATCGCCTTTCAGTGATATAACTTTCCTAGACATGTACAAAACTACACAACAGTACCACTCACACCACTATTCCCTCAGATTCCCCGCAGTAATTTTGGATCGCCCCACCGCTTTCGTGAATAAGACCAGATATGAATAAGATCAGATACGTGAATCCATATACGAATAAGCTACATACGTGAACAAACAACAGACACGTGAATAAGACCCTTCCGTGAATAAGACTCTCCGACCCAAAGAATACAAACCAATAGCCCGATACCACCGTTAGAAATTTACGAAGGTATACGTAACTAAAGTAAATCGAGTAAATAATGACAATAAAATCACACGACACCGTAAATTACGTGGTTCGCTTTTAAATTTCACGCCCACTACATGTATGAAAATATTTTACTAGTGAAAAAGAGTTACAAGTATTGTGATATTTTCTCTAACTACGCAAAACCCCAATACACCCAAACTCTCAAATCACTATAACAAGAGCTTATAATTTTCAAGCTCTTCTAAACTCTCTCTAACTATAAAATGCTTCTCAATTTTTTTGGGATGCACACAAATGATGGAAGCTCCCCATTTTATAGCCAACGTTTGGCTATTATTATATTTTTTTTCTTTCAAGTATGGACGGCACCATATTTGTCAATATGGTTGGTGCCGCCCATACCAAATTTCAAAAGATGGTGTGGAAATCTTGCTCTTCTAGAAGAGCAGCCCACCACCTTTTGACAAATTATTGTGGTTTTGTGGGACAACAGAGGCTAGTAGTAGCAAAAATAGTATCTCTAGTATCTCTATAGCATTGTGCCTATCATCAGTACTGAAAAGTCACCGTCCAATGGCTAAGTCAAGTTAACTGGGATTCACGGGGGCATACGGCAACTGAATCTCTGCCGTTGGATTTAAAGTCGGGAATCCAACACACACCAAACATTGCAAAGCGACAAATATACGGAGTGGGAAATCAGCTTCTGCAAACTCTTAAACATTTGCCTAACACGTGACAAAATCTTGTTTACTATCTTGTGAATTCAAGTTAAAGATAATGTAACTTGGTAACGAAAAGCCTTAGGGACCCTGAGGCTATGTTTGCTTGGGGGTAGAGAAGTGGGGAGTGGAAAAGATTTTAATTTCTTTTTTATTTTCTATTATTTAGTTGGATCAAGTTTAATGGAATTAAATTTTCATTAAAATTTAATTTCCATCAATTTGAAGAATTTATATTCCTTATCAATGACTAAGAAATTCAAATTTCTTATCTATTTAAACACAAAAATTCTAATATTATCCTCTAAACAAAATCAATTTTAAATAAATTAAAGTACAAAAAATTTATATTTATTTTCTTAAATTAATAGGATAAACTTCTTTAAAAAAAAAATAGTAAAGTAACTCGCCAGAAAGTCGTTGGAGACTCGCTGGAAAGTCGCCGAAGATGCGCTTTACCAGCAAAACCGGTACCAATGGAATCCTCATGAGCCGACCTATAACTCTATGGGGTTAGAAATGTTAATATACATTGTTATTTATCTCAAGTCTTGTTTACATGTTTGGAAAAATTTTAACTCTCATATTTCCAACTATATAGTATATTTTCTGCAAAATTAACATTTCCAATGAGTAAATCGTCCATTTCTGATCATTATTATGCATTTAACGCGATAAAAAATGACGGCAGTCAACGGCGGCTGTCTATGGTCAAATGCTGTAATTTAAAAAAAATTAAATTTGTTATTTAATTAGATAATTTCTAAATTGAATTAATTCATAGTTTTATTGTTTTTTTAATTTATTAACAATATTAACATTAAAGATAGTGGGTATATCTGTCTAAATAAAATATATGTAATTTCTTTTCCTTTCAAATTTAATGTGAAACCAAACAATAACAATTAATTTATACACTATTTTCCTTTCATCACCTCTCCATTCTTCTCTTTTTTTCTCCTCTCCTCTCCTCTCATTTCTTAAAACCAAACACCACCTAAAAGTACTGCTCAATTTTCATTCATTTCTTATCACGCAAATATTTCAAATCAATTATCGTATATGCATACTCATACGACAAGCACGGAATGAATAAGGATTATGGAGGAATCCTCCAGCGTCCAAATATTATTAACTTTTAATTTAATGTTCTGTCACCATCCGAATCTGAAGCATGTAGTAGTCAATCCAAATAAAAGCAAGCCTATGATTGACAGAGAATTATCGTAAAACATTATTAATTAAAATCGATAAATACAATTAATTAAAATTTCCATTCTAAAGCAGCTTCAACTTGCAGGGCTTATCTATATAATATTACAGGAAACTGATCATCCTTGAATTTTACAAGGAGCCAAAGAAAAGCGCATGTTATTCGAAGAAAAAAAAAAAAGAAAAGAAAAGAAAAGAATGCTCTTATCAATTTTACGTAGCACGAATTCATATTTTGGATTGTACTTTCGCTATGAGCTGTCTCCTGAGGATTTTTCCAGAAGCCGACTTCGGAACACTGTTTATGAAGGTCACCTTTCGTAATCTTTTATAAGGTGAGACCTGTGTAACGGAGTGAGGACAGGAGAGTGTTTTGGTGAAAAATGAACAAGAAACATGGTGTTATTTATATTTACACCATTCAGAATATGGCACAGGAATAAGAAATATTATTTGCGACCAAATGACTAGCAGAACAAACGTAAATTGAAAAGCAACATATGTCGGATCATCAAAGGCCATTTGTAGTGATTTAGGAATGTCTCAATGTCATATTTTTTCATTTAAGGGCACAACAATTAGTAATAAAGAATCAAGCTTCACGTTTTATTGTGTCACATTACCTGTTCAGCGACGAACTTCTGAACATCTTCTGCGGTCAGCGAACTGTTGGGGGAGCGAACAACATATGCAATTGGAACCTCACCAGATTCAGGATCAGGAAATCTACACAGGCGGAAGTTCTTCAAGATATCAATGGTGCCTTCGAAATGTACGAATCCACATATAAAATTTCCCCAAAGAGTGGAATGATGGAGTTTGTACTTATATTTAATTGCACTGCAACTTACGGAATAACAACAGCATCTAATATCTCAGGGTGAGAAACAAGCAGCCCTTCAAGCTCCGCTGGCGCAACCTAGAATAATTAGCAGAAAAAATCATTACGGTCGTTGCTCCAAAAATAACAAAAGAGGTTGCAATTCACTGTCAACTCAAATTCTACAACGTTAGCGTTGTTTATCAAGAAACGAAGTCAACAGAACTCAGTTAAGTGATTCATTTCAAGCTATGTGAAGTCAACAGAACTCAGTTAAGTGATTCATTTCAAGCTATGTAAGCAATTAAGCATCAAGTACAATCCACGCATCTCCAATAACTAGAAAAGCTGCATATAAAGGAAAATAGAGAAGCCACTGCATCAGTATGTTGAAAAAAAGACTTGTGCCAGTTGTGCGGGGATATAAAGTTAGTGACAGAAAAATTTCTAGGCATATCCCTTTCCAAATTACTGAAAAAATACCAACTTGATATTCTCATATTATAAATGACGTTATAAAGGGTCTTATTCTTTAGAGGAGCTGGCTACATAAATATTTTCCATGGGTCATCACTGCCAGAAAATATTACTGGCATCGGACCTACGTAACCAATAAGAGGTTACCTGAAACCCTTTGCACTTGATGAGCTCTTTAATTCGGTCAACGACATATAGCTGGCCATCACCATCAAAATATCCAAGATCTCCTGTATGTAACCAACGCCTCTTATCTATTGTTTGCTTTGTGGCTTGTTCATTTTTGAAATAACCTGAAATGAGTATTAAAACGTAAGTATCAAGTTACTTATGTGAACCAAATGAAAACAAAAGCAATACCAATATGATCACATGAATAATGGATCAAGTGCCAATATGACGATCACATGAATAATGGACCATGTACCAATATGACGATCAAGACAGACTTTGAAGCCTTGAGCAATTTTTTTTTTTTTAAAAAAAAAACAGCCCATGGGGTACATCCTGACTGATATCAGTGATCTTCTAGCCACTGATAAAACAAGAATTTAAGTTTCAGGTTAAAAGAAAATTAGTCCGTTTATTGATCTTTCCCTCATATAAAAGAGTCAGTATGTTCATAAACCCCACAAGAATAGAGTAAACATGAAGAAATTAATATAAACTATACCCGGCGTCACATTTGGTCCCCTAACCCATATCTCCCCCAACTGACTTGGAGGAAGAGGTTTTAGAGTATCACCACTGACTATTTGGGCTTCAACTCCTGCCAAAAGTGTTCCAGTTGAACCGCTATGTCGAACTCCCACCAATGGATTCTCCAGTGAGATAGGGGCACAAGTTTCTGTCATACCATAGCCCTGAAACCACGGAATTTTTCCAGAATCGGGAAAAAATTTTACTTCTCCCATCTCATAACTAGAACTTGAAAAGTTTAAATAGAAAACATCTTTCAAATTTTCCGTCAAAGCAAACAAACACAAGCTAAAACCAAATACATAACTTGAAAAACTGTAACTAATAAGTCATCTATTTAAAGTGTCGCAGAATTTATGCTACCTATAATTTATGCTGCATTTCGACAAAATTTTCTACTCTTGAGACAGCACTGTTTAGATACAAAGAAGTTAGTGAACAACTGTTTAAGGGCAAGAATCAATACATAACTTCTATTAGTTTTAATGTTTCCGAAACACTGCACCATTCATAGACTTTGGACCAGATCAGATTATATATCAATCAAGAGATCAATAAGATCAAGGACATTCTAAACATTAATCTTAAATATCAAGAAACATAATCAGACTTAGTCAAACATCAGAAATTCACATTTATTGCATATATATTTAACTTAGAATGAGCTTTTAAAGCAGAAAATGGAAGGCATACACCGATGCTCAAATTGAACTACCTGAAAAACCGTTGCACCTGGTATGTTCTTCTGGCAATCCTCCATCAATTCCTTCCCCAAAGGAGCAGCAGCAGAACCAATAAGTTTCAATGAAGAAATGTTAAATTTCCTGACCAAACTATTCTTAGCCAATGCAAGAATAATTGGCGGCACAACCCACCAAAGCGTCACCCTGTACTTCTCAATAGCCCTCAGGGCCATCTCAATATCAAACTTCCCCATTGAAACAACACAATTGCCCTTTTGCAACTGGCCGTATAAAACAACTAAGAGCCCAAATACATGAAACATAGGCAACACACAAAGAACCACATGATCTAACTCACCCGCCAATTCTTGGTCCATACTTATCATCAAAGATGCTGCCATGAAATTCTTGTGCGTCAAAATGACACCTTTGCTGACACCAGTTGTCCCTGAAGAGTACAACAGAGCGGCAGCATCTGTTTGCTTAACAGAAACATCTGGAAAATCTGCTACACTCCCAGATAATTCAATCAAGTCATGAAAAGAAACAATCTTAGAGCTTCTTGAAATAAGACCAGAAGAAGAAACCTTATCTTTTGAACCTAAAAGGACAGCTGGCAAGTTCAAGCCTTTAACTTTGTCCCATAATTCAGGGACTGTAATAACAAGTTTTGGATTGGAATCCTTGACTTGCTTTGAAAGCTCAGACACCGTGTAAACAGGATTCGCAGTTGATGCTATAGCACCTATAGCAATGACACCAAGAAAGCAAATAGGGAACTGAATTGAATTTGGAGCAAAAATCAAAACAACGTCTTTTTTTGTAATGCCCAGATGGCGAAAGCTATGAGAAACCTTGATCACAATGGATTTAAACTGGGAAAAAGACAAAGATTCATCAGAATCAGCATCAATAAGTGCTAATTTGGAGCTATAAGAACCAGAGTTTCTAAAGAGAAAATGAACCATGGAAAGACTGGGGTCAGTGGGAAGAACCAGAGGTGGCCTTAAAGATCTGTAGATACCATCACGGCCATAACCAGATTTCTCCATTGAAACTAAACAATAAAGACACGAGAATAAATGATTTTTTTCTCAAACTTTGATCAGATGTATTATTAATTAAGGGTCAAACAATTGATGCAACCAGAAACGAAACTATAGTAATAATATTAATGGCGACGTGTGGTCTTGAAGTTGAAGATGCAGAAGATCATGCGGTTTGGCGGGTAATTTCACAGTACTTGTGCATCTAACGTACGTGTGAAATGTTAGGAATTAATGGGTGAAGCAGAAAAGTAATTTAAGTAAAATTGAGAAATAATGAGACAATAAAATTATACAGGACACCAAAAAATTACGTGGTTCGGCTTTTAACCTACGTCCACGGACGAAAACAGAAAAAAAATATTTTACTAGTGAAAATGAGTTACAAATATTATGATATATTAGCTCACTATCCAAAACCTCAATACACTCAAACTCTCAACTCACTATACTCTTAAAATTACTCTCTAAATAAGAAAGAAGAATTAAAAATTTTGGATGCAGAAATGAGGAGAAGCTTCCTCCTTTTATAGTCAAAATTTGGCTACTGTTCATTTAATATTTTATTATTATTTTATGTTTTTTTCTTCTCCTTCTTCGGCCCAGCATCCATTTTTCTTCTTTCCTTTTTTTTTCTTCGGTTCCATTCAATTCTTCAAAATAGGCGGGCCCACCTTCTAGAAGGTGATGCTTGCATGTTTTTATTTTTTGACATTCTCCCACTTGGAGATTAGATTGAGAATCAATCAATCTCCACATCATCCTTTCTCCTTCGCCATTATCATGTTACTTATGTCTCTGCAAGACCACAAAAGGATCTACTCCAGGTAAACTTGTCAGCATTGATCGGCTTGGTCAAAACATCTGCTAGGTTCTCCTTGGTATGGATTTCTGTAAATCCACACTTCCATCTTCCACTACTTCACGAACGAAGTGATACTGTACTCCTATGTGCTTTGTTCTGAAATGAAAAGCTGAATTTCTTGCAATGTGCAAGACACTTTGACTGTTACAAAATACAGAAACTTTCTATTGTTTGTACCCGAGCTCCTCCAATAACCTTTGTATCCAAATAGCTTCCTTACAAGCTTGTGTAGCCGCCATGTATTCTGCTTCTATTGTAGATAGAGCCACAACAGTCTGCAGTTTCGAAACCCAGCTTATAGCTACTCCAGCAAGTGTAAACATATAGCCAGTAGTGGATTTCCTTTTATCAATGTCTCCTACAAAATCTGCATAACCCATGACAATAAACTCTGATCCTTCGTAACATAATGCAACATCTGAGGTTCCTCTGATGTATCTCAGAATCTTCTTCACAGTTATCCAATGCTCTCCACTAGGATTCGCCATGTATCGACTGACTGCTCCCATTGATTGTGCAATATCTGGTCTTGTACATATCATAGCAAACACTAAACTTCCCACTGCTGATGCATACGGTACTCGAGACATCTCTTTCCTCTCTACTTCATTGTTAAGACACATACTTTAGGATAATTTGAAATTAACATAAAGTGGGGTAGAAATTGACTTACAATCTTGCATGTTGAAATGCCGTAAGATTTTGTTCAAGTAGTTTTTCTGTAAAAGTCAAATCTTCTTGTTATTTCTGTCTCGATGAATTTGCATCTCTAGAATCTTGTTTGCTGGTCCAAGTCCTTCATTTCAAACTCCCTAGCCAACCGTGCCTTCAATTCTTGGACTCGATCGTTGTTGGGGCCTGCTAGCAATATGTCATCCATATACAACAGCAAAATAATGAAATCATTATCTTCAAACCTTTTGTAATATGCACAATGGTCTGAATTGAGTCTGTTGTATCCAAGGCTTATGATGAAAGAATCAAATCTCTTATACCAACACCTCTACTGCTTTGAGATCAGATAGAGATTTGTTCAACCCGCAAACCAAGTTCTTTTCCTTTTCAAAGAAAACCTTCCGTCGAGCATATAAATTTCTTCTTCAAGTTCTCCATGAAGAATGCGCTTACATCTAATCGTTTCAGATGTAGTCAAAAAGACACATCGCCAAGACTATTCTCGATCCGTGAGTCGAACCACCAGAGAAAATATTTCGTTGAAGTCAATACCTTCTTTCTGAGCATATCCTTTCACCACCAATCTTGCACAATACCGCTCCACTTGGTCATTGCCATCACGTTTGATTTTGTAAACCCATTTATTACCAATGACTTTTCTTACGTGTGGTAGTGGTACAAGTTCCCGTGTCTTGTTCTTATGTAGAGCCTCAATTTCTTCCTGTATTGCTGTCATCCACAAAGCAACATCTGAGTTGTTTAAAGATTCATGAAAAGTTGATGGTTCTCCATCCTCTGTTAGAAGACAGTATACAATATTGATTTTTGTGACATAATCCGAGTGTCATACTGGCGGTCATCTCTTATGAGTTAACCGACGAACTTCTCGAGCCTCGGACTCAACTGGTTCTTGTTCCTCAGACTGGTGTCGCTCAGTTAATCAATCTTTGGATTCTTTTCCATATAAACCCAAGACAGCCTCCGACTTTCTTTAAAGATACCATCCTTATCTTTCCTTTGCAGTTGATCTTTTACAAATATAACATCTCTATTGATGACAATCTTGTGGGCAGTAAGGTCCCACAGATGATACCCATTTACTCCATCAGCATATCCCAAGAAGATACATCTTCTAAATTTTGGATCCAGCTTTGTTCTTTCTTGGGCATTGTACATCACGTACACAGAACACCCAAATGCATGTAGGTGAGAGTAATCTGCTGGTTTTTCAGTCCACATCTCCATCATCGCCTTCACCCAATCACGCGATAATGACGATTTACTATATAATAGGCGCTGTCGCTCGCTTAGAATAAATTGGGTAAACCAGCAGTCCTCAACATAGCTCTTATTCTTTCTGTAAGAGTCCTGTTCATCCGCTCTGCCACTCCATTTTGTTGAGGAGTATATGCCACCGTGAACTGCCTCTGAATACCTTCTTCCTTATAAAAAGCAAAAAACTCGCCGTCTGTATACTCTCCACCATTATCTGTCCTCAAACACTTAATCTTTTTCCCAGATTCAAGTTCTACCCACTCTTTGTATTCTTTAAATACTAGAAATACATTTAACTTTTTATTAATTAGATATACCCAACATCTCCTAGAATAATCATCAATTAAAGTCACCATGTACTTTGCACCTCCCATGGATATATCAGGTGATTCCCAAACATCATAATGAACTAAGTCTAATATACATTTACTTCTAATAACAAATCTACTAAATTTTAATCTATTCTTCTTACTTGTAACATAATGCTCGCAAAATGGTAAACTTACCGATTTGAGCCCTAAAAGTAATTTTTGCTCAAAGAGAATCTTCACACCTTGTTCTGACATGTGGCCAAGTTTGAGATACCACATCATCGTTGATTCTTCTCCATTTGACCTGACACACGCATCAGCTTCCTGCAGTGTTTGTCCTTTCAACATGAACAGATTAGCACTGATCTTTTCTGTCTTTATCAATACAAGCGCACCTTTGACTATCTTCATGATCTTATTTTCAACATGAGTTTTGCACCTATGACTATCTATTTATCCCAAAGACAATAGATTTTTCTTCAGACCTTTGAAATATCGTACCTCCCTAATTGTGCGAACTGTACCATCAAACATTTTGATTTTGATAGTACCAATACTAGCGATCTCCAAGGCATGATCATCTCCCATATATACAGATCATCCTGAGATAGGTTCATATGTATGGAACCATTCTCTCCGATAGGTCATGTGTCAGGTAGCTCCTGAGTCTATAAGTCAGACGTCAGATAGCCGTTTTTTACCTTCTGAAACAGTTGTTGCCTCGCTGTAGAGAATTTCGTCATCATCTTAGGTACTTGTGCACACTCCTGAGCATTTGATGACTCAGGTTCTTTGCCCTCTCTTCTCTTCTGGTGACTCTAACACTCTTTCTTGATATGCCCTTTCTTGCCACAGTTATATCATTTAACATTCTTCTTACTTCTGGATTTTGATCTACCATGATTGTGACTCCCACTGGAGCCATGTTCCGTTGATCTCCTTCTCGTCACCGATAGTGATTCCACTTGCTGCGAACTTGCTTATCTGTCTTCCTTATTTTTTCGCCTACTTTCTTCGTTTAATACAGAGGCTGCAACATTATCGAAAACTAGACTGTCCGTAAGATTGTTGTTCGTCAGATTAATGATGAATTGATCATATGAATCTGGTAGACTTTGAAGTAGAAGCTTCACACGTTCATTTTCCTCTATATTATGACCCAACGTTGTGAGTTGTGAAAATAGAGTCTTCAAAGTGTTGATATGGTCAGTCACCGATGTAGATTCCGCCATTCGAAGAGTATATAATCTCTTCTTTAAGAAGATTTTATTGTGCAGCGACTTAGCTTCGTATAATTTTGTAAGAGTATCCCAGATTTCTTTTGCTGTCTTTTTCTCTGCCACACTGGATAACACCCCATTTGCAAGTGCCAAGTGTAGATCAGTAATCGCGTTGCCGTTCATCTTATTCCACTTGTCATCATCAGTTATCTCCATAGGCCTTTCTCCAATTGCTGCCAAGCAATTATTTTTCCTCAGAACTGCCCTCATATTCATTTTCCACAACGAGAAATTGTTCCCGTTAAACTTCTCAATTTCATACTTTGCTGCCATTTTATTAATAAATACCGCACACAAACTAGTGTGTCCCTTTAAATAGTTGCAAGTATGTGTGAAAATGCACACCAAGAAATTTCTCAGGAAAGACTGGAGGGGTCACAATGGTCTCACTTAAAATCCAGACTCCTTAGGCCCTTATCTCCTTTGTGACAGAACTTTCCTACACATGTACAAAACCACACAGTTGCTCTACTCACACCACTATCCCTTGCTTCCACCGCAAAATTCTTGGATCGCTCCCACCGTTTCTCGTGAACAGTACAGTATACGTAAACAGTACCCCTTACGTGAACAGTACCTTCGACTTCAAAGAATACAACCAATAGCTATGATACCACTGTTAGGAAATTGATGGGTGAAGCAGACACGTAACTAAAGTAAAATTGAGAAATAATGAGACAATAAAATCACACAGGATACTAGAAAATTACGTGGTTCAGCTTTTAGCCTACGTCCACGGGCGAAAACAGAAGGAAAATATTTTACTAGTGAAAAGGAGTTACAAATATTGTAGTATTTTAGGTCACTACTCAAAATCCCAATACACTCAAACTCTCAACTCACTAGACTCTTAAAATTACTCTCTAAATAAGAAAGAAGAACTGAAAATTTTGGATATAGAAATGAGGAGGAACTTCCTCCTTTTATAGCCAAAATTTGACTAATGTTCATTTAATATTTTATTATTATTTTATATAATTTTCTTCTCCTTCCGGCATCCCTTTTTCTTCTTTCCCTCTTTTTCCCTCGGTTCAATTTAAGAAAGCATTGCTTCCTTCTTCAAAATAAGTAGGCCCACCTTCTAGAAGGTGGTGCCCACATGTTTTTACTTTTTGACATGAAAAGTCTAAACGAACCCCACAAAAATAAATAAAATGTTTTTCACTTTGCAAATAAAATTATGAATCCCCACTCATTTTCATCTACAAATGGGTGCAACAAATTACAACATATTACCATCATCGGGAAGAAATATGCAACAATTGATGTTTAATGGAAGTACTTGACGAAAGTCCTGTATTATGTCTTGTATTTGTATCCATGTATGGTAAAATCTCCATAAATTGATACTCGATAAATTAATAACTTTTATTATATAATAAATTTTTACGGTTCCAACTTGAGTCAATGAACTAAATTAATAATTTCTATGAAATGATAAAATAATATTTTCTAAAAAAATCTTATATAACTTTGTGGTCTCGTTAATAATTTATTGAAATGACAAATATAATTGACTATGATATTTTAATTATATAAAACATGACTCTATTATTACTTATTTTTCTGAAAATTTAAATCTAGTTCAATTTTTTCTCTTATTTTTCTTATCGCATCTAGAAGTTTTGAGTTTGACTTGTCAAATTGTAATGAGAAATTATGAAGTATTAATCTTTTAAATTAATAAATTATTAATTTATTGATTACTTAATTTCTCTTTTAATTAATAGATTTTATATGGTCCAAACTCTATTAATTTATACAATTGTGTTGTATATTCTGTCTATTTTCAGTAAGCACCTTTTGCTTATTTATATTATTTGTTTAATGGTTTGGATGCTCTCCATTTAGATCCACAACAGTGGCAAAATTCGTTTGCACAGCACACCCTTCTTTCTTTACCTGTAGAAAAAGACATTTTAAATAACCATCTAGACCACTGGCGATCTTGGGATGGGACTTGTGAGGCTGTGAAAGCTTTGCTTAAAACTTAATCCTAGTACTGTATCGTATCGGCTTAATAGTCTAGAACAAAACAATGCTAACTTTTGAAACCATTAATTGATGCTGACTCATAGGTCATAGCTAATATATATATATATATATATATATTTTTTTTTTTTTTTTGAAACCGAGATTGATTTATGTAATTTTTTAGACTTGATTTTTAAATTATTGCCGATAATTTTATTTCTCAATTTTGGTGAAAAATTAGAACTGAACAGGGTCTGGTTCAGGGTCCAATGTAGTCCACGAAATGGATTGGTTTTGATTCTGGGCCCTCAAACCAACCCAACAACATTTGGTTATTTTGGCCTTGAGAATCCGGCCCGTAATGTTTACAAATGGCAGATGGGCGGCAGACATCAGTGCTAGGGATGGCAATGGGATGGGGAGGGGAGGGGAGGAGACCAACATCCCCGTACCCATCTATAATGTTTTGCATATATCCTCATTCCCTTTCTGTCCCCGTCAGAATTACTTGAGAGGATCTCCGTCCCTTCTTCAAATAATAACAGGGGATCCCCGAGGGTCCCCGACCCCCAAATAACTAATATCTTTTTAGTTTTCAAACTTAATTTAATCATATTAACCTAAAAATATATGAAATAAAATGAAATTGAACGTAAATAGGCATTATTTCATTATACTCTTTCAAACTTTTGGTATATATAATATTCAAATAATGATTTTCAAAACAAAATTCAAATAATGTGATTTTTATACAATATTAACGTGATTATTGTACATGAGTAATGATACCTACTGATCACCGACTATGGCACAACAAAGTCACATGTGTGGTTGCTAGTTGACATTGCGATGAGATAGGCTACTCGGCCATTGACAACGCGACATGTTACTGGGCTATGATAAGATGAAGACGAGTTGAGTGCTTGCTACTGCGCGAATAATTTGGAAAACATGAGCAAAAGTATGAGAGAGTGATTTACAATTTTGATTTGTGAGTTATGGGCTTGTGTAATTGTGTGCTTTTAGTTGTAGTTAAGTCTAAATTATATTAAACAATTTATATTATTTATATAAATATTTTGATATTTGTTATTTACACCAATATTTTATATTTTATAATTTAAAATTTAAAATTTATTATTTATTCACTAATAATTATAGAAAAATAAATTAAAAATTAAAAATTAAAATAGGAAAATGGGGAAATAGGGAGGGATGGGGTGGAATCATCTCCATCCCTTCCCCGAATAAGAAATTGGGTATAAAACCATCCTTGTACCCTTCCCAAATGGGGAAAATCCCAAGGGTCTCCGTCCCTGTGGGGATTTCTGCTATCCATATACATCATTCCCTTGCTTTTGTGTGTGTACAGATATGACATGTTTAGAGATGGTAATTCAATCCAGACCCTGGATAAACTCAGATAATTTAGATTGGGTTCAACTCGCACAGGAATAAAATAAATTTGGTATTCAGAATTGATTTTATAAACCCACATATATCCGAGTTCGATTCCGGGTTTGGGTAAATCCAAAATTCAAAAGCCGGACCCAGATATATTTATCTTAATATTATTTTTAATTATTTTTATAATATAAATAGGAAAGAAAAATCAGCCATGCCCTAATTCCCTCTTCTACAGTCGCAACCACCAAACCAAAGCCATTCTTTTCCACTCTCTTCAACTCTTTCTCTTTCATCTAATCTTCATCATATCCACACTTTCACAGCCACCCTAGCCAAAGCAAAGTATTATTTTTCTCTCTCTTTAACTCTTTGTTTCATCAAATCATTGCCGTCACTCGTCATCGCTTCTCCACCTTTATTGTGTTTCATGTTCATCATCATCACCAGCCGCTGCTTATCTATCTATTTCATAGGTTTTGTTTGATGTTTATTTGCCCTCGCGATTGCAATCGCGGCTATGGCACATTGTTCATCGTCATCATCATCAACCTCCATTCGTTACTTCGCCAAATGCAGATCCTTGAAGTTCGTAAATATTGAATCCGTGAATCGTTAATTTGAATTGTAGATCTATGTTATAGATTTGTATTTGTGAATGTTTTATTGCTTTGAATCATTGAAATTAGAATTTGTATTTGTGTTTGATCTTTTTAGAATTGGGATTTGTATTGGTACTTCGTTTCTTTAATTTTTTTAGTTGATTAAGTGATTCAAGTTTAAAACCCGCAATCCGGAAATCCAAATTTTTCTGAGTTGAACCTATACCGGACTTGGAGGCAATAAATTTGGGTTTAAATCCAAATCCGGAACAACATTTTGATATCCAAGTCAGGAATCGGAAAGGCCAAACCCGGACCCGAACCCAGATTTTATCATCCCTGGATATGCCTATAAAAATAGATCCAAAAAAAGAGCCACCATAAAACTTGGTCACCTCATTTGATTTGACTCTGCTTAGGGGTATTCAGAATCCAATTTAATCCGTTCAATTTGTCTTATCCATAAAAATCTTATTCATAAAAGTTCAATCTGTAGATTGATGGATTGGGTTGAATTAAAAATTTAAAAATCCACAACCGATAGATTGGGTATGAATTTACTTATGTAAATCTGTAAAAATCCACAAATTTGCAAAAAAAGAAAATATATATTTATTTAATTAAAAATAAAAATTATAAATATGGCGTTACTACTTACTAATAAATAAATAAGTTAAAATTTAGTTACATTAACACTATATATATCTTATCTGATAATAATATATAATAAATATAATTGAATAATTAAATCAACAAATATAGCTTTCTAAATAGTTAATTTTAGTTAATTTTCATTTATTGATTTAAACAAATGGAGTTTTTTCTTTCCACTGTATTATATTTTAAGACTTTGAATGTATTATTCTAACTTTATTTAAACACTTAATTTATTTAAACCTTATTTAATTTTGAATTGGATCAGTAGTAAAATTATTTTACATTAGATTTTTTTTTATTTAATTAGTTCGTATAATAAATAAAACTAAAGAATTTTAATCCACAAACTAATCTGTAAAATGATGAATTAGATATAGATTGAGTTAAATCCGCATTTACTCTGCAGACGTATGAATTAGATTTAGATTAAGTTCGTCAATCCGTGAATTAAATTGAATTAAAAATTTACAATCTATAAAATTAGTAATCGTGTATGAATTGATGTCTAATTTGTAAAATCTAATTTGCCAACAACTTTCACTCTACTCACCTCTCACAAAGGTCAAAGGTATGTAATTATTATGCAAGCTGTTTCGTAATTTGTAATTAAAAAATTTGGGAAAATGGCTTTGGTTGTTTTAATCAGCTGCAGCGCTTCCTTATCACGGCTTTCAATCTTTAGTAGATTAACATTAAGGATGACAACGAGGAGGAAAGGGGAGACGAGGAGACTGACTTCTGTACCCATCACCGATATTCTATATATATTCTTGTTTCTAGGATTGGTAAAAAGCCGTGACCAGCGGACTTTAAATCTTTGGTTAATGAAAAATCGTAATAGAATATAAAATTAGTTAATTTATATTTACATTATACAAAATTCAAATAATTAAATTAATAAAACTAAAAAAAAAACTAAATTAGCCTATTGTAGTATTATATATTGAATAATTATGTTTTTAAAATTTATAATTTTATTAAAAAAAATTATTTAAAATTTTAGTTTAAAAGTCAGCCTACTTCTTGGATGGGCTTTGAGAAGCGCAGAATATATAACTAGGCGCAGGGCATGACCAATGGCCAAATTCTTGACCTACTTGTTTCCTCTCCGTCCTAATAAAATTATTTTAGAAAATTTCCATCCCATCCACAAATAATAATAGGGGATCCTCGAGAGTCCTCAATCCTCGAATAATTGTTTTTTATTTTTTATTTTTTATTTTAATTTAATCATATTAGAATAAAAAATTTAAATAAAAATAATGTTTGATAATATATCTTACATTAATATTAATCAATTACAAAGGTCACATTATAAAATACAAATCACTATAATAATTATCTTCGTCAATCTTCATAATCCTATAATAAAAAAAATGAAATTACTCTTATATTAGTAATATGATAAATGAAACGAATATAGATACTTAATCAATATGTCTAATAAAAGTATTTACTTCCTGCACCTCCTGCTCCTCTTGTTATTACTCGAGAAATGTGACAAATTGAAAGATAATCTAGATTTCAAATATAAAATAGTAAAAATAATATAAGTAATGTAACTTGTTAGTGAAAATATTAATAATTATATAATATAATTACAATGTAAAATAAACTCATACTGTCATAGTTTGTAGCCAACTTTGACAACACATTAGATTCTCCAATGTGCTTAAATGAAGCCTATTACAGTACTCTACCATTGGTGCTAAAAGTTGATTCAAAAGTAATAGTTATGATTGAAATTGCCAAAATATCTCTAATAATTCGTGTTAATATAAGATACATATGGATAATTATTTTCTACTAATTCAAAACATTAAAACCTTCCATCTGTGATATAACTTTGTCATCCAAAAAGTTTTAAAAATAATTATTTTTATATTTATTATTTATATTAATAATTAATAATTAATAATTTATTTATTAATAAATTTTAAAAAAATAAAGATTAACATAAAATTAAAATAAAAAAGAGAAAGGATGGAATTCCACCGCATTCTCGTTCCTCTTTCGAACAAGAAATTAAGTAAAAAATTGTCTTTATTCCTTTCCTGAATAAAAAATTGTGCAGAAAATTATTCTCCTACCCTCTCCAAATCAGAAAAATCTCTGAGGTTCTGCCCCTTTTGATTTCTGCCATCCCTGATTAACATTGTCAACTTGACCACTATTTCTATCTCCTTCACTTCCATTCTTTAGCACCACTAGAACAACCACTAGTTGGTACATGGCTTATTAAGCATTCTAATTATTCTTTGAATATGTAATTTATTTCTTACGACTTATCTTAATAATAATTTCCCATTTTGTTTGTAAACTTTTAACTTATGGGCTTCGAATCGATTTCGCTTGCTTTCAATGGCTTCTTCGGAGCCCAAAGAATCGTCCGCTAACAATCCAGGTCTTCGCACTGCCCGTGATGAAGCTACCAGCGGATACTTGATGCAACAAACAGTTTCCTCATTTTACACATAAATTCTTCTTGAACTTTTTTTATTAATTATTAATATGGGTTTATTTATTTACTTATTATCTGTTCTGGGTTTGTGTTTTTTTCTTTTAAATATGTATATATGTCGATTATTACAGATGCTTCGAATTAAGGACTCCAAAGTCAGTCTTAATTTCTATTCTCGTGTGTTGCGCATGTCGTAAGTTTTTATTTTTATTTTTTTGCCTTGCCTTGAGTTATTTTATTTAAGATTCTTTTGTGAATGCTTAAGAACCATCTTATTTATTTTATAAGTGAAATCTAATGGTTTTTTCTGTGATATTTCAGGCTACTAAAGAGGATGGATTTTTCAGAAATGAAATTTAGCCTGTACTTTTTGGGCTATGAGGTAAGACAATTTATGTTGCATCCACAATAACCTTACGACTCATTGTAAATTTTAATAAACTATCTTGATTGTATCCTTTTTTAAGTGATTTTATTTCTTACTCATTTAAGTGTATGAAAACTCGTGCACACTGGTAAAGGTGGATGTTCTTAAATTTTGTGACATTAATGATGTTTTGATAATTCTGAAAACATTTTTTTACAAATAATCGATTTGTCTAGGATACTGCATCAGTTCCAGCTGACCCGTTGATAGCACTGTTTGGACATTTGTGAAGCCAACTACAATTCAGATGAATCAATATGAGTTTAATTTTATTTTTCGTCAAAACTATCTTTCATTGGCTTGTTTTGTCCAATGTTTCTGATTTTCGGTACCTCTGTCAGTTACTGGGGAACTGAAAGTGATCGTGACTTCAAAGGTTATCATAATGGGAATTTAGAACCCCATGGCTTTGGTATGTAATGTACGTACTTTGTTTGAGACATGTGCATTCATCATTTTAAAAAAGTTGATTTATGAGACAATTTGAGGAAAAATGGCCATGTCTCTTTTATGCTCTCTATGGTTAGAAAGAATGTTACTATGTTAGAACAATCCAGAACATTCACTTTATGTGCTTATTTATTGAAACTTGTATAAACCTAATTAATTTGATTGGTTAATCAATGTCTAAATTTTCTGAAATGTTTTTATGTTTACCGTATTAAGAATGTACTTTTGTTTGTCCTGAGGCAAGGCTTAGGCAGGGCTGATGTTATCAGCTACTGTCTATCACTATGGTTATCAAATTAAGTGCCCTGCTCTTGAGAAATTTATGCATGACAATATTTCTAGGAAGCGGGCATGTACCCCTTAGCTTAGTTATGGGTTTAAGCTGGGGTCTTTGTGTGTGTGTGTGTCTTTTCTATCACTTTACTTGTGGTAGGGACTGGAGCTAAGGACCAATAGATGGAAAACATGCCTAGACCTATTTATTTCTTTATTTCTTGAGGATGATGAGTTTTTCAGCCACTATTTATCATATTATAAGTTTTTGCCTCAATTGCTTTTTTCTTCAAAATTCCCAAACATTTTGAAGTTTTAACCTGTCATATATGATTTTCAGGGCACATCGATCACTGTTAATGATGTATAAAAAAAATGTGAGAGGCTTGAATGTCTAGGAGTGGAATTTGTGAAGAAACCAGATGGTGGTAAGACACCTCTTTTAGATGAGATAGCGTATCTCAATTAATATGATACTTGATGATTATCATTTTCTGAATTTTAAATTGTCTTAGTATCTTGCAAGATAAATCTTGACATCACTTCTTAGAGGATTCATTTCCATGTTTTCATTGATCACCGATATCCAATTTGATTGTCTTCACTTTATGTGCTCTTTTAATTGAAAATTTCTATAGTAATCTGAAATCAAAAGTGACTGCTCCCAGTAATGTGTGCGTCGGTGGGTGGGCGCTTGTATTGGTGTTATGTACATACGAAGAAAAGGACTAGAGATTAGCTTTGTAATAGTCATTTGAATGTGCTAACAAGGACTAGATTGAAAAGATCTAGGCGATAAAACATTGAGAAGCTTCTTTTCTCAATGGTTTTTTTTTTTTCCCACTTTTCTAATTTTTATATGTTAGGGGAGAACCATTTTGTGATGAAGATAATTTCTTGTTATCTTAAGAGTTGATTGTTCGATCTATAGTCAAATTCTTTATATTGGTCATTGGGTTGATTCCTAGGCACTCCTCCGTGTCTGCTCATGTTCTTCTTTGACTGTGATACCACTTCCATGTGCCTTTCAAAATCTAATATGAATATAAGAAAAAAGAATAATTTCAAGGTGTAAGATGCTTGGAGAATTACAGGATGGATGAGATTACAATGACCAGTACCTATGATTCTATTAAATCCTGAATAATCAGACATCTCAAGAATTCTACCTTCTCTTTTAGCAGAAAAATCAGAACTAAAAAATTTGTGGGTGTAAGATGATCTCCTTTGGATAAAATCTCATGAATATGATATGTTCTAGTTTTCACTGTCAAAGTTCATGTCAATGCTTCATCAATAGAATCTGTCATAGTTTGCTTATTACTAGGTCTGTTACTATTATCTTCCAACCACTAAAGAAAGGGGTGGTTACATGTTTTTAATTTGTAACCTTTAAATAAAGCTGCTGAACCAAATTAAAAAATTACCTTTGTCGCTTTCCATCTAAGATGAGTGCATGCTTGTACTTGATATACCTAGCCCCTTTAAAGAATTCAAATATGTTGGTCATTTTTAGAGTGACTTATATGTTTCTTTAACATTATGTACACTTAGGTGGTTTATGTAGGGTCTCAGGTATAGATAAAAATTGACTTAGGTCAGGGGGATTGTTTTTGTAGACTTTATAGAGGAAGGAGGAAAAAATTCTTTCTATTCAATTCATCAAAGAATAGAGAAAACAAACAACTTAAATAGAAAAAACAGAGGATAAATCTTATCCTTAGGAGCTAACTTATCTCATCCCTAAATCTTAGGATTTTATCCAAATCTCTAATAAACTGATCCTAATCAATTACTTCTAACTTATCAACACTCCCCCTCAAGTTGGTGCAAATATATCTGTCATGCCCAACTTGCTAACTTGAACTTCAAATGGCTGTCTCGGCTGACCTTTAGTTAAAACATCTGACTTCATTGTGGTAGGTCTGAATGGAGTACAAATTATTCCTTCAAGCTTTTCTGTTATAAAGTGCTGTCAATTTCAACATGTTTTGTCATATCATGTAGAGCAGGGATTATGAGCAATCTTGATAGCTGCCTTATTATCACAATACAACCATAGGCGAGTCATTGGCCTCTTAGCTCTTCTAGAACCTTTTTAGCCAAAGAATCTCACATATTCCTTGCGCCATTGATCCGAATTCAGCCTCGGCTACTTCTAACAACAACATTCTTTGCTTCTCCAAGTGACTAAATTGCCCACAGAAATGTGTAGTACCTTGAAGTTGACCTTATCTATAAGCTGAAACCTTGATCAGCATCGGATACCTCGATCTCCCTTTTCTCATTTTTCTTGAAGAGTCCCTTCCGGTGTACTTTTCGGATAACGAAGGATTCGATATCTGACGAAGATGTTCTTCATATGGAGAATGCATAAATTGGCTTACCATGCTCACAGCAAAAGCAATGTCTGGACGAGTATGTGACAAGTAAATTAGTTTTCCAACTAGTCTTTGATATCTCCCCTTGTCTACTGGAACACCATTTTCTACTCCCCCAAGCTTAGAGTTGGCTTCTATTGGAGTGTCAGAAGGTTTGCAACCACTCATTCCAGTTTCTTTTAAGAGATCAAGAATATACTTCCGTTGTGAGACAACAATGCCCTTCTTTGATCTTGCCACTTCCATTCCAAGAAAGTATTTTAATTGGCCTAAATCTTTGATCTCAAACTCCTTGGCTAGGTTTTGTTTCAATCTGCTCATTTCTACCATGTCATCACCCGTTAAAATTATATCATCTACATAGACAATAAGAACAGAAATTTTATCTTCAATAGATCTCTTTGTGAAAAGAGTATGATCAGATTGTCCTTGATTGTATCCTTGGCTTTTAACGAATTTTGTGAATCTCTCAAACCAAGCTCTGGGAGACTGTTTAAGGCCGTATAAAGACCTTTTTAGCTTACATACCTTGGTTCCAAATTGCTCAATAAAACCGGGTGGAGGTTCCATATAGACTTCCTCCTCTAAGTCCCCATTCAAAAAAGCATTCTTCACATCCAGTTGATTTAGAGGCCAATCAAGATTAGCTGCAATAGACAAGAGTACTCGGACTGTATTTAGCTTTGCCACTGGAGAGAAAGTTTCAGAGTAGTCTACTCCATATGTCTGAGTGAACCCTTTGGCTACGAGTCTAGCCTTATATCTTTCCAATGATCCATCTGAATTGTACTTCACAGTAAACACCCATTTACAGCCAACAATTGCCTTCCCATTCGGCAGGTCCACTTTCTCCCAAGTAGCATTCTTCTCCAGGGCTCTCATCTCCTCAAACATAGCTTCTTTCCACTCAGGAACATTTAGAGCCTCATGGACACTTTTAGGAATAACCACACTGGACAATTGTGAAATAAAAGCACAATATGATGAAGAAATATTTTTGTAAGATACAAAATTTGACAAAGGATGTTTTGTACAAGACCTAGTACCTTTTCTAAGAGCAATAGGAAAATCAAGTTGATTAGAAGAATTTGACTCATGATTACCTGGAGGATTATTTGCTGAAATGTCTAAAGAATCATCATAAACTTCATGATCCAACCCCTGGTCAGATTCTTGATGGTGCTGTGGGATAGTGGCTCTTTTTTGTGCTAGATATTCCTTGGAATATACAAGACCTTTAAACCGTTTTGCCAACATCTCAGTTGTTTCAGTATTCTGATTTTGAGATGGAATTACCAAAGGTTGTTCAACTGTAGATTCAATATTTTCAACATTTAGTTCATTTGTTTCCACAGATTTTGTGTTTCCCATCCCATTTTCTTTCGGTGACTGTTTGTGAGAAGCATTATCACCCTGGACAAACTCAAAAGTTAAATCAGAATTATCTAAAAAATCATCTTCACTAGTTCTCTCCCCCTGAAAATGGAAATTGTTGTAATATGATTGTCCTTCAAAAAAAGTGACATCTATAGACACAAAAATTTTTTTCAAAATCGGATCAAAACATTTATAACCTCTTTGATTTGCAGGATAACCTACAAAAATACATTTATGTGCCTTTGGATCAACTTTTGAATGTCTAGGATCATGATTATGAACAAAAGCCACACTTCCAAAAATTTTCATGGGAATATCGGTTATTAGCCGAGTTGTAGGAAACCATTCACTTAAAACTTTAATTGGTGTTTTAAAGTCCAAAATTCTTGTAGGCAGTCTATTAATCAAATAAGTGGCTGTTAACACTGCTTCTCCCCAAAGGTATTTAGGAACCTTAGTTGTAAAACTAATAGCTCTAACAACTTCAAGGAGATGTCTGTTTTTTCTTTCAGCCACCCCGTTCTGTTGAGGTGTATTATTACAAGAACTTTGGTGAATAATTCCTTTTTCAGCAAAAAAATTCCCTAACACTTTGTTAAAAAACTCTTTCCCATTATCACTTCGAAAAATTTTAATTTGAGTCTGAAATTGTGTCTGAACCATATTATAAAAATTTATAAACACAGTTTCAACATCAGATTTTTCTTTTAAAAGAAAAACCCAAGTGACTCTAGTATGATCATCAATAAAAAGAATAAACCAGTGCTTTCGGAAAAAGTTGGCACTCTGTAAGGACCCCAAACATCACTATGAATCATGGTAAATGGTTCTGATTTTTATATGGTTGGGATTTGAAAATAACGATGATGTTTAGCTAATTCACAAGATTCACATTGAAAACCGGAAGGATTTTTATTCATGAATAACTTGGGTAACAAATGCTTTAAATATTGAAAATTTGGATGTCTGTCGATAATGCCACAACATAATCTATCATTAACAATGAGATAGAATTGAAACAAGTCTGCAGGTCTTGCCTTCCATAGGTTGATCCATTATTAAAGACGTAGAGTCCACCATCCATTTTAGCACCCCCAATCATCTTCCCCGAGGTTAAATCCTGAAATTTACAGCAAGAAGATTGAAAAATAGCTTGACAGTTATGATCAAAAGTTAATTTACTGATAGATAAAAGATTATAGGATAAATTTGGGACGTGCAAAACATTCTTAAGAACTAGAGAAGGAGAAATAATGCTCCTTTTCCGATAGTAGCTAAGGAACCATTTGCAATTTAACTTTTTGATTTCTGCACAAGGTATATAAGAGGAAAAGAGCTGCAATTACATCATATGATCGTGGAATCTAATATCCGAGCCATGAGACTTGGTATAAGCTAGGGCTGCAATGAAAGAATTACCTGATTGTGCTAGAGAACAAGATGGGTTAGATTTTTCTAAAGCTTGGGACTGAAACATTTTATATAGATGCTCTATCTGTTCCTTGGTAAAAGGAAGAGACTCTGAGGATGATTGCTGCCCTGGATCTGTACTGCTAGCTTGAAATGCGCAGACATCTCCCCCTGACTTGGTGTCGCTGCCTGGTTTTTTCTTTGGTTTCCCATGCAGCTTCCAGCAACTTTCTCAAGTATGCCATGGCTTTCGACAATGGTCACACCAAGGTTTTTGCTTTCCCCAGTCTGCACTGTGCCACAAGAGCAGACCCTTCATTATCTATCTTTGGTTCATTATTATTCTTCAACATCACTTGCCGTCGTGCTTCTTCTCTGCGCACTTCTGAGAACACTTCTCTTATAGTTGGCAAAGGCTTTTTCCCTAGTATACGTCCTCGAACCTTATCAAGTTCTTTATTTAAACCAGCCAAGAAAACAAATACCCGACCTCTTTCAACTTTCTTTTTGTACCGAGCACCGTCATTAGAATTTTCCCATTGTTCATCTTCAAACAAGTCCAACTCTTGCCAAACAGCCATCATATCATTATAATAAGCTGTTACCTCACGATTTCCTTGCTGCATCTTCCACATCCGGGTGTTTAATTCATATAATTGTGACTGATTTTCAAATCTGAGTAGGTTTCCCGAACTGTTTCCCAGACATCATGGGCAGTCTTTAAGTACATGAAGGATTTTCTGATAATAGGATCCATTGAGTTGATCAGCCAGCCAGTAACCATTGAATTCTCTGAACGCCACTGCCTGTATTTTGGATCATTAGTGGCTGGTGGTATTATCTCACCATTCAAAAACCCTAGTTTTCCTTTTCCATCAATCACCAAACGCACAGACTGAGCCCATTCAAAATAATTCTTTCCATTCAATTTGTGAATGGTAATTTGAAGAGAATGTTCAGAAAGAGAAACAGCTGGAAGTGGCTGAGAAACTTCCTCCGATAAAGTCCCACTACTGCTGCCATCCAAAGAGGTTGAACCAGAGCCAACCATGGCAGCCTTAAAGTTCATGATCAAGCCCTAAGCTCTGATACCATGTAGACTTTATAGAGGAAGGAGGAAAAAATTCTTTCTATTCAATTCATCAAAGAATAGAGAAAACAAACAACTTAAATAGAAAAAACAGAGGATAAATCTTATCCTTAGGAGCTAACTTATCTCATCCCTAAATCTTAGGATTTTATCCAAATCTCTAATAAATTGATCCTAATCAATTACTTCTAACTTATCAACAGTTTTCATCATTCTCCTGGATTTAATGACGATTGATATGATCTCTAGGTTTCATGGAGGTAATAAGAGTTTATATTTTTTAAAAAAACTTGGTAGATGAGCTCTAGGATACTATAGATCCAACAAAAGTAATGGGATATCACAAATTTTTAATCAATAATTTTTTTGGGGGGGTTAAAGCGTGGTGGGCTAAAAGTTTAATACTGAATGCCTTAAGGTTATTCTGATGGGATAATCATGCATTGGCAAGTGTTTTTCGGTTTCATGATGAGTTTCCAGAATTTGAATGGAGTTTAATGCAGGCTATTGTAACTATGTCTATAGGAAAAAATTAAATAATTAAATAAACATTAAATTTCAAGCTTTTATATTCATTAATAGTAATCTATCAATCTTATTATGATTTACAGGAAAAATGAAAGGCGTAGCATTCATTCAAGATCCTGATGGCTATTGAATTGAAATCTTTGACCTCAAAACAATTGGAAAAATTGGCGGTGGTGCTTGATATGATGACATTGCACACTCAGGTATATCTCTCGATTTTTCTCTTTTCACTCCCTTTTCTCAACGTTCTGCATTCCTTTGTTGCTTAAACTAATATTATGTTCTATAACCATATGGTTTGACAAGCTTCTTAATCTTCTTGCAAATACACTCATAAAGTCATAGATACACATTTTATGATAATGCTAAAACAAAGATCAAGCTTATAGAGCATTTGTGTTTGCCACAACAGAACTCATGTGGGACCCATGAATTGGTGGGAAATCATAAATCAAACATTTGCTGGCTTACCATATGCATAATTAAGTATTATAAATTTGGAACCATCTCTGAGATAATTAGGCTACATTTGATATTGTGGTTTGGCAGTTGTGAAGTGGTTGGTGAATGCTTCTAATTAACTGTATTTTAAAGTTAAAGGTGATTTTATGCTACAGTTGTTTGATGACAAATATATACTACTATTTTGTTAAAATTGCTATTATGTTAGTGTATTTTCTAAACATAATAACTTTTATTTCATAAACGTAAACTAATTTTTTAAATCTTCTAAACTATTTTTAATTTTTAATGTTAAATTCTCATATTTGTCTAATAATTTTATTTGCTTGTTAATATTATAATATTGTAAATTATACCTTTTAAAGTTAAATATAGGCAAATTTATAAAAGTGTAATGTTTAATACTTATTTTTCTTTCTATTTCAGGAGGTAAAGGAGATGTGTGATCTACTGGAAGTCTTATATTTTCTAGTCTTTCTTCTAATAAATTGTCTAAATGTAATTGTTTACTGCTAATTCTTGCTACTTCAGTTTCAACAATTTCTAAAGCACTTTGTAAAATTTCTATATAAGGGTTATCTTCTATCCCAGCGTCAGAATCTTTTTCTAAAATAGCAAATGGATTTTTGTTGAATTTTTGAAGATTTTTGTCAAATTTAGCAATCGTGGTAAATATGTCATAAAGTCAATAAAGTCTGCCTTGTAACTACTTATATAAAAAATATTTAAAACAATAACAAAAGAGGTGCTCTAATACTAAAAAAGAAGAAAAAAAAAAGACAGCTAGGTTCTGACTGGGGGAAAATTTGCACGTGGCTTGTTATACCAATAATGCAAATTGATACAGTCTTCATTTGGGTTGATCCTTAGAATATATGTCGGTTTTTCATTTATATATAGAGAATTTCCAAAAAGTTTTGCGAAAAATGCAGGAACAAGTTTGGCAAAATTTGGCCTTTCAAAATTTATATTTAATTGCTCTTGAAAACATGCTGGGTAAAGACACTTTTAACTTTTGACTTACACCCAAAAATACCTTCTCAACACATTAAACATTGGCTAAACATGCCAATGGAGATTGTGTTTAAAAAGAAATTTTCAAAAAATCAGTAAAAACTTTTACTAAGTTTTTTTATTATTTTTGTCAGAAACAGAAATCTTAATTTTCAAAAATTTTTCCTCCAAACACATTAAAAAATTATGAAGTGTCAACTTTATAAATTAATAAATTATTTATTTGTTGATTAATTAAATTTTCTTTAATTAATAAATTTTATATGATCCAAACCCATTAATTGATAGAGTTCTGTTGTATATTCTCTCTATTTTCATTAAGGTGCCTTTTGTTTATTTATATTATTTGTTTGATAGTTTGGATGCTCTCCATTTACGAGGCATTTAGATCTACACACACTGACAAAATTCGTTTGCAAGGCACACCCTTCTTTACCTTTAAAAAAAAATATCTTAAATAATCATTCGGACGTAATTCAAACCCTGCAACGTGGGAATATTTTATTCTTTAATTATATCATAATTGAGTGAAAGTAATTTTTTTTTAATTCAAGAATGAGTGGAGTTGATATTTTTTAAATATTAATAAGGGTTACAATATGGATAAAGTTTTATTAGAATTAATATAAATTAGTCCTAATAATAATCTAATTTATAAATATCAGTTATAATATTATGTAATATGAGTTGTAATATGAACAATAATCTCATATAATAATAAAAAAAAATCATCCGGACCATTGGGGTTCTTTGGATGGGTCTCAGGAGTTTGTGAAAGCTTTGGTTAAAACTTATCCTCGTACTGTACCACATCGGCTTAGGAGTTTGGAACAAAACACTGCTGACTTTTGAAACCATTTATTAATGCTGACTCATAAGTCATAGGTAATACATATATATATTCGAAACAGAGATTGATTTATGTAATTTTCCAGACTTGATTTTTAAATTATTGCGGACTATTTTATTTCTCAAATTTGGTGAAAAATTAGAACTGAACAGTGTCTGGTTCAGGGCCCAATATAGTCCACGAAATGGATTGGTTTTGATTCTCGGCCCTCGAACCAGCCCATTTGTTATTTTGGGCTTCAGAGCCCAGCCCGTAATGTTTACAAATGGCAGATGAGCGGCACGCATCACTCCCTTGCTTGAATTTGCGTACAGATATGATATGCCCATAAAAATAGATCCAAAGTAAAGAGCCAACAACCAGCTTACCGTATATTTAATGTATGGTATACCTATTTATATAAATAATAAATAATTTATGTGAGTGAGTATATCCATTAAATGTATGTTAGAGTTTGCCCACCGTAAAAACTTGGTCACCGCCTCTTATTCGACTCTGCTCACTACTCACAACGGTCAAAGGTATGTAATTATTATGTAAGCTGTTTTGTAATTTGTAATTAAAAAATTTGGGAAAATGGCTTCAGTTGTTTCAATCAGCTGCAGCGCTTCCTTATCACGACTTTCAATCTTTAGTAGATTAACATCGTCAACTCGACCGCTATTTCTATCTCCTTCTTCACTTCCATTCTTTAGGCCCACTAAAACTACAACTACTTGGTTCAAGGTTTATTAAGCATTCTAATCATTTTCTTAACATTTAATTTATTTGTTACGACTTATCTTAATAATAATTTCCCATTTTGTTTGTAAACCTTGACTTGCAGGCTTCGAATCAATTTCGGTTGCTTTCAATGGCTTCTTCGGGGCCCAAAGAATCGCCCGCTAACAATCCCGGTCTTCACACCGCCCGTGATGAAGCTACCAACGGATACTTCATGCAACAAACGGTTTCATCATTTTTCAGTTTCTACATAAATTCTTTTTCAACTCTTTTTTATTAATTATTAATATGGGTTTATTTATTTACTTATTATCCGTTCTGGGATTGTGTGTGTGTGTGTTTTTTTTTTAAATTATACATATCGATTATTGCAGATGCTTCGAATTAAGGACCCCAAAGTTAGTCTTGATTTCTATTCTCGTGTGTTGGGCATGTCGTAAGTTTTTATTTTTTTTTTTTTTTTGCCTTGCCTTGAGAGGTCTTATTTAGGATTGTTTTGTGAATGCTTAAGGACCATCTTATTTATTTTTTAAGTGAAAACTGATGGCTTTTTCCGGGGGTATTTCAGGCTACTAAAGAGGTTGGATTTTCCAGAATTGAAATTTAGCCTATACTTTTTGGGCTATGAGGTAAGACAATTTATGTTGCATCTACGAGAACCTTATGACGCATTGTAAATTTAATATGCTATCTTGATTGTATCCTTTTATTAAGTGATTTTATTTCTTACTTAGTTAAGTGTATAAAAACTCATGCACACTGGTAGAGCTGGATGTTCTTAAATTTTGTGACATTAATGATGATTTGATAACTCTGAAAACATTTTTTTTACAAATAATTGGTTTGTGTAGGATACTGCGTCAGCTCCAGCTGACCCTGTTGATAGAACTGTTTGGACTTTTGGGAAGCCAGCTACAATTGAGCTGACTCAGTATGAGTTTAATTTTATTTTTCTTCAAAACTATCTTTCTTTTCTCGTTTTGTCCAATGTTTCTCATTTGCAGTACATCTTGCAGTAATTGGGGAACTGAAAGTGATCCCGACTTCAAAGGTTATCACAATGGGAATTCAGAACCCCGTGGCTTTGGTATGCAACGGGCTTTGATTGAGATATATGTGTATTTGTCATTTTAAAAAGTTGACTTATGAGACAATTTGAAGAAAAAAAGGCCAATGTTCCTTTTGTGCTCTCTATGGTTCAAAAGAATGTTAGAACAGTCCAGAACATTCACTTCATGTGCTTATTTACTGAAACTTGTATAACCCTAATTAATTTGATCAGTTAATCAATTTCTAAAATTTCTTTTTTAATGATTTTATGTTTACCATATTGAGAATGTTTTTACGTTTACCATATTAAGAATGTACTTTTGTTTGTCCTGAGGCAAGGCTTAGGCAGAGCTGGTGATATCAGCTGCTGTCTATCAGTTCGGTTATCCAATTGACTGCCTTGTTCTTGAGAAATTTATGCATGACAATATTTCTAGAAACAGGACATATACCCTTAGCTTAGTTATGGGTTTAAGCAGGGGTCTTTTTATATATTTTTGGTCTCTTCTATCACTTTTCTTGTGGTAGGGACTGGAGCTAAGGACCAATAGATGGAAAACATGCCTAGACCTATTTATTTCTTTGTTTCTCGAGGATGATGATTTTTTCAGCCACTATTTATCATATTATAATTTTTTGCTTCAATTGCTTCCCCCCCCCCCCCCCAAAAAAAAATCCCAAATATTTTGAAGTTTTAACTTGTCATATATGGTTTTCAGGGCACATTGGCATCACTGTTGATGATGTATATAAGGCATGTGAGAGATTTGAGCGTCTAGGAGTGGAATTTGCAAAGAAACCAGATGGTGGTAAGACACCTCTTTTAGATAGGATAGTGTATCTCAATTAATATGATGCTTCCTTGATGATTATCATTATCTGAATTTTAAATTTTCTAGTATCTTGCAAGATAAATCTTGACATCACTTTTTAGTGGATTCATTTCCCTGTTTTCATTGATCGCCAATATCCAATATCCAATTTGATTGTCTTCACTATTGGTACTGTCATGTGCTTTTTTAATTGAAAGTTTCTGTAGCAATCTAAAATCAGAAGTGACTGCACCCGGTAATGTGCATGTCAGTGGGCGGGTGCTCGTATTGTTATTATGTATATATGAAGAATAAGGATTGTAGTCTAGAGATTAGCTTTGTAATAGTCATTTGAATATGCCAGTGAGGAATAGATTGCAAAATCTAGGCGATAAATCTCTGAGGAGCTTCTTTTCTCAATGGTTTTTTTCCTTTTTCCACTTTTCTTATTTATATATGTCAGGGGAGAACCATTTTGTGATGAAGATAATTTCTTGTTATCTTAAGAATTGATTGTTTGATCTATAGTCGAATTCTTTGTATTGGTCATTGGGGTTGATTCCTACAGCACTCCTCTGTGTCTGCTCATGTTCTTCTTTGGCTGTGATACCACTTCCATGTGCCTTTCAAAATTAATAAGAATATAAGAAAAGAGAATAATTTCAAGGTATAAGATAAAGTCCTGTGGATAAAATCTCATGAATGTGATATGTTCTAGTCTTCACTGTCAAAATTCATGTCAGTGCTTCATCATTGTTGCTTGTCGCAGTTTGCTTTTTACTAGGCCTGTTACTATTGTCTTCCAACCACTAAAGAAACAGGGATGGTTCTATTTCTTTTGATTAGAAAAGGTAGCTAAAGTTGCTTGTTTTCTGTTTCATGTTAATATGGGAGGTCAAAACCATTTGAGAACAACTTTTAGAAAGGGATGGTTACATGTTTTTAATTTGTAACCTCTAAATAAAGCTGCTGAACCAAATTATAAAATTGCCTTTGTGCTTTCCATCTAAGAGAGTGCATCCTTGTACTTGATATACCTAGCCCTTTGAAAGATTTCAAATATGTTGGTCATTCTCGAGTGCTCCCTTACATGTTTCTTTGACATTATGTACTAGGGGTGGGCAAACGGTTCGGTTCGGTTCTATGAGAAAAAACCGAATGGTTTTGAAATTAAGGAACCGATTGGTTTTTGTTCAGTTTGGTTTAAAAGCGAACCAAACTGAAAAACCAATCGGTTCGGTTTGATTTAATTAAAAATAATTTATTTAATTGAAAATATATAAACCAAAAGCAAAAGCAAATCTCTCGGCCCCTCTCTTCCTTGTGTGCACGGCTTCCTAGCACAGCCCATCACCAGTGACACAGCCCCTCCCATCAAGCCCCAACACAGTAACAGTCATTCATTATTCGTAGCTTTTTTGGCATCTCTCAATTTTTTTTTATTTTAATAAGCTCGGTTTGGTATTGGCATGGAGGTGGATGGATGATGAAATAAATCAGACAGATTCCCAATGATTTTGTTTTAAACAAAATATGATATTCTGACTCCACTCCATGGCATGATTTTGTTTTTAATTGTTTTCTTTTTTTTTTTTTCTCTTTCTTCACTTGGGATTGATTTGGCCGGTGATGTAATAAAAAATATTTGCTACTCTTCGTTGGGGGATTTGTTTTACAAGCTAATTCTTCACTGATGATTCACATCCGCCAAGATCTCTGAGGCCAAAACATTTTAATTTATTAATGTGGAGATTTGCTTTACAGAAGTATTTTTTATCTTTTCTCGTTTATGGAAATAAGAAGCTCTTTTATACTTTTGCTCTGCCACGGCCTACAGGTTTTTTTTTTTAATTTTAATTTATGCCATGGCCCGTACAGAGTGTGTATACTCTTTAGTTTCTGTTAGTGTTACTGTGTTAAGGATTGATTATTTGATTTTGTGGACTGCTGATGTATATAATATACTTGTTGGTGGAGTTAAAAGTGGTGGGTAGATATAGTGGTTGTGGAGGCTTGAGTTGTGGCAGTGAACTGAAATGGTTGTAATGTTGTATTGTATATTGCGGCCGAGAATTGAAAATTTGAAAATAGACAAATGTATAATGCTTCTATCAATGAAAAATCTGTAAAATCAATAAAATGAAAAATATGAACCGAACCAAACCGAATTTAGGAACCGATTTCGGTTCGGTTCGGTTCATGAATTCGGTTCGAGTTTGGTTCACAATCTTAAGAACCGAACGGTTTTGGTTCGGTTCGGTCAAACCGAACCGACTATTGCCCACCCCTAATATTATTGTACACTTGGGTGGTTTATGTAGTGTCACAGGTATAGATAAAAATTAGCTTAGGTCAGGCGAACTGTTTTCATCATTCTCCTGGATTTAATGACATTTGATGTGATCTCTAGGTTTCGTGGAGGTAATAAGTGTTTCCATTTATAGTTTAAACTTGGTCGATGAGCTTTAGGATACTACAGATCCAACAAAACTAAGGGATATCACAAATTTTGAATTAATAATATCTCTTTCTTTTTTTTCCCTGCTTTCTTTAAAGCTTGGTATGGCTGAAAGTTTAGTGCTGAATGCCTTAAGGTTATTCTGATGGGATACTCATACATCAGCAAGTGGTTGTAGGTTTCATCATGTGTTTCCAGAATTTGAATGGGGTTTAATGCAGGCAATTATAACTATGTTTATGGGGAAAAATTAAATAATTAAATAAACATTAAATTTCAAGCTTTTATATTCATTAATAGTAATCTGTCAATCTTGCTATGATTTACAGGAAAATTGAAAGGTGTAGCATTCATTAAAGACCCTGATGGCTATTGGATTGAAATCTTTGACCTCAAAACAATTGCAAAAATTGGCGGTAGCACTTGATATGACACTGCATACTCAGGTACGTCTCTCAATTTTTCTCTTTTTCACTCCTTTTCTCAACATTCTGCAGTCCTTTGTTACTTAAACTAATAGTATGTTCTATGTAATCATATGCTTTGACAAGCTTCTCAATCTTCTTGTGAATACCCTCAGAGTCATAGATACACAATTTATGATAATGCTAAAACAAAGATCAAGCTTATACAGCATTTGTGTTTGCCACAACGGAACTCATGTGGGACCCATGAGTTGATAGGAAATCATATATCAAACATTTGCTGGCCTACCATATGCACAATTAAGTATTATAAATTTGGAACCATCTCTAAGATAATTAGGCTGGATTTGATATTGTCGTTAGCGGTTGTGAAGTGTTTGGTGAGCGCTTCTAACTTTGAAAGTTAAGGTGATTTTATGCCACAGTTGGTTGATGATAAATATATACTACTATTTTGTCAAAATTGTTATTATGTTTAGTATATTTACTGAACGTAATAACTTTTATTTCATGATCTGAGCTTCCATTTCAAATCAGTTGTGGCTTAAAATCCACATCACCATAATACCAAACTGAGTCTAAATGATAAACTGACGTGGGCTTGATGGTTATTGATTTATGTTTTTAAGTATTGAACATCATTACGATCATGAAAAGTTTCTTGGAGGAAATTTAATAAGATTGTACCTTTGAAATTCCTAGAAAAAGATTGTATTTTGTGCCCTTTTTTCCCCATGAATGGGGAATTGGTCTCTTGGTAAGTAACTTGGATCTGTTTTAATGTTTAACATATGCTTTTATTTTTGGACGGAGTTCTGGAAAATTTAGGGTGAATCTTTTAAAAAAATGGGGGGTTCGGAGTAGATACAGGCTTCTTGTCATTTCATAAATGTTTAATGGTTGCTGCTAGCAATGTTTCCTATTGTGTGTTTTTTTTTTGGTGGTTTTTTTTTTTTGGGGTGGGGGGAGGGGGGGTTGGAGATTGTCCTTGTTTTTGTTTGCCAAAGTGAATTCTTTATATTCTTTTGCTTCTCAGCACAATTGCTATTTTTTTTTAATTTATTTTTGTTGGGGACTTCTTGTAGCTCGGCAGGAAATTATGTTGTCATGTTATTATTATCATATTTTTCTGAATGAGCTCTTGAACTTAAAACAATTGGTTTTCACACAGGGAAGGCGGGATGCATTCATTATAGTGTTTGATAAATTCTCTGTTGAATAGAACGTCTTCCATGCGATGCATTGTGGACTGACATGCGATCGCAAATATGTTTCAAACTCCGAAAGACTTGTACTCCAATAATGAGGTTATGATGAAAGCATCCATTTTCAATATGTGTGATCTTCTGCTTGTTAGTTGAGGATGTTGTAGAGCAGTATGGTATGTGAACTTCCATTAGCTGATTTCTTTTCTTCACCCAACCAAAGGTTATCATGGCCATAGGGTATAAGGCTAGTTTTTAACCTTGTGGATTTAAAAGATTTGAGGAGATAGGAAATCACAGATCAAACAAAAGTTAGCCTATCTAATTCTGCTCTTCTACTATTGTCCGCACTTTACTTTATATTGTCTGATATGCCGTTATAGTACACTTCAAATTAATGGATTGCATTGTTCCAACTCACATTTTGGTATTCCAACTCACATTTTGGTAAAGTATGGATGTTAGCATCGGAGAAATTTTTTATTTTTTTAATTGCCCTTAAATCCTTAATTTACTATGATTGTAAATTTGGGGAAGTCTTGAAAATAGATTGGATAATGTTATTTTATGTAATTATTTTCTTAAATACATATCAAAAGTCAATAGGGTTATGTTGTTCGGCACAAACATGAATGCTGACTTTTGGTGTAATGTAACTAGTCAAGTGTACCAATAGGATAGGGCTCAATAATTGGATGCTAATACTCGAGTTCATCGTATGAAAGCATTTCAACATTTGAAGCAAAGGCTCATACTTTCTTTCCTCATTAAAGTCATTTGGCACGAGAGAAATTAAATAAATAAATAAATAAATAAATAAAAAACTAGCCTTGAAATAGAGGGCACTGAAAGTGTTGAAGCCCGCACTACAGCTGCTGAAGTGTAATCATTTTTTCAAACATTCAATTGCGTGGCGTGCTTGTAGCTTAATACAAAACTTTGCTCCGAATTTCTACAAGTCAAAATGCGAAGGCCTTTGATTAAAACTCAAATTATTGTATAATTAAGTAACTAGCGTGCTCATTAGCCTCCCTAAAGAAGACAGATCTTTTCATATAAAATTGCGAAACCTTGATTATATTTATTGCTTGGGCTACCGTCCCTATTGACAACAGATCCTCTTTTTATATTATTATTAACGAAAAAACGTTCATTTTAAAAAATGAATAAAATATTTCAAGTGTCATGTTGTCAGTCGGTTCCACGCCTTTTGACCTTCTACGCTTCACTAGAAAAGACATTCCTAGAAAGCTTTTCCCCTACTAGTTATTCAAAACTAAATAATCACCCCACCCAAAAGAAATTTTATTTGATTAAACAAATATAACATATAATAAGTTGGCAACCCAATTATTTTAATTTTAAATTCTTATGGCTTGCGGTTGCTACACTACGTATATCAAAATTTTTAATTAATCAATAATGGTGACGCTCTTATTAATAATTCCTCGATATCAAAATTGAATTAAATGATTATTATTTTGTAGAAAAAGGGTCAAGTAACAGTGGTGCAACTCTGACAGAGATCTTGTGAACAAAGAAATATTGGACTCCATCGGATTGGATTGGACTGGTTCCCAATGGGGATTCCCTGACACTGTTAATATTTTAATAACTTCAATAATTATGTATTTTCTTTTTAAGCCCCCCGGCACAATTACACAAATTTCCCAACTCAAAATTTCTGGTCTGTGGAAATTAAAATAATGAAAATGTATAACGCATACGCATATATTAATGGTGAGCGTATATTATAGGTTATTGGATAAAGAATCAAAAGATACGTGGACCAATTATTCTGAAGGTATGAAAGTATCACGGGAATATTAATAATTATGACCGGCAACCTCACAATTAATTGTGGAAGGGGTTGAACAAGAGATTATGATCTGCACCAGCCTATGAGGTTTAGCAAATTACAAATCTCTTAATCAAATTCTTTTTACTTTTTTAAGACTCATGTCTATTGGTTTTCTTGAATTTTACACGTACACGTTAACATAATTTCAATGATATATGAGCCAAGTCGCAAGAGAGCATCTTCAAATGACAATAAGTGATTGCCTGTATGTTAATAATGCAAGGAATCCATGAGTTGCGACGGAAACATACTGTTAATGCCATTTTTTGCTGCTGGCTTCTTGATTTGTGAAGAAGCACATGCCACTTGGCTTTGTATACCTACTATTAGCTTAGCACGAAAAGATTAAGTGTTCAGTCATGTATTTTAAATCTTCAGTCTATTGCATTTTATGGTAATTACACTACAACAAAAAGGTCATTTATGAGAGTAAATATCCTCAGAAATATTCGTATGCACTCGAAAAAATTTATTTATGAGAGAATGCTGCTGCCAATTGTCGTCGTATTAAGTCGCATTAGAAATACATAATTTTCGATGAGTTATCGGAGATAAAAATATTTTTTTTACAGCACTTTCTTTGAAAATGACATTAATTACCCTCGACAATAGTCCATTGGAAGTCAAATAATTACACATTTCCAGTTTAATTTCGGTAAGTAGACATTAGCGATAAATGCCCAGTTAAATAAAAAGCAACTTCTAAAAGAAGAGCAAGTTTTAGAATAGATGCACTACTCTTCAAGAAGTTCATTGTAATGGAGTTTGTAATTCAAGTTGATTTTATATTTTACCGAGTAAAAATACTGAAATATATATAGACAAATATGAGGCCAGATCTTTAAAATTTCAAATCCATATGAGAATATCCAATTATATATGAGGAATCCATGAATGTTCACATAGACATACACTATTAAAAACTGACTGTGTAAGGAGACTGAGATTATGATTAATAAATATTGGTCATTGTTAAAGCGTTTGCCTCCACAAAATTCCAAAACATGCACCATCATCCTTTTGTTTTAAAATTAATGGAGATCAGGTTCCCACCTTGAATCTCTGACCGATTTATTCATATAAAAGTCTAGTGTGTACTGCATTCCTGGCTAGCGATGCACTCATTGCATCAAATAGAACATTATTTTATGGGGGGCTAGAATAGCCTTTTCACCTAGTGTAACATATTATTAACACCCAATTGATCAAACAAGGAGGGCGCCCTCATATAACTCTCTGCTAATATTTTAAAAATAATATTAATAAAAACTTCAGGGCGATGCAGTTTGGTATAACACTTTCAGCCTCAATTTTCCGTTTCTGAATCCTCTAAATCTTCGATTTTGTCTTTGAACTTATGGAATATTATTGTGCAAATTACTGTAAAATTTGGAATAATAAGAACCAAAACTTAAAGAGTGGATCGAAGAGTCAAAATTTTTTCAAGATATAGAGTGGAGTGTACCAAAGGAAGAGACATAATAAAAATAGTAGTATATTACAGATTACTTGTTGTTTGGTTAAGTTTTTTTTTTTTTTGATAAGGAGTTTTGTTTCTTGAATGAGGATAAGTTCTTATCTAGTTTTCACAAAACATTTACTTCTGATTGGGGGTTGCAGTGACACAGAGTCCCAAAAGAAATGTATGCACAAAATAAAAGGAAGCATTTACCATGTACCGTCAAAGCACAAGAAAAAGGAAATTAACAAAAGAAAATAAAATAAAAATGTTTTATCAATTCAATTCATTTCATCAAAACACAAAGCCCTAGAAACTCAAAGTCATATCATCTTTGAATCTCCGTCTGATCACCCCCTTACTTATCCCATCAAATCATTCAGATTTTTTTTTAAATACTTACAGGAGAATACAAGAACACAAGTCAGTTTCAAATCATCATGATTTATGATTCATGATTCAGTAGTTGAAGTAGTGGTACATGACCTTACTGTCCTGCAACTTGGTTTCTTGATCAGTGCTACTGAAGAAGTTGATGTTGTTTTCATTGTTACAGCCATTTATGTTACTACAGCTAATCAACTGCTTAACATCTTCAAGTGAATAGTCTGATGCAATTTCCCCAAAGTACCCATTTGGCTTCTCACTCCACTGGTTGAGACTCTCATGACCACCTCTATCGCTGCTGCCATAGTTGAGCATGAACTTCTGGTTATTCTCTTCAAACCCATTCGAGTAATTAAAGCCCTGATGAAACCCAATATCTTCTTGTTTGATCTGGCTGCAGCTCCCATCAGAAGAACTGCAACTTTGTTCACTACCAAAAGTCAAGAAATTGTCTTTCATTGGATAGTAACCCTGCATTGAATTATTATTACTAAACAGCTGGTTTTCTTGGATTTGGATCAAGTTGTTGTTGTCGAAAAGATGTAATGGGGTGTTTGATGAAATGGGTTCAAAAGAATCAAAAGAGTTACTGATAAGAGATTTATTAGAAGGGGTGTAATAGGGTTGAGATGGTAGTAGTGACACTAAAGCTTGGTGATGATGATGAGATGATGGGATCAGTGGTGGAGCAGTGCTCTTCTTTTGTGAGGTTAATGGAGGAGCCATGGCCATGAGTTTCTTCTTGAGCTTTGTGTTCCAGTAGTTCTTGATATCATTATCAGTCCTACCCGGCAGCTGAGCAGCTATAATTGACCATCTGCAAACACATGTGCCATTGCATGTTGTATGTATGTGTTAGCAAAAGTCCTTAAATAAGAAAAGAAGTTAAAAACTCTAGAGCCTTTTTTTCAAAGAAACTGTGAGTATGACTACTGATGCTGGATCTAATTGGCATGCATGCAAATGATCACCCAAAAATAGCACTATTTTTTGATAGATTTGATAGTTATTATTACTTTCATCAAAGCAGTTGAAAAAAAAAGGGGAAGAAAAAAAGGTAGAACAAATATGGTACCTGCTTCCAATGCTAGCAAAGAGGCTACAGATCAGCCTATCTTCCTCATCAGTAAATTCCCCATGTTTAATATTTGGCCTCAAATAGTTGAGCCATCTCAGTCTGCAACTTTTCCCACATCTCTTTAGACCTATTCCAAGTTAAAGCAACCAAAAAATAAATAAACAAATAATTACACTTCTATGTGTCTTAGAGTGAAAAAGAGAGTGAACCATGTATGCCCTTACCAGCTTTCTGAGGAAGAGCAATCCAGTTGCCACCAGTGCCATATTTCTCTATGTACTCCTTAAGCTTTGAGTCTTCTTCAGGTGACCATGGCCCCTTCTTCACGTTTGCCTTGTCACAGCAAGGAGCCCTACCCATTTCTCTCTCTTTTCTCTCTCCGTCTCTCTCTCTCTCTCTCTCTTTCTGAAAGACGAAGTGTTTTGATCTTTGGATATATGCTGACCTCTTTAAGTAACCAAAAGGTCTAGCTCTTACTTTATAAATGAATGAATATTATTATTACATCTGTTTAGCTAGGGGCTGTGCGACCTATATAGAGCCAATTAATAGGAAATTTAATTTATTCATCGGTTTGTGTCTAGTAAGAAACTAGCATACAAATATTTTATTCATAAAGATTCATGAAGTCAAAATGGTGGACAAGTTCAATCATCTGTTTTTATGCTAACTAGCTAAGCTAAAAGAACTTTCGATCTCTTCTCACGGTTTAAACCCTTGCTAAGTCAATCTATTATTGCTTCTGTTGAAAGCATCCAAAGTCTTGATAAGAAGTAGAAATGGTATTGGACATTTAATTGATCAATGAACTGATAGCTACATCCTCTCTTTGAATTGTGACATTTTCCGAACCGAAGACCTTTGCCATTGGTAGATAAACATATAACTAACTGGATTCAACTTCGTTAAAAAAATTGTCAAACAAAAGATTTATATATAAATGACACTAATAATGTGCTTATTACTTTCATATTATAAGTATCTCTCTTGACCTATACTTTTATTAAGAAATATATAAAGTGATAATTGGTCGTTATTCATACACTTGTCGCAAAATAATTCAAAGCCAAGAATAATTCACATCAAGAGAGCTTTCCACATTTAATATTTTAATAAACTACAATCCATTTTTCATAAATGTAATTGAGATATGGTAAGATTATTCACTGAATTGATTTTTTTAACTATTTAATTTTGTATTGTGGGTATTATGTGATCCAATTTATGAAAAAAAATGCTGCAAAATTATACGTATAGATTAAATCAGATGTACCCTTTGTTTTTTTAAGATCCTTTCCATTACCCAAAATAGTAACAATGAAATGAACACATACATATTGACGGACCCAGCAGGCAGTTAGATTCTTCGTATTTAATCAGGTGTTTGGGACAGACTCATCAATGCCTTTTTTTGCGTTGTTGACGAATCATTGCTATTACAACAGTTTTATTATGCGAAAAAAGGCAAACAATCTTTACGGATGATCATGGTACGTTTTAGCATTTCCTTTTGTGTTTTGCTAAGCGACACATAGAAATCGAGGCCTCTGGACGAAATGCAAGGGACCCTACCCGATTTTGTAGGCCATAAAAATCAACACTTCCAATTTCCATGGCCTAAACTGCAACTATACTTGCAGTATACATTCTAAGAATAGAAATGTTCCTCGATCGCTTAAGTTGAACATGTACTACATATTATGGTGTAAAACTTTTTGATTGGCCATTATTTTGCAACCTCTCAGCCTTCCAAGCCTCAAGGTGGCAATGATCAATTCATCCTTTGGTTATTTGTTGAACCTTATGAAATGACTTAATTAAGCGAAATATTAGCTTTTATTTTTACAAATAGAAATTCCATTTACCCTAACTGCGACTTTTAAGTGTAAAAACCACAATACCATATGAACCTCAGAGTCAGAATTTATATCAGAGACCATAGAAAGATCTATATACATTAACATTCCCCAAATAAAAGGCATGCATGCATCATAAGTGAGCAACATGACGCAAATAAAAATCTTAGACGCTAATGTGGTCAAATGACTATTTGAAAATATGAATTTAAGTTTTTAACTAGCTATTGCTCTCAACAATGTAGAGGGTATCAGTTCGAGATTATAAAAAAGAAGTGATGTAGCAATCAGCTGTATATGACATATATAATATAGAATTCTTATGACATATAATATCTAATCTCGAGTCAATTTTGGTGAGCTTTCATGATGCTTTAGATCTTAGCTTAAAGGAAAAAGAAAAAACTATTTATATGATGAATATTGCGGCAAAGTTGGAAATTTTCATGTCTTTTAGCTTATTTTTCTTCTTTTTATTAATTACTCCTCTCAATATATAATCTGAGGGGGAAAAAATAGAACTTGTATATGCTTTGACTCAATTGTCAGTTCATATTAATGCTTAATTTTTTTTATCATATCTTTGGCTACTTTAAAGCAAGAAAACATGTGATTCACAAGAAAACGTAAAAATTATGATTTCATATTGAGATAGAGACTATGACAATCAGATCCGTTGAAATTTAAAGTACTTACGTCCATGCATTTAAATTTTGCATGTTAACTAGGATACAAATAATCGTGGTCCCATGTATTAATTTAATTATATATGCTAATTAATGAGCTTGATCGAGTCATTGCAAACGTGTATTGGTACCTAGTTGTTCAATTCATTGATTCATAACAACCAGTTCTTTGGAAATTTTAATAAATCACATATACTATGGAAATATCAAATTCTCCACCATCTTATAATTCACTTTCCCTCAAGAAAGATAAAATGATAATAAAATCTGGGAAAAAAAAGATTGGTAATTGTATAGTTCTTACTCCATTTGGAAACTTACACAATCCAATTGTGTATTATATATATGGTGAATGAAGGATAAATTATAGTAGGCGGCGCTTAAAATTAAGGTCACTAAATCAAATGAGTGATACTGAAAGCAAATGATATCTAAACAAAGATATGTTTGCTTATCTTGTATTCTTATTATACCCCGCTGTTACCACCAACATATGTATTCATATCCCTGTTCGTTGACCTGTCAATTTGTAAAGGCCATCATCATTTCAATTCGTATTAATCAAACCTTTTCGCTTGAGAAAGTATGCCCATGTCCAATTAATAAAGCTACCTTTTCTACGTGCAAATTGATAAGTAATATGGTGACAAATAGATGAGGTTCTCTTATTATCTTTGTTTCTAATGATAGCGATTATTAGATAAGAATGTAAAAATAAATGTTATTAAATATTGACCATAAACTGGCATAAATATATGCATGGTTCAAGATATTAAAAGGTTAAAAGAACTTATACTAAGAGGAGAAAGTCTTATACGATACTATCTCAATCCCAATGATGCCGAGCAATCAAATCGTGAGACGTGTCCTAACTTTGTCAATTAGGGAAAGGATGATAGCTCAAATATTTTTAGATATACTTTATCTTAACTTTTTAAAAATCATTTTGATTTCTTTCTTACAGACTAGCTAGCAAACATATCAGACATCAGAGAATATTTGTAAATTCAATTATATATACAAATGGTTACTTAAGAGAATAGTAAATATTAGAGGTTAATAAAGTAATGATAATAAAAAATTAACTCAGTTGACTTAGTTGATGATAAAATCCAAAAATAATTGACAGTTAGCATAATTTATCAACAAATATTGGTGGTTAATTATTGAAGGTTTTTTAAGGTAAAACAACCAAGCACAGAGCTTGCACAAGTTCCTTGTCTTTTTTTCTACTGCCATTGACGGTGACAATTTAGGCTGCTAAATTAGACCCTAATTTCAAATATCTAATGCTAATCAGCAAGAAATGCTAGAGCCAATGCTTTAAATAACTTTAAACTCATAACGAAAGCAAACCCTTTTAATAATAATTAATAGTAAGTTTCATTATCCTCATTATTCAAATCCAAAAGTTGCTTTCTTGCCATTATTTTTTTCATTTCGTACATTTGACACAGCAACATGCTAAAACTTTATGCATGTATAAATAATTGTTCCTTATGCTTGTTCGTTTATACAAGCATATGGATACTATACGTTACAAATAATTAACAGAGAAAAGCAAGGATATGCATGGCAACCTAGACCTAAATCTTACTTGTAAACAGATGTGGAATCGAAAAGGACAGAGAAATAGGCATTTGTTAATACACACACCAAATTAAAGAAAGCAATAACGAGTTTAAAAATTCAAGTTTCTGTGTCGTTTCTTCGGCTGAGCGGAATCTTTAATTTGAAAATAAACAAAATGGTGTCTTGAATTCTCTATCAAGACAACAAACAACGAAATAATTAATCGAAGTTAATGTGCCATTGGAGCAAATTAAATACAGGAACATGCAGAAGAGACAAATGTCGTCATATGCATTGACTCCCCTAGACAGGAAAGATGCATACTCGTGTACGTTTTTCTCACTTTCTCAACGGTTGGCAAACTAAGCTAGAAAAATTTTGATGCAGGTTGTACCCATTATTTCTTCATAAACAATATTCAATTATTTTTGGGAAAAGCAAAGCAAGACTTGTTATTTGCAAACTTTTGCACTTTGGCCCCCTTTTTTGGCCTATTTCTTTGAGTTGTTTTCCATAATTTTATTTACCAAACAAAAAAAAAAAAAAAACATTTTAACTTTCATGTGGTGTAAAACCAAAAGAACTGAAAAATATCAGGCTGTTCTTCTTGTTACCACACTCGTATTGTCAACTACATTTTTCTATATGCCTTTTTTCCCTTCATTAATTTCATAACCTTTGAGGGGTCGTACATGTATATATGTAAACTTTACTATGTCTAGGTATAATTTATAAAGATTTAGGTTCTTTCTCCAGTGGGAGCATCTGCATATTTGAAAATATAATTTTGAGGCTAATCAGTGCTACACAGTTCTAAAAATTTAACAATTTATCATTGATAAATCATGCTAACTAGGCTCAAATATATATTGAATGTTTAGACGTCTAGATCCAGTGAGTTTTAAAAAAAAAATTATAAATATTTATCTAAATTAGGAGGATTTTGCTATCTTATATGTAATGTAAGGTACAACCTCTCACAAAGTTGTGGGCCTCACGTGGGCCCCATAATTAAATTTGTGAGAGGCTGTACTTACATTACATGTAAGGTAGCAGCTTACAAATTAGGAAAATGACAATTGACATTTTTTAGCAGATTCTGCCAACACCCTTCGTGAAATAACAATTTTTAAAATATCTTTTAAATTATTGAAAACTTCAACTTACCCCAGCCCATTTTTGTTAAGGCAAAAAATTTTCATCAACTACCCCAATTTTTTCCTTGACCTTTTAAAAAAAGAGTGTGTTGAGATTTTCAATAGTTTAGGATATTTTGAATATTTTCATTTTACGAGGAACAATTGGAAGTTATCTTTTTTATTTAAAAAAGCAAAAGGTTAGAAGGGTAGGCAAAATCCAAACCAGTCTTTTAACTACTACTACCTCTCTTGAATTCAAACATAGATGACTAGGCGAATAATGATGAATGAAAGCCATACGATTAAGTGTATGAGAGTGAAAAAAAAAAAAAAAAAAGTTGACAGTGAAGTTAAAGAAATTAAGGGGTAAAAAAAAAAAGGGTCTTAAGCCTACCCTTTTCTTTCTGAATGAAAGTATTTTCCCTTCTTGAAATAAAATATAAAAAAGTCATAACCTAAATACTTTGAAAACGGACACAAACAGATGGATATATACCTTACATCTAGCACTTGTCTCAGCGTGATTGGATCACCAATTTGTAAACACATTTGCATTTAAATAAAAGATTGTTTGAACCATTGGACCTTAGCCCAGTGGCTAGAACTCTGCACTCACAACTGTAAACGCAGCGGTTCGAGCCCCCGCAACACATGTAAGGGTTTATTTCCTTCCTTAATTATTAAGTGAAGACAGTCTTCTCCCTTTCGAAATGTGAGTGGAGTAGACACCCCTCGAATATTAGAGAGGGTAAAATATGAGCGTGCTATTAGTCCCAGTAATTGTCTGATTACTCCACTCCTCGAATATTAGAGAGGGTAAAACCTGAGCGTGCTATTAGTCCCAGTAATTGTCTGATTGTAAATATCAGTTGTAAATCTCATACAATATGAGTTATAATCTGAACATTTGTCTTATGTAATTCAAAAATAAAAAATAAAAGATTGTTCGTGATCCCTACTTGAGAAATTCGGCTTCCTAATCCTTACGAAGATGATTAGTTGTCTTATTAATTCCCTAGCTAATTGGTGATTTTTGAAATTTTTTTACTTTTACTTTTATATTTTTATCCTTAATATAATTTCATGGGGAATATTGTTTTATTTATCATGTTTCTTATCAAAGCAAGAAACCATAAATATTCGTCCTTTTTTTTTTTTCAATTCCTTTTATCCTCATGTTTACAAATAGAACAACAATGAAACTCTCTCTACATTTGTTATTTCCCATCCGAGGATTTGTTAATCCCTAAAATTTGAGTTAAGTATTCAATTAGTTCTTATGTTTTAAAATTTATCTAAAAGACTTTATCATTACCTTTTTAAAAAATTTTCAAAGAAAAAAAATATATTTTTATCTGATATAACTAAAAATTCTAATAAGTCGTACATGCAACAATTAAAAAAAAATAATAATAAAGTAGATTTTAACTTAAACGATTATAGCATAGTTCTTTTAATTTTTTTATAAAAATATATGAACTAATTAAATAAGTAATTTAAATTATAAAGGTGAAATAAATATTTTATTCTCGTCACCTAATGAATAAATATCAATTCAGTTGGGATGAACTCAAGTGGAGTGATATTCACACTACCGGAAAGTCAAATTTGTCAAGTTTAAATTGTTATGAGTTTCGGAATCAGACACAATTAGTGAAACTAGCAGGGACTTATTGATGCAAATATTGAGAACACAAAAGTCAAATCAGTCCTAACTGGGATTCGCTTGGACAAAAGACAAGGTGCCTCGCTGTCTTAAATGACGTCACATGTTGCGTAACGCACGAACACTCGTGTTCGATGTATCGACTTGCGATGCAGTTAAAAAATGAGAAATTAAAGATTAAAAGAGCGCCAAAAAAATCGTTTTCAAAAGACTTGTCTCTAACTCTACGAAACCGATACGTGGCACCCCATCCTCGATTTTCACGGCTGATTTTGATTCTTCCACCAATTTGTCCTCGTCCCCAAGCGTGATTGGCTTCACTCGCGCGTGCTCTCATTCTCTTCTTGAAAAAAAATAAATAAAGAAGCTTTTCGTTAAAGTTTTAAACATTTTTCATGAATTTATGTCTTTTCATTTTTTTCTTCTATTTTATGTTTTTCCCTTTATTTTCTATTTTCTTTTTCTCTTCATCCATTTCATTGGATTTTTCATTTTTTGGATTTGTTTGTATTTTTATGTTTGAATATTGCATAACTGCCCTCTTGATTTTTTTTTGGTGCCCAATATAGTGTTGTTTCCGATTCTTCGACAGGATTATGTCAATATTCATATCAGAATGATATAATTCTATTAGAGTTATTGAAGAACTCTAGTAGTTAGTGCATTAGGATTTTGATGCCGTAGGACGAGTAAATAATGGCATGGGCGAGAGTTCGTCTAGAGACTTTTAAGAATTATTCTAAAACAAGTAGTTTTGTTACCAAGTTCTAATAATTTTGTTGGCAGTTTTGTATTTGGTTTTTAAAATTGTGTTGTGTTGTTTGTCTTGGATTATCGAATATATCAATTTTCTTTTGTCAATGAAAAGGAGTTTCACTTACATTAGCCGAGGTGAGCTAAGGTGGGTTAGACTTGTCCCATAAAGTTTTTTTAGTGCTTAAGTAGTTCCAATAAATAAAATTTTTATTTTCTTTTAATTATTAAAAATTCATAGTGTCTGTAGATATATTTGTGTTTAATTAGTTGAGGCTGTATTATTTTAGGATTAAATATTATATTTTATTCTATATATTATACCTAAACTGAATGTGGTCTTGTATTTAAGATGCTTTTCACAAATTTGACAAAATTTTTAATAAATTTACAATCTATAGTTTATTTATACAAATCAGCTTGGCATTTAAGGAGTGAATTTTTGGTATTTGCATGTGCGAGTGGTGATGGTATCACAAGTGCTACATTTTGGTTGAGTGTGTGTGTACCACCAGGCAGGATGATGAGATGGGGTTTGTTGGGTGAGATCAGACGAGAGCCAATCAATCACTCGTCTCATGCAATTGCAAGTCTTTTGTAGTTCAAAGTTCCAAGTGGGTCCCCTGATTTTTTGTTTTTATATAAATCTTCTGTACTATATAAGCAAGCTATCTGTATAGCTACTTGATCTGGTTGGTAACTATTGGTTCAAACCTACAAGACATGATTAAATTAAGCAAGTCTCTAGTGTGGGGTTGACTAAATTGTATTTTTCAGGTATCATTATCACTTGAATCTTAATCAGGAAAAATTTTATCAATAATATGCTTTAATTTTCCTTCAAAAATAAAATTTTCTTTTTAATATTCACGCTTATAGTCTGTTATAGATAAGCAATCAACACCGAAGGAGTTGCATAGATGAAGGAGAAGTAATAGTAGTGAAACAGCTTTAAATAGTTTAAAAAATTTAAGTTGATGGATTTGAGACCTTGGAGTTAAACTACATATTATGATAAATCAAGCGATTCAATACATTGCTTCCTGCTCGTACATTCTGTTAAGCTACTTCATAGTTGTTTGTGATTTATAAATGTGCTGTCTTAGTAGTTAGTAGAAGTCATATTTAGTACGTCAGCAATGCATCTTTCTCCGAGAGTTCACCCATGTAACCAAGCACAAGCTTCTTAAGTAGGGGTGGGCATCAACCCGCTCAACCCGTCAACCCGACCCAACCCGTGTGATTTTTTACGGGTTGGGTTGGGTTGATAAAATAAACGGGTTGGGTTGGGTTGTTAAATTCTCAACCCGTCAACCCGCATATACATATATAAATTATTATATAAATTTTGATATTTATATAGAAATTAAAAAAATATAAGTATAAAAATTTTGAAATGTTGGATTTTTTTTAAAGATTTTAATATTTACATTTTTTTAGTTTATGTAATTAATTAATTAATTTTTGTTCACTATTTAATTAGACTATAAAAATAAATTTTTTTAAAAGCTCAATCCAATCAACCTAACTCAATCGGATTATATAAAAATTATTATATAAATTTTGATATTTCATAGAAAAATTAAAAAATATAAATATAAAAACTTTGAAATGTTGGATTTGTTTTAAAGATTTTAATATTTATATTTTTTAGTTTTTTTAATTAATTAATTTATTTTTTTACTATTTAATTAGACTATAAAAATAAATTTTCTTTAAAAGTCCGTCATCAATCGGACCCGCAAAAACGCGGGTTGGGTTGGCCGAGATGAATAATGGGTTGGGTTGGGTTGAAAAACTTCAACCCGTTCTATATGCGGGTTGGGTCGGGTTGATATTCAACCCGACCAACCGACTCCTTAAGCTCCTTCTTAGATTCAAAAAATTTAAGTTTAGATCATATGTGAATAAAAATTCAATCCAATCGGGTTAGATCTGACCAACTGATCAGAGCAGATCATGTCAAATTTAATCCAACTCGGTTGAATTCGTTTAATTTTTTTTTCCCTATCTGATTAAACAAAGTCCAATCAATTTAATTCAAACTTGAATTTGTCTATCCCTAATTGCAAGAAAAAAATTTTAACACATAAGATATAATTAAAATGACACTTAGGAGCCCGTTCAAGTGATTTCAAACAGTTTTATATTAAAAATAATTTCAAGCAGTTTTATTTTATTGACTATTTGAATTTAAATATGAGGAAAATATAGAGCTTAAAAATTTGATTCCGATTTGTCCACTCTCTACCTTATTGGGGAAAAAAATCATTAAATCACGAAGGCAGTGGGCAGGCCCAAAGGCTGTTCCAGATTATGACAAAATGTCTCCCTTTAAAAATCTACTACAAGGACCCGGTAAAGTCAACGCTTCCAGCTGGTCGGTGTTGCTCCGGCGTACAACAGAAGCCACAGAAATTAAAGCCCAACTATTTGCAAAGGCGAAGGCACATGCGCACAACAGGAAATGAAAACTACAAAATCTAAATGCAACCTGGCAAACACCAACTAGTCGAGGCAAATCATGAAAATCACCGCATAATCAGAAGACAATATTTATGGATAGATAGTAAATCCCTAGCCAATATTTCGTTTCGGTGCTTTAGCTCATATGCAGCCTCTATTCTCTAAATGAAGCCCAATTAAAAAGCCCAATATGGACGGCCCCCCTCAAATGATGAGAGGTGAAGTACTTGAAGAAATAAATTCTCACAAACAAATTGCGAAGATTGAACCCCAACTTCAAAGATGATGTCAGAAGCTAAAAATTCCACACGAGGGTAGTTCTTGTCTTGAAGCACATTCGGAAGAAAAGTAAAATTTACTTTGTAACGAATAACTTGCGGATGCAGTACAACTCTCTCTAAGAAAACAATGCTTGAAAGAAAGTTCGTCTCCTCAAGAAGGCATGAAATTATCAGCGACTGATGAAAATGAGTAAATCAATCAGACAAATGCATACGATACGCCCATCTAACTTGACAAGCTTGAAACCAAACAAGCCCAATTCGCTATTTCCTTCTCTTCAAACTTCCATTGATAATTCATCAAAAGTCAGTCAAACCAATCAACTCCGTACGCACACAATCAACCTCCCTACGCTCGACCGCATGTAATCACCCCACTCGTAAAATAACGACATAACAACAGCCTTTTTCTTTCTTCGCTTATTGATCAAAAGTAAACTGAACTTCAAAGTCTCTTCTTTTAAGCAGAATCAGCAAGAAGCTCCACACCCCCACACTATGCAGAAGAACAAGAACAACTGCACAAAACCCATCTCACAAAACCTGATTCTAACTCTCCTCGCACTATGTTTCATCACCATTTCCAATTCTCCCCTCAAAAAGCCACCCCCTCTTCCCATTTTACCCCTGCCCTCGTCACCCCAGCTCGAATGGCAGCTCTCTTCAATGGCACTCTTCCTCCACTTTGGACCTAACACCTTCACGGATTCCGAGTGGGGCACGGGCAGGGCCGACCCGAGAGTCTTCAACCCGACTCGATTAAACGCCTCTCAGTGGGTCCACGCCGCTAAAAGCGCCGGCTTTAACCGCGTGATACTCACTGCTAAACACCATGATGGGTTCTGTTTGTGGCCGAGCGAGTATACGGATTACTCAGTGAAGTCCGGTGAGTGGAAAAATGGGACTGGTGATGTTGTTGCTGAGCTGGCATTGGCTGCCAAAGAGGCCGGTATTGACCTCGGGCTGTACCTTTCGCCATGGGATCGGCATGAGCCCTCTTATGGCAAGACTTTGGAGTATAATGAGTTCTATATGGCCCAAATGGCTGAGTTGTTGACTAGGTGACTTTTATTACGTGGAGGTGTTTTCTTTGCTTTTGATGTTTTTTTTTTTTTTTTTTTGTTGATTAAGATTGATTGCAAGCAGTGAATGACTGTGCCTCTAGAGAATTCAATTCATGTTCTGCATTGAAGATTTAGAATTGATTCGAGTGTTAGGTGTTTGGGCAGTTTGAAAGCTTTGCTTCTATAAAGAAATTCTCTAGTTACTGCATTTTTGAGATTGTGCTTCGGTAACATGCTGTTTGTATGAATGATTTGCTACCTTGATTCATTAGGTTGTGCAATATGCGAAGGATTCATCAAATTGATGAATTGAGTGATAATAAGTGATTGTTTTCTGGTTGTTCCTTTCTTGAAATTTAACAGGTATGGAGAGATCAAGGAGGTATGGTTGGATGGTGCAAAAGGTGAAGGGGAAAAGGACATGGAGTATTTTTTTGATTCTTGGTTTAGTCTCATTCATCAGCTCCAGCCTCGGGCTGTCATCTTTTCCGATGCCGGTCCTGACACCAGGTGGATTGGAGATGAGGCTGGTGTTGCTGGCTCTACTTGCTGGTCTCTTTTCAATCGAAGTGATGCAAAGATTGGTGGTACTGACCCTCGGTGAGTTCAGTTTGTTCATTGGAGCATATCAATCGTCCACAGATTCTGTTGTAGGAAAATTTGAAATAATTCAAACTGATATGTAGCAGTCTTTCTGGTTTATTAAATCTAATTCTGATTTAGACCTTACCCACTAAATTAAGTAACTCTTAGTCATTATCATTAAAGAGTTACTTAAGATGATGCAAGGCTGTAGTGGATAACTTGCTGCTACAATGAGAGTTTGAACTAAACTATAGAGAGAAACTTTATTTGGATTTCTTTGGAATTGTACAAAGTGTAAGAGGCTCACTGAATTTTTGTTCGACATAACTAACAGATACTCTCAGGGAGGCGACCCTCATGGTCATGACTGGGTACCTGCCGAATGTGATGTCTCCATCAGACCTGGTTGGTTTTGGCATGCATCAGAAGCTCCAAAGTCGGCAGTGGAGCTTCTTGATTTATACTACAAATCAGTTGGCAGAAACTGTCTTTTATTACTAAATGTGCCCCCAAATTCTTCAGGTCTCATATCAGCCGAAGATATACAAGTACTTCAAGAGTTCAGTGAGCTCCGAAAGTCCATATTCTCTTACAATCTGGCAGAGAATGCACTTGTTAGTGCCAGCAGTACAAGAGGAGGCATTAGCAACTCTCAGTTTGACCCTCATAATGTCATGAAAGAAGGTATTTACACCTACTGGGCACCTGAAGAGAATCAATCGGACTGGACATTGTTGATAAACCTTCAAGAACCAGTTTCTTTTAATGTTTTGCAAGTTCAAGAGCCGATTCATATGGGACAGCGTATTATCAAGTTTCATCTTGATATCTTGAATGAAGAGGGGACGTGGAAAAAGGTGATTAATGGCTCGACGGTGGGATATCAGAGACTCTTGCAATTTCCTACTGTTAAATCACAGCGGTTAAGGTTTGTCATTGATAAGTCTCGGGCAGAACCACTTATTTCTCGTTTGGGAATGTACATGGATAAATTTTCTATTGTGAGCAGCATGTCTGATTCGGCCTCACAAACATCCTTAAATGCTAGCCATATTCTTCAGAAAAGTATGTTCAATCATTCTGTAATTGCCGCAATATAGCATCAGTTACATTGTTGCCCACAAAATTGTTCAGATCTTCAGAAATTCTGTGTGCATTACTTATGTAAATAATAAAAGTTTTCAATTTCATTTTTTAAACTTCTCCAACCTTGTGCCGATCATATGGGGAAACCTTAGAAAATTGTAAGCCTTTGCAGATTTGGCTCGTTCAAAATACACTTTTATACTTCTAGGAGTGGAAAAATTATAGATAATTTTCACATAGGTAAAGAATGAGTTATATCGAAGAAGAAACTGGTAAGAAACCTGATTAGCTGAAAAGGGGGGGAAAAAATATAAATTTGAAATTTGATCGATGGCCATGTATGATGTCTTGAGTGTCATGAAACTTCAAACTTCAAAATCAAAATACAAGTACTCTTTTAAGCACTCACAAGTAGAACACAATGTTCACTCCAGGCATCCAAGGTGAACCAAATATTTCAAGAATTTCAGTAACTATCATCTCATGAAATTCAAGGCAAGATTACTTGCCTTTCTCTACAAATGGACAATAGAGGCTAAAAGAATCCTAATCTTAAGGCAATCGTGTAGTGGATAAAGCAGCTTTGATTTTACTTCTGCCAAGTGATTTCTTATGATAATACCTTGCTGATCTCATTTCTTTCAGCCCTTCTTCTGCAATCACTACATCAATGTAGAATATTTTTCCCATCCTCCTTGAGCACCATTCTAGGTAAGCCCAATCGACGATAGGGACACTGCCACTTCATGGTGTAATGTCAGTACGGTGGTTTGCCATATCTTTGATGTATTTACATTATGAGACACATGATGTGTTGCACATACAGTCAGCTCTCAGAATCTAGCAGCCCTGAAAAGAAACACCAAGCTTTGTTTGGATAAGCAAGCCACAGCTGAGCATTTTATAAGTGAAATAAAAGATGCAGACCCTTTTTCTTTTTTCAGAAAATAAGTCCAGAGGACAATGTCAACTCCTTCGCAGGTCTAATCCCTAATACTACTTTCCAGTCCATCAGCAAACCAACAATGTATGACAGAAGCAATATCTACAGAACCAGAATCTCTTCTTATGGAAGTTGACTACTGTTGTTTAACAAGCTATGTGTGCTTCGCAGACTTCCAAACATCATGTAAAACCAATGACGGACTGGCTAGTACAAACCAAAAAAGAGAAACCAATTTGACATTTAGGTAAACAGAAGGCTTAAATGTCCATAATATAAAAACTGAAGCATGAAAACTGACGAATTAACACACAGGAAGAAGAATTTAAAAATTTGTAAAATAAAAAATGCAGCAACAAGTGTCCCTCCTTGTTCATCAGATTCAACTTGCTCTATATATGCAAGCAGCATATTTTTTAATTCTGAGCAGACAAGCAGCAGAGATAAGGAATGATGAGAGACCACAAAGGTATGGATTGGCTAGCAGAATTGTGTCCTCTACTACAGATTCAAGAATTAAGCTTTCATTTGGTGCCTAACTTAATGCTAGATGAATTGCACCATTTATTCTTCCCCGATTGATGTATTAAAGATACATACAGTAGAAGAAAGATAAATAAAAAAATACCAGCCAGAAAATTAAGTTATCTTGACATCTCGAAGAAGCCGAGCAGCCATTGAACCATATCTTCTAGTTTCCCACTCACTAAGCTTCCCATTTGGAAGTCTTGTTGCTAGCAAAGAATCTTCATCCATGATTTGACCACTAAAATCACCAACCTTATCTGCCGGATTACTATTGTCATCACTCTCGTCCTTTTCCTGCTTTGTTTCTTTTGTTCCATCTTCATTTTGCTGATCAATTCTCTCAGCTGCTCTTTCGGTGTTCCCAACTGAAGAATTCACTCCCATAATGAAAAGCTGAATACTTGGATGTTGGTACTTGCTGTCCATCTGCATGGTGATAAGTAATTAGCCCAAAGCCAAAGGATGATAAGTATCATTTTAAATAAAAACAGTCATAGATAGTTCTTATCTTGGCTCAAATCTTGGTTTCGAACCACAAAAACTAGAAACATGCATCATTCATCAATAGAGGCCTAGAGGGTTGCCCGACATAGTTGATTCCTAACATTGGCAATAAATTTATTTCACAAATTAATGCAGAAACAGATTATGTCCATCTGACACACTCTTCTGAAAAGTACTAGAATATCCAAAATTTCTATCCAATATCTGTTGGCTCTCAGCATTACTTGTAAACTAAATGCGCAAGATATATAATATAGAGGCCTATAGCGAGAGAGAAGAGTACCAGAGAGAAGTTAAAAAATGGTAAGTACCTTGGCCTTTGGAACAAGTTTCACATTGAAATTGCTTTTCCACATTTGAAGCATTTGCTCATGGACACTTGTAGAGCGGATCTCATAGCCCAACTACAAAAGAATTATTGTATTATCAGCAATAATTATTATCCAACAAAAAAGCATTAAAGAAAACATAGACAATGAAAACATTACCAGAATTGTAGTTTTGGGCCCTGATAATGCAAATATTGTTTGTAAAAGTGGTTCCAAGAGATGCTCTGCATAAACCTTAATAAAAGAAGCTGGAAATTACTAGCTTGATTGAAATTGTGTTAAGTTCGGTGTTGCATCTAGTAATAGTTTATGGCCAGAGGCCTGAATCACACAAAATTCATTTACCGCCGAATTATTATACAGCTGTTAATGGAAACAACTAATAAGTGAGGCCAACAATTCTTGGCCTTGTCATCCATAGATGGTAAAATTTCAAATTAGCAGATAGGTTTGCTTGTCAAGGTCACATAGAGAAATGATTCCAGAAAAGTGGCCTAAAAGCACAAAGTTAATTTAAAAATCAAATATCTAATTCCAGAAATCAGGCATACAAACCACAGAATCTGTATATCATTTGGAGATCTCACATTGCATGCTTTGAATGCATACCATTGTGAATAAATTAATTTTCAGAATTCCTCTTGATAGAGACCTCTGAAGCTTTCACGGGATGTGTGAGGAAGCAAAATGCTGAAATTTTAAGTTATAAGCATATATTTCCTAAATAGAACTCATGCCTGATTAAACCAAACGGCATGGTTACATTGACAATATAGTCCCTCGAAACAGTACAGTTGTGGCTGCAAGATAAGAGAGCACAAACCACTAGACCTTTTTCAAGGAAAAGCATGCACCAATTCCCTTTTACAGATTATAAGGATCTAAAGCAAACAGATAGAAGCATTCTTAAGAAATAATTGGTAACGAACAATAATAACATAAATCCCACATCATCCTTACATGGACATGTCACAACCAAACAATGACAATTGGCCATCTAGAATTCTTTCAAGAGATTAACACTAAAACAGAAAACAGATATATTATGCAAGTCATGAAAAAATTGAGGTGATTGGGAGCAATGTAAACATCCAGGAGAACTTACAACATCAGTCCCAATGATATAGTCAAAAGGCGGGGCAACAGCTTTTATATGATCCTCATTTCCCCAGTCCAACTCCACAGCCTGGATTGAGCCAAGCAAATCTACAAAGCACAAAGCTTCCGAGTGAGATAATAGTGAAACAATGAACCAGTAGATCCAGGCATAGCTCACTATCAGGCAGCTAACGATTCCACTACCATTTATAGCTAGTATTCATACTCACTGTCTATGAAGTATAGCAGGATTACTAGCCCAGAACAAGAGGGAATGTAAAGAGGAAGAGAAGAGAAAGTGTGTAATTCAAAAATAGATTAAAAGTTAAGCCCTAGAAATGGGCCATGCAACACAGAATTTTTCTAGCACTACCTGAACCAGGATTCATCTGGCTAATTCTTGATGTATTCCATTCAACATTTCTCTTTAGTAATGGTAAAACCTCTGTTTGGTCTGTTGTAATTACATTACATCCAAGCAATGCCATCCCTGAAAGGAGCAGTTCACATCAGCTAAAAGAACCATACCTGACTGAGTAATTTAAGGGTATTTATGAACAGAAACATACAACAAATGTAGGAAGCACCCTAAAAATAAAAACTCACCAAACCCAGCTACTCCACAACCTGCACCAAGTTCAATGGCACGTTTTCCTTTAAGTTTAGACAGGCAAAACCTTCCTTTTCGGCAATTTTTTTCCTGAATGGCCAAATAAAGAGAACCTCACAAACTTGGAACAAACAGATATACAGTTTTTTTTTTGGGGGGGGAATGCATGACTAATTATTTAACACTTAAAAGAAGAAAGAAGTTTTATTCTCTTAAATGAGAAGAGGAAAAAACACAAAAGTTCTCAAAGATTCCATAGAAAAATAGTCTAAGTTCTGAAGGAACCAAAAGAAGGGGCTAAAAAAAATAACAAAAAAGAATTATACAGATCATAGTATAGGAAAAAAAACTCCAAGAGCTTAACACTCTAGATAAGACACGCACACCCACACAAAAATAATAATAATAATATAAATAAATAAATAAAATAAAAAAGCCACCATTTTTATGCCTTCTGCAACTACAAGGAATTTTAAGAAGGAATGGTGGATGTGATCATGCCTTTCCACTCTCACTATTTAGCACTCCTTGGAAAACTCCACTTACCACATCCTAGGTGAATAAAATTACCCACATAAAACTCAACTTGACAATGTCCTATTTATGAGTTAGAGTTGTCAAGATGCGAGAGGAAAACCATGCAAACACCATTAAGAAACAACATACGGTATAAAAAAAGAATTATTACCAGATATTTGACAAACACAACTGATGCATCCCAAACAGTAGTTCCTAAATGCTTTGAATTGGGATCCTAACACATTGACAACAAAACGGCCACTGTCAGCGAAGAAATTAAGAGATATGCAAGATAATTAACATAAACCAATAAAAAATTTTTTAAAATTACAGCTTCATGAGGCTGAGGCTTGGTGAAAAAATGAAAAGTATGCAGATTACAGAACTCTCTCAGTTCATATCTGAGAAAGTTATGCAACAACATCCCTTCATTGCATTGATTGCAATCCAAAAGCACTTTATAAAAAAGAAATGTACTTAGCTTTCAAGATTTTTATTAACATTCAAAGAAGAAGAAAAAGCAATAAACCTGAGAGAACTGAAGTTGATGGCCCAGAACTTCAAGATTAATTACAGAAGTGCTTGGAGAGTTTAATCTATCACACAAAAATTTACAAACACAAAGAATGAGTGATTGCTCACACACACACACGCACACACCAAAATAAATAAATAAATAATAAATTATTGTTATCCTTAGAAGCTCAAGGGTCATAATAGTAGTAATAGTAGTAATAATAATAATACCTATCGGCTTCCATTTGACAGTGAAAGAAAGGCCACTGCTGATCTTGAAGAATTTCAGCTGTTTAGAGTCGAGGGTTTCAACCAAAATTGGAACCGGCTCCGTACAACCAGCATCATCGCCTTTTTACCCTGCATATCATAATATTAGAATACAATATGAAAAATACCCATTTTACCCCTAACTTTTTATGTTTTCTTTAAATTATGCTGTGGAAAGTAAGGGATTCGGGTCTTTTAACCCGACCCGACACTATATGCAACGAAATCGGATCGTGCAGTTAGAGCCTGTTTGGTATGGCTTATTTAAGAGGCATAAGTGCTTATTTAATTCTATACGTATTTTTTAAAATTTTTTATAGTGTTTGGTTATTTTTTTAGTAGAGTTTTTTTAGCTTAAATAAGCTAATTTAATTTCATCTCTTAATAATAAAATTTGAGTTTTGGGAGTAGAGATTAGAGGCTTTTGAAAATATATAATATCAAAATATCGTAGCGTATTTAAATTAATTCATAATATCCTTTATATAAAGCACTGTCAACGAAAATTGTTGTCATTATATAAACATATTCTTTAAACTTTCTTTCTCTCTTTTTAATAAATAACCAAGACTTTAATTTTGTAATCCAACACATCGTCTTGAGAGTATATATCAATGATGTAATTTAATTTGAATAGTATTATTTGTTTGGGAGAATATATCAATGATGTAATTTTTTATTTTGAAAATTGAAGAAGTGATTGAATTAATTTTTCTTATTAATTGATCACTTAAATATATTTTATTACATGCTATGTAACTATGAATACATATATTTTTTAATAATTTAATTACACAAAAACACTTTTAATTTTATACAAACAACAGTTTAATAGTGAAAAAAGTTACCAATTTCGCGCTAACATTCACCGAACCGCAGCTAACCCACCGTCATTTTCGGATCCCATGAATTATTTTTCCCTTCATTTTTTTCTTTAAAATTTTTCTTCTTCTTCTTCTTCTTATCTTCCAATATCTCTCTCAGTTTCTCTGGTCACACTCTTTCAAAACTGGTAAGCACTAGCGATACCCAAATTTCTTTTTAAACTTATTCATGTAGAAAATCACATGACACGCATGTTTACGCTGTTCAATCATCTTTGATACTTTTGGATTCTAATTTTCTTGGCTTTTCTTCATCTATAATTGTGTTCTAATACCCGAAAAAATACAAATTAATTTGTGGTTTCTATGTCAGGGGGAAATTATTGAGAATATTGTATATGATCACAAAATGAAAATTATTTAGCAATACTAATCCTATTAGAATCTGCTAGCCTGGAAATTCATTCTTCTGAACAAAATCCAGTCATATTAGTTTCTCTGCATGTTTATGGGTCCCGAACACTTATTGTTACTTGGCTTGGAGCGCCATGGGCAATGTATTCGAATACAAGTTTGCTTTTCGAGTTTAACGGATCAAAGGCAAAATGAACTAGTAAATAGATTCTCCTTGATCTTTTAAGTCATTTTTCTTGTTATTATTTTTCTTCACCTTTGTTTACGGTTTCTGTCGCAAGCAGAATCTGTTTATTCATAAGCTTGTGAGTGAGTCTCAGTAATATTCGGAACGATGAGTGGATAATGTAATTTCAGCGACACATATGATATGATGATCTCTTTCTTCATCGAAAACAGTTTAGGTTGCTAAGTAGGGGCAGGGGAGGCAGTTGGGCATTGTTCTTATGATCAAAAGTTTCGTAAGAAATTTAAAAGAAAGTTGTGACGTGCAGAGCATGTATTTGTTTTAGTTCTATGTGAACTACTTGATAGATATTTTTGCCTCGCTCGAGTTTCACAGAGTTCAGATATATCAGAACTGTAGAGTAGTGCTTTAGTACCGAGTTTTGCTGTTCTTTGTTCCTTGGAATTTCAGTTTTGTGTACGATGGTGAAAATAACTGACATATGTCTAAAATTTTCTATTTCTAGCCAATGATGGATACTTTTCTCTTCACCTCTGAATCTGTCAATGAAGGCCATCCTGATAAGCTCTGTGATCAAATTTCTGATGCCATTTTGGATGCTTGTCTGGAACAAGACCCCGAGAGTAAAGTTGCTTGTGAGACCTGTGCTAAGACAAATATGGTTATGGTCTTTGGTGAGATAACAACCAAGGCCAAAGTGGATTACGAAAACGTTGTTCGTGACACTTGCAGAGGCATTGGATTTGTTTCAGCTGATGTTGGACTTGATGCCGATAAGTGCAAGGTCCTCGTCAATATTGAAGAGCAGAGCCCTGAAATTGCTCAAAGTGTTCATGGCAACTTGAGCAAGAGGCCTGAGGAAATTGGTGCAGGTGACCAAGGTCACATGTTCGGATATGCAACTGATGAAACACCTGAGCTAATGCCGCTGACTCTCGTTCTTGCCACCAAGCTTGGAGCCAGACTTACCGAGGTGAGAAAGAATAAAACATGCCCCTGGCTGAGGCCGGATGGAAAAACCCAAGTGACTGTTGAGTACTGGAACGAAGGTGGAGCCATGGTCCCACAGAGGGTCCACACTGTTCTCATTTCAACCCAGCACGATGAAACTGTCACCAAGGAGCAGATTTCTGAAGACCTGAAGGAGCATGTGATTAAACCAGTCATTCCAGCACATTTCCTAGATGAAAAGACAATCTTCCACCTCAACCCCTCTGGTCGTTTTGTCATTGGCGGGCCACATGGGGATGCAGGGCTTACTGGTAGGAAGATCATCATTGATACTTATGGGGGTTGGGGTGCTCATGGTGGTGGTGCCTTCTCTGGCAAGGATTCTACAAAGGTCGATCGAAGTGCTGCATATATTGTCAGGCAGGCTGCAAAGAGTGTGGTGTCTTCTGGGCTTGCCCGTCGCTGTCTTGTCCAGGTCTCTTATGCCATTGGTGTTCCAGAACCGCTGTCTGTGTTTGTGGACACTTATGGTACAGGAAAGATTTCAGATAAGGATATACTGGCTCTAATTAAGGAGAACTTTGACTTCAGGCCTGGGATGATAGCAATCAACCTTGATCTTAAGAGAGGTGGCAACTTCCGGTATCAGAAGACAGCTGCATATGGGCATTTTGGCCGTGATGACCAAGATTTCACATGGGAAACTGTCAAGCTTCTCAAACCCACTGAAGCTTAGAGACTTAATTCCCCTTATGCTTGATGCTTTTCCTTGGCCAATTTTGTTTTGTTTATTTTATCTCTTTACTTTATTGCTATCATCCTTTTAGTAGAGAAGGAAACTTTTATAAGATTTGTTTGAGAGCAGTGACTAATAAAAACATAATCACGATCAGGAATTGTCCTCCCTTTGGTATGATGTTTTATGGAGGTTTTATTAAGATAGTCTTTTATATATATGTGCGGATGTCCGCATGAAATTTACAAATGTCGTGAAAAATTTTGCTCTGTGTGTGTGTGTGTGTGTGTGAAAGTTGCTAAGAAAAGCGTTAAAAGAAAATGAAAACAAAATAACCACCAGTAAAAACTAGAAAGGTTATAGGTAAAAGAATGAAATAGACGAAACTTAAACGTAGAAAGCAAAATCTCAGAGGCAGCGACAACGTTACTCTCGGTACAGCATAGATGGAAGTTGACAAGCCAACGACAGTAATGTGCACAATTGTGGGCATGGACCATTCCGATTTCTGTTACAGAGTGTGCCCAATCTGTGAAAGGACTCTCCCTGACGACCCATCTTCTCTTTGCAAATTCTGCAACTTTAATTCCAACAGCGCCAACGCTTCTGTTTCTGTTTCCTCTTCTTCCAAACGCCTCTTTCGCCTCCTCGTAAACACTCTCCCTCCTTTTTGGTGTCCTTCCAAGGATGTGGAGATGAACTAATATTGGGTTTTGATTATATTTGCAGATTTCCATTGCAACAGATACAAAAGTGAAGGTTGTGATATGTTTTGATAGGGCTGCTAGGGTTTTGTTTGGTTGCTCTGCTGATGAGTTCTTTGACTTTGCCACGGTTCACCCTTCTGCTGGTAGTTCCTTTTCTTTCTATCTTTCTTTTTTTTTTTCCAATTTCCTTTTATTTTTGTAATATTCAAAATTTTTTTTCCGGAGTGCTACATTGCTGTTATTTTCCAATATAATGCTTGCTATCTGATCTCTACAATTTTGAGAGTTGCCATATGAGAGAATTTGAATTTGCCTAGTTGGGTTTTCTCCAGTTTTGACCCCTCTTTTTTCTTTGAACCGGAAATTTCTTATGCAGCCATGACAGCCAGTAAAGTACTGCAGGGGGAAATGTTCAAAATGACACTTAACAAACCAAAGAATGGTAATGCACAACATTTGCGTGTAGCGACCGTTTTTCCTTTGAGTTCAGTCTTCAGGCCAGTGATTGAGACCTTGAGAGAGAAGTATGGGGTAAGAGTTGGTTCTTGACTGTGGCCTTCAAATATGAATAACATCCCTGGACTATAGAAGTACTCTGTAAAATATTCTGTTCGTTTGTTAATGGTAATAGTTGATATCTTATCCAAACAACATTATTACAGGTCAATTTTGCAGTCTGTGGGCCTACATACTTTATAAGTCTGGAAATTTACTTTAAATTGAATGCATGAAAGGCACACGAAGCATTGACATGTATGAATGACCAGGATAAATAACTCTTTAGAAATCCATTCCAGCCATGAATTTTAGAATGTTTGCAAGCAAACATGATTACATCAGTAGATGGCTACCATAGCAGAAGGATTCTTGCCCAAATTTGGGCATCTGAAACTGTGTATTTACATTGGGAATAGCTTGGATGCAGAAGGATCTGCTGGGTTGAGTAGTATATATCACTTGGGAGAAATCTTTTCATCTGTCCATGTTATGGCAAGTTTCCCTTGCATCCAGCTCTGGAGCATTTGTAGTGAAGCTTTAGGCTGATCCATGGGAACCATATGACCAGCATCATGAACCTGCTTGTTTTGAAAAATGCCAAAAAAATATCTCAAAGTTAGTTTTGACAAATGCAGAAAATATCTCAAAGTTAGCATAGCATGTACGGAAGAGATGGGAAAAAAAAACCTTCAGGAAAGTGAGAGGTCCATGGCTTTTCATTTGCCCTGTTTCAGCACCATCAACTTTAAAGGGAACAGTGGCAGCTGCTCCAAAATCTTTTTGGCCAGACCATTCCATAGCATGAACCCACTTAGAGTTTCCTGCGATATTAAAGTACACTAAGATTATTGAGGCAAAAAATAAATATTAGTGAACCTAGGGGTTTCACTAGATCTAAAGATCTAGGCTTACCAAGCCAGTTGCATATGAGATCATACTCCCCAGCGTATATGAGCACCCTGATTCCATCCTCAAGAAGAGTTGGGATTCCAACTTCAAAATTCCTCATCCAGTCCATCAGCATTGCCTCATATACTGTACTACTGCATGATACAAAGTCGATGTCCCCAACCCCTAGAGCTTCCCGTACTGATTTCTCATTCAAGAATCTCTCCATGTTTGAGAAGTCGTAGCACAAGTCCCCATCACATTTCTTTCTGATATCATAATACTGCATCAATGATATTAAAGATCTCATTAAAGTTTGAAATGTTTGTGCTTTTTCCATAAGGTAGGGCTCCAAGTAAAAAGCTTCAATTTTAGATTTTGTTCTTTGCTTACATTTACATCACCAGCAATCCCCATGATCTTGTTAAATATGTTGTTGCAAACAACATATGAAGATGAACAAGCATCTCCACCATCAGATTCTGGCACAGCAGTTCAAATGATTTACTAATGAGAGAAAATATTATAAGTATGAAAAGGAAAACGGAGCTTGAACTTTTAGATATAAGTATTATTACCACAAGTTTTTATTGCCTGTTCACATGTTGGTATCAACTTGTTGATACTCTCATAGTCAGATTGTTTGATTAATCTCATGTTCAAAGCATATTCGGTGTATTCTTTGTACTGTATTGCTGGATCAGTTAAGCCATTGCCAATAGCAAAACCCTGTTCAACCAATCAGAATCAGACCCCACTTCCAAACATGAAGATGAAGCAAAATCATGTTAAGTTTGGTAGATACCTTAAGGTTGATATGAATTCCTTGTTTTTCTTTGTTTCCTTTGTGAACCCGGGAAGCAAAAGCAGGAATGTAATGCCCAGCATACGATTCTCCAGTGATGTAAAAGTCATTTTTAGCATATTGAGGATGCTCTGCAAAAAATGCCTAACATCAAAGAATAAGTTCAAGGTCAGTCCTAAATTTATAGTTATGCATTCACAAATCGTGAACATCATTGAATTAGCAAGTGGGAGAACAAATGAACCTGCAAGAAGTCATAAAGGTCGTTGCTAACGCCTTCTTCATCATGTCTAATGTCGTCCTTGTCTGAGGTATAGCTGAAACCAGTTCCAGTTGGCTGATCGACAAACATAAGGTTCGATGCCTGGCAAAAAAACGGGAGTTAGTTTCAATCAAGAGATTAAAGAGTACACATATCAATAAGGCTGATAGACAAGAGAAAGACCGGATACCTTGTCCCAGCCATAGTCATTCCAAACAAGAGACAAGTTGTTAGCAATGTGGAAAGGGCCGTTTTCATAGAACAATGCCAATTCACTGCTGCATCCTGGCCCTCCAGTCAGCCATAGAACAACTGGATCACTCTTGTTATTTCTTGATTCAAAGAAAAAGTAGAACATCCTGCAAATTATTTATAAAAGAAAAATAACAAAGGAGTCAGTTATGCTCGTGTATAGACAACATATAACCGAACAATACATGATTTCAAGTTGAAGCAGCATTGATTATATGAAAGCAAAAATTGCATGACAATCCAAATCATACTTGACTTCATAATGGTGCATATTCATTGCTGGAAAGAATTTACAGAGTGGAAGCATCAGGATTGTAATCATTCCATCAAATTATTCAACCAATTAGAGGTAATCGAGATTCATTGACACATAAAGCCAAGAAGTTTTGTAACATTGTTTAACCTTTTGCAGCCTGGTTTTGTTTGTTCTTTACTTTACTAGACAAAACAAAACTACCCCACAAGAAAAATATCTAAAGCATCTCGTTCCTTTAATCATGATTATTAGTCCTTTATGTCAAAAACATGGAAATAAAGCAAAATTTTAATGTGGAGTTGCAAATGTTACCTTGCAGATTGAGAATGAGGAAGCTTATAGTAACCAGCATGGTGACCAAATTCCTGAACTGAAGGCCCTGGATCACCAAGAGGATTTAAACTCAATTGCTTCTCAACAAGTTTCGGAGCCGAAACTGAAGCATGATCTCCAGCAGCAGCTGTGTTGATGGAACTTTTTGGAAACAAGTTGAGCCCTCTTATGAGCTTTTCTGCTTGCAGCTTTGGCAAATATGCAGTTGAAGTCAGGCTTACTTGGTTGTTATTTGGATATGCTGCATATGAAAATGACGAGGCAAGGCAAAAGATGAAAAGAGATGAAAGAATAAGAAACAAAGTTGATGAAGCCATTTGTTGCAGGTTTCTTTGTGTGTGAAAATAAGTGCAGGTTCAAGAAGAATTTATAGAGTTGATAAAAGCAAAGAATTAACTGTCATCCTCTAATTCTTTTTTTTTTTTTCGTTAATTATCTCCTTATGGATTATTTTTTCTGTACATTATATGGTTAGTTTTCTTTCCTTTTCAACTTTTCTTATTTTTCATCGGCTCATTGCAGCGTTTAATTAGTCTTTTAAGTCATGATATATTGTGCAAGAATGCTTTTACCCCAACAACTAACAAAGCATATGTTTCATAATAATTTTTAATCATCAATTTATCTAGAAAATCTCCATAAAACCCTGTTGCGAGGAATTAATTATTAGCCTTTTTTTTAAATAAAAAGAAAACTAATTAAGAAAGTTTCTACCATGATTGTAACCACCTCTTCCCACTCACTTATAAGTTAAGATTTGAAAGATTTACCAAAAATTACATTGATTATGAAGATCGGCCAAAATCTGACTTTGTTTAGACAATTTGATTAAAATTTAAAACAATTAGCAAGAAGTAAAGTATTTTTCATTTGAATTTTTCTGTTTTAATTTTACTTTCATTTGTAATGGTTTCCCATTCATCAACTTGTGAATTGTAATGTCAGTTTTCATCTTGAACTCATCTGTAGAAAAATTTCACCCATTTTAACTATTATTTTACGTAATGGGTTTATATTATTATTTTTTTTTTGGGGGTGGGGGGAGTTTTGTACCAAACGGACAAAATTTCATACGTTTAATTATACGCAGACGTAACTTGTCTTTAAAGGGCAGGCTCCAATGAAACACTAATTAATTATATTATGGGTCCAGCTACGTTACCCCTTGGGTTTGGTACCCTATTTTTTGTTTTTTTTCAAGTCCACCGTAGGATTTAACCCAGGAGTTGTATGACGGCTTGGATGTGATTTTTGGATTATTATATCCAATGCCCCTGTTATTTATGTAAAATAAGAAAAAGTAAAAATTTTAAAATTATGACATATAAGTTCATAATATTTTTTTTTTACACTATTGAACTAGGTTTCCAATTAAATAACTTAAGCTTACATTTATTAATATCTATTTTAATTAATAATTTTTACCTATTAATTAATAAATTAAGTAATTTATTATATAGTTAAACTATGTATATTATTTATTAACCATAATTAATGATAAATATAAATATTTTTTTTTTTAATTTAATGTAACGGCAACCAATTTTCTCTTACCCATGCGAACAGGGTTCAAACCCCATAAAATTTTTTTTTTTTTGTGAACACAGTAAATTTTATTATCTCAAGTAGATGGAATGTACAAAATACGAAAATAAGTTTAATTTCATATTCTATGTAGTTAATGTTTTATTATTTTTTTGGTAACATAATATTTATTTAACATACTATCAATTATTTAATTATGTAGTAAAAATATGTTAATTTACTAATAATAATAAAGTGTTAGTTTCTGAATTTGGAAAATCATTTTTGTTTGTTTGAACAATGAGTTTTATATTTTTGGTTGAGTTTTTGTCCTTAAATAAAAGAATAAATTTAATTGCACATTTAAATAAATTGATATTTGTTACTCCACTCCAGCAGTTTAAATAGTCATTGGCGCACATCCATATTGTTAAGATTTTTCATTAACTTAACTGAGAGAAGGGTGAAAAAAAAAGATCTAAACAATTACTCTATTTGAAAATAATTTAAATATTTCTTTAGTAAAAATAAACTAAAAATAAGTATTTTCTATTCTTTTTTCTCTCTTGCCAACATCACACATGGACAACAATAGAGATGACAATTCAACACATATTTATCAATTACAAGATAAGCCAATTAGTATAATTAATTAAATATTTAATCGTGTCATAAACAAGTTATCAGATTAGGAGTTTCAAAACTGAACCCAGTACAATTATTACTCAAGTTGACAGCTAGGAAGATTAAACAAATCCATTCAAGTTGGATATCTAAGTACCTGATCCAAATAGATTGGATAATATCCATCCAATATGCTCCATGTTTGTTTATCCGATATCCATAAATGAACTTGAATATTATTAATACTTAAGTGTATGAGACTAAAATTAAATATTATAATTAATATTTAGGTTTGTAAATTAAATGAAAAATTAGAATAACATTGCTAAAAATTATTGCATTATCAATGATAACAGTGGTGGCATCATCACTAAGAAATAGAAGTGAGTGAACAGAAACACAGGTAATATCAACATATTCAAAATTCTCCAATCTATGTAATGGTCGCAATGTTGCCGGATAAATAGATGTGCTGGCGATAAATGCAACGCAAACAACTATAATAAGACCCATGATTAGACGATGTTTCAATGTATCTCGCCTTTAAAACCAAATTGGGGGTCTTTAAATTGAAAAAAATGTGGTAGTTTAATGAAAATCGTTGTGTTTTTATGGTGCAGTAATGGTTACAGTTATTTTAGAAGGGGCCTGCATATCACCGTTTTTCATGCATTGAGACTATCTTTGTGTAGATCATCCAATTTTGAGTCTAGTGGTACTTTTCATGACCCTTTTCGATCAATAATGTGATTGCATATGAAGAATTAGTGGTCACCAATGATTGTCTATATTTTTTAATGTAAAATATTCTTTTGTAATTAATTTTGGAGTAATAATTTTGTTTTATTATTCTGTTTCTATATTGAAATAATTTTAATTACCTTTTAATATTAATCATTTTAGAAAATTAAACAAAAAATAAATAAGAATTTTTTTAATGTAAATAGTTTTTATATTATGAAATGGATAGTGATTTATAATAAAAATTCAATGATCATGTTTATCCGTGGATATCAATATTCATATTAGATAATTATACATTTATACATGGATGGATAATAACTATATTCAACAAGATTTTGCCATTCCTAGTTGACACGAATGATGATAAAATGATTGTGTCATATTGACCATTCAAAAAATTTTGTATGTATGTTATATTCTTGTTGGAATAATGGGGCAACGTTGGATATGATCTATGGCCATGACCAATATCTTTTTTTTTTTCTTAGTTAAATGGATTTTTTTTTCCAATTCTAGTAATTTATGTTTAAGGCGGGTAAAATCGGATTCAAATAAGTTCATATCAATCCGATCAAATTTCAGATTGATCAGGTTGAGAAACATCGTAACTCAACTCAAATTTAAAATGTAACCCGATCTATTTGGATTAGACCGGATTAAAATACCGGTTTAAATTTAGATCCGATCGGGTCAGTTCAATTCGCGTTAAATAATAAAAAAGCAAAGGCAGAATGAGAGAAGCAGTAGCAAGCTACTGGTGAACCGTAAACAGCCAAAACAAGAGCCTTGAAGTGCCAAAAACACCCAAAACAAATGCAAAGCCTGGTGGCAGCAACTGGTTTTCTTGTTTCCCATGTTTCTCGCAACCTCACGGGAATACTTAAATTAAGCTCAAATTATATTTATACGAATCGTAACAATCTTTCAACATTTTAGCAGCTTATTTTGTATAAAACGGCTTCCATTTCTGACTAACTTCATCTAGAAGCACAAAATATGGAGGATTAACATAATTTTTGAGGAATCAGACAATTATTTTTTAAAGTTCGGCTCAATGGACTTCTACCAATAACAAGTATACACCATGAAAAAGTTCGGGTCGGAGCTTCGAGGAACTTGGCGAGGTGGATAATCCTGCAGAAGCGGTCGCTATGGTCGGTGGTTCGAGCAGCATCAGCGGTCGAGGTGCAGTAGATCCGGTCAGCAAGTTGCGAACTCGCGATGGCTTCGTGCAGTTGTATCAATGACTGCCAATTGCGTCTATATCTGTGTCTGCCCTCTGCGATCTCCGATCTGTGTTTCATGAGTACTGCTGGTTGCCACTGCTTTTGTGTGATTGTGTGGTGGGACTGCTGCTGTTGTTGTGTTGTGTGTGACGAGAAAAATAGAGTGAGTCTGAGTCGGGTCCATTAAGATTAGTTTTTTTTCCCTTCACTTTTCTTTGGTACAATCAATTTCATATAACGATCTGATTGGGTTTGGTAAATAATCCGATCTGAATTCAATTTTATCAAATTGAGTGAGTTCGGGCTGGATCTGTGCATGCCCTTCGCCTTGCTGTCAACAAATCGTGGCTTCAAGAAGCATTAATGCAATTGAAAATTTATAAGTGATGGACTAATGTGTGAAAAGTTAAAAATGTTTAGCCTTTTTGTTTTTATGATAAATAACAGGATTTCATTGTAGTTGATCTTGAAAGAGACAAAAAAAAGGGTACCAAACCTATGTTGCAACATAGTTTTACCCTTATATTCTTACGTATTGATTTGATAAAGAAAGTTAACAATTATCTTTAATGAAATTAGATTTAAATTAGATTACTTTGAAGCCATTTCATTCCTCAATTTGCATGAACTTCGAGTATAAGAAAAGAAACCATCATTTCATCCCCCCTTTTTTTTAAAAAAAATAATAACAAAGAAAAATGTCACCCAATTGGTCAAATGTTTTTTACTATTAAATATAATTTTTCCTTCTACTTTTCAATTTCAAAAGAAAAAAAAATATATATTACAATCTATTAACATAACAATCAAGATTTACATGTAATTATAGCATATTTAGAAAATATGAATGCTCTTATCACATGACATGAGAGAACTCGAAGCCTACCTCATGATTTGGAGAGCCTGTTTGGCGTGCAAGATATGAATAGCTTAAAAGCATAAATAAATAAAGCTGAAAAGCAACCGAGATTGAGGAAATGCAAATGGACCCTACAAAACCGAATAAGCACTGTCAGTTTTCGAGAACATGGACCCGGACTCGGACCCGTGCGCCTGCTGCAAAACGTGAGACTTGTATTCCCTTCATTCATGAGCTTGCGCTTCATATGTTTTGTACTTTGCACCCGTAATTATCTTTTGTACTTCAAAAGTTGGATGTGAGATTGTTAATTATTAGGAAGGTTCCATGTGGTTTTGTGAAAGTTACAAATAGGTCCATAGGTTTTACGACTTCACTATTCACTTGTCAGTTGTCACCCACCGACTGTCATCCTAGTTCGTCAGCAACAGCTAGAGATAAGCAGTGTTTAAGGATAAATTTTGTAAATGGATTATGCTATTCGGTAATTTTGGTTCACTGGTGAGCCTGTGAACTCCTTTATTTACTTCTGGAAATTATAGGGACTTATTTGATAATTTAACTTGCAATCAAATCTTTTTGATCAGGGAGAAATTTTTATGGCTTTAATTTGCATGGATAAAGAGGAAAAAGGGGGGGGGAACAAAGTCGACATAATCATAAGGTGAAAGAGATACCACACTAGCAAACTGCAATATGAAAATGTTTCTTGGTGAGTATAAAACGTGTAGAAAGTAGTAGCGGTTGATGCATCTGTTTTTGCAACAAAGCTGTTACTTTATGCACAATTTATGCTAATTCCTTTCTCTTTGTAGTCAATGATGACGACAAGGGTTCACAGCTCAAAGCAACTTATAAGCACAGCAAATTTTTTATGCAAACTGATGACAAAGCAGTATAGAATAGTATTCCAATCAAGCTCAATCAAAATCAAGTAAGATATGAGATATATATAACCCAGAATCTTAGCTACTGCATTAGCCAGTGAGCACATTGCCCATACTCGATCAGCCCTAGGTTAAAGGGCATGGGCCACTAATCAAACCCATAATGGGTTGCCCATTGGGCCTACCCAAACACACTTGTTTGACAACCCCACATGACAAGAAGACATGGCTAGTGGCCTTGGAATCATGAAACCAGTGAAAGTCTAATCTGCTTCTGGTCTTGGCCACTACTGACTGACTTAGAGATAAACATAAACACAAGCAGTCCAGAGGAACAATTAGATTATACTGGGGCCCCAATGACAGTGTTGCGGCACATTACTATTGTACAAATAGCAGCTAGCAGCAAGGTAGTCTATAAAATTGCTGCTTCGAATATACGGATTTTTCCTCTCATGCTCTTATTGTTAAACTGGAACTTTCTGTCACTTCCATCAAGAGCCTATATGCACACTAATATACGCACCTTTCCTTTAATATGATGAGAGTGGGAGGCGAAGATAAAAGGCTTAGGTTATGACCTAACTTTGGCAAGCCGGGCTCTTATTTCTTCTAGTTCTTTCTCATCATCGATACCCTCAGCAATAGCATCCTCCTATAGTAAAAAAAATAAAATCAACCGACATGAGGTTCATTAAACCAGAAAGAAACACAAATTGACAGCTCATAATGTGGCTGTTGTGTCACGTGTACCTCCTGTGCTGCTCTAGATGTCTGAGCAGATTGCTTCACCCTTTCCTTTCTGACTGCTTCAGGCAGCTGTGCTGCAGTCTCACCAGCGATTGCAGTCAAGACCTTATCAACTTCTTCTTCTATCTCCTCTTCAATATCCTCCGAGTCCAGTGCTGTATCAACAGCATCATTCACAAACTCCTCAATTACTCCAGCCTGCAAATTACAGACAAAAGTATAATTATATGAGGGAGATGTTGCCCATCCTTAGTATATACATTCACATAATTATATTAAGCCCTGGATAATATTTTCATCAATATTTTGGTTTCCAGTTAGATGGTGTTCAAATAACTGTGGCCCATTTTGATTATTCCAGAAGAGGACCCTGGAACCACGCACTATCGTTGTACGGTGATCTACAGTTCAGAAAGAATTAATTTCCCTACTAGTGAGAAAATAAGGGAATGATAGACTAAGCACTATTACTTTGATTCTAGTGTCGCTAATAGGAACATAAGCTCTGTAAATACAATTACAGAAGGGCTAAAGTAAGGGCTGCTGGATTCACATTTGTAGCTTTGATAAATTAAAAGGAAAAAAAGGGAAAAAAGGCAAAAAATAGGGAGTAAATGATATGTAATAAAAGTACATCACTCCAAAGTAGCGGAACACAAGAGTTTCATATTTTCTACTCAAGCAACAGTTAATCAGTAATTTTTTTCCCTTGTCTGCTAATATTAAACATAAATCAGAAAAATACCTTGGTCATTTCTTTGCTGAACTCTTGCATTGTAGCAGCTACTTCTGGGGCCTTCATGAGATTGTTGACAAGTTTCATAACCTCAGCACTCTTGTTCAAATGCCCCACAGTACGAGCAATTGCTGCAATAGTAACCAAAGTAAGAACCTAGAAACCAACAAAAATCACTCTGAGGGAACCAGGGTCAGGGAACAAATCATTGATCAATAAATTAAACAGCACACAAGAAATCAGTATAATATATTGCACAGAAAGTAAATCCATTATTTACTCAATATGCGTCATGACAACAGACCGAGGCAAAATCAATAAATAACAGAGCTTATGACTCACTTTGACAATGCAATTGTTCAGTCTAAGCTATTGTGGCCAATGAAAGTTGCAGATGAGAAGTGCAGAAACCATAACTAACCTAGAAATATACCATGCACATCTTCCAAAATTAAACAGGGACCTCACACTTGCTTTTAAGTACAGACAACATGTGATAAAACTAATACATCCCTCTAGAGCACCTCCCAACATCATTCATTCCACACATAGCAACTTTTGAAAATGGCTAAGACAAACAAATTCACCATCAAAATAAAAATCGGATTAAAATTCTAGCTATAGAAATATAGGCTACTACACTCTCATATATTTATAAAGAAGATATTAGACAGAAGAAACCACCTTCCCTATTTCATGGGTAAAGCATTCCAACAAGTGAAATACCATACCTACACTTTCTCCTAGGTGCATCGATATTGAGTTCATTTGTGCCTTATTTTCATAGAGGCGGTTAACTGTCTTTCTAGATCTGACGAGTTCCTGAGCCAGAGACTGAAACAGAGAATATGAGGAAAAAACTGAAATTATTAGAAACAAGAAATCTTAATCATAATTTTTTTCTAATTATAAGTAACAATATAATACTTTTGATAGGAACATTTTTCTAATAAACAGTAACAAGAAAGATCATATCTCCAACCTACACCAGAGTTGACTGTCAGTCAATACCCATTAAGCTCATAACACTTACAAGATTGCAAATATACAAGAAATACACCCATTTCTTTCCAGATCATGAGATTTATCATAACAAATCTTATAGGTGACACATTATAGCGTAAGGTACATGATTTAGTCCAGCTACTCTCAATTGAATAAGTACGGCAGTTAATGATTTTCAACTTCCGTGAAACCAAACAAACCTAGTTTCACAAACCTGAAGTATTTTCTGCAAAAAACAAAATTTACGTGTGTGTGCGAGCGCGCGCGCAATCAAAGATTTACACCATAATGCAGCGGCAAAGATCATCTTGAAAGCAAAAGTGAAATGTAATGTCCAAGCTCACACTAGCCTAAACTGTGAAACTTAATTTGCAAAGTTGTAAACTCTTAAAAATATTAAGTTTCCTACATCAGAAAAAATATATATTTATAATAATAACTCCACTTCAATCCAACGGTCACATTACTTTGGCAACTAACTTGAACTTTTTCTAACACTTCAGCATTTCCTGTTTGATGCTTATTAATCAATTTTCCATACTAATACAACGTAATGGTAATGCATGAAAAATTAAATTTCCAAACAAAAAAAAGGATAATACCTTGGCAGAGCTCATGTCGTTTCTCTTGGCAGCATCTTTAATTGCTTTCTGCACATTTTTCTCTTCTCTCTGTATATCTAAACAGAACAAACACACAGAATCACAAAAAAAAATGCCCATTAATCATAACACTGCGTTAATCAAACCCACCAAGCCAAATTCTCGATCAATGAAAGCAATCACCTTAAAAAATAAAATATAAAAATATAAAATTTGATTCCTTTTCTTCCACCAAAAAATAAAAATAAAAATGAAACAAGGATCAAATATAGAGATTAATTACCTCGAATTTGGCGCTCAATGTTCCGGCACTCTTGGCGAAGCTTACGTTGCCAATCCCTCAACAGCTGTTGGGGATTAGGCTTTGGCTTTATCATGTTCATAACTTTTTCCATTTCCTTAGCTTTTTTTCTCTATTATTTTTTTTCTAATTTTTCCCTTCAGATCATAGAAGTCTTCTCTTTTTCCAGCAACCGATCAATTGAACATCAAACGCAATCCAAATTCGTATCTTCTTTTTTGTGAATTTTTATTTTCTGAGGTCCAGCAACAGTGGATCGCTGGACGCCTGGTCGTATCATTCTCTTTCCTTCTTTCCTTCCCTTTATTTTCTTTTTTTATTCTTTTCTGGGCCTTTCAAGGACCAACAAAAGAAAGAGGCCTAATTTCAAAAACCAAATAGGAGGCCATTTTAGGCCCATTCCACTAAGATTTCCAGTTAGGCTTTAAGCACTCCTCAAAGTCTTTGTAGTTTGCACAGCACGTGGACATATCACCATGGAATCCACATTCATTTCCAGTGTTAATGAGTTGGCGGTACTGCTACGGGGATCCTGTTAATTAGTGAGAGTCTGAGAGATATTTTCCAACGTTGTGCCAGTCAATTTTGATGATTTATTTCCCATTAATTTGCTTTTGCTTCGTCAATTTATATGCATGAAAATGCTCGGCAAAAGTCATAATCTTTGAAAATACTGAAACTTAAGTGACACAATTGACAAAAAGTAGGCCACGGCCATTTTAATTATGCGACAATGTCACTTAAAGTTCCATCAGGCAAACTATTAGAGAAAGAGAGATTTTGATCGTCCTTTAAAAAAGAAGTTTTCAATCAGCAACAATATAGAAAATATATGAGAGAAATTATGACAAGCATCTCCTAAAAATGTTCTATTAATAGAGATATTTTTGTGCAAAGATTATGAGCAACATATGAACTACGACTCCTTTAAGTCCTAGGGGTTTGACCCGGCGGTATTGAAAAAAAAAAAAAAAATTTAATCAGCCTAGTTCAAATTCTAAATGGAGGTAGGCGTTGAAAAATTAATTTTAATTTTTTCTAACCCCCCCATGTGAAGATACTTATCCTCAATAATGTAGGACAGGGGCAAAGCGGATGGCCCAGCCTAACTCTCTCAAAAAAAATTTTTTTTATTTAATTACGAAGTGATCCTTATTAAAACATATATAGAATCTTATATTAGTTACTTATATCACCTTTTCAACCATCATCAAATCCTTGTCAAAGTTTGTGATTATCTACATTAGAAGAGAAACTGCTAATAGTATCGACATAAATTCAATAATAGATGATTTTTGTTTTGTAAAGATTCGCGGGACAAAATTTCGATAATGTTTCTTTTTGCATATATTGCACTTTTTTTTTTTATTTAGAAGTCATATTTCAATAATTTCGTCTATATAGAGTAAATGTCTGGAGGGGGCAATACTCATTTTATTCCCTATTAGGTGAGTATTTAATTTCTTATTAATAAAGTTTTTTTCATACAATGCAAAAGCATTAAGCACACCCCCAAAAAATTAATGCTGATAGCTTCACCACTGATGTGCGACTTGACGTATTATTATAGTTAACAATAATATTTAAAATAATAATTATCAAACATATGGTAGTATTGATTTGTAAGATATTATTTAATATAGGAAAATTATCATTTGTATACCATATATTTATTCTGTTATAAAAAATACTACAATACTTTGAAGGTGTATCAATTGTCCATCCTAAGTTGACAAAATGTATCAATCGACCACCAAATCGTTAGTCGCCTTTTGAAAGTTAACGAAATTACAGTGAATTGACGATTTTACCTTTAAAAATTATCACTTGTATACCCTTAAATTCTTTTATTATCACATGTGTACCCTTAAATTATCACTTGTATCTATGAAAATACCTTATTACCCCTCTAATATCATCATATTTAAACAACAACTAACAGTTTGGTGGTCGGCTGATACATTTTATCAACTTAGGGTGGATGATTGATACACCCTCAAAGTGTTGTAGTATTTTTGATAACGGAGTAAACTAAGGGTATACGAATGATAATTTCCCTTTAATATACAAAGTTTATATGTCCTTCACTCATATTTAACATAGATTTTTGGTTTTTTTTTTTTTGGGGGGCGGGGGAAGGGGGGTCAAGGAGATTTATTAGAATTAATTGTTAGTATGTCATCGTCATGTTACTAAAAAAATTCTTCTTCTATTTTGCAAACTCAACTACTTTATAGCTAATTAGTTATGCACGAAACAAAAATATAGATCAATGAAGATATAAACTCTTGACCTGATAAAAAGATGATCTAATGCTTCAAATAATGATATGGAATCTATAATCAACCAACTAATTACATCCAAAGTCATGTCCGAGCTCATTTTCAGCTAGCCTTTTTATTATTTGGGCAATAATTATTCCTTTCAAAGGCAGGAGATTAGATCGATGACGCTTTCCTTCAATAGAAAGAATGTCCTAGTTTCCTTGTTCAGAAATTATATCGTGAATCATGAACTCCAAACCCTAAAGTGGCAAAAAGGGGCTTTAAATTTTAAAAAAAAAAAAGAAAAGAAAGGATAATCCTATATAATCCCATCTTCGATCTCAATTCAACTTGGCCTTAATGCCAGGGCAGTTCCGAATTGTCGGTAGGGCATCCCTCTCCTTCTTTTGACTTCAAAGGCCGACAACCAAATGATTGTCAATTGCGAGCAAGACATTAAGCTAAAGAAATTATAAAAGCAAATAATATACAATTATTATAATGATGTACGGCATGCCTTCTCTTTCTTCTTCAATATCCTTCTCAACTCACTAATATCCTCACTTGAGTCTCTCTTTTCTCTCCTCTCCACAGCCCTTGTTAGCACATTAATTTGAATGAGAACTTAGAGAACTTAGAGAACAAGAGCATGATTATTAGACAGAAGCACATGCACGCATGACCGGTCGTGAGCAATCAATTTTCCCAAATTTCTTTTCTTAATTTCTTTCATTCTTCTTTTAACTTATAAGATATTGCAAATACATATGATTGTCTTCTGCTAGTACAAAATTTTGATCATTTATAAATGTTAAAATTGAATGTATAAACAGATCATTACTCTTTTACGCAATATATTATTGCATTAATCTTTCACCTCCTATAAGCACTTCAAATATGCTTTAATTAGCATGTGATTTTTAGGATGTATGCGCACATACTTTTATCCTTCCCAATTATGTTGAAGAAATTTTTTATGTCTAAGAAATATATTAATGCATAAGTAATAAATTATATTGTTCACATTGGAATTAATTTTTTTTTTCAAAATTAGTAAATTATCATTGCCAAAACTCACCCTTTTTTGCTTTTCCATATCAATCATTTTAGTCCTAATTAGTTCATTATTCTCCATTTAATCTCTTTCTCTCAGGCAGAACCAAGAAATAAGAAGTCAAAGTTCAGAGCTAAAATGTAATTCTCTGCAGCTCTCTTTGCATATAAGCAAGCATGTAGCTCTGTATAATCTTTTTCTTCTTCTTTCAGTCCCCTAAAAAAAAAAAAAGGAAAAGAATGCGCATTAATTTTTCTCATGAGTTAATTAATGTAAGCGCGTCAGTTATTCAATTCTATTAAGTACATATCTTGCACTAAGCTCTTTGAAAATGGTCATTTGTTTTTCCTGCAATTTTCAATCTTTTTATTATTAATTAACCCTTCTATCCTGTCCAAAAAGAGTAGTTCTATACGTATGAAATTTTTTATCCCAAAAAAATTTCTCAAATAATGTGGCAATTATCAATTGGTTGGTAAGATATTACAATTAATTTACTTAGATTTTATAAAGAATTATCAACTACTTAATGAATAACACATCATTTGGAATGAAATTTGAGATAAAAAATTTTAGATGTCTATCATTACTTATTAAAAAAATTAAATTAAATTAAATTAACCTCTTCTATAAGTTGCTTAAAGTGAATAAGTTTTGTGTTGCTGTAATATGGAAAGGATCCAAGAGTTAGATATTATTAATATTTATCAATAATTAATGAAGTTAATTAGATAAATCACTTATCTAAAAAGTAAAACCGAGAGGTACGCGCGAAGCTAGGATTATTATTTCTTTTTTCTAGACCGGGCTAATATTGCTTTTAATAAAGGTATAATTTAGGATTTTGTTTTGATTTATTTTTTTTAACGACGTAATGGAGCCCTAAGCTGCACCTCTAAAACAGATGGGATTTTGCATCTTAAACAAATATTAATCAGTGGAGAAAGAAACGTTAACATTTGGGGAAAATATAAAATAAAATATAATTCATACGATAATAATATAATCACTCCGCTTATGAGTTCATTGGAATTTTTTTTGAAAATTAGATTGTTTTCCAACAAATTCAATGTAAACATTAAAAATAAATTTAAAGAGATGACGTGTAGTAAAAGTATGCGTCCACGCATCATTTTATGACAACATGCCATCTTTTATAACATGGAATTGTAACAACTGATAAGTAGGCACAAGCGATCGACCCCCACTACTCAATGATAATGGAACCCTATCATTTCAAAGTTAGCGGCACGCTCTAGTCTCAACTGGTAAGCAATGCCAGGACTGGTGATCCATTGTTAGTGTGTTGAGGGCAAAATTCCTGATGGTTTGTCCTTCAAGCCAATGCCAGGAGACCACAACTTCCAGGTGTTGGCGAGCTCTTTATAATCGTGTTGTATGACCATGACTTTGATTTTACAACACCAATTAATCTTTCACCTTCAAGCACTTCAAATAGGCTTTTATGAGGATGTAATTTTCGGGATGCATGGTGTTGATATATATTATTGGATTCAGAATGGGTCATTACAATTTATAAATATTACAATTGCAGTAGTTTTCAAAAAATCTTGATAAAGGATACCATGAAAGCTACATTTTAGGTAGGCAAAGTCGAACGAAATGAATACATAATTAATCTTGGTTAGGGCTCAACATCAGATGATGCGTCATATATTTAGTGGTGGGGGATGCTTAATTTTATCTGGTAAGCAATGCGTGAATTAAGAGCAAAATCTATGCGTGACCTATATGGTTTGTTTTATTATGATGATGGGAGGCTGGGAGCCCTGATAATCTGTTAAGAACCGTGCAATTAAATGAGACTTGGATATATTTCATTTTATATACAACATGTGTATTAGGCCTTTAAAGGATTCAAAATTTAGGGCATTCTTATCCAAAACACAAGTGCAAATTTGATATAAGGAACTTAATAATAAGGATAATGTATAATCGGGTGATATACAATTTTATATTGTTCTTTTTTTTCTTTTTCAATTTTTTTATTTTATTGGTACATATATAATACACAGTTTGTGCCAAAAAAAAAAAAAAATTCTTAAACAGCACAAATCGAGTCATTTAATGGGAATATCTAATTTCCAGTATTGTGTAAATCTTTTTCTTCTTAACCCTATCATTTCAAATAATTTATAGAAATACTTTCTAGGCTCTCTCGTATCCCGTCATTGTCAGCTTATGATTTTCTCTATACTTACTATAAATATAAACTTGATAAACAAAATAATAGTAACAAAGGTTGTAGATGATAATAACCCACTACTTAATATAATTTTCATATTTTTATACATAAAGCGAGAGAGCGGACAATAGGCTCTCATTAATACATGTATTTTAAAACATAAGTAGGTTGGCTACGGCAATTTGGCATTGACTATTGAGCAAATCCACAAATAGAAAGGATAATGGTAGGGTTTCTTATATTAGTCGATATTATCTTTATTAATGAGGACAACATGAAAACTAATGAGATCCCTCACAAGAAATATATGTAAGCCAATAATTTAAACTTTGAAACAAAGAAAAATTGTAGCACACTCGATCAATTGCTAATAAATTGCCATGCAAAATGTGGCTATTACGCCTACATAGGGTTTCTAATATATATTAATTGATTTGTAATTTCATTAGCGAAGGACTAGTGATCGAAGTGATTGCAGATTGCTTGCCTCAATACATTACACTAGCAGACTGGCTTAATAAGCTTCTTTAGTTCTTTTCATTCAAGTGTCGGCCAGCAAGGTCCCATGCAAACTCAATCACGTAGGCCATGGCCGGCTAAAAAGTACAATGGACACTTTTGTCTAATCTCCACGTCACACATACAATAGAAGCAGTCGATTGATCAACCATGAAATATATATATATATATATATAACTTTGAAAGCTATCGAACGCCTACTAATTTTGAATTGATGTCCACTAAAACAGAATATATAGTATATCGTTTAATCAATACACGGCCACTAGACACCATTAATAGATAATAACATGATGAAGCAACAAATCTCCTTGCATCCATGACCATTTAAAGCTTAAGAGATATCATATAAAACTAATAAAAAAAAAATTTTTTTTGAACTGATTCTGTAGAATCTTTGCATTCTGAGATATTCTGATTCTTATTCTGATGACCGTCTGTTGATATTTATAATCGGATATATCGTGGAACTTATATTATTACGTTTTAAATCTATTAAATGCAGTAAAGGCCTTTTCATAAAAAAAAGTCGTGCGACGAATGGCCTCCATGAGAATAATATATTCTTTCACTCGCGTTTAGCGAGGAAGTCGCGTTTAGAATATTCTTCAATCTTTTATAAGAACGAACCGTCAGTGTAAACTAATAAAATATTAATTCAGGGAAATGACCAAAAGCTCTTTCTTGTGTGGTAATTTTTCTCACAATCATGTTGTTAAATAGTTTGATTTTTTTTTATAAAGGGTGATTTGGTCTTCTTATAATAAACCAATCTAACGACTGAAAATGATTTACTATTATTGTAACATTATTATTAAAATTAAGGGGACTCTGGTGATGGACTTTAAACATGAGCGAAATAGTAAGAGAGAGGTTTTCTACGTTTTCCCCATTCTTAATAAATTTTGCGATCGATACATTAAATTTTTTGAAACAACATACCAAATCCAGAACCAGCAAACATGCATCTGAACGGGGGCCCAAAAAAAAAAATCAATGCCATTTTGAAGTATCACATGCAATCCAACATTTAGATGGATCAAATTTACAGCACATGTAATAAACTCTGGAAATTGCATGATATGTAATAACTTAGCGTACCAATTTGGAGAGCACCTAGAAGCCAAACTGTCAATGACTTGCCCAATTAAGCATCGTCCTTTATCATTAACAATTAACTTAGCACGCATGTACAATAATCAAATCAAGACGTGACTTAAAGCTGATTCTTTCGATCTTTTCATATGATAATAACCAATTAAACAATAATTATGCAATTAATGAAGTGACCAACAAGGATTCCCTTTGTCTCTTTTCGTTATATTTTGGTGATGCTTCTAAGCAACCGCGGTTTTCCGTCCAAAGCAGCGAAGTCATCCATTTTTTGAGATTGAATGTCTGCGATCAATAGCTTTGAATCCATTGGTGGATGCTGTTTTTGTGCATTTTAATGGCCTCCATTGCCATTAATTGACTAAAGATATTAATTAATATTGATTTTTATCTCATTAGTCGCTTAAGTCAAACTTAAAATTTTGTTAGTTGTCGGTAGATTTCAATCTCTTGTTTTAAAATTTACACAGAGATGATAAAATTAACTAAAACTTTGACTTAATTAGACTCAGCTCAGGTAGAATGGATTATCAGCAGCGTCTTGTTATATTAAAAAAAAAAAAAAAAAGTACCGAAAGCAGATTATTCATACACTGGCAGTTGAACAAATCGTGGTTTTAGCAGTTAATCTAGTAACTGCTTCATATGTCAATGAATTGGAAGTTTATGAGCCGGAGCATGATAATGGTATAATATATACAAGATAAAAACAAAGATAAAGATAGCAATAACTAACGCTTGAAGAACCAACCACTAGATTGGAACTTTGGGTGGTTCTTTCGTGTATTTTGTAGGATGATTTCATTTTCGAATATCTAGAAACAGATATCCAAATTGTACAATATATATATATTAAATATCTGCTACAATATCCAAATTGTACATATATATTATGTAAAAATCCTATCAAATATCTGCTTTAGGACAATATATATGCATGTCTCCTTATAAAGTCCAAAAGGTATTTAATTAAATTTGTTGATATTCTTAAGAAAAAATTCTTATAATACTAGAACTCATGTCTTATCAAACATATTATTTTATAGTCGTAAACATAAATAAATCTGTAGTAACAGAGACTTTTTTTTTTTTTAACAATGAATATATATTACAATCATAATATCTATTAAAATATTCTAGATTAAAATCCGTTATGGCATAGCCCAAAAAATAACGAAGCTTTGATGATATATGACGGTAGTTGGGTCCAAGCGCTTGATAGAGTTTGACTTATGCATCAATTTCTAAGCTTGCCAAACCATTTTTGTACATTTAATAAAAAGGTACCAAAAGTAAATGAAACATCTCACTAATCAGATTGCTTAATATAAATTCTCGGTAATGGATCTCTCCTTGTGATTAATTGCAACCAAACAAAAAACAAAAGATAAGGAAAATTAAAATTTTTAAGGAGCAATTTTTTTCTTTTTTGGAATAGACTTTTAATGAGCTTTTAAACCAATCAATTTTCACCATAAAACTGTTTGACAATCAACATGACAACAGACCATAACATTAATTGAAAGATATTATATAATTGACCACTAAAGAACAGCCATCGTAACAGATTTGCAGACAGATCAGTACATGAACATGGACTTTCTTTAAGAAGAAAGCCATCTACACTTTTAGCATGGATCAATGAACAAATTCAATTCAATTAAAAAACTTTCTCTTGCTTCCACACAATTGGTTTCCTCAAAGAGAAATTACTTTAATTAATTGTTCTTTATATTTATGAATAAAACACATCCATCATCGATCCCTTCTCTCCATGAAATTTTTTGCTTTTGCTTCTGCAAATGGTCAACAATATTAATCTAACAAGTTTTCTCATATAAAAGGACTACAAAATCCAAAAGGCAAAAAAAAAAAAAAAGGCATATAACCACTAACTGAACAATCTTTCTCCTTATTTATCACCAATCTTTCATCTCTTCGTCATCACGTATAACTCCCCATCAACTAACTTTTCACCTTACTTGTGCTGTGGGACCCTCTATCTTCTTATTTATACCAATGCTATAAGCCTTGCCCTTCCCCAAGCACTCACAAAGATTCATCAAAGTCTACAATGGCTTCCATTCTCTATCTTCTTCTTCCTCTTCTCATTCTCATGACCAATTATTCAGTTAGCAATGCTCAGGGTCCCCCTTCACCAGGCTACTACCCCAGCTCAAGAATCAATTCAGTAGGGTTTGATCAGGCATTTAGAAACTTATGGGGTCCTCAGCATCAAAGAGTAGACCAAGGCACCTTAACAATCTGGCTTGATAGTTCCTCAGGTCTAATTTTACACATACAAGTCCCACTTCATCATGTCTAATGTTTTATATACCAATTTTGTCTGGTTGCATATATGATTGATAATGTTGTTAATATATAATTTGTGGCAAACAGGAAGTGGGTTCAAGTCACTTCATTCATATCGGTCGGGTTACTTTGGTGCTTCCATCAAGCTTCAGCCTGGTTACACTGCTGGAGTAATTACCTCTCTCTACGTAAGAATCGCATAATAAGATAATTAATTAATTAATCAACTAATCATTTTTAATCTTTGGATGGCACGTAAACGAATACTCAATTAATTAATTTAATGGCAGCTTTCAAACAACCAAGATCACCCCGGGAACCACGACGAAGTCGATATCGAGTTCCTCGGAACAACGCCCGATAAGCCCTATACTTTGCAGACGAACGTATACGTCAGAGGGAGTGGTGATGGGCGTCTTATAGGAAGAGAATTGAGGTTTCATCTCTGGTTTGATCCAACCCAAGACTTTCATCACTATGCTGTGCTATGGACCCCAAGTGAGCTCATGTTAGTAACCATTTTCCTTTAATGTTCAAAAGTCCTCCCTGCCGGTAATATTTCATTTGCCTGCCGATTTTTTTAATTCGGGACGAGTTACTACGCTGTGAAACAGTGAAAAAGTAGTTTACAACGATATAAATTCATTCTCAATTTTAAATATGAAATTCCAGGACCTAAGAATGACTCTATACCTACATATATACATACGGGGTGCGTGATTTCAATTGTTATAACGTATATTTGATGCGTGCCTAAAGTAACAAAACATGCATGTTTGCACCAAGGGACAGGTGTCAAAAAGTTTTTAATTATTGATGATTGAGAAAATATTTCCAGATCCTACTTATAGGCTTGTATGCTTGTCTTTTCTGAACTAGCGTGAATGATTGTGTGCACATATGATGCTACATGTATTAATTTTGTCGTAAGACTGTCCCCTCAGATTCTTCGTGGATGATGTGCCAATTAGAAGGTATCCAAGAAAGAGCGATGCCACATTTCCCTTGAGACCGATGTATTTGTACGGTTCAATATGGGATGCATCATCATGGGCCACTGAGGAGGGCAGATACAAAGCCGATTATAAGTACCAACCTTTTGTTGGTCAGTACAAAAATCTCAAAATAGCGGGTTGCACCGCCGACGGGCCATCCTGGTGCCACCCACCCCCGGCCTCGCCGTCCGGGTCCGGCGTCCTGAGCCAGCAGCAAGTTGCCGCAATGCAATGGGTTCAGAGGAACTACTTGGTTTATAACTATTGCTATGATCCCAAAAGAGACCATACCGAAATACCCGAGTGCTGATAATTAGGGTTAAGGGTTCGTGTTTGCTTTGCTTTGCTTCTTTGATCACGTGTGGGTGTGTGTTATTTTTATATGTATACAATTGAAAATCAAAGGTGTGTTTTGTAAATGGGGGTCTTGAGATGGGATCCACTTGCAAAAGGAAAAAGAGCAAGGAGCAGTTGAGCGTCCGAGCCTCCAAGGATTTGAAGGGATTTGTTGTCTTTGTTGTCTTTGTTGTCTTGTTATTCATCACGTATTGTTTAGGTGGCAATAATTATGTAATTGTAACTTGTAAGTGTTTTTTTCTTCCTTTTTTTTTTTCATATAAAGCAAATTTGATTCGAAAGAGACATAATGAATTAATATCATGCCTCTTGAATGTTTGTATTTATAACTTTGGCTTAATTTAATAATTTGCCCACTAATATATTAGATAGTTAGAAAATATATCTATACAGACACAGTGCAATTCAGCAAGCAGTACCAGCTCACTTGTGAATGTTGATTGCCCAATGAGGCTTAGCATTATTGAAGTGTCACCAAGAATCAGCTGCACTCGTGAATGCTTGTTGGACCACTATTGTGACCGAGGGTGCCTGCTGGCTCGCTCCTCGAAGCTTAACTTAATAATGAAATTCGAATGGACCATTACTATTGATGGTGAGGCTTTCGCAAACCCAGACGACAAAAATTTTCCAATGCGAGGTAGAGAAATAAAGTTTCTGGTATATTAAATAATCTACTATCCGAAGACCATGTCGTTGGGGAAAAAAATAAAGTTTCTATAAAACGTGTTATTGAATTAAAAAAAATAAAAAAAGTAGTGTAGCATTAGACTTTTTATTAAAGGCGCAAGTAGGGATGGGGTGGGGTGGGGTGGGGTGGGGTGGGGATGCCTACCCCATTCCCCACCCCATTAAAAATTATGCATCTATTCCCCATCTCATTCCCCAATAAATTTAGTGGGGTGGGGATAGAGAATTCCCATGTGGGGAACCGTTTCCTCATCCCCACCTCATTTCTCATTTATTTATTTTATAATAGATATATATATATATATATATATGATTTCAATAAATTAAAAATTATAAACTTCAATTAAATCATTATCATATTACTAGGTATTTAAATTATGTAAAAAAAAATCTCCAAATATTTATAGTAATATCTCGAAATAATATTAAAATTAAAAAATATTTGAAGAGAGTAGTTCTTAAGAGAGAAAAGAAAACACAATAATATTTTAAGGTTGAATAAAAATTATATTCTAAGGTTTTCTTTTAATTATAATCTATCAAGCAAAAATAAAAAAAAATTATTAACTAACATTGTAATTGATAAAAACAAAAATTATTAAATAAAATTTAGAAAAAATATCTATATATAATGGGGATTGAGGTGGGGGTGGGATGGGGAGTATAAAACCAAACCCCACCCCATTAAGAATTTGGGGATTATTTTTCTCTCATTCCCCACCCCATTTCCCAAAACTTATTTAAAATTCACCCAATTTGGGGTTGAGCCCCATGGAGCCCCAAACCCATGGAGTAATTTGCCATCCCTAGGCGCAAGATTCTTCATCCGATAATTTTCTATTTTGTATTAATAAAGAAGACTCGCTAAAGTTCCTCTCACATCATGACGAATGGATGCGAAGTTTTCTAAATTCAGTTGTAAGTTTGGAAAAAAAAAATTATATGACAAAATTTAGTATACGTTGTCGAAGATATAATATTCTAAAATTATCCTATGTCATAGCCTAGATCCCATATATATAAATTCTCAAATGTATGTGTTCTCATTTTTTTTTATGGGAGTATTCTTATTTTTTTATGCTGAATTATATAATTTAATAGCGTGTATATATATATATATTAAAAAATAAGAATGTCTATATGAGAGAAGAATTTTATTGTAATATTTGTATCATTAATCTGACTAAATTTTATCTCTACTTAGGATTCTTATATCAAGATCAAAATTTGTCCATTTTTGCATATATTATTGACACTTACTGGAAAATTTTTTTTTTTGATGTTTTATGTCGATGATTCTACACCTAGCTTTTAGTAGTGAGAAAGGCGCAAGATTGTTAAAGGCGCAATATTCTTAGACTTTTTATTAAAGGCGCAAGATTCTTCATCCGATAATTTTCTATTTTGTATTAATAAAGAAGACTCGCTAAAGTTCCTCTCACATCATGACGAATGGATGCGAAGTTTTCTAAATTTAGTTGTAAGTTTGGAAAAAAAAAATTATATGACAAAATTTAGTATACGTTGTCGAAGATATAATATTCTAAAATTATCCTATGTCATAGCCTAGATCCCATATATATAAATTCTCAAATGTAAGTATTTTCATTTTTTTAATGCGGGTATCCTTATATTTATATATATTAAAAAATGAGAATGCCCATATAAGAGAAGGATTTTATTGTAATATTTGTATCATTAATCTGACTAAATTTTATTTCTACTTAGGATTCTTATATCAAGATCAAAATTTGTCCATTTTTGCATATATTATTGACACTTATTGAAAAAAAAAAAATTGATGTTTTATGTCGATGATTCTACACCTAGCTTTTAGTAGTGAGAAAGATTAACCATTTTTCTAGTGGGGGATTTGTCTTTTTGGCTGGGAAAGCAGGTTCTTAACAATAATTGATGAAAGGATTTTTTTTTTTAAAATTATTCTTATTATAAATATTAATTAGGTAGCCCTAGTGTAGGTGACAAAAACAGTTTTATCATGTGAACTTTACGATTCTACCATGTTAAGAAAAATTAGGAACAAGTATCAATCAACTAACAATGCTTTGTTTGCTGAATTGTCAGCTAGCCAATTTTTTTAATCAAATCAATTTAGATAGAGCCAGGAGGCAAGTTGGACACTGACACACTGTCATAAAGTATTTTTAATGTTATACAAAAATTACTTTCTTAGATATTCAGATTCTCACAAGAAATTAACAAAAGAATTTTGCATTTTAGGAAGTACAATATATGATGCTTCTTCAAGCAATTCAGATCCTCTCCTTGTTTTTTTTTTTCGTTTTCTTTATCTATGATCGCCCAAAAATATTGTTGAATCTTTCTTTAAAAACATAGTTTTCACCAAAACAAATAAAATGTTAAAACAAATTGTCAGTTCAAGAAATTACACATTGTAGGCACCATTTGTAATTTAATAAAAAGGGTAAACGCTCCTTCTATCCTTACAGTGTCAGCTAATTATTTAGTTAATTCCTATACTTTTTTAAAAGTTACTCAAAAAGTCTACTTTTTTTATTTGTTTCCTTTAAGATCCACTTGTTTATCATCTATTTTTCACCTGCTACATATCACATTTGTTTCAACTTCAATTTATATATATAAAAAAAAAAAATTTATTTAATCCTTGAAAATTTTATATTGAACGGTTATGAGAGTATATGTACAAGAGTGATTTGAGGACTATTCCCATTAAAATATATATCAACCCTATATTTGGAGCAAACTTGCAAAGGATTAATGTTGGTAGCTAATGCAGCAAGCCAGCAACTGCCGCATTAGCTTTGTATTTTTTTTTTTCCCCTTTTGCTTTTTGCTTTTTTAATAATAATAATAATAATAATAATAAATATAAATTTTAATTTAATATAATATTATATAATCTTTTTATTTTTTGTTTTTACATAATAATTATTAATGTAAATTAATAAATAAATAATTTATTATTGAATCATATTATATTATATTATATTATATTTTTTTCATTATAATTTATTATAACTAATAATAAATATTTAAATATGAATAAATTTCAATAATATTAATTTAAATTAATAATAATACATATAATATAAAATATTAATATAATATAATATTTAAATTAAATTAATCACAAAAAAATCAATACAGTACAGTGTAACACTAAATATTGTACAATATTGTTATAATACAGTGCTAATGTAATATAACATAATACAATACACTAACATTAAAATAATGCAGTACAACATAATACAATATAGTATGCCAAATGTACTCTGAGTGATTTTTAAAAAATTAAATGACCTGTTAAATAAATAACTTAACTATAGGAATTAAATGAACATTTATCCGATCCCATTAAAATTTCAATTTACTAAAAACAAAGAGAATCTTCTTTTTAGCATGAATGGAGAGGTTAATAACTTCACATAAAGGAATAGATCAGCTACTAAATGCTAAACAAATAATTATAAGTATAATTATAATAAATTCGAAATATAGCCAAGAAAGTAAATATTATCAAATGTGACATCCAAGCTACCCATTTTTCTAAAATAAGAAGAACCCAACCAACCTTTCATGATTTGTATGCATTCAGTATTTGGATCGATATCTTGAGGGGCAGATCTGCATGCCATGTGGAAACTGCTGATAGCATTGCTTGCTATCCAACCAACCTTTAGCAAGAGCACAAGCTGTTATGGTCAGTGGAGGTCAAGCAATCAATTCTGAGCCATGGCTCCTTCAAAGAAACAGACGGATAAAAGGATGAATGGATTATATGCACGGCATACTTCGTATAATATCAATTGCGAAGTACCGTATAGTCAATTGATGACACGTCACTGATTAAGTTAATTCATCTAAAGAAATTCAACTTTTTTCATACGGAGCTCATGATGATCAATTTGATAGTTGAGCTTGAGATCCAAACTTCGCATTGCTAAGTTGAGTTTTTGCGGATTTAACTCCCAAAGTTGGAGAAAATCTCATTTGCCTTGAAAGTATCACACTATCCATACAATCATTCAGTAGTGTCTTGTTATGTATGTACTTATGTTAAAAAACTGCTAAATAAATTTATAATCATGTTACAAACAAAATAAAATCAGACTTCTATTACCACTGGTTAATTGTTTCGACTGTACAAAAGATCTTTTTGTTGAAGAGGGGATATAAAATCGTTAGGAAAAATTAGGAAAAAAGGGGCTGTTGAAACTAATTGATTCAGTATAGAACTTTTTTTACGTTCTAAATCATTATTTTTCTGAATCACTATATATAACCAGCTACCCTGCACTTTGACTCCAATTGAGAAAAGCAACCCTTCCCGTTTAGGCAAATATTGGATACGAATAGTGAAAATTTGAAGTGATTCAAAAAAATCCTATGTTTGAGGGGGGCTCCATCAAAATATATCTATTTTTCTAATTCGAATTTAGAAAGACTTTTTTATCGAATTTTTTTTTTTTTTATTTTCTATAATACGTCCAGCCCAATACCTAATTGATTTGATAAATCCTAGGATAAATTAATAGTGAAAAAAAAAAAAAACCTAACAATTGCGACAACACAAACACAAAAGTTCTAAAAAATGAAAAAAAAAAAGAAAGAAAACCTTTTTGAGTTGTTCCCTAGGTCATAACCAAAGTCGCTTTAGAATATTTGGAGCCCTAAGCAAACTTTTTTAAAGGGTCTCTTTTTATTCACCAACTTCAATACTTAAAAAAATAAAAGAGGTCAAAATCATTTCATCTTCAGTTTTTTAATTTCAACAATAATGAAGAACATCCTAAAATATTTCAAAAACATAACCTAAAAGTTTACTTCTGTTAGAATTCTTACAAAATCAAACAAACAAATAAATAAGAACAATATTATTTTTAAATAAAATATTTAGAATGGTATATAGAAAGTTGGAATGATGAATTGAAGATCATATAATGGATAATGGACTTTCTATTTCAAAGAAACTAATTTTTTATTTTTTAAATGAACTAATGTATACAATAATTTACTTTGTAGGGAAGAGAGGAAGAAACTTTTTCATCTATAATTTTTCAGATTATAAGGTTTTAATAGAAATTAAAAGGAATACTCAAAATCAAAGATTCTAAAGTTAAATAATTAATTTTTTTAAAGAAACCAAAAAGGTAAAAGAATTTCTGTATTTTTCTTACAAAAACTAATAATAAATGAATTAATGGTTAGACAATATTATTAATTATATCTTTAACGATAAATTATCAAATATAGATTTTATATAAAAAATAATTCTTAATTATGTGATAATTATTAATTAAAAAATATTTAAGAGACTTTTCTATAATACGTAATTAAAAAAAATTTATTAGTTAAAAAATTATTAATTAAATCCTAAAAAAAAAAAAAGACCTTCTTACAGTAGGACCTTAGGTAACCGTCTTATTCGCGTATACTTAAGACATACCTAGTCATAACATATCTTTAGCCAGATTATCAATATAGATCAAACCTAAGTAAGATCGAGGTAAATAAAAATGATATTAAAGGAGAAGGAGCAGCCAGCGAATATGCAAGCTGTGGGTGGAGGAGTACTGGACTGCTGGGCCAAGGAAATTTTGCTGCAAATGCGGAAGAGCCCAAACAACAAGACTACTTAGCTCTGAGACAAACTAGGAAATTCTGAATGTACTCCATAGATTCCTTAAAACACCAATCCTCCAAACAAAAGTTACAAAACAGTGCGGCGCCCAGAAAACAGTGTAATCACGAATGTACAGGTTGAGTCTTTGTTCCAGCACCACAAAAGTGGTGGCCCAATTCAATCGTTATTCATAATCTAAATCCAGATTCCGCAGACCAGTAATGTATTTTTCTTTTATTCAAAGAAAATTATATATGTATATAAATCATTGGCATTGCTTATCTTAAAAATCAAAGTACGAACGTGGAATAAGCCGACCTTAGCTCAGTTGGCAGAGCGGAGGACTGTAGTGGAAATCCAGCAGTATATCCTTAGGTCGCTGGTTCGAATCCGGCAGGTCGGATTTTTCTTTTTCCCCCATCTTTTCCTTCGATTTTCTAAGCAATATGAAGATTTTTAAAAACTGAATTTTCGGAGTATGGGGCTTTTCAAGTCATGTTTTGAAAAATATATTTTTTGATGCCTTTTAAAATTATTCTATAGAGAAAATAAAATTATGTCTATAGGTTATATGTACGAACTTACGGAATAAAAAAAGTTGTCAGGTCAGATCATTAATTAGTCAATCCATTCAAATTTATTCCATTGAGAGTCGGATTTATACTTCAAAATCTTGCCCGCCTACCTATTATAATTTTGCTTTAAAATCCCATTTTAATCACTAATTAATTAGTCATTAATTAGTCAATCTCATACTTTAATCACTTGCGGATCTGGGAGAACTGAAGTCAATGAGTTGAGTTCATGAAACCTAACAACAAAACCAACCCCATAACATTAGCCACCGGCACCGCCCTGTTAAACAAAGCCCATTTGAGATTTGACGACCCATTTAATATTGACGACACAGAAATAACAAAAGATGAGCCGTTGCCGCAACTATCATTAAAACAAAAACAAAAAAAATCCCCGAAATTCGGAAAACCGAATATTTTGGTTTTGTTTTTGGTTTTCTAGTTGCAGTTCCAAGTAAGGATTAGGGATGTTAAAATCCTCCATGAGTTTGGGGTTCTATGGGGCTCCATCTTAAATGGGGTGAATTTTAAATAATTTTTAAGGAATGGGATGGGAAATGAGAGAAAAATAATCCCCAAACTCATAATGGGGTAGGGTTTGGTTTTGTACTCCCCACCCCACCCCCACCCCAATCCACATTATATATAAATATTTTTTCTAAATTTTATTTAATAATTTTTGTTTTATCAATTACAATGTTAGTTAATAATTTTTTTTAATTTCTACTTGATACAAATATATTATAACTAAAAGAAAACCTTAGAATATAATTTTTATTCAACCTTAAAATATTATTGTGTTTTCTTTTCTCTCTTAAGAACTACTCTCTTCAAATATTTTTTAATTTTAATATTATTTCAAGATATTACTACAAATATTTAGAGTTTTTTTTACATAATTTAAATACATAGTAACATAATAATGATTTAATTGAAATTTTTAATTTATAATTTATTGAAATCATATATCTATATCTATTATAAAATAAATAAATGGAGAATATGGTGGGGATGGAAAAATTGTTCCCCACATGAGAATTTCTCATCCACACCCCACTAAATTTATCAAAAAATAAGGTGAAAAGTAAAAATAAAATTTTTAATGAGGTGAAAAATACGGTAGTCACCCCATCCCCATCACACTCCGTTGCCATCCCTAGTAAGTAAGAATGCATGAATGGGTTTGGCTCGGTTTGTTTTCTAAAAACGAGCGTCCACGAACCGTGACCACTTCTGACACTCCCCACGCTATAACGCCGTCCCATATTTAAAGCGCCCCTGACACAACTCTGTCTACTTTCCCCTTTGCTCGTCAAAACTTTGCAGAAAAATTTCAACTTTTTTCTCCATTTTCAATCGAAGTTTTAATTTTTAAAGCCCCTTTTGCTTTTCCCAATTCTTTCCTCACTCCAATAGCCATTATAGTAGTGTGTGAGTGACCCCTTTTTAAGCGTATCTTACTATCTTTACTTCACCAGAGAAAATTTAGATTTCCTATCACGCGACCACAATGAAATATAAAATTGACGGCTAATTCTTTTTTCTTTTGATAAGTGCATTCAATTGGGTGTAAAATACTCTTACATATTTTTCAGAAAAGAATTTTTGAGTCTGTACAGACTCAAAAAAACTTCATATGAGCAACTTAACAACCATTTTTACAAATTACTTGCATTAAATTCTTACAAATTTCAAACAGTTAATTGCCAAGCCCAATATCAATCATCAAAGCTCGAATGCGAATAAAAGTTAGCCCAACGACGTTATTATACAAAAATTTCAAAAAAAAAAAAAGAAAAAGAAAATGTAGAACGTATTAATCTGTGATCTACACAAGACAGTATCAGCGTGAACCATGTTTGCATTATTATTATTTTTTTATACAATATTTTGACCCCCAAAAAAATTTAAAATTCCTCTTTCCTATATACAAAGTAAGTATCGCAAATATTCCAAATATTTTTTTAACCGCAAAAAGATCCAATCACCGTCCACCATAGCAGCCAGTATTCACATGCCATCCTACGAAAAATCTACAAAAATCTATTCTCCCCGATCTAAGTGGTCCCCACCACGCTGTATAAAAATTCCATCCACTGATCATTTCCCAGCCGAACAGGCAATAAAACTCCAGCTGTACTCCATTATTGTCCATACAGGCGCGTCCACGTGGGAGAAGCAGAATCTTAGCTGGTTGATCCGAGCTCTCAATCACGACAAACCACGTGGCACCATCTCATTGGGTAGAAAGCCCTGACCTCCTGTACGACCGGTCTAGCTTATGCGACAAAGCTCGAATGACATGCCACGTGGCATCCCCTTCTTGGACATGCTCATTGAACAGTAGGGCCCGTCTAACATCCGGGTCCCACAAGTTCCTCTGAATAATACTCAAGTTCGTAGCAGCCACGTGGTCAAGGATCAGTCCCAGCTTTGCCACGTCCTTTTCGGCCACCGTTAGCGATACATCAGACCACTTAACGACGTCAGGGAAGGGCAACCGGATACCATCCGCAATGATTACCGGCACGCATCCTAACACGACCGATTCAACCAGCCTCGGACTCCACGGGGCCCAGCCGAGAGGGCACAAACAGAACACAGACCGGACAATTTCTGACTGGTAACCGGCAAATCTATGCCTCTGAAGATAAAACCTCCGGTCAACATTATATTTCCTCCATATGACCGTTCTCACCCTCCTGAAAACAATTAACCAAGGGTAAATACGTAATTACTAAACCTTAAAACAATCAAAGAACCATGATTATATGATAATTACTTGCTGTAAAATCGCCCGCTAACATTCTTGGGGTGCACTTCCATTTTACCCCGAAAGAACACCTGGATGTCACGACGGCCGCTCACCGGAGCTTTCTCCAAAGTGTTCCGTACACTTCCCGGCGAAACGTACGGTGGGATTACTACATTTTCAACTTCTTGACACGGGTGTTGATATTTGACTCCAAAAGTCTGTAAAATAATTGATTTCTTTAAAAACTCTGGAATCCCGTCTGCAATGGCTCTGTCCTCCTTTACAAAAACAGAACAGTCAAAAATCTATAAAATAAAACAAATTTTTTTCCTAATAAGCATTTTCAATTTTGTTGTTACCATTGCATGGAAGCAAGCACCATAGTCGTGGGAAGCAACAAACACGTGATCGGAGCCGTGGGTTCGGTTCCAGAAAGGGTACTGAGAAGAGATGAGCTGAATGGCGGAAGAAATGAGAGTGCGAGCGTGGCCAATGGCGGGGAACCCATTAACGTTGCTGAAGTTACAGGACACATATACGGGGACGAAGAAGAAGTCAGCTTCATATGGGTCAAATGTCCGTAAGACGTCGTGGTTTAGAAGCGCCCTGTGAATTGCCACCTCTGAAGCAAACAAATGGTTGCTGCATCGCTCGTTCGATAGCCAATCCGTGTTGTATTTTGATGGCAACTCGTATACATATATCTTCAAATCCTCTAAAGCCCCTGTTTATTAACAAATTAGTCAAGCGTACACACACATAATGCTCTCGGTAACATTAACAGCAGGCAATAGCTAATACCTTTACTGGATTGTTGAAGAGATGTTGTGTTGACGGATTCAATGAGGGCACGAGAGGGAAGGTTAGATTTGGAATTAGAAAAATGAGTTCTTGACAAGGGGATGGGCTTGTTGTGGCTGATGAAATAGGAGCTGAAGAAGTAGAGTGTTAGAGAGAACCAAAGAACCCATTTGTAATATGTGAAACAAGAATTTTTCTCTTGCTGTTGTTGTTGCCTTCCATTTTTGTGCAGTAGCCTCATTTCCACATAGAACCCTCTTCTCTTCGTGGGTCTTTTGAGTAGCTCTTCCATCGCATTTAAAACACACCAAAAAAAAAGTGAAAAAAGATTTTTTTTTTTTTTTTTTTTTTTTTGGTTCAATTTGCTGATGAGATGGGGCTTTCAGTTTCTGGTTTGTGAAGAAGTGGAGATGAAGTTACAGTGATAGAAGAAGATGTGGGTTTGTTGGTACTTCATCATCGTACTGTTATCAACAATAAAAAATTCAAAAGAATTCAATCCTTTGCATCTTTATCAGCAGCTATGGCTTTGGTTGAGTTCTGGTAATCTCAAATTTTGAGGAAAACAAAATTAATTAATTAATTAATATAAATAATTTGGGGAAAAAAAAAGGCACGAATATTAAAGACGTTGCAGAGAGACAGACAGGAAATAGCAGAAAGGGCACATGGTAACGGAGCATAATGGAACTGGGCGAATGAAGTCCTCGGTTTCTTCTATGCTTGTTATGGTTCTATAAGAATTTCAATGAGTAAAGGACTGAAATGCCCCTATGGTTTGCACTTTTCAGTTCTGTGTGCGGGTACTTTTCGGTAAAACGGAGGGCTGGCGTTGTTTAAATTTAAATGATAAGATTTTAGTAAACGATAAGCTTTTTATCTGAAGCTTAGATTTGATAAACATTGAGAGAGATCATAATCAACAACAACAGTCTGTTTGGATTTAACGTAAGATGGAAGCGTTTCTAATAGTGGTATATGTCAGCAGTGGTGGGTGGCTAGTGACCGTAGGATTTCATCTGATGAACGGTTGAGATGCCTTCAGAGACAGTGGCTTTAGTAGTAGAGCAATTATGGGGAAACACTTGTTGGAGGGAAAGTTTGGTGATTTATTAATTGTGCGCTTCGAGTCTTGAACATACATAAATTACAGGCTACAGCTGTATTTTGTTCCTCTCGGCAATGTACAGGCGGCGGTGTGTCCAATAAACCCGGAAAAGGATCCTCTCATGATCTGAGCTCTCATGAGCTTTTAAAGATCTTGTGCCATGTGTATTTAAGTGGTAGTGTATGGATAGGATTTAACTTCTTTATTTTCTTTATTTATTAACAACCAATCACCACATGTATTTTTGATCAGGAAGAGATCAGATCATGAGAGAATCCTGATCCCCAATAACCCCAAATTGGTCGCTTTTGTAAAGTGAAAAAATTCTATAAAATATGATTTTGTTTGAAGCCTTAAATTAACCATACAGTATGTGCCGCGTAGAAGGGGATACAAAAATTTGTATTTAGCTTGCATGCAGCATGCTTATGCGTGTCTAATTATCTAAATATCTCATCCGTGAGGCGGCTAGCTTGGCCTTTTCATATTGAATAATGATTGTACAAGTGTAGTTTGTTAGTTGTACGCAACCCATAAAAGCAACAGGCAACCACTTAAAACAATTTTATTAATCGAGAATTATTGAGAAATCGCAAATTAAGTTGAACTGGTCCATGGTCTCGTCTCGTCTCACCACTTGGTATAGAACTATGGATGCCATAGGAAAAGGGCAATTGATTTTTTTGACTTTGGGCGGCATTGAAAAAGATTATTGAAAAGGAATTAAGTGAATTTCTGTACAATACATCCCCCATTATCTAGCTTATTCAGTCTTGAGAATAATTATCTGATTTTGATCGCCCATTTAAACTTTTTTCCAAGACTATCCTAGAAATTGATTTGATTATCATTGCTTCCTCGTCGGTCTTTTATGAATCACAATCAATTCTATTCCATTTTGTGATGATTGATCAAAGAATTAGCCTTTGGAATTTGATTGTCTTCAGAAGTGTAGTGGACGGCCAGGTGTGTTTGTTTTTATTGCGTGCAAAGGATTATCGTAAAACATAAATGAAAGTCAATGCAAAGCTCAATTACATTAACTATTTTGAGAATGCCTTCAAATTTCATTAATTCTATACGCGGAAAAAATTTAATTCCGGTCCGAGTCTGAAACTTTAATTTATCTCCACTTGTAGATTCAAAGAGATGATATTCGAGCTTTTGAAATTTCTAGGAAAAAAGGAAAATTGATGGTTTTGAAAGAAAGACATAAGGAGATTAGTCGCGAGTAATTATCATCAAGTTGTTTGCGTACGTGAGCGGCCAAGACCCAAAGGCGCCCCACGATCACACAACGTGTTCTTTACATTTAAAGAAATTAAAATAATAAATTATGATAATGCGTTTGTCATTGGGGATGTAATCGGGATCAATTTGGGATTAATTGCACGCGTGCGAAGGGCAGTTGGTGAATTGTCTCGGACACCTACCGGAATTAACCGTCATTTGTACCGGAATTAACCCTAACATTTTTTCAAATGCTTTTCGGGGAAGCAACCAAGCCCAAAATGTTTGTCTCGTTCTCTTGGGAGGCGCAGCAATTCTCAGCAAACTGAACTCCAAAGGAAAATACTCGAAGGTGTTCTTTTAAGGCACCTTTCTTTTTTTCCCCTTCTTTTTCATGAAAAGTTATAAGCCAGGTTACTTTGAAGAGGATAATTTGTGTGTGCTAATAAAATAAAGGCTTGTCTTTCTTTCATTGGTGGGTCATAATTCATAAGATTAAATTTTTTATCTAAGTACAGTATGCGAACCAAGTTCGAGCTGAAATATTTTCTCGCTCTTTAATGCATTGATTTATCTACAAGTTCTCTCTGTCAAGCCTCATTTTCATATTTACCTTCCACGAGTAGCTTGTTAAAACTTGTCTGCTGCAATTGTTAGAACTCGACTTATAAATTCAAGCTCGTGGGTCAAATGATTTACTTAATAACTTAATTTTAAATTTTCCACTGTGCATCCAATTACATGATGGAGGGTTTAAGTTCCCTAATTGAAGTTCTGTATTTAGCTTCGGGATAGATTTCTTCTAAATTTGAAAGTAAATTGCATCCATCCTGAAAGTATACGCTTGCAAACACCCATGATTTTCTCTCTAAAAATTCATGTTGCCTTATGATTCGGGAAAACAAAAAAGAATAGGTCATTGGCAAAAGTCAATTTTGAGATGACATAGGGTGGTTACTGGTTGCATTACTTTACTCCAAAAAAGCTGAAAGGGCTTCAGAGATACATTGACTGTTGGGTACACGATGGACGTCACGTAAAATAATATCGTATCAAGGTAATGGAGGATACATATAAAAATTGCATTATTGCTTCACCGGCCTTATCTTAAATAATGACAACTTAAAATGTCCCAAATGCCACTTCAGCTACAAATGTGCTTGTCATCGATCCTATTCATTTGTTGTTATGTTGTTTTCATAGGAATAATTAAATTTTGATGACAATTGCATCTAACCATTAGTTACCCCTAGTCAAAAAAAGAAAGAAAAAACCCTTATTCACCCTCTCACTTCCCACTATAAAGTAATAAACAAGCAAAAACATCAAAACAGCCCAAAAGTTATGAAATTTAATGTTGGTGGGCACCAAGTTTTAACACGACATAAATTTTGATTCATGACTTGTAATAGCATGAATTAATTCAATGTTATTTTCTCAAATATGATACACTGGAAGCTGATCCTTTCAATAGCAGTTATTTCCTCAATTACAGCTCTTTAATGCCACAAACACAAATCTTGTGAATGATTCAAAAACATATGTAATTAGAAAAAAAAAAAAAAAAAGGAAAAAAAAGAGAGTAAAATTCACATATGTCAACTGGTTGTGGGCCTTGTGGCTGTGCATTCATATTTAATCGGTGGGGAGGTAACTTGTACCCTAAAAGTGCAAGCATTCATTTGAAATTGAACCTGAGATCTTGAAACAAACAATCAAGGAATCATTTCACCGGTCCCATTATCTATCTCATTACTTTCATTTAAATAAATAAATAAATATAAACCCATAATTCATGTTTTTGGATTATCGCATTCTCATTTTGGCCAATCAGAAAACTTGAAGCTTCCCTTAGACCGAAGTCTCATCATGGGTGTAATTATGTGGTCTGCTTGGAGTTTAGATACGAGTTTTATGATTGGAGCTATCTTTTTTGTCAACTTCTCGTCACATGCAAATGATAGAGCGGGCTCTAATTACTCAAAAATTAATTAACTCAAGTTCAGTATTATCTTAAACTTGTATCGATACTCTATAGTGAGCCCAGGAAAATTATCTTCTTACAGTTTCGGTGCACTTAACTCAGACTGAGTTAAACTAGCGTTGCCTTTCAATAACATAGCGTTGATGGCATCTTTCGAAACGGCAAGAGAAGTATGGGTTGAATTAATTAAAGCAGAGTGCCAGCGATGAGTTATGCATGAGAACAAACGGTGACAGCAGAAAATCAAAAACATAGAACGGTTGTTGTACCGTCATGTCAACGGCTTATCCTGTAGGTTTTCTTGTGACTGAGGATTCTCAGCTCAATATTTTCCTAGAAAACAAACATGTAGGATCCACATTTTGAGGACTCTTTTGTGACTTTGTTGAAGTTATAATCCAAAGGACAAATTGGTATCCCAAGTGTTTATAATTTGCTATTTGATGTGATCGTAGCATTGTTATGATTCGAAATTGGGCTGTTCTGTATATATAAACAACGATAGAGTGGTATAGAGAGGCAATTTATTCGGTCATTGAATTTGGAGCTCTTTAGAGGACCACGTTATTAGAGACTTTTCCCAGTATGTAAATCATTGACTAATTAATTTGTAGAGCAACAAAAGTAGTTGCAACAAATTGATGATGAATATATTTTGGCAATTATAGTTAAAAAGCATAACCTAAACGCTTTTTTTTAAATACTGATTACACATTGGGACATCAGATTTCATTTGATATTTACAATCTATTATTATAGCAGACATTACATCTGTTGATATTCTGATCGATATACATAACTGGGGCTTTACATTATTACATTGAATTCTATGAAATAGATGAACAGACAAATAACCCTTCACAAGGGAGGGATGTCCCTACTCCACTCGCATTTCGCAAGGAAGAAGGATTTATAAATATTTAGCCCCACAATATTTTTATGGGGCCTTGAACTGCTGCCCTGACGCAAAACTGAATTGTTTTTATATCACCATTTGACTTTCAAAATTACACCAATTCTTCCATTTTTTGACGTTTTAGTAAAACTTGAATCAGATTTTGTGGTCAACGGATGGATTTTTACTCGAACTTTTGTTAGTCCTTTTTCCCTCAGAATCAGCCTCTATACTAAACTTTAAAGTCTTGAAAATGATCTTCAATTTCACTTTTTCATTTTCACCATGATTGTGTTACCTTGATGAAATGATTCCACCATTATTATTTTTCCTTAGGAAAAAGGGTGCCGGGCAATTCAAGGATCAGGGACCATGGTGACAATTGCTACAACAAAAGCGACCCTTTGGTTATATATTAGAACAAATGGAACTGTTTTTATGTTGAATCCAAAAATTTGTAGGGCACTGTTTTGACAATTATTATATCATTTTATGGGACCATTGGAAATAAACCTAAACAGAGGTGTAGAACAATTGGACTTATGGAGGTCCGTATGCACTGTTAGTTCTTCTGTATTTAAAACACTGAGCAAAACGCTCACAAACCTTAATCATTCTTCACCCATCAAAATCCAAAAAAACAGTTACCAATTATAGACCTGTTCTATTGTGGGCGTTTGCCATGCTTAGAAATTATGAAAGTACTGAAAAAAAGAGAGCAAAGGGTACCCCGTTTGAAGACCTTAAACCCTGAAAGGGGTGATAAATTTTGGGGCAGTGACCCTACAGCTTTGAAGCGTGGGCTGTCCAGGCACATGCTATTCCGAATACGTACATCAGAAAAAGAGGAAAGCATGCGATCAATTATTGGTAAAATAATTGTAGAAAGGTGCTTTTTTTGTAAAGGGGACAAGTACTTGGCAATTTGCACTTTAAAATGTGTAGATGGGCTAGCAATGCAGGAGGAAACAAACTGGAAGAGAAATCAACAATCTGCATATATAACTATATGAGCTATTATATATGGTTCTAATTGAAAGTTCATCTTAAGCCTCATCATCAATTCACCATCCCCTTCTCAAAGAATTAAGGCTTAGGAGGGACTTCGATCCCTTCTGAACCATTAATTTTTTTTTTTTTTAAATACACTACAATTCTCGAATTTAAAAAAAAAAAATTTGAACACATTTTTTTATTAACAAAAAAGTTGTAGTTTAATGGTAACCATGTTATTTAATGGCTTTAGAGTCTTGCTTCAAATCCCAATAACCGCATTATTTTGTGGAGACTACTTAGAAAAATGATATTTTCACGCATTTAAAATAAATAAATTATTATTATTATTATTATTTAAAATATAAAAGAAAATAATGGAATTTGAATTTATGAAACTTAAAATGTATTCAAGTAAACACTAAAAAAGAAGAACTCTAAATTAAATAAAATTTTTTGAATTAAGTCTCTCCTGATTTAAGTATTTGAGTGCGCCATTGCCTGCAATGGAGTATGAAAATTCTCTCTTTAAATTGTGGTAGATAATTCTACTCCTACTTGAGAAATATCTTGAAGCATTTATAGTCAATTTATTCAGTGTTCCTCCGAGATATTAATTTCCCAACGAACAGATTAACAATAATTCTTAACGCATATGGCAACAGAAACTTTGAAGAATGAAAAAAGATACATTATAATCTCTTAAAATATATATAAAGGCTTGGTTTATGGTTTTGATCCAAGTCTATGAATGGCTCGGCCGTTAGAATTGTTGCGATCACTTTCAACACATAATATCCTCTGTAGATTTTAGCTGCCTCACCTAAGTTTTCTATAATCATCATCAATACAACTTAAAAAGTATAGATGAGTGATTTTTCCAAAGATCAAGTTATACATCACTACATAAATATATAATTCATTGCGTGCAGCCGAGCGACAGCGCATGTGACAGACTCCCTATTTGAGAGCTGTGCACCTGATCGGTATATTTATATATGTGTATAAAAATATAATGATATTGGGAACCAACAAATGTGTGCTGGCCCTTTACGGGCAATGCAGGCCTAAAGTTAGGCTCAACTCCGTGGAAAAGAATTAGTTATAAAGATGGATTTTATTTTTGGACTTTGCCCAATGCCCACCATTCTAAAGAAATGGATTGATCTTTGTTGGTAAAACAGAATAACGCAGAGCTTCATCTTGTGCCTCCTTAAGTTTTTTGGAACAACTCTCTACCTGCAACGGCAGTTTTATTACTTTGATCGGAATGCAAATTGCTCTTTCCATATCAATTAAAAAACAGTAGTTATCCATATACATCTAATAAATATCATTAAAATAATAATAATAATAACCCATATACATCTTTAATAATCTTCAAATAATAAAAAAAAAACACCATTTGTATTTCTTTGGCGAAGTTAAATTGTCATTGAATAGGTGACAAGTAACATGCATTAGAATCCTTTTATTTTTTTAAATATTTAAAATTTCCTTAAATTATACCGAAGAGCCGATCAATTTTTAGGTCAAATAATCGGCTTTGAAATTCAGCATTATCAATATATTTTTGCATTAAAGGTGTGAATAGATAAAAGAAGTGATGGAAAAATATTTAAGTAAAAGTTTGAGCTAAATTTTCTATAAAGGCGACTTGAAGGCAGAGAGACATATTGTAGAAACACTAACCAACTCACTAGTACTGCTTGGAAATAAAAAACTTAACATTGTGAATTACTTTTACGAAGTAATGTATCATGAGAAAATTTTGGCCTACCCCTTCGTGAAATGACAATATTCAAATCGCTCTCTTTACTATTGAAAACATCAAGTTATCCCACAAAAACTCATTATCTCTATGTTATTTTTAATGGTTAAAAGGATAAAATAGTATTTTGCACATTTTCTTAACAATCAATTAAAAGAAAAAAGTCAAACCTAGGTAGACTAATTTTCATCGGTCCAAATCTTTTTAGGCTTTTCAAAACACACATAAATATTTTAAATATTTATAGTATGCTTGCTAATACTTTAAAATATTTTTATTTTGTGCCTATATGACTAATTTTTTGAACAGATTAAATTTTACATTTTCGTTTTTAAAAAATTTATGTTAAAAAATAAATATAGAAATTAATTAAAAGCTACAAATAGAAAAGAATAATATTTTACCTCTATTCATATTTTTTGTTATTATCATTATTATTCTTTTTTTCATTTTTGTAAAGGTATGTAAAGAAAATATAGATATAAAAAAAAGGAAAATCAAATAACAAAAGAAAAATATTATTGGAGTTTCACCAAATAAATGAAAGGAGTAAGGATGAGAAAAATGAAAGGAAAAAAAAAATGCTACTATAGTCAAAAGGAAAAAAATGAAGAAAAAGACGAAGGAGTAAGGATAAGAAAAAAAAAAAAACAAATGAAAGGAAAAGATGAAGGAATAAGGATGAGAAAAAAATTTAAAGAAAAAGACGAAGAAAAATAAAAAAAAAAAAGAAAAATGAAAGTAAAAAACAAAGATGATATGACTTTTAATTTTGAATTTTGAAATTTGAAATTTGATAGAGATGACATTATTGTGATTTACATATGATGGCATGTCTTGTAATTTGTTGGCATGTCTTGTAATTTGTTTAACTAATATGTCTAATTTAGGAAAATTATTAATTTATTTATGTCCATTAAGTCATTTCAATTGTATATTTTTTAATTTATTTTTCAATGATTAGTCATACATCAACTATTTTTTTTTAATTTTCTAATGACTAGTTATACATCAATAATTTTTTTTAACCTCACAATACCGTTACAAGAACATTATGTTAAGGTAATGGTACTATTATGAGCCAACATCATTCAATGGTTAAAGATAGTAGGTTTTGAAGGGTAATTTAATATTTTTAATAATAAGGGAAGCGATTTGAAGATTGTTACTTTACGAAGGGAGTCGGCCAAAATTTTCTCATGTATCATTGATATATTTACTTTTTTAACTTTTTTTTTAAAAAAAATTTTTATACAGGTGTTGAAGGAATGTGACAGGTGAAAATTGATTCAATCCCGCATAAATTTAGAATAAATAACACTAATTAAATATGTATTTAGGTTTCCCCAATATCTTAAATTTGCACAATAATAACAGAATAATTATTCTTTTTTTATATGGTAAAAGTGGACTAAACAGAGGAAGATCCATACTATCTTGACACAGTATTAAGAATGTTTTAAATAGTTTTGACCCAATTATATAAGTTTGGGTCATTGGGAATGTGGCAACTTTTTAAACACACATCGTAGATGGGAAATGTTGGGACTAAAATAAATGCTACCTCCATCATAAATTTGGCATGATGGTGAGCCTGCCACGTGGGCTTTAATTTTAATTCCCTTTATATGCCCCTCATCCATTGTCTAAAGACACCCATTCCTCTCTTATATCCATGGATTAATTCTGTCTGTGTGATATCAATATCCTTGACATTGTACACCTCTAATCAGAATATCATTAATTTGTTCAACCAAAATAACAACGGTGATAATGATACTCAAAATTGCTGCTACTCTGAAACTAGGGGCCCATTAACCCCGATAAATTATACGTGTGTTGTCGCAATCTGTTATTCCTATTTGATTAGCATAATGATCTGGCATTGCCCTTCTTGGCATCATCACCTTGTTGCTTCGTTCTTACCGCTTGGCTATGCTAACCAAGTCAAATTGGCTGTGTATATCTGTTGCTGATTATGATTACAAAAATAAATTAAAAAAAAAATTGACGGCCAAGCAAGTGGAAATTGCTTTCAAATTTATGGGCCCGAAAACAATAAATGGGCTTGGTTTGGATCAATTTTGTGCATAATATATGTATGACATTGTTTTTTTTCTCCTCTTTGAGAAGATATATAACATTAGGGTCCAACTAAGTTATAGTCCTTGTGTTACTGTTTATGTGAGAGGAGTGTAAGTGTTAATTTGAGCAGCAGCAGCACCACCACCAAACGTATTGGACCGCCACAGCACTCCGACGGGTCACCCTACCAGTGAGCCAGCGGAGGTTAGTGTCTGCCAAATTCAATGCTGCAACAATCAATGGGGAAGGTCTCCGTCTCTTTCAACTTTCAAGTAGTGGAAAATAATAGTGATAAACTAACATTTGAAGAACCATCATATGCCACACATGTGAGATGCCAGCTCGGGGCACATCATATCATATGTCACATGCGGCTCAAGATTTTATCAACAAAAAGCCAAAAACAATGATAAATGGACTATTCTAGCAACCGACGAACGTGTGAGCCCCAGTGCAAGCATCATTTAATTAATCAGCACCGTGTGTACAAAGTGGCGGTGGGTTTTGGCTTTTTCAACACAAGATTTGATCACAACAAATGTGAAAAGAGCATGGCGGGTCTTGCCTGTGACGCCAGCCCTTTTGCCTGTATATCCCAAATCAAATTAATCCAATGGGTCGACGGAGAAATGGTTGTAAAGCTAATTATAAATAATAAATCCTCCTTTATCATCATCATGCGTTAAATTTAATCTTTATCTTTTAAGGGGGAAAAGAAAAAAAAAAAATGTAAAGATGCCTCATCCAGGCCCTCTGCCAGTTTTAGTTATGGATTCAGATTTTTTTTTTTTTCAATTTGAGTATATTAAGTTTAAAATAATTTCATAATCATGTATAAATTAGTTATAATCTATGGCTGGTCGCGGGACAGAATTGGATTAGCACGCGTTTGACTACTTCTTGATTATGTTTTTCAAACAAATTTGATTCTTTTCAAAACATTAGGCAAGTTGATATTCACTAATCTGAAAAGTCACGAGCATGCACACAAATCTACTTGCAAATACTACTCTTTCTTGTTTTTTTTTTTTTTAAAGCTAAATAAATGAATAAATTAATAAAGCATTTGGGCATTTTAGTTCTTGCCTTAACCAAATACAGCCTAGCCCGAGTGGAAGCAAACCTTTGTTGGAGCTAGTGATAATTGATTTTCACTTCTTGGTGTTGACGTTAGCAAGCCAAACAAGGAAACTAAAAAAAAAAAAAAAAGGTATCGTAAAAAATACGTTCTGGATAAGGTTGATTTATTTTTGTCAATTATATAACTACTATTAGCCTACTGAAATTACGTCCCTAATTCCAAACTTTGCTTCTTTGGTAAACGAGATTGATTAGGCTGCTCATTTTCAAGAAACTTAGTTAGGTAAAAAGAATTGAATCAATTGCCGAAAACTTCAACGAATTTATAAAAGTTGTTCATTCTTATCTATCAGAATCTTATTACAAAATGTAACCAAAGTGAAATTGTCATTGGATCTTATAAATCTGTAGGGTCCAGCTACCTTGCGTTATGGGTTCGGTACCCCAGTTGTTTGTCTCTTAGCGAATGACCCTTTAGATTGTGAACAAAGATAGTTAACGACTGAGATTTACCAGCAGGAAAATGGGTAACCAAAGAAAGTCGTAGATAAAGCGAAAGAAAGATAATTCAATCTAAATTCACTGCTCTCTCTCTCTTCCTCTCTCCCTCCTCCCCCCCCCCCCTGAATACACTTGTTCTTCATCCATAATTGGCAGTCACAGTTCTTCAAACAAAACTGGCTACTGCGTTGAGAGAGAAAGCTGCTGACACATCTCGGCTCCCTGTGCTATTGTTGCTGCATCTATACCGTTATCAGTAATTGAGGATCGACTCTGCCATCGCCGCAGCCCACGCTCGCTTCTTCTTTGCATCTCTGATTCGACTAGTGATGGTGGTGCTGTTGCTGTTGCGTCTATGTGGGTAAATTTTGCTGCATCTATTTTGTTCATCTGGTCGTTAATTGATTTTGTTCCCCTGGGTTTTGTTCATAAGATTGTTAATTGATTTTGTTTGTTCTTTTCTTTACTTGTTGTGACTTCATTTCTCATTGGGATAAATTCAAGAAGTATGAGTCCAAATTGTTTGAATGTATAATATGTGAAGGCCCTGTATACAAATACTTTGGCTAGTGTGTCACCGCAGGCTCGAGGAGGTAAGATAAATTGGTTTATGAACAAATTGAAGAATTGGTGATATAGTTGGTTACGGCTAAAGCGCATAAGAGTTTTCTAAGTCTGCATGTAACTATTATTTTGGGTTACTTTGAAAGTGACCGAATAATTGAAAACATGAAGAAAACCCGATAGAAAAGAAGTTTGAGCTACCCAGATGGAGGACCTAAAACAAAATTTACTGAATTTGGAAGTTAAAATCAATCAGTGTAGCGTGAGTTCTTAAAACAAGAAACTATCAATTTTACTTCAAGATGCAAGCATGTTATTTACATCTTAGATTTTTCATAAAATTAAACATCCTTCAATTTAACTTCTAAAGGATCGCATGTTTTTCATAGATGGTCAACCAAAACTAAATTGTGACTGCACACTCACTCCTGTTGAATAATCACTTGCCTAGATTACCTAAATAAGAGTTATATTTTGCATTTAATACTGATTCCTGGTTACTCTAAATATGACATATATTATGCATCTCACTGGTGATTCCTAATTAATCCAGATATGACATATATTATGTATATCAGACTTATATGTCTGACTTGCGATGAGTTGAAAATTAAAAAAAAATCATATCCCACTCCCAATCAAAGCTGAGTTGTACTTTTTGGGTTAGAATATTTTCCATGCACCAAGGTATCCAGCAGGTGCCTACTGCAATGTGGCTCAACCGTGCCCATCCCCGACACATAACCAAACTTCATAAAGTGATTGTCTTGCCAAGTTGAACCCCGCCGGAATCAAGCAAAAGCAAAGACTCAAGGTGTTGAAATCTCCAAAAAATATTTTGATTACTTTGCACTGCCAGCCACATTTAAACTTCTTTCTGACTTGAATATATTTCATACCGCAAGAATATAAGATGAATCTATTGAATGTAGCATCACCCATGCTTGGGCTAAATCCTGACAAATTTGGCTGCATATGCCCTTACATGAAGTTCAGTCTAAAGATTTTCAAGCCATAATAAAAACAGCAAATCTTATAAATATAACACCACTTTCATCAGATTTGATAACCAGGATTCATTGGACCAAATCTGAGTAGTTACGAGATTGGGATTATTACTTGAAAATAATTAGTTATATTTTCATTCATAAATTTATAGAAATAATCCACTCAGGTTAAATTACAATATAATTTAATGTAAATGCCATGGTTATTTAACCCATCCTTTTTTTTCTCTTTTAACTTATCTTTCATCTCAATAAAGCCTTCATTTCTTGGTTGATGATTTATTATTTTTAAAATTTTTAGTATTACACAATTTTCATCATCACCATCATCATCATTGTCATAATTATAATATTAAACTTTATTATTATTATTATTATTATTATTATGATGATGATGATGATGATGATGACATGGCCTACTATTTAAACTACATGGATAAAATTAAAATTAATTATTACTTCAAACCTCAGGGTTGGGGAATTTTCCCTCTTTTTCCCCACCAATTACTTTCATACTTTCGCAATGCACTGTCTCATCTCTTCCAAAAATTTTCGTCACCTTTTTTGAAAATTTCATTTCCATCTTAGCTCAACCCAGAGTTGCTCGCTTCCACCAAATTGTTTTCAACCAATAGTTGCATCCACCGTTTGCTGTTTGTTTCAATACATGTCTTCTTAACTCACGTTGGACCCATTACATGCCTAGTTTTATCAAATTCTTGTTTTCCCTCTACGCTACCGGCCCATTACCTTTTTCTTCGGTTACCTCCTATCGTCTTTGTGTCACTTATGCAGCCGTGGGATTATATCCAAGGGCTCATTTACTATAAGACAAAAGACTGGGGTACGAAACACCTGACGCAAATTAGTTATCCCCAAATGGGTATATCTATTAGAGAAACTGTTTATAAATCTGTATATCTATTAGAGAAACTGTTAGATAAAAAATTTTAAACTTACTGTTAGGTAAAAGTTTAATAATAATAATATTAAAGACAAATCTTAATATAGGGTGTGTGGATAATTGGGGTAATGCTATCACAACTCATATTTGCAAGAGTTGGTGGAATCTGCATGGGTTTTTAGGTTCGGTGGCTTACTAATATAGAAGCTAATCCGTAACAACACAAAATTAGTTTTAACCCTCGTCTGGATTAGTCGTTTTGGTGGCTAAATCAATTAATTAAGTTTCTATTCACATATCATTTATACGAATAATGATAGAAGATAAACCCATAGAAGATGCATGGATGGACTTAAATTTATTTGCCTTATTCTCCTTTGGATTTGCCTTATGTATAGATTTTTATCATAAAGCAAATTTTATCCTTCCCTTTTATCCGGCTTGTCCAAAAACACTGTAACTTCACAGAAGCTCGCCCACAGATTATCCTTCGCTTTATTTATAGGCCCAATCTTTAAACAAATCATTCACCATTTGTCATTTCTCTTGTTCTGTTTCTGAATCTAAGTACCTCTTCTTCCTCCTTTGCTCTCATTTCATTTATTCTATATCAATCTTGTTATTAGAATTGAAGGCTAAAAAGGTAACAAAAGAAAATGGGCGAAACTGGTGGAGGTGGAGGTACTAATTGGTTCCATTTTGTGTTCCATGTGATTAGAGGCAGATGGTTTTCGGTTTTTGCATCATTCTTGATCATGGCCGGAGCTGGGGCAACTTATCTTTTTGGTACATATTCAAAAGACATAAAGGCCTCCCTTGGTTATGATCAATCAACTCTCAATCTCTTAGGATTCTTCAAAGACCTTGGAGCCAATGTCGGTGTCCCTTCAGGCCTCCTAGGTGAAATAACACCAACATGGTTTGTTCTCCTTGTTGGTTCTGGAATGAACTTTGCGGGCTACTTGATGATCTGGCTCGCGGTCACTGGCAAGATTGCCAAGCCTGCAGTTTGGCACATGTGTGTGTACATTTGCATAGGCGCCAATTCCCAGAACTTTGCAAACACAGGGGCTCTGGTTACGTGTGTCAAGAACTTCCCTGAAAGTAGGGGCAATATGATTGGTCTTTTGAAAGGCTTTACTGGGCTCAGTGGAGCCATTTTGACACAAGTTTATTTGGCTGTTTATGGTAACGACTCTAAATCTCTTATTCTTCTTATTGGTTGGCTCCCAGCTGCAATATCAGTTATTTTTGTGTACACAATAAGGATCATACCGGTTGTTCAACATACAAGTCATGAAGCTAAAGTCTTTTACCATTTTCTTTATGCATCAATTGTGCTAGCATTGTTTCTTATGGTAATGACAATACTTGAAAAAGTTGTGTCATTCTCCAGGGAAGCCTATGCAGCAAGTGCCAGTGGTTGTATTGTGCTTCTCTTCGTCCCTCTTGCTATTGCCATTAGAGAAGAGCTGGCCATATGGAACCTCAAAAAACAGCCTCCTTCTGAAGTAACCGTCGAAAAACCAGCCGAAATTGAACCAAAGAAAGAGCCACTGCCACCACCTGATGAGCCAAAAGGTAGTACTAAATCTTGTTTCCTCACCATTTCTGATAAGCCACCCAGAGGAGAAGACTACACAATCTTGCAAGCACTTCTAAGCGTTGACATGTTGATTCTATTTGTTGCAACTTTCGGTGGGCTTGGATCAAGCTTGACAGCCATAGACAACTTGGGGCAAATTGGTGAGTCACTTGGCTACCCAACAAAAACCATTAAATCATTTGTGTCACTTGTTAGCATATGGAATTACTTTGGGAGAGTCTTTGCCGGATTTGTCTCAGAAGGCCTACTGGCAAAGTACAAAATGCCGCGGCCGCTAATGCTGACGTTGGTCCTTGTCTTATCCTGCGTTGGGCTGCTCTTGATCGCATTCCCGTTCCCAGGTTCAGTCTATGCTGCTTCTGTGATCATAGGATTCTCATTTGGTGCACAATTGCCGTTGATTTTTGCCATCATCTCTGAGCTCTTTGGGCTTAAGTACTACTCCACATTGTTCAATTGTGGGCAATTGGCGAGTCCACTTGGGTCATATATTCTCAATGTGAAGGTTACAGGGAGGCTATATGATCATCAAGCAGTAAAAGAGCTCGCGAAGAAGGGCATGAATAGGTCAAACGTGAAAGAACTGATATGCATTGGTGTTAAGTGCTACAGGCTACCGTTTATAATCTTGGCGTGTGTTACTTGCTTCGGAGCCCTTATTTCGTTCATATTGGTGATTAGGACTAGAGAGTTTTATAGAAGTGATATCTACAAGAAATTCAGAGAGAGTGCTGAGAAATCATCATCTTCATCTTAAGGTAGAAATTGTGAAAATAGACAAGCATTGAGATTGAACTGTACATACCCTTATGGTCAACAGTTAGATTTACAAGTTGCAAAGGTGAAAGTAGCTTTTACAACTTTGCTTTCAAAAGCAGAATTATATAAAAGTGCTTTTTGAGTTGATAATTATTTTCTCGAGGACTTATCTCCAATGCCTTACCGACTTTCATAATTTAAGGAATAAAAGGAGGAAGAATATTCAATCACGGGTGAGGAGAGGTGAGGTAAGTGGGGGTTTGGCAGCTTGTTTGAATTTGTTCATTGATCTGAATCTAATTTTGACTTGTGTTATAAGAGGATTCTGTAATCACATGAAGGTCATCGTTTTTAGCAAAATCCCCAGATTTTCTCTGTTCACTTGGACAATTAGTTGCTTCTTCCTCACTTTACTCTAGAAAAGATTAATCTAAAAAAAAAAATATGTTTGAACATAGAGGATTGTCTATTTCCTTTCTACTAAAATTCATTTATATCACTTGCTCGCTTATTTTTTTACTGTTTTCAAAATATCAAAAAATTTAAAAGAGAAGAGGAGTAAAGGAGTTATTTGCTTAATAATTTATCTTCAATTTATTTTGAAAGTATAAAATATAAAAAAAAAATGTTTAAAAAAGCACAAGACAATTTTCTTATTATTAATTTTTTTTATTCACATCAAAGACATATTTTTTATTTTTAATACTTATAATTTTTAATTTATATGATTTTTTTAATTTATAACAAATATGAATAAAAGTGTATTTAAAAATAAAGATAATATTATAAAATTGTACTATCAAAAGAATTATTATTTATTACAAAAACAATGAGGGTAATGATATATTTTGATTTCGATCAGAGAACTTGCAATCTTCTTTTAAAAATTTTAAAAATAATTCTCTCTTAGTTAGTCGTGATCACTTTAAAAGACACATAAGTTTAGATGTAAGAGAAATTTTTGACATCAAGAAAAATAATAGGATATTTATGAAAACTATAGGGATAGCTATAAAAGTCGAACACTAATTAAGAATTTCATTCCCCTCAAAACAAATGAAGTCCTTTATTTCCCTTTCATCACGGATGAATTTGAGGGGAAAAGAAACTTAAAAATGCAAAATAATCAAAGTAAGCAAACAACTTAATTTCTTCAGAGTCATGTTATTCGAATGATCCTTTTGGGGAAGAGTTATTGACACACTAATTTGGTCATGTAACCACGGATCGACAATTTCAGAATTTATTCCTCAAAATATACGTTATTTTTTAGTTGATTCACGTTGCATATTATGTGAAGAAGATAAACCCTTAATAAAGGAGACCAATCAAGCTCTCACTAATAATAATAATAACAACAGCAACAACAACATAATGAATTTCATGCAAATTGTTTTTTTAAACTTTTTGTCTTCATTTTCAGTAAATATATATCTTATCTCATAACAAAACAGTGTTCAAGCTTCTCAACGCAGATTATGCCAGTTTGTGGGAATGTACTTAGAAATACCCGTGGGTGTATCTAGATATGTTTGTCCATTGGTGAATCGGGTATTGATGGGCTTGCCACCCGGTAAGGCCTATCGGAATTTGAAACACACAGTGTTATAGTAATTAAAAAAAAAAAAAAATTGGAGCGCCGTGTGCTTTTGAAAATGTTCTTACTGCCTGCGAGTAGCAGTTTTTGGCGCTTCGCTTTCTCTCACATCCAAATTTGGCTCCAAAGTCCAAAAACCAGAAACCGCAGGAGAAGCTCATCATGGACTTGGACGATCCTCTTGATTTCGAAAACGAAGACCCTCTTCTCACTAACCCTGTCTTCAACAAGAAACGGTATCTCTTTTCTATTTCTTCGTTTACTTTTTGTTTTTCCTTTTGAAGAAGCATGCAGAATTTCGTGTTTCTTCCATTTATTATTCTGTTTTTTATTTTATTATGGAAAAAAATATATTCCGGGTAGTTAGGGTTTCAGCGTCTTGTTGTGTCATTGATGCTAAAGGGATCCCTTTGATTGTTAGGGTTTTGTGATAATCATCTCATTCTTTTCGTTATGGCAACGGTTGACGGTTCTGTTTCATGTATCAAATTCAAAATTTGAGGTTTACAGAGGACCCCGTCAGTTGACTTGGGCTCTTTTTCAGTTTTTGGCATTGGGATTTAGGACTTGAGCGAACAGGATTTTTGACACTCGGTGGAGTGTATCGCCTGTGAATCAAGTTTATCACATTGTTTGATAATTAGTTGCATTGTGCAATTTGCACTGCTCATGTATGTCCTTTTGATGTTGGCCAGGAAAAAAGCTATTGGGTTGGATGATCTGTTGACTGATCACTACAGACAGAAAAGTCAAATTCTTGAGAGGGAAAAGAAGCGGGCAGCTAAGGCTGAAAAAAACTATAATTCTGATGAAGATGAGAATAGCAAGGAAGCTTTGCTGTCTAACATCGTCAATAGCTGCCAAAATCAGGCATATTATAATTTTTCTTAGAGTTGTTTACTCTAATTTCACTAATGTACCATTTTTTTTCCCTGCTTGTAACTGAAGATATAAACTATATATATATATATATTAATTTTTAATGTAGATGGAAGAGATAGGTGTTGAGGAAGAGATCTCTGAGTGGGGTCTACAAGTCTTTGGAAATAAAGTACGTGTAATATATTTCCATGTGCAGAGTGCTAGTTTACTTAATGCTTACCTATTGTTTTGAAGATTTGAATAGGAACTTATTTTTCGGATATTAACCCTTTTTGTTAAATTCCTCTTTGTTAATTACAGGAAACATTACCACCTCTGGTTTTTCCTAAGCTAGGAAGTTGCTCACTTTTGCGGTCTTTTATAAATAACGAAGCCAATACTTTGGTGGAACTCAGCACAGAAACAGGTTGTTTGATTCTGCAATTTTTTCTTTGTTAGTTATTTTTCACAGAGCTTTACATTCATATGAATTTTAGCTTGAAAATGAGTTCGATCTAAGGCATAGTGCTTTCCTACCATTTAGAAGCAATGTGCACGAGTAAACATTGTATTTAGTTGCTCCATTGATATGTTCTTGCAGGGGAGACATTCCTTGAAGGATTATTGGTCAACGGATGGCTCTCAAAATTGGTCCTAGCAAGTGGTGAAGTAGAAAAATCAATTGCCACTTGGACTTTTAAATTAAGTGAGTATATCTGGTTTGTTATTGGAAGTCATGTGACAAATTCTTATGTTCTTATCCTTTGGTTTATCAGTTTTGTATTCATCAAAAGAAGAGTTAAGGGCATCTGCTTGTGAATTCTGGTGTGCTATTCTCTCATCTAAAAATGAGGTGATCTTGATCCACATTCTATTGATTTCATGTAGAATTGATGTAGTATAATGATCACATGGTTGACTGGTAGATATGCTTTCCAATTTAGGACCCTCGGACTCTGAGTTATAATTTTTACGTGATGTCATACTTTATCAGGTTGATGCAGTGCCTGTTAAAATTCATTGGTTTCCGAGCTACTCTGACCTTGAAAAAGCTCTTGTGGCATATGGGTTTTTATCTGAGTTTTCATCCACCGCAGAGCCAGACAATACTGGTAAGGCTTTTCAGCTATTTTCCCCTGGAAATTGAACGTGTATGGCTGTTTTCATGTATGTGTGAGTTTACAGCGTCTTACAGAAGAACCTGATGTGAGTGCTGTTGAGTAGTATCAAACATGCATGACTTACTTGTGGCAAATGCTGCTGGTTTTGAATTATCTTGATATTTAGTGTAACAACTATGTGTTTAAAAGGTTTAGTTGGAATGACAAAACAAAATGTCAACTATTAAGCAGAGGCACTTCAACTTGAGGGTTTTATTTTTATTTTTTACCTTGTTTGTGAAGGCAATATCTCCTCCTTTCTAATTCCTGATCTTCTCACAAGATTTATGATGTTTTCCTTCCAGATTCTGCAGGTAGGGGACCACCAGAAAATCTTATTGCCTGGGTAAAATTTACTGCTGCTTGCTGTCAAGTAAGCCATGTGACAGATACTAAGATACATACAAGTGCCCCATGGTTGGTGACATCTAAGGCTCTCAAATGGTTTATTGCAAGTAGAAGGCTGCAAATGTTGTATTTTAAGGTTATTGATATTCTCAGTTTCTTCACAGGAGTAAAAAGTCTATGTTTTCGAGTAAGGAAGCTGAAAAGTTGGTTGAAGTTGTTACTTGTCTGTTTTTAGACCGCCGACTTCAAGGTTTGTCTGTAATTTTGTATGAATGTATGCACTCCGCTATCAGTTATTTCACAGACCAGGAGTGGAATACCAGCTGTGAGAAGATAGCAAAATCTCTTGCTTGCAGGTGACTGCCTTTTACCACTAGATTTTATGCTATCTAGAAAATAGTCATAGTTGTTGTGGTCCTGTTTACTTTAAAGTTGAACGCAATAATCCTGATTTCGTGTTCTTGACAAGGCTCCATGAATTTGGACCAAACTGAAATGTCTGCAAACTGTAATGTATATTTTTTATTTTGTATGATAAAATGCTCAATACACTTGCAATTGTAAGCATCGATTATTTAAGCTCTCTGCTAAAACTCTCAAACAGGTCCTTTATTTATTTATAGTGCTACAAGAGGAACTATTCACATCAGTCTATATTGATGGTGTTTGAGCCCTGGCATTCTAATAAAAGACATTTGGCCTTCGATTAATGGAATTATTGTGTTTAGATTAGCATGGGGAAATCTGGAACTGTTAACTCCAAGTTTCATAGTTGTATTCTATAATTTGGCCTTGGCTGTTTACTATTTTTACTCCCATTCTCTCACGCCTGCTGAATGGTCCTTTATGTTATGAATGTAGGGTTCCCAGGGACATAAACTGCTTGCGAGTTGTAGACTGCATTTCAAGAGTTAACAAACGTTGTAAGCAACTCAGAAGCGCGGTTGCCTATCAGATTCTTGTTCTCTTTTTCGAGAATAAGGTAACTTATTTCCTTATTTTGTGGTAGCTCAGATTTGAGAATAAGGTAACTTATTTCCTTATTTTGTGGTAGCTCAGATTTGTTCTTAAACATCGAATTGAATGAAATATTCATGCCAAAATATGATGGCTAATGAAGGTTCTCAGTATTTTTCTCCTGGCAAATTATTGTTCTGTTCATTTTCATCAAAACTTGATGGGCACTGTTTCAGTAATTTTCTTTTTCTCTTTTTAATTGAATGTCATCTAGGAAATTCCATTGTCCTATGTTAGTAGTTGAACCCATTGGTATCTCAAGGGTGTGTTTGGCACACTATATTGTATTATGCTATATTGCATGAGCATTGTATTATGTATTATGCAACTTTTGTTGTTACACTGTATAGTATATAAAATTAGTATTATTTAGATTATTACTATTTTTATTATTAATTGTATTAAATATTTATAATATTATTTTATATATTAGTCTTATGTTTTATGTATTGTAATAAAACTTAATATATTTAATGCCTCAATTGAGTCAAAAGTTGACATATTGTGGTGCATTATAATGCAGCTTCTAAAATTTCTGAATATAGGTCAGCAAAAAATTAATGTGAATGGTACTATGCAGTATGCACTGCTATGTTCCAAACACATCCCAAATGCATTGATATGTGATGGGGAATAATAAACTCATAGTGGATGACCATTGGCCAATGGAAAACCTTTACAGAAAGTTGTTAGATAAAATATGGCACTAAATTGCAGTTGCAGTAAACTGATTGCATGCTTTTTATTAAGCAAATTGAACATATGCTAACTGCTTCTACTTCATTCTCTTCAGGTCACCAATGAAGAAGAAATACTGAATTTGCTCATCACAGTCAATGTGAAAGACAAAGCATGTGATCTTTTCAGGATGTACATATATCTGGCTTTGACAGAGAACTGGCTTTTGTCATGTCCAAAGTTGGAAGAAAAGCCAGTGATGACTGAAATGTGGGGTGTTTATCTTCGAAATTGTTCTTGTCTAATCTCTAGCACAGATTTGAGGCTGTATGCATCGAAGGTTTGGCATACAACTTTTTTTCAGCCAAGTGCTTTCTGGCGTCTTTCTTTCTAAAATTTTCTTTCCACCTTGCAGGTTCGCAATAAGGCCTCCTATCTATTACAAGGCTCCACCAACTAATAATCATTCAATATGCAATTCATGAAAAGGACTTTTGTTCCAAGGCAAGTTTTGGGAACATAAATATAAATGAAAACTAGGAAACATCAATGATCAGCGATTTGCTATTGCCAGGTTTTAGCCCAAAAGCGGGGGGAAAATATATGTTTCTATAATCAGAAGATGTGTTAAAAATCTCTTTAGAAAATGCAAATCTCTTGAGGCTCCATTGGTGCTAAACATTGTCTGGTATACCTTAGGGAGCCAACTACTGATATTTTTTTTTTCACATATGTTTGCCCGCACAACTGGCTTATCATGAAGTCATTTTGCATGGCCACACAACTGGCTTGTCATGAAGTCATTTTGCATGTGCTATAAGTATCTTTGCTATGTGGTAACTGTCTCTGCCCTTATCCTTGCATTGCAGGTCCAGTACAGTTAACAGATCTTACCATAAATTTGGAAACATGGTACCCCGGGAATTCGGTGTTTGCATGACAGTTTTGGGAAAGAAAACCTGAAGCAGCTGGTGGAAATTTTAGGAGCCATTATTGCGTCGGCCTGATTGTATGGTAACAGTTCCATGGAATACTGGATCTAGAATGTGCCCAGCTGATGAGCTGTTCTGTTTTGCACTTGATAATATTTGGAGAAACAGCCTAATGACTGTAACTATAAGTTGACACTGGAAATGAATATTCTTGTACAAGTGTTAAGTGGGTATGCAGTATATAGGTTAGGGTTTAAGACTCAACCACAGTGCCCTTGTATCTATTGTTAGTGCAAGTTTTTGTAATTACTGCCTCAGTAAAATATTTTTTTTAAATCTAATTTTTGTTTAAGATGAGGTGAGAAATTCGATTTATACTATATTGGCCCGGGTGGTTCAACAAACTTACAACGGATCAAATAAAACCAATGGAGCTTGAAATTCAAGTTTATAATAGAATGAATGATTCTAATTCATTTTGGAGCGAGGAATTCAAGTTTTTTTCACTTAGTTTGAAAAAGGGTCAAGATCAAAAAAGATCAAAATAATTTAACAAATTTAAACCATTTCACTTTTTAAAAAAAAAAAAATTATGCATGTATAATTATAAAGTTATTTTTACATGCTTGGAGGGAGCCCAAATCTTGAAAATGAACATTCAAAGCCTGCCTTAAGCCCAAAAGTGGAAAAGCTCAGGTTCGGTTCGGATGAGTTTCCCGGTTCGAAAGTTTAAAATTAGGTTCGGAGTTCGTCTAATAAACTTTGTTGGACTTTGCTTCGGAAAGCCGTTAGTCTTCCGAACCTCAACCAACATAACATCGGCTTCGCCTTAGTAGAGACCCTTTGCTTTCACTTTCACTTTCTCTTTTCTCTTAAATTCCTTTCATTTACTCATTTCTCTCCTTCTCTTCAGATTCCAAATCTTTATTTTTCAGAAAGACAAATCAAGAATATAGATTTTGTGCAAAAGAAAAAGATTAGGCTTTGGCTTTCTTTAATTAAAATTTCAGTGATTCGCCTTCCAATCTTGATTTTCAAGAACACGTAGTCACAGTTCTGTTATTTATACATAAATACCTTACATACCTGTGAGTTTACACTTAGGCGCTGGGTTAGGAGTGTTTTCTTTTTTATTTTTTATTTTTCTCTTTTCCAGTGAAAGTGGAAAACATGAAAGGTGAAAGAATGGCAAAGAGATCGAGTTTTGGTAGCATAATGAGACGGAGGCTATCTGATATCACAAATTCGCAGTCACGACCCAAAGTTTTGTTGAGCCATGAAGAGAAGCCATCTCAGGTTTCTCCAGCCTCTGAGGACCTTGTTAATCAACTTATTAAGGTAAAACTTTTATCTGGGTATTTTTATTTTATTTTTTTGTGCGTGGCTTACTTGACTTGAAGTAAAGGGAATTTTTAATTAGTTAAGTGAGTTGTAATCTTATCTTCTTCTTGTTCTTTAGCTTTAAATGCTTTATTTATTTATTTTGGTTTTTGGAATGTGAAACAGGAAAAGACGACATTGATGAGGTTTATTGAGGAGAGAAAGTATCCGTTCATTGTTCTGTTTCTTTCAATACATGAATTATTTTTTTCCTTTTATTTGGTTTCTTCTTAATTTTGATTGATCAGCAAAATCATCGAGTTGAGTAGCAGTGAGTTGCACAACCTGAGAATCAGCATTCAGAAATTACAGCTGCAGAATTGGAATCTTGCTCAATCTAACAGCCAGTATCTGGCGGTCTGTTAAGTTTACACATTATACATTATATGTGGGCAATCTTCTTTGTTAAAATATATATGGTTCTTGGTGATATTGACTCTATTCTTATTATTTTGCAGGAGATCAATTTAGGAAGAGAAAAAGTAAGTTTGTAATTCTGAACTCTTGATACAAGACATCGATTACAAAGGTCGCCTGCTCTCATATCTTTTATGACTCAAACAATTCTGCTTTCCTCATTCAGGTGAAAGCTCTACAGCATGAACTTGTATGCAAGGATGCTTTAATTAAAGCAAAGAGCATTGAGAAAGAGGTTAGTTTTTTCATTTTGTATTTATCATCATGTTGTAGACTTGATTGCTCTAATAGCTTGATAGCACACCGATAAACATCTTGTGATTGCTTCATAGCAATATAAAGCAAGTCAGAGGAATTACTTAGTGTAGCACTTGTGTGCTCTGAGAAATTATAGTCTCATCCTAATATTGCCAGTCTTTAAAAAGATCCTTCCTCATAGAGTACAAGCCTAAAGCAATTTCTACGGAAAGAAAGAATAAACATCCTGCCGAACTTTGGTATGTAATTAAACATTGAAAATCTTAACTCTTCACGAAGTTGCTATTTCACTAAGGTTGTGGAGTTTTGTTAACTTTATGAACAATTACATGGCTCCAACTTCTAATTAATTAACCTATGCACACAGGAGTATTCATGTCTGCCCTACCTTTACGAGAAAGAATTTCTGGTTGATATCCATGCTCTCAACCAAATTTCAAATATCTGGGCATATAAACAATTAAGTGGGATTCTGAACTTTGTGTGCGAAAGCATACAATTATCTGTTTTGGAACACAGAGATTTATGGCATACAAGAATGACAGCACACTTAGTCTCTGTAGGAACCTTTTCAATTGACTGTATTTCTGTTCTGCTTCAGTTTCAATCCATTTTGGTTCTGTTTCAACGTAACATTGGTGTGTTTCCCCTCTGAGGCAGCACAAATACCTACCAATAATAAGTGACTGATCACCTTAATTGGTAAATGGAATTTACATCCATGAAAATTTCAGCCGCTTGGAAGTTGTGGAAGTACACAGTATGGGAATCACAGTTACAGTTATGAAAACATTTAACCAAAAAAATCAACTGAAAGTAAGATCTTTTTGTTAATTGTTAAAAACATGCGTTTTATATGATTATTAATGAATTCTCCTTTATTTTACAGCGAAAAACAGATTCAAACTGCGAAAATACTGCCTCCCAGGTGCACAAGTTATTTTCACGTTTTATTTGCCTGCTATATGATTTAACATATTTACAGTTCTGAACAATGCTTAAACTCCTTTCTCCTGGTTGGTTAAGGAAGGAGAGAAGGTGATTGAAGAGTGTGTGCCTAAAGCTAATGAAAATGTCAAAACTTGTGAACGCAACAGAAGGAGAAGTACAAGATGCAAATGTAATTGTTAGGAGATATATAATAGCTTTACTGAATTCTTGGGACAAACGTTTTCTCTTTACCTGATGTGTATAATTTCTGATATTTGCCAACTACATGCAGCTATCGGCCCTTCTACCACACGTCAAGAAGTAGCAGAAAAAGAGAGTGTCGAAAATAAAAGGTTAGTTACATTTAGTGTCACCGAGGGGCATGTTCCGGTAGTCTATTACTAGAACTTGGCAAAATTCCTAAGCATCTTTCTCAACCACTGGGCAACATTTTGCATGCTGAGATATAAAATAATTCCTTCTATAAATATTATTTGTAATATGTGCTTCATTGATTGATTGCTATGTTGAAGCTGAAGGGTGCATGCTTTTTTATCCACATTATTGATCCTTTAACATTTTCTCATTTTGCTTCAACAGCTCATTCCTGGTAGATTTGTTCCCTCTTTTTTTTTCCTCTCTCAAAATCCAAGTTTTCTTTTCCTGTTTGTAGGCGTTGTGTGAGACGGCAATCTACTAGGTTCAAATCCCAAGGGCGGGCACCTACAGAAAACTTGTTTGAGATTGAAGATTCTAAACTCCCAGCAACTCAGCCGCTGGATGATCCAATGCATGAAGATAATTCAATCCAAGCTGGTTCATCCACTGCAAATGAAGAATTTAGTGGCTCAAGAAATCAAGCACGGCTATCCCAAAGATCCTCAATGGGAAGACCATCACGCAAAGCAGCTGAGAAGGTACAGTCCTACAAAGAACCACCACTTAAGGTTAAAATGCGAAGAACTTCCACCTAAGGCTAACGTGCGAAGAAAAGAATTATAGGGACCTACTATATACGCTATTTAATATAGCAGAATCTGTAGGACCAATGTCTCCCCCATCTTGTTGTGCATTGTAACCTATGAAATGGCTTGTGTGGTGATTATGTATCAATTTGTTGTGGTTATTTGGCTCTTTTATTGTAAAAGCATGACAAGTATGTATCGATGTGAAATGCCTTGTGCTGTTCCTGAGTTGATCTATCACATTCAGCATGTTCTTGAATTAGTCTTTTCTTCAAAAATTGATAATATTAAACTGACATTCAGCATGTTCTTGAATTAGTCTTTTCTTCAAAAATTGATAATATTAAACTGTTTGTTTAATTTCAGAAATTTATCTGTAGAAATTTAATGTGATACTTTCTTAGGCCCACATTTGGTTTGTTTAATTTTTCTTCCATCTATTATCTGCAGAATTTTAACAGCCAAACCATAATTGGTCTAAAAGCCACAGCAATGATCACAAGCATAATGAAATCAAAATTCAGTTTAGAATAGATACGATTGTAACCTAAAAATCACGTTGTCTTTAGACTTCATACCAGCAATAGGCCTAATGGACGATCCCCCAAACCTAAAAAATTAAAATGTAACAATAACTATTGAATCTTAAATGCCAGAATACTAACTTCCTCCTAAGGATTAAGGACCCATGATATCTTGGAAAGGGAACAACATCTCTAATGTTATCCATGCCTGTAGCAAAAAGCATCATCCAATCAAGGCCTAAGCCAAATCCGCTATGTTTCACGGTCCCAAAGCTCCCTGGTCAAGGTACCACTCATGCGGCTCAAGAGGCAGTCCCATTTCCTCCAGTCGGCTCTTAATTAAATCAAAACGCTCTTCCCTTTGGGTATCCCCCTTAACTCTCTAACCTTTGCTACAAGGTGGACATTCGTAGCAACTAGAGTCTCCAAGTCATCAGTGAGCCTCATGTAAAATGCTTTGTTTCCTTATGGACGGTAGTACACAATGAGAGGCTTTGGAATTTGGATTGACCTCAGTTAAGCATCTTTCATGCTCTGACTCCAAATCAATCCCCCACTCCACTTTGTTCTCAAAGCGCTTGCCCTCCTTCTTCACAGCAACCTCTAGTAGTTCCACTTCTTTTGTGTACGTTATGGGTTAAAAGGGAGCTGAAGCAACCATTATCAGACAGTCAATGCAAATTTTATCGAAATATTTAGCCATTAATTTCACGTTGTCAATGCATTTTTGTCAAGTAACCACTGGCACATAAATTTCACATATGCCGCCGCTCAGTCCATATCATCTGCAAATGTAAGAAACTTTAAGAATCACAAGTTGCAATCACAATTCTAGCGCGGATAATATTAAAGATTCCTTTCAAGAACATTGAAGATTGATCACAGTCCAAGAAATCAATAAGCTAGTTTTGAAGAAGACAAACCACAATCGTATATAATTCACAAAACAAGTTTACTAACTCAAGTTCTTATAATGCCCCAATTCATTGAAACAGGATACTCTAGATTGTAGTAAAGTCCTATAAGGGGTGTTTAAGAATCAAACTTACATGCAAAGAATTTATTGAGAATAGGTAATCTAAATTCTACCAGAATATCTCGCATTTAACTCAATCCTTTTCTCCTAGTGCATACTCAATTTTTAATGGCAAAATTCAATCATAGGAACAACAGTTCATCAATTGATATCGTAATTTTCTCCAATTTCATATCATTAGGCCGCTTAACTGGGGCAGCTTGTTGATATCATTCTATTCTGCAACATTTAAGTCTAACATACCTTAAGATCTGCAAAAGCTATTTCAGGTTCCACCATCCAGATTTCTTAGATTGAAATGCTGGCTCAAATGTATAGACATCACTAACAGCACATGCATAGGCTTCAGCTTGGAGTTGGCCAGAAGCCGTTAAAGAATGCATGACCAGCAAAGAAATCTTGGGCAACCCCGAAACACTTTCAGCAGCGCCCTCACAATCAATGGTGGTGATAATTGGATTGTCAACGTAGAGAAACTCATGCGACTAAAAGAATGTACAAGTGACATAAGCAAGTGCCCTCATGCAGCTATGGTGTTTTTCCTAGGCCAAAGATGAACGAGATCTCTCAAAAAGTTAGGTTTGAGCTTGATCTTGGCGATGGGGTATTTTGCCGGCTCAACCAAACCTACAATGATCACCTTCTCAACCTGAAGCCCAATCTTCTGCTTTGATACCTTAGGGGGGTTTGAGGCAAGCCCTCAACATAAACAGAGGTGCCAGTTGGCACCGTCTGGCTCAAATCCGCTGTACTAGCATCCACAGCAACCTGTAAAATGATCAGGACATGAGCCGTCACTCACCTCCAATAATGCTAACTTACCTTCTCCTTGTTCACGGCCTTTTCGAGTTAATATGGAATTGATCCGAACAAGGTCTGAGAATTAACATTCCATTGAACTCGGAAATCAAAGCTTTCACAAGAGAGGAGGATATCATAGGTATCAACTGATAAATAAACCGAATATTATTGATGAAACATGTGAAAATAAACTAAACAACAACCACCTTATAGCTATTAGCTAATGATCTTAATCCTAAGAAAACCCTGATGACATGCAATAGGTGAACATCCAATGTTACACGTGAAGCAAAAGCATCTCCTAACTGAAAACAAAATCAAACATCAGGTCATATGATACAGCCAGCCATTGTATCAGTACAAGTGAGATTTTCAACAGAATTCATAAGGTCCCTCCCTTAAAGCCACATTGATAATGATTAGCATCCTCATGCTAATTGTGAATTTTTAAATGATGAATTACCTTTGATTTTGATTCTGAGAAATATAATGTTCTAAAAATTTTTAACTGATGAAACTGATTAGTCTGCGGTAAGAGAAAAATTTCCATTCTAGTTAAACATAAATGGATTTGAAGTTTCCAGAACTTGTGCCAGCAGATATGAACACGGCTCTCACTGGAAAGTATTAAGAGATTTAAATATATAGAAGATGACGAATTCTTGTCCGTCAAGAAAAGAGCAATAGAGGTAGCTTACGTAACAAGGAAAGAGCGGGGTTCCTTTGCAACTCTTCTTGGGCTCACGGGGTTAAACAATTATTGATTATTGAGGCCCAAGTTTATTCCAGGATATTTTACAGGCAAAAAGCCCAAGCAAGTGGGTGTAGTCCATTTCATTACGTACGGTTTGGATTTTATGGAATTTACAGGGATATACGATCTTCCAAAACATTCATTATTGATAAACAGAAGTTGTTTTCGCCAGAAGTCTCAAAATAAAATTTAAAAAATTCGGACCAGTTGAAAAAAAAATATACACATGAAATGAAAGTACGTCGCTTTAGTGACCAATTACCATATTTTGAGCTGCCATGTGACTTGAGCCCGGCAGTCAAGATTAAAAAAAAAAAAAAAAAAAACCCGTAAAAATTTCCTCAAGAACAAGTCTCCTTTTACATTATTCTTCACGTAAACATAATTATCTTGTTTCTCGTTACGTAACAAAAACCGCGTGGGGCCGACGATTTTAATCAAATTTCATGGCGCAAGATCAAGAATGATGCCTTTCACATCCCATAATCAAATCACACCCAACAAATCCAGTTTGTTAATAGTCTTAATCCTTGTCAAGATCGTTTGCTGTTCTCTTAATCACTACCAATCTGTGTAGCACATCATTCTCGAGGCACTATGAAATCACGTCATCTGTGTAGTTGTGTTTTATAAAATCAATTATTGTAATAGTTTTAGTGTATTTTATAATATATATATATAATATCCAGTCAATTTTTTTTTTATAATCATAAATTTCTTCAAAAAAAAATTGCTTATATTTATTTGTTATGATGTAGTCTCGGATAGTTAGTGGCCTAAAAATGAATCGGTTCTGCTTGTAAATAATTGTGAAAAAGATTTTTCTACAAAAGCACACTAAATTCAAACTTGTATCTGTATGTTTGTAAAGAGAAATAATTTATCACGCGACGTTGTATTAGTGATTTTTTTTTTTAATTTTTTTTTTCAAATGGTGACCTGGCAATACAAAAAAACAAAAGACGGAGGCCCACCGAAATAAAATAGGCGAATACGGGTCACTCTCGCGAGCTTTAGGCTTTATAGAAGACATGGGGGATCTGATCTTCTCCCGCGATCCCAAAGAGACAAGCGTCTTTTAATTGTTTAGTGATGCAATTGGGCCACGTGGCGCAATCCAACTAACTATAACTACTAATCAACCCCCCTCACATGCAATTGCAAAAAACATCAACTAAACGGACAAATTAAGCGTCGTTTTATCGGACTTTTTGAGACCTGTAACCGCGTGGGAGATGTTCCCACGGATTCTTTTACATAATAATATTTTTTTAATTTTTTTCAAAATAAAAAAAAATTAAAATGTAAAAACTTCAACGTATTGTACATGCCTAAACAAATGTATATAGATTAAGCCACCTTAATTTTTTTTGTCACCTCTCCCGTCAAATACGGAGCTTACATTTTCATATTAACAATGATGTACTCCAAACTCGTAAAAAGGACGTAAAATTAAAAAAAAAAATTATTTAATTAATAACTGCTTAATTGAGTTGGTTAAATATCTTTTCACTTTATTTTTTGTCGTGTTTAAGGATTCAAGATTGTCTCTCCTAAACGTGAGAATTATTATTATTATTATTTTTTTTTTGTTTAAAGTCAAGACAAACATGCGCTAGACTAAGTTTTAAGTTATAACGAGGGAGACTGATGGTTTCTCCTGACTAAAATAAATAAGTAATAAAATTGCCACAAATTCTTGTATAAATTTATTTTGTGCAAACTAATGTGACATGATAAAATTGATCGAATTAAATATCTTTTGACTTACATGATCTATTTTTATTACTTTATATTTTCATTCGACTAATGAATTAATGCTAATACAAGATAAGTTTGTACAAGAGTTTATGTCTGTGTCATCACTTTTAATAAATATATACAAGTTATCCCATATTGTCTTTACAGTAACCAGTAACCCCCTTCATAACATGATTTTACAGTGTTATTTTCAAATATAATTTTGTTCATATTTATTATAAATTAATGAAATCATATTAATTAAAATAAAAATAAAAATAAATGCTAAAAATAAGAAATATTTGTTTCATGTGATTTTTTAATCGATTCTCGTAGTCTGCATTTCAGATATATTCTGATTCTTATTATAGCAGCATTACATCTGTTGATATTTCTGATCGGATATACATGGTGGAACTTACATTATTACATTAAATTCTATGAAGTATATGTCCAGACAAATAACCCCTCACATGAGAGGGATGTCCCTACTCTACTTGCATTTCGCAAGAGAGAAAGATTTATAAGTGTTTTAGCCCCCACAATGCTTTTGTGGGAACTGCTCTTCTTCACCATGGCGTGAGGCGTGACTCGGCTAAGGCGAGTGGGCATTCATGTGATTAAAAGTTAACAATAAGATATTTTTCTTGTGCTTTTCTTATTTTTTAGATTTTTTTGAAAATAAATATATATTTTATATTTCCTAAATAAATTATCAAATAAATGACCTATTTACCTTTTGGCAGCTGGTATATTGGAGCAGCTCCAACGTAGAGCAGCCTCAAGAATCGTTAAATGCATGTAGTTGAATCTGAAGCAATCGTAACAACCTGCATCCAACGTTTATGGAGGCTGCTCTATCCTAGAGTTACTCTAAGGTAACTGAACCCTTACCTTTTTTTCTTTAAAATTTTTGCTGCTAAGAGAGTTTTTGGATATTATAAGATAAGAAAGATATATATTATTTTCAGTAAAGAAAAATTGACAATCTCTCTTTGAACAAACCTAGTAGATTGTATCTATTAGTATTTATGGTATACTCTTTAACGTAATAGTAAAAAACAAAAATACAACGATGTACTTGTGCTGCTCATGCCAACACGAATTAGAACTTAAATTTTTCATGTTACTGGGTTAAAATTGTAAATAACTAGTGGATCTCTTGTGTAACAACAACACATATTGAAGACTAATGTCTAATTTAATAACTCATATCAATGTAATTCTTATCACTAGACAAAAAGAGAGAGAGAGAGAGAGAAAAAAAAAAAAAAAGGGCTAAGTTCATATCTTTGCACCCAACGAACAAGAAATCTCACATGCATGATCATATATACAAGTTGGTAGTTAGTTCATAAGGCCCCATTAATATTCTTCAATAATCTCAATGGCCCTTCAAATCTAACATCTATTAAATCATTATTATTATAATAAAAACACATTTAGATGGAATATTATCTCATTAATATAATAATATTATAGTACAAACTTGGTTAGAGCTTTAACTTTAGTGTAACGACCACTTGGGATTCCAAAGAACCCTAAAAATTATATACTAAAAAAAAAAAAATTGATTTGATTTGAGATTGAATTGACGACCCACCTAAAGATTCAAGGGGCCATGAACTGAACAAGCGACCCGTTCTGCTATTCTTTTTTTTTTCCCCCCCGATAATTATATTTTTTCTTTTTGATGGACCCACACGGTTAACAAAGGTGGCATCCATGATTTTCCCGACAGATATTAGCCGCTGGGGACCCCACTTTCGTAGACTTGAAATCTTGGCCGTTGAAGTTGTGATCTGATTCGTACGCAATCTAGGTAGTATTAACGGGGTACATGAGAGCTTTGAATTGAAGTAACCTCATAAGTCTAATTTGTATGTGAATTGTGTTTTTATTACGAAATTTTCTTTTTGATTTGATATGAATTTAAGTTTATAGATGATATGTTAAATCTTGTATTGGTGACAGTTTGCATGATTAGTCATATTAATTAGGCGCATAACGAACCAAAAACAAGCATCACATTATTTAGATTTAGTTGGGCACAAAATCAGTCACATGGATACAGAATATATAATTAACTTTCTATTTGATTATTTTCAAAGAATCTTATGTCTCATATTTGATTATTTTCAAAGAAATAAAAGAAATTAATATGAAACATGCATGTGACAATAATATAACATGTTATGGTATTTTTATTTTTTAAGTTAACGGTTAGTTATCTAAAAGTTGAGAAAATTTTGGTTCTTCCACTGTATAAATCATCTCCTTTGAAATTCTCATCATATGTATTTCAACCAGTCATGTAAAAGTAAATACACGTGCAGCAATAAAATTTAATATAAGTAAAGAGTATTATATAATACTCTCAAACTAATCACGTGACTTTTCATAAATTAACGTATCTGTGTTATATCATTGTCTGATTGTCTCATGTCTTATTTTTTCAAAAAATTAAAAATAAATAAATAATTGGATCGTGCATGTGTTGACGATATGACATGCCGCATAACGTTGTATTTTCCCAATTTAAGTTTATAATATTGTCTCTATAAAAAAATTAATAAAATTTTTTATTCTTTTGGTGCATACACCATCTCCTGTTAAATTTTCACCACATATATCTCTCAATTAATCATGCAAAAATAAGTACACGCGTAACAATTAAATTTAATAGATCAAAGAATATACACCGAGAACACTTAAAATCTTATCCTAAGGTTATACGGGCCAAACATAGACTCCATATCTATAGTAATCATGTATACCCTTCATTCAACCGTTGTATCATTGTAATATCAAGTACATGATTAATATTACAAGGATTCCTAGTATAGATGCTAACAGTCTTAGGTTGTACAATTTCTGTTTTCATTATCTAATTTTATGTAGAATGTGAATAAAATTGTAACCCTCATTGTACTAAAAAGTACTAGAGTCAAAGGAATAAATCATATTAAGCAACAAGGCTTTTGGTGGATCAATAAATAATATTCCTCTAACTGTATGTCACAAAAGAAATTCGTTAGCTCTTTTGAATAACCGCTCTGCCTCTTTTGCTTTGATGAAGTTCATTATAGCTTTAAGCCATCTTTGATGTAACTACCTACAACATAATGATCACATAACTTGAAAAAATAGCACATAGTTTAATATATTTTAATTGCTTCTTTCTACTTCCTTGTTACCACTTACCACCACAAAAAAGAGTAGCATCGATTCCCAGTTTCATGAGAACAAAAGAAACAAAAGTGTTTATTAAAAATTACCATAAACAAGAGCTTGATCATCTTAGAATATGAAAGGAACAATTCAATAATAATGAAACTCAAATTGGCCGACCGAATATCACAAAATGCACTCGAAATTCACAGCATAAATGGAGAACCCATGTATAAATGTTTTTGCTTCTTAAGTCAAGGTATCGCAATTGGGTAACCTTATTATGGTTTGTTAATTCAGTTACTAATTAACTTATTATAATTTCTTCTGACAATAGAATTGTGCTGCCGATGTTGCCAACCAGATCATGGTTCAGGCACCAGCCGCACCACATTTTAGATACGATAAATGTGGACCATTTTGCATGATTGAAACGAGGGGTGCCCACCAAAATATTCATCTTGCAATATTTTATTGTGTGTATGGAATAATTAAAAATATTCATAATTTAAAGTATAATGAATAGTTATGTTGGTAAAAGTAATTCTCTTATGATACTTCTTGTCGTCCGCTACTTTTTGTTTTTGTTTTTTGTTTTTAAATATCAATTGAAGATGAAAATAAAATTCTTTATTCTGATGGGGTCTCTCGATCGTGTTAAGTGTCTTTTATATTATTTATTAATTAAGATAATTATTAGTATTATTAGCAATTGGCATGTACACTATTATTATGACTATAATGATCATTATTATTATCTCATAACATGCCTGACATAAACACCATATGGGAAACTCAAAATAGTGACTACTTTGTCAATGGATAAAAAGTTGCTATGAATTTAATTTAATTTTTCTCAACCGTGGATAAGAATATAAACATAGAACAAGTTATAAATTCTTATGCTTGCGACTTAAGAAATACTCTTATGATTGCTGCTAAAAGAACATGAAATGTCAGACATCTTTAGTAATATAAAGTAAGACAGAATCACACATGGTTTTATTATTTTTTTGATTTGTCCAAAAAATCAAATTTCTGTGTGTGTAACGAGGTATATATGACAAGAATGAGGCTGCTAACATATGCCTTGTACTGTTAAACATGTTGCGTTAGTTTTGAATTTTGACCCGTCAACTTCATAGTTCAAATTGTGTAACATGCACTTTTTGAGGCCACCGCTTAGTTTATGTATCGTTTATCTATTGTAGGAAAAAAGTTAATGAAAATTAATTATAAAATAAAAGTTAATAATATATAATAAATATAATTTTTAAATAATAATTTTTATAAAATTATTAAAAATATAATAAAATTTTCATTATAGGATTAAAAATTTATTTTAATATAATTTCAAAGGTACAACAGATAGTGTTTATCAAATAATTTGGTACTATAATTTTTAAGATATAACTGTCTAATCTTAATACCAAACAAAATTTATATGATTTATCACAATGCAATCTTGATAATATCAACAAAAGATTACATGATTATCTTTTGGTTTAACTACATTCATAATTGTTCACGTTTATAAACAACCTTAGCCAAACAACTCTCCCATGTGATTAAAACTTATTTTGATCATACAACATATTAATAATCGATTCACAATAAATGAAGTATTTGGTAAATACACACGTTTAGCACTTATTATTATCTATATTTGGAATTTAACAATATAATCTTAATAAGAAAAAAAAAACAATTATTAAGAAAAAGGGAATCTAGACTTGATGGTTTAAAGTTGGGGTTACCTAGGGCATAAGCTTGCATATGCAGGTTAATGTGAAAAAGTTAAACCGAAAATGGACAAGTATAATTAGCCTCTTGGATGGGACATAAAGGCACGCTGCCCATTTTATTGATTCCATTTGATTTGAAACTGTGGATTATTGTTATGGATTTTCCCCATTCCTTTTCCGAAGTGAAAAAACTATTTCCACAAATGTACCCTTTTAAATAACTTATTAACAATCACTAACCCATCAAAAGCATACACCAAAACATGCATATTGAACTAATCAACACAAACGAGTAATTCATGGTAATGTTAGAGAATTTTTTTTTAAGAGTCTCATATCGTACACCTGTCCTACATACAGAACTTTTCATTTACTTAAATTATATTTGATAAACCTCACATAAGAGATCCTTAAATTATTAAAGAAAAAAAAAAGTTAAGAGACACAAAAAACATGTACTCCAATACACTATAGGATACAATATATTAGTGTATGTTTTACTTATTTATTTATTATTTTAATAACTTAAGAGACCCCTTAAGTTATTAAAATAATGAATAAATTAAAAAAATATATTATAACGAGGATATTTTCTCTTTGTTAAAGTGAGGAAAGTGACAATGTCATTAACAAACAAAAAAATAGAGATTTATATATATATATGTATATATAATTATAAACAAAAAACTATAGATTTGGACAGTAACCTTCAACCATATTAAATATCTAATAATTCAATAATATAATAATAAATCAAACCAACAGCTAGGATTGGTAATGAGATGGGATAGAACGGGATTTGCCAATCCCAATCCTGTCCCATATATGCAAATGAGATAAAAAAAAATGTCTCATTCCCATCCCTTTATTTTTATTTTTTGAAATAAAAATATGTTCTAATTTCGTCTCAAATAAGATCTCAAAAAGAAAAATTGCCATCCCTAGAAACCATATTTATAGACACACGTCACACACTAATTATATATATTATGGTTAAATGTGACTGACCACAACTAGTTCAAATAATTAAGACGGTTTGTTGGTCTAATTTAAAGAACATTTTCGAAAATTTTAGCTTAATACATTTTCGGTAACATAAAAAGTCCTACAAATTCTCATATAAAACATATCCGTACCTAATATTTTGTTCATATTCGGAAATTATCGGCGCCAAAGTTCTCTTATAAGATTTTCGGAAATTATCCATACCTAAATTCTCTTTCTTTTGCTTAACCTTATTTATTTATTTATAAAACCACTCTCATACGAGCAATCAATCATCTTCAGAGTATTAAATATTTTCTATTAGTGAGCAAGAGAGTCACAAAATAGTCAAATAGAAGCCTAGCTCATACTCACACACGGATGACTTTTGATGTTCAAAAGTGGTCCCGGTTGCCTTTCTTTAGGGCAAAGATCGGTGAGAAAGTTTGGTTACCAGCTCCTTTTTGAGACTAATAAAACCCAAACCATTGACCCTTATTTATTCTTATGAACACGACATGCAAAAATAGATAGAAGATATTTATCTATATATACACACACACAATTTTATTAGTCTAGTTATTATTATTATTATTATTATTATTATTATTATTATTCTATGCATGGTGAGAATTTATGGCACATGCAAACATTCCACAAGTCAAAAAAACGAGTGGCATGCGATGCTAATGTATTCAATAGTTTCTATCATTAATTTGTTTTTTGGGTTTTGTCAAAGAAGACATGCGGATGATGATAATTGTTTCCTAATGATAGAACAGTGCTTAATTCTGTTTCTTCAATATAGATAGGGCTCCTTTGCGGGAAAATGGCCTCTTTTTTTTTTTTTTTTTTTTTTCTCAGCCTTCTTGTTTTTAGTTCTCAAATACAAGGGAGTATGTATATAGACTAGCACTCGTGAATTAGTGCGTTTTATTAAAATGGAAAAAAATGGTGGGAACCTTCTTGTCCCAATCTAGGGTTGAGGATTCGAGCATTTTATGTTCGTATAAGTATATATTTATATCCCTTCTTCAGGAGTAGATTTTTGGGTCAGTCTTTACCTTTAATAGATTGAGACAAAATCTTGATGAGTATTAAGTTGGGATTTCAATTTTGGTAGAAGGCTCGGCGTTAGCTTGCTCTAGTTTATTTATCAATTAAATTGTATTATGCTAAGTAATGTAATATTTGAAAAAAAACAAAACAAAAAAGTAAAATAAAGGATGTGAAATATTTAATAAATGTGAGAATGCGACATGGGTATTTAATTAAAAAAAAAAAGTTTTTACATGCTTAACGGTTTCAATGGTAGGATTTTATAACGACTATTTAAATAAAGACTTTTAAAATGTGGGTATTAAATGTAAATGATTTAATTGAAAAACTTGGTGCTATAACAGACGAAGTGAATATTGCATCCCTTTGGCATCAAACTTGGAACATGATTTGGTTTATTTGAGTAAAGCAATTTTATAATGGAAAAATGTGTTTCTTATTTAAGAAGTATTTCAAATATTAATTTTTTAGAAGTATGTATCTTAAGGTACAGGATAAATGTTTGTTTGGTTTTAGATTGACTTTGAGTTATTCGTGTCAGGTTGAGATTTAAACATATAATATCTCGTTTCACATTTTTTTCGCCTTACTAGAAATCAAATGATTACCAATCTAACAAATGTTTTCATCACATTTTTATCAAATTTCATCATTTAAGAGCTCACATTCAATTGTAAGTCTGTTTTTCTGATGTAAAGAAACTACGATCCTTTTCCATTTAATTTTGCGTTGACATTAGATTATTGGTGCATGTCAAATTTAGATTTGGCCTTTGGGCATATTAGTTTCAAAGTTTTTCGACTATAGAAATAATATATATCATTGCCAACCTAATAATGATATTCTAGCTTTTTTTGGGTTAAATTTCATCAATTCCGAGCTCAAATCTCAATTATAAACTCTGGTATATTTCAAATTGAATTTTTTGTATTTAATTTATTTGGAAGTCTGGTGTTTGTTTCAGAATAAAATCTTGAAAATAAGTTGCGCCACTATATATATATTATTAAACAAATGCTATAAAAAGTCTAACAGCCATAATTTGTAATTCAAATGCTATAAAGATGGATTAATATTATTTTACTTCTTATCTACATTGTCAACTGACATTTGGAACTATTATACTGCTGCCTTTTGAACTTAAGTATTAAACAAAAGAATTTTATTTTCTAAAACATTCATCTCTTCAGATGAGTTGGCACATTATTCCACGAACAAATAAAGAATATGAAAAATTGAAAAGTGGGAAGACCAAATTCGGCTGAGTAGATTACTCATTTGGATTGGGGATACATTTTTTTTAAAATAAAAAAAAAAAAAAAACCAAGGAAACGAAAATTCTCTCGAGTTTCCAAAATAAACGTTAAAAGAACTATACCTAATGTTATCTTTAATTTAATTTCATTTAGTACTAGTAGTGAAACAGTCAAATTTGTTCAGCAGGCTTATGGCCCTTTATTATTTATGTTTTTCACGTGAGGAGCTTTCTCGTTGAAATAAATAAATAAAAAAATGGAACATACCAAAAGAAAATTTTAAACGAGCTTTTTATTTTTCCAGAATTTATACCTTGTTTTCCCAGAAAAGTAAAATACAAAAATCAGCCCAGTAACAGCCGATCAATCCAGTCAATTGTTGTAAAAAAAAAAAATAAATAAAAAAAAATCCAAGATATTAACACGGTTTGGATTTTACAACGTCAGGCAGCCCACGTGCCATAATTTTTTACACAAATTTTGTTGCGTAGCGGGAGAGAATTCACCATGGCAAAATTAACTTAATTATTTACCCAAGCACAAGCATACGGCATGTCGCATGTTACAAATTAGTTTCATGCTGTTGAAAAATGTTTGAAATTTATCATTAATCAACGCGCTTCAATTATTATTTCTCAAGGACTTTAACTAAGGTTTATATTTCATTATTATAGTATATTTAGTTAGAACTTAAACATTATATTATTATCTTATATGTCTGTCTAAATTCACTTCAAGTTGACAAGTTATAGTTAATTGTTTTTCTTCTCAGTAGTGATATGGACGATGAATTAATAAACAATGAAAATAATTCGTTAATCAACATTGTCTACTAAATCATTTTTATAATAAATAAACACAACCCTCGAGTATATTACATCTCTATGTAAGTTATAAGTTTTACGTTTTAAGTTAACAAAATCATGTATCGAATGAATCCGACTTGTTATTCCACAATCTAGATAATGGGTACCGTTATGAGGTTACAAAGTTAACAAAATCTTATCATTTGACGGTCTCGATGCTCTGGAATATGGTAACATTTGAGTACCATAGTCACATATTTATCCTAGAGATTGAATAGATGAATGCGTGTAGTAAGCACTAAAAAAAATAAAATGTAGTGAAAAGAAAAGTGAAAAAGAGGAGAGAAAACATTAAGACTAGTTTTGTAATTGCAATTTGTAGCAGCCCCGCTTTTACCGCTGAGATGTGATTCTGCTCCACTACAAGTTTTGGGGATGGTACCAGGAGACTCTCGGTACAAAAGGCTGAACTGGATTGAGTGAGAAAGAGAGAGAGAGAGAGAGAGTCAGCATAGGATTATTATTAGGATATATAGGATTGGCCTTGTTTGGCTTTTGGCCTTTTGTGCTTTTGTAATTTGTATACACCTCCAGTGAGGGAAAAAAAAAAAAAAAAAGAAAGAAAGAAAGAAAAAGAAAACAGTGGCAACAACTCTTACTTATAATAAGACCTGCAAGAAGTACCACTCACTCATAAACCCTCCCAAAAACACCCCTCTTGCCCACTCTCACTCTCTCTCTTTCTCAAAAAGTACCAAAATTGCTTGCTAAATTCTATTTCTCTACTGAGTCCATGGATAATCAGCGCAACCCTCTTCTCAGTTTTGCCTACTACTGCCAAGGAAAGGTATCACATTTCTTTGTTTCTAAATAAGTTACGTGTAATGGTGGTGTGTGTTTTGTTTTGCAAGATTCTGGTACTAATTGAGTTTTATGCTTGTGGTGGTACAGAGTATGGAAGATCTAAGGCATTCGCTTTTGTACACAACGCTGGAGCTGGAGCAGACAAGGCTAGCAGTTCAAGAGGAGCTCAAGAAAAGAGATGATCAGTTAGTTCATCTCAAAGATCTGTTGAGTAAAGTCATCAGAGAAAGAGATGCTGCTCAAGAGAAATGCCAAAGACTTGTCTGTGAGAAGCTTTTGCTTCAACAGCAACAACAGCATCAGCAGCAGCAACTACAGCAGCAGCAACAACCAGCCGCTCCTTTGTCGGGAATTTCAAGCATTGAAGATGATCCCAGAAGGGGAATTGACTCCAACAACGGCTTCTCATCATCGGATTGTGAAGAAAGCATTGTTTCATCTCCAGTCATTGACCCAATTCCACAACCCCCATCACAAAGTTTACAACAAGCACAACCACAAGGACCAAAGTCCGTACCAGAAGCAGCAATTGAGTTACAGCCTGAGAAGCCATTACCTGAAAAGGGGAAGCTTTTACAGGCTGTAATGAAAGCAGGGCCCCTTTTACAAACCCTTCTCTTAGCAGGGCCACTGCCTCAATGGAGACACCCACCACCACCACTTGAGTCCTTTGAGATCCCACCAGTGACCATTCCTTCACCGCCGCCGCCTCCACCACCACAGCAGCCCCAGCTTCTCCACCAGCAAGACTCATTGGGCAACATTCCAGGTTTCAACATGCTAAACAACTGTGGTAAAGTCAATAGAAAAAGGATTCTTTGCGATGGCTCAGACTCTCCTACTGAAACCAAATACCAAAGACTCATCCTCCATTGAGATTGAGTCATTCATTGACTAGCCGCTATATAGTATTTTAATTTTTCAGTTATATTTAATCTACCACTTCTAATATAAATTATAGATTAGGGACGATTGAAGGGGCAGGGGCAGGGACAGAGCGCTTAGCCGCTTATGTAACTGATGATCTAGGTTTTGTACAGAGGTTTCTTTGCTACCCCAAATTAACTCACATGGGGAGAGCTTGTTTTTAGCGTTTAGGCATATTGCGAAATTGCAATTGTTTGGTACAAATTTGCTGCGGCATGCGCATGGCCTGTTAAATGTAACTCTAAAAAGACTCTAGTGATCTTGTTCTACCAAGTGTTTTTTTGTGTGTGCGTGTGCGTGAGTTTGTGTTTGTGTTTTTGGATTGAGTGAGTGGAAGACGATCAAGTGATCAAAAATCAAAGACTGTCAATGGAGATACATGGGTGTGGAGTTGTTGTTGAGTTTGGAAGATTGGTAAAGCAACCCTAGCTTGTTGTCGGGTTTGAGTGGAACCCACAAATCAGAATCAGGATCTACTATTAGTGTGATTGTATGATTATTTTAATTAGTCTTCTTTTTTTCAGAGAGAAAAAAAGTTTGATTAATTTTATTTTAGTTTGTAATGTAATCTTATGTTTCTCGAGATCATATATATATATATATTTATACTACTGATTTTACTCGAGCATCTTTTCTTCTATCTGCCCCCACTTTATTCACTTTTGTGACTTGTTTACGTTTTATTCTCATTTTAGCACCAACTTCTTGTTGCAAAATATGCCATTAATGTCAGCCTATGAGATTGAATCACGGAGGGAGACAGGGGTAACAATGTTCGCCAATCCGTGCTTAGATTTTTTGTTTCAACACAAAATCGACCTAATGAAAGTCGTTCATTGGGCTAAACCATCCAACACAAAATCAACCTAACGAAAGTTGTTTATTGGGCCAAATCATCAAACTCCAAATCCAAAGCAGGTATTGGTTTAACCGTCTCCCACTTCTTTCAACCTCCATTACTTCTTGTTAGTTGAATTGTAAGTCTCATTGGAGCCACGTTTACCAATCAGCAATTCAATGGAGTAACCAGCGTGCTAGCACCAACGATTTTTCACAAAAAAATATACCATTGATTTGATAGGTTTACATATCCCAATTATGCCTAGGCTACCGGTCCGCATCATCCCATCAGCACATAAAAAAGAATCGTGTATGTGTGCGCTTGCGCGTGTGTATGCAGTGATTCAAGTTAATGACTTTACAAAGTACTTTTTTATTATTAGATTGCTGCACCTTCTCTCCTTTTTTTTTTTTTTAAAGGTTGAAGACTCGAGAATTCCTGTGCATCTTGTTATTACATTGAACACTCTATTATTCTATACATCCGGCGATTAAAAAAGACCCACAACAACGAGTTTGACAAGTCAAGTTAGAAGGTGAGAACGTAGAATCTACAAAGCTGCTAATTATAAGAGACAAAGACGGCACTCGGAAGGCCCAAGGAAACTTGATGACAGTCTTATTTTATCACTGAAAACTGACTGTCACAGAGGTTAGCCAATATCTTCCAAGTCCCAAGTGATCACAAAACAGAGCTAAATCCCCATCTAAAAAGCAAAGGCGAAAGAGACTTTAAACCCCGTGAACCGGTTGATATGTTAGGCTGAAAACCAAAAACCTTTTTGGGTTAGTCTTAGCCTGGTCCACACGGCAACAAGGCTTAGAAATTTAAACGTTAATTTTTGACCCCTAAAAGACATTAATCAAGACCAGACCTACTAACTCGGTACTCATGGTGTCTGGTCACTCTCACCCAGTTTCTAGGTCTTGCTTTCTCGATTACTAAACCTTGACCAATTTTCTGTCCTCTTACTTTTTACCCCTTTAAAATCTTTCTCGGCCGAGCGGGTACAAGTTTTCTTTTACTTTCGAACACCCAGACAGTATCCGCAATTAAAAAAAAAACCCATAGTAGGGGCATCTTCAAACAATTCCATCTCCAGGTTGAATCATTGGCAAGCAAGCCTGATAACCAACAAAAAGCATACTAGTTTGATGGCTTCACAATCACAATATGTATAAGAGTAGAACAGGTTTCCCTGATAACCCTTCCAAATCATATTAAAAAGTTCCATGTTTTTAAACCTCTAAAGATATTAGAACGGAAAAAAAAAGGGAAAAACAAAAAAAGAAGAAAGCAGAAACATCCCATGCATGTTTATGAGCAATTGTTATGAACAATTCGTTCCCGGGGCGAAAAAATAACCATACCATATACATTCTAACAAATTAAGTTCTCAGCACCAACAGCATTTTTTCTTGTACTTCAGACTGCAGACTTTTTTTTTTTTTTTTTTTGAGATACTCAAAATCCAATTAGGATTAAATTTAGAATGAAAATTATGACTCCTACACAGTATATCCAGGACTTTTCACGTCCAGTAGACCACTAATGATGATACGAATCATGCATCAGATTTTGGGTTCTAAAACAGTTCTGATCAGATACATGGATTTGTGCAACAACCTAGCTGAAGTTTACAAGAAAAGATCTTCAAAAATGAATGCAGCGTGAGATCCAGGCCCTCAATCATCTTCATTGTCATCTTGATTGTTTTGATGATTGAGTTTTTGAGCAGTATACATCTCTGCCACCTGAAATAAACGGGAAAGATGAAAACATCTAAGTCAGTTTCAAATGGTGGAAACATAAATCATTTCTTTTAAAAACTTAAAATAGTTTGTTCTTTCTTTCCACACTTTTCCTTCATCTCAATTTAACTAGCACTGTGATTCACCTGCTCAGATGATGAAGCCTGCTCTGGGGTCTTATCTTCTCGAACACGAATTAGGCGAGGAAATCGAAGAGAAATGCCCTTTCCAAAGGGCAAAAAAAAAAAAGGAAAATCAAACAGAAGTCAAGCCAGCAACAGTTTTAATTACATGTAAAGGAAAAATGGTCTTTATTGAAACCACACGTGCACATGCACATGCATGCAGTTTGAGTGGTTGCCAGCTTCTCTAACCCTAACTCACTATTGAACACAAGAAACCAATAGAAGTCGGTAAATACAGCAATCAAATAACCTGAACCCATAAGACTGGCATGCTGAAGGCAAACAACCTTACCTGCTATCACTAAAGTAACCTGTATACAACATCCCTACCATCCTGAAATAACTAACTGATTTTACAAACTTCCAATAAAAATAACTGCGAATTAACTTTGGTACTAGTGAAGCATTTCAACATGCTATGTGATAGATGCATGATTTAGTAAAGTGTGTCAAGGGGAAAAGAAGAATCAAGTAATGGCTAGTTGCCTAGAAGAGTTCATTATGGGATACCAGGTTTGAAACAGAGCAAAAAATTGAAGGGGGAAACAGAACCATTTCCTAAGCAAAAAAAGCAGAGGAAAAGATAAGTGTGCCAGTACTGAGAATCTAACAGTAAGAACCTTATCAGGATCCACAACACCAATGGCAGCACGATGAACAGGGCTAATAGTCAAGTCCGCAGCTTTCACCTCCCAAACCTGTAAGAAAGTTTTTCCTTGGGTCACAAAGTTGAAAGAAATAAAACCCAAACTGAACAAAATTCTCTCCAACAAGTTCTAGATACAAACATCACCATGCACAAACCTAAAATAAGACCTGGAAAATGGCATATATGAACTGGGAAAACACATGATATGGCTGTCATAAACTATGCTTGCCAGTGAATTTGATGTTTCAGGTCTCTGTATTTTATCCCGCATACCATAAAACCAAAAAAAAAAAAAAAAAGGAGAGAGAAATGAATAAATAAACTCTATTCAGTCGATCCATCATGTTCATAAGCCGCATGAGAATCAAGATTCCAAGCAACAAAAAGAAGAGTGACCATATGCACCTAAAATGATAACCTCAAGCATAAATGAGAACAATATCTGCCAAATCACAAGTGAAATTTTGGATTATCTGCAAGACTTAAAAGTCGACATTGTTTTTAGTATACAAAGCATTTTGTTTCTGATTACCAATAATTTGAACAAACGCACGTGTGTAAATAATTGTATATGTTGTGCAAGGTTTTTGAGTTTGGTGAAAATGCAACAAAATTTAACAGAATTATTTGAGCAAAGATAGATAGCAGTTAACAAGGAAAAGTGGGTCAAGTGCTAAAATAAGTCAAGGGCTAAAATAACACAAGATATAATTTTAAGGACTTGTGATGGAACAAAATTAGTATTTCCATTGTGAGGATAAAAATGAATTTGGATGTTAAGAAAGAAGACTTCAATCTATATCCCATAAGGCGGGTGAAAGCTGCACAAGAATTATATTTAGATGATCAAGCACAGATTCTGGGGCTGTAGCTGAAGGTTGAGATAAAATTAAAGAAACACCGAGCTCTATCACCGAAAAGATAAAATAAAGTACAGAGGTTCCAAATAAAACTCAAAACGAAAACAAAAGGCATAAATAAAAGCATTTAACTAAGGGATAAGATGAAAAATTTACCTCTGTTGGCTCGAACCATACATCTGGACTGATAGTATCAGCAAACCGGTAGTACGGCTGGAATTTGCATGAATGTAAAAGTTACTTAGTCTACTTTAAAGAAAATTCAATGAATACACAATTTCCTTACGGACTCCACTGAAGGAAAGAGCAAGGAAAACAAACCCTTGGTTTGGGTATAACTTTAGAACGGAGACTGGAAGAACGTTCTTCAAGCATCGCTTCAGAAAATCCAGTGCCTAAATGAGAAACAAATGTCAAAACCAAAAAATAAGTGATAAGTAAACTAAGAAGGTTAATTGTCAAAGAGACTTCAGAGCCTTCAGATAGTAGTGCTAACAAGATTTTTGCTCACCTATTTTACATATGCTTTGAAATTCTTCATTATTGCTGTCATAACATGCCAACAGAAAGGCACCATAAACACCTGTACGTTTCCCACGGCCATGAAATGCAGCAATGGGTACTAAATCCAGCGAGTCTCCAATACTGCACAGCAAAACCAGCAACAAAATGTATGCATATAACCAAAGTTTCCATTCAAATCAACTTTGTTTGTTAGAGGAATCATCATAAACTTGTGTACCTCTCAATGTAATCTTTCTTTAATTTTAGCCAGTTGAGCGATCGTTTTGAAGGCTCATATGTAGCATCTCGATCCATTGTTTTGATAATTAGACCCTCACAACTGCAAACCAAGATGAATTATTGGCATAGAAAATTAGAACATCTAATGTTCTAATGAAATACATAACAATGTCATTCGTAAAAAATTAAAAATAACTTATAAGATTCTCTCATCAAATTACAACATATGAACCCCATTAAAGTTGTAACACATTAGGCTCCATGCTGTCCAGAATCAAACCAATTGAGTTCTGTTCCACATCCAAAAAAAATCTAGGACAGTTCCATGACATATATGAGGATGCCAATAGGTTATCCTATCCAAAAGCTGATGTAAGCCGCTGTACCAAACTCCAGAGTCAATAAGTTTCTGAATTTCATCAAAACTTTTGAAGTGTTGAAGTCAAAGATTGATTAAAAAGTGGAAAATAATTAAGATCCTGGAATATCGAAACATTTAATACAAATGGCTTTGCATGTGTCTTTCAAACAATGCAACAAAAAAGTCAGACCACCCAGCCTAGTGATTATATATGATTTATCCTAATCAAAGGAAAATGACAACCTCAAACAAATAATTGGTATCCTCTGAGTGTGTTATAAATAAGAGGAACACGCTAGGGAAGAGAGGGAAAAAGAAAAAAAAGAAAAAGCATTGTGAGATGATCCAAATGCAGCATGAAACCATCTAAATACTGCAAATAAGTTTATCTTACAAATGAGGCTGTCTCTTTTTCCCACTCAATAACATTAACAGCATGAATTAATACCTTGCATCAACAGCAGCATCAAGAAACTTTTGTATTTCATCAAGATCATTTGATGTTAAAGCTGTTGCAAACTGAAAAAATCCAGGCTCTTCCTCAAACGAATCATAAAGATGCTGAAAAAAGAAAAGGCGAGAGGGTTATGGATACCAACATATCAGTGATTCCTCAACCATTCATGTTATATAAAGCAGCTTCGCCCCGGCTGAAATATGTATTTATCAGAATCCGGATCATTGCAAAGAAAGCGGGGAGAGTAATATTTATTCAAGACCTACTTTTTGTCCAAAGATTTAACAGCAATGTAAAAGGCCAAATGGTTAGAAATACAGGATAAAGTCAGCAATAAGGATGATGGATGGACCATCATGTCTGCAAGAAACAAATCACTTTTCCAAAGTCCCATGACGTGTACACCAGGTTCAAAACCAAAGACTACTGTCAAATACAACGACCTTTTTCTGTAGGGAAACTCATGGGATAGGTATGGTATTCTAGGTGGCCCAATATGATTTGCTTCTAACATCTTCTCTAAAATCCAAGGATTATATCATTTGACCCACCATTTATTGTTTACTAGAAATAAAATCATTGGATTTAATAATTATGTAAAACTACATTGCCCCTAAGGAATCATCCTTCAAGACTTCCACTCACACTACCATGCTCTTCCCTCTACCCACGGGCTAATCCTTTTTCTCTTTTCCTTTTAAAATTAAAAAATTAAGAAACATAGAAGTTTGTATCAATAAGAAAATATAAATAGATAAACAGATGTGATATGAACTGGTGTTTAAATGCTTCAAGCCCCTTACATGAAATAAATTATCCATAATGGATCTAAGTTTGTGTCCAATTAAGGAAAACAATTATGTCAAGTCAAACATCAGGTACAAACTAAAAATGAGGCATGTAATACTACTCAAAGGAGCCTTGAAAGGAACATACCTCTCTACGAACTCTCAGTTGTTCCTGAAGAAGCGGTTGGCCATTGCGATACAAAATGTCAAAAGCATATATGCAGACATCAACCTTGATGTCACTGAGAGAGACATTTTTACGAGCTCGAGTACTAAGGGTCTGCCACAAAAATACACTATTTTAGATATCATCCATCTTAACCAAACAAAGACCTCAATCTAGAATTGTATGCCTCAGCCTAGTTTTAACGGATTGTACCACTGCAGTTGGTGGCATACTCATTTGGAAAAATTGCTGAAGTAGCATATATACCACAGGAAGGATACAATGTTTGGGGATTGGCAATTAGCATGAAGTGAGTTGAGTAATTGTTAAAAGAATAGCATGTCAAAATTTCAAACGTATATGTTTCTAAAAATTATACCTCACCCACAACATTGCCAATAGAATTATGATTTCAAAACTTGTTTTCAAATAGAATACCTGGAAGGGCAAGATTTTCTGTTTTTCCCGATCATAAGCAACAATTTCACAGTCCAGAACAAATGATCTTACAGAAGGCTTCTTTAATCTGCAAATAAGCAGTAGATTTGAGCAAAAACTAATTTCACACAATAGCTAAATTGTCAGAATTAACCTCATTGACAACCAAATATAAGGGAAAAAGAACTCTTGAAGGGTTTTGAATTTTCACACAAAGGCAGTCTATACACAGCTTCTTATACAAACATCTAATCACTCATGAAAAATTTAATGAGATGACCTTGGCATTTATTTAAATCCTAGAAGCTCTTAATAGCACTTCTACTTATTCCTCCTACCAAATATACTTAATAAAGTCTCAAAGACATAATCAATAAGCTATGCACGAAATAGATCAATCAGAATTGATATTTACCTTGAAACAGCAAGAACAACATCAGGAAATTTTCCAGTGTTGCGTTCAGCATTTCGACTATATATCTCAACAGAACCATCCTCCAAATAATGTATCTGCATGGAATAAGAAAATTTAATAACTTAATATCCATCACGAAAGAAGAAAAAAGCCAAATGTAGCATATCTGGGTATTACTTGGGCTCGCTCTCCATCATATTTGTATTCACATGTGAATTCCATATCTTGGAACTTGTTTACAATCTCAGAGACCCCTTTGGTTGGTTTTGCTAACATAGGTCCAATTGGGATGCCTGGCGTAAAGCTGCATGTATTTGAAAGATTCCATACGCCATCAGTCAGAAGTGCAGGGACAATCTTTTCATAAACAGGAAGTACTGAGAAAACTTGCTTAACAATCTTTGCAGCCTGCACAGAGACAAAAGTGGAATGATAAACAATATCTATGCAATGTCTAACAGATAATACTCTTACTTTGGTGCAATTCTGCACCTATATATACTTTAGAAGTGCTAACAGTGGCAGAATACCTTGAATACAGCAACTACAAGTCTATGATCTCATAACAAAAGAAAAGAAAATTTACATTTTGAGCACCTAAAGAATTGTATGACAAAAACAACATTGTCCACAACAGGACATTTAATTTTTTTTTTTTAAGGAAAAGGATTAAAATTTCTCAAGAATACTAAAAAATTATTATGCTCGATAAACTATCTAAATTTTAGAATATAAGTACAGAAGACCACTTCTCATCGTCACTCAATCTTATATAATAAAATTTCAAGCACTGCACATCAAAAGTACCTATGCTACCGAAAACATTGAAATGCTTGAGACACAAGCAACTGTATGGAGATTTTTTGCCATAACCTACCAGAAAACAAAGAAAGAAAGAAAAAACCATCACAACTGATTAAAGTGGATTTAACACCATGATAGCAACAGTTAAAAACTTCCCAGCAGATGATCCTTGTTCTGAAAGATCCAATCTTATAAAGTCTAATGAAAAAGAAGAGAATGAATAAATATAAAAAATAGAATGGCAATCCACTATTTCAGGATGGCCGGTTGCCTTAGAGAGGTAGCATTCTTCTAATCAGCAGAACATCAACTCACCTCCTCTAAAGGGGATTGAATGTTTGGAGGAGGTTTAGAATGTTGTTCATTATAAACAGCAGCTTGTCCCAATGCAGCTAAGAGAGTCTGCTCTGCTAATCCAATTCGCAACTTTAACTGCAAGATAAATCCAAAGAAAGCACAAATAGAAAAAACACACTAAGAAATTAATTTACAACAAATGTCAAAACTACAACCTGGAGAAGTGTTCACAATAAATGTCAAAACTACAACCTGGAGAAGACGAATCAAATATTGAGGTTCACAGTCAGTGGCTGCAACAAGAAGTGCCTTGATTCGATTCTTTTTCTTCTCTTGGCTATCCTTCCCAGCTTCCTAGTAAGAGTAAATAGATAAGAAGGGATAGTTATAAAACAATTAAGCAATAACCACAAGAAACTCATATCCAAAATCAATTGTCTGCATTTATCTTATTCGGAAATATCAATGGAAAATTTACTCCCCAGTGGAAAGAAAATGCCTCATTGAGAGACAACAATGGAAAAGATAATAACCGTGTATATGTTTTGTCTCTGATCAAGTTACAGCACTATAACTGGTACCTAAAGAAGCATGTGTACCACTACTGCATCTATGTTCCAAACCTTTCCATTCTCAAGCAATATTAAGGCCAGGGTAAGACACTAAAATACTACTGCATTCAACAAAATCGCAATCAGTTTAACACAAATTGAGTCTTCTAAGCTGTAACCCTAGCTCACCCCAATAAAAACAAGGCAAAACTCACATTCGAAACTAAACTGATGATATTCTGAAAAGAGATGACAAGAGCGCACCTTAGCAATGAGCCGAAATGTATCAAAAACTTTGGTAATGGTTAATGGGTCAGGCTTGCGCATCATAGATTGAGAGGACCGACTGGCCTTGGCAACAAGACCCAGATCTCCCATTTCCTAACGATGAAAAACATGAAAACAAATTTCAAAATCAAATCAAGTATGAGTGACATTAAAATTGCTCAAATAAGAGAAGCACTTGATTTTCTTGGATTCTACATATCAGGAAAATGTACAGGTTTCTTGGATTCTACATATCAAGTAAAAGCACAGGTGACCAATTCGGGCTATTCATCAAAACCAACATTTTAATTAAACAATATATCTTAATACACAATGTTGCTGCAACAATAAAAAAACAGCAAAAGATTACCTGGTATTGCTTCTTAACGTGAGATTCAGTCCTTCCACAGGCCTCAGCAAGTGCCTTTATAATAGAAGCATCCCCAATTCCCAGCTCCAGTCCCTCATGAGCTGGTGCAATCTTATTGGCGGCCAAATAAACAACCGGCACCAAATCCTCCGGCGTCGTTTCCATAACCGTCCTCAACATATTACACACAATATCAGTAATCACTATTCGCCCAGTTTCATTCGATATCATGTCAAACACCAAACTCAGAAGAATAAACGGCACCCTCTCTCCCTTTTCCCAACATGCAACCATTTTGGGATCAAATTCACCCGCTTTCTTCTTCAATAACACAATATTGCTCTTCAATTTCGCAATCTTCTCCTTAGCACTCACCGAATTCACATTGACTTTGCGTTTTTTAGGTGATGAAGGAGTGGGTTGGGATTCCTTCTCAGAATCTATGGGATTATCAATTTGATTCGAAATGGGTTTTATGAGATCGTTACTGGGTTCTTCGGCGACTTCTTGAATTTTCTCGCGTACAACTGAATTCGTAGTTTTAGGGTTTTGGGTGTCTAGGGTTCTGCGTTTTTTAGGAGAAGAAGAAGATGATGAGGAATTGGGTTGAGGCGATGGTTTCTTTTTTGCGGCGGCGGACATGAGAACTTGGAAAGCGTTGGGAGCAGAGGAGGACATCTTGCGTCTAGGGTTTAGGGAAGACGAGAACAAGTGGTGACTAGAGAAAGAAAGACGAGAAAATGATGCTGGTTTGACGACGTTGCCAGAGAGAAATGTTAAGCGAACAGGATAACATGAACGCAGCGTTAGCAACATTCACGGTGAAAACCCAAGAAATTGCTCAAGAGATTTGATTCTCTGAGAGAAGGGGAACGATGGAGGAGTGGCGACTGCCAAGAATTTGGCGGGAATTGAAGTTGTCATTTTACCTTGTTCCAGTCGCCTTTTTTTTTAAAAAAAAAAATTTATTTTGGGTTAATAAAAGTTTAGATTTTGACCAAAAGAAAAGAAACATTTCACTTCCCAATTCCCATTAAAAAAATATTTCCTATTAATAAGTTAAGTCTTTATTCTATTTGTTATGTAAAATCCTATGTGTAATTCTGTTTGAAATTATTTTTTAAAATTTAAAAATAATTTTAAAATGTTGTATTTTAATTTTAAATATGTATATAATATAATATTTTATATTTTATATTTAAAAGTTAATAATATTTATTTGATAGACACAACTAAAATAAATAAATATATGTTCAGTAATATCATTTTTAAACTCGATTTTTACTAAAGAATCAAGGTATATTTATAGTTAAAAATAATTATTTAACCTATATATATATATATATATATATATATATATATTATGAATCCAATTGATAAGTTTAATTAATATAAAATATGAATATTACATTCATAGCTCCACTTTAAACTACTACACACGCATGAGAATTGGCCACCACCGCGGTGAGTGCCGGTGACCAAAACACAACAATAGTACATATAAGACTAATCAAATAGCTGATAACTAAATCATTTGTGCTTATCCCAAGTGGCTAGAATCACTCATTCATAAATGTGAGGAAAGTGGTTCGATCCCCTGCAGACGTATTGCAGGGGTTTAATTTATATTTCCTTCCTTGGAGCCTCAGAGCTCGAGTGAAGGCAGTCTTTCTCCCAATATGAGAGTTTGGCGTCCCTCGAATATTTGAGAGGGTTTAAAACATGAGCGGTGCCATATCAGAATTGATATGAAGGCAGTCTTTCTCCCAATATGGGAGTTTGACGTCCCTCAGCCTTTCTCCCAATATGGGAGTTTCATATTTGAGAAGGCAGTTTTTCTCCCAATACCCTCAGTCTTTCTCCCAATATGGGAGTTTGACATCCCTCGAATATTTGAAGTCCCTTAGGCTTTCTCCCAATTGGGAGTACAAACTCCTCGAATATTTGACGTCCCTTAGTCTTTCTCTCAATTGGGAGTTTGACGTCCCTCGAATATTTGAGAGGGTTTAAAATATGAGTGGTGCCATATCAGAATTGATGTGAAAGCAGTCTTTCTCCCAATATGGGAGTTTGACATCCCTCGAATATTTGACGTCCCTCAGTCTTTCTCCCAATATAGGGGTTTGACGTCCCTCGAATATTTGAGAGGGTTTAAAATCTGAGCGGTGTCATATCAGAATTGATGTGAAGACAGTTTTTCTCCCAATATGGGAGTTTGATGTCCCTCGAATATTTGAGAAGGTTTAAAATCTTAGCGGTGCCATATCAGAATTGATGTAAACGAGTCTCAATAGTTATAAATATCTCATATAATATGAGTTATAATCTGAGCATTAATCTCATGTAATAAAAAAAAAAAAAAAGCTGATAACTAAAGTAACGATATATAGCAACTCAACTAGTGGACTTCAGTTAGTTCAGCCTTCAAAATCAGTTTTGACCCACTGCCCATACTTGCTCTGCATCTTCTCACCGAATTCTTTGGCTTTAATCTCATCAAATCTTGGCTGCGTTTGCAATGGATTCCTCTTGCGCTTGAGCAATTTTCCTGCTGCTCTTCTTTGCCATTGCCCCTTTCTCAGCTTCTATCTCGTCATAATCTTTCACCCAACAGCTATGTACAACACAGCTCAATACCAACCTCAGCAACTCCATTAGAAATATTGCCATCAAAATCGATCCCACACTCTAATCTCGCCAATGTGGTCACTTTCTGACTTGAGCATCGAAAGTCTCGATTATTCTCTGGTGAACAACGGCAATGTGCTAAGTAACTGCCCGATCAACGAGGCGAGGAGAAGCGAGACGTGAGTTATGAAACGAAAGTGAATGAGCTGAGAGTAGAAACCCACAGAGGAGGAGAGCAGACAGATGCAAGGGACCATGAGGAATGCCAAGCCAATAGAAGTTGGTGACATTTGAAAAGAATTTTTGGCCCTAGAGAAGCTGCAGATAGGATAAAGAGTGTGAAATAAGAAGCCAAGAAGTTATTAGAAAAAAAGAGGCAGAAGATTAAAAGAAGAAGGCAAGAAGGTATTATCAGAAGAATTCATTATTTATCAGCATATCCATCTTTTTTCAAAGTTATTCCTAATTCAATCTTTTTTCAGCTTCTTTATTTATGAAAGATGTCTTTTTCAAAAAAGATAAAATTATTGCTGCATAAACGGAAAAAATTACAAGAGAGAACTGCAATTTGTAGAACTCATCCCCAGTCAAATTCACAAACACAACTAGCCATTATTTCAAATACCCCAAGTTTTTTTATTAACCTTTTCCTTAACAAAAGCAATGAGATTAAGCATTTCTCTAGAAGTTGAGTCACCGACATTTACCAAGAAGTTAGCTTGAACATTTGATATCTCCTCTAAAGTCTTTGACAAAATTGGGTATACATTGAAAGAATGACTCTCTAATTAGCTGGAGTATCCGCTTAGGGAAATTTTTAGTTTTCTCATAATATTCTTTTAATATTTTTGATGAATTATTAATTTAAAAAGAAAAAAAAAAGAATTTGTTGACAAAGAGAAAGAAGCAATTTCTGGAATTGATTTAGGGTAATTTTGGAAGAATATAGATGTACTTACAAATAATGAATTCCTTCTATTAAAAATGGGGTTTCAAAAGAGGGATTTTATCATGACACCTATCACCTGATAGCCTAACTCTTAAAAAAAAAAAAGATAAAGAGGTAGAAGTAGAACACGCGATAAAGTTGTTTCTTATTCTATGACTAATTTGTGGAGATTGAATTCTATATATTTTGTGCAATTTCTCCTCAAATAGTATTTAGAAATGAAAATGAAAACAGCCTTTATAAAATGGCATTGAACAAATCTTAATTTTGGTGTCTTGTAAATTTTTTTATAAATTAATTTTGACAAAATCATTCAATCTTATAGTAGACCTGAAAAGTTACTATTTTGTTACTTTTCAAAATTTAATTTTGATAATTAATTTTATACTTAATCAGTTCCTATGTATATCCACATGGATATATATTATAAAAATTTAAAATTATTCTTGTTAACTATGAAATAAAATCATTCACTTTAAAGAGATTATTAGTATTACCAATTATATTGAGATACACAATAAAAAAATATTTGATATATTTTTATAAATGATAACTAAATTTTATCAAATATTTAACTGAGTCTATTCACAGATAATTTTTTTACAATATGGTTAACAACAATTATTTTAAAAGTTATAATATTACCAAATTGACCCTAAACTCATTCTTAAAATTTAAAATTTAAATTTTACTTACCAACCCACTTAAATATGTAGTATAACCTTATGGATAAACCTATATAATCATTGACAGACAACAATGAATCGCCCATTGATTTAGAAACAGACACATAAGAATCGAATTTAATTTGTCAAGAATCGTCAGATCGCATAACAGAATACAGCGACCCTAACCTTATAAGAAAAAGATATAATTAAAACAATATATTTACTTTAGAGACTCATCGAAACTCATTTAAATATAGAACCCTTAATCAAATGTTGTTGTTATAGTTTAAATAGAACATATATTTGTCTATTGTTTTATTCGCGAAAAAGTTTCGACATCACCCATTATAATCTTCCCTATATTTTAATTTATGAATAACAAAATCTAATATCAAATCAGCTCCACTCCAATAATTTTCATACTACTTTTCGTTTTCTTCTTCTTTTTCTTCCTTATTCGCTTATATTTAATTTATCAAGGATAGAGAATAAGGGAAGCGTTCGACCAATATGAAACTATAGATGGTAATAACAACATATATGCAAGAAATTGTATTAAAAAAAAAAAAAAGTAGCTACAAAATATTTCTTTTCTTTTCCTTTGCCTTTTTTGAAGCTTGCCTATCAAGGAATCTGGCCAAAAGAGTTTCACTCTGGCAACAGAATTTCAAGTAACACGTGATTATAAGATGGATGTGTTCAGAAATAGGTTTAATATTTAAGAACGGGTGCAGAGAATAAATTTCCTTATCATTCAATTTCTTTTAGCAAATTGATAACGCTTTGTCGTTTAATTTCTTTTAATATTTTGATGGGTTGAAATTTTGAAATAGCTTCGAGTCATTATTGTTGCTCGTGTTTAAAGTTTCGATAAAATAGTGTTTACAAATTATGAACAGAATAAACTTAGGCTCAATGTTTAAACATTTGAAATAAAATTAAAGGAAAATAAATAAATAAATGCTTTACTCATCTTGCAGACTCCAGCTATCTAGTCTGGTTGTTATAGAATGCACATCAGTAGCCCTACAAGACTACAATTGGTAAATAAAGCCACGCATGTGCTCACGATTAAATCTAAGTTGTTCGCTCCTTTCTGCTAAACTACTTGTTACAACTTCACAAGTATTTACTAACTGAAATCAATTTAGAACTTCCGGAGGACAGATTCATCTACTCCCAAAAGAGATCGAAAAATTTAGCCACAAATCTTGATTATAAAATTATAAGGACCATCGTGCTCAGTAACCTTCCTCTCTACTTGAATGCAACGCATAAGTGATTTTGCATGTCAGTAAGTTTTTGCTTACATGATACAAATGGATGGAACCAGTTTCTTATGACAGGATCCTTTACATATAAGCGAGATGCATACAGTACACCCATTACTCGTTGTACCATCTTTTCATATAATCCAATAAGGGTGTGGCTCAAACGACTCAAAAGTGGTATTCAACCACTATACACACTTGACTGTCTGAGTACTACTTTTGCGTTGATGCAAGTTCTATTATAATTTAACTTAATGAGGTCGAAATTATTAAACAAACCATATAAATACTTATTCAGTTAAAACCCTTGTCCAATGAAAAAAAAGACAAAAAAAGCAAAATTCGATTCACGCGCTTTTTTAAAACTTATTGTGGGCTCATATTTTTATCGGTTAATTAAAACATTTCGGTCTTCCTTCTGTCTTCTCTTTTAGTTCAAATAGCAGAACTTGTTTGTTTATTAACCATATTCAATTAACCCCTAAAAAAATTAACTCACATTTGTTTCTTTAAGACAAAAATTTTAACCCAAAAAAAAAAAAAAAGAAGAAGAAGAAGAAGAAGAAAGAAGCATACATATAAAGCTGCCATGCATGCATGCGTATACAGACATTAATTATGGAGAACCAGAAAGAATCACATTAATTTTAGCTTTTAGGCATGAAGATCTGCATTGCGACCCTCATCGTTTTTCTTTTTTCACTAGTTTCATCAAGTACGCCAAAAACACTGATTCTAAGCAGCCAAAAAGACACGGGCAAATTAGGTTGTGTTAATTGCCATCGAACAGCAAAATGCATTGCCCCAGCCCCCAGGTAATGAGACATCCATCCAGTTGCCCGATAACGTCACGGTGGCCACGATTTGTTTGGGAACATATGACTCTGCGTATTCTGATACAATTTATTATGATTACGAACCAACGTATTATATTGTGTATTTTTCAAATGAAGACTTTGACTAATTCAAAAATAACATTATCGTTAAAGTTAATGAGACAAGCTTTTATCGTTCAAATGAAGAGATGAAGGAATGGGAAAGAATTCCTCACCAGAAATGCGGAATGGGAAAAAACTCCTCACCAATATTGCTGCGATAATTAAGCAATTAAGCAGTGTCTTTTTTTTTTTTTTGAAAAAAAAAAAACAAAAGTTCCTAATAAGAACGAGCAAGAGAAAATGAGACATGAAATCTTTTGTATTAGAGTATCTCTAAAAGATTCTATAAATTTTGCTATTCAAATATTTATTTACTTACTTATGTGGCAAATAGAAGAGTAAAAAAATATGTTATTCTCCAAAACACTCTTCAAATATAAATGAGTTAATATGATCTTAATTAAATAACTATTTTTTTAAAAGAAAAGTTAATGATAATTAAAGCACCTCTCTCTCTTTCTCTAACAAAAAGTAATAAATTATAAATTGAAGAGTGAGAAAACAACTCCCCAAATTTGAAGAGGGATGATAATTTCTTTTTTGAAAAATCTTAATTGGAGTGTTTTTTTAAACCTTAAATGCCGATGTGACTCTTCAAATGAGTAATAAAATCTTATTTGAAGAGATTTTTAGTAATGCTCTTACATTCGGATGAATATTAATAAAGTTAGATTTGGTATAGTTCTTGCTAATCTAAATTATTATTTTTTTTTTGATAAGAATCTAATTTGATTTTAAGAATATTGAAAGGAAAAGATAAATAAAGGTTAATGATGTAATATTTGGTAATAAGCACTGCTATGAATGTTACACAGCAATAGGAAGACTGCCATGGAACTTCACTGATGAAAAGGATTAATGAGATTGTACATTCCCACGCATGCTCAGGAGTCCTAATATGTACTTTATTGTTGGTACGTATCTCTGGCTATAAATTAATTTGACATAACGATTTTCAGCTCATTTTAGTTTTTCAGCAATGGGCAGAGTGAACTTTTTAGTTGGTGTAAAACAGTAAAAGCTTCCTTGACGCACAAAACAGGAAGATTCCAAACTCTACATGCCCAGGAGGCCAGAAGAGGAATTCAGTGAAAGCCACCAAGTCCTTTCAATATGTGACTTGCTGCTCATTTTTCCCATCATCTAGTCATTGACTTTGTTAAAGCTTTTAAATTGGATTTTTATTTTTATTTTTTGACTGGACTTGTGGTAATTAGTTAATGTAGGCAATTAGGAATCGATTCTCGGAATAAAGAAATCATTAGGTGTTGTATCACAATTGATTTCGAAATATTGCGTTCAAATTCCTAGAAGACAAACACGTGCAGATTGAACAGCCTACTTTCAAATTCTGTGTGTTGGGGGAATCTCTTTTAAAGACAAGAAATAAAAACAGAGAAGCAAAGGATAAGATTGCTTAATTACATTTTAAAGCAAATGTTAATACCAAAATTCTGTACCTAATTTGGAGTTTTGTTAATACTATAATCCTCTTTGTTGCTCACCAGTTTCAGATAAAAACCCCTTTAATTCCCTCCACTTGAAACGCATTTTAACAAGAGATAAAGTGATCTTGGTCATATCATAATCTCATTTTTGTGGCGTAGCAATCAAACGGAGTTGCAGAAATTGTAAGCAGGCACGGAAGATTGAGCCCATTAATCTCAATGCTAATGGATTTCAAAGCTACGAGGCACGGTCCAGTCTCAACTGATAAGCAAAGCCGAGCCCGATGATCCAATGTTGATGTGTTGAGGGCAAAATTCCTGATGCCTTGTCTTTCAAGCCAATGCCAGAAGGCCACAACTTTCTTGGACAAGCCAGGCTCAAAACCCAGATCGATCATCAACTGAGCAGCTACTTTTCGATCATTTGTGTGAAAAGCTTGGAGTTGTCGGAGAGAAATCTGAGCAAATTGAAAGCCATTATCAAAGCATCAAAATTCAATATCCAGAAGCAAGTACTTTAAAAGGTGTTTAAGGGTTCTTGAAATGGTGACATGAGCAAGAGTTTGATTGGATGCACACACACACACACACACACACTGATTCCATGGATTAAACATAATCAACAAGTTATCAAATGATACTAGCTTTGCAAGTTGCAACTGTGTGGTACTGGAATGAACTCTTGCATATATAGTACCTAAGTAATGTTAGGATCCGATGCACGCAATTGATAGAGCTTCTCCTTCATCTTGCCTCTCCTCTTCTACGCCGAGATCAGAGTTCTTGATCTATGATCACCCTCTGGTTTCTTACCACTAGCATCAATTGTCGTTGCTCTTGTTGCACCAGAGGCGTCATTACCATCATTATGATCATCGCGATGATCACCTTCCTTCACGTCGCCACCAATGTTCAGTCCTGACAATGTTAAGAACAAAATTATTAGGATCAGACACCTTCATTCTTGCAGCATTGAAATAAAAAAAATGATCGTCTGGCCAGGGGTTGTGGAACTATCATCAAACATCCACTAATGACTCTACAAGCAAAGCCAGGAAAGGGGTCTTCGTTTTCTCCTTGAATTAGATCAATGAATTGATCAAAGTTTTGATCATCAATGAAGTCATGTAACTCAAAAGTCATTGCCATGCATCAGAGGATTTCCAATGCATCCATTGTTTTGTTAGTGACCTTGGCAAAAAAATGACTGTAGATGATCATATTCTCAGCGTAATATATATGATTTATCTGATTTACCGTGTGAGGGGAATCTTATTCGGATTCGTTTGCTTTGCATTTTAAGAATTAATAATATTAAGCTGCAAGTTAAGTGTTTGAAGAAAACAACAGCATACAAAACACAAACAGAAAAACAAACTGTGACTTATAGCTAGCCTGTGTTTCAACAAGAATGCAAGCACATCTTGTCCGCTGACAGAAAACCCATATTAATTATACCAGATCTGTTCTTAAACAAATTGAAAATAAATGCAATGAACCGGTGATGTTGAAATGTTAATAGGTTGTTTGGTTTGCTAATGTGTTAAAAAAAAAATTCAAATATAAAACAAGACCCAATGGCCACAACTCAAGCGCAGTGGAAGACAAGGGCCTGTTCAATAGTAGGCAGCCCATACGAACGGCAATTTGCTCATTTGCTGTCTCCTCTCCTCCTTAAGAAATAAAGAATCGGGATGATTGTTTGTCTTTAGGCTTCATAACCATACAACAAGTTTGAATTAAAATATATACATACACAAATATATATTTATATATATTGTTGTCAGTAGTCAGATTGAATATTTGTGTTTCATTGTTTGTAGTTTGAATCAGGAGTTTAACATTAATATTGTCCATAACTCTGTGCCTTGAAAGATTCTGATGGATTTTTTAGTTTATAACCACAAAGCAGTAATATTTGAATCACTGATTATAGTATAGTAGTACTGCGGCACACAAAAGGTCAAATATCATTTTTCTTTAAATTGATATAAATACAAATGTTAAAAGAACATTTAATTAGAAATAGAAGTCTCTTCCTTGGAAGCAAATTTGCGACTCAACTTCAAAAAGAACTCCCCCTAATTAATAGGGAAATTATCCACCGTCCACCCGTTTTTTTTTACTTTTTCAAAAATACACAATTCTTTCTTTTTTTTTGCTGGAATCCACCTGAAGTTAAATTTCTTTTCACTTTTCCACTTCCGTTTAGAGACCGTTAAGAAAATTAACGGAATTTTGTTTAAATGACTTTTTTACCCTTAAATGTAAACGATAAATTATCCACGACCACCTGTTTTTTTTCATATTTTTTCAAAAATACACAATTTTAATTTTGTTTTTGCTGAATTCCACTTGAAGTTATATTAGTTTGCACCTATCCACCACTATGTCGTTGTGAAATGATAATTTTACCCTTGTGATGTCAGCAAAGTTTTAACGGTGTTATAACGAGTGGACGGTGAAAAAAATTAACTTCAGTGGGCTGCGCAAAAAGAAGATTTGTGTATTTTTGAAAAACGGGAAAAAAACGGGTGGACGGTGGATAATTTCCCTAATTAATATGATGTAGCAATAATTTGCGGAGTTGTGGTTAGATTTTTTTTTTAATTATGTTATACATATATTGTTACTGATATTGCATCAAATATTACAATTAATATTCTGATCATCTTATATAAGCGGGATGGCGTACATGTGACACTAAAGCACTTAGGATTTTTTTAAACCGCCACAAATATTCGAGGTCTCTTCACTCGCGTTTCGTGATAATTGATAATTGAGATCTTGGTAGCAATCGTAATCTTTATGGAGGCTCAATTCATAATATTTTAAAGTACAAGCCTTCTCCCATTTGACCAAAGGCTCATTGGTGAGTTGCGGTTAGATCTTGGAAGAAACGTTTTGCAAGTTTTAATAGTTAAACGTCCACTTTTAAAAAGATGTGGTACCGCCCTCATTTTAGACTGAGAGTTAGGTAACTAACTAAAACTTTGCCAACCAAATGACTACTTATTAAAGCTATCACCGACCGAAAAGGTATCAGCAAAACAAAATCTTAATGATCTTATTTATCTAATAATCTTAATGATAGGGCAATTTCTAATTCATATTGAATATAACTTACAATCACTAAAAATAAAATAAAAATAAGTAATATTTTTAAATGGATAGAATTGAATCAGATGTATTGTTTTTTTCTTATTTTTTCTGATTGTAACTCAGAGAGACCCTAATGATAGAATGCTTAATGATCTGCCAATTTTTCTAAATGGCTAGTAAAATCAATCAATTTATGCATCGATTCTTCTACCCTCTTTGGGTCTCAATCAATCAGTTGCACAACATGTGCCGTGTGAAATGTAACTTGCCACAAAGTGCAAAACAATCAAAACCTTATTCCCTTCTCCAGAGGGCAAATAAAAGGCCATCAGAATTTATGAATCTCACCTAAGCGATGCCCGTCAGTTAAATGCTTCATTGTGATAAATATTATTTCTACTTTTCCAGCCTTAAAAACTAAAAAGGGCGAAAAAAAGGTGAAGAATATTTCTCTTTACCTTTTAATTTGTTTTATTTATATGTTCTTTTAAACGTTTGCTCTATTTTATAGTTGTCTATAAAGGAAATAATTTGTCTAAAAGAAAAGGAAATAAAATGAGTATATTTTAGGGATGGGTAATAGGTACCACCCGTTGTTGTGAGTCTGTTATTACTAAATCCACACCCGTAAAAAAATTAACTATCAAACTCACCGACAACCCATAAAGAACTTTTTGTGAGTTTTCTCTAAAGTTATAAATATTAAAAAGTACTTTTAATAATACATAAAAAAATACTTTTAATAATACAATATTCAATTTTAAATTTTATCAATGTAAATAAGAAATTAAAGTTTTAACATTAAAATAAATACACAAAATCTATTAATCTAAAATGAAATATTTTTGTTGTAAGCAAATTATCATCACTTATATCAATGCTTTGTTCCATTATTTAATCAATATACAAGTATTGTCAATAATATTAACAAGTAAATTTTGTACAAATGCCAATACCATTAAAAATAAATTAAACAAATAAAAACCCAACTTTAATAAGCAATCATTAGGTTCAAGTCGTTAAAGCAAAAAAAACAAAATCAATTAAATTAAAATAAAATATCAATAATATTAAACTTAAAAATTATAAAATTCTAATTATAAAAAGCCTACGCTCTATGTGTGTGTGTGTCTATATACATACTGCAATGAGATTAGTTAGTTTTAAGAATTAATAACTTTAACTTACTTATATTTATGATTAAAATTTTTAACGAAAGTTTTATGGTTAAGATTAAAAACATAAATAATTAAAATAAAGAATGCGAGGTAGGCATATACTCATATAGGTATCCGGTAGATTTTTTTCTTAAATCCCAAACCCACCTACAATCCATAATGGGTTTAAGTTTAAAAAATTAAAATTACCCACAACCCAGAAATTACCCTCAATAAGCAGGTTTTTGCAAGCGAATTTGAGTGAGTTTGTGAGTTCGAAGATAATTTTACCATTCTTAATATCTCTATGTGTAGCTAATCATATAAGTTAATATTTGTACGCTGAAAATGTTTATAATGATATTTAGATAAAATCAGTATTCAGATGTCAAACTTCTAACTGTTTTCAATAATCTTATTTACGGATTTAATTGGGGTTATTAATCGATTTGATTTTTACTTTTTTTTTAGACTGGTTATACACCGAATCTTTGCGACATTCTGATTCAAATGCTATTAAAGCAGAATATATCTTGATATTTACAATCGTATATATTCGACTTATATTATTACATTTGAATTACATGAAATGCGACAAATGACTTTTTCGAGGAGGGATACTCTCCATGAGACAAATACGACTTTCAGAGGAGGGATACTCTCCACTCACATTTCGAGGGAGAAATTATAACATTTATCCCCACAATACTTTTTTTTTGTTCCGACCACTCTCACGCGCGGCGGCTTGTGAGGCGGCGGCATCTCAGTACTTTTTAGACGTCCAAATTAGGCCAACAAAATTTGCTTTAAGAGGTTTTCGTAATATTCCAATAACGAATGACTGCACCAGAGGGCATAGCCTCCTAGGTAGCTAGGGAGCTTAATTTAACGGAAAGTTCAATTATTTATTGTCAAATTAATAATAATGTTGTCAAACTTATTCAAATCGATCAGTTTGGTGGCAGTTATTTTAATAGTTGGCAAAGATAATTCAGGTGCCCCTCGCTGATAGATCTTCACCCATCATATTAAACCATATTTATTAAAACCACAAAAGAAAAATAAGAATGTAGCCACATGGACAGCAAAATGCAAATGAATTATTATTGAGTTCACATGCTACGAGGATAAATAATCAATAAAAAAAAAAATTACTTTCCTTCTTCCTTTTTCCCTCCATGAACATGAAACTAAAAAAAAAAAAGATTTTCATGTAACATTTTTTTTTTTTGAAATGAAGTAACAACTTGAGTGATAGGACATTTTGAAGTTTTTTTTTTTTTTTATGTATATAGGTATTGGAAAGAAGTCACTGTATGGAATGGCTTTAATTCGTCTGTGATTCGTATTAGAAGTTTCATTCGAATCGGAAGACACAAGTTCTCGATAATAAGCGGCTTATCGCCAGCGACATGATACTGGGAAATTAGATAAAAAGCCCACTAATGAGTTTGTTGTAAATTGTCATTTCACATTTAATGTTGGTCCTCTGTAGAATCCACAAAGTAGGCTTAGAATATGGCCATATGATTAAAGTCTTATTTGGTACTGAAAGATTATAACTACAGATGACAAAACAATCTGCATTCAACTCGGATCTGCAAAGATTCGAAATATTTAAATTCGGAAAAATTTAGACATGCACACTAAAAAATACAAATTTGAATATTAAAGTTGAAGATCCATGTAAATTTAGATTCGGATCCTAATGTAAATATATCTAGAAAATTGGGTATTCAAATCCTGATGCGAGTCTACATTATTTTCCAATTAATTAATTTATTAGATTATAATTAAATTAAAAATATATAAGTTAAATGAAAAAAAAAAAATCAAACCTTTTGTGGATTTGTGGTGGTGTCTTTATTTGTGATGGTTTTATATAGAATCTATGTCAAATTGTGGTGTTTTTATTTGTAGATTTATGGTGGTGTTAGACTTTGATTTATATTATTTTTTATGTTTAATTTATGTTGGGGTACTTTTGTTTGTGGATTTATGGTGTATTTTTATTTTGTGGATGTATGGTGTTGTTGTATGCTATTCTAGGTGTTGAATTAGGATTAGTTTTATTTTTTTGATAAATTTATTGAATTTTAAATTATATTCGAATTTATTATGCGGATCCATATATCCCAAAAATCCACTCGCAATCACACGAATATTATCCGCATTTAAATCCGCATATTTTTTATGGATCTGGATTGGATGCGGATCTTAAAATATCAATCCGAATCTAGATCCGATTGCATCTACATTCCGATCCGAATCTCGATTTTTGCCATCCCTGGCTATAGCTTTTAAGTCATAATTATTCTTGAAAAAAATTATATTCATGAAATAAAAGTTAATAGTGTAAAATAAATATAATTTTGACAACATTAATAAATATATTATAAAATTTTCATTATATAAGTATGAGATAAATCAATTTAGCTTCTACCAAATATTATTATAATTTTTTAAGTTACAGCTGTACAGCCTCGATATCAGACAAATTCTTAGAGTTCGATTGTATTGTAGAGTTTTTTTTTTTTTCTGGTACTATATTGTGTTGTAGAGTTGTAACTTAATTTTAAGTCAAGAATATTGAGAAATAAAAGTTGATAATACCTAATAAATATGATTTTTAAAATTGTTTTTAGATAAAATAATATGAAAATAAAAAATTTTCATTAAGTGAAGGTAGATTAAAATTATATGAATAATTAAACCACAATACAAATATTTACCAAGTACTAAAAACGAGAAGGGTAGCCCCCCATCGCAGCTGGCACTGGCAGTACCAAAGCGAAATCTCTGTACAAAGTTATGAGCAGTTTTGAAAGTGGATCATGACAGAAGAGCCCCTAAACTTTTGAATTTTCACAAAAAAAAAATACAGTTTTGCATTTGCATCACATAAATCCCTGACCAGTAACTTCGCTTGGATTGACCGTTGACTCCCAACGAGATAACTACAAACTACCCTCGCAAACCTTAATACGACGTGTCTGTTAATTTGTTGTTTCTACGACTAATCATATTAAAAAATTTTAGGTAATGCGCGACTTGTCATACAAGTTTTTACTCTGGAGTGAAAATAATACGATTGTCAATTCAATCACTGCGAAATGTACGACTCGCCGGTTGTTTTAAACTGTCGCACGTCTTGTTCTTTTACTCTTTACTCTGAATTCAGGTCACAGCTCGAGTCTGAACAGTGACAGCCCCAAAAATTTAGCAAACAATAAAGCCTTTATTAAAAAAAAAAAAAAAAAAAGAAAAAGAAAGGCAAAAAGCTCAAAAAACAAAAGTGTTTCTGTTCCCCCCATCGAATCAGCCAAACAAGACCCGAAACGAAGCTTCAAAGTTTATTTAAAAAAAAAAAAAACACAGAAGCGACTTCCCCTCCCGTTGCCATCACTTGTCCCTTCTTCCCTCTCTCTCTCGTCTCTCTTTCTTTCTTAAGTAAGAATCACTTGCTTAAACTCAAAAACACGTTACGAAGCGAACAAAACATTCACTTGTCTCTCTCCCTCAACTCCAAACACAGCCTTTAATGCGGGCTCCTTCCTTCTTTCCTGTCCAAGCATCATCATCATCATCATCATCATCATCATCATCCGCACCGTTTTTATCTTCTCTCTTTCTATATTCTATTTTCTAACATCATTACTCTACGTGAAATATGCAACTTGACTGTCCGTTTTGGCCTTTCACTGTCGTTCTAGAGCTTCTTTATTCCTCCTCTTCCACCTTATAATTTAGGTACTATACATGTATTTTTTTTTTCATTTTATACTTTTAATTTGTTGTTTTAGATCTGATTTAGTTCTAAGTTGCTCAACATTCTACAAATTGTAAATTTTTGAAAATTCATTTTTAAAATCTCATTATTGAGTTTCAAAAAGCTTTTGTTTTTTTATTTTTTCTTTCCCGGATTTTATTGTTAATCTCCCCCCGCGAAATCTTTAATTTCTCTATTTTCTAACGATATCTTTGCCGACGGTTATTCTTGTTATGCCTTTGACTTAATTAGGGCTCCAGTGACGGCAGGCCTGAAACTGTGCCGTTTTGGGAGGCTGAAAAATGGAGACTAGAATGAAGAAGTATAGGCAAGTGAGTCCCGAGAGAGCCAAAGTGTGGACGGAGAAATCGCCCAAGTATCATCAGCTGACGCGCAAAGCGCCGGTCGTTTACTATATTTGCAGGAATCGCCAGCTCGAGCATCCCCACTTCATTGAAGTTCCATTATCGTCACGGGACGGTCTCTACTTGAGAGGTAACTATTTGATTGATTGATGAGATTATGAAAAATGCTGACGTTTTGGTTGTTCGCTTATTATTATTATTATTAATAATGAGAATTGTGTGTTTTGTGCAGATGTTATTGATAGGCTTAATGTTCTGAGAGGCAGGGGGATGGCTTCTATGTATTCATGGTCTTGCAAGCGGTAAATCTTTTAACCTTCTTGCATTCTCCTGATTGGCTGCTGATAAAACTCAGGAAAATCATTTAGAATTCGAAAATTGGAAGCCTTGAGTTAGTGTTTATTGGTGGAGCTTTGGGGCTGTAATTTTGTGGGTATATACATGTATGCATAGATATTTTTAACCTTATTTTTCCTGGAAACCAAACGGATCCTCATTTTGCTTTTACTAATTTTGGGTTTATGGGTTGATGCAGAAGTTACAAGAATGGGTTTGTGTGGCATGATCTATGTGAGGATGATCTGATTCTTCCTGCCCATGGACATGAGTACGTCCTTAAAGGTTCAGAGCTCTTTGATGAATCTAATTCAGGTGAATTAATTCAGTAATACTTTTCTTTTAATAGTTTTATTCACTTAGAAAAGAATCTTTCCTCATAGACATTAATCTGCACAGGTCGTTTCAGTCCTGGTGTGACTACTAAAATTCAAAGCCTGAGACAATTACCAGCACCAGAACCTGCGTCTTCTGGAAGCCCAGATGATTCCTCATCGTCTTCAAGCATGAATGGAAAGGGAACTAAACATTCCCAAGATGATGACCTCTCTCCTTCTGTTCACCACCCGGGCTCGTCTGGTGTGTCACCCGATTCCACAGCTGGGAAGAGTTCTTCCTGGGGAGGCCCTCTAAGCCTGACCGAGTATAAGGTATATAAGAACGATGGGTTAGCAGATGCTTCAACACAGACTGAGGAAAACGTGAACAGAGCCAAACCAAGAGAAACCTGTACTAGGGGTGTTTCTACTGATGATGGTTCGATAGAGCCAGAAATTACTGCGTCTTGTAAAAAACAGGTTCCATGTGTAAAAGAGAATTCTGAGATATCTGGGCATCTAGTTTCGGTTTCTCCTCCTCCATCTTCCTCTAGTGCATCATCTTCTGGTGGGAAGACTGAAACTTTAGAATCCTTGATTAGAGCGGATGTTAGTAAAATTAACAGTTTTAGGATTCTTGAAGAGGAAGAAATTCGAATGCCAACCAATGCAAAGCTCAAGGCTACAAACATGTTGATGCAATTGATTTCCTGTGGTTCGGTATCCGTGAAAGATCACAGTTTTGGTGTTATTCCAACCTACCGACCAAGATTTTCCCATTCAAAGTTTCCATCTCCATTGTTCTCTACTTCTATAATGTTTGGAGATCTTGATTGCTTGTCTGACAATCCAAGGTTGATGGGCCTGAAATTGGAAGACAAAGAATATTTCAGTGGCAGCTTGATTGAAACAAAAATGCTCAAGGAAGAAGGAGATGAACATAATGTTTTGAAGCGTTCTTCTTCCTACAATGCTGACAGGTTAGACTGGCTCTACCTCTTGTAGTATCAATGTTTTGAATCCTTTCCTAGAAATTAGTGAGTGATGATGGCTATACATGATTTGGGAAAATAAATTCATGCAATGGTGGATAGCTTCATGTCTAGTTAAGTTGTATAAACAGGAAAGTAATTTGGAGTGCCCCCAATGCTCGTAGAGCTTTTTTTAAAGACGTCCCAGATTTAATGTGTCAAAAAAATTTGATATTATCAGAATATGTTGTTTACTCGATTGTCCACAGGTGTTTCACCATTCATCCTTATGTAACATGTGATTTATGGACCTTCTCCCCTGAAATGTGTTAGTGTAGGACTCATCCTTCAGTGGCTTGGTTGGTTTTAGATAAGGTAAGCATGTTGAACTTTGACAAATTTTGGCTTTCTTTTGAGAATTCTGAGACAACTAATCGGTAAACTATATATAGCATAATCTGTTATGTGAGCAAAGCATTGAAAATGCTCTAGAGGGACATCTGTGAACCAAGCTTGGTTTGATCAGTCTAAGGTCGAACAACTAATACTGGGTTGAGTTTGCTCCCCCTCTCTAGGTGTGGGAATTGTATAAATAGTAACCAGTAGGAACATTGCACTCTTCCCAGGCAATTTTTCTTGCTGCTTATGGAAGAATTATGATTGCAGAATTTCTAAACAGTTGGATACAGTTGAGGACAAAGAGGAGTCAAATTCTGGGCAATCAAAATGCATTCCTCGCGCAATCAAGGCTTCTCTAGGCAAGCAAGGACGAAGTGAAGCCATGAGATCCCCTGTTCCTGACAAACCTAGAAACTCCTCTGATAGGGTTGACGGCTCACAAACTGTATCCGGTGGCACATCCAATGGTAGCAGTAAAAGAATCACCGAATCTGTTTCAAGTAGAAAACCATCCAAAAGGCTGGATTCCTTCAGAGAAGAGAAGGAGAAAGTGATCAAAATCGAGGAAAGTTAAGTGTTGACTCCTCCCATTGTTCTAGTAGGTTGTCAAATTCAATATTTTCTTTTTAGTTGCCTAATTTAGTTTGATTTCCTTCCAACAGGCTTGCTTCAGGAGCTCGGGTTATAATCCAATCCAAAGTGCCAAGTGACACCGTTGTTGGTTGCTCTTAGAGAGCATGTTGCCATCTAGCAACAGGATCACTTTCGGTAAAATCCTGTTTGTTGTATAAAACCAAAAGTTTGTTTTGAATTCAAAATGATGGAAGTTTTCTGGAGGGTCCATGTGACAAATTTTGTACATCTGGAAAGTTAAAAAAAAGTAAAAAGAGAAGGAAAGGTGGAAATCACCCATTTCAATGCAAAGTGATTTCATTTCACTTGAGGTCCTACTTCTAGTGGACCATTTTTTTTTTAATTATTATTGGAGCAAATTTTATTAGTCAAGCTTTCTCATGCGAGATTTGTTCTTTTTTGTAACTACAGTTTCAATCAATATCATCCTTTTGCCGTCTTGCCGTTATGGCAACGGCAAAAGAGGAAAGAAGTGCCCAGATTATATCATACATCTAGCTTAGATTAGTGGGAAATTGAAGTTGACATTTGAATGAAACTGTATTGTTTCAGCCACCTGGGGAGCAAAATTAACCACTCATTATGGCGCATGGGATTCCTTTACTCCGTTCAAAAACGAAGCAAGATGTTAGTAACTCAGGATCCTATGTGGTTGACTCCCATCTCCATTCAATGAAGCAGAAAAGCGCTTCCCTAAAACGCAGAAAGCTGCTTTTATAAGAGAAATTTTAAAATTGTCAAAAGGCTCCTTTTGCTTAAACCCTTGATATCTTTCATAGTCAAACCTAAGCTTCTGGCTTGAGGTTGAGAATGGGCCATTGCCCGTAGGGATGTTTATGGTCAGACAAATCGAACTGCATATTTGCCTTGCATTATGGGGGAGCTGGGTCATGGGTGGCTGGTGGCAATTGGGGTCATAGTGCTGCTAAAAAGGCAGTAACCACGTGCAAGACAACTTTAATGATATTCAGAATTATTTTTTTTCCCTCAACAGAAAGATCGAGGTCATAAATGACCTGTCTCCTCTGTCTTCTCCTCTGTAATGGTGATATTTAATTAGACTCCCCTTCTTTGTTTAGGACAGGGAAGCCTGGAAGACCGAGAACAACATACTTTACGTCTTACGAAAACTTGGCACTTACTCAAAGGTCAAAGCGATAATCAGAATGAGGTGGGGAAAAAAAAAAATTCATATATATATATATACATATAAATTTTTTTATGTTATATTCATGTATCCTATAATTCTCTTACATAAATAACAAATAAATTTCACATCACTCATTATTTATATAGAGAATTGTAAGTTACATAAATGTATTTTAATTATAACTTATATATATATATTTATTACAAATAGTGTACATACTTGAACACTTGGGTAATTGAAAATTTGAAATGGCCATTACATTACATGGCATCGATATCGAAGGACTCGAAAAATGAAAAATTCAATGGTGAGACCGAGAGAGCCATATACCCACATGGGTACATGACTGGATCCAAATTCAAAACCTGAGGTTCTGACCGCAATTTGTTTTTATTCTTTCAAGAATGTGTGCTAAACTGTTAGTCCCCATTGGGCTGGAGACGCTGCCACATTAAAAAATAAGCATATTTTTGGTCGTATGTCTGCATATAATAATGGCACAACAAAAGTAGCGAACTTGATTGAGTTGAAGTTGTCCGTTGGTGGGAAGTGGGGAACCTAACAAGCATTGCATGCCTGGTGTTTCTGCTAACTTCAGTCTTCTCTATTTTATATGTTTCTTTCGTTTGCGCCTCCTGTGTTTTGACCGTTTGTATGCATTCTATATTTGAGGTTATAGTAGACGCATTACTGCCAAAGATTTGTATTTTCAATTTAACAATTATTGCTTTAACCGATTCAAGACAAGGTCAACTTGAAACTCAACTTCAGCCCCCCATCAGTAAAAAGAAAATGTCTAATCAACGGGAACCACATCTCCCTTCTCCTTTCCCTTCCCCATCTCTCTGAGGAGTTTAACCTTAAGCCCAGATGAGCTTAAGGCGCCTGCCTATGGCTGCAAGTCCAATTCCAAAGCTTAGTTCAATACCTTCTTGCATTGGGGTGCAGTGAAGTCTCCCTGTATTTGACAGGTCAATCATAGATTTAGAGTTTTACAGATGCTACGCTGACACTGTTTTTCATGCCAATTCCTGGAAATGCACGGTGCTATTGAGTTGTAAAGACTTTTTTAATCCATTTATAAGACAAAACAAGAATGAATCAAGAAAACAACTGAATTCAACCTTATATATATTGAATTGAACCCTTTTACTAAACACGCTTTGACTAATTTCCTACTAACAAAGGTGTATTACAGAGATAACATTGATCACACAGACATTGATAGATCTAGAATTCTGAACAGTATAGCTGTTTCCCTGCTGCTACAGAGGCATGTTGTTGGTCATGCCAAATTGCCAATGATGGGAAAGAATGGTTAGTTCATCCTGAAGCTTTGACTGTCTGGAAGCTAACTCACAATCTCAGCCACCCCAGATGAGCATGCAGTTGCCGTATCTCCTCTTGTTTGTCTTGTATTGTAGGACTTGCAGCTGAGGCATTTATGAGCTATAATGTGGAACTGGACATGTGAGTTTGCACCGCAGTCATTGCAGAGAATCCACACCTGATTAAAAAAGATTGCCAGTTATAAGTACGATTGGTCATCTGCGATTGATTAATGAATTATGCATTGTTTTATTTACTTACCATCTTATTTTGGTACATTGCTGGCATTGGAGTTGAGGCAATCTGGATTGGAGGAGTTTCAGTAAAACACGTGTTAAGAAATGAAGCAAGTTAAAGAGAAGTTAAAGAGAAGCAATTAATAGAGATATCTTCTTTCTTGCTAAGCAATAGGAAATTGGTGGTTTACCTCCCGATCAATCTTTGACCACAACTTGGACATGTCCCAGAGGGATTTTGAGCAAACAGGGCATGTGTACCTGCAAGATTAAGAAATAGATGAGACTTTAGTAACTGAAGAGTTAGTGAAGGACATGAGATGATTTTAAGAGTTAGTGAAGGATATGAGATGATTTTAGAAATGTAAATGGCACAAAAATCTAGACTTATTTGTGCTTACCGGAAATGCTTTTCCATCTCTTTCACACATTCTAAATGAATTGTGTGTCCACAACGTAAGACGGTAATATCTTTCATGGTGTCAAATATAAACTGCAAACCAAAATTGTAGAAATTGTCATTGACATTCAATTCTGGAAACATTTTGCTTTAGAATTCAAGTGTATGGATGATCTTATTACCTCAAAGCAAATGGGGCAATTGTGGTGCATTGCTCTCTCCACACAACGATGTTTATCCTTCATTTCCTTTGAGTAGCAACATCCTGAAACAGCAATTGAAAAATTTATTGAATAGTGAGTTACAAAGAATCATTAAGAATGAAAGAAACAAAGATGTAGTTGGAAATAAATTTGGTTTTTTCTCACTTACCACAACTTTTACAATGGAAGAAATTATCCTTGCCTCCAGTTCTGTCAAGCAAATCACAGTGGAGATTAGTTTCCAGAAAAATATTCGTAGAAGATAATTCGATGCCAACAGAAGAATGATGATATGCTTATTAGCTATAGTTCGATAAGAACAAATGGGTATAGCAAAAGAAAGCAGGGATAGAGAATCTCACCTGCAGATTCCACATTCATCACAGTGGTATTGATTCTTTGTTATCTGAAATTGATCATTAATGTGGCACATGAATAATCATACGAATAGCAACAAAGATTTCACAAGATAAACATACAAGAAAATGTCTAGAAACTTACGTCATCATCGAAGAATTTGCACTTTGCACAATAGTACTTCCCCATACAAACTCCACAGTTTACGCAATACTGTTGAGCCTGATACAATACAACACAAGAAATCAAAACCCAGTTACAGTATTACTTTCAAGATTGGCCTCTATGTTTGTGTCTACAAAATTAATCAAGCTAGTATTGTGTCATGTTTAGAAGACTCACATCTTGTTCCGTGCCGCAAAGGGAGCAAATAACCTTCAAGTCAAAAGAGATATAATTAGATAAAAAATCAAATGAGAAATAAGTATCTGATTATGTATCAAGATCAAACAGTCACAGTCGTCAAACTTAGTCCACAGAAATTCATGTCTAGGTGAGGTTGATATCAATTTGTGTAACAAAAGTACAAAAGCATAGACAATTTTTGTACAGCAAGACTTATTAACAAATGTCTCATTCCTAAGTGGTCCGAAGTTTATCCTGTTTCTTTTTCCATGTCCGTATCTTCACTACAAAGAATCCAAGGATTCATATCAATCACAAAATCCACCAGTGTTTTGAGATGCAGGAACGTGCAAAAAGAAGCAAAAAAGCAAAATCCAAAGCTAAAAAAAAAAAAAAAAAAAAAAAATCAAATTGACAACCACAAAGGCAAAAGCAAGTAAGCAATTGTGTCAATGCATATCAAAAGTTGAAGAAATTGAGATATTTTGCAAACCTTTTCAACTTCATGGCGTGGGATATCATGACGATCAAGAGGATTGGTTTCCAGAGAATTCTGTTCATACATAATTAAAAAAAAAAATTAAAATAAGCTTTAAAAAAATAAATAACTAAACAAATCAGCAAAACTAAAGAGAAAAGCAAAAATCATATCTTGAATACCTTAGCTTCATTATGGCAATGCCTGCAATAAAAAATGTCACCACAACAAGGTGCTCTGATCTTGCATCTCCTCTTATAGTGTGAGCACCTATTACACATGACACAAAAATTTTCAGTAACAAAGTTTCACAAATTCAAGAAATTTAAACTTTCCATAAAGAAAAAAATCATTAAAGAAAATGAAACATACCCATAATTCCCAGATCCAATCTCCATCAAAGACACTTCTTTTTCCTCAAAATAAGTACCTTCTGATTCATAAGACGACCCCATTTTCTTCAGCAACCAACAAGACACTACAAGATAAAAAGAATGAACCGGGAAAAAAGTAGGAAAAAAAAAAAAAAAACACTTGTGATTTTCTTTCTAAGAGATGGTGCTGCTGAAAGCAAGCTGTGTAATGAGCAAATTGCAACGGTTTAGAGAGAGCGAGAGAGAGAGAGAGAGAGAGAGAGAGAGAGAAATCAAGTGGTCCTTATATGGTTGCTTTGTGCGTGTAATTTCAATGAGCTGACTCGGAAATACGTAATGCCACAGCTTGCCCGATATTTTTTCACACCACTCACCAGCTATTATAATACTAGCGTTGAGTCAAATATCAATCAAATCTCAATCTTCCTTAATTAGCAAGCCTCTTTTTGCTGCAGTCATAAATAGTCAACATATATATATATATTTAATATTAATTGCTGAGTTTTGGCTGAGGTGGAGGAACCGAGTCGGGGAAAGTGGTAGTTGCCTCATTGTGTGAAGGCCTGCTCTTATAGTGGGTTGCGGGAAAGCAACGGCCAACGGCTAAAAAGGGTTCGCATAAAGTTCCGATAAAGCACATGGTGCGCTGCGTCGAGTACCTTTTATCCGGAAAGGGTAGTTTAGGGATATTCCAGTTTTGGATAAGCGTTTGGGTTTCGACAATCACGTGCGGTCAGTCAGTCACGTTGTACACGCTCTCTCTTTGGATAAGGGGAAAGGTCATTATGTTTAATTCCCCAAAAATTTTTAAAATAAAGTATAACTTATTGTTTGAAAAATGAAAATAGTTGTAAAAGAATATGTTACGTAAATAAGGTCAGTGATGCGAAAAGATCCACAGTATATTTGCAGTTCGGAGTCAAACTGAGATATTTATTATGGCCATAATCAAGAGGGCAATACGCTAATACAGGATTATTTTTTATTTTATTAAAATAAATAAATAATTAGTAAAATTCCACTGGATTCGGAGTTGAAGCATTGCCAGAGGGGAAAATCAGCGACCGGAAGTTGTAGATACTGAGAATATCATTCACGCGCTTGGAGATCGCGTGGGTTAGTATTACCAGATTCTGTAGAAACAGCTGGTGTGGGGAGGTCGTTTTAGGATCCATACGATTACGGATATGGAATCGGATAGGATTCCAGTACTTGCTGAGTCAGGATGGGCCCCGATCTATAATTTGCGTATTTTAGGAGCACTGTCGGTGCTAGCGTGGCTCTTTCTGATTGGCTGACAGGGAAGGAGACGCTGAAATGCAGTGAGGCCAGCGTTGTCTTTTGCACTTTTCCGAGCCAGCAATAGCTTGTGTTTGGGGATAAGTGGTCACGAATCTTTTGGATGATTTGGGCTGTCTCGACCTGGAGTGGCCCCAGATTGTGATGGGCCGAGGCACGGACTTGCTAACTAAAATTGACGGGTGATAATATAGCAAACAAAAACGAAAGAGGTGGATAAGATCATAGGAATAAAGCAAATATCGGATCAAGCAGAAAGAAACTTCAAATGTGAGTACATTGGTACAGTAGGAATATGGGTTGTCTAGTCCACTTATCACCAGTTGCAACATAGTTTTGCCACTTGTTTGTTGTTACCAAGCTATTTGCTATTTATCGGTTGTTTTCGAACCCACAAGCAAATGTTAATGGCTCAAATTTAATTTCTTTTTTTTTTTTCATTGGGAAATAATACATTTATTTATATTAGAACATAATGAAATTTTATAATACATTATAAATATTATACTCAATTATCATTATATGTATAACATGTGTATTTCAATTTAATAACACTATTATTTATATGGTAATTTTTAGAAAATAAATACATACATAATATACATGCGTTAATTGGTTATAATACCTTTTATGTACTCTTTAAATCTTTCTAAAATAAGAGTCGTACATGTGGGCAATTTGAATAAAAACTCGTGGCTTAATGCTGGACTACATATTAGATTTGAAGAAGATAATACGAAAGTGAGGAACAAATTCAAAAGGAAAAAGAAAAGAAAAGAAAAGCGTTGCAAAAGAACTAATTCGTGGGGCTAGCCCAGTTGTGGCTCAAAATAAAGATAAAATGTAGCGTGAGATATCAAATGTGATAGTGTATAGGAAAGAACAAGTAGAAGAAGATTGTGTAAAGAATCGTTGTCATTAGACCCACATTCATATATGGCAACAAATTAACTAAAAAATATCGAAAATTGTATTAGTAACAATCACAGAGCTTTGGCATTTAGGGAAACTCATAAGTTGCGTTTGTTAATTAAATCGTTTTTATTTTTTATTTGCTTTAAGCACAAAATCTCTTTTCTCGAAGCTTCTCCTTGATCCCTTCCCTTGATTTGCATATGGAATCTACCAAAGCCATATGTTTCTTTCACTGAAAATACAGCTCTCAGGAGCTTTTTGTTGTTGCACGTCTTTCTTCCTCCCTTTAGTTTGTCTAAAGGTGGATATATCTATAAATTTATCTTCGGTGAATTTTGTGTAACTAGATCTTTAGATGATTAATTAATTATGCTATAAACTCATAGTATGATTTCCTTCCAATTATGAGGCCCGAATTTGTAAGATTAGAGAATCTAACACGACATTAGTTAGAAGAGCCTAATTTAATAAAGGGGAATGATATGAAAACTTTGTGAATAGATCACGTCAAGCTCAAGCAGTAGTATGATCTCTCATGCAATAGTAATCTCAATTTATTTTTAATATACAATAATAGTTTCATTGGTTGGAATGAAATTTTGACGTAACAATTCACCCTAAAAAAAATGGAGAGAGAGAGAATAAATATTTCTATTCAATACACTATTATCTGATTGAATTAACTAAATAAGTTTGACTATAATTATTAAATTGAAGCAAAATAATTGAGTGTTCAATTTTATAAGAAGTTATTTTTTTAGTAAAGGTTGGGAGTTTAGCTTGTTCTTTTTTTTTTTTTACTATAATAATTTTATAAACACTATTGAGTTTCAAACTAATCCATGATGTCATGCCTCCAAAAATTGGCTAAAAATTGAAAACGCTTTGACTTAGTACTTGTGCCATCGTGATTGGTATGTATAAAGAATATAATACGTATTGGATTTGAGGATTCAAGTATGAGTAAGTGTGAGTAGGGTGTGGCTATTTGCATTGAACACGTGCCCTCCTCGTGCAATCGCATGTTTTGCATACATGTGTGTTGTAACACACATTCAATTAAATATAATAACTTAAACAATTTCACTAAGGCTCAATAGATTCTTTGCGCATATAATATGTCATTAGAGAACATGATAGCTTATCTGAGCTGGAGTCGATCTTATAATTAAACATCCGTTATCAATTCAGGTGCACTAGACTTTTTTGAGCTAATTCATAAGCTTGGAAATTGTTCATTATCTAATAAATGAGAGCCACATTAATTAACGCTTGAGATGTAAAATTTTTTAATATTACTTGAGAGATTTAGTATGTGTTATTTAACTTTTTAAGCAAATTATTGTTGTTCTTCATGCTTTTGTGAAAATGGTATTCTATTAATTGTATGTTTAAACAACTTGTAGTGACATGCCGACAATGACTATACTACAACCTTGTACACAATGTGGTTATTATTTAGGTGAAGTGATCACATGCATAGAGTCACACACTTTATAATGAGCGACTGCACATGTGTCAAGCTCCCATTAGGGGACTGTGGGCTCCACAGCTCATCTACCTCAAGGGAAGCTTGAGCACAGGTGCAGTTGTCACCTGATCGAACTTCATTATTCAACATTTGGTGTGTTGACATGAAAAGACCTGGGGTTTAACAAAATCCCAAATAATATGTCATAATTAAGTTGGGATTAAGGGATAAAAAAAAAAATGACACTGAGAGACGAAAAAGAAGTTAAAAAAGAGATTTAGAATTATTGGTTCTTCAATCAATCAAGCTGTTTAAATATTGGTAGAGTTTTAGAAACACTACAGCTTATCTAAGAGTTGAAGTTGATCTCATCATTAATTATCTATTCTCAATTACTCTCAGTTTCCACCTTCGCCAGAAAGACCGAAGCATTATTCAGGTGGCTGACATGCATTCTATATAATTATTTTGTCGAACAAGTTGTTTTTTTTTTTTTTCTATTAAGCAGAATCTTTCCCCTTTCGAAGCTTTTAATTAATTAAATATTTACGTCAAGTTTTTGACTTGGTTGTTTCTCGTAAAAAAAAAAGTCACATTTCTGATGAGTGATAATGATCAAACTATTGCGATATGCCTCATGCCTCATACAAGATCGATGATATAGAAGTTGAAAAGAATATAATTAGAATGATTGATTCTTAAAATTATTTGATAGTGACCATTCTTAAACTGATAATTAAGTGGAAGATTTGACCTACATGCTTGAGCCCAGAGAAAAAAAAAATTCCGGAAACACACAAGGCCGTTGAAATCAAAATTAGCTTATTTACGTAAAAATTTTATTGTTTTACTCTCTCAGATTTATTGGTTTAGGATGAATCTAGATCTTCCTCTAATTAGAGCTTTTCGTGCGCACAATATTTCTTAATGCTTTTATAATAAAGCAGCGAACCCCTTACAATCATTAGAAACTCCCATTCGATCCCTTCCACACTCAAGATTTGGATTAAATTAATACAATAAATTTCTATTAATATCAAGTAGATACACGACTCATAAGTTAAAATAAATAAATAAATAAATCAATTCTGTGGAGATCAAACAAAGTTTCTTATTTTACTTGAGTTCCGTCATTTCAAGGTATATACATACAATAAATTATCTGGACGAGTTAAATTTGTTATTAGAACCTTCCAACGTCACAGATCCCACTGTATGATTCCTTTCACACAGAATTTGAAATAAAAGATAGATAAATAAAATTATTAAATTTGCGTTTCGTCATTCACAATCTATATATAACACTGTAGAGTGCCAATGTTGTTTAGCAAGAAATTAAAAAACCGCAGATCACCATCAAATTAGCAATGGATGAATTTGGAAACCCTCTCACATTACATGATTTCATTGACGATCCAAACTTTGATCAATTCATTGACCTCATTCGAGGCGAAAACGAGGACCCACTTGCCAGTTTTGATTGTGATCTCATTAACGGATGTTTGGCCGACACCCAATTCATTGGTTCAGCACAGGACTATGTGTTTGGTCATTTTAACGGTACTGCGGCAAGTACAATGGTGCCTGATGATCTTACTTTTGTTCTTAACTCATCGTTTCTGGATTTAGATGGGGACACGAAGGGGGAGCACCGGGAGGTAGAAAATAATGGAGATGATTCTTCAGGCGCAACAAGAACTGCGACTACAACAAGTACTAGGAACAAGAAAGCTGATCGATCGAGAACTTTGGTTTCGGAGCGAAAGAGGAGAGGAAAGATGAAGGAGAAGCTTTATGCATTGCGTGCACTGGTTCCGAACATAACTAAGGTACGGATATGTACGTATCTGTCCGGAGCTTTTAAACATGTTATTGCCATGGGTGCATTTAGAAAAAAATGTACGTCAAGATTGTATTTCTTTTGGTTGAATTTTTTTAATGATGTTTGATGGGTTTAATGTGCAGATGGATAAGGCCTCGATCATTGGAGATTCTCTGTCGTATTTGCAAGAGCTGCAAATGCAGGTTAAGAAGCTAAAAGCTGAGATTGCCGGTCTTGAATCGTCCGTGGCTGGAGCAGAAAAATATCAGGAGCCAATTCAAAAACCAAAGAGGACTCAAGTTCTCAGCAGCAACTTACAGCCAATTTGCAAGAAGATAATGCAGGTTCATATTTTCGGACAATATCAGTGAACTGAATTGTCCGAAAATTATTGTTGAATACCATTAATTTAAAAATTAGTTTTAAGTTATTTATTTATTTTCAGATTGATGTGTTTCAAGTGGAGGAAAGAAGGTTTTACTTGAGATTGGTAACCAGCAGAGGCCAAGGTGTGGCTGTTTCACTTTACAAGGCTCTTGAGTCCTTGACGAGCTTCGATGTTCAAAACTTCAACTTTGCTACAGAACCTGAGAGACTGGTGTTAACATTTAATCTAAATGTAACCCCATCTCCTCCTTTTCTCTGTTTTTGTTTCTCGTTTTTCAAAAATATTGGTAACTAATGACCAATTGTTTTTGGAAAAAAATGAACAGGTAAAAGATTGTGAACAAAACATGAACTTGCCAAATTTGAGGCTGTGGGTGACCGGTGCTCTTCTGAATCAAGGATTTGATGTTGTAACGCAATTTTCTACCTAGCATATCTATGCAGTATCAAGATTGCCGTTAGAGTAATAATTGCGGAACTTCAGCGATCATCTTTAATTAGCAGCAAATAGACCTAATGCTTTTGAGCTCATTTTAGAGTACTTGTTCGGAAAAGTGCAGAGTGAACTTTTTATGTGTTCGTCAGATTTTATTTTGAATAATGATACAATCACAAACTTTATTAATGCTTGCAAGCAGTTTTGAATCAAAAGCAAACTCCTATATTATTTAAGATTCTTGTATCTCGTATGTCTAAGATAAACTTTTCAATAAGATTATAAGGAAGCTTGTGTAATGATTTATAGGGCATGTTTCATATCAAAAAGATGTCATTTGGCCAAAACTTTAACCAATTTAGGCCTCATTAACCAATTTAAAGCCTGAAAATCTATACTAAAATTAGAGAATGTGGCAACACTTAAAGACATTGGAGCTAAGACAAAACAACAATTATTTTGGAATGGACACCCACACACATGTAGGTTGAACTAACATTTCAACATTTTTTTTTCTGTGTGTTTATAGATAAGAAATATATTTTAATTTTTTTAAAAAATTAATCTCAAATAGAGGAACAAAGAAACAACAAAACCAGCACGCAGTACTCACGAGAGCGGGGGGAGGTGGAGGACACGGCTCATTTGTTGTACATGGAATGCGAAGTCAAGCGTACCAAATAATCATTAAAAAAATAAAAGACACAAAATTTTATGTGGTTCAATAATTTTACCTATATCCACAAGAGTAAGAGAAAATAATTATATTACTAACAATTATTAAAATACAACATTTGAGTAAAGAAACCTCACTTCCTAAAATCTAAATACATCCAGTACTCTCATACACTTGAAAGGAAAAACCTCTCAAATACATACACTCTCCAATTGCTCACTCTCTCAACAATTTTCCACTTAAATTGTTTCTCTTAATTTTTGGATGCAATAAAATAAAGAAATGACTTCAATTTATAGGCTTCAGGCTTGCACTATTCCACCTAACTCAGGTAATTTTTCAATGGCACCCATTTTTCTCAATTTGACAAATTTGCCAACTTTTCCATTTTTCTTCATTTGTTTGGTGGCCTTTGATAAATTGAATGCTTTCGGTGTTGACCTTTTGAAATTTGGATGCTACATACATGTGCTCAACATTGACTTTTCAATAATTCTCCACCTCATCAAAGATTTGTCTAATTCTGAGCCGACTACTAACGAACCATCATCCCCAAAGTAATCTTATTAAGGATCCAAAATGGCTATGTCACTTTTGGTTGCCTACATACCCAAAATCTAGGATCAAACCGACCGTAGTTCATGATTCCCCTAAAAAATTTACCACATTTTCATGATTTGAATTGGTTTCAAGCAATGTTGAAATTTAACTCTAGAAATCACCTTTGTTAACATATCTGATGAGTTATCCTTGATATTGATCTTCTTTAATAACACAGTACTACTCTCGATAATCTTCCTTACATAATGATATTTCACATCTATGTGGTTTGTTCGAGCATGATATGTATGATTCTTCACCAAGAATATCATGCCTTGGTTTTCATAAAAAACCTCATTGTTCACCTAGATTGCTCCCAAATCCTGATATTTCTGGTGAAAAGCAAATATATCATGCCAAACAAAATACATAGATATGAAATATCACTATGTGAAGGGATTATCGAGAGCAGAAGATCAGTACCAAGGATAACCTATTAGATATGTTAGGTGATTTGTAGAGTTAAGTTTTAACATTGCTTGAAACTAATTCAAATCCAAAAAATGTAATAAAATTTTCAAGGGAAATCATGAATTACTATTGGCTTGATCCTAGATTTTGGATAAGTTGGCAGTCAAAAGCGACGTAGTCGTTCTGGATGCTTAATAAATGATTACTTTGGGGATGATGGTTTGTGGTGGTTGGCTCAAATTTAGACAAATATTTGTCGAGGAAGAGAATTATTGAAAAGTGAGTGTTGAGCACATGCATGTAGCATCCAAATTTCAAAAGGCCAATATCAAAGAAATGCAATTTATCAAAGGCCACCAAACAAATGAAGAAAAATGAAAAAGTTGGCAAATTTGTCAAATTGAGATAAATGGGCACCATTGAAAATTTGCTTGGACTAGGTAGAATAGTACATGCTTGTATCCTACAAATTGAAGCCATTTCTTCATTCTATTGCATCCCACAATTAAGAGAAAAAATTCAAGTGAAGAATTATTGAGAGAGTGAGCAATTGAGAGTATGTGTATTTATGAGGTTTTTCCTTTCAATTTTTCCTAAAAACTTTTTTGGTGCATTTTTCCATACGTACTGACCTCTAAGGTGGGAATAGTTTATTGAGGAAATGATAGAAAATGAAACTTCAAGAAGTGAGGAGAGATCTACTTAGATTATTATAGGAGACACTTCAGGTGGGAGGCGAGATTTGTCACATTGCCAATCAACGCTTATTATAAGAGGTCGGAAGATCAATGTTGAAAAGTTTGATGAGAAAATCAACTTCGGCATGTGAAGGCACGGAGTTATAGATGCTCTTATTCAAATCGATCTTGATGTTGCTTTGATATCACTTGTTGTGCATGGAATGTAGGATCAAGCTCACCAAATAATTATTGAAAAAATAAAGGACACATAATTTTGGGTGGTTAGACAATTTTGCTTACGTCCATGGAGTAAGAGAAGATAATTGTATTACTAACAATTATTAAAATATAATATTTGAGTAAAGAAACCTTACTTCCCAAAACCTTAATAATCGCAATACTCTCATGCACTTGAAAGGAAAAACCTCTCAAATACTCAAATTCTCTAATCGCCCACTCTCTCAACAATTCTTCACTTTTGTTTCTCTTCATATTGGAATGCAATAGAATGAGGAAATGACTTCAATTTATAGGCTTCAAACTTACACTATTCCATCTAACCCAACCAATTTTTCAATGGCGCCCATTTATCTCAATTTGACAAATTTACTAACTTTTTATTTTTCTTCATTTGTTTGGTGGCCTTTAATAAATTGCATGCTTTCGGTACTGACTTTTTGAAAATTGGATGCTACATGCATGTGCTCAACACTGACTTTCCAACGTTATTGAAACCACAGGAAAGAATATCCTTGTGTACAAGTTTTCTAGGATAAAATTGTTAGGGTGTCATTCCAAAAAGGGTGGGGGTTGTAATATCACCGCCCATATCCATATTTTGTAAAGTTTACCTTTAAGTTAAATGGTCTAATAAACGACGACAAATTAATTAGTAAGGACTCAGATTGGTTGATTTTACAAATTTTGAGTTCATCTGATTTGAATTTTAGGTAAAGATCAGAAATAATGGGTGTGAATACATAAACCAGGCCTCGACCCACTTAAAAAGTTTCTAATTCTCACTAAGTTGAGTATATTATCAACAATGCGATTATGCAATCTCCATGCCCATGCTAAAATGTCCCAAGTTGATTAGAATTTTGAAAGTAGTAACCGAATTTTGAATTCTACTCAGCATCATGCCTGGCTATGTGTTGAGATTTAAGGCTACCTCAAATATGGTTTATAATTTTTTTTTGGTTAGAGCTCTCCTTAATTTTTAAAAAATTTCGTGTCATATGTATTTTAAAAATAATATATGTATATGATAATTTAACTTTATTAATTTTTTTACTAATTAGCACATAAATATTTACTCCGAAAAAATTCAGATCATGATAAAATGATTCAATAGCTTAATTGAGAGAATGAATAAATTAACTCAGCCAGGGGATGCGAAAAATTAATTAAAAACAAGTGTGAAACTGTCATCTTCAAGGCATCTTACAAAACTAACACCAGCCTGCATTGGACATTTATTGCCATTTCATCCAATGGTATGTTTGGACAGACATAAATCCTGTAACACACGCATTCAATTAATTATCAGTTTAACTCTTCGAAATTAATGATTAGTTAAGGCTTAGTGACCGTGCTTTTACATTTTTTATGTTGAGAGACACATGATGACCAAATTAGCAGCTGGTAACGAGATGCCGGCTTCATGCATGCCTCTGTGTTTATATTTTCCAAATCATCAACAACAAGAGGTCAAGAGAGCTTGACTGTGTGGCATGTTCTAGGACAAGAATTTTGAATTTGATAAGATCATGCATTCATTTAACAATTATCAGGCAGCCGCAACTAGTGAAGGTGCGAAATTTTCACCCAAAAACAAAACATTATTAGGAAAAGAAATTCTAAGCAAAAATGATATTCCTCATTTCATTTCTTTTTTATTTTTTATTGGATGTCTCCTAGAAGACCAATTTTTTTAATAAAAAATAAAATTAGATACTTGTAGTCATCAAATAGAAAGTTCATTTAAAAAGTCAATTAATCAGTTAATCTCCATATGTTAAAAAATATATTTCAAAATATACATGTTATAACTTTAATTAGTAGCTGTCAAATCTAAATTTTTTAAGGGTAAAATAATATTTTTCTACGATATAATTTAAAACCAGAAACGATTATAATAAAACAAACTTGAATGTAAATTGGGTAATTTTTTTAAAATACAAAAGTTATTTAACTAAGCAATTGACTCAATATTAGAGATTATTTACCCAATGTTTCTGTTGATATTTTTTTTCCTCTGATCACTCCATTTCTGTATATTAATTAAGGTTGTATCTTGTTCATTGTTTTGCAGCATTCATGGTGAACAACTCTTCTCTGAAGTAAAGACCTGCTTACATATTGAAATGATGTAACTTCTGAAAATCATGTACACAGTAAAGCCTATAGACTCGTTGTAGGTTGTCTATATCACTAATTATATATTTAGATAGAACATTTTCCTATTTGTTATTGATGACTGTAATACTAGATTTATTTTTATAATTAGCTTATTGAATAAATTAAGAGTCCTTAGTTGAATTAGTAATCTATTCAGTGATCTTTCCATTGATTCCATCTAAGGGAGAACGTACCCAAAAACCAATGTTTTTTTTTTGGTAGTTTATTCCTTTCACACTCAGAATTTAATTGGATAAATTTTCTTCCCAATCTGTTAAAAGATTTAAACATGTAAATGTATAGGAGAAAAGAAAGAACTTGATCAGTAGTAAATCATAAATATGTTGGAATTTTGATGGAAGACGAATGGCTGTGTTAAACTTTTTATATATCGAAATTGAGATCAGTACACCAAGAGACTAAATTTATATAATTATAGTACAGTTCTGCTACAACTTAAAATTATAGCATAGGCAGAAAATATGTTAGACAAGATCTACTCCTTATACTTAATTAATTAAAACTATGTTCAAAGGAAAACGAAGATTTGCCGTAATCACCCAGATCAAAACAGTGTATAATATTTTTGTGGGGCAACATGAAAATAACAAACTGATTATAAGTCACAATTTGTTTTTTGTTTTTGTTTTGTATGCCATAATTTTTTTTATTTAAATCCCACTTAATAATATTAATACTTGCAAAGTTTTTTTTTAAAAAATCCGGGTAAGATTCCATTCACACGGATAAATCTTATAAATCTTGCACTAAGAATATGATCACCTCAATAAATTTTGGCCAAGGAAAAAAAAATGGATACATTTGGAAATCCTCTGAAGCAGAGCAATGACTTTGAGTTGCACGGCTTTATTGATGATCAAAACTTTGATCAATTTATTGATCTAATAAGAGGAGAAAATGAAGATCCCTTTCCTACCTTTGATTGTAGAGTCATCAGTGGATGTTGTGATGATAGTTCCACAACCCCAGATAGTCATTTGTTTGATCTCAGTGCTGCCGAAAGTACAGAGGTGACTGATCATAATAATTTTGTTCTTAACTCACCAACATTGTCAAGTTTGAAAATTGGTGGGGACGTGAAGGAAGGTGATCATTATGACGAAGATAAAGATGGAAATGATGCTTCTGGTGCGACTAGAACAACAACAACAATCATCAATGCAAGTAGTAAGAAACCAAAGGGTGACAGATCAAGAACTCAGATCTCGGAGCAAAAGAGGAGAGGCAAGATGAAGGTGAAGCTCTATGAATTGCGTGCCTTGGTTCCTAACATTACTAAGGTACTATTTATGCAAGTGATCATACCACATAGTTGCAACTTGCAAAGCTAGTATCCTCATTTGACAATTCTTGCTGATCCTGTTTAGTTCATGGGATTAATGCGCAGATGGATAAGGCCTCGATTGTTGGGGATGCTGTTTCGTATGTTCACGAGCTGCAAATGAAGGCTAAGAACCTCAAAGCTGAGATTGCCTGTCTTGAACAATCGTCAACAAGTTCAAAAAATTGGAAAGAATCAATTGAAAACACAGAGAACACTCAAATTCAACGGAGCAGCAGCAGCAGCAAGAAGATAATAATGCAGGTTCCTACAGATGATAAAGAGTTCAATTTTAAAATGCCAACATTACTCACTAGTTAAGATGTGTCTTAATTTATGTTCAGATGGACGTGTTTCAAGTGGAGGAAAGGGGATTTTTCCTGAAACTGGTGAGCAACAAAGGGGAAGGTGTGGCTGTGTCACTTTACAAGGCACTGGAGTCGCTAACGAGCTTCAATGTTCAAAACTCCAATTTGGTTACAGAATCTGAGAGATTCGCATTAACATTTACCTTAAATGTAATTAAGCCATCTTGTATCCTTTTCTCTGTTTTTATTAATTTCATGTCTTGTAATAGGAATTGGATAACTGATCATTATTTTAGTTGTGTTTGGAGAAACAGGTAAAAGACAACGACCAAATTGGCCTGCAGTTGCCAAATTTGAAGCTGTGGGTGGCTAGTGCTCTTCTAAACCAAGGATTTGAAGTCCTAAATACACCTTTGTCTGCCTAGCACGTGTTTCCATTTTTCCTTTTTGCTCGGCAATTGTGAATCTTATACAACGATATCAAGACTGCCTTGGCACTCCAGTGATCATAATAAGGACTAAGGAGATTTTACATTCCCATGCTCAGGAGTCCTAATGTATACTTTACCATTGGTGTCTGTAGCTACAAATTTGACCTAATGATTTTCACCTTATTTTTTTTTTTCGGCAATCATCGGCATAGTGAACTTTGTAATTAGTTCTTCTAGTCACCGACTTGGTTAAAATTTTTAAATAGATTGGCTATTTTTGACTTGACATGGGGCAGTAAATTAAGTTTGGCAATTCGGAATCAGTTCCCAGAAAAAAGAAAACATAAGGTGTTACATCACAATTGATCTTGGAATATTGCATTAAAATTTCTAGAAGATAAAATTTGCAGATTGAATGGTCCGGTCTCTTTAGCACTACAAGCTTGCTCTTGAGCAAAGGATATCTTATCAGCTTTGCGAGCCATCATCCCTAATGATTTTGCAAGGTCATTCAGAATACGCACAGTCAGATAATAAATCAGAAAAATTGGAAAATTAGAAACAATTTATCAATTGAAAACACAAAGAAGACTTTTGTTTTCTAAGCAGCAGCGCAACCACCTGCCAATTTGCAAGAAGATACAGATGATAATGATTGACAACTGTAGGTACTTTTAAAATGCGAATATTACAAATGAATTATTAGTTAAGTGGTTTCTTTAAGTCAAAATTATTATTAGCTGGAAGCGCTTCAAGTAGAGGAAAGGGGATTTTTTCACCTCATATCACTTTATAAGGCTCTGAAGTCATAAACGAGCTTCAATGTTATTACGTTCAAAACTCTAATTTGGGTACCGAATTGAGACTTGAGAGATTAATTTTAACATTTACTTTGAATGTAATCCTAACAATACTTATTCAAATGGCTTGGTGGACGCTTAATAGAATTGAATAACTGAAGCATCTCTATTAATTAACTTTTAAAAAATTAACGCGCGTTTGTTTTTTTTTTATGATAAAAATTTTAACGGAAAGATAATGAAAACACATGCACAGATATTATAAAAAGCGTCGCACATTCATGAATGCATATATACAAATTAATTAAAGAGAGCTACAAAGAATTACATTTTGGCTTTTGAATTGGGCAATAGCCATGAAAATCTTGATTGCAACCATCTACATTTTTCTTTTATCAGTAATTTCATCAAGTACAGGAAAGACATTGATTCTAATCAACCAAAACCACAGGGGCGTAACAGGTTGTGTTTGAATGCCGTGAAGCAAAAAAATGCATAGCCCCAGGAAATGCGACTGCTTCAATCCAGTTGTCCAATGATGCAACAGAGCAGACGGTGTGTATGGGAAGATATGACCAACTGTCAAATAGCGGATATGGACCACCGTCTTATACTGTGTATGATTCAAGAGGAGATTTTGAAAAGTTCAAACATCGGATCATCGTTTTGGTTAATGATACAAGTTTTTATCGTTCAAATGAAGAAGACAAGAATAACTGGGAGCAAATTCCTCCCCACTATTGGTATTAAGTAGTGAAGCAGTTTTATTTTGAGTTTTATTCCTAATAAGAATGAGTATGAGAAAAATGTTGCATGCAATCTGTATCAAATTTGGGTTAATATCAATAAATTTAGATTTGCTTTATTTCTTGCTATTCAGTTTAATTTTAAGAATTTTGAAAGGGGGAAAACAGAAAAACTAGAGCTTGGTCGGTTGGTCCGAGTTTATTTACATGTAAAGAATCGACAAAACCACATGAAATTGTTTAAAGTAAATGAAACTCCACACTTCTGGATTCGTGTTTGAATTCAGAATCCAAATCTCAGGGGAATGGGCCTAAAGTGATGTCTATAAGCCCATTTATTTGTTTTTGAAATTAGTTTTTTTTTTTTTAATTTTGAATATGCTTCAAATGAAAATGAGAAAAATGGAGGGAGCCATGAAAATGATTTGACCAGCCGACCGGTGAATAGCTGTTTCGGGTTGGTCTTCGTTAAAGTAAAAAATTCAGGGGAAAAAAAAGGAGACGAATTTTTTTTTTTTTTGAATGGAAAAAGGAGACGATTTTGGATTGCGTTCAATCGTCAATTGATGTTTGTTGGAGTGAGAAGACTCAGAAGATCTGACAGGGAAAAAAATAATAATAATAGAGAGATAAAGTGCTTAATAAATTATTGTTATAATTATTATTTTATATTTAATTATAGTGATTATTTATTCAAAAATTATTTATTATTATTATTATTGTTGTTGTTAATAATATATTGATATATTAATTAATTATAAAAATTATTAATTATTTAATTATAATAATTTACTAATTAAGTGTAATCATTATTATAAAATATATTAATTATTGTGATTATTTATTCAAAAACTATAATTATTAATATATTACTGTGAATAATGTATTAATATATTAATTAAGAATAATATACAAATTAATTATAATAATTACTTATATTATTACCACTAAATTTTAACGTATTAACTTGCGCTTTCTTTTTAAATTTGTATCAATTAGCCACTTTTACACTAACACCATTAAATAATTTAAATAAAATGATAATTTTACCCCTAAATAAATTAAAAGAATATTTTATTTTATAAAAGCTTTAAAAATAAAAAATTATAATTATAAAAATACCCTAGATTTAATAAAGAAATAAATCTCAAAATTAGAATTTTTATTTTAATAAAAATTATTTTAATAAAAATTATAATTATAAAAATAATTACAAAATTTTGGGATTTAATAAGCATCCCCTAAATTATTGAAATTTTGGGATTTATTTTTAATAAATAAATTCATTTATTTTAATAAAATTTTAAAAAATTATAATTTTTTCATAAATAAATATAGTTATTTTTATTAAAAATTTAATTTATAATAAAAATAATTATTAAAATTTTACAAAATCTAAATCTAATAAAAGTCAATTGAGCACCTCTATTTTGGATTTATTTTTTGTTTAATTTAGACGTATTTTATAATTATATTTTTTTTATTTTTTAAAGCTTTTATAAAATAAAATAGTCTTTTAATTTATTTAGGGGTAAAATTGTCATTAGGGTAAAATTGTCATTTGGTGTTATTTATTTATAAGAAATTGGCCTCATTTAAATTATTGTAAACATAATTGATACAAATTTAACCAGGATGAACATACAAGAATTTATATGAAAGGATTTTAACGATAATCCTTCCATATATATATATTAAGTAATAATATATGAATTAATTATATTAATTAATAAATAATAATAATGATAGTTTTTATATTAATTAATAGTAATAATTATATCAATTAATTATTGGTAATATATGAATTTATTATAATAGTATAGTAATTAATTAATTATTATAATAATATATTAATTGTTGTGATTATTTATTCAAAAATTATAATTATTAATAATTATTGTTGATAATGTATGAATATGTTAATTAACTACAATATAATAATTAATTAATTATAATAATATATTAATTTATTATATAGTTGGCTTTTTATTTTTGATATTTATATTTTTTATTTAAATGAGGGGCATTTTAGGAATATTTGAATGTTAATGGGGGCAAAATAGGAACTCCAAGAAATGAGAGATTGATTCCTACCTCCCCCATAAGAATCAATCTCTAGGGATGGCAAAAAATCCCCACGGGGGTGGGTATCCCCAGGGATTTTCTCCATTCAAGGAGGGTACGGGGATAATTTTATATTTAATTTCTTATTCGGGGAAAAGACAAGGATCCTTCCCATTTCCCCCATTTTAATTTTTAATTTTATTTTTTAAAACTACTAGTAAATAAATAATAAATTTTGAATTATATTATAAAATTATAAATATTGTTAAAAATAACAAATATCAAAATATTTATATTATTAAAATTTTTTGCCTACTTGACTAATTAAAGTCTTAAATTTTTATTTAGGACATTAAAAAGGCCGGGTAGATTCTATTTGCCCAAAATTTTTTTAATTTTAATTTTGTTTTATTAAAAATATTAATTAAGTATCTACATTTATTTTATTGTTGATATAAAAGTAAATTTTTTTCTTTTTATTGTAGGGTTATGAAGATTGATAAAGATAATTATTTTGATAATTTATATTTTGCATGTAACTTTTGTAATTGATCAATGTTAATGTAAGATATATTTCAAACTTTACTTTTATTTGAATTTTTTATTTTAATATAATTAACTCAAAATCGAAAACAAAAAAATATGTATTAGTTATTTGGGGATCCCCTGTTATTATTCGGGGAGGGGATGTGAATTATTTCAAGCAATTCTGATGGGAGTGGGGAGGGGACGAGGACATATACAAAATATCAGAGATGGAGTGCGGAGATTGGTCACTCCCTTCATCACTATCAATCTCTCATTCACTATTAGAATAGTGGTGGGCTCGCGATTTCAATTCGATTCACGCCCATTTTTCTGAGTAACCTTGTCAATCATTTCAATTCCAAATTCCAACTGCCCAATCCAGAAAGTAAAAGCAGCTCCAATGTATACTTTGGTATTGGTGTCGTTGCCTACATATTTGACTTAATGATTTTCACCTCATTTTTGTTTTTCAGCAATCATGGGCCTAGAGTGAACTTTATAATTAGTTCTTGATGTTTATAGTTTGTTGCTCATTCTTCCCATATTCTAGTCACTGACTCGGTTAAAGTTTTTGAATAAATTGGCTTTTTTTTTTTTTTTTCAACTTGACACGAGGCAGTCAATTAATGTAGCAATTAGGAATCAGCTCCCGGAAAAAAGATCCATTAGGTGTAGCATCACAATTGATTATGAAATATTGCAATCAAGTTTCTAGAAGATAACATGTGCAGATTAAGGGCCTGGTTTCTTTAACACTATTAGCTTGATCTTGAGCAAAGGATAGCTTATCAGCTTTGCCGGCCATCCCCAATGACTTTGCGAGGTCATTCAAAACATGCATGGTTTGATGATAAAGTAGAATAATTGGAAAATTAGAAAGAATTAATTAATTCAAGACACAAAGAAGACTCTTATAGTTCTCTACGCAGCTGCAACCGCTTGCCAATTTGCAAGAAGATAATAATGATTAACAAATGTACGTATTTTTAAAATGCCAATATTACAAATTAATTATTAGTTAAGTTATTGTCAGATGGATTTGTTCAAGTGGAGGAAAAGGGTTTCGTTACCTTGTATCAATCACTTCACGAGGCTCTGGAGTCTTAAACGAACTTCAAGGTATTATGTTTAGAACTCTTTAAGTTGGGTACAGAATTGAGACTTGAGAGATTAGTATTACCATTTATTTTGCACATAATCCTTTATTTCTCTGTTTAACTGTTTTTGTTTCGATAATCAACGATAAAAATTAATTACATCGACCCTTGATTTGAATATGGATATAGATCTTTTCCACATACAATATACTTGTAACTCATTGTACCACGATTTCGCACAATCTACCGAGCATCCCTTGACAAAAATGGCATGTGGGCACCACCTTCTAGAAGGTGGTGCCCGTCCATTTTGAAGAAGAATGCATTGCTTCCGTCTTTGAATGGAATAGAAGAAAAAATGGTGCCGGGCCGAAATTGAAGAAGAAAAAAAATAATAATATATAATTGGTGAATAGTACCTAGATTTTCCCTATAAATAGAAACGAAGAGAGTGAGCATATTCATCCCAAAATTGAGAGAGCAATTTAGCTATAGAGAGGTTTTGAAGAGTTTATAAATAAAACTCTTGTTCTAGTGTTTTGAGAGTTGGGGTGTATTGGGGTTTTGGGTAGTGAGCTAAAATACCACAATATTTGTAACTCCTTTTCACTAGTAAAATATTTTCCTACCCGCCTTGGGCGTGGCTAAAAGCCGAACCACGTAATTTCTGGTGTCCCGTGTGATTTTATTGTCTCATTATTTCTCAATTTTACTTTAGTTGCGTTCCTGCTTCACCCACCAATTTCCTAACAGTGGTATCAGAGCTATTGGTTGTATTCTTTGGAGTCGGAGGTACTGTTCACGGAAGGGGTACTGTTCACGTATACTGATCGCTCACGCATTCGTTCACGATATCTGGTCTTGTTCACGTGCTCTGATACTATTTACGTATACGGTACTATTCACAAGAAATGGTGGGAGCGATCCAAGAATTTTGCGGTGCATAGCAGGGAATAGTGGTGTGAGTAGTACAACTGTGTAGTTTTGTATACAGGAAAGTTACATCATGGCGATAAGAGCCAAGTGCAGGTTTAAGTGGGACCATTGTGACCCTCCAGGTCTTTCACAGGAACTTTCACGGTGTGCATTCTCACATACTCTGGCTATTCAAGGTGATACACTAGTTTGTGTGTAGTATTTATCAACAAAAATGGCGGAAAGTATGAAATTGAAATTCAACGAATAATTTCTCGTTGTGGAAAATGAAGATGAGGCGGTTTGAGGAAAAATAATTGCTTAGCGGCAATTGGAGAAAGACCCATGGAGATAGCGATGACAAGTGGAGCGAGATGGGCAACACGCCATTCTTTGATCTACACTTGGCACTTGCGGATGGGGTGTTATCGATGTGGCGGAGAAAAGGACAGAAAGGAAATCGGGATACTCTCACAAAATTATGCGAGGCTAAGTCGTGCAATAAAATCTTCTTAAAGAGGAGACTCTATACTCTTGAATGGCGGAATCCACTTTGGTGACCGACCATATCAACACTTTGAAGACTCTATTTTCACAACTCAGCGTTGGATCATAATATAGAGGGAAAATGAGCGTGCGAGCCTACTTGAAGTCTACCAGTTCGTATGATCAACTCATCATCAATCGGCGAACAACAATCCTGGACGATCTAGTTTTGATGATGTTGCAGCCTCGTATTAAATGAGGAAAGCGGTAGGAAAAGTAAGGAAGCAGACAAGCAAGTTCGCGGAGTGGGCGTTATCGGTGGCGAGAGGAGATCAGCGAGCGTGGCCCCGGTGGGAGTCACAATCATGGTAGAATCAAAATCCGAGTAAGAAGAATGTTAAATGCTCTGTTGTGGCAAGAAAGGGCACGTCGAGAAAGAATGTTGGAGTAACGAGAAGAGAAGAGGCGAAGAACACGAGTCATCAAATGCTCGGGTGTGTATAAGTACCTCGGATGATGGCGAAATTCTCTGACAATGAGGCAACAAGCTGTTTGAAAGACAGCTGTCGATGTCGGCTCATAGACTCGGGAGCTACACGGCATATGACCTCTCGAGAGAATGGTTCGCACATATGAACCTATCTCGGGAGGATCTGTATATATGGGTGATGACCATGCTTTGGAGATCACGGTATTAGTACTATCAAAATTAAAATGTTTGATAGTGCAGTTCGCCTGATTGAAGAGTACGATATGTCAAAGGCTGAAGAAAAATCTATTGTCTTTAGGACAAATAGATAGTCATGGGTCTGCAAAACTCATGTTGAAAATGGGATCGTGAAGATAGTCAAAGTGTGCTTGTATTGATGAAAGAAAAGATTGGTGCTAATCTGCATGCTTAAAGGAGAAACACTTGCGGAAGGCGTCGTGTGTCGCATCAAGTGGAGAAGAATCAACGATGATGTGGCATCTCGAGCTTGGGCACATCTGAAAATTCTCTGACGAAAATTGCTTCCGGGGCTCAAATCGGTAAGTTTACCATTTTGTGAGCATTGTGTTACAAGTAAGCGAATAGACTAAAGTTTAGTAAATCATTCTGCTAAGTAAATGCATTCTAGACTTAGTTCATTCGATGTTTGGGAATCACGACATATCCATGGGAGGTGCAAAGTACATGGTGACTTTCGTTGATGATTATTCTAGGAGATGTTGGGTATATCCGATTAAGAAAAAGTCGGATGTATTTATAGTGTTTAAAGAATACAAAGCACGGGTAGAACTTGAATCGGCAAAAGATTAAGTGTTTGAGGACGATAATGGTGGAGAGTATCTGAGACGGTGAGTTTCTTGTTTTACGTAAGCAGAAGGTATTCGAGGCGTTCTGGTGGCATACACTCCTCAACAAAATGGAGTGGCAGGCGGATGAGCAGAACTCTTCTGAGAAAGAATAAGAGCTATGTTGAGGAATGGTCTACCCAATTCATTAAAGACGATGCCGCTATATTGTAAATCGATCGCCATCCACAGCAATTGGGCTGAAGACAGCAATGGAGATGTGGACTGAAAAACCAGCTGATTACTCTTACCTACATGCATTTGGATGTCCTGTGTATGTGATGTACAATGCCCAAGAAAGAACAAAGCTGGATCCAAAATCTAGAAGATGTATCTTCTTGGGATATGCTGATGGAGTAAAGGGGTATCGTCTGTGGGACCCCACTGCCCACAAGATCGTCATCAGCAGGGATGTTATCTTTGTAGAAGATCAACTACAAATGAGAGATGAGAATGATAGCACTGAAAAAGAAAAGTCAGAGACTGTACCAGTTTATGAGGAAAAGAATCAAGAAGATTCAGATTCTTCTGAAGCAACACCAGAGCACGAGGAACGAGAACCAGTCGAGTCAGGGCTACAGAAGTTCGACAGTCAACTCGTGAGAGGCGACCAGCAACACTCGGATTATGACCACGAGATCAATGTTGCATTCTGTCTTCTAACGGAGGATGGGGAGCCATCAACTTTCCATGAAGCTTTAAACTCGGATGTTGCTTTGTGGATGACAATCTCTGAGGAAGAAATTGAGGCTACATAAGAACAAGACATGGGAACTTGTACCACTACCACGTGGAAGAAAAGCCATTGAAACAAATGGGTCTACAAGATCAGCGTGATGGCAATGACCAAGTGGGCGGTATCGTGCAAGATTGGTGGTGAAAGGATATGCTCGAGAAGAAGGTATTGACTTTAATGAAATATTTTCTCCGGTGGTTCGACTCGCAAGTCGAGAATGGTTTTGGCAATGTGTGCTACATTTGATTTACATCTAAGCGTTAGATGTGGCGCATTTCTTCATGGAGAACTTGAAGAAGAAATTTATATGCTCCAACCGAAGGTTTCTTGAAAGGAAAGGAGAACTTGGTTTGCGAGTTGAACAAATCTCTATACGGTCTTAAACAGCCAAGGTGTTGGTATAAGAGATTTGATTCCTTCATCATGAGCCTTGGATCTGACAGACTCGATTCAGACCATTGTGCATGTTTGAAGATAATGATTTCATCATTTTCTTTGTTGTATGTGGATGACATGTTGGTAGCAGGCCCCAACAAAGATCAAGTCCAAGAATTGAAGGCACAATTGGCTAGGGAGTTTGAAATGAAGGACTTGGGACCAGCAAACAAGATTCTAGGGATGCAAATTCACCGAGACAGAAATAACAGGAAGATTTGGCTTTCACAGAAGAATTACTTGAAGAAAATCTTGCGGCGCTTCAACATGCAAGATTGTAAGTCAATTTCTACCCCACTTCCTGTTAATTTCAAATTATCCTCAAGTATGTGTCCTAGCAATGAAGCAGAGAGGAAGGAGATGTCTCGAGTGCCGTATGCATCAGCAGTGGGAAGTTTGATGTTCGCTATGATATGTACAAGACCAGACATTGCACAAGCAGTGGGAGCAGTCAGTCGATACATGGCGAATCCTGGTGAAGAGCATTGGATAGCTGTGAAGAGGATTCTGAGATACATCAGAGGAACCTCAGATGTTGCATTATGTTATGGAGGATCAGAGTTCTTGTCGGGGGCTCGTGGATTGATTTTGCGGAGACCTTGATAAAGGAAATCCACTTGGTTATGTGTTTACACTTGCGGGGCGGTATGGTGGGTTTGGCTGCAGACCGTTGTGGCTTTATCTGTGAGCGAGAATACATGGCGGTACTGCTTGCAAAGAAGCTATTTGGATACAAAGGCTATTGGAGGAGCTCGGGCACAAACAACAGAAAATTCTTGTGTTTTGTGACAGTCAGAGTGCTTTGCACATTGCAAGAAATCCAGCCTTTCATTCTAGGACAAAGCACATAGGGGTACAGTATCACTTCGTTCGAGAAGTTGTGGAAGATGGAAGTGTGGATTTGAATAAAATCCATACCAAGGAAAACCTAGCAGATGTTATGACCAAGCCAATTAACACTGATAAGTTTGTATGGAGTAGATCCTCTTGTGGCCTAGCAGAAACGTAAGCGACATGATAATGGCGAAGCAGAAAGGATGGTGTGGAGATTGATTGGTTCTCAATCTAATCTCCAAGTGGGAGAATGACAAAAATGGCATGTGGGCACCACCTTCTAGAAGGTGGTGCCCGCCCATTTTGAAGAAGAATGCATTGCTTCCGTCTTTGAATGGAATAGAAGAAAAAATGGTGCCGGGCCGAAATTGAAGAAGAAAAAAAATAATAATATATAATTGGTGAATAGTACCTAGATTTTCCCTATAAATAGAAACGAAGAGAGTGAGCATATTCATCCCAAAATTGAGAGAGCAATTTAGCTATAGAGAGGTTTTGAAGAGTTTATAAATAAAACTCTTGTTCTAGTGTTTTGAGAGTTGGGGTGTATTGGGGTTTTGGGTAGTGAGCTAAAATACCACAATATTTGTAACTCCTTTTCACTAGTAAAATATTTTCCCTCTGCTTAGTGGGACGTGGGCTAAAAGCGAAACCGTAATTTCACAGTGTCCCGTGTGATTTTATTGTCTCATTATTTCTCAATTTTACTTTAGTTGCGTTCCTGCTTCACCCACCAATTACCTAACATCCCTAACAATACTTACTGAGTTTTTAACAACTTATAGAAGAGTTTATTTATTATTTTTATTTTAGTACTACTGCAGTGCTATCTATTCCTACCCATTAACAAGAGGGGAATTAATATCTTAAAAACTAATTTTTATTGGTGAAAATACTCAAATCTACCCGACTACGCCTCTCATGTTCCCGCATTTGGCTACAAAGACCAAGGATACGGAAGAGGTTCATAAAGGACACATTTATATTAATTAGCTCTTGAAAAATTGACGCACGTTAATTTTTCAATGAAAAAAATTTTAACCAAAAAATGAACACACGTGTGTGTGCGTGTGTATATATATATTTCTGTACCATAGTAATGCACTGCAACACTGTACTTGCTGCCCCAGTGTATTTTAGTTGTTCCTCTGGAATGCGTGTGCTAACCACCATGTCAATGTGCAGTGGGCAACACTCAAAAAATCAAAATAGTAGATTAGCGGTGTTTTATCTTTGCTGCACGTCTTGCATTTAAATTATTAAGTTAATCCCTACAATTTCCGGAAGTAATCAGGGAGTTCACAAGTCTCAGGTTTTGCACCAGACGCGCCAATCTGTGTTCATATGCACCAAATGGTTCGGACTGGACAAGAAAAAGAGCACAAGAATATAACGTGGTCTGGCAATGACGACTTCAACTTTTAGTAATCATAATTCAATCAATACTCTCACACACTTCTGAGTCCTGAACCAGACAATTTCCTCGAGACAATGTCTCTCACTCGCTGCTCTGGATTTGGGATGAATTGAACGAACAAAATATCTATGTATCTATGGGAGAAATTAAGCTCACCAAGCAAATTTCGATTGTTGCATTAAATGCGCAATCACTCCATTTGACAAAAAATGGCGACAAAGTCTACGAGATAGGCATTAAATTTCAAGTTCTGCGAACTACAGGGTCTTTAGCCAAGTGCAACAATGGCTTCGTCAACTTTGTTTCATATTCACTTCGGCAATATCCAGGGAATTCTGTTCAATAATTTGGATTTGGTCACCATGCTAGTTACTACGAGCTTCCTCATTCTCAATCTGTAAGGTGACCTTTCTCACTTAACAGTAGAATATTACGTTTTTTCATTTCTTGGTATAAAGGGCTAATCGTGATTGAAGGATCTATGCTTTAAGATATTTTTCTTGTGGGTTGTCTTGTTTTATCTGAAGTTTTTCAGCAATCATGGGAAGAATGAACTTTATAATTAGTTCTTGTTGCTTGCTCGGCCCATCTTCTAGTTACTGACTTGGTTAAAGTGTTGAATAAATTGGCCTTTTTTTTTTTTAACTTGACTTGACATGGCAATTAGGAATCAGTTCCCGCAATAAAGAAACCATTACGTGTTGCATCACAATTGATTTTGAAATATTGCATTCAAGTCTCTAGAAGATAACACGTGCAGATTGAACATTGAAGGGCCTGGTTTCTTTAAAACTCTAAGCTTGATCTGAAGCAAAGGATAGCTTATCAGCTCTGCAAGATCATTCAGAATATGCATGGTTAGATGGTAAAGCAGGAAAACTGGAAAATTAGAAAGAATTAATCAATAGAAAACACAAAGAAGACTCTAGTTTTCTAAGCAGCAGCTACCACTTGCCATTTTGCAAGAAAATAATAATGCGGCTTCATAGTACAGATGATAGTGATGAACAAATGTACGTACTTTTAAATGCCAATATTACAAATTAATTATTAGTTAAGTTATTGTCATATGGATGTGTTCAAGCGGAGGAAAGGGGATTTGTTACCTTGTATAGTGAATCACTATACAAGGCTCTGCAGTCTTAAACGAGTTTTAATGTTATTACGTTCCGAACTTCAATTTGGGTACAGAATTGTGACCGGAGAGACTAGCATTTACTAATACAAACATTTGTTTCTCTCTTTTAACTGTTTTTATTTCATTAATCACCGATAAAAATTAATTATATAAAATAACTCTTGATTCAATTGTTTTTACTACAATTAAAAACATTTGAAACGGCACAAAAAATAAACGACTCATTTAATAGAATTGAATAATTCAAGCATTTATATTAATTAACTCTTTTTTTTGACAAAAAAATTAATAGAAAAATAACCAAACACGCATATATAAAGCTGTCGTGCATGCACGGATACATACAAACTAATTGAAGAGAGCCAGGAAGAATCACATTTTGGCATTTTAATTAGGCGATAACCATGAAAATCTTGATTGCAACCATCGCCATTTTTCTTCTATCAGTAATTTCATCAAGTACGGGAAAGACATTGGTTCTGAGCAACCAAAAGACACAGGCATGCCAGCTTGTATTAGTTGCCCACAAACAGGAAAATGCATTGCCCCAGGAAACGAGACTTCAATCCAGTTACCCACTAACGCAACTGTGGACACGCTGTGTGTGGGAAGATATAACCAAGTACAAGCCGTGTTCGGTGAAGTGTTTTTATTATGTACGATTCAAAAGTAGACTTTGACAAGTTCAAAATCAGATCATCGTTAAGGTTAATTCCACAAGTTTTATCGTTCAAATGAAGACGAGAAGAAGCACTGGGAAGAAGTTCCTGCCGATACTTGGTGGAACTAAGTAATTAAGCAATGTTATTTTTAGTTTTATTCCTAATAAGAATGAGCATGAGAAAAATCTTGCATGGAATCTGCATCAAATTCGGATTAATATCAATGGAGTTAGATTTGGTTTATTTCTTGCTATTTTAGTTTAATTTTAAGCATCCTGAAAGAAAAAAAAAGTTAAGTCTGGTCTAAGTTTTTTTATACGTAAAGAATAAAAAAATTGAAGTTTGCTATATTAGTTTAATTTTAAGAATCTTGAAAGAAAAAAAAAAAAAAAACGCCAAAGCCTAATCACTAACAGCCATCCCATTCCATTATACATCATGCAATTGCAAGTCGCCCGTTTTAAACCGAACACACCGAAATATGGTCTCCAAAACTTACCGAGCGAAATGCAAAATCAAATAAACCAAATAGTTCGGATTGAGCAAGAAAAAGGGCACCAGAATTTACTATGGTTTGGCAGTAATGGCTTCAACTTTTAGTAATGAAATTACAGTCCTTTGCAGCTCTCGATGTGGGATGAATTGAACGAACAAAATGGCTAAGTATTCATAGGAGAAATGCCAAGCTAATCTCAATTGTGCATTAAACATGCAACCACTCCATTTGACAGAAAATGGAAACAGAAGTCTATGAAATAGGCTCTACATTTCACCATAGCACGCATGAAAGTTTGCTTCTTTTTGCTTCGGCTACTTCTATAGCTGGTGTGATTCCATAATGAATTCCAAATTACGGTTTGTCGTCTTACCTTCAACAAAGACATTCTAGAGAGTCCTAATCAAACTATTGAGTTGTGAAAGGACTTCTTCGTGGACGGACCTTCTTAATAGTAATTGAATGAAAAAGCGAACCAATCCTAAAACAGCCAATGCTAATTACCAATTAATTTTAGTGCATTAACTTGAATCTGCCGAACTTTCACTTTCTTCAATTGCTCTCCAAAACCCCTTAAAGAAATATGATTTGATTTGTTTTAAATGATTTCGAATTATGCGTTTTGTGATATGATGTCTCTTTCACGCTGACATGCTGTTAAAAGCATGAAGAATGTCCACCGTTCAAGTTCAATTTAATGATGTTGTAGTGGAGAGAGAGAGCTGATTCTTTTTACCAGTTTAGTGATGCAGAGCCAAGATGAAGATGAACGTAATGATGTGAGGCTCTATATATCAACTCTTATAAATTCTTCAACAACACACAAAAAGAAACCTGCAACAATGGCTTCTTCAAGTTTGTTTTGTATTCTTTTATCTCTCCTGTTTTTTGTCCTCGCTTCATTATGTTTAAATGCAGCATATCCAAATAACAATCAAGTGAACCAAATTTCAACTGCATATTTGCCAAAGATACAAGAAGAAAAGCTCACAAAAGACCTCAACTTGTTTCCAAAATATACCACCAACACTGCTTCTATTGATACTCCGGTTTCGAAGCAATTTACCTTCGGTCCTCTTCGTGATCCAGGGCCTTCTGTTCAAGAATTTGGTCGCCATGCTGGCTACTACAAGCTTCCTCATTCTAAATCGGCATGGTAACCTTTCTTGCTTTACAGTAGATTTTACTTTATTTTCATTTCTTGGTATAATGGGCCAATTGCGATTGAGGGAACGAGATGCCTACGATATTTTTCGTGTGGGTTGTTTTGTCTGAGGTGCAGTAAAGAAAAAACAAAATCAGGGTGCAAAACTTTAAACAATTTTACAAAAATTCTTGGCTTTATGTGTTTAGTAACGAATCTTCAACGTCTCAAATTTGTTGAATAATTAATTTGATGAAATGATTACAATTCTGATTCTTCCTCTCACTAAATTCTTTAAAGCAATAAATATGCACCCATATGATTGTATATTTGTTTGTGCTTTCAAGTTTGACTTGAATTGTCATGCAATTTTTTCTTTCATATAATCAATGCTGCTTCCAGTTGAAATCATGGATTGTTCCCTTTTTTTTTTTTTTTTACCGATTTCGTTGATGCACTTTTATTTATTCATTCAAAATAAGTAATTGGCAGGATGTTCTACTTTTTCTTTGAATCAAGAAGCTGCAAGAGTGATCCAGTTGTTATATGGCTGACTGGAGGGCCAGGATGCAGCAGCGAACTGGCGTTATTCTATGAAAATGGTCCTGTCCATATTGCCAATGATTTGTCTCTTGTCTGGAATGATTATGGCTGGGACAAGGTATCTAATCTTTCTTTGTTGATGAAGCCTTACAGCAAGTGAGTATACTTAAGCTATAATCTCTGGGTGATCATAACTATACTTTGGTTTTTGCCAGGGCTCAAACCTTATTTTTGTCGACCAACCAATTGGAACTGGGTTCAGCCATACCTCGGACAAGGATGACATTCGACATGATGAAGAAGGTGTTAGCAACGACCTATATGACTTCTTACAGGTTCATTGTTTTAATCTCACAATCTCTGTGCCCGTGATGAAGGTGTTAGAAATCTAAACTTAGAACTAATCACCACCAATTTAACTAGTTGCTCTCCGATGTTAGGCATTTTTCGCAGAGCATCCTGAGTATACTTTGAATGACTTTTACATCACTGGAGAATCATATGCCGGACATTACATTCCTGCTTTTGCTTCCCGGGTTCATAAAAAAAATAAAGCAAAACAGGGAATCCATATCAATCTTAAGGTATATTTCTATTAAACTTAACATGAATGTCGTTTAATTATTCTGCTCACCTTCACTTTTGCAAGTTAGGTTTAACTCTAATTGGTTGAACAGGGTTTTGCAATTGGTAATGGCTTAACTGATCCAGCAATACAGTACAAAGCATACCCCGAATATGCTTTGAGCATGAGATTAATCAAACAATCTGACTATGAAAGTATCAACCATAAGTTGATTCCAAAGTGTGAACAGGCAATAAAAACTTGCGGTAATAATTCTCTCTCAAAGTTCCAAGTGTCATTTCTTTCTTTCTTCACTGGCCGATTTTCACTCCTTAACAAGAAGATCATTTTGAACTACTTTGTTAGAATCTGATGGAGGACAAGCTTGTTCGTTTTCCTTTCATTTTTGCAAAAGAATATTTCGAAAGATCATGGGGATTGCTGGTCATGTAAACGTAAGAAAGAACAGAAACCAACATGCCATGTTTTGTAGCCTAATTACCTTATTATTATTATTTTAGAAAAGAACACATTTTCAACTTTAACGATATCTTTAATATCATTGATGCAGCATTACGATATCAGAAAGAAATGTGTGGGGACATATTGCTATGACTTGTCAAACATGGGGAAGTTCTTGAACGAGACATCGGTAAGGGATGCCCTTGGGGTCAGGAATATACACTTTCATATATGCAATGGTACAGTACATCGAGCGATGCAGATGGATTGGATGAGGAATCTTGAAGTCAGCATTCCTGCTCTTCTTGAGGATGGAATCAGGGTGCTCGTATATGCTGGGGAGTATGACCTTATTTGCAACTGGCTTGGTAAGCCTTGTACTTTGTTTCACTAATATCTATTCATTCCACTCAATATATAATTTTAATGCATTTTATTTAATATCTGCAGGAAATTCTATGTGGGTTCATGCCATGGAATGGTCCGGCCGAAAAGATTTTGTAGCAGCTCCCACTATTCCATTTAAAGTCGATAGTGCTGAAGCCGGGCAAATGAAAAACCACGGACCTCTCACGTTCCTCAAGGTTTATTTCTGTCTCTTCCTTGAGAATGTGTGATATTGTGTAATTATGTGCGCATGATGATATGCTTTGTAACTTTGGGATACTTGTTGCATTTTTAAAAACAAGCAGGTTCATAATGCCGGTCACATGGTTCCCATGGATCAGCCGAAAGCTACAAATGCTGCAGAGCTGGATGCAGGGCAAACTTACCATGAAGTGATGTGATGTTGATGTACTCAAATTACCAGTGCATTTAAATAAAAGTGTCATTGGCAATGCACAATCAAAATGTCTTAACAGTTTGGCTATGTACAGCCTTTGACTTTAAATGTTTTGTTCCTAAACATGACATTAAGTGAAAGTGAAGCGTTATTGGAGCTACCACATGTTAGTGTTACTTGATAATTAATATTGATTACATGGTAGTCTATTACTAATTCAGATTCAAACACTGTTTGCGAATCAATGAAAAGAAATTTCAGTTTTTTTTTTGTTTTTTGGGTGGACTTAGTTAATCAAGTTATGGTTGTTTGTGATGCAAAATGCTGCACATGCTTAAGATGTCGACAGCTAGCTTAGAGCTCCCATTAAAACTAGTGTGTTATTGGGTGAATGTTAATTTTGGTCAAATGACGCACCCGTTTGGGAGAGCTGCGCTGCTGCTGCCCACCCTACATTCTAGGGAATATTTCCCTAGAATGTAGGGTGGGGAGAGCTGCGCTGTGGCAGCGCAGCTGCTCCCCAACGGACTCGAAGACTTTGAAAACTTCAAAAATAAGATGATCACCAAGTTTTTCTCGAAGAAGGAATGGGAAGAATTTCCTTCCTTTAGATGGATAACCTATGCAGTGCTGTGTTTTAATTTATACACGTAATAACATGAATGAGCTACAGAATAATGTTGCATGGAATCTTGATGGCATCAGGGTCAGTAAAGTTTGATTTGTTTTATTCTAGTATTGTTTAATTTAATGTCAGGAAAAATATTTTTGAAAAAAAAAAGTAAAAATTAATTATGCTATGTCAGCCAAAAAAAAAAAAAGGTATAAATTTAATTTAATTAAAGTATGTTTACACCCAAAAAAATGTTCTGAAGGTTCAGAAACCTGTAGAGTGCGTGTGTGTGTAAACATAATCAGATATCATATACGCACAAGAAAACAAAGTGAATAAGTTTGAATCTGTTAGCTTGAAGATGTTATTAAAAAATCACACGGGTGAGGAATATCGATGGGCATGTGTCCTTGTCATCCATTCGTACGTTCTGCATATGCACTTGCCTGGTATACATTACTAGGTATGTTTGGGATTGAGGTTGGTACTGGTGTAGTTCTGTTCCAAGCCTATCAAGACTAACCTGTTTGGTAAAAAACACCATGGTTTGAAAGCTATGTTAATATGATTTTTCACTTATATCATGTAAAATATTTTATATCTTTAATAATTTTATTAAAATTATTATTTAAAATTTATATTTAATATGTATTACTAGCTTTTGTTTTATAGTTATAGCTTTTTTTCCACAGCAGCTGTAGCTTAAAAGCTCCAGCACCTCAATCCCAAACATACCCATACTCAATTAAATATTGGTTGTTAACCAACTTTGACAACGATTTAAACAATCGAATTAAGCCTTAATCGATTCTTCAATTGCAGCACATTGCTAAAATCAAGGAGGGACGAATTTGATAGTTGAGTTGAAGCTATCATCCTTCATTGTTGATTCAATATAGCAGTTTATCACATCCCTCCCACCTATTTATTTATTTTTGGTTGGTGCAGGAAGCAAACTTTTTTCAATCAAATTGATGCTTGTGATGCAACATATTCTTGTCTGCTATTGTTTAAACGAAGTTTAAGCAAACCTTTCATTAACAAACTCACAATTCTCATGCAATAAACTTTCAAAAGTCTAGAGATTCGAACAAAGAATCTAATATTTGCTATGGTCATCAAGATCAGAATAATTCTAAGTCACGTTTTTGTTTTTCCTGTGGTTATATTATTATTATTATTTTTAATTTTTATGCTACATTTTTTTTTTCAACGCTTGCAACTCAAGTTTGTAAATACAAACGTCAGAATTGCCAGATGATTCCATTTCCACCAATAATTCATATCAATCGTGTTCTCAGTATATAACAAGACCATTCAATTCAATCAGCTTACTATTAATAAGAGAAAAAGAAGATAAGAAAGGGAAAAAAAAATGGATGCTTTTGCATACACTATGATGCAAAACAAAGACTTTGAATTACACGACTTCATTGAGGATCCCAACATTGATCAGTTCATTGATCTAATTCAAGGAGAAAACGAAATCCCGGAACCCAGCTTCGGTTGCAAGTTCGTTAGTGAATGCCTTGTTGATAACCAAATTGGTTCGGTCGGAGAAGATATGTTTGATTTTAATGGTGCAGGTACATTGGTGTCTGATCTTGCTTTCGTTCACAACTCATCGCTGTCAGGTTTAAATGGTGATGCGAATGGAGGTGTTGAGGAGGAAGATAATGATGGAGATGATTCTTCAGGCAGAGCGAGAACTACAACTACAAAATGTACCAAGAAACCAAAGGTTGATCGATCGAGAACTTTGATTTCGGAGCGGAGGAGGAGAGGCAAGATGAAGGAGAAACTCTATGCATTGCGTGCTTTGGTTCCTAACATTACTAAGGTATGTAAGGTGTGCAAAAAGCCAGCATTTGAGTAACTTGTCAATGATGTTTGATGGGATTAATGTGCAGATGGATAAGGCTTCGATAGTTGGAGACGCTGTGTTGTATGTTCAAGATCTGCAAATGAAGGCCAAGAAGCTAAAAACCGAGATTGCTGATCTTGAAGCATCCTTAACAGGTGCAGAAAGACAAGATCAAGAATCCACTGGAAACACAAAGAAGATTCGAGTTCGCAGCAAAAAGAATCCTACTTGCAAGAAGATAATGCAGGTTCAATCGATACTAAAACATGTACTTGAAAATAGGCAAATGCTATTTTATTATTATTTTTTTTTCCAACTTAAATAGGTTGTTAATTTTGATTTCAGATGGGTGTGTTTCAAGTAGAGGAAAGAGGGTTTTATGTGAGACTGGTATGCAACAAAGGAGAAGGTGTTGCTGTATCACTTTACAAGGCTCTTGAGTCCCTAACAAGCTTCAGTATTCAAAACTCCAATTTGACTACTGTTCGTGAGAAATTTGTATTAACATTTACTTCGAGTGTAAGTTAACTTTCTTCGATCTGTCCCCTTTTTTTATTTTGGGTTCTTTGGTCATTTGTGCTTGTGTTTGGAGAAACAGGTAAGGGGCAGTGACCAAAACGTGCACTTAAGAAATACGATTACTAAAGCTCTTGGGAACCAAGGATTTGAAGTTTTGACACCTTCCTCTGCCTAGCATACATCTCCATTTCAGTTTGCTGGGCAATTATGCATGTAATTGAACAATATCAAGTACTTAATAAGGAGCTTTTAATTTCCATGCACAGGAGCTTTTCTGGTCTGTTTAGCTGCAAATGACCAAATGATTTTGCGCGCGTTGTAATTTCCCAGAAACGGGCAGAGTGAACTTCTCAATGCTTTTGAATGCACGTGGAGAGTCCCTTCTTGTGAATAAAAGCTGTTCATTCTATGGACATATTCTTGATAGTGTTTAATTTGACCGTCTGACAGTGACGTGGGCAACTTAATTCGGGCGAGAACCAGTTCTGAAGTCTTCTAAACCACAATTTACAAACCAATAATAACACTAACACATAAACAGCAGTCGTAGAATTAGGCATGGGATGAAAACAGAATAGCCAAACGAAATAAATGTCAGCAAGTGAATATCTGCTCAGCACATTGTCCAAAAAAATGGACCAAGTATTATTACATATTATTCATCAATAAGGTCAGACCTTTGGATTTGGCGCCAATCAACGTATAAATAAACCCTGGCTCCCATGCCAAAGATCAGATTGCATTAGAAAGATTCGACTAGAATTGGCACAATAATTAGAACTACATGAATATGATTTAGAGTCACAAGAGAACAGAAGAAATTGTTAATCAGTAGTTGCTATGAGCCATGTCAAATCCATCACACAAAAGGTACATAATAAACATGGACCCTCCAACTGCTTCTTCCATGTTTCATCGATACTACCAGTAGCCAGAAAGCTTAGGCAAATGTGTGCCTTGATTTGTATAACCACAAGACATCTACATTCCGGGAAACCATGCCTAAGTTGATACTGCTTACTAGATCCAAATCCTTAAACTGATAAATAAAGGCTTATCGATAGCATAGAGGTTTGACAAATACCTTTCATAACTTTTTGATGCTGGATGATGAAAAGTACAACTAAATTTTGAGGCGACCAATTAATTTCTTCTGAGGCTTGCATCAAGAGAAATGGCCATGAGATAAATATTCGATGCTCCCTGTAACATATCACAGGCTTCCTGAATGTCATGGCGAGTTATATCTACAAACTTGTTGAACTAAGACTACCATTGTACTAATAACGAATGAGCCACAACAAACCACTGACTCCAGGCATGTAAGTTGTCCACAACCCATGAGCCTCTTTAGCAACAAGTAGGACCATTCTGGATAAGCAGTCAAAAATTTACTCCACGACTTCCCAATTGACTTTCACAGGCTACAATCCTGAATGGCATGCTTTAAGCTACAACCAAATCTGACCCTGAATACTGGATTAAGAGAAAGAGACTCAGAATCAAGATCAATTGATTAACTGCACCAAAATAGAGCACAGGCGGAAAGAAAATTGACACAACACAGCATGTTTTTAATACTCTGATGAAAGATCTAATGCTAGAAATAAGAATAATATTGAAATCGTATTCAACATTTCATTTAACAAAAATACATAGCATTCACCACTAGCTTTGCCAGCCGTCCTGAAAACTGTGCAAGCTTGTTGAGCATATAATGGCCATATCTCTGATCACCGCATTATACAAAATCAAATATGGATCATCACAGATAAAAATGTTCTATGAACTCTCAGAGACAAATTTGATGCTTAGTATCAATGTGGCTAAAAAGCCAATAACATTTGAAGAGTAAGCCGAGACATGGTATGGATGGAAGTTACCAAATAATCAGTTAATCACTTAGGTATCATTTTACACTTTCAGGGCGTTCTGTTTTATTCACATTTAAAAGAGGATCAAGGATTACATATAATCTTCTAGAAAAGAATAAATTTACTTGTGGTTTTTTGTCTAGTCAGAAGTGAGCAAAGAAAATCTTTCAAGGGTAATTAAAAATCCTTATAGAGAGGAAGTCATAACACATCATACCTGGCACAAGGTGAACTTGCTTAAATACTTCTCAGCCCTCCTGCAGCTCCTCTTCAATCGCCATATGCACCATTAAATAATAACATCAAAATTGAAAACCCTTCTGCTACAAATGTTGACTTGAGAATATTGTCAATGAAGAAGAAAAGCCGGAATATCTTAGTACACATATACATCCAACAAGTTTCTAGTTCTAAGTTGAGAATATTATCAATGTGACATCCATGAAGCCAAGTCTCAAATCAACCTAACAAGGCCATGATTTAAACCATCTGGGGACCCCGACTAGATGAAAACCTAATTTTTCTATCCAACTGCAATTAGAGCTGTATTCACTATTACCTCTCATTTTCTTGCATTCACACTCATCCTCGAGCCTGGGTTCTAATGTTACACTGCACATTTTCACACAGGAGTATTAAATAAAATGAAGATTAATAGTAAATAACATTGCAACTTGTCAAGGTATCATCCAAAATTAAAACAAGATTACGGAGTAACCGTGATCAAAATAACAACTCACCAAAGATACCGATGGTTCACTGCATAAATCGCCTGCAAGCCAGCCATATGCAGTCACGTAGATCACTCCAGAAGCTATTTGCAAATTTCATTAAGATTGAGTACTGCCTCCCTTAGATATCACCTGCAATGTTGTGCCTTTAGTAATCCAGTGCTTCACGTTCACGCTCAAAAGGGTTAAAGAGATCGCAGACGCCCATCTTCCATTTGTATACCATAGACAAATGGTAGTCTAAGTGCAAGAAAACTCGGTGGTAAGATCACTCTACAATCAAGGCCGAACTGCAACTTTTGCTCCCGGTCCCAAGATCAAGGAGGTAAACATGACGCATGCATATTATTGCAAAATAAGGAAAACTAACCTTGGGATTTACAATCAAATTTAAACAATATTGAGCAAAAGCATCAATAGATGCAAGATATATCCAAAAGTTTAGTTTTAGCAAATTGTGAGATTACAAGATTCATGCAACATAGGGACATACAATCTAGATCTAATACTATATATATTGTATCTGATTCAAAAACAGTCCAACAGAGCAATACCAGCCAGCTCATTTGAAGATGATTATATGAAATGATTTTCTTTCTTTGGTTGTCAAGCCAAGATAAAGAAAAGAGACTGAATAAACATCGATCCAAAACCTCCCACCTAAATGTTAGTCATCCTAAATTCCCAAGCACAACAATTTAACTCGCAGACAGACAAAGCGGGCGATAAAAGGGATAGTTAAATAACCTACGTTCATAAGTAATGCTCTAAAAGCGTCCATAATACTTCAATTAGCTATAACATTAATACAAGAATACTCTAGAGTATTCTAGAGAGAAAGTGCAAGATACCTCAAATTGTACAACCGGGCACGTTGATAGCACAATGGGAAATGGAGGTGTCACCTACAAATGAGATTTCGTTAGCACTGGCAAATGAAGACAAACAAAAGAGTCATCTCACTAAGACATACCAAACTGAAAGGAAAGAAGGAATGATTGCATATTTTAGCACAGTTAAAATTTTCCTATAACAAAGACCTGACATATGAGCACTCCAGTTGCACAACAGTCAATTAATAAAACTGAAATTATGTGGAGTTCCTATTTCAACTTCAGCATTTTAGTCATAAACATGGAGTCCATTAATTTCCAAGTGTCAGCAGTTTAAAATGTAACCAAGAGCAATATTCTTGTGTTCAGCCTGTAATTTGTTACAGAATACTAGAATCTCAACATAAATACTTCCCCAACTAGAATCTTTCTTTTAAATTTAGTACATAAGTTTTATCATGCAAATCAACAGTCAGCAAAGAGGCAACAACTTCCCACATCGTGAATAGTAAATGTAACTATTAGATGGTAAAACCAATAGTGAACTTATAGTAAATATGAACCATCTGACCAAATTCATCAAGAGATACAAGACCTAGTAATGTCTTAAAGACAAAGGATGAGGAAAAATTTGAAGTTCTCGATAAAGACATAACATCAAAAGAATAATTTTATTGCATAAGGAATAGAAAATAAAAATAATCTGGATTCACAAAGCATCTCCAAGCGACAACAAAGAAGAGATGTTGCAGACTATATTACAGAACCAAAAAGGGTATTAAAAATTCAGAAATAAGAACACAATTATAGATCTTTTCCTGAAGAAAAACAAATTAGATACATTACAAGATCTGAACCTGATGGGCTACAATAATAAGAAGAACAGAATGCCATTGATATTTTAAATTGAAAATTAATAAACGCTACTGATTTACATTTACTAAGGCAGGATCATACAATGTGAAATTGTTTAAAATCATCTTAGTATATCAAGCACTAAAAAGAGAAAATAAACAACCAACCAACCATTCTGAGAATATTCTAAGAAGTTAGCACTTCACAAGACGAGATTTAAATGAGATTGTATGTCCTTATCCATGAGAACCGACTCATTTGACATCCACACAGAAAGCACATCATCTCAAATAATATAAAAAGCTTGAACATGCATCAAAGAAAGTAACAGCCTATTGTGTTAAGTTGTCATTAAAACAAAAAAAAATGGAATCTGTACTAAATAACAAAAGTGTTAACATCAACATGCATACAACTAAATATACAGATTGCTTTCAAAGAGTTTAAGCGAATTAAAAGGCAACGCCTCATACCAGAAAAATCCTTTGAAGTTGTGATATTGTTCCGGCAAACTTAATGTCTGGTGGATCTTTCTTATTCCTGGCAGCCCTACAGTGCGGGCAGTTCAGATATATTGGTAATTTTCTATTCAACATGGAGAAAGCACATCCCTCATCACCAAGGTTAATAGATTGAAAGCCTGCCTCAAGATCTTTTACATTATTAGGGAGAGTTACGGCACCAACAGCAGCCTGATTATGTTCCTTCCCAGGCCTAGAAATCTGTATTAGCCCATCTTTATGTAGATTACCATTTGGCACTGTCTCCTTTGAGTTACTGATACCTCTCACTTTATTTGTAGCTGCAGCAGCAGTCACTCCATTTGCAGTCTGATGAACTTTCATGTGACTACCATTCTTACTCAGCTTTGAAGAATTTTCAAGATTGTGGTCCAAAGTTTCTACAGAAGAACGGGTGTGAGATTCTTCAAGCAAAGAGTATGAAGATCCAAGCTCATTGAGATGCTCTGGATTCAGTAAGAAACGATGACCATGAGGGCACTCATGCTCAAACCCAACATAAACTATTACATGCTTCATGGGAGGATTCAATTTAACCTTTTCACCACCACTGATATTTACAGGAACTACATTACTACCTATCCGTAAAAAGGGGTCACCATCTTTGCCACTAGAATTGGTTTCAGTGAAAGTTTCCTTAACAGATGAAATCTCTTCATGTTTCTGAGATCCTTGATCAATACTTGTATGAACTGGTTCCCCACTGCGATCTCTTGTAATGGTTTCCTTGACAACTTTTTCAGGACCTGGCGAAGGTTGTTTCCTCTGCTGGAGAGGAGGAAATTTTGATTCTGTAGCTGCTGATCCAGCAACAACCTCAGAAAAAGCTTTTCTCATCATAAAATTGGGAAGACCTCTACCAAAGCTGATTTTATTATGGTTTTCAGTGGGTTTTATCTGATTTTCAACTTCATTCATTCTTCCTGTGCCACCAGCCATCTTTGAGGCTATGTCTTCATTAAGTTCGATCTTGGACTCAGTACTTGACCTAATAACAGAACCTTGCTGCACCGCTCCAGCCAGTAAATCGTTTGGGATTTTCTGTTTCTCTAAAAATATTGTCCATTTCAAAAGAAACTTATGGGTGGCAGAGAACCCACTCTGAAGTAAGCCTTTAGACGGATCGTAGTACCTAGCACCCCCGACGCGAATCAAACGCCAAGAAGATGAATGGATGGGCCCAGCATTATGCAATTCTGGCAACTTAACTTTAGGAAGGAGCTTGTCACAGTCTGAAAAGCAAGAGGTATTGTTTGCTGATTCAAAATCAAAAGGATCAGATCGCAATTGCCGTGAGCGGCCACAAGCACAAGCATGAAGGAAAACATATCCACTTGAATGTGGCCTGACTGCAGTTCCTAATGGTGATTCCTCGGCCGCCTCAGCATTGTGTCTCTGATGCATGCATGGTTTTCCTGTCAAACTAACAGCATCACATAGTTGCCTCCCAGATTCCCAGATATATTTGCATTCATCCTCCAACATTTTAGCATACAGTGGCACAGCAGGTCCCCTGACCATTGAGCGGAAAGCATGCAGAGCCTTCTCCATATGGGTTTCATGCTGCGAAGTGGGATAACAAGCAGGTAAGTCTTTCAAATAAACATCCTTAGCAGCTGGAAGAGACTTTTCACACCACCAAGTTGAAAATTTTTTGTTCAGCCCTCCACCACTTTCAAGCAAAGATACTGCAATATCTAAAGGATCTGTACCTCTAGAAGCAATCCCTTCAACTTGTGGTGGTACAATGTTCTTTTGACGATTTTTTCTTTTACTGTCTTCAGTTTCATTTATACACCCACGTTTTGCAGAGAGAATTCCTTGTAGCATCAGTTGACTGGATGATAACCATGTATCCAGGCTTGGAAGTTCAGGTGTAGTACAAGTCTTTCCAGATGCAGCTGATGCAGCAGCCGCAGCAGCAGCAACAGCAACCATACCAACACCAGCAGCTGAGCTGCTATTGGGGTTAGTGACCAACCCCCCTCTCCCTCTTAGAATCTCAGACTGCCGGTAAATGAATTCCTTTACCAATAAAAGATCCTCTTTGTTTGCACTCTCACTATGGCTTTCTAGCAAAAGAATCCGATGTTGCTTCTCCATTCAGGACGTCTTCCACGAGACCGGTGGCAAACTCCAGAGATTCACCACTCTGATATGAAGCCCTGTCTAATAGCACAACAGCCCTTGCTGCATCAAGTGAAAACAAAGGAGCAGAACTTAAAACACCCCCACCTCTTGGGCCACCACGACCACTATCAGAACCAGAGAGTATTCGACATTTTTTTATCAAAAAGCGGATCTGTGCATCAAGGGATGACTGAAGTTTCTTCCTAAAACTACCTTCCGACTTACTTGAGGGACGTGCTAAAACAACTACAGAACCAGACCCTTTAACAGGCAAGGTTGGTCTAGTTAAACTGCTAGAACTTGAAGGCTGACTAAGTGACGAGGTGTCTGTAGACTCATCCACATTAGAACTTGGATTGGGCGTATCTGCAAAGTCATCAATAAAAACAAAGAGTGCAACAGGAGTACACTGTCCAGGAAACAAAGAGGTGTGGGAACCTAAACCTGACATGAAAGAAATAGCTGAAGCATTACGGCCCGAGATGCCACCACTTCTACTTGAAGAAGAACTGTTTGGAGTGGTTACCGACACTGAAGGCCGTGACAGTGATGATGAATGAGGCCTAGATGGCAATGGCGGTGTAGACTGGGCTTTTACATAGGGGATTAATGCGTGCTTGGCAGCTTGTAACACTCGAAATTTTTTCAAAATCTCAGTGTCAAAGCGTGAACCCTCCTGTATATATACGATTACATGGCAAACCTGCATTGCTAATTCAGTTATTCATTAGACCTGAGAGAAACTTCCACCAAGATTACAGAAACAGCAAAACAACCAAGAAATTAAACACCCAAAATCATTTGTTTTCAAAATAGGTAAATAATTATGGAGGCTGTCCCATAGCCACAGTATTAAAGCACAGAAGACAGTAAACAAATAGGCAAAGAAATCTGATAAAATCTGATAAAATAATAAATAAGACAAAGCAGTACAAGTGAAAGATGAAATTTTTTACACTTTACAACTTCAAAGAATCGACTGCCCATACGAACTTGTTATTTGTCCAAAACTTCACAATTACTTAAATAGGCTATATAAGAAAGAAACTATGAACTGTATACGAATTCTTTCGACATTGTTAACCAAAATTAAGCATACTGGCTTTGCATAACAAACCTATCCACAAATTTGAATTCTTTCAATATTACTAATCCAAAAGCATAACACTTTTGCTTAGAAAGTGCCAATATCACAAAACCAACTAGCATTTTGAAATTGCACACGAAATGCAATATAATTAAATATTTTAAATTTCAATTCAAATAAATCAAAATTTTAAACTCGTCTGCTATTAAACAAACTAACTCACAGAGAACATGAAAAGCAACCCCTGAAGATCCCCGAACTCCTGCTCTGTGATGACCGAGTCGAAATCCGAGTCGGACTCACTTGACCCGCCACGTACCGGGCAGCGGGTTGAGCAAAACTGCAAGAACAAGATACCCTTTTCTTCTTCATGATAGTCATATATCACAACTATGGTATTGATGACATTGGGATGAACAGTGAACTGTCATCCACTTCACAATTTTCCCTTTTCCATTCAAAATATTAGATAACTTTAAACCCTATAATTAGTGAGAATTAACTATCACAGAAATGAACACTTGTGAATGTGTGCTAGGTACATCGATAGGTAGTACCTCAGCATACTTATACATGTGGTAAAATCACACGAACATGTATGTATCAGTATGGGGTTTAAATACTGCCGCAATATTACCTACAGTGATCATCGTTACAATCAATCTTGTTAACTTAGTTCCGTTCAAGACTGCGGCTTTTAGGTCGAGGTGATTCTATGTAACGGCTGTTTATATATATATATTGTATGCATGTATATATTACCTTTTGCTAATTTTATTAAAAATCTAAAACTTGCATACATTTATTAACCACAATTTATAATAGTGGCGGCTTAAATCCACGCCACCTAAATACCAACCAAACCCTAAATCATAACTCACTGCATGTGTATTCATTTGATATATGCAAGCATGCATATGCACTGTGATATAAGAAGAATATACCATAGGGTCTGGAGGAACAATGGCCACTGTAACTGAATATATGGTGAATGGATCACTGAGGCATATCCTTGCAAGGAAGGACAGGTGAGTCGACTAACATATCTTATCTTCCTTTGTATCTCAAACAGGGAGTAGATTTACGAGTCTTTAAAACTATTCCTGCAGAATACTTGATCGCCGCAAAAAGCTAATGCTCATGATGGATGCTGCTTTTGGCATGGAATATTTACATATGAAGAATATCGTGCATTTTGATCTGAAGTGTGACAATTTGCTTGTCAATTTGAGGGATCCCCAACGACCGATTTGCAAGGTGGCAAAAACTTATATAATATTGACCATGGCCTTCTTCTATTTTGTGTCAACACTTGCAAACACCCTTGCTCTGGATTTGGGATGAATTGAACGAACAAAATATCTATGTATCTATGGGAGAAATTAAGCTCACCAAGCAAATTTCGATTGTTGCATTAAATGCGCAATCACTCCATTTGACAAAAAATGGCGACAAAGTCTACGAGATAGGCATTAAATTTCAAGTTCTGCGAACTACAGGGTCTTTAGCCAAGTGCAACAATGGCTTCGTCAACTTTGTTTCATATTCACTTCACTTTTGTTTTTTTGTTTTTTTTGTTTTTGCGCTTGCTTCATCATTTTCAAATGCAGCATATTCACATAAAAAGTCAAATGAGCCTAGCTGCAACTGCATATTTGTGAAAGCTACAAGCAGAAAAGCTCATTAAAGGCTCATCTTGTTCCCAAAAACTTCATTCACCATTGCTTCTGCCGATGATCATACTTCGGTTTCGGCTCTAAAACTTGTAGAGAAGCAATATCCAGGGAATTCTGTTCAATAATTTGGATTTGGTCACCATGCTAGTTACTACGAGCTTCCTCATTCTCAATCTGTAAGGTGACCTTTCTCACTTAACAGTAGAATATTACGTTTTTTCATTTCTTGGTATAAAGGGCTAATCGTGATTGAAGGATCTATGCTTTAAGATATTTTTCTTGTGGGTTGTCTTGTTTTATCTGAAGTTTTTCAGCAATCATGGGCAGAATGAACTTTACAATTAGTTCTTGTCGCTTGCTCGGCCCATCTTCTAGTTACTGACTTGGTTAAAGTGTTGAATAAATTGGCCTTTTTTTTTTTAACTTGACTTGACATGGCAATTAGGAATCAGTTCCCGCAATAAAGAAACCATTACGTGTTGCATCACAATTGATTTTGAAATATTGCATTCAAGTCTCTAGAAGATAACACGTGCAGATTGAACATTGAAGGGCCTGGTTTCTTTAAAACTCTAAGCTTGATCTGAAGCAAAGGATAGCTTATCAGCTCTGCAAGATCATTCAGAATATGCATGGTTAGATGGTAAAGCAGGAAAACTGGAAAATTAGAAAGAATTAATCAATAGAAAACACAAAGAAGACTCTAGTTTTCTAAGCAGCAGCTACCACTTGCCATTTTGCAAGAAAATAATAATGCGGCTTCATAGTACAGATGATAGTGATGAACAAATGTACGTACTTTTAAATGCCAATATTACAAATTAATTATTAGTTAAGTTATTGTCATATGGATGTGTTCAAGCGGAGGAAAGGGGATTTGTTACCTTGTATCACTATACAAGGCGCTGCAGTCTTAAACGAGTTTCAATGTTATTACGTTCAGAACTTCAATTTGGGTACAGAATTGTGACCGGAGAGACTAGCATTTACTAATACAGACATTTGTTTCTCTCTTTTAACTGTTTTTATTTCATTAATCACCGATAAAAATTAATTATATAAAATAACTCTTGATTCAATTGTTTTTACTACAATTAAAAACATTTGAAACGGCACAAAAAATAAACGACTCATTTAATAGAATTGAATAATTCAAGCATTTATATTAATTAACTCTTTTTTTTGACAAAAAAATTAATAGAAAAATAACCAAACACGCATATATAAAGCTGTCGTGCATGCACGGATACATACAAACTAATTGAAGAGAGCCAGGAAGAATCACATTTTGGCATTTTAATTAGGCGATAACCATGAAAATCTTGATTGCAACCATCGCCATTTTTCTTCTATCAGTAATTTCATCAAGTACGGGAAAGACATTGGTTCTGAGCAACCAAAAAGACACAGGCATGCCAGCTTGTATTAGTTGCCCACAAACAGGAAAATGCATTGCCCCAGGAAACGAGACTTCAATCCAGTTACCCACTAACGCAACTGTGGACACGCTGTGTGTGGGAAGATATAACCAAGTACAAGCCGTGTTCGGTGAAGTGTTTTATTATGTGTACGATTCAAAAGTAGACTTTGACAAGTTCAAAAATCAGATCATCGTTAAGGTTAATTCCACAAGTTTTTATCGTTCAAATGAAGACGAGAAGAAGCACTGGGAAGAAGTTCCTGCCGATACTTGGTGGAACTAAGTAATTAAGCAATGTTATTTTTAGTTTTATTCCTAATAAGAATGAGCATGAGAAAAATCTTGCATGGAATCTGCATCAAATTCGGATTAATATCAATGGAGTTAGATTTGGTTTATTTCTTGCTATTTTAGTTTAATTTTAAGCATCCTGAAAGAAAAAAAAAGTTAAGTCTGGTCTAAGTTTTTTTATACGTAAAGAATAAAAAAATTGAAGTTTGCTATATTAGTTTAATTTTAAGAATCTTGAAAGAAAAAAAAAAAAAAAACGCCAAAGCCTAATCACTAACAGCCATCCCATTCCATTATACATCATGCAATTGCAAGTCGCCCGTTTTAAACCGAACACACCGAAATATGGTCTCCAAAACTTACCGAGCGAAATGCAAAATCAAATAAACCAAATAGTTCGGATTGAGCAAGAAAAAGGGCACCAGAATTTACTATGGTTTGGCAGTAATGGCTTCAACTTTTAGTAATGAAATTACAGTCCTTTGCAGCTCTCGATGTGGGATGAATTGAACGAACAAAATGGCTAAGTATTCATAGGAGAAATGCCAAGCTAATCTCAATTGTGCATTAAACATGCAACCACTCCATTTGACAGAAAATGGAAACAGAAGTCTATGAAATAGGCTCTACATTTCACCATAGCACGCATGAAAGTTTGCTTCTTTTTGCTTCGGCTACTTCTATAGCTGGTGTGATTCCATAATGAATTCCAAATTACGGTTTGTCGTCTTACCTTCAACAAAGACATTCTAGAGAGTCCTAATCAAACTATTGAGTTGTGAAAGGACTTCTTCGTGGACGGACCTTCTTAATAGTAATTGAATGAAAAAGCGAACCAATCCTAAAACAGCCAATGCTAATTACCAATTAATTTTAGTGCATTAACTTGAATCTGCCGAACTTTCACTTTCTTCAATTGCTCTCCAAAACCCCTTAAAGAAATATGATTTGATTTGTTTTAAATGATTTCGAATTATGCGTTTTGTGATATGATGTCTCTTTCACGCTGACATGCTGTTAAAAGCATGAAGAATGTCCACCGTTCAAGTTCAATTTAATGATGTTGTAGTGGAGAGAGAGAGCTGATTCTTTTTACCAGTTTAGTGATGCAGAGCCAAGATGAAGATGAACGTAATGATGTGAGGCTCTATATATCAACTCTTATAAATTCTTCAACAACACACAAAAAGAAACCTGCAACAATGGCTTCTTCAAGTTTGTTTTGTATTCTTTATCTCTCCTGTTTTTTGTCCTCGCTTCATTATGTTTAAATGCAGCATATCCAAATAACAATCAAGTGAACCAAATTTCAACTGCATATTTGCCAAAGATACAAGAAGAAAAGCTCACAAAAGACCTCAACTTGTTTCCAAAATATACCACCAACACTGCTTCTATTGATACTCCGGTTTCGAAGCAATTTACCTTCGGTCCTCTTCGTGATCCAGGGCCTTCTGTTCAAGAATTTGGTCGCCATGCTGGCTACTACAAGCTTCCTCATTCTAAATCGGCATGGTAACCTTTCTTGCTTTACAGTAGATTTTACTTTATTTTCATTTCTTGGTATAATGGGCCAATTGCGATTGAGGGAACGAGATGCCTACGATATTTTTCGTGTGGGTTGTTTTGTCTGAGGTGCAGTAAAGAAAAAACAAAATCAGGGTGCAAAACTTTAAACAATTTTACAAAAATTCTTGGCTTTATGTGTTTAGTAACGAATCTTCAACGTCTCAAATTTGTTGAATAATTAATTTGATGAAATGATTACAATTCTGATTCTTCCTCTCACTAAATTCTTTAAAGCAATAAATATGCACCCATATGATTGTATATTTGTTTGTGCTTTCAAGTTTGACTTGAATTGTCATGCAATTTTTTCTTTCATATAATCAATGCTGCTTCCAGTTGAAATCATGGATTGTTCCCTTTTTTTTTTTTTTTTACCGATTTCGTTGATGCACTTTTATTTATTCATTCAAAATAAGTAATTGGCAGGATGTTCTACTTTTTCTTTGAATCAAGAAGCTGCAAGAGTGATCCAGTTGTTATATGGCTGACTGGAGGGCCAGGATGCGGCAGCGAACTGGCGTTATTCTATGAAAATGGTCCTGTCCATATTGCCAATGATTTGTCTCTTGTCTGGAATGATTATGGCTGGGACAAGGTATCTAATCTTTCTTTGTTGATGAAGCCTTACAGCAAGTGAGTCTACAAAATCTATAATCTCTGGGTGATCATAACTATACTTTGGTTTTTGCCAGGGCTCAAACCTTATTTTTGTCGACCAACCAATTGGAACTGGGTTCAGCCATACCTCGGACAAGGATGACATTCGACATGATGAAGAAGGTGTTAGCAACGACCTATATGACTTCTTACAGGTTCATTGTTTTAATCTCACAATCTCTGTGCCCGTGATGAAGGTGTTAGAAATCTAAACTTAGAACTAATCACCACCAATTTAACTAGTTGCTCTCCGATGTTAGGCATTTTTCGCAGAGCATCCTGAGTATACTTTGAATGACTTTTACATCACTGGAGAATCATATGCCGGACATTACATTCCTGCTTTTGCTTCCCGGGTTCATAAAAAAAATAAAGCAAAACAGGGAATCCATATCAATCTTAAGGTATATTTCTATTAAACTTAACATGAATGTCGTTTAATTATTCTGCTCACCTTCACTTTTGCAAGTTAGGTTTAACTCTAATTGGTTGAACAGGGTTTTGCAATTGGTAATGGCTTAACTGATCCAGCAATACAGTACAAAGCATACCCCGAATATGCTTTGAGCATGAGATTAATCAAACAATCTGACTATGAAAGTATCAACCATAAGTTGATTCCAAAGTGTGAACAGGCAATAAAAACTTGCGGTAATAATTCTCTCTCAAAGTTCCAAGTGTCATTTCTTTCTTTCTTCACTGGCCGATTTTCACTCCTTAACAAGAAGATCATTTTGAACTACTTTGTTAGAATCTGATGGAGGACAAGCTTGTTCGTTTTCCTTTCATTTTTGCAAAAGAATATTTCGAAAGATCATGGGGATTGCTGGTCATGTAAACGTAAGAAAGAACGAAACCAACATGCCATGTTTTGTAGCCTAATTACCTTATTATTATTATTTTAGAAAAGAACACATTTTCAACTTTAACGATATCTTTAATATCATTGATGCAGCATTACGATATCAGAAAGAAATGTGTGGGGACATATTGCTATGACTTGTCAAACATGGGGAAGTTCTTGAACGAGACATCGGTAAGGGATGCCCTTGGGGTCAGGAATATACACTTTCATATATGCAATGGTACAGTACATCGAGCGATGCAGATGGATTGGATGAGGAATCTTGAAGTCGGCATTCCTGCTCTTCTTGAGGATGGAATCAGGGTGCTCGTATATGCTGGGGAGTATGACCTTATTTGCAACTGGCTTGGTAAGCCTTGTACTTTGTTTCACTAATATCTATTCATTCCACTCAATATATAATTTTAATGCATTTTATTTAATATCTGCAGGAAATTCTATGTGGGTTCATGCCATGGAATGGTCCGGCCGAAAAGATTTTGTAGCAGCTCCCACTATTCCATTTAAAGTCGATAGTGCTGAAGCCGGGCAAATGAAAAACCACGGACCTCTCACGTTCCTCAAGGTTTATTTCTGTCTCTTCCTTGAGAATGTGTGATATTGTGTAATTATGTGCGCATGATGATATGCTTTGTAACTTTGGGATACTTGTTGCATTTTTAAAAACAAGCAGGTTCATAATGCCGGTCACATGGTTCCCATGGATCAGCCGAAAGCTTCGCTACAAATGCTGCAGAGCTGGATGCAGGGCAAACTTACCATGAAGTGATGTGATGTTGATGTACTCAAATTACCAGTGCATTTAAATAAAAGTGTCATTGGCAATGCACAATCAAAATGTCTTAACAGTTTGGCTATGTACAGCCTTTGACTTTAAATGTTTTGTTCCTAAACATGACATTAAGTGAAAGTGAAGCGTTATTGGAGCTACCACATGTTAGTGTTACTTGATAATTAATATTGATTACATGGTAGTCTATTACTAATTCAGATTCAAACACTGTTTGCGAATCAATGAAAAGAAATTTCAGTTTTTTTTTTGTTTTTTGGGTGGACTTAGTTAATCAAGTTATGGTTGTTTGTGATGCAAAATGCTGCACATGCTTAAGATGTCGACAGCTAGCTTAGAGCTCCCATTAAAACTAGTGTGTTATTGGGTGAATGTTAATTTTGGTCAAATGACGCACCCGTTTGGGAGGCTAGCTGCGCTAACGCCCACCGATTCTGAGAATATTTCCCGCAGGTACGAATTCATGAGGAAAATTATATTGTATTCATGTTACTGTGCTGTGCAATAAGAACTGAAAAGCTCGAACTGAAAGCTTCAAAATAAGATGATCACCAAGTTTTTCTCGAAGAAGGAATGGGAAGAATTTCCTTCCTTTAGATGGATAACCTATGCAGTGCTGTGTTTTAATTTATACACGTAATAACATGAATGAGCTACAGAATAATGTTGCATGGAATCTTGATGGCATCAGGGTCAGTAAAGTTTGATTTGTTTTATTCTAGTATTGTTTAATTTAATGTCAGGAAAAATATTTTTGAAAAAAAAAAGTAAAAATTAATTATGCTATGTCAGCCAAAAAAAAAAAAAGGTATAAATTTAATTTAATTAAAGTATGTTTACACCCAAAAAAATGTTCTGAAGGTTCAGAAACCTGTAGAGTGCGTGTGTGTGTAAACATAATCAGATATCATATACGCACAAGAAAACAAAGTGAATAAGTTTGAATCTGTTAGCTTGAAGATGTTATTAAAAAATCACACGGGTGAGGAATATCGATGGGCATGTGTCCTTGTCATCCATTCGTACGTTCTGCATACATATAAGTCGTGCTACACTACACATAGGGTATGTTTGGGATTGAGGTTGGGCAGCTGTAGCTTCCAAGCTACAGCACTAAAGTGTTTGGTAAACACTAACAACTGTAGTTTGAAAGCTATGTTAATATGATTTTTCACTTATATCATGTAAAATATTTTATATCTTTAATAATTTTATTAAAATTATTATTTAAAATTTATATTTAATATGTATTACTAGCTTTTGTTTTATAGTTATAGCTTTTTTTCCACAGCAGCTGTAGCTTAAAAGCTCCAGCACCTCAATCCCAAACATACCCATACTCAATTAAATATTGGTTGTTAACCAACTTTGACAACGATTTAAACAATCGAATTAAGCCTTAATCGATTCTTCAATTGCAGCACATTGCTAAAATCAAGGAGGGACGAATTTGATAGTTGAGTTGAAGCTATCATCCTTCATTGTTGATTCAATATAGCAGTTTATCACATCCCTCCCACCTATTTATTTATTTTTGGTTGGTGCAGGAAGCAAACTTTTTTCAATCAAATTGATGCTTGTGATGCAACATATTCTTGTCTGCTATTGTTTAAACGAAGTTTAAGCAAACCTTTCATTAACAAACTCACAATTCTCATGCAATAAACTTTCAAAAGTCTAGAGATTCGAACAAAGAATCTAATATTTGCTATGGTCATCAAGATCAGAATAATTCTAAGTCACGTTTTTGTTTTTCCTGTGGTTATATTATTATTATTATTTTTAATTTTTATGCTACATTTTTTTTTTCAACGTTTGCAACTCAAGTTTGTAAATACTTCAAACGTCAGAAATTCGCGGCATGATTCCATTTCCACCAATAATTCATATCAATCGTGCTCCCCTGTATATAACAAGACGACCATTCAATCACTGTTTACTATTAATAAGAGAAAAAGAAGATAAGAAAGGGAAAAAAAAATGGATGCTTTTGCATACACTATGATGCAAAACAAAGACTTTGAATTACACGACTTCATTGAGGATCCCAACATTGATCAGTTCATTGATCTAATTCAAGGAGAAAACGAAATCCCGGAACCCAGCTTCGGTTGCAAGTTCGTTAGTGAATGCCTTGTTGATAACCAAATTGGTTCGGTCGGAGAAGATATGTTTGATTTTAATGGTGCAGGTACATTGGTGTCTGATCTTGCTTTCGTTCACAACTCATCGCTGTCAGGTTTAAATGGTGATGCGAATGGAGGTGTTGAGGAGGAAGATAATGATGGAGATGATTCTTCAGGCAGAGCGAGAACTACAACTACAAAATGTACCAAGAAACCAAAGGTTGATCGATCGAGAACTTTGATTTCGGAGCGGAGGAGGAGAGGCAAGATGAAGGAGAAACTCTATGCATTGCGTGCTTTGGTTCCTAACATTACTAAGGTATGTAAGGTGTGCAAAAAGCCAGCATTTGAGTAACTTGTCAATGATGTTTGATGGGATTAATGTGCAGATGGATAAGGCTTCGATAGTTGGAGACGCTGTGTTGTATGTTCAAGATCTGCAAATGAAGGCCAAGAAGCTAAAAACCGAGATTGCTGATCTTGAAGCATCCTTAACAGGTGCAGAAAGACAAGATCAAGAATCCACTGGAAACACAAAGAAGATTCGAGTTCGCAGCAAAAAGAATCCTACTTGCAAGAAGATAATGCAGGTTCAATCGATACTAAAACATGTACTTGAAAATAGGCAAATGCTATTTTATTATTTTTTTTTTTTTCCAACTTAAATAGGTTGTTAATTTTGATTTCAGATGGGTGTGTTTCAAGTAGAGGAAAGAGGGTTTTATGTGAGACTGGTATGCAACAAAGGAGAAGGTGTTGCTGTATCACTTTACAAGGCTCTTGAGTCCCTAACAAGCTTCAGTATTCAAAACTCCAATTTGACTACCGTTCGTGAGAAATTTGTATTAACATTTACTTCGAGTGTAAGTTAACTTTCTTCGATCTGTCCCCTTTTTTTATTTTGGGTTCTTTGGTCATTTGTGCTTGTGTTTGGAGAAACAGGTAAGGGGCAGTGACCAAAACGTGCACTTAAGAAATACGATTACTAAAGCTCTTGGGAACCAAGGATTTGAAGTTTTGACACCTTCCTCTGCCTAGCATACATCTCCATTTCAGTTTGCTGGGCAATTATGCATGTAATTGAACAATATCAAGTACTTAATAAGGAGCTTTTAATTTCCATGCACAGGAGCTTTTCTGGTCTGTTTAGCTGCAAATGACCAAATGATTTTGCGCGCGTTGTAATTTCCTAGAAACGGGCCGAGTGAACTTCTCAATGCTTTTGAATGCACGTGGAGAGTCCCTTCTTGTGAATAAAAGCTGTTCATTCTATGGACATATTCTTGATAGTGTTTAATTTGACCGTCTGACAGTGACGTGGGCAACTTAATTCGGGCGAGAACCAGTTCTGAAGTCTTCTAAACCACAATTTACAAACCAATAATAACACTAACACATAAACAGCAGTCGTAGAATTAGGCATGGGATGAAAACAGAATAGCCAAACGAAATAAATGTCAGCAAGTGAATATCTGCTCAGCACATTGTCCAAACAATTGGACCAAGGATTATTACATATTTTTCATCAAGAAGGTCAGACCTTTGGATTTGGCGCCAATCAACGTCTCAATAAACCATGGCTCCCATGCCAGCATTGTAGATTGCATTAGAAAGATTCGACTAGAATTGGCACAATAATTAGAACTACATGAATATGATTTAGAGTCACAAGAGAACAGAAGAAATTGTTAATCAGTAGTTGCTATGAGCCATGTCAAATCCATCACACAAAAGGTACATAATAAACATGGACCCTCCAACTGCTTCTTCCATGTTTCATCGATACTACCAGTAGCCAGAAAGCTTAGGCAAATGTGTGCCTTGATTTGTATAACCACAAGACATCTACATTCCGGGAAACCATGCCTAAGTTGATACTGCTTACTAGATCCAAATCCTTAAACTGATAAATAAAGGCTTATCGATAGCATAGAGGTTTGACAAATACCTTTCATAACTTTTGATCTTTGGATGATGAAAAGTACAAGCTAAATTTTGAGGCGACCAATTAATTTCTTACGAGGCTTGCATCGAGAGAAATGGCCATGAGATAAATATTCGATGCTCCACAACATATCACGGGCTTCACAGATGTCATGGCGAGTTATATCTACAAACTTGTTGAACTAAGACTACCATTGTACTAATAACGAATGAGCCACAACAAACCACTGACTCCAGGCATGTAAGTTGTCCACAACCCATGAGCCTCTTTAGCAACAAGTAGGACCATTCTGGATAAGCAGTCAAAAATTTACTCCACGACTTCCCAATTGACTTTCACAGCTACTGATCACAGAATGGCATGCTTTGCTACAACCAATCTGACCACGAATCTTGGATTAAGAGAAAGAGACTCAGAATCAAGATCAATTGATTAACTGCACCAAAATAGAGCACAGGCGGAAAGAAAATTGACACAACACAGCATGTTTTTAATACTCTGATGAAAGATCTAATGCTAGAAATAAGAATAATATTGAAATCGTATTCAACATTTCATTTAACAAAAATACATAGCATTCACCACTAGCTTTGCCAGCCGTCCTGAAAACTGTGCAAGCTTGTTGAGCATATAATGGCCATATCTCTGATCACCGCATTATACAAAATCAAATATGGGATCATCGTGATGCGGATAAAATGTTCTATGAACTCTCGAGACAAATTTGATGCTTAGTATCAATGTGGCTAAAAGCCAATAACATTTGAAGAGTAGAGACATGGTATGGATGGAAGTTACCAAATAATCGGGTTAATCACTTAGGTATCATTTTACACTTCGGGCTCTGTTTATTCACAGTTTAAAGAGGATCAAGGATTACATATAATCTTACAGAAAGAATAAATTTACTTGTGGTTTTATCTAGTCGTGAGCAAAGAAAATCTTTCAAGGGTAATTAAAAATCCTTATAGAGGAAGTCATAACACATCATACCCGCACAAGGTGAACTTGCTTAAATACTTCTCACCCTCCTGCAGCTCCTCTTCAATCGCCATATGCACCATTAAATAATAACATCAAAATTGAAAACCCTTCTGCTACAAATGTTGACTTGAGAATATTGTCAATGAAGAAGAAAAGCCGGAATATCTTAGTACACATATACATCCAACAAGTTTCTAGTTCTAAGTTGAGAATATTATCAATGTGACATCCATGAAGCCAAGTCTCAAATCAACCTAACAAGGCCATGATTTAAACCATCTGGGGACCCCGACTAGATGAAAACCTAATTTTTCTATCCAACTGCAATTAGAGCTGTATTCACTATTACCTCTCATTTTCTTGCATTCACACTCATCCTCGAGCCTGGGTTCTAATGTTACACTGCACATTTTCACACAGGAGTATTAAATAAAATGAAGATTAATAGTAAATAACATTGCAAATCACAAGGTATCATCCAAAATTAAAACAAGATTGCAGGAGTAACCGCTGATCAAAATAACAACTCACCAGCATACCGATGGCTCCGACCAGACAAATCTGCCTCTGCAAGCCAGCCATATGCAGTCACGTAGATCACTCCAGAAGCTATTTGCAAATTTCATTAAGATTGAGTACTGCCTCCCTTAGATATCACCTGCAATGTTGTGCCTTTAGTAATCCAGGCAGTTTTCTCTGGTTCACGTTCAAAAGGGTTAAGAGACTGCAGACGTCCATCTTCCATTTGTATACCATAGACAAATGGTAGTCTAAGTGCAAGAAAACTCTCTGGTGGTAAGATCACTCTACAATCAAGGCTGAACTGCAACTTTTGCTCGGTCCCAAGATCAAGGGCGAGGTAAACATGACGCCTGCATGCATATTATTGCAAAAATAAGGAAAACTAACCTTGGGATTTACAATCAAATTTAAACAATATTGAGCAAAAGCATCAATAGATGCAAGATATATCCAAAAAGTTTAGTTTTAGCAAATTGTGAGATTACAAGATTCATGCAACATAGGGACATACAATCTAGATCTAATACTATATATATTGTATCTGATTCAAAATACCCAACAGAGCAATACCAGCCAGCTCATTCAAGATGATTATATGAAATGATTTTCTTTGTTGTCAAGCCAAGATAAAGAAAGAGACTGAATAAACATCGATCCAAAACCTCCCACCTAAATGTTAGTCATCCTAAATTCCCAAGCACAACAATTAACAAAGCGGGCGATAAAAAGGGATAGTTAAATAACCTCACGCTCATAAGTAATGCCTAAAAGCGCCATAATACTTCAATTAGCTATAACATTAATACAAGAATACTCTAGAGTATTCTAGAGAGAAAGTGCAAGATACCTCAAATTGTACAACCGGGCACGCTTGATAGCACAATGGGAAATGGAGGTGTCACCTAAATGAGATTTCGTTAAGACCGCAAATGAAGACAAACAAAAGAGTCATCTCACTAAGACATACCAAACTGAAAGGAAAGAAGGAATGATTGCATATTTTAGCACAGCTTAAAATTTTCCTATAACAAAGACTGACATATGAGCACCCAGCTTGCACAATACCAATTAATAAACTGAAATTATGTGAGTTCCTATTTCAACTTCAGCATTTTAGTCATAAACATGGAGTCCATTAATTTCCAAGTGTCAGTAGCTTAAAATGTAACCAAGAGCAATATTCTTGTGTTCAATTTTGTTACGTAATACTAGAATCTCAACATAAATACTTCCCAACTAGAATCTTTCTTTAAATTTAGTACATAAGTTTTATCATGCAAATCAACAACAAGAAAGAGGCAACAACTTCCCACATCGCTGAATAGTAAATGTAACTATTAGATGGTAAAACCAATAGTGAACTTATAGTAAATATGAACCATCCGACCAAATTCATCAAGAGATACAAAGACCTAGTAATGTCTTAAAGACAAAGGATGAGGAAAAATTTGAAGTTCTCGATAAAGACATAACATCAAAAGAATAATTTTATTGCATAAGGAATAGAAAATAAAAATAACTGGATTCACAAAGCATCTCAAGCGACAAATACGTAAGAGATGTTGCAGACTATATTACGTAACCAAAAAGGGAGTAAAATTCAGAAATAAGAACACAATTATAGATCTTTTCCTAAGAAAAACAAATTAGATACATTAAAGATCGAACCCGATGGGCTACAATAATAAGAAGAGAATGCCATTGATATTTTAAATTGAAAATTAATAAACGCCATCGATTTACATTTACTAAGGCAGGATCATACAATGTGAAATTGTTTAAAATCATCTTAGTATATCAAGCACCAAAAAGAGAAAATAAACAACCAACCAACCATTCGAGAATATTCTAAGAAGTTAGCACTTCACAAGACGAGATTTAAATGAGATTGTATGTCCTTATCCATGAGAACCGACTCATTTGACATCCACACGTAAAGCACATCATCTCAAATAATATAAAAGCTTGAACATGCATCAAAGAAAGTAACCTATTGTGTTAAGTTGTCATTAAAACAAAAAATGGAATCAGACTAAATAACAAAAGTGTTAACATCAACATGCATACAACTAAATATACAGATTGCTTTCAAAGAGTTTAATTAAAAGGCAACGCCTCATACCAGAAAAATCCTTTGAAGTTGTGATATTGTTCGCAAACTTAATGTCTGGTGGATCTTTCTTATTCTGGCAGCCCTACAAGGCGCGGTTCAGATATATTGGTAATTTCTATTCAACATGGAGAAAGCACATCCTCATCACCAAGGTTAATAGATTGAAAGCCCCGCTCAAGATCTTTTACATTATTAGGAGAGTTACACCAACAAAGACTGATTATGTTCCTTCCTGTGCCTAGAAATCAGATTAGCCCATCTTTACGTAGATTACCATTCGCACTGCCTCCTTTGAGTTACCGATACCTCTCACTTTATTCAGAACAAGCAGCATAGCCACTCCATTTGCATCGATGAACTTTCATGTGACTACCATTCTTACTCAGCTTTGAAGAATTTTCAAGATTGTGGTCCAAAGTTTCTACAGAAGAACGGGTGTGAGATTCTTCAAGCAAAGAGTATGAAGATCCAAGCTCATTGAGATGTGATAGGTCATAAATAGTCATATTATATTTTATTTAATTCCCTCGTATTTTGATTGATCTTATGCTAATTCGTGGAAATTATGTTTGATTTGATTTAGGAGCCAAAGCATGGAGATTATGATAAAAAGTGGATAAAAAGAGCTTTATTTGGGCTTTGCAATCATGGGCTGACCGTTGACTTGAAGGGGACGGTTTCCTAGCATTAAGAGGAGAAGAAGCCAAGAAGGATTAGAAAAGCTAGCAAAATAGGAAAAGAAATCGCAAGGAAAAAGGAAAGAGAGCAAGAAGAGGAAACCAAAAAGAAGACAAAAAGGAGCATTATAAAAGCAACACACAAGACAAAAAAAGATTAGTGAGCTGGAACGTGAGTGGTGAGGAAGAGAAGCAAACGGCTGCAACTATTCTTCTCTTTGAAAAACAATTATTTTTGTTTGGCCACCATGAGTGGCTAAGCTTTTAATTCCGATCCAGGGGTAATCAAATTCCAATTGTAGTTTTGTGAGGCTTTGAACTTAACAAGAATTTCTTCAATCCAAGTAATTTTTATTTCTTGTTCTCATTATCTATGAATTATTTATATTGATTGAGTTGACGCCTTAATTCAATATTTATTTTTCTATCGCTAGTCATGAGTTTGTGATCCGTAATTGTCATGAACGATTGAATTGAGTAGCAAGGAGTTGGCTCATGTGTGTGTATATTGGTGGCCACAATTACATAGCTTGCATGATAGGCTCTAGGGAAATAAAAATGCGAAGTTGATTAAATTGGAGAAATCTGAGATAATTGATTTTTGTTTTAGTCATTCTCATTAATCTTAATGCTATCATTTAATTTGATATGGAACGATGATGCCCAGTTGAATTAATGGTAAGAATTGATTTGAGCGATTGTTTGAGTCTATTACATTAGGAGAATAATTGCTTTCATGATTAGATTAAGTAGACTAAGTTCTTGGATTGAGTAATTTATATTTTGGCCTATGATCAAAATTGCGATTGGATGGAATTGACACCCTTGGATTGGAAGTTTGGTAAGATTGAATTTCTCTTTGCTTAATTTTAAAAGTCTTGTTATTTTTATTTCATTTTATTTCATCTAAATCCTTGTTAAAGAACTTAAAACCCAGAAAAAACGGTTAACCGTTAATCCCAAACGGCTGACCGTTAGTGAGCAGAAAGTAGAAATCACGAATTCGGTTTACCGGTTTCATTAACCGGATTGCCGATTAGCTCCAGAACCGAGAGTTCCCGCAACCGGTCTTCCGGTTTCTCCTCATCCGGCCAGCCGAAATTGTTCCAGAAAATAGACAACAGATTCGCCTTTCCGGATTCTCTCAACCGGCTAGCCGATTGGAGACAGCAAGGACTCAAACATCATTCGGCTTTCCGTTTATCATAATCCTGTAATCCGAATAATTCCAGTACAATCACAACTCTCATTAGGTATTCCGGATTTTCCATTACCGCTAGTCAATCGCGCCTGTAATTCTTCAACTCAAACGGATTTCGGATTTCAACCGGCCAGTCAAACAAGTCGAACCGAGAGGAACGAGAACGGCTCGCTTTTCCTTAACCTTATCCGGTTCAGTTCGAAAAATCACAAGTCACAACCGGATTGTTTTTAGCTTTTACCGTTAGCTTATTTCCCAGAAATTTCCGATCAACAAACGGTCTTCCGGTTTACAAAATCCGGCTATCCGGTTTGCGGCAGAAGCTTGCAAAATCTAAATCTTTGGGAAATTAATTTCATTTTAAACTTTGAGAAATTAAATACATAGTTCTCTAGGGATTCGACCTGGTCTCACCATTTCTACAATTTTATTTAGGTGAATCAGTAATTGTTTTTGAGGAGCTTCGACAACTCCGTCAAAATTGGCGCCGTTGCCGGGGAACTAATTTTAGTTTCTCATTGTTTAATTGTTTATTTGATTTAGTTTATGACTGCTCCTCTGTGGTACTAATTGCAAAGATAATCCGTAAATCGAGATGACAAATACACAATCGAGAAAAGAAACTGTAGGAAAACGCTGCCTCGAGAATCCAAGCAGATGACTTAACTACTCGCGGAACATCCATCTGCAAATCAAGAAAGATGGCAGACCTAACTCTCAAAGAACTCGCCGCACTGCATTTGAATCAACAACCCTTATGCATTACTTTTCCTAATTTTACTAATGATTTTGAATTAAAACTGTTTGATTCATTTACTCCTTCTTTTCGTGGTCACAGTGGAAGATCCTCACAAGCATCTTAAAGAATTTCACATTGTTTGCTCGAATGAAGCCACATGGTGTATCCGAGAGCAAATCAACCTAGAGCCTTTCCATTCTCTTTCAAGGATCAAGCTAAAGATCGCTCTATTATCTACCTTCCGCTCTATCACCACATGGAACGAGATGAAAAGGCTATTCTCGAGAAGTTCTTTCCCGCCTCACGAGTCCGCTAGTATTAGGAAGGAGATCTATGGCATCACACAAATCATCGGGAGACGTCGTATGAATACTGGAACGATTCAAGCGATTATGTGCTAGCTTTCCCACCATCACTTTGGATCAACTCTCATCCAATATTTCTACGAGGGATTATTGCCAATGGATGAGTATGATCGATGCAAAGAAGTGGTGGAGCTTTAGTGAACAAGACACCCAAGAACCCAAACAATTGATCTCAAACATGGCTGAAACTTCTCAACAATTGGGTACAAGGTGAGGATCTATCAAGCAAGTTAGTGAGGTAAATGATCTTAAAATCAAATTTCGATTTAACCGCTTTGGTTCACAAATGGTCAGTAGGCAACCGCAAACGGTGAAAGCGTGTGGATATGCTCACTACGGGCATCCCATCGATATGTGCCCCACATTACAACAAGACTCCACATGTTAATGCCATAAGTGGGTTTCCTAGTCACGCTCAGAGGACGTATGATCCCTATTCAAATCACTACAATCCTGGATGGAGGGATCATCCTAACTTTAGCTATGGAAACCAAGGAGGACAACAAAGGCCATCTTTTCAGAACTTCACTAGACCACCTCCAATCCCTACACAGACTCAAGCTCCCAACTCAGGTATGTCTTTGGAAGATATTGTTAAGAATCTTGCTACCAATACTCTTCAATTTCAACAGGAAACAAGAACAAGCATCCAGAGTTTAGCAACCAAATCACCTAATTGGCCACGCCGCTTAAGTAAGTTGAAGCTCAAAATTCGAAAGCTACCTTCACAACCGTAAGTCAACCCAAGTGGAGAATCAGAGTAATTTCATCAAGCGGAAAAGAAATTCCTGGATCAACTCCACCCAAAGGTCGAAATGGGCAAGCGGAGATGAAGACGAAGAAGCTCCCCAAAACAAGGCGTGGGGTAAAATTCGATCCACCTTTATCTCTTTCATCTTACACGCCTACACCTCCTTTTCCTGCAGTTAGCCAAGCCAAAAGAAGATGAGCAAGAAAAGGAGATTCTGGACACATTCAGGAAAGTGCAAATCAACATCCCCTTATTGGATGCGATCAAACAAATTCCCAAATACGCAAGGTTCTTGAAAAAGTTGTGCACCAACAAGAGGAAAATGAAGGAAAAGGGGAAGGTTGAGGTAAGTCAAAATGTGTCAGCAATGTTACAAAAGAGTATGCCCGAAAAATGCAAGGATCCAGGTATGTTTTCATTACCTTGTGTGATTGGTGAAAAGAAAATTGAGCATGCTATGCTAGATTTAGGAGCTTCAATTAATGTCATGCCATTTTCTGTTTACCAAGATTTAAAGTTGAATGACTTGCAAACAACTGGTGTAGTTATTCAATTGGCTGACCGTTCTTATATTCACCCACTTGGGATTGTAGAAGATGTTTTGGTGCAGGTTAATGAGCTTATATTTCATGTAGATTTTTACATCTTAGAGATGGAAGGTAATTTTTCTTCAAAATCCGCTTCAATTTTATTAGGAAGACCTTTCATGAAAACTGCCAAAACAAAAATTGATGTAGATGAGGGTACTCTCTCTGTCGAGTTTGATGGAGAGATTGTTAAATTTAACATATTTGATGCAGTGAAACACCCTACTGATGTGCATTCTCTTTGTCAAATTGATGTGCTTGATTCTATTGTGCAGGATGTTTTTGCCCAAGGAAGTGTTGGGAATGAGCTAAAATTAGATGCACAATCTAATTTAAAAGGCATTGGATGAATTATTCGCTTTGCGAATTTGTCTAGCCAAAGACATAAAACAAAGGCGCTTTTTGGGAGGCAACCCAAATATTTTCTTTATTCTCGCTTTTGAATTTTCATTTCTTTATTATATTTAGTTTTCTTTACTTTCATTGATTTTATTTTAAGCCTCCAGATGTTCTTGAGGAAGAAGATTAACCTCAATAAATCGTGCTCACGCCACTCATCAGCTTTCCTTGGAACCCTCTCCCTAGCTCATTCGAGTCCACACTGCTCACATTCAGGGGAGTTTCTTCTTCCCTTCTCATTTACTTTTCATCATTATTATTTTTTGTGAGCTATTTACTTGTTGATACATTGAGGACAATGTATTATTTAGGTGTGGGGGAGGATTTTGGCAATGTTCTTAAAAATAAAAAATTTTGTGCTTTAAGTCTTCTTAATATTTTTGAATACCTTGTAAGCTAGGGATACATCTTTGTTTTGAGTTTTAATGCATGAAAGAAGTAAGCATGAATAGTGTTTTTCTTTAAAATTTTCGATGGTGTCGAATTTATTTGTTGATTGAAAAGTGCACAAGACTTGATGCAAAATAGACACTCTAGTGAGCTTTTGAGCCTAAGAGCAACTCATTACATTTTTGCTCCTTTTATTTTTGTTGAGTGTATCAAACTTAGTGTGTTTATTCTAGAACTTGCTTATGAATATGTGTTGAGACCACATTTTTGAATTGATGCTTAAGTGTGATAAGGGCAATTAGGTTTAACCAATTCTTAAACTCTAAAAGACCCACCTTTTATTTTCCCCTAGTTAGCCCCTTTGAGCCTATTTTTCCCTTTCATTTGTTTCTAACACATTGTTTAACCACAAGCCTTCTTGTTTGTTATCCTTGTTTTCTTTTTACCTTGTCAAGACAAGAGTGAAGTAATTGCATGATTAAAAAAAAAAAAAAAAAAAAAGAGAAAAAACAAAAAAAAAAGAAGAAAGAAGAAAAAAAAAAAGAAAAAAAAAATTTGTTGAGAAAATTACTCCCTTGATTGGATGATTGGAGAATTATTTGCAAAAGCAATTGAATTACTAAATTGTTTCTCCAAGTATTTTAAGTGCTTAAATGTGGGAATAAATTTCATTAGAAGTTTGTTTGTTTATTTTATGAGGCATCTAAATCATGCATGTAACTAACTCTTTGTCTTGATCATTAAAACCTTCATTTTTCCTTTTACCATACCTTTACCTAAGCCCCATTTCAACCCTTGTGAAGTCCCTTTGATTTTTGCATCATATTCATATGCAGTGGTGGAGATTTAAATCATTTGCAAGCCTATGGTAATGACATGCTATGCTTTGATTTTGAGAGTAAAACACGCACCCTAAACACTTTGAGAGCATTGAGCGAAACCATGCGAGGGTGTTAAGTCTTGCTGCATTTGATTTTGATGAATCGATGAGATGCTTGTGTTTTTACAAATTCTATCCTATGAATGCTTATTCTCTAGATTGTCACTATGATTCGACTCATTGATGTGTGTTTAGTTTTATTGGTATTCTTGGATATTGAATGGGTTGAAGGGAAGATTGGTATGTCGATTTAAGATATGCTTGAGGACAAGCATGGTTTAGGTGTGGGGGAATTTGATAGGTCATAAATAGTCATATTATATTTTATTTAATTCCCTCGTATTTTGATTGATCTTATGCTAATTCGTGGAAATTATGTTTGATTTGATCTAGGAGCCAAAGCATGGAGATTATGATAAAAAGTGGATAAAAAGAGCTTTATTTGGGCTTTGCAATCATGGGCTGACCGTTGACTTGAAGGAGACGGTTTCCTAGCATTAAGAGGAGAAGAAGCCAAGAAGGATTAGAAAAGCTAGCAAAATAGGAAAAGAAATCGCAAGGAAAAAGGAAAGAGAGCAAGAAGAGGAAACCAAAAAGAAGACAAAAAGGAGCATTATAAAAGCAACACACAAGACAAAAAAAGATTAGTGAGCTGGAACGTGAGTGGTGAGGAAGAGAAGCAAACGGCTGCAACTATTCTTCTCTTTGAAAAACAATTATTTTTGTTTGGCCACCATGAGTGGCTAAGCTTTTAATTCCGATCCAGGGGTAATCAAATTCCAATTGTAGTTTTGTGAGGCTTTGAACTTAACAAGAATTTCTTCAATCCAAGTAATTTTTATTTCTTGTTCTCATTATCTATGAATTATTTATATTGATTGAGTTGACGCCTTAATTCAATATTTATTTTTCTATCGCTAGTCATGAGTTTGTGATCCGTAATTGTCATGAACGATTGAATTGAGTAGCAAGGAGTTGGCTCATGTGTGTGTATATTGGTGGCCACAATTACATAGCTTGCATGATAGGCTCTAGGGAAATAAAAATGCGAAGTTGATTAAATCGAGAAACTGAGATAATTGATTTTTGTTTTAGTCATTCTCATTAATCTTAATGCTATCATTTAATTTGATATGGAACGATGATGCCCATTGAATTAATGGTAAGACTGATTTGAGCGATTGTTCGAGTCTATTACATTAGAGAATAATTGTCATGATTCCGATTAAGTAGACTAAGTTCTTGGATCGAGTAATTTATATTTTGGCCTATGATCAAAATTGCGATCGGATGGAATCGACACCCTTGATTGGAAGTTTGGTAAGATTGAATTTCTTTGCTTAATTTTAAAAGTCTTGTTATTTTTATTTCATTTTATTTCATCTAAACTTTGTTAAAGAACTTAAACCCGTAAAAAACTAACTGTTAATCCCAAACCAATTGACCGTTAGTGAGCGTAAAGAGAAATCACGAATTCGGGTTTATCGGTTTCATTAACCGGATTGCCGATTAGCTCCAGAATCCGAGAGTTCCCGCAACCGGCCTTCCGGCTTTCTCCTCATCCGGCCAAATTAAATTGTTCCGTAAAATAGATACAAGATTCTTGCCTTTCCTGATTCTCTCAACCGGCCAGCCGATCGAGACAAGAAGACACAACCAAAGATTCTGCTTTCCGATTATCCTCATCCCAGAATCCGAATAATTCCGTAACCATCACAACTCACATTCGGTCCGATTTTCCATTACCGTTAAATCGCGAATTCTTCAACTCAAGAACGGATTTTGATTTCCCAAATCAAAACAAGTCGTAACCGGAGAACGAGAACGGCTTTCGTTTTTTCCTTAACCGTTATCCGGTTCAGAAAATCACAAGTCACAACCGGATTGTTTGCTAGTTTTTAAGTACGGTTATTTCAGAAATTTCCGATCAAACGGTCTTGGTTTACAAAATCCGCTATCCGGGTTTAAGCTTGCAAAATCTAAATCTTTGGGAAATTAATTTCATTTTAAACTTTGAGAAATTAAATACATAGTTCTCTAGGGATTCGACCTGGTCTCACCATTTCTACAATTTTATTTAGGTGAATCAGTAATTGTTTTTGAGGAGCTTCGACAACTCCGTCAAGATGCTCTGGATTCAATAAGAAACAATGACCATGAGGGCACTCATGCTCAAACCCAACATAAACTATTACATGCTTCATGGGAGGATTCAATTTAACCTTTTCACCACCACTGATATTTACAGGAACTACATTACTACCTATCCGTAAAAAGGGGTCACCATCTTTGCCACTAGAATTGGTTTCAGTGAAAGTTTCAGATGAAATCTCATGTTTGAGATCCTTGATCAATACTTGTAGAATCGGTTCCCACGCGATCTCTTGTAATGGTTTCCTTGACAACTTTTCAGATCTGGTTGTTTCCTCTCATGGAGAGAGGATTTTGATTCAGCCGATCCAAAGAACAACCTCGTAAAAAGCTTTCATCATAAGGGAAGACCTCTACCAAAGCTGATTTTATTATGGTTTTCAGGGTTTTATCTGATTTTCAACCATTCATTCTTTCGTACACCAGCCATCTGAGGCTTCATTAAGTTCGACTGACTCAAGATTGACCTAATAATGAACCTGCACCGCCTCACCAAGATCGTCGGGATTGCTTAAAATATTGTCCATTTCAAAAGAAACTTATGGGTGGCGAGAACCCACTCAAGTAAGCCTTTAGACGGATCGTAATACCTAGCCCCGACGCGAATCAAACGCCAAGAAGATGAATGGACGACATGCAATGCAACTTAACTTGGAAGGAGCTTGTCACATCAAAAGCAAGAGGTATTTTGTTTGATTCAAAATCAAAGGATCAGATCGAACGCCGTGAGCGACACAAGCAGGGGAAAACATATCCACTGAATGGCTTGATTCCTAATGGTGATTCTCGCCTCGATTGTGTCTCGATGCATGCATGGTTTTCTAAACTAAAGATCACATAGTTGCCTCCCATTCGAGACATATGCATTCATCCTCCAACATTTTAGCATACAAGGCGAGTCCCAATTGAGCTAAAGCACGAGCCTTCTCCATATGGGTTTCATCGTGGGATAACAAGGTAAGTCTTTCAATAAACATCCTTAGCTGGAAGAGACTTTTCACACCACCGAGTTGAAAATTTTGTTCATCCACCACTTTCAAGAAAGATCTAATATCTGGATCTTGACTTGTATAATCCTTCAACAGCGGTACAATGTTCTTTGACGATTTTTCTTTTGATCGTTTCGTTTTACACCACGTTGCAGAGAATTCCTTGTAGCATCGATGGATGATAACCATGATCAGCTTGGAAGCGTAGTACAAGTCTTTCAGATATGATCAGTAAGAAGGTTAAATGAACCATAATAACACCGAATGGCGCTATTTAGTGACCAATCTCCCTCTTGAATCTCGATCGGTAAATGAAATTCCTTTTTAATAAAAGATCCTCTTTGTTGCACTCACTATGGCTTTCTAGCAAAAGAGAATCACGTTGTTTCTGATAATATGCTCTTTAAAGTATATTAACGATGATTAATAAAATATTTGAGATATTTTAATTGCATAAATATATCGAAAAGTCCATTTAATCATTATATGTATTTAGTGATCACCATGATCTGTGTACATAAATACAAGTTATCTTATGATTAAATTGTCATAGTGATAAATAAAGCTTTATTTAGGTTTAGATCGAAAATTCATTAATGATTTTAATCATGCGAATTCTGAAATTTGACCACATTGAGTCAGATCAACATGAGATTTAATTAATGAAATGATCACGGATTTCTATTAAATTACAGTATGATTTTACCGTAATCTTTAATCTCGATTAATTATTTCATGATTATAATTGTTATTCCATTTGAGTTACCAATGGGCACGACACACCTTGTGGTCAAGATTACCCGATTCTTGGTGGGAGCAATTATGAGTATTGGAGTTATAGATTAACAATATAGAATTTGTACAACACATCTCTTGATGGGTTTTGATTATGATCATAGAATTCTCTGGCGGTGTGTCAACATATTTAATATGTTGAAAATGATCATTAGAGAAAATCAAGTAAGTATCAAGGAATAAGATGTAATTAAATCGATTGGACTTGAGATATCGATTTAATTAACGATGTGGTACAAAAGTTGGCGATAAAGAAATCAATGCTTGGGGCCGAATTTTAATTCGAACATACAATTATGGAGGTCGAGTTCAATCTTATAGTGGAGTAGAGTTGGAATTAAATGATTAGGCTTGTTTAATTACAGAACTTAATTGTTATGTATTGTATGTTCCCAAATGATCCCGGGTTAGCTCATTTAATTGCACTACTCTTTGGATTAATAAGCAAGATAGCTAGCAATTTGGGTCAAAAACATAATTATATTATTTAGTGGGAGGCTCCATTAATATATTTTTGTATAAGGGGGCCTTATGTTATTTTACAAGGTGGTCCCCTTATGGAAAAAGGAAAGTAACGTAACGTAAGTTTTGGAGCCTAGGGTTTCACTAAAGAAATAATATAAAAGGCTTATTTTTCTCCCAAAAGAAAGAGACAGCCACTTCATACAGATCAGAGAAAAAGATTTTTCTCTCTAATTTTGAGAGAAAAATTTTCTCGTGCTAGTTTGCTTTTAGTAGTGATAAAGGCGCCCACACGTCAAGTGCAGATCAAACCTGAGTCATAACCTGGAAGATCATTGGTGACAGTTCGTGATCTAACAGGCGTGGTGGTGACGGATCGTGATCAAACGGGAGTGGTGGTGACGGATCGTGATCTAACGGGAGTGGTGGTGACGGATCATGATCTAGGAGCCTGAATCACTTCAGCGGAAAAATCCAAACTGGATTTTCAAGGTACGATTTCTAGATTACGAATTCATATATATTATATGAGATCGGTCCTAAAAGTTTTTTTAAAAAACTGTATTTTTCCCAACAGCTTCTCCATTCAGGACGTCTTCCACGAGACCGGTGGCAAACTCCAGAGATTCACCACTCTGATATGAAGCCCTGTCTAATAGCACAACAGCCCTTGCTGCATCAAGTGAAAACAAAGGAGCAGAACTTAAAACACCCCACCTTGGGCCACCACGACCACTATCGTAACCGTAGAGTATTCGACATTTTTTATCAAAAGCGGATCAGTGCATCAAGGGATGACTGAAGTTTCTTCCTAAAACTACCTTCCGACTTACTTGAGGGACGTGCTAAAACAACTACGTAACCGCACTTTAATGTGCAAGGTTGGTCTAGTTAAACTGCTAGAACTTGAAGGTCGACTAAGTGGACGAGGTGTCAGAGACTCATCCACATTAGAACTTGGATTGGGCGATCTGCAAAGTCATCAATAAAACAAAGAGTGCAACAGAGTACATCGTCAGAAACAAAGAGGTGTGGGAACCTAAACTCGACATGAAAGAAATAAAAGCATTACGACTGAGATGCCACCACTTCTACTTGAAGAAGAACTGTTTGGAGTGGTTACCCATCAAGGCCGTGGATGTTGATGATGAATGAGGCCTAGATGGCAATGGCGGTGTAGACTGGCTTTACATAGGGATTAATGCGTGCTTGGCGTAACACTCGAAATTTTTTCAAAATCTCGTCAAAGCGTGAACCCTCCTCAGATATATATACGATTACATGGCAAACCCGCATTGCTAATTCATTATTCATTAGAGAGAAACTTCCACCAAGATTACGAAACAAAGAAACAACCAAGAAATTAAACACCCAAAATCATTTGTTTTCAAAATAGGTAAATAATTATGGAGGTCATCCCATAGCCACGATGTTAAAGCACGACAAGAAACAAATAGGCAAAAGAAATCTGATAAAATCGATAAAATAATAAATAAGACAAAGCGTACAAGTGAAAGATGAAATTTTTACACTTTACAACTTCAAAGAATCGACGCCCATACGAACTTGTTATTTGTCCAAAACTTCACAATTACTTAAATAGGCTATATAAGAAAGAAACTATGAATCTGTATCGAATTCTTTCGACATTGTTAACCAAAATTAAGCATCACCGGCTTTGCATAACAAACTATCCACAAATTTGAATTCTTTCAATATTACTAATCCAAAAGCATAACACTTTTGCTTAGAAAGTGCCAATATCACAAAACCAACTAGCATTTTGAAATTGCACACGAAATGCAATATAATTAAATATTTTAAATTTCAATTCAAATAAATCAAAATTTTAAACTCTGCTATTAAACAAACTAACTCACGAGAGAACATGAAAAGCAACCCACGAAGATCCCGAACTCACGCTTTCTGTGATGACCGAGTCGAACCGAGTCGGACTCACTTGACCCGCCACGCAGGCGTGGGTTGAGCAAAACCGCAAGAACAAGATACCCTTTTCTTCTTCATGATAGTCATATATCACAACTATGGTATTGATGACATTGGGATGAGCAGTGAATCATCCACTTCACAATTTTCCTTTTCCATTCAAAATATTAGATAACTTTAAACCCTATAATTAGTGAGAATTAACTATCGAAATTAACACTTGTGAATGTGTGCTAGGTACATCGATAGGTAGTACCTCAAAGGCATACTTATACATGTGGTAAAATCACACGAACATGTATGTATCGTATGGGGTTTAAATCTTGCAATATTACCTCGATCATCGTTACAATCAATCTTGTTAACTTAGTTCCGTTCGATCTTATGCGGCTTTTAGGTCGAGGTGATTCTATGTAACGGCTGTTTATATATATATATTGTATGCATGTATATATTACCTTTTGCTAATTTTATTAAAAATCTAAAACTTGCATACATTTATTAACCACAATTTATAATAGTGGCGGCTTAAATCCACGCCACCTAAATACCAACCAAACCCTAAATCATAACTCACTGCATGTGTATTCATTTGATATATGCAAGCATGCATATGCACTGTGATATAAGAAGAATATACCATAGGGTCTGGAGGAACAATGGCCACTGTAACTGAATATATGGTGAATGGATCACTGAGGCATATCCTTGCAAGGAAGGACAGGTGAGTCGACTAACATATCTTATCTTCCTTTGTATCTCAAACAGGAGTAGATTTACGAGTCTTTAAAACTATTCCTGCAGAATACTTGATCGCCGCAAAAAGCTAATGCTCATGATGGATGCTGCTTTTGGCATGGAATATTTACATATGAAGAATATCGTGCATTTTGATCTGAAGTGTGACAATTTGCTTGTCAATTTGAGGATCTAACGACCGATTTGCAAGGTGGCAAAAACTTATATAATATTGACCATGGCCTTCTTCTATTTTGTGTCAACACTTGCAAACACCCTTGCTCTGGATTTGGGATGAATTGAACGAACAAAATATCTATGTATCTATGGGAGAAATTAAGCTCACCAAGCAAATTTCGATTGTTGCATTAAATGCGCAATCACTCCATTTGACAAAAAATGGCGACAAAGTCTACGAGATAGGCATTAAATTTCAAGTTCTGCGAACTACAGGGTCTTTAGCCAAGTGCAACAATGGCTTCGTCAACTTTGTTTCATATTCACTTCACTTTTGTTTTTTGTTTTTTTTTGCGCTTGCTTCATCATTTTCAAATGCAGCATATTCACATAAAAGTCAAATGAGCCTAGCTGCAACTGCATATTTGTGAAAGCTACAAGCAGAAAAGCTCATTAAAGGCTCATCTTGTTCCCAAAAACTTCATTCACCATTGCTTCTGCCGATGATCATACTTCGGTTTCGGCTCTAAAACTTGTAGAGAAGCAATATCCAGGGAATTCTGTTCAATAATTTGGATTTGGTCACCATGCTAGTTACTACGAGCTTCCTCATTCTCAATCTGTAAGGTGACCTTTCTCACTTAACAGTAGAATATTACGTTTTTTCATTTCTTGGTATAAAGGGCTAATCGTGATTGAAGGATCTATGCTTTAAGATATTTTTCTTGTGGGTTGTCTTGTTTTATCTGAAGTTTTTCAGCAATCATGGGCAGAATGAACTTTACAATTAGTTCTTGTCGCTTGCTCGGCCCATCTTCTAGTTACTGACTTGGTTAAAGTGTTGAATAAATTGGCCTTTTTTTTTTTAACTTGACTTGACATGGCAATTAGGAATCAGTTCCCGAAACCATTACGTGTTGCATCACAATTGATTTTGAAATATTGCATTCAAGTCTCTAGAAGATAACACGTGCAGATTGAACATTGAAGGGCCTGGTTTCTTTAAAACTCTAAGCTTGATCTGAAGCAAAGGATAGCTTATCAGCTCTGCAAGATCATTCAGAATATGCATGGTTAGATGGTAAAGCAGGAAAACTGGAAAATTAGAAAGAATTAATCAATAGAAAACACAAAGAAGACTCTAGTTTTCTAAGCAGCAGCTACCACTTGCCATTTTGCAAGAAAATAATAATGCGGCTTCATAGTACAGATGATAGTGATGAACAAATGTACGTACTTTTAAATGCCAATATTACAAATTAGTTAAGTTATTGTCATATGGATGTGTTCAAGCGGAGGAAAGGATTTGTTACCTTGTATCACTATACAAGGCGCTGCAGTCTTAAACGAGTTTCAATGTTATTACGTTGAACTTGATTTGGAGTGCAAATTGTGACCGGAGAGACTAGCATTTACTAATACAGACATTTGTTTCTCTCTTTTAACTGTTTTTATTTCATTAATCACCGATAAAAATTAATTATATAAAATAACTCTTGATTCAATTGTTTTTACTACAATTAAAAACATTTGAAACGTCACAAAAAATAAACGACTCATTTAATAGAATTGAATAATTCAAGCATTTATATTAATTAACTCTTTTTTTTGACAAAAAAATTAATAGAAAAATAACCAAACACGCATATATAAAGCTGTCGTGCATGCACGGATACATACAAACTAATTGAAGAGAGCCAGGAAGAATCACATTTTGGCATTTTAATTAGGCGATAACCATGAAAATCTTGATTGCAACCATCGCCATTTTTCTTCTATCAGTAATTTCATCAAGTACGGGAAAGACATTGGTTCTGAGCAACCAAAAAGACACAGGCATGCCAGCTTGTATTAGTTGCCCACAAACAGGAAAATGCATTGCCCCAGGAAACGAGACTTCAATCCAGTTACCCACTAACGCAACTGTGGACACGCTGTGTGTGGGAAGATATAACCAAGTACAAGCCGTGTTCGGTGAAGTGTTTTATTATGTGTACGATTCAAAAGTAGACTTTGACAAGTTCAAAAATCAGATCATCGTTAAGGTTAATTCCACAAGTTTTTATCGTTCAAATGAAGACGAGAAGAAGCACTGGGAAGAAGTTCCTGCCGATACTTGGTGGAACTAAGTAATTAAGCAATGTTATTTTTAGTTTTATTCCTAATAAGAATGAGCATGAGAAAAATCTTGCATGGAATCTGCATCAAATTCGGATTAATATCAATGGAGTTAGATTTGGTTTATTTCTTGCTATTTTAGTTTAATTTTAAGCATCCTGAAAGAAAAAAAAAGTTAAGTCTGGTCTAAGTTTTTTTATACGTAAAGAATAAAAAAATTGAAGTTTGCTATATTAGTTTAATTTTAAGAATCTTGAAAGAAAAAAAAAAAAAAAAAAACACTAACAGCCATCCCATTCCATTATACATCATGCAATTGCAAGTCGCCCGTTTTAAACCGAACACACCGAAATATGGTCTCCAAAACTTACCGAGCGAAATGAAAAATCAAATAAACCAAATAGTTCGGATTGAGCAAGAAAAAGGGCACCAGAATTTACTATGGTTTGGCAGTAATGGCTTCAACTTTTAGTAATGAAATTACAGTCCTTTGCAGCTCTCGATGTGGGATGAATTGAACGAACAAAATGGCTAAGTATTCATAGGAGAAATGCCAAGCTAATCTCAATTGTGCATTAAACATGCAACCACTCCATTTGACAGAAAATGGAAACAGAAGTCTATGAAATAGGCTCTACATTTCAGTATTTCACCATAGCACGCATGAAAGTTTGCTTCTTTTTGCTTCGGCTACTTCTATAGCTGGTGTGATTCCATAATGAATTCCAAATTACGGTTTGTCGTCTTACCTTCAACAAAGACATTCTAGAGTCCTAATCAAACTATTGAGTTGTGAAAGGACTTCTTCGTGGACGGACCTTCTTAATAGTAATTGAATGAAAAAAGCGAACCAATCCTAAAACAGCCAATGCTAATTACCAATTAATTTTAGTGCATTAACTTGAATCTGCCGAACTTTCACTTTCTTCAATTGCTCTCCAAAACCCCTTAAAGAAATATGATTTGATTTGTTTTAAATGATTTCGAATTATGCGTTTTGTGATATGATGTCTCTTTCACGCTGACATGCTGTTAAAAGCATGAAGAATGTCCACCGTTCAAGTTCAATTTAATGATGTTGTAGTGGAGAGAGAGAGCTGATTCTTTTACCAGTTTAGTGATGCAGAGCCAAGATGAAGATGAACGTAATGATGTGAGGCTCTATATATCAACTCTTATAAATTCTTCAACAACACACAAAAAGAAACCTGCAACAATGGCTTCTTCAAGTTTGTTTTGTATTCTTTTATCTCTCCTGTTTTTTGTCCTCGCTTCATTATGTTTGAATGCAGCATATCCAAATAACAATCAAGTGAACCAAATTTCAACTGCATATTTGCCAAAGATACAAGAAGAAAAGCTCACAAAAGACCTCAACTTGTTTCCAAAATATACCACCAACACTGCTTCTATTGATACTCCGGTTTCGAAGCAATTTACCTTCGGTCCTCTTCGTGATCCAGGGCCTTCTGTTCAAGAATTTGGTCGCCATGCTGGCTACTACAAGCTTCCTCATTCTAAATCGGCATGGTAACCTTTCTTGCTTTACAGTAGATTTTACTTTATTTTCATTTCTTGGTATAATGGGCCAATTGCGATTGAGGAACGAGATGCCTACGATATTTTTCGTGTGGGTTGTTTTGTCTGAGGTGCAGTAAAGAAAAAACAAAATCAGGGTGCAAAACTTTAAACAATTTTACAAAAATTCTTGGCTTTATGTGTTTAGTAACGAATCTTCAACGTCTCAAATTTGATGAATAATTAATTTGATGAAATGATTACAATTCTGATTCTTCCTCTCACTAAATTCTTTAAAGCAATAAATATGCACCCATATGATTGTATATTTGTTTGTGCTTTCAAGTTTGACTTGAATTGTCATGCAATTTTTTCTTTCATATAATCAATGCTGCTTCCACTTGAAATCATGGATTGTTCCTTTTTTTTTTTTTTTTACCGATTTCGTTGATGCACTTTTATTTATTCATTCAAAATAAGTAATTGGCAGGATGTTCTACTTTTTCTTTGAATCAAGAAGCTGCAAGAGTGATCCAGTTGTTATATGGCTGACTGGAGGGCCAGGATGCGGCAGCGAACTGGCGTTATTCTATGAAAATGGTCCTGTCCATATTGCCAATGATTTGTCTCTTGTCTGGAATGATTATGGCTGGGACAAGGTATCTAATCTTTCTTTGTTGATGAAGCCTTACAGCAAGTGAGTATACTTAAGCTATAATCTCTGGGTGATCATAACTATACTTTGGTTTTTGCCAGGGCTCAAACCTTATTTTTGTCGACCAACCAATTGGAACTGGGTTCAGCCATACCTCGGACAAGGATGACATTCGACATGATGAAGAAGGTGTTAGTAACGACCTATATGACTTCTTACAGGTTCATTGTTTTAATCTCACAATCTCTGTGCCCGTGATGAAGGTGTTAGAAATCTAAACTTAGAACTAATCACCACCAATTTAACTAGTTGCTCTCCGATGTTAGGCATTTTTCGCAGAGCATCCTGAGTATACTTTGAATGACTTTTACATCACTGGAGAATCATATGCCGGACATTACATTCCTGCTTTTGCTTCCCGGGTTCATAAAAAAAATAAAGCAAAACAGGAATCCATATCAATCTTAAGGCATATTTCTATTAAACTTAACATGAATGTCGTTTAATTATTCTGCTCACCTTCACTTTTGCAAGTTAGGTTTAACTCTAATTGGTTGAACAGGGTTTTGCAATTGGTAATGGCTTAACTGATCCAGCAATACAGTACAAAGCATACCCCGAATATGCTTTGAGCATGAGATTAATCAAACAATCTGACTTTGAGAGTATCAACCATAAGTTGATTCCAAAGTGTGAACAGGCAATAAAACTTGCGGTAATAATTTCTCTCTCAAAGTTCCAAGTGTCATTTCTTTCTTTCTTCACTGGCCGTATTTTCACTCCTTAACAAGAAGATCATTTTGAACTACTTTGTTAGAATCTGATGGAGGACAAGCTTGTTCGTTTTCCTTTCATTTTGCAAAGAATATTTCGAAAGATCATGGGGATTGCTGGTCATGTAAACGTAAGAAAGAACGAAACCAACATGCCATGTTTTGTAGCCTAATTACCTTATTATTATTATTTTAGAAAAGAACACATTTTCAACTTTAACGATATCTTTAATATCATTGATGCAGCATTACGATATCAGAAAAGAAATGTGTGGGGACATATTGCTATGACTTGTCAAACATGGGGAAGTTCTTGAACGAGACATCAGTAAGGATACCCTTGGGGTCAGGAATATACACTTTGATATATGCAATGATACAGTACATGGAGCGATGCAGATGGATTGGATGAGGAATCTTGAAGTCGGCATTCCTGCTCTTCTTGAGGATGGAATCAGGGTGCTCGTATATGCTGGGGAGTATGACCTTATTTGCAACTGGCTTGGTAAGCCTTGTACTTTGTTTCACTAATATCTATTCATTCCACTCAATATATAATTTTAATGTATTTTATTTAATATCTGCAGGAAATTCTATGTGGGTTCATGCCATGGAATGGTCCGGCCGAAAAGATTTTGTAGCAGCTCCCACTATTCCATTTAAAGTCGATAGTGCTGAAGCCGGGCAAATGAAAAACCACGGACCTCTCACGTTCCTCAAGGTTTATTTCTGTCTCTTCCTTGAGAATGTGTGATATTGTGTAATTATGTGCGCATGATGATATGCTTTGTAACTTTGGGATACTTGTTGCATTTTTAAAAACAAGCAGGTTCATAATGCCGGTCACTTGGTTCCCATGGATCAGCCGAAAGCTTCGCTACAAATGCTCCAGAGCTGGATGCAGGGCAAACTTACCATGAAGTGATGTGATGTTGATGTACTCAAATTACCAGTGCATTTAAATAAAAGTGTCATTGGCAATGCACAATCAAAATGTCTTAACAGTTTGGCTATGTACAGCCTTTGACTTTAAATGTTTTGTTCCTAAACATGACATTAAGTGAAAGTGAAGTGTTATTGGAGCTACCACATGTTAGTGTTACTTGATAATTAATATTGATTACATGGTAGTCTATTACTAATTCAGATTCAAACACTGTTTGCGAATCAATGAAAAGAAATTTCAGTTTTTTTTTTGTTTTTTGGGTGGACTTAGTTAATCAAGTTATGGTTGTTTGTGATGCAAAATGCTGCACATGCTTAAGATGTCGACAGCTAGCTTAGAGCTCCCATTAAAACTAGTGTGTTATTGGGTGAATGTTAATTTTGGTCAAATGAAGCACCCGTTTGGGAGGCTATGTTGCCACATGTTCTTCCTACATTCTAGGAATATTTCCTAGAATGTAGGGTGAAGCGGCTTATGTAATGCTCTAACTTCAACTTTGAAAACTTCAAAATAAGATGATCACCGTTTTTTCTCGAAGAATGGGAAGAATTTCCTTCCTTTAGATGGATAACCTATGCGGTCTTTGTGTTTTAATTTATACGTAATAACATGAATGAGCTACGAATAATGTTGCATGGAATCTTGATGGCATCGTCGATAAAGTTTGATTTGTTTATTCTAGTATTGTTTAATTTAATGTCGGGAAAAATATTTTGAAAAAAAAGTAAAATTAATTATGCTATATCAGCCAAAAAAAAAATTATAAATTTAATTTAATTAAAGTATGTTTACGAAAAAATGTTACGAAGGTTCGAGAAACTTGTAGAGTGCGTGTGTGTGTAAACATAATCGGATATCATATCATACAAGAAAACAAAGTGAATAAGTTTGAATCGTAGCTTGAAGATGTTATTAAAAAATCACGGGTGAGGAATATCGATGGGCATGTGTCCTTGTCATCCATTAAATGCGTTACGCATACATATACGTCGTGCTACACTACACATACTCAATTAAATATTGGTTGTTAACCAACTTTGACAACGATTTAAACAATCGAATTAAGCGTGTCGATTCTTCAATTCTGACACATTGCTTAAAATTAAGGAGGGAATTTGATAGTTGAGTTGAAGCTATCATCCTTCATTGTTGATTCAATATAGCAGTTTATCACATCCCTCCCACCTATTTATTTATTTTTGGTTGGTGCAGGAAGCAAACTTTTTTCAATCAAATTGATGCTTGTGATGCAACATATTCTTGTCTGCTATTGTTTAAACGAAGTTTAAGCAAACCTTTCATTAACAAACTCACAATTCTCATGCAATAAACTTTCAAAAGTCTAGAGATTCGAACAAAGAATCTAATATTTGCTATGGTCATCAAGATCAGAATAATTCTAAGTCACGTTTTTGTTTTTCCTGTGGTTATATTATTATTATTATTTTTAATTTTTATGCTACATTTTTTTTTTCAACGTTTGCAACTCAAGTTTGTAAATACTTCAAACGTCAGAAATTCGCGGCATGATTCCATTTCCACCAATAATTCATATCAATCGTGCTCCCCTGTATATAACAAGACGACCATTCAATCACTGTTTACTATTAATAAGAGAAAAAGAAGATAAGAAAGGGAAAAAAAAATGGATGCTTTTGCATACACTATGATGCAAAACAAAGACTTTGAATTACGACTTCATTGAGGATCAACATTGATCAGTTCATTGATCTAATTCGAGGAAAAGCGAAATCCGGAACCCGACGGTTGCAAGTTCGTTAGTGAATGCCTTGTTGATAACCAAATTGGTTCGGTCGGAGAAGATATGTTTGATTTTAATGGTGCAGGTACATTGGTGTCTGATCTTGCTTTCGTTCACAACTCATCGCTGTCAGGTTTAAATGGTGATGCGAATGGAGGTGTTGAGGAGGAAGATAATGATGGAGATGATTCTTCAGGCAGAGCGAGAACTACAACTACAAAATGTACCAAGAAACCAAAGGTTGATCGATCGAGAACTTTGATTTCGGAGCGGAGGAGGAGAGGCAAGATGAAGGAGAAACTCTATGCATTGCGTGCTTTGGTTCCTAACATTACTAAGGTATGTAAGGTGTGCAAAAAGCCAGCATTTGAGTAACTTGTCAATGATGTTTGATGGGATTAATGTGCAGATGGATAAGGCTTCGATAGTTGGAGACGCTGTGTTGTATGTTCAAGATCTGCAAATGAAGGCCAAGAAGCTAAAAGCAAGATTCGATCTTGAAGCATCCTTATGGTCTTGAGAAAGACAAGATCAAGAATCACGGAAACACAAAAAGATTCGAGTTCGCAGAAAGAATCCTACTTGCAAGAAGATAATGCGAGTTCGATCGATCTTAAAACATGTACTTGAAAATAGGCAAATGCTATTTTATTATTTTTTTCCAACTTAAATAGGTTGTTAATTTTGATTTCGGATGGGTGTGTTTCAAGTAGAGGAAAGAGGGTTTTATGTGAGGCGGTATGCAACAAAGGAGAAGGTGTTCTTTGTATCACTTTACAAGGCTCTTGAGTCCTAACAAGCTTGATTCAAAACTCCAATTTGACTACCGTTCGTGAGAAATTTGTATTAACATTTACTTGAGTGTAAGTTAACTTTCTTGATCATCCTTTTTTATTTTGGGTTCTTTGGTCATTTGTGCTTGTGTTTGGAGAAGCAGTGAGGCGTGTGACAAAGCGTGCATAAGAAATCGATTACTAAAGCTCTTGGGAACCAAGGATTTGAAGTTTGACACCTTCCTCGCATACATCTCCATTTCAGTTCTTTGAGCAATTATGCATGTAATTGAACAATATCAAGTACTTAATAAAGGGCTTTTAATTTCCATGCAGGAGCTTTTACAGTGCATTTAGCTGAATGACCAAATGATTTTTGCGTTGTAATTTCCCGAAGCGGGCGAGTGAACTTCTCAATGCTTTTGAATGCACGTGGAGAGTCCTTCTTGTGAATAAAAAGCTATTCTATGGACATATTCTTGATAGTGTTTAATTTGGCCGTCGGCGGTGGCGTGGGCAACAATTGAGGCGAGAACCGGTTCTTAAGTCTTACAAACCCTGATTTACAAACCAATAATAACTAACACATAAGCGGATCGTAGAATTGGGCATGGGATGAAAGCAGAATAGCCAAAGCGAAATAAATGTCAAGTGAATATACTCGGCACGTTGTCGAACAATTGGACGAGGATTATTACATATTTTTCATCAAGAAGGTCAGACCTTTGGATTTGGCGCCAATCAACGTCTCAATAAACCCTGGCTCCCATGCCAGCATTGTAGATTGCATTAGAAAGATTCGACTAGAATTGGCACAATAATTAGAACTACATGAATATGATTTAGAGTCCTGAGAAAGAAGAAATTGTTAATCGATGGTTGCTATGAGCCATGTCAAATCCATCACACAAAGGTACATAATAAACATGGACCCTCCAACCGCTTCTTCCATGTTTCATCGATACTACCGATGTGACTTAGGCAAATGTGTGCCTTGATTTGTATAACCACAAGACATCTACATTAGGAAACCATGCCTAAGTTGATCACTTACTAGATCGAATCCTTAAAGCGATAAATAAAGGCTTATCGATAGCATAGAGGTTTGACAAATACCTTTCATAACTTTTGATCTTTGGATGATGAAAAGTACAACTAAATTTTGAGGCGACCAATTAATTTCTTCTGAGGCTTGCATCAAGAGAAATGGCCATGAGATAAATATTTGATGCTCCCTGTAACATATCACAGGCTTCCTGAATGTCATGGCGAGTTATATCTACAAACTTGTTGAACTAAGACTACCATTGTACTAATAACGAATGAGCCACAACAAACCACTGACTCCAGGCATGTAAGTTGTCCACAACCCATGAGCCTCTTTAGCAACAAGTAGGACCATTCTGGATAAGCAGTCAAAAATTTAATCCGACTTCAATTGACTTTCACGGCTGATCACAGAATGGCATGCTTTAAGCTACAACCAAATCTGACCCTGAATACTGGATTAAGAGAAAGAGACTCAGAATCAAGATCAATTGATTAACTGCACCAAAATAGAGCACAGGCGGAAAGAAAATTGACACAACACAGCATGTTTTTAATACTCTGATGAAAGATCTAATGCTAGAAATAAGAATAATATTGAAATCGTATTCAACATTTCATTTAACAAAAATACATAGCATTCACCACTAGCTTTGCGGTAGTCACAGCTGTGCAAGCTTGTTGAGCATATAATGGCCATATCTCGATCACCGCGTTATACAAAATCAAATATGGGATCATCGTGCGGATAAAAATGTTCTATGAACTCTCGAGACAAATTTGATGCTTAGTATCAATGTGGCTAAAAGCCAATAACATTTGAAGAGTGAGACATGGTATGGATGGAAGTTACCAAATAATCGGGTTAATCACTTGGGTATCATTTTACACTTTCGGGCGTTACATTTTATTCACATTTAAAGAGGATCAAGGATTACATATAATCTTAGAAAAGAATAAATTTACTTGTGGTTTTTGTCTAGTCAGTGAGCAAAGAAAATCTTTCAAGGGTAATTAAAATCCTTATAGAGGAAGTCATAACACATCGTACACAGCACAAGGTGAACTTGCTTAAATACTTCTCACCTCCGACTCCTCTTGATCGCCATATGCACCATTAAATAATAACATCAAAATTGAAAACCCTTCTGCTACAAATGTTGACTTGAGAATATTGTCAATGAAGAAGAAAAGCCGGAATATCTTAGTACACATATACATCCAACAAGTTTCTAGTTCTAAGTTGAGAATATTATCAATGTGACATCCATGAAGCCAAGTCTCAAATCAACCTAACAAGGCCATGATTTAAACCATCTGGGGACCCCGACTAGATGAAAACCTAATTTTTCTATCCAACTGCAATTAGAGCTGTATTCACTATTACCTCTCATTTTCTTGCATTCACACTCATCCTCGAGCACAGGTTACAATGTTCTGCACATTTTCACGGTATTAAATAAAATGAAGATTAATAGTAAATAACATTACAACTGTCAAGGTATCATCCAAAATTAAAACAAGATTACAGGAGTAACCGTGATCAAAATAACAACTCACCGGATCTGAGTGGCTCGACGGACAAATGCCTCTGTGAGCCAGCCATATCGATCCGTGAATCACTCAGGAAGCTATTTGCAAATTTCATTAAGATTGAGTCTTGCCTCCTTAGATATCACTGCAATGTTGTGCCTTTAGTAATCAGCGGTTTTCTGTTCACGTTCAAAAGGGTTAAGAGGCTATGACGTCCATCTTCCATTTGTATACCGTAGACAAATGGTAGTCTAAGTCTGAAAACTCTCTGGTGGTAAGATCACTCTACAATCAAGGCTGAATGACTTTTGCTCACTGGTCCAAGCCTTGAAGGAGGTAAACATGGACGTCTGCATGCATATTATTGCAAAAATAAGGAAAACTAACCTTGGGATTTACAATCAAATTTAAACAATATTGAGCAAAAGCATCGATAGATGCAAGATATATCAAAAGTTTAGTTTTAGCAAATTGTGAGATTACAAGATTCATGCAACATAGGGACATACAATCTAGATCTAATACTATATATATTATGTCGATTCAAAACAGTCCAACGAGCAATACCACTCATTTGAAGATGATTATATGAAATGATTTTCTTTCTTTGGTTTGTCAAGCCAAGATAAAGAAAAGAGGCGAATAAACGATCAAAACCTCCCACCTAAATGTTAGTCATCCAAATTCCCAAGCACAACAATTTAACTCTGTGCAGACGGACAAAGCGGGCGATAAAGGGATAGTTAAATAACCTCGTTCATAAGTAATGCTCTAAAAGCGTCCATAATACTTGATTAGCTATAACATTAATACAAGAATACTCTAGAGTATTCTAGAGAAAGTGCAAGATACCTCAAATTGTACAAGCGCGTTGATAGCACAATGGGAAATGGAGGTGTCACCTACAAATGAGATTTCGTTAGCAGCAAATGAAGACAAACAAAGAGTCATCTCACTAAGACATACCAAACTGAAAGGAAAGAAGGAATGATTGCATATTTTAGCAGTTAAAATTTTCCTATAACAAAGACCTGACATATGAGCACTCCAGTTGCACAACAGTCAATTAATAAAACTGAAATTATGTGGGTTCTATTTCAACTTCAGCATTTTAGTCATAAACATGGAGTCCATTAATTTCCAAGTGTCGGAGTTTAAAATGTAACCAAGAGCAATATTCTTGTGTTGCCTGTAATTTATTCTGAATACTAGAATCTCAACATAAATACTTCCCCAACTAGAATCTTTCTTTTAAATTTAGTACATAAGTTTTATCATGCAAATCAACAGTCAGCAAAGAGGCAACAACTTCCCACATCAGTGAATAGTAAACAGAACTATTAGATGGTAAAACCAATAGTGAACTTATAGTAAATATGAACCATCTGACCAAATTCATCAAGAGATACAGCACCTAGTAATGTCTTAAAGACAAAGGATGAGGAAAAAATTTGAAGTTCTCAGATAAAGACATAACATCAAAAGAATAATTTTATTGCATAAGGAATAGAAAATAAAAATAATCTGGATTCACAAAGCATCTCCAAGCGACAACACAGAAGAGATGTTGCAGACTATATTACAGAACCAAAAAGGGGAGTAAAAATTCAGAAATAAGAACACAATTATAGATCTTTTCCTGAAGAAAAACAAATTAGATACATTCTGATCTTGAACACGATGGGCTACAATAATAAGAAGAGAATGCCATTGATATTTTAAATTGAAAATTAATAAAGCATCGATTTACATTTACTAAGGCAGGATCATACAATGTGAAATTGTTTAAAATCATCTTAGTATATCAAGCACTAAAAAGAGAAAATAAACAACCAACCAACCATTCTGAGAATATTCTAAGAAGTTAGCACTTCACAAGACGAGATTTAAATGAGATTGTATGTCCTTATCCATGAGAACCGACTCATTTGACATCCACACAGAAAGCACATCATCTCAAATAATATAAAAAGCTTGAACATGCATCAAAGAAAGTAACAGCCTATTGTGTTAAGTTGTCATTAAAACAAAAAAAATGGAATCTGTACTAAATAACAAAAGTGTTAACATCAACATGCATACAACTAAATATACAGATTGCTTTCAAAGAGTTTAAGCGAATTAAAAGGCAACGCCTCATACCAGAAAAATCCTTTGAAGTTGTGATATTGTTCCGGCAAACTTAATGTCTGGTGGATCTTTCTTATTCCTGGCAGCCCTACAGTGCGGGCAGTTCAGATATATTGGTAATTTTCTATTCAACATGGAGAAAGCACATCCCTCATCACCAAGGTTAATAGATTGAAAGCCTGCCTCAAGATCTTTTACATTATTAGGGAGAGTTACGGCACCAACAGCAGCCTGATTATGTTCCTTCCCAGGCCTAGAAATCTGTATTAGCCCATCTTTATGTAGATTACCATTTGGCACTGTCTCCTTTGAGTTACTGATACCTCTCACTTTATTTGTAGCTGCAGCAGCAGTCACTCCATTTGCAGTCTGATGAACTTTCATGTGACTACCATTCTTACTCAGCTTTGAAGAATTTTCAAGATTGTGGTCCAAAGTTTCTACAGAAGAACGGGTGTGAGATTCTTCAAGCAAAGTATGAAGATCCAAGCTCATTGAGATGCTCTGGATTCAGTGAAAGCGATGACCATGAGGGCACTCATCAAACCCAACATAAACTATTACATGCTTCATGGGAGGATTCAATTTAACCTTTTCACCACCACTGATATTTACAGGAACTACATTACTACCTATCCGTAAAAGGGTCACCATCTTTGCCACTAGAATTGGTTTCAGTGAAAGTTTCATAACAGATGAAATCTCTTCATGTTTCTGAGATCCTTGATCAATACTTGTATGAACTGGTTCCCCACTGCGATCTCTTGTAATGGTTTCCTTGACAACTTTTTCAGGACCTGGCGAAGGTTGTTTCCTCTGCTGGAGAGGAGGAAATTTTGATTCTGTAGCTGCTGATCCAGCAACAACCTCAGAAAAAGCTTTTCTCATCATAAAATTGGGAAGACCTCTACCAAAGCTGATTTTATTATGGTTTTCAGTGGGTTTTATCTGATTTTCAACTTCATTCATTCTTCCTGTGCCACCAGCCATCTTTGAGGCTATGTCTTCATTAAGTTCGATCTTGGACTCAGTACTTGACCTAATAACAGAACCTTGCTGCACCGCTCCAGCCAGTAAATCGTTTGGGATTTTCTGTTTCTCTAAAAATATTGTCCATTTCAAAAGAAACTTATGGGTGGCAGAACCCACTCTGAAGTAAGCCTTTAGCGGATCGTAGTACCTAGCACCCCGGCCTTGAATCAAACGCCAAGAAGATGAATGGATGGGCCCGGCATTATGCAATTCTGGCAACTTAACTTTAGGAAGGAGCTTGTCACAGTCTGAAAAGCAAGAGGTATTGTTTGCTGATTCAAAATCAAAAGGATCAGATCGCAATTGCCGTGAGCTGACCCACAAGCACAAGCATGAAGGAAAACATATCCACTTGAATGTGGCACTGACTGCAGTTCTAATGGTGATTCCTCGGCCGCCTCAGCATTGTGTCTCGATGCATGCATGGTTTTCTGTCAAACTAACATCACATAGTTGCCTCCCAGATTCCCGATATATTTGCATTCATCCTCCAACATTTTAGCATACAGTGGTGTGGTCCCCACGACCATTGAGCGGAAGCTTGTCGAGCCTTCTCCATATGGGTTTCATGCTGCGAAGTGGGATAACAAGCAGGTAAGTCTTTCAAATAAACATCCTTAGCGGTGGAAGAGACTTTTCACACCACCAAGTTGAAAATTTTTGTTCGACCCTCCACCACTTTCAAGCAAAGATCTTGCAATATCTAAAGGATCTGTACCTCTAGAAGCAATCCTTCAACTTGTGGTGGTACAATGTTCTTTTGTGATTTTTCTTTCTTGTCTTGATTTCATTTATACACCACGTTTTGCGAGAGAATTCCTTGTAGCATCAGTTGACTGGATGATAACCATGTATCGAGCTTGGAAGTTCAGTGTAGTACAAGTCTTTCAGATCACGGTGATCTGGCAGCGGCAGACAACCAACCATGACACCAGCGGTGAGGCTGCTATTAGATTAGTGACCCTCTCCTCTTAGAATCTCGAACTGCGGTAAATAGAATTCCTTTACCAATAAAGATCCTCTTTGTTTGCACTCTCACTATGGCTTTCTAGCAAAGAGAATCCGATGTTGCTTCTCCATTCGGGGCGTCTTCCACGAGGCCGTGGCAAACTCGATTCGCACTCGATATGAAATACTGCCACAGCCTACTTGCTGCATCAAGTGAAAACAAAGGAGCAGAACTTAAAACACCCCCACCTCTTGGGCCACCACGACCACTATCAGAACCAGAGAGTATTCGACATTTTTTTATCAAAAAGCGAATCTGTGCATCAAGGGTGTTTGAAATGTTGATAAGTGTTTGGTGACTAAGAAAATGATAGAACAGGGAAAGAAAATAACAGAGAATATTCTTGAGTTAATCAGCTTGTATTCAATCTGTCTTACAAAAATGATTACAAGAGTTCGTTTTATATTGCAGCTAAGAGAGAATCAATCTAACTAATTATTCAGGCTACCATATTCTGTTTTACAGCAAGTCTAAGTTTGTTATAAGGAAGCTCAGCATGCATAACGAACTTGACACGTCAGATGCTGAGCTGGAATCACTTGCTGCTCTTTAGCTTCATTATCCACATATGCTAACATCCCCCCTCAAGCTGAACTGTGGGAAACACATTCAGCTTGCCTCTAAGATAATTGAATTGGCCAAAAGTTAAAGCTTTAGTAAATATGTCTGCTGCCTGGTCTTCACTGGGAACATAGTTAATATCAATTTGTTTAGCTTGAACCTTTTCTCGAATGAAATGTATATCCAGTTCAATGTGTTTGGTTTTAGCATGATACACTGGATTCATAGCCAAAGATATTGCCCCCTGGTTGTCACACCACATAATAGGTGTGTGATCAAGTTTAATGTTCGATTAATGACCGCTTTGATCCATGCTTGATTGTTGCGAGCTAAAGCTACATATTCGATTAGTGCTCGACTGGACACTGACGCTTCTTTGAGACCATGATGCAGTTAGGTCCGAAATCTGATACCCTGCTACTGATTTTCGATCATCCCTGTCACAAGCCCAATCAGAGTCACTGAAGCAGTTTATTTGCATATGCTGACTTCCAGTTGAGTGAAATTGTAAACCATAGTGAATTGTTCCCTTCAAATATCTAAGTATCCTCTTGCATGCCTGCCAATGTTCTTCTGTCGGGGATGAGAGGAATTGACTCAATTTATTTACTGAAAAAGCTAATTCTGGCCTGGTGAGAGTTACATACTGCAGAGCCCCGACAACACTCCTATATTGAGAAGCATTTGGAATCAGATCTCCTGATCCTTTAACTAGTGGATGAGATGTGGTCATAGGAGTTGGTACTGGACTGCAACTAATCATTTCATGCTTGTTCAGTAAATCAGCTATGTATTTGCTCTGGGACAATTGAAGGCCTGTTTTATTTCGAGTGACCTCTATGCCAAGAAAGTAGCTAAGCTCTCCTAAATCTTTAAGAGCAAAAGTAGCTTGCATATTTGAAATCACTTTCAGCACACTATGAGGATTAGAACCTGTAATAATGATGTCATCCACATAGACTAAGACCAGTAGAATATCACCTTTATCCCACCTAAAGAATAGTGAGGAATCTGATTTTGAATGAGCAAAGTGCCATTGAGATGTCATAGCATTTTTGAACCTGTCAAACCATGCCCTTGGGGCTTGTTTAAGGCCATATAGAGCCTTTTTGAGCTTGCATACATGATGTGGTCTTGCTGAATCCACAAAACCCTCTGGTTGTGCCATATAAACATCTTCAACAAGAATTCCATTTAGAAATGCATTATTAACATCAACTTGCCTTATCATCCAGTTGTTCATCACAGCTAAACTCAATACAACTCTCACTGTTGAAGCTTTAACAACTGGACTAAAAGTTTCACTGTAATCTATCCCATAAGTCTGATGGAACCCTTTAGCAACAAGTCTTGCCTTATATCTTGAGACTGACCCATCTGAATTGTACTTAATTCTGAAAATCCATTTATTCCCTACTACTTTGACAGGTGCTGTAGGAATAACCAGATCCCAAGTTTGATTTGCCTGGAGAGCATTAAACTCTTCCTGCATAGCTTTCAACCATTTTGGATCTTGCAGTGCTTGAGTGACTGAGGTAGGTTCAGATGGTTGTGTTAAGAGAGCAGTGATGTATGTTTTTGGTTTAAAAATTCCAGCCTTAGACCTAGTAATCATATGACGACCAGGTGGCTGAAAGTTAGGTAACTGATGTGGAGAAATAAAAGGTGCTGGAAAATTTAAGTGAGATGAGGTTTGGGACTGTTGAGGAGACAAATTTGGTGAATTATGATCTGGTGAATTAGAAGGTAAATATTGTTGAGTTAATGGTGAATCATAAGATGTGGAATGGCCATAAGTTGGTTGTGATGAGTATGGAAATGAGTGAGGAACTTCTGTTGTTAAAGAAGGTACTGGAAAGACTTGCAGTGAGGGAGTGTTCTCTGCATGATTTGAATTTGAAGAACAAGATACTGAGACAGAAGAGAAATCAACACCAGGTTTATATGGAAAGGAGTTTTCATTGAAGACTACATGATTGGATATATACACCCTTCCTGAGGAGTGTAAACACTGATAACCCTTATGGTTTGGACTGTAACCTATGAAGATGCATCTACCAGTTCTGAACTCAAGTTTGTGTTTTTGATAAGGCCTAAGATAAGGATAACAAGCACATCCAAAAACTCGAAGAAATGAGTAGTCTGGTGTTTGATGAAAGAGCTTGAAATAAGGTGAGACATTATTCAAGACTGGAGTAGGTAATCTGTTAATGAGATACACAGCAGTATGAAAAGCATTCCACCAAAAGGTGAGTGGCAGATTTGATTGAGCTAACAAGGTGAGACCAATGTCGACAATATGCCTATGTTTTCTCTCAATTTTTCCATTTTGATGGTGAATGTGAGGGCAAGGATGTCTAAAATGAATGCCAGAAGCTGTTAATAATGAGGTGAATGATCTGAATTCGCCTCCCCAGTCTGTTTGGACAGTCTTAATTCTTTTCTCAAGATGTTGTTCAATGAAGTTTTTGAACTCAGTAAAAATTTGTAAGGAATCAGACTTGGCTTTTAAAGGAAAAATCTAAGTAAACCTACTGAAATCATCTAATATTGACAGATAATAATTGTAGCCTTGAGTAGATGTGGTGTGAGAGGGACCCCAAAGATCAGCATATAACAACTGAAGGGGTGCTGTTGTTTTGGTAGTGACAGAATCAAAATGTTTAAGATGATTTTTGCCAAATTGACATGCATCACAGAATGAAATTTTTGGAGTTTTATTTATTCCAGCAAGCAAATTACAAGTTTTGACAATAGTTTGAAGTGTATGTGAAATTTGGATGTCGATCTCTTGTAAAGTAAATCAACATCAAGTTGATCTGAGACATTATCAAAGGCTTTGGGTTACATGATTGAAAAGGAAGTAAACTAGACTTGACTGAACTCGAGAGAGTAGCAAACATTGACACAGGGTTATTTAGTTGACCATGACACCAAAAAACTTGAGGAACTTCTCTTGACAGTTTTTGTATCGTCTGAGCCTCAGGTAGCTACTCCGGCAACGAGTTCTGTTTTCACAGCCTTAATGAAACAAGATGTGCCAACAAATTCAACAACAACATTGTTATCAGCTAAGAGTTGAGAAATGCTTAACAAGTTTTTAGTGATGTTTGGAACGTGCAAAATGTTATTTAGGATTAAAGGTTCAGTGGTCAGTGTATCAAGCACTGCAGATCCAATATGTTTAATTGCTAATGCATTTCCATTTCCAACAAGAAGAGATTCTGTACCACAATAAGGCTGGATATTGAAGAGTTTACCTGAGTCAGATGTGATGTGAGTCGAGGCTCCACTATCTATGTACCAGGATGGATCTTCCACTGTCTCAGGAGAAGGAGCAGTGTGAAAATTTGTTGATGACTGATACTGAGAGGCATCACTTGTTCCATTAAAGCAATTAAATGCTGCTGGGTGATCAGGGATAGAGTTGTGAGAGTTGTAAGATGAGGATTGAGAGTTTTCACCAGCAAAGTCAGGGTTCTGGTAAGTGACATGGCCTTGAAAACCACTCTGATAACCCCGCCTTGGTGATCCGATGTTTACTGCTGTTAGCTCTTCCAAAATTATTAAAAGGTCTCGAGGCAAAATTATTTGGCATAAAACCTCTGCCATAGTTGCCAGATCCAGGTCTAAAGTTACCTCTGCCAAAATTCCTTTGAGGTACAAAAGCAGGATTGAATCTGTTTCTGCACTTTGCAGCACCATGACCTGGTATGAAACATATTTGGCAAATGATATTTGAATCATGATTGCTATTATTTCCACCTTGATTGAAGTTACCATAACCTCCATTTCCTCTACCAAAGTTACCAGATCCACCTCTTGGAGGATTTTGATTTTTCTGAGCAAAGTTAGCAGATAGATTATGAATCACATCAGCACTGATCTTCCCTCTCTTTTGTTCAATCCTCATTTCATGACTCAATAGTAGTGAGTACAATTCATCCAGACTTAGTTCATTACTTCTAGCTAGCAATATAGTAACGAGTGATTCATAATCTTGTGAGTCTAAGCCAGTTAAGATATATGTGACCATATCATTGAGTTCAACAGGTTTTCCAGCAATAGCTAGACTATCAGCAATACGTTTCATCTTAGAAAAATAAGCATTCATCGGCATAGCACCTTTCTTAGCAGTTTGTAATTGCATTTTTAGTGGCACAATTCTTGCCTGAGTTTGAGAGATAAACATACGTGTTAGTGTTTCCCAGAGTTCTTGAGAAGAAACGCAGTGGATCGGCGAGTGCGATTTTCTTGAATCGATGAAAACATCCACTCAACGATCGATCAGTTCTAATCCACACGGCAAACGCTGGATTTTCAGTTCTAGATCTGGAATCACCTGGTGCTGAGTTTGAAGCTTCACTTGATCGATCGAGATATTGATCTGGACACAGATTGGTTCCAGTGATGAAACCTTCCAGACCGTTCCCTTTGATTGAAGCCAGAATTTGATTTCTCCAAACCATGAAGTTGTTGTGATCCAATTTGATAGGCGTAATGAAATTATAGGAGTGTGAAATTTGATTCGAGTTAGCCATTGGCTCTGATACCATGTTTGAAATGTTGATAAGTGTTTGGTGACTAAGAAAATGATAGAACAGGGAAAGAAAATAACAGAGAATATTCTTGAGTTAATCAGCTTGTATTCAATCTGTCTTACAAAAATGATTACAAGAGTTCGTTTTATATTGCAGCTAAGAGAGAATCAATCTAACTAATTATTCAGGCTACCATATTCTGTTTTACAGCAAGTCTAAGTTTGTTATAAGGAAGCTCAGCATGCATAACGAACTTGACACGTCAGATGCTGAGCTGGAATCACTTGCTGCTCTTTAGCTTCATTAAAGGGATGACTGAAGTTTCTTCCTAAAACTACCTTCCGACTTACTTGAGGGACGTGCTAAAACAACTACAGAACCAGACCCTTTAACAGGCAAGGTTGGTCTAGTTAAACTGCTAGAACTTGAAGGCTGACTAAGTGACGAGGTGTCTGTAGACTCATCCACATTAGAACTTGGATTGGGCGTATCTGCAAAGTCATCAATAAAAACAAAGAATTAGAGTACCGTCCAGAAACAAAGAGGTGTGGGAACCTAAACGACATGAAAGAAATAAATTGAGCATTACGGCCGAGATGCCACCACTTTACTTGAAGAAGCTGTTTGGAGTGGTTCCAAACCGGATGAGGCCTAGATGGCAATGGCGGTGTAGACTGGCTTTACATGGGGATTAATGCGTGCTTGGCGACTTGTAACACTCGAAATTTTTCAAAATCTCGTGTCAAGCGTGAACCCTCACTGTATATATCGATTACATGGCAAACTCGCATTGCTAATTCAGTTATTCATTAGACACGAGAGAAACTTCCACCAAGATTACGTAAACAAGAAAACAACCAAGAAATTAAACACCCAAAATCATTTGTTTTCAAAATAGGTAAATAATTATGGAGGCATCCCATACGATATTAAAACACGAAGACGGTAAACAAATAGGCAAAGAAATCATAAAATCGATAAAGTAATAAATAAGACAAAGCGGACAAGTGAAAGATGAAATTTTTACACTTTACAACTTCAAAGAATCGACGCCCATACGAACTTGTTATTTGTCCAAAACTTCACAATTACTTAAATAGGCTATATAAGAAAGAAACTATGAACTGTATACGAATTCTTTCGACATTGTTAACCAAAATTAAGCATACCGCTTTGCATAACAAACCTATCCACAAATTTGAATTCTTTCAATATTACTAATCCAAAAGCATAACACTTTTGCTTAGAAAGTGCCAATATCACAAAACCAACTAGCATTTTGAAATTGCACACGAAATGCAATATAATTAAATATTTTAAATTTCAATTCAAATAAATCAAAATTTTAAACTCGTCTGCTATTAAACAAACTAACTCACAGAGAACATGAAAAGCAACCCCTGAAGATCCCCGAACTCCTGCTCTGTGATGACCGAGTCGAAATCCGAGTCGGACTCACTTGACCCGCCACGTCATCGGCAAATGGGTTGAGCAAAACTGCAAGAACAAGATACCCTTTTCTTCTTCATGATAGTCATATATCACAACTATGGTATTGATGACATTGGGATGAACAGTGAACTGTCATCCACTTCACAATTTTCCCTTTTCCATTCAAAATATTAGATAACTTTAAACCCTATAATTAGTGAGAATTAACTATCACAGAAATTAACACTTGTGAATGTGTGCTAGGTACATCGATAGGTAGTACCTCAAGATACTTATACATGTGGTAAAATCACACGAACATGTATGTATCGTATGGGGTTTAAATCAATATTACCTACAGTGATCATCGTTACAATCAATCTTGTTAACTTAGTTCCGTTCAGTACTGTTGCGGCTTTTAGGTCGAGGTGATTCTATGTAACGGCTGTTTATATATATATATTGTATGCATGTATATATTACCTTTTGCTAATTTTATTAAAAATCTAAAACTTGCATACATTTATTAACCACAATTTATAATAGTGGCGGCTGAAATCCACGCCACCTAAATACCAACCAAACCCTAAATCATAACTCACTGCATCTGTATTCATTTGATATATGCAAGCATGCATATGCACTGTGATATAAGAAGAATATACCATAGGGTCTGGAGGAACAATGGCCACTGTAACTGAATATATGGTGAATGGATCACTGAGGCATATCCTTGCAAGGAAGGACAGGTGAGTCGACTAACATATCTTATCTTCCTTTGTATCTCAAACAGGGAGTAGATTTACGAGTCTTTAAAACTATTCCTGCAGAATACTTGATCGCCGCAAAAAGCTAATGCTCATGATGGATGCTGCTTTTGGCATGGAATATTTACATATGAAGAATATCGTGCATTTTGATCTGAAGTGTGACAATTTGCTTGTCAATTTGAGGGATCCCCAACGACCGATTTGCAAGGTGGCAAAAACTTATATAATATTGACCATGGCCTTCTTCTATTTTGTGTCAACACTTGCAAACACCCTTGCTCTGGATTTGGAATGAATTGAACGAACAAAATATCTATGTATCTATGGGAGAAATTAAGCTCACCAAGCAAATTTCGATTGTTGCATTAAATGCGCAATCACTCCATTTGACAAAAAATGGCGACAAAGTCTACGAGATAGGCATTAAATTTCAAGTTCTGCGAACTACAGGGTCTTTAGCCAAGTGCAACAATGGCTTCGTCAACTTTGTTTCATATTCACTTCACTTTTGTATTTTTGATTTTTTTGTTATTGCGCTTGCTTCATCATTTTCAAATGCAGCATATTCACATAAAAGTCAAATGAGCCTAGCTGCAACTGCATATTTGTGAAAGCTACAAGCAGAAAAGCTCATTAAAGGCTCATCTTGTTCCCAAAAACTTCATTCACCATTGCTTCTGCCGATGATCATACTTCGGTTTCGGCTCTAAAACTTGTAGAGAAGCAATATCCAGGGAATTCTGTTCAATAATTTGGATTTGGTCACCATGCTAGTTACTACGAGCTTCCTCATTCTCAATCTGTAAGGTGACCTTTCTCACTTAACAGTAGAATATTACGTTTTTTCATTTATTGGTATAAAGGGCTAATCGTGATTGAAGGATCTATGCTTTAAGATATTTTTCTTGTGGGTTGTCTTGTTTTATCTGAAGTTTTTCAGCAATCATGGGCAGAATGAACTTTACAATTAGTTCTTGTCGCTTGCTCGGCCCATCTTCTAGTTACTGACTTGGTTAAAGTGTTGAATAAATTGGCCTTTTTTTTTTTTAACTTGACTTGACATGGCAATTAGGAATCAGTTCCCGCAATAAAGAAACCATTACGTGTTGCATCACAATTGATTTTGAAATATTGCATTCAAGTCTCTAGAAGATAACACGTGCAGATTGAACATTGAAGGGCCTGGTTTCTTTAAAACTCTAAGCTTGATCTGAAGCAAAGGATAGCTTATCAGCTCTGCAAGATCATTCAGAATATGCATGGTTAGATGGTAAAGCAGGAAAACTGGAAAATTAGAAAGAATTAATCAATAGAAAACACAAAGAAGACTCTAGTTTTCTAAGCAGCTACCACTTGCCATTTTGCAAGAAAATAATAATGCGGCTTCATAGTACAGATGATAGTGATGAACAAATGTACGTACTTTTAAATGCCAATATTACAAATTAATTATTAGTTAAGTTATTGTCATATGGATGTGTTCAAGCGGAGGAAAGGGGATTTGTTACCTTGTATCACTATACAAGGCGCTGCAGTCTTAAACGAGTTTCAATGTTATTACGTTCGAACTTCAATTTGGAGTGCAATTGTGACCGAGAAACTAGCATTTACTAATACGACATTTGTTTCTCTCTTTAACTGTTTTATTTCATTAATCACCGATAAAATTAATTATATAAAATAACTCTTGATTCAATTGTTTTTACTACAATTAAAAACATTTGAAACGGCACAAAAAATAAACGACTCATTTAATAGAATTGAATAATTCAAGCATTTATATTAATTAACTCTTTTTTTTGACAAAAAAATTAATAGAAAAATAACCAAACACGCATATATAAAGCTGTCGTGCATGCACGGATACATACAAACTAATTGAAGAGAGCCAGGAAGAATCACATTTTGGCATTTTAATTAGGCGATAACCATGAAAATCTTGATTGCAACCATCGCCATTTTTCTTCTATCAGTAATTTCATCAAGTACGGGAAAGACATTGGTTCTGAGCAACCAAAAAGACACAGGCATGCCAGCTTGTATTAGTTGCCCACAAACAGGAAAATGCATTGCCCCAGGAAACGAGACTTCAATCCAGTTACCCACTAACGCAACTGTGGACACGCTGTGTGTGGGAAGATATAACCAAGTACAAGCCGTGTTCGGTGAAGTGTTTTATTATGTGTACGATTCAAAAGTAGACTTTGACAAGTTCAAAAATCAGATCATCGTTAAGGTTAATTCCACAAGTTTTTATCGTTCAAATGAAGACGAGAAGAAGCACTGGGAAGAAGTTCCTGCCGATACTTGGTGGAACTAAGTAATTAAGCAATGTTATTTTTAGTTTTATTCCTAATAAGAATGAGCATGAGAAAAATCTTGCATGGAATCTGCATCAAATTCGGATTAATATCAATGGAGTTAGATTTGGTTTATTTCTTGCTATTTTAGTTTAATTTTAAGCATCCTGAAAGAAAAAAAAAGTTAAGTCTGGTCTAAGTTTTTTTATACGTAAAGAATAAAAAAATTGAAGTTTGCTATATTAGTTTAATTTTAAGAATCTTGAAAGAAAAAAAAAAAAAAAACGCCAAAGCCTAATCACTAACAGCCATCCCATTCCATTATACATCATGCAATTGCAAGTCGCCCGTTTTAAACCGAACACACCGAAATATGGTCTCCAAAACTTACCGAGCGAAATGAAAAATCAAATAAACCAAATAGTTCGGATTGAGCAAGAAAAAGGGCACCAGAATTTACTATGGTTTGGCAGTAATGGCTTCAACTTTTAGTAATGAAATTACAGTCCTTTGCAGCTCTCGATGTGGGATGAATTGAACGAACAAAATGGCTAAGTATTCATAGGAGAAATGCCAAGCTAATCTCAATTGTGCATTAAACATGCAACCACTCCATTTGACAGAAAATGGAAACAGAAGTCTATGAAATAGGCTCTACATTTCAGTATTTCACCATAGCACGCATGAAAGTTTGCTTCTTTTTGCTTCGGCTACTTCTATAGCTGGTGTGATTCCATAATGAATTCCAAATTACGGTTTGTCGTCTTACCTTCAACAAAGACATTCTAGAGAGTCCTAATCAAACTATTGAGTTGTGAAAGGACTTCTTCGTGGACGGACCTTCTTAATAGTAATTGAATGAAAAAGCGAACCAATCCTAAAACAGCCAATGCTAATTACCAATTAATTTTAGTGCATTAACTTGAATCTGCCGAACTTTCACTTTCTTCAATTGCTCTCCAAAACCCCTTAAAGAAATATGATTTGATTTGTTTTAAATGATTTCGAATTATGCGTTTTGTGATATGATGTCTCTTTCACGCTGACATGCTGTTAAAAGCATGAAGAATGTCCACCGTTCAAGTTCAATTTAATGATGTTGTAGTGGAGAGAGAGAGCTGATTCTTTTACCAGTTTAGTGATGCAGAGCCAAGATGAAGATGAACGTAATGATGTGAGGCTCTATATATCAACTCTTATAAATTCTTCAACAACACACAAAAAGAAACCTGCAACAATGGCTTCTTCAAGTTTGTTTTGTATTCTTTTATCTCTCCTGTTTTTTGTCCTCGCTTCATTATGTTTGAATGCAGCATATCCAAATAACAATCAAGTGAACCAAATTTCAACTGCATATTTGCCAAAGATACAAGAAGAAAAGCTCACAAAAGACCTCAACTTGTTTCCAAAATATACCACCAACACTGCTTCTATTGATACTCCGGTTTCGAAGCAATTTACCTTCGGTCCTCTTCGTGATCCAGGGCCTTCTGTTCAAGAATTTGGTCGCCATGCTGGCTACTACAAGCTTCCTCATTCTAAATCGGCATGGTAACCTTTCTTGCTTTACAGTAGATTTTACTTTATTTTCATTTCTTGGTATAATGGGCCAATTGCGATTGAGGGAACGAGATGCCTACGATATTTTTCGTGTGGGTTGTTTTGTCTGAGGTGCAGTAAAGAAAAAACAAAATCAGGGTGCAAAACTTTAAACAATTTTACAAAAATTCTTGGCTTTATGTGTTTAGTAACGAATCTTCAACGTCTCAAATTTGTTGAATAATTAATTTGATGAAATGATTACAATTCTGATTCTTCCTCTCACTAAATTCTTTAAAGCAATAAATATGCACCCATATGATTGTATATTTGTTTGTGCTTTCAAGTTTGACTTGAATTGTCATGCAATTTTTTCTTTCATATAATCAATGCTGCTTCCACTTGAAATCATGGATTGTTCCTTTTTTTTTTTTTTTTTACCGATTTCGTTGATGCACTTTTATTTATTCATTCAAAATAAGTAATTGGCAGGATGTTCTACTTTTTCTTTGAATCAAGAAGCTGCAAGAGTGATCCAGTTGTTATATGGCTGACTGGAGGGCCAGGATGCGGCAGCGAACTGGCGTTATTCTATGAAAATGGTCCTGTCCATATTGCCAATGATTTGTCTCTTGTCTGGAATGATTATGGCTGGGACAAGGTATCTAATCTTTCTTTGTTGATGAAGCCTTACAGCAAGTGAGTATACTTAAGCTATAATCTCTGGGTGATCATAACTATACTTTGGTTTTTGCCAGGGCTCAAACCTTATTTTTGTCGACCAACCAATTGGAACTGGGTTCAGCCATACCTCGGACAAGGATGACATTCGACATGATGAAGAAGGTGTTAGCAACGACCTATATGACTTCTTACAGGTTCATTGTTTTAATCTCACAATCTCTGTGCCCGTGATGAAGGTGTTAGAAATCTAAACTTAGAACTAATCACCACCAATTTAACTAGTTGCTCTCCGATGTTAGGCATTTTTCGCAGAGCATCCTGAGTATACTTTGAATGACTTTTACATCACTGGAGAATCATATGCCGGACATTACATTCCTGCTTTTGCTTCCCGGGTTCATAAAAAAAATAAAGCAAAACAGGGAATCCATATCAATCTTAAGGCATATTTCTATTAAACTTAACATGAATGTCGTTTAATTATTCTGCTCACCTTCACTTTTGCAAGTTAGGTTTAACTCTAATTGGTTGAACAGGGTTTTGCAATTGGTAATGGCTTAACTGATCCAGCAATACAGTACAAAGCATACCCCGAATATGCTTTGAGCATGAGATTAATCAAACAATCTGACTTTGAGAGTATCAACCATAAGTTGATTCCAAAGTGTGAACAGGCAATAAAAACTTGCGGTAATAATTTTCTCTCTCAAAGTTCCAAGTGTCATTTCTTTCTTTCTTCACTGGCCGTATTTTCACTCCTTAACAAGAAGATCATTTTGAACTACTTTGTTAGAATCTGATGGAGGACAAGCTTGTTCGTTTTCCTTTCATTTTTGCAAAAGAATATTTCGAAAGATCATGGGGATTGCTGGTCATGTAAACGTAAGAAAGAACGAAACCAACATGCCATGTTTTGTAGCCTAATTACCTTATTATTATTATTTTAGAAAAGAACACATTTTCAACTTTAACGATATCTTTAATATCATTGATGCAGCATTACGATATCAGAAAGAAATGTGTGGGGACATATTGCTATGACTTGTCAAACATGGGGAAGTTCTTGAACGAGACATCGGTAAGGGATGCCCTTGGGGTCAGGAATATACACTTTGATATATGCAATGATACAGTACATGGAGCGATGCAGATGGATTGGATGAGGAATCTTGAAGTCGGCATTCCTGCTCTTCTTGAGGATGGAATCAGGGTGCTCGTATATGCTGGGGAGTATGACCTTATTTGCAACTGGCTTGGTAAGCCTTGTACTTTGTTTCACTAATATCTATTCATTCCACTCAATATATAATTTTAATGCATTTTATTTAATATCTGCAGGAAATTCTATGTGGGTTCATGCCATGGAATGGTCCGGCCGAAAAGATTTTGTAGCAGCTCCCACTATTCCATTTAAAGTCGATAGTGCTGAAGCCGGGCAAATGAAAAACCACGGACCTCTCACGTTCCTCAAGGTTTATTTCTGTCTCTTCCTTGAGAATGTGTGATATTGTGTAATTATGTGCGCATGATGATATGCTTTGTAACTTTGGGATACTTGTTGCATTTTTAAAAACAAGCAGGTTCATAATGCCGGTCACTTGGTTCCCATGGATCAGCCGAAAGCTTCGCTACAAATGCTCCAGAGCTGGATGCAGGGCAAACTTACCATGAAGTGATGTGATGTTGATGTACTCAAATTACCAGTGCATTTAAATAAAAGTGTCATTGGCAATGCACAATCAAAATGTCTTAACAGTTTGGCTATGTACAGCCTTTGACTTTAAATGTTTTGTTCCTAAACATGACATTAAGTGAAAGTGAAGTGTTATTGGAGCTACCACATGTTAGTGTTACTTGATAATTAATATTGATTACATGGTAGTCTATTACTAATTCAGATTCAAACACTGTTTGCGAATCAATGAAAAGAAATTTCAGTTTTTTTTTTGTTTTTTGGGTGGACTTAGTTAATCAAGTTATGGTTGTTTGTGATGCAAAATGCTGCACATGCTTAAGATGTCGACAGCTAGCTTAGAGCTCCCATTAAAACTAGTGTGTTATTGGGTGAATGTTAATTTTGGTCAAATGAAGCACCCGTTTGGGAGAGCTGCGCTGCCACAGCGCAGCTGCTGCCCACCCTACATTCTAGGGAATATTTCCCTAGAATGTAGGGTGGGCAGCTATTCTAAAATAGTGACAATGACAAACTTCAAAAACTTCAAAAATAAGATGATCACCAAGTTTTTCTCGAAGAAGGAATGGGAAGAATTTCCTTCCTTTAGATGGATAACCTATGCAGTGCTGTGTTTTAATTTATACACGTAATAACATGAATGAGCTACAGAATAATGTTGCATGGAATCTTGATGGCATCAGGGTCAGTAAAGTTTGATTTGTTTTATTCTAGTATTGTTTAATTTAATGTCAGGAAAAATATTTTTGAAAAAAAAAAGTAAAAATTAATTATGCTATGTCAGCCAAAAAAAAAAAAGGTATAAATTTAATTTAATTAAAGTATGTTTACACCCAAAAAAATGTTCTGAAGGTTCAGAAACTTGTAGAGTGCGTGTGTGTGTAAACATAATCAGATATCATATACGCACAAGAAAACAAAGTGAATAAGTTTGAATCTGTTAGCTTGAAGATGTTATTAAAAAATCACACGGGTGAGGAATATCGATGGGCATGTGTCCTTGTCATCCATTCGTACGTTCTGCATACATATACGTCGTGCTACACTACACATACTCAATTAAATATTGGTTGTTAACCAACTTTGACAACGATTTAAACAATCGAATTAAGCATTAATCGATTCTTCAATTGCAGCACATTGCTAAAATTAAGGAGGGACGAATTTGATAGTTGAGTTGAAGCTATCATCCTTCATTGTTGATTCAATATAGCAGTTTATCACATCCCTCCCACCTATTTATTTATTTTTGGTTGGTGCAGGAAGCAAACTTTTTTCAATCAAATTGATGCTTGTGATGCAACATATTCTTGTCTGCTATTGTTTAAACGAAGTTTAAGCAAACCTTTCATTAACAAACTCACAATTCTCATGCAATAAACTTTCAAAAGTCTAGAGATTCGAACAAAGAATCTAATATTTGCTATGGTCATCAAGATCAGAATAATTCTAAGTCACGTTTTTGTTTTTCCTGTGGTTATATTATTATTATTATTTTTAATTTTTATGCTACATTTTTTTTTTCAACGTTTGCAACTCAAGTTTGTAAATACTTCAAACGTCAGTAATTCGCGGCATGATTCCATTCCACCAATAATTCATATCAATCGTGCTCCCCTGTATATAACAAGACGACCATTCAATCACTGTTTACTATTAATAAGAGAAAAAGAAGATAAGAAAGGGAAAAAAAATGGATGCTTTTGCATACACTATGATGCAAAACAAAGACTTTGAATTACGACTTCATTGAGGATCCCAACATTGATCAGTTCATTGATCTAATTCAAGGAGAAAACGAAATCCCGGAACCCAGCTTCGGTTGCAAGTTCGTTAGTGAATGCCTTGTTGATAACCAAATTGGTTCGGTCGGAGAAGATATGTTTGATTTTAATGGTGCAGGTACATTGGTGTCTGATCTTGCTTTCGTTCACAACTCATCGCTGTCAGGTTTAAATGGTGATGCGAATGGAGGTGTTGAGGAGGAAGATAATGATGGAGATGATTCTTCAGGCAGAGCGAGAACTACAACTACAAAATGTACCAAGAAACCAAAGGTTGATCGATCGAGAACTTTGATTTCGGACGGAGGAGGAGAGGCAAGATGAAGGAGAAACTCTATGCATTGCGTGCTTTGGTTCTAACATTACTAAGGTATGTAAGGTGTGCAAAAGCCAGCATTTGAGTAACTTGTCAATGATGTTTGATGGGATTAATGTGCAGATGGATAAGGCTTGATAGTTGGAGCATGTTGTATGTTCAAGATGCGCAAATGAAGGCCAGAAGCTAAAACCGAGATTGCGATCTTGAAGCATCCTTGGTCGAAAGACAAGATCAAGAATCACTTTGAAACACAAAGAAGATTGAGTTCGCGGCAAAGAATCCTACTTGCAAGAAGATAATGCGAGTTGATCGATACTAAAACATGTACTTGAAAATAGGCAAATGCTATTTTATTATTTTTTTTTTTTTCCAACTTAAATAGGTTGTTAATTTTGATTTCAGATGGGTGTGTTTCAAGTAGAGGAAAGAGGGTTTTATGTGAGACTGGTATGCAACAAAGGAGAAGGTGTTGCTGTATCACTTTACAAGGCTCTTGAGTCCCTAACAAGCTTCAGTATTCAAAACTCCAATTTGACTACCGTTCGTGAGAAATTTGTATTAACATTTACTTCGAGTGTAAGTTAACTTTCTTCGATCTGTCCCCTTTTTTTATTTTGGGTTCTTTGGTCATTTGTGCTTGTGTTTGGAGAAACAGGTAAGGGGCAGTGACCAAAACGTGCACTTAAGAAATACGATTACTAAAGCTCTTGGGAACCAAGGATTTGAAGTTTTGACACCTTCCTCTGCCTAGCATACATCTCCATTTCAGTTTGCTGGGCAATTATGCATGTAATTGAACAATATCAAGTACTTAATAAGGAGCTTTTAATTTCCATGCACAGGAGCTTTTCTGGTCTGTTTAGCTGCAAATGACCAAATGATTTTGCGCGCGTTGTAATTTCCCAGAAACGGGCAGAGTGAACTTCTCAATGCTTTTGAATGCACGTGGAGAGTCCCTTCTTGTGAATAAAAGCTGTTCATTCTATGGACATATTCTTGATAGTGTTTAATTTGACCGTCTGACAGTGACGTGGGCAACTTAATTCGGGCGAGAACCAGTTCTTAAGTCTTCTAAACCACAATTTACAAACCAATAATAACACTAACACATAAACAGCAGTCGTAGAATTAGGCATGGGATGAAAACAGAATAGCCAAACGAAATAAATGTCAGCAAGTGAATATCTGCTCAGCACATTGTCCAAACAATTGGACCAAGGATTATTACATATTTTTCATCAAGAAGGTCAGACCTTTGGATTTGGCGCCAATCAACGTCTCAATAAACCCTGGCTCCCATGCCAGCATTGTAGATTGCATTAGAAAGATTCGACTAGAATTGGCACAATAATTAGAACTACATGAATATGATTTAGAGTCACAAGAGAACAGAAGAAATTGTTAATCAGTAGTTGCTATGAGCCATGTCAAATCCATCACACAAAAGGTACATAATAAACATGGACCCTCCAACTGCTTCTTCCATGTTTCATCGATACTACCAGTAGCCAGAAAGCTTAGGCAAATGTGTGCCTTGATTTGTATAACCACAAGACATCTACATTCCGGGAAACCATGCCTAAGTTGATACTGCTTACTAGATCCAAATCCTTAAACTGATAAATAAAGGCTTATCGATAGCATAGAGGTTTGACAAATACCTTTCATAACTTTTTGATGCTGGATGATGAAAAGTACAACTAAATTTTGAGGCGACCAATTAATTTCTTCTGAGGCTTGCATCAAGAGAAATGGCCATGAGATAAATATTCGATGCTCCCTGTAACATATCACAGGCTTCCTGAATGTCATGGCGAGTTATATCTACAAACTTGTTGAACTAAGACTACCATTGTACTAATAACGAATGAGCCACAACAAACCACTGACTCCAGGCATGTAAGTTGTCCACAACCCATGAGCCTCTTTAGCAACAAGTAGGACCATTCTGGATAAGCAGTCAAAAATTTACTCCACGACTTCCCAATTGACTTTCACAGGCTACAATCCTGAATGGCATGCTTTAAGCTACAACCAAATCTGACCCTGAATACTGGATTAAGAGAAAGAGACTCAGAATCAAGATCAATTGATTAACTGCACCAAAATAGAGCACAGGCGGAAAGAAAATTGACACAACACAGCATGTTTTTAATACTCTGATGAAAGATCTAATGCTAGAAATAAGAATAATATTGAAATCGTATTCAACATTTCATTTAACAAAAATACATAGCATTCACCACTAGCTTTGCCAGCCGTCCTGAAAACTGTGCAAGCTTGTTGAGCATATAATGGCCATATCTCTGATCACCGCATTATACAAAATCAAATATGGGATCATCAGCGTACCAGATAAAAATGTTCTATGAACTCTCAGAGACAAATTTGATGCTTAGTATCAATGTGGCTAAAAAGCCAATAACATTTGAAGAGTAAGCCGAGACATGGTATGGATGGAAGTTACCAAATAATCAGTTAATCACTTAGGTATCATTTTACACTTTCAGGGCGTTCTGTTTTATTCACATTTAAAAGAGGATCAAGGATTACATATAATCTTCTAGAAAAGAATAAATTTACTTGTGGTTTTTTGTCTAGTCAGAAGTGAGCAAAGAAAATCTTTCAAGGGTAATTAAAAATCCTTATAGAGAGGAAGTCATAACACATCATACCTGGCACAAGGTGAACTTGCTTAAATACTTCTCAGCCCTCCTGCAGCTCCTCTTCAATCGCCATATGCACCATTAAATAATAACATCAAAATTGAAAACCCTTCTGCTACAAATGTTGACTTGAGAATATTGTCAATGAAGAAGAAAAGCCGGAATATCTTAGTACACATATACATCCAACAAGTTTCTAGTTCTAAGTTGAGAATATTATCAATGTGACATCCATGAAGCCAAGTCTCAAATCAACCTAACAAGGCCATGATTTAAACCATCTGGGGACCCCGACTAGATGAAAACCTAATTTTTCTATCCAACTGCAATTAGAGCTGTATTCACTATTACCTCTCATTTTCTTGCATTCACACTCATCCTCGAGCCTGGGTTCTAATGTTACACTGCACATTTTCACACAGGAGTATTAAATAAAATGAAGATTAATAGTAAATAACATTGCAACTGTCAAGGTATCATCCAAAATTAAAACAAGATTACAGGAGTAACCGCTGATCAAAATAACAACTCACCAGCATACCGATGGCTCCGACCAGACAAATCTGCCTCTGCAAGCCAGCCATATGCAGTCACGTAGATCACTCCAGAAGCTATTTGCAAATTTCATTAAGATTGAGTACTGCCTCCCTTAGATATCACCTGCAATGTTGTGCCTTTAGTAATCCAGGCAGTTTTCTCTGGTTCACGTTCAAAAGGGTTAAGAGACTGCAGACGTCCATCTTCCATTTGTATACCATAGACAAATGGTAGTCTAAGTGCAAGAAAACTCTCTGGTGGTAAGATCACTCTACAATCAAGGCTGAACTGCAACTTTTGCTCCTGGTCCGGCACTGAAGGAGGTAAACATGACGCCTGCATGCATATTATTGCAAAAATAAGGAAAACTAACCTTGGGATTTACAATCAAATTTAAACAATATTGAGCAAAAGCATCAATAGATGCAAGATATATCCAAAAAGTTTAGTTTTAGCAAATTGTGAGATTACAAGATTCATGCAACATAGGGACATACAATCTAGATCTAATACTATATATATTGTATCTGATTCAAAAACAGTCCAACAGAGCAATACCAGCCAGCTCATTTGAAGATGATTATATGAAATGATTTTCTTTCTTTGGTTGTCAAGCCAAGATAAAGAAAAGAGACTGAATAAACACTGATCCAAAACCTCCCACCTAAATGTTAGTCATCCTAAATTCCCAAGCACAACAATTTAACTCTGCAGACAGACAAAGCGGGCGATAAAAGGGATAGTTAAATAACCTACGTTCATAAGTAATGCTCTAAAAGCGTCCATAATACTTCAATTAGCTATAACATTAATACAAGAATACTCTAGAGTATTCTAGAGAGAAAGTGCAAGATACCTCAAATTGTACAACCGGGCACGTTGATAGCACAATGGGAAATGGAGGTGTCACCTACAAATGAGATTTCGTTAGCACTGGCAAATGAAGACAAACAAAAGAGTCATCTCACTAAGACATACCAAACTGAAAGGAAAGAAGGAATGATTGCATATTTTAGCACAGTTAAAATTTTCCTATAACAAAGACCTGACATATGAGCACTCCAGTTGCACAACAGTCAATTAATAAAACTGAAATTATGTGGAGTTCCTATTTCAACTTCAGCATTTTAGTCATAAACATGGAGTCCATTAATTTCCAAGTGTCAGCAGTTTAAAATGTAACCAAGAGCAATATTCTTGTGTTCAGCCTGTAATTTGTTACAGAATACTAGAATCTCAACATAAATACTTCCCCAACTAGAATCTTTCTTTTAAATTTAGTACATAAGTTTTATCATGCAAATCAACAGTCAGCAAAGAGGCAACAACTTCCCACATCAGTGAATAGTAAACAGAACTATTAGATGGTAAAACCAATAGTGAACTTATAGTAAATATGAACCATCTGACCAAATTCATCAAGAGATACAGCACCTAGTAATGTCTTAAAGACAAAGGATGAGGAAAAAATTTGAAGTTCTCAGATAAAGACATAACATCAAAAGAATAATTTTATTGCATAAGGAATAGAAAATAAAAATAATCTGGATTCACAAAGCATCTCCAAGCGACAACACAGAAGAGATGTTGCAGACTATATTACAGAACCAAAAAGGGGAGTAAAAATTCAGAAATAAGAACACAATTATAGATCTTTTCCTGAAGAAAAACAAATTAGATACATTACAGTACTGAACCTGATGGGCTACAATAATAAGAAGAACAGAATGCCATTGATATTTTAAATTGAAAATTAATAAACGCTACTGATTTACATTTACTAAGGCAGGATCATACAATGTGAAATTGTTTAAAATCATCTTAGTATATCAAGCACTAAAAAGAGAAAATAAACAACCAACCAACCATTCTGAGAATATTCTAAGAAGTTAGCACTTCACAAGACGAGATTTAAATGAGATTGTATGTCCTTATCCATGAGAACCGACTCATTTGACATCCACACAGAAAGCACATCATCTCAAATAATATAAAAAGCTTGAACATGCATCAAAGAAAGTAACAGCCTATTGTGTTAAGTTGTCATTAAAACAAAAAAAAATGGAATCTGTACTAAATAACAAAAGTGTTAACATCAACATGCATACAACTAAATATACAGATTGCTTTCAAAGAGTTTAAGCGAATTAAAAGGCAACGCCTCATACCAGAAAAATCCTTTGAAGTTGTGATATTGTTCCGGCAAACTTAATGTCTGGTGGATCTTTCTTATTCCTGGCAGCCCTACAGTGCGGGCAGTTCAGATATATTGGTAATTTTCTATTCAACATGGAGAAAGCACATCCCTCATCACCAAGGTTAATAGATTGAAAGCCTGCCTCAAGATCTTTTACATTATTAGGGAGAGTTACGGCACCAACAGCAGCCTGATTATGTTCCTTCCCAGGCCTAGAAATCTGTATTAGCCCATCTTTATGTAGATTACCATTTGGCACTGTCTCCTTTGAGTTACTGATACCTCTCACTTTATTTGTAGCTGCAGCAGCAGTCACTCCATTTGCAGTCTGATGAACTTTCATGTGACTACCATTCTTACTCAGCTTTGAAGAATTTTCAAGATTGTGGTCCAAAGTTTCTACAGAAGAACGGGTGTGAGATTCTTCAAGCAAAGAGTATGAAGATCCAAGCTCATTGAGATGCTCTGGATTCAGTAAACGATGACCATGAGGGCACTCATGCTCAAAACCAACATTAACTATTACATTCTTCATGGGAGGTTTAAATTTAACCTTTTCACCACCACTGATATTTACAGGAACTACATTACTACCTATCCGTAAAAGGGGTCACCATCTTTGCCACTAGAATTGGTTTCAGTGAAAGTTTCCTTAACAGATGAAATCTCTTCATGTTTCTGAGATCCTTGATCAATACTTGTATGAACTGGTTCCCCACTGCGATCTCTTGTAATGGTTTCCTTGACAACTTTTTCAGGACCTGGCGAAGGTTGTTTCCTCTGCTGGAGAGGAGGAAATTTTGATTCTGTAGCTGCTGATCCAGCAACAACCTCAGAAAAAGCTTTTCTCATCATAAAATTGGGAAGACCTCTACCAAAGCTGATTTTATTATGGTTTTCAGTGGGTTTTATCTGATTTTCAACTTCATTCATTCTTCCTGTGCCACCAGCCATCTTTGAGGCTATGTCTTCATTAAGTTCGATCTTGGACTCAGTACTTGACCTAATAACAGAACCTTGCTGCACCGCTCCAGCCAGTAAATCGTTTGGGATTTTCTGTTTCTCTAAAAATATTGTCCATTTCAAAAGAAACTTATGGGTGGCAGAGAACCCACTCTGAAGTAAGCCTTTAGACGGATCGTAGTACCTAGCACCCCGGCCGAATCAAACGCCAAGAAGATGAATGGATGGGCCCAGCATTATGCAATTCTGGCAACTTAACTTTAGGAAGGAGCTTGTCACAGTCTGAAAAGCAAGAGGTATTGTTTGCTGATTCAAAATCAAAAGGATCAGATCGCAATTGCCGTGAGCGGCCACAAGCACAAGCATGAAGGAAAACATATCCACTTGAATGTGGCCTGACTGCAGTTCCTAATGGTGATTCCTCGGCCGCCTCAGCATTGTGTCTCTGATGCATGCATGGTTTTCCTGTCAAACTAACAGCATCACATAGTTGCCTCCCAGATTCCCAGATATATTTGCATTCATCCTCCAACATTTTAGCATACAGTGGCACAGCAGGTCCCCTGACCATTGAGCGGAAAGCATGCAGAGCCTTCTCCATATGGGTTTCATGCTGCGAAGTGGGATAACAAGCAGGTAAGTCTTTCAAATAAACATCCTTAGCAGCTGGAAGAGACTTTTCACACCACCAAGTTGAAAATTTTTTGTTCAGCCCTCCACCACTTTCAAGCAAAGATACTGCAATATCTAAAGGATCTGTACCTCTAGAAGCAATCCCTTCAACTTGTGGTGGTACAATGTTCTTTTGACGATTTTTTCTTTTACTGTCTTCAGTTTCATTTATACACCCACGTTTTGCAGAGAGAATTCCTTGTAGCATCAGTTGACTGGATGATAACCATGTATCCAGGCTTGGAAGTTCAGGTGTAGTACAAGTCTTTCCAGATGCAGCTGATGCAGCAGCCGCAGCAGCAGCAACAGCAACCATACCAACACCAGCAGCTGAGCTGCTATTGGGGTTAGTGACCAACCCCCCTCTCCCTCTTAGAATCTCAGACTGCCGGTAAATGAATTCCTTTACCAATAAAAGATCCTCTTTGTTTGCACTCTCACTATGACTTTCTAGCAAAAGAGAATCCGATGTTGCTTCTCCATTCAGGACGTCTTCCACGAGACCGGTGGCAAACTCCAGAGATTCACCACTCTGATATGAAGCCCTGTCTAATAGCACAACAGCCCTTGCTGCATCAAGTGAAAACAAAGGAGCAGAACTTAAAACACCCCCACCTCTTGGGCCACCACGACCACTATCAGAACCAGAGAGTATTCGACATTTTTTTATCAAAAAGCGGATCTGTGCATCAAGGGATGACTGAAGTTTCTTCCTAAAACTACCTTCCGACTTACTTGAGGGACGTGCTAAAACAACTACAGAACCAGACCCTTTAACAGGCAAGGTTGGTCTAGTTAAACTGCTAGAACTTGAAGGCTGACTAAGTGACGAGGTGTCTGTAGACTCATCCACATTAGAACTTGGATTGGGCGTATCTGCAAAGTCATCAATAAAAACAAAGAGTGCAACAGGAGTACACTGTCCAGGAAACAAAGAGGTGTGGGAACCTAAACCTGACATGAAAGAAATAGCTGAAGCATTACGGCCCGAGATGCCACCACTTCTACTTGAAGAAGAACTGTTTGGAGTGGTTACCGACACTGAAGGCCGTGACAGTGATGATGAATGAGGCCTAGATGGCAATGGCGGTGTAGACTGGGCTTTTACATAGGGGATTAATGCGTGCTTGGCAGCTTGTAACACTCGAAATTTTTTCAAAATCTCAGTGTCAAAGCGTGAACCCTCCTGTATATATACGATTACATGGCAAACCTGCATTGCTAATTCAGTTATTCATTAGACCTGAGAGAAACTTCCACCAAGATTACAGAAACAGCAAAACAACCAAGAAATTAAACACCCAAAATCATTTGTTTTCAAAATAGGTAAATAATTATGGAGGCTGTCCCATAGCCACAGTATTAAAGCACAGAAGACAGTAAACAAATAGGCAAAGAAATCTGATAAAATCTGATAAAATAATAAATAAGACAAAGCAGTACAAGTGAAAGATGAAATTTTTTACACTTTACAACTTCAAAGAATCGACTGCCCATACGAACTTGTTATTTGTCCAAAACTTCACAATTACTTAAATAGGCTATATAAGAAAGAAACTATGAACTGTATACGAATTCTTTCGACATTGTTAACCAAAATTAAGCATACTGGCTTTGCATAGCAAACCTATCCACAAATTTGAATTCTTTCAATATCACTAATCCAAAAGCATAACACTTTTGCTTAGAAAGTGCCAATATCACAAAACCAACTAGCATTTTGAAATTGCGCACGAAATGCAATATAATTAAATATTTTAAATTTCAATTCAAATAAATCAAAATTTTAAACTCGTCTGCTATTAAACAAACTAACTCACAGAGAACATGAAAAGCAACCCCTGAAGATCCCCGAACTCCTGCTCTGTGATGACCGAGTCGAAATCCGAGTCGGACTCACTTGACCCGCCACGTACCGGGCAGCGGGTTGAGCAAAACTGCAAGAACAAGATACCCTTTTCTTCTTCATGATAGTAGCTGATTCTCCTGGACTCAAACCAACGTTTAACTTCCTCTTTTTCTACGTCCAGTCCCTTGTCCAGGCGGCCCGACCCGAATGTGTTGGAGTCCAAGACCCTGTTGATGAGCTGGTAGGAGGTGTCGGATCTTTGGGATACGCAGCCAACGACAACGACGCCGTTTGGGAAGTGAGGGAACGAGTTGGAGGAGGTGGAGGCAGGTTGGGGTTGTGGCGGAGGATCCGAGGAGGGAATGGGTGCGGAAGCTGGTACCGGTGGGCGGGTCAGGACCCGCATGGCGGGAGGATTGGGCGGGTCCATGTACCGAAAAGGGAGACTGTAAGAGTGAAGGTTGTTGGGTTTTGGGGTTCATAAATCATAAAGAGAGAGAGAGGGAGAGTTTTTGCCATTGTGACAAATTGGGCTAAATTGTTGTAATTTAGCCCCTTAAGTTCTGTGGTATTTTCTAGTTCCAAATTTGTTAGATTTTGTCTCAGTACAACCCTCATGATTTGACCACTGATGAGTGATACTTACTAATTTATTTGGGAGGGATTATTTCAATTTCAATTTTTAAATTTCTCAAAAATTATCGTCCATTAATCTTGTAAAATTTAATATCTTCTTTATTTTTTAATAGTTAATGTTTTCTTAACATAGAATTGATTTAAGCTTTTATTATCCGAGAATCGATTCAATCTAATGATAGATAAATAATAAATTATATATTCTTTCACTTTAAATTTATTCCATTAAATTAAATGAATTTAATAAATTAAAATTTATATCAAATTTTATGTTAACAGAACTCCTCTCCTTTCATAATTCAATCTAATAGCATAGAATATTGATCTAAAAAATTACATATAAAAAAAGGTGAAAAAAAAAAAGAATGAAAAAAGCAAGTAAGGATGACATTGATTTTGAAAGTAGGCAAGCAAAAAACATGATAATTTTAGTAGGGTGAATTTGTAAATGAGGCAAACTATGAACCCTATCCAAGCAAAATACTAACAGACAACAAACCCACCAGACACAAGCATGAACACAACCAGCAGTCAAATTCAGAGATGACAATGATATATAAGTACAAACAGTAGACAGACTTGTATCGCAGTCGCCAGAAACACAAAATCGCATTATCAATTAACATCATCCATCCATCCACTCACCCTCACGCTCAATGCAAGCCGCAATAGCAGCCATGGCTCACGTTCTCATCGTAGCAGCACCGCCCTCTTCATCTCACACACTCCTCGCCACATTGCCAAATCCTATCAGTATCACGCACTCTTCTTCTTCTTCTCACTCTCTCTCGCTTCACTCTGCATTCCACGGCGTCTCCCTCAAATTCCCCTCTCGTCTCAACTTATCTCTCGCCGCCGTGGCCTCCAAGAAGCCGTTGACTGTCGTTGCTGCCGCCAAGAAAGCGGTGGCCGTTCTTACAGGCACTTCCAATGTTGAAGGAGTTGTTACGTTGAGCCAAGAAGATGGCGGTCTGTTTTCCTTTTCTCCCCCCCCCCCCTTCCTCGGTTTTTGTTTTGGCCAGTTTAGTGGAGAATTCGAGGCGTCAATTTTGATTCTTATTTTAAGTCTCTTTCTTTGGTCTTGGTGGATTAAGTTTAAGTGTAGATTGTGAAGATCTTTGTCTGATGAAATTCACTGTTTTGAGTGCCAAGATACTGTATGAAATGGAAAAAGGGAGTGTTTGAAAGTCCTTCTGGGAAAGCATCGGTCAAGAGTAAAGCCCCTGTAATTGTTTAAGTACATATCAACTGCTTCTTACAAAGCACTCTTATTTACATTAGCCAGATATTCCATATTTAAAGAAGCCTTTTGCAACCAGAAGCTATATCTTGGTGTACATTGTACTAGTTTCTATGAAAAGTTAATTCTAATGTATTTAATATGTTATTTGCTAAATTTATTGCTGAAGGCTTGATGTGCTGTACTTTTGGCATTTGTCATTGATGATTCCGTTGGATGGAGTTAGTTTACCTGTTCACTGAATTGTGTTTCCAATAGGTCCTACGACTGTCAATGTTCGTGTTACTGGTCTTACTCCTGGGCCTCATGGGTTCCACCTAGTGAGTACTTGTGGCTTCATACTTTGTATACTGAGTTTTGGCATATTTTGAACTTTCCTAAAATATATGAAGCCTTCTGTCATCTTTTTATTCTTATGCAGCACGAGTATGGTGATACAACAAATGGGTGTATGTCAACAGGTAAGATTTAACTGCAGTTCGATCTCAAGGCATCATAATATTAATTCTCACAAGGTTGTAGTTGATGAAATTATAATTTTGATTCTTTCGTGCTGTTTTCGCATTGATTCTGTTTATTTATTTGTTTTTTAACTTGTAAATTATAGGAGCACATTTCAATCCTAATAACATGACACACGGTGCTCCTAAAGATGAAGTGCGACACGCGGGTGACCTGGGAAACATAGTTGCTAATGCCAATGGTAGTCCATCTTCTTTTTCTTACTAACTTTTTCGTTGCTGTGTCCTTTGTCTAAACCAATGGATGTCTATATAATTCTTTTTGCAACACAGGTGTGGCAGAAGCAACAATTGTGGACAACCAGGTACCTTTTGATGCTAGATTTTATTTGTTTCAATATCTGTGCTTGCTGTAATATTTTTCTGTTTATTCATAATACAAACAATTCATGAAATTATTCTGGGTCTTGATTAACCTTGCTTATATTATATTATTTTTTGGCTAAACGGTGTAGATACCACTGGATGGTCCAAACACAGTAGTTGGAAGAGCCTTTGTGGTCCATGAGCTTGAGGATGACCTTGGAACAGGTACGTGTTTATGATGAAGTTGGCTTTTGAATTCACATTTAGCACTGAGGAAACTTCTTTCTACAAGTTTCACTAGTGCCCACCCAACTTTTGACGTGTTAATGCTTGTATGGTTGTGTGGGAATAACTTGGGAAATAAAAGCAGTCTTTTACAAACTTATGAATACATGTTTAGCTTAAAGTGCAAACACTAAAGTAGGGAAAACATATGCTCAACTCCAAGTAGTAGGAACTTCTTTCTATTATCAAAGTTAGACCATTCTGTTAATTCCTTTGATGCTCCTTTGTTTTGTGGATAGTATTATTCTTCTCACTCCCATTTGGTTTTGCATTGTAGGTGGGCATGAACTTAGTCTAACCACTGGCAATGCAGGTGGAAGACTGGCATGCGGTATGCACAAAAAATACCTTACACAAATTATCTGCAATTTTTTATTTTTTTTCCCCATATACCCACTTATTTATCTTCCTTGTGGTTTCTTCCTGTTCATACACAGTAAGCCAGAAGCATATTTTGATGATCCACCAATCAAGAATCCTTTCGAGAAATTTGAATTACCAACTTTCTCTAGATCTCAATTTAGATAATCAATGCATAGTGTCCTCTATACTCCTGGTTGAGTTCCAGTGGCGCAAAGATTCACATGGTATAGGTTACAAACTGTTGCTTGAAATATGATAGTGTTTTGAGCCTTGACTAAATGATGGGCGACAAGAAAATGTAAATTCTACATCATGCTCACTATTGATTTTAGGACTACCTGGTTTAAATTCCTATCTTAAAACGGACTACTCCTAGAAAGCACCCTAATAATAGTGGCTATGAGTTGACAATTTCAAGGAAATTTGTAAAATGTCAAAAGTTGAGTGTGAAAAGTTTAAATGGACTCTAAGCCTGAGTTTTGATGTGGTAGAATCCATACTTCTTGTTGATTTAATTTTTTTTTATTTTTCTAAGAGAAGAAAGAAAATGGGAAAAGGGGAAGAGGGAGGGTCATGAATAGATGCCTCTATCTTTGATCTTTTTAATCTACCACCAGAATGGAACTAGAAGGGTGAATGTCTGGTCATCAGAGACCTATGATTTATTTTTATCGGTATCTTTTAGATCACTTGATGAAATTAAACCAGGGAGAATAATCATGTTGTGATGGTTATTGAGGAATCTACAGATACTTGATGATTTAGTAAAATTTTCTATGGTTTCCTCCGCTGAACCCTTCCTATCATTTGCGGAAAAAAATTCCACTGTCTTTTATACTTTTAATGACTATAATCATGTTTTATTTCTGTAACAGTATAACTATAATATTATTAATTCATTTTTGAGTTTCTTATAAAAAAAAAAAAAAATAGGTATAACTAGAATGTAGCTGTCATCTTTCCTTATTGCTTGTTATCTTGTCAATAAAAATTTGTTTGGCTGACCTCTGCCACATTCTGAAAGTCTGCAAGTGATATCTTGTAACCAATTCTGGAGGGCTTTCCTAGTCTATACCCACTCGATTCTGCGATTGTTTATGACCAGGATGTCATCTTACATTGGTAACAAGAATCTCTTGATTTGAGTTTGTAGATTTCTGAAGTTAATGTTTATATGCTTTGAATGTCTGATTTCAACAATGGTGACAAATCATCGTCATGTAAAAGCTATGGACAGCGGTGAAAGGAAGGAGGGGCGTTTGTGGGCTGTTGCCCTATTAAGTTGTTGGCTCGTTGCCATTCCCTTTTACCTTAAAGCTGCATGTGTGCCTTACAGAATTAATAATAAGCTCTTGGGATTTGATTATTCTTAGTACTAGACAGAACCTCACCCAACATTAGTTCTTCAGTCATTTAACATAGGAACTAGAAAGACGTACGATTAATATAGATTGAAGGTGCAGAAAATCATGTGAAACTAAAAGATTTACTTTCGTATGGCTATGAAGTTTGAGTTGCAGTTTCTACATATCATTTAACATTTTCAAGTTATAGCTTTCTTCAGCAACGCTGCTTTGTCCTGCCTTCTTGTTGCTCCATTTCCATGATCTGATTGAATTTTTAATTTCTCATCCTTGCCTCCGCAGGTGTCGTTGGCTTGACTCCGATATGAGATCAGCAAAACCAGTGTGGTTGCACTATTTGCTGCATGCTTTTTCCAGATTATCTATCGGAGCAAAGTACAATGTTGAAAGTGAGAGCGTGTAACATAAATTTGTGCAGACAGCTGGTATTAATAAAATAATGCTTGCAGGCATTGTGGGAACAAGATAAACTTGAGGATCTATCTATGCATGCCTTTGTTAATGTCCTTGACTTGTGGTTTTGAAACTTATAGAACTGGATTCCAGAACTTCTGTCGTCTTTTGAAACTTATGGAACTGGATCCTACTATTTACCCTACTTTGGCAGAATTGAGGCTCTATTTGGTCTTACCATCGAGCATCTGGTACACTTGCAACAGTTGTTTGAAAGATAAGGTGATTTTACTCCACCGAATATTTTTGTCGAAATCATTATTTAAAAGTCAATAATCGCCTAACGTTATCGATGCCACAATGCCGAACAAAGCCTGTCTGCTGAAAATCAATTTAGTATTTGGGCTGCAACCTTTTCGTTAATGTTTGGGTCTCCTTTTTTTTTTTTTTTTTTGTTTTTTGGGTTCAATTTGTAGTCAAGACATTGAACCAATTACGAATTGGATACTTTATGATATACTCCACTTGGCAATTTTAACTTAACATGTTAAAAAAAAAAAAAATCACCCTCTGTCATCTGGATTCAAATTTCGCAATTTTCATTTTCTTGATTGACTGTATAAATTGAACCACATTTGTCTTCGTGACAAGGGTAAAATTCAAGACCAAACGACTTCACCATCACATGACGCGCGTTGTGGCCTACATTTTCTGTTAGAAATCCTCTTCGAATAAATATGGATGGGAAGCAGATAAGCTGCTCGGTCAAATCTGCAGTAATGAAGTTGGTGAGTAACCATGTTTGCGATTTTTTTACACAGGTAATTTTGTCTTCCAATTTGTAGTTTTGTGCACTCAATCTTGCCAACGTGGGTCACAATGATTTAGACCTTTGCTCTCACTTCAACCTTTGAATTCTTTACGATCATATCTCCCTTAGTTTTATTTATTTGTTTTAGCAGAGCATAACTAATTTTTAGATATCTCCCCTTTCAATTCTTTGCAAATAAATGACATTACAAATAAGTGCAAGAACACGACATATTAGTTCCTTGAAAATTTGGATAAACAATTAAAATCTTATTGATGGGTAGGGAAAAAAATATTAATGCACCGAAATATATTCAATGAGCACACAACATTTAGTGCTCCACTCGAGATTGAGTATTTTCACCATTGAAATAGACTTTCCTAACTAATATTAAGATTAAGCAGGGATTTTTTTTTTTTTTGGGTTCCCCTTCTTTTTTTCCCTCTGTCGAATGGATTGGATAAAGAAAATTAGGTAAGTTAATGAAAACTTTTCTAGTAGGTCGGCCACCTAATCAAAGTTAAGCAGAAAATCTCTGGACTGAAGTGCAAAAATGTCCAAAATGAACAATGAGAGGAGTTTTACAAATTAATGACCAGCATATACATTGCTTTTGTACTCGATTTGTCAACACATAATCGAAGAACGTTAGGCCAAAGGAAATGATCTGATGATTCTTTCTTACTGATTTTTTCTTTGTGAGATCAAAATTGGTACGAAAATGGCTAACAATTTCTAATACTTGACAGGTGGGTAGTTTTCGTACGTGATTCATACCATTATTTGATTGGATTATTAATCAGCAAACGATTTTATACATACTTACACAAGCAATCAATTTATATTAGGTGACTCGCACACAATCACTCACTCATCCGACTCCATTGTCAAAGAAAATAACAAAAACCTCTCTCTATTAATTAGATGCACAAGCGTTAAATGCCATTGATTATTAATATCAAAAATCAAAATTAAACGAGACCAACAAGCCACCAAACAAATTTCCAACAAATTTTTAATACAATCCCATGTGTAAGGTTCTAACATCTTTCATATCCCACGCGTTTCCACCATAGCCCATAGATAATAAATTATATAGATTAACCCTTTTTGAAGCAAAAATTCTATTGACTAATTAAAAGAAGCAAAAATTCAAAAGTTTTTTTCTCACAAACTTCTCAAACTTTCAAGAGAGTTAAATTAAGATTACCTCTTTCTTATGGCATAATGAGGTTGATAGAACCTTAAAAGACGCCTTACCAACACAAGATTTAGTGATCTGAATATGTAAATTGCCAAGTATGCAAGTGGGTTAGGATTTGTTAGTTGTTTGATTGAGAGTTTATTCACAACTCACAAGTCACAACTCACAGGTCACAAGGCAAGTGTGAAGGTGTGTACAAGTGAAAGGAGAGAGTGAGATTAAAGTGTAATTACTAATTAGGGTTTTAGGAGTGTAGTTGGCATAGAGTCATTGTCACAAAAGGTGGGGTTTGATGGTAACCGATAATAATATGTCTTGATTTTGCATTAGTTGCAACTTCCAATAAGTGCTTGTGCTTCTCCGACGCATCACTACTAAACTCATCACTCTCTCACCACTATTCTCACGACCCATTCTACACCTACACCACTTGTACTATCATTTTCTTTTGTTTTTCTCTTCTGTTAACCAACTTTTGCCTTTACTTTATTTTTCATAAAATTTATGGTTTATTAACTATGAATAAGGAGAATGCCCTTCTACTACCTCTCATATTTTTGCCAACCAAACATTAACTCCATACATGTGCATTTTATATAAATTGGATTTAAATATATTTGAGTTTATAATTCGAGGTATCTTTATCGAATATCATTATTGTTTTTTATTTGTGTGTTTTGATTATTTGGTACCACTTAACAACTCATTAATACCAAGATGTTTTTTTTCTGCTTCATTGGTTGTGTTGAAAATGGAGCTAATATAATAACAAGAAACATCTAATCTGTATCGACTTAAAATAGATTACAAACTTTATTATATTGGAGCATTGACTTTTGCAGAAGCTGCTTCTTGTAATTGCGTAAATTCTCACTACTACTAGGCGTGACAGATTGTGCGCAATTGATGAGCTAATACAGACATCACATAATGCATTTATTTATTTATTTATTAATGGTTCCTTTTGGTTTTCGGTCAATACCAAGAATTAACCTTCATCCACACAAACTACTCCTCAAATGTCGTTGTGATCAATACATCTAGAATGTATGATTAATTCTAACAAAAATGAAATGTAAAATGGGAGTACGTAAACATTATATTGTTAATATTAGAAAGCAGAAACTTAGTTAGTTCGTTGATGAGTGACAATCAAGAAAATAAGAAAGACTAGTAGTAAAAATTTTATTTGTATCAGTAACTAAACACCTGGCGCAATATTTTATAATTTTTTTATAGATAATTATAAAGCTGTGAATGAATCCAACAACGACAAATGAAATGTGTGAATGAGAACAAAATGTCTTGCTTGAGGCCAAGTGACGTCGTGAGAGAAGTGGAGTGAGTGTTAAAGTTGAGCAGTGAAGTGTGTGTGTTGTATTTATCACTCAACTGAAATTGCATTACGCAGCAGGCAAGGCTGGCCCCATGTGGCACAAGTTGTTGAGCCACCCAGTTTAGTAAAATATATACAATTATGTTAAATTTTGATTCTTATTTGTGATTTTTTACGGGTTTAATTTAATTATTCAAAGCTACTTTAACAATCAAAACTACTGCACTACTGCTTATTGCTGGGAGAACACGATGATAATGAGGCATGGGGGTAGCGGAAGTAGAATAATTGTAAAATAAAATTCTTTCGTTCGATAAAGAACAGCGAATACACAAGTTTAAGTTTGATCATGTAGTGGTTGTTAAACTAGATATATAGTTTTAAGAATGATTCAAGGTAGATCAAAAATGCCATAAGGAATATTCAAGGTAGATTAAAAATGCCATAGTAAGGGATTAGATGATGCTTAAATCTAAACAATTTTATAAGACAGATTTTGATACATAATCTCAAAGGAAATTAACATAGGGGGATTATTTTTATAATTAGTTAAAAATATTCTTATGAAAACAATGACAAGATCTCCCTACTCATAAAAGAGTAAAACTTACTTCCCAAGTCAACTTAAAATGAAAATTAAATCATAATTAAACTAGAAATAAAAGACTTAACACATACCTAATAAGATGCTAATTAAAATATAAAATAACAAAAAAGACTAAAATAATAAAATTTAAAATCTTACTAAAAGTCGTCCTACGTCAGATAAACTACTTATACTTCCCTACATCTTACGAGCTCTTATGTATATATTACATATACTTAATTTGCAAGAGGAAGAAACAAAAAAATAATTTTCATAAGACCACCCTTCATTTGGTATAACTTTTTAAATAAATTTCTTTACAAGTAGGGATTTATTTGGTTGTCAATGAAAACTTTTATTAAAAATTATAAAATTATTCTAATTGACAAATTTTTTAAAGTTATGTTATCAAAAGAATGGAATAAGATTGTCAAACAGGAAAATAATATTTTAAATATTTTAACATTTAAAAAAATTTCAATCTCTACTCTCAAAAGTTTAAAATTTGAGTTTTACTAGTAGAATCTAGATAACTTATTTGGTCGTGAAAAGCTTTATTAAAAAATTAATCAAACAATAATAAAAATTTTGAAAAACACTAATAATCTTTAGATAGGTCATATCAAACAAGCACAACACACTAACTAGTTTAATAAAATTTAACTTAGTACCAATGACTGGTTGGTTCAGTTGGCGTGAGCGAACCCCTGGGCCTGACGGTTTGCTCCCCGAGTCGTTGGGAGGAGAATTTACGTCCTCTCTCATCCGGAGTAGTCGGGACCCAATGTGGTCACCGGATACCGGATGATTTAGCCCAAAAAAAAAAAATTAACTTAGTAGTTTTAGCTTAACATTTTAATATAGAGTAGTCTTTGAGAAATAGAAGAACGGTAGAACACTAAGAATTTTTTCTCTCTACCCACCACCTCTCTCTCTATTTTCTTCTGCTTTTCTCTCGTCTTTCTCTACACCAAGCATTTTCCTTTAATATAAGTGCTCCTACTGATCTCTGTTTAATTATTTAGGAATGAACATTTCCTAAGACTCTACAGAACGATATTGTCCATACTCTTGCAGTGTAATCCAATTGAAAATATCTATTAAAAAGAAAAGGAAAAAAAAGAAAAGGGAAAGAAAGAAAAAGTCAGTTTTCTCATTATTTTTTCTAATCAATTAACATTGACTTTTCAACCTCATTATTCACATAGCATGACTGACGGAGCTCTTGCTTCCTGTTAGTACACGCATCTATCTCTTTTCGGGAAACTGTTGCCTTCTTTTTTTTTTAAGATTCTTTTAATATAATTATTAGAATCCTGACGAAATTTGTACTGAAAATCTATTTTTATGAATAAGAAGGTAAAATATACTCTCACAACACACACACACACACACACACACACACACACACACACACACACACAAGAACACTGAACCTGGATTAATTAACGATTAGGCAATAAGGTAAGCATTACTAGAAGAAGGAGTAGTTTTAAAGGTAAAAGTATTATTTAAATTTCAGAAACCATACATTATTTAGATATGAAGGAATACAAGTCGACTTGTGTTTTATCTGAAGGAAGATATTTATTTGAAAGTAGATCCAATCCATTCAAATCCTAGATCTTGGCAGCAAAAAACTTTTTTTTACTGAGAGTATCTATAGTTTATAAAGTAGTAGTGGCTAAATTTAGAAAGAAGGAAAACGCCTTTCAATAATAACTTAATATCTCTACTGAAAACTGGACAGAAAAGAAGAAGAATGCTTTACTTGCCCTAGATCAACCGCAAACAGAAAGAGGTAATAATAATGGCGGCATGGTGCCTTTTTATTTAACGTGCCTCACACGACTAAGCTTATGCTGAGGCCTTAGCTAACCACATTAATTTGGTATGCCAATAACCTGCCGCCCTTCTTTTTCCCACTACTATCCGATCTCCATCTCTATTTAGGTTCTTAATTTAGTAGTTACCATTCATGTGTTGGTCGAGTTACAAATTCTTTAATTAAAACGTGTTTAATTTCAATGATATGAATCTTTTTATCAATAAATGGAAAATTTCAATGTGCGAGTGATGCTAAGCGCCTAAGCCAATTTGCATGATATACATATTTTACCCATTTGCTTTGACCTTGGATTAGAAAGAAAACATGAACCCAAAGATGCTCTTGATGTTTCTCTTATTACATATTTTGTTATAATATTACAAACAAGAGAGTCTTAATTATTCCAATTAATTACAGTATAACCGTGAAATTTACCAAGTTTGTTCAAAAATTTTATATACATAAATACAAGATTTACCTCACAGTAATATTTATAAAAATTAGTTTGTGGGACTTGAACTAATTCTCTCATCATGGAATTATTGAAATGAAAATAAAGAAATTGCAACCAGCATTGGTTTATGAGCATATCTCGGCACGTTATCCAAAGTTATCATTTTATAATACGAAACTAAAGTCAATAAAATCTAAGTTGAAACAAGCGATCGAAATTTTACATCAACAACTTAAAATTGTTACGTACTGAGGCATGCAATTTTTTATATCTTCTTCTCAGAAGGGAAAGGCATCTATGATATAAAGAGATTTGACAGATTGATGGATAATAGAATAGACTAAATTCCAATAATCATAAACCTAATTGCGCTGAAGTTCATCCTCTCATTGCAAAGATAAACATATCAACTCTTGTCATATAAACATTTGGGTTCCTTCTAATAATTTAATGAGTAATTAAATCGCTTCACTGATCTACGAATTAGCACTGTTAATAATTTAATTACACAATTTTCTAGAAGAAATAAAATGTATGTGTGTGACGGCCACTTTAAAGATTCTATGCGGTAACGTGAACGAGAGTAAGTAAATCATTTTTGGTTGATTGATTATGCTTTGTTATATGATTACTTTTGTGAATTATGACTGGATATTTTCATTTCGTTCTTACTCATATGGTGCATATTAAAATCGTAATTAAACAAGCCAATATTAATAATAAAATTTATCCACAATTCTAATCAAAGTAAATAATGATGATGAATGTTAGATTAATAACCTATACTAACAACAAATGTTGGAGATCAGGTATCAAGATTTATGAACTCCATATTCAATCCTGTCTAATACTCTAGTTAATCTAGAGAATTTTGAATCCAAGGTGATATACTACGGTATGTTAAACTGACCAAATCGACCAAATTTAATCGGCTCGATTGAATTGACCAGTTGGCGAGACAAATTGAATTAGATTTTGAATTGTTCTAAATAAGGCAATATACGGCAACTGATGCCATGTGTATTATAATTATGCCAAAAAAACCATATAACTCTCAAAACTTTTTTAGATCTCAAACCTTTCAAGAATAGGTACGCAAATTCTTCCTAATTTGCAATGTTAGCAGGGAACGCTTATGTGTGACCTCTTATATTACTTTTTCCATAAACCAAATCTCACTATTGTGTAGACCTCTAAAACAGATACGAGCGCATGTTTGAATCAAACAGTAAACGAAAAAGAAGTTTATGTGCACTTTTAAAAGATTAAGAGGTTATCGGGCAAATTTCATGAAGGTAACCTTTGCCCTTTACGAGAATATTATCACGACTTAAAAATAAGTTCCTCATCATAAAATTGTTTACTAAGTGTGACAAGTACCCACTTGGTTGACCCATTCACCTAATTAAGAACAGGAGACGAACTAACTAGTTTTGTATAGTGCAATTGAGTGATCATCTCAAGAAAAATATTCTACAACTTATAAGAACTGAATGCGCCACTGATTGTGACGATTATAAAGAAAATTAAGGCAAGTGTCATGAATGTAACCTAGTTCGTACTAAGTAACTTTTGTAATCCATTCAAAAGAAAGCAGCAATTTGCACTTGCACATTTTTAATATTAGCCGCCATTAATGTCACAAAAATGTTGTACAAGTGAAATATATATGAGCGGTCAACGGTGCATGAACAACTTGATCATGAACCATAACATGACCTAACCATAAATTCTTGCACATACAATGTCACCAGTTTGGTTAACCTTAAATTAAAAATTGCTGGGGGAACATTGAGTTATTTTTTAATTAATGGTTATTTTTTCTTGTAAATTAATGTATCAAGAGCTTAAGTACAAGCAATAACTTTAGCCTTTCAGTTGACTAATTGAAGAAATTCATACATAATGACTTTGCCTAGCCAGCTTATTCGTAGATCCAATTTGTTTAATGGTCCAACAATCAAGTTTTAACTAATAATTTATAAATTGCTACATTATTAAGCCAACCAAAGCAGAACAAGATTGGGTTTACTTCAAGACTTTGATTTTGTGATTCTTTTGGTATAACTCAACTAAAGAATTTAGCAATTAATATTGAAATTATGCACTGATTTTTTTTAATAACTACCTTCTCAATAAGTCAAGTTATGTTTAATATCCATGATCAAAACAAGTCACTATATTAAGAAAGAATAATATATATTACAGCTTAATTAATGTAACAGTTTACAGATAAGCTACGATTCCCAGCTAGCTTCATTAAAGAACTTGAAAATTAATTTAAAAAATTCTCTAATCAAATATATATAAAAATGAATAAAAAAAAAGCAAAGAATAAACTCATGTGTGTCACATACATACTTGTAGGGTGAACATACCCTACTAACTTAACCCACATGCCAATGCCAAATTGCTCCTCCTTGTGTTCCTTTCTTTTCTTCCAGGATTGGGCATGCGGTGCCCCAAACTACAGCCTAGTAGCTCCCACAAATTAACTTCACATGAGATAGACATGTCAAGCAATAGAAATCTTCTTTAATTTATGAATTTGTATATTGTTGAAACCTCATAAAGTAATACCTAATTGATATAAATTAATTAGTTTGACTAATAAAATCGCTTAATAGGATATACATCTATAAGGATAACAAAATTCTTATAGGGATGCGGCCTCAAAAGGGACGGTCCATTTTGGACCAAGATTAGATGTCTACCTTTGTATCATAAAAATTAATTGGGTTACGATCAAAATTTTTACCCTTTAAATTTTATTTTTCAATTTGATTCTATTTAAATTTGAGTTAGAAAAGGGATATATACATTGTTTATATTTGTATACTATTTAAAGACTAGATGAATTTGAAAGAAAAAGGAATTGGAAAGGTTTGCTTGAAAGTCATGAGAATCTAAGAAATAGTGAAGTAGTGGCAGTGGTAGTGGTATGGTACTTTACTTTAAGAAGACATGGAGTGAATGAGGGGCAGCATGCCCTTTAACGTGCAACGGCTTTGCTTTTAATGGCTTGTGTTTATTCGTGACTTGGTTGGCAATACTGTAAGAAAGCGATTGTGAAACTGACTCTCAACGTTATTAACACCAACCCTTCTTTAAATAAATAAAAAAATTTAAATGAAAATTTTAAAAATAAATAAGATAATAAACTCATGTCTTAATTAATTTCCATGACCAATTACTCTCTCCCTTTCTCCCCCGCAACTTTTCCCACCTCTAACTTTCACCTATAATGCTTCTTCTTTAATTTCCCCCCACTAAACATGGTTAATGCTTAAATTAGCACACTCCTAATCTCTCTCTCGCTTTAGTAAATTATTCAGTGTTTTAGAGCAAAATAAGGGTTTCTTAATTAAATTAATTTAACTTAAAACACTTTGGAGCTTCTAAACGCAAGAATTTTCATGGTAACTGTTCACGGGGGCGGCTTTTGACTCCACAAATTTGTTTGTTACAAAGTTCTTATTGCTAATAATATTATTTATTTATTTATGCAACTATAGCTTGCAATTTATATATAGCAACAACCAGCTTGTTACCATCCACTATATATAGCAAAGCCAGTGTCCAGACCACACACCTCTGCTTATTGCTTAACTCATTACTTGCATACACACTTTTCGTATTCTAAAAATTTTCAATTTTCTTGGTTGTTGAACTTGTCGCCGGTATGATCATGGGGTCATCGTCTAATGATCATCAGAATAATCAGATTGTTAAGGGCAAGCGTACAAAGCGGCAACGGTCGACGTCTCCGTTCGGTTTCGCGGTGACCGATAGCTCCTCAAGTGGTAACAATTCCGGTGGCGATGAGAGTTATTATTCCAATAACAATAATAACAACTCGGTGATGTCTTTCCCGACAACGTCGGGCGAGTCAACTGAAGAAGAGGATCAAGACATGGCTAATTGCTTGATCATGCTGGCTCAAGGCGATGACCGGTCAAGGCAAATAAATCAAGAAAATATTATTGATGATAAAGGTCAAAAGTTTAATGCTTCACGAAAATTCACCACCGCTGTCACTTCTAACAACAAAGCCGGTGCCGGAGGATTATATGTGTACGAGTGCAAAACATGTAACCGGTCTTTCCCTTCATTTCAAGCGCTGGGTGGCCACAGGGCCAGTCACAAAAAGCCAAAAGCCACGCTAGCTGAGGCACCAGAGAAAAAGTCATCATCATCTGCACCACCACTTGCAGTGATGACACCAAAGAATGAGTATAAAGATTCTTACAGCACTCTTCATCATCATGATCAGTCACATATGCAAGCCGCATCAGCCGCATCAGCAGCAGCAGCAGCCAATAACAACAACACCAATCATAATAACAATAAGGGGGGTAACAAGATTCACGAGTGTTCAATTTGTGGCTCAGAGTTTACATCCGGACAAGCACTTGGTGGTCACATGAGACGGCATAGGGCAGCTGTTGCAACAGGTAGTAATATTAATCAAGTCGCAACAATAGAGTCCAATATTGGTGATGTCAAGCCTGTTGCCGCAACAAGAAGTATTCTACCGTTGGATCTTAATCTACCGGCGCCAGAAGATGATCATCATATCCGATTTGGAACCACCCAGCAATCTCTTGTCTTCTCCGCCCCAGCTCTGGTTGATTGCCATTACTGAAAAGAAAAATTGCAAATTATTCATATACCATGTGAATTATTATCATCAATTACTATTGTTTTAATAATTAATACAATTCTTTGACACAATTCTTTTTTTTTTTTTGGTTAATAATGCAATTAATATATTCTCTTATTTGGATGATCTTCTGGTAGTAGCTAGCTAGTTGAAGTTTAGAATACTTTGAGTAAGTGGTTAGTGTTCATGGTTGCCTTTGATTCACGAAAAGTGAGTGAATGGGGCATCTTTTTTTTTTTTTTCTTATTTTTTATTCTAATTTATCTGCGTACAAAATTTAGTTTTCTTTCTTTCTTTTCTTTCCTTTTTTTTTTTTTTTGGAGGACTAGGGTTTGGCATCACCACCACCACAACAAAAAGTCGTGGATTAGGTTCTTTCCATGGTGCGGTTTTCCGGTTACAATCAATAATAAAGCTAAAATCACTCTCTCACTTACTCAGTCATTCACTCACTCATACTCACTCACTCACTCACTCATTCACTCACTTCTCTTTCATTAAATGCCAAAGAAAGGAATAAATGGATAGGAAGCCAAGCTGAGTTGGTTACTGCTCATGCCATATGTATCCACCTGTATTTCTCTTTATTTTGGCAATACTATTATTGTATTATATACTATATGCTATGATTTTATAATATGGTATTGGTGATAATGGTCCACCTTTGCTTGTAATTCTAAGTCCACTTGTTACACCTAATTAACCAAACCTTTAACTTCCCTTACTTTGCAAGTCAGTGAACTAATTGAATTGATATGATATCCCATATAGAAGAGGTCCACGAAATTGAACTCTACAACTCAGCTAATTAACCTAGAATTTATTTCAGTTCGTTAGAAATTGGAGGGTTATTAATTTATTGAATTAATTTCTTTTGACTTTATTGGGCCGAAATTATTTCTACGCGCGTGGAATGATGGTTTCTATAATTATTTAATTAGTTTTAATTTCTTTGTTAGGTGTGGCTAATTACTTCACCAATAGAAAAGATTGCGCTTCCTATCTTGTTAACAGTTTAAAAAAAATGTGAATTTATTTTCTAAAGAGTTGTCATACGAGGTAAATTCTCCGATTATGAATAAATTTACAACCAATCTTATATTTTAAAAATAACTTGAGATATCTATGCCGTCTCTTATATTAATGTTAAATGTTACTTAAAAGAAAAAAAAGTTTTTCTCCTTTTTAAAATGAGAAGCTGTAAACATTCCTCCCGTTACTAAATATAACTTTTTTTTTATCATATAAAGTAACATTTAAGGGATGTGATGTGATCAAATCATATTTTGGTACGCACGGACGAATTTGAAATTGATGCCTAAACCTAGGGGCAAAACAGAGATTTACTCCACCATGTCTTAATGTTAAAAGTTTACGTCTTGTCTTACATGAATTCGTAATTGCTTAATTTTTTTAATGACAAATTAATCAAGTGCATGTAATAGTCTGAACATAAAGTGAACATAGACATGCTGTGGTTTAAGTGAAGAGAGATCCCTGACTTGAAGAGAGAGTTAACACCGTAACACACAATCACTTTATCATAAAACTCAGCCTGGTTCAATGTGCACGTAGTGTTTGTTATGTACACGTTTTGGTGAAATTGTTGGTAAGCGATCGAAGCATGTGATCACTACATTGCGTGAATGAGATGTCTAAATATATTCATTCTACACAAAAAGCAATATTTATAACTGAAGGAGAATAATATAAATAATTAATATTGATAACTATTGGCATTTGCACATGCATAGACACTGCGGAGAAGTTTACATTGTCATGTAACCTGCCAAGATAATATTCTTCCTTATTATTTTATATGCCCCAGAAAAAACAATAATAATAATAATAATAAAAAAGAGCTAACCCGAGCTATTACTAAAATAATATGCTTATTACGTTGCTTGTTTTATCATGAAAGGTTCTCTTCATTGGCCACTCAATTACTCAAAGAGACTACTTTCTGCAGGTCAACTTTTCTTTTCATTTTTCTTTTACACTAATGTTTTTCATTTTCACCCACAATCCATATGCTTCGATATTTAGTAAACTAAAAAAAAAAAAAAAAAACTGATTTTAGTTAATATCCCTTGACGTTAGGAACTTGGCACTTTGCAATTTCATTAAACAATGATGAGATTATGTAACAATTAACCAATATATGGGCAACATATTCGCTCACATGTTGCTCTTTTTGGTAGAGTTAGAGTACAGATGTTTTGAGTTAGATTTGATTTTAATTTTCTTTACAAATTCTAAATTTGAAGCTTTATTTCATCAAAATTTTGTTTTAAAATACCTAAGCTAATATTTTGTCTATAAGTGCTAGTTAATTTTGTCCAAAGTCTATGAGTTTGGAAACTGCTCCTATAGATATTTCTTCTATCGTCATTTATTTTTTTAAGAAAATGCAATTAATTTCTCATCCAAAATGAGATTGTGTATCATGTGGAGTTGTGGATGTATAGTCGATATCACCAAGTGAAGTGGCGTGCTTTCCAACTTGACAGCTGGTTGGCTACGGAAACCTTTGGCTTTCTATTTGGATAGCAAAACGGAAACTGCCACTAAAATCTTCTCTGCTTTTGTCGTTGTCAAATTCTCATTATGGAACAAAATTGATAGCCTAATACAAGATGCAAAAAAACCACGAAAATTCTAGCTAACCATCACTTGGTTGGCAATAATTGGGTGCGGTGCTTGCCAATGCCGGCCATTGGTATCTCAGCAAAGCCAAGCAATATTAAAGCACATTTTTCCAGGTGCCCCCCTTTTGCTTAATCAAGTTACATTAACTTGGTTTAAATCCAAAGTAATGAACCAAATCAACAAGGTTTGGTGTAACATACAGTTAATACCACATCATGATTTAGATCCAATTACTCCTTTTATCATCATTTGTGTTTGTGCATATGGTCCATTATGGTAGCTTTGCTTCTGGTGCGATATTGGGTGCCTAATATGCCTTCATAGAATTGGTTTAGTTAGGTTGTCAATGCTCACGGTAGTTACACAATGAAAAGTATGTGTGAAAGTCCAAGTATGAGATATTTCTATCTACAATGGGGAAAAAAAAAATCATAATCTTAGAAATTAATGTATTTGTATTAGCAGTTTGTCATCACATACTTGAATGAACGTAATTTAAAATTTTATTTTAATAAATTATTGGGAGAAACCTATTTAAAAGAATGAGAAAATATTATTTTATAACACGTGTTTGAGCAAATTAATCAGAGCCCAGCAAAATTATAGGTAAAATAAGCGAAATAACAGGTAAGATCAGACACTAACGCCTTTGTTGTATTATTTTAACGTGATTAGATTATTAGATTGTATTATAATACATCGATATTGCGTAATATTCGTGCTACACACCCACTATATTAATTTTTAGTTATAATATGTTTGGTGTTGCATTGTACCATATTAATTTTTTGTGATTAATTTATATTATATATTTATAAAATAATAATTTATTAGTACTTAAAAAATACTAAATGTAAAGGTCTTAAATTTTAGAAATTTAATAATTTTTTTAGTATAAATGTTAAAAAATATCATAATTCTTCATAAAGATCAAATGTTATATTCTTTAATTTTCCAAAGTATAACATTTATTTTCTGTAATTTCTAAATATATAGGATGTTAAATATCGAAGCAAATAATTTAATCAAATAATCTTGAAATAATATAACAAAAAAATAAATATTTGAAATATACAAGATTAGTTCAAAAGTCATCTTAAGACATTGGTTCATATACACCACAAAATAATTACAAAATGATAAAGTGACACAATTGTTATAATATATTCAATAGAAAAATGAATTGTGCCAAATAATTCATGCAAGAGTTCTGTAATATTTTATATTATTATTTCTGTTATTATTAATTTTAGATTAATATTATTAAAATTCATTCGTATTTAAATATTTATTATTTTTTATATTAAATTATTTAAAAATAATTAATTTTTATATATTAATTGTATTACAATAATTAAATAGTGTAATATTATATTATATTTTATGTACTATTTAAGTATTTATTATTAACCATATTAAATTATAAATTTATTAATAAATTATAATATAAAAATAAAAAATTATATTATATAAAAAATTAAAAATTATATATTTATTCAAATTTGTTTTTATTAAGTAAAAGTAAAAAAAAAAAAAAAAGAGAAGAAGACATGCTACCGCAGTCGGGTTTGAGCTAATGCGGTGGTTGACGCATTAACATGCCTTCCGATGCCAATCCCAATGATCCTTAATTATTCTCCAAACATGTGATTGTTATAAATTAATGTTGAGCCCACATTTGATACAATACAATACAATACGACATAACAAACACACCCTAAGTAAATAAGTAGTTGCCTATTATATGAGTAGTAATACTAATGATAAGAAGTGAATGTATTTGTGTGTATAAATGTGTATGTTTAAGCCATATAAGAAATAGAATTGTAGCTAGTCTCATGAAGTGTGAGCATATTTAGGATCCCCTAAGTTACGTATTATTATGAATGAGTGAAACACCTAGGATACGATGCCTTGCTCACTGAATATCATGGAATGGAATGCCTCGAGCTCCGAAAGGCTCCCAGATATCAATTTCAACCTTTCAGTCAATTAAGTCCCTAACTGAAGGGGGCGTTTATGATATTTTAAATCAACAGTTATGAAGTTTTGGTTGGGAGGTTATATCAAAGTTTTGCTTGGGAGGTTATGAATCATGATATGAAAGAAAATAAATAAGGTAAAGGTAGAAAAAAATAGAGTGAACAAAATTAAGTGACTTTATAAGTTTAAGCTCTAATAGTAAGAACGATGAACGATGATGAAGACATGCAAGATTGTAATAAAGAATATATAAATTTACTAGAATTTTTTATTAGATTGCAAATCTGTCGGCATGATTAAGTAGTCTCTTGGAGATAATTTGCACTATTAGGGAATCTAGTGGCTTCTGTATAATTTTTTTGCCCTTTTTGCCCAAAAGTAATAAGCATTCAGAATATATGCTTCTCAAATTTCAGCCTCGCTTGTCCTTAACCTAATTAAATGACACATTTTCAACTAACTTGAAATGGAATAAGAATTTTTCCAGCCACTCTTTTGACAATCTGAAAAGCTCTTATGGATCATATTTGGCCCATGAGGTAACAGATCAAGGCTTTTGCAACTATACAACTATATTGTTGTTTGTCAGCCTATCAAGATGTTGCTGTGGTGTAGTGGTTATCACGTTAGTCTTACACACTAAAGGTCCCCAGTTCGATCCTGGGCAGCAACATCAAATGATCCCATAACAATTTTACATCTTTTGAATGTCAGCTTCAACCATCAATCACCAGCCTGTGTTTTGTTCAATAAAAACCTATGCGAGAAGAGAATATTGATTCAATGCCAACATGGGCATGCTGGCATCAGAATGTGCCTGTATATATTTCTGTTTGTCTACTTTTTGTGAACTTGAAATTTTATTTTTTGAGTTATCAACTGATACTTATAATTGCAGACAGGAAAGTAATCCGTCAAAAAGAAGAGAAAAGAACACTGAATTCCAAAAATGGTTATGTTGTAACAGAGAATGTGGAGCTGTGTAAGATTAGCTACATTCTACAAGAGGTAAAGGATGAATTAACAAAAACTTGAGCAGCTGATGTTAACAGAATTAATACATCTCTACACGAAAGATAACGCAATGGCCGAGTTCAAACTCCGGGAGCTCGGTATATGTCATTGACCAAATTTCCCCTGCAGCATCACAAAAGGTTTATTATTCAGATGGTACGAAAGAACATTAATGACATAGCAACAAGTAGGAAATTAACAGTAGCCTGAAAGTTGAGTCACTTTGGGCATAAAGGGGAACTGTCAGATGCGTTCCAATAGTTCGAGTAAGGGTGCCATTTTACGCAAAAGCTCAGTCAATTTCTGCCCCGTTACTTTAGAGGCTTCCCATTACCAAGAAGCTTTTTTTGATGTATTAGAAAAAATTTTACCCCCTCTCACAATAATTGACATTACTAAAAGCCAAGTACCTTGAAAAGATAGTTGCTTAAAAAAAATTTCTATTCAGAAGGTTGACACCATCCAAGGTGCTTGTCTTTAGTTAGCAAACACATTCAACCTAATTCTAGCAGTCACTTCAGGATGGAGCTTCAGCTGTGCAATATATTCTCCTGTTTCACGGATCTCTGGAAGAACAACAATCTTCTTGTCTACATCCCTGTCGATAGAAAGAAACAATTAGACAAGCATGGGCACAGAACAGAGTACATGTTGGGACAAGAAAGTTTCTTTATCTAAACCAACACTTGTACATTTTTTTAATCACTTTTGCAGATTAAGCATGCCCAGGACCTTATTATACATTAAGCTCAGACATCTGTTTACTATACAGAAGGGATATTTTTTACCCCCTAGTATTATGAGGGTGATTATATGTGATGAGAATATATTATTCAAATTGCCAACTGGCAGCCAATGCACTCATTATGTCTGCATCAATTGGTACAGGCTATAGGGAGCAATCCATAACCATCATTAGAAAATGCCATTTCCTGAACTTTTTAGTTTCCAAAAGACCATATTTCTTAAACAAAATACAAAATTTTAAGATAATCTACCGCATTATAGAGCAAAAAGGTTCACATGTCAATATATTTCACCAGTATTGGGGTATACAAATTGTTAGGTTGCGGATAGCGTAAAAGAAAAAATTATACTGACAAAAAACAGCAGTGCGAATAATATGCTTCAAATTTATATTACTAAAAATGTTTATTAAGATACTGTAAAAATATTTAAGCTTGAGTTATTTACCTTTGAAGCTGTGCCTTGATTATGTCAACCACATCTTGTGCAGTAACACTGCCAAAATAAGTGTATGTCAGACATGATATATAAATAAAATAGTTAATAACTGCTTAATATACTACAAATCCAACTCACCTTCCAAAAATTTGTTTTCCTTTTCCACCTTTGCGCTTAACCTTAAAAGCTCCAACAGTTTCAAAAATTAGGCCGAGTTGTTGCGCCTCTTCTTTTACCTGCAGAAAACAGAATTATATAATCTAATATATTTCACTGGCAAAACATCTTAATGTTTGCAGAAGACAAAGACACATGGCCATGGTTTAATATGCATTTGAACACCAAATGCAAATGCTGTCAGTATATGTTTTTCCTTAGAGCATTAAGATGCAGAAATTTCAGTTTCAATATGTTCAAAGGCAAAATGGAATCCAGTAAAACATCACAACTTGTCATGAGAAAGTGGCATATAGACAATGATGATAAAATAAGACAGGGCTGACTTTTTGGCCCAAGACACATGTAATAGAAAACATGGTGGTTTATTATAAAATTATATAAACTCAGCTTTTCACAGTATTGAGACAGAAGGACTGCATATAGAAGAAAAGAGTCACTAGTTCTGCTCCTTTTTACCAGCTAAAGGCAAGTTTCGCCTTCTAACAATTACTAAAAAATGCGGACAAGAAAATCATGCTGCAAGGATCTTTCGCAAAGAAATTTGAGTGACTGCTAAAACCCGCATTAAAAATATTGACTTGCTTATAATGAATCTCCTTAAATGAAACACACACATATAAAAACACAGATCATTTCAATCAGAGAAGAAACAAAATCATAACTGCAACCCTCTTATAGCATCAAATCAATAAAATACCAAGAAAGTTTAAAATTCTCCAAATACAGTTAAAATAAAGGAAAGAAAAAATTAGAGTGAGCATGGAGCTATGTCAAAGTATGAAGGAAGAAGAGAATAAATTAATGAGCTGCTTAATTTACCCTTTTCTTTTCAGCTTCAATTCTTTCCTCTTCCATCTTCATTTCCCTGCACAAATATTTAAGCTTATACTGAAACTAAGGAAAAACTAAATATTCTCCCAATAAAAAACATATATGTCATTGGGGGTACTGTAGCAATATTTATAACTCGGAAAATTTTGTAAGTTTGTGCAGCATAAGGCAATGCAGTCTAATGATAGAGTTCTTCTACATAAAAAGGCACGCCAATCATCTTGATTGAATCCTTTAGGCCTCCAATTCTTTTAATAAAAATGTATGCAATTGTTTTTCTAGTCCAACCTTTATCATGGAACATGAATGTTGTACAACAGAGTAAGATTGCAGGTTTAGTGTGGTACACTACATAGTTCAGACTAAAACTCATCATGGATTAACAAGACAAATGAAGAGGCCACATGGACCTATGTCAAGATTACATTGGTATCCTGAGACAGTTATTATCATAAGAACTAGCTAGTTTCCTGACTAAGATTGCCTCTCCTCAGTTTTATATAAATCCTCTAACTGCTTTAAGATGAATATTATGATTGTCTGAACTCAGTCACCACACATGAACAAATTTACTATTCCATTGAATACACATACATAAAACTCCAAGCAGCTGCAGATTCCCGAAAAGTTGATTCATCAAATAATAGTATTACTACACAGAAAGTGTTTCCCAAAATCTCATGCAACTTCTTCACCTAAATTCTAATTTTAAAAATCTTAGAACACAAAAAAGCCAGCAGACATGCCAGACACTGAAACATAAATAAATGAAAAATGGAGTATTACTTGAGCAGAAGTGGAGTGACAATCTGGGCCTTCCCCATTGGATGAAGATAATTCCTATAAAACCCTGCCTTCACATCCAATAGCTGCCCTTTCTTTCCCAATTCTGCCACATCCTCTTTCAATATTATCTAACGTGAAAAAAGTTTTATTAAAAAGAAAGTCATCTTTTCTTGTTCTGAATTTGCTCAAGAATCAAACAAAAGTATAAGGAACTATAATGATAAATAACAAATATTAAGCTAAATGCAACCAACCCATTTCAATTTAATCCAGTCACAACATAAAAAACAACAAAAAAATATGGAAATGCTATAAGCATAACTGAACAAGAAAGATAAAAACTTGAATTTGAGTTTTCTTGTCCATTCTTTTCCTAAGATTTTCTCAGCAACCAAACAGAAAGCAAAGATTTAAACTATGAAAAGTGGAAAATGTGAGAACCCATTTCAGAAAAATAAACAAGTTATCACCTTGCGAGTTTTCTTGGCTTTCTTTTGAGCCAGAACCAACAAGACACTTCCTTTGTCAGGTAACTTCACGGATTCGTTAACGTTGTTGCCAAAGCTTTGAAAAAAAGAGGAAGAACCCCATGACAATGTCGCTGCTGTTGACGATGATGCCGCCATTGAGAAGCCCCCAAAAGCTTTGCTGATTACCCGCTGTACTATCACTGCGTGATCTTATCCATTCATTGCACAGTTCGTTACACTTTGGTTTTACAATTTCCAAAGTCCTCCCATCAGTTTTTAAAAATTTGCACTATGGCCCTCGCATGTTAGTTTTGTGGTATTTCGCCTTATGATTTTTTAGCTTTTCTTTTCGTGTTTCTTAAGCCTTTCAACTATTATTATTATTTAGAGTTCAACTATTGGCATCCCTTCATTGATCTTTTAAAACTCTAGTAATATTATAATTATATTTAAGAACAAATATAAATAAAATTAATCTCATTTATATTTTCTTTTTCTCTTTAATTTTATTTTGCTTGCACAATATAAATTTTTTTTAAACATTACAATAATATGAATTTAAGAAGAAATTTATAAATTTTTTTAAATCATTAAATTAATCTAAATTTAAGAAGTAAATTTTTAAGCCAAAATAATACTCTTGTAATATATGTAGCAACAAAATTAGGATACAACATTGTGAGAAAAAATTAAATAAATTTTTATCTCATTATAAATAATTTTTTAAGGATTCTCAAACTAATTGTTGCACCCAAAGTTTATATGTACTATAAAAATGTATTGGACCCATAAAATATTTAATATTTTATAAGGTTTTTCTTATTTTTTTCTTTTAGTTTTTTTTTAGAAATTAAATAATAAAAAAAGTTTGAAGAGAGGAATACAATTATTAAAACTAAAAAAGTGAGAAAGTTATTAGAAATTGTAAGATTTATAAATAAAAATAGTGTTTATTTAGAAAAAAAAGGATATTTTTGGTATTAAATGGAATATAATTAAAAAAAGGAGTTTCAAAAGGATTTTAGAGGGGTGCTAATTGACCAACTCTATTATTTATTAAGATTTAATGCTGAAATATAAGAAAGTAGCCAAAATGTATGTTAAAAAAAAAAAAGTAGCTAAAATATATTTGACTTGTAAAACATGGATAACTAATAAATTTAGAGAATTGGGCTTCATTTGTAGCGGGGCAGCCTGGGCCTTGATCGGCCCTTGTGTATGAAGGCGGGAAGATCGGGCCCAGTCAAAAGTGGTGCGATATTGACTTGTGGGGGGCGTGTGGCAACATGAAGGCTTTATTGTTTTTAATTATATCTTGATTTGAAAAGCAAAATGAGATTAAAAATGTGGCCAAAAACAGAGGCTTGACTAGGGTTCTTTCTTTAATCTTTATAATAAAAAAGCTATACGAGAAGGCTGAAGGAAGGCAAGGCAAAGGCAATGAGTTAATCTCGACCTCGAAGAACGAAAGCAGACGGCACATACAATTAAGTAATCACATAACAAAGTCAGCAAGTTGTTCAAAAGCATCAAAAGTCACAAACCCATTAGAAAATTAATACATTTCTCTTGAAACCCTCATCGTTATTGAACTAGAGGTGTCATAATTAATTAAAGATTAATACCATTTAAAACTAAGCCTACTTACTTTCTTAATCGCTAAGGATCCCACGCACAAACTATTTACTCGAAAAATGTAAAGAAACGTAAAAGATTTACTAGTTAGATACATAGGCCTTTTTCGAATTGCAACAAAAATTGTAAGGTAAATATGTTTTGACAGTAGTAGTTAGGAAAATTTTAAATAATACATTAGTATATCACTCTTATATATTAATTTACTTATTTTACTTTTTATTTATAATTTTTATATTTCATTTTCTTAATTTATGTTTTATTTTAAAGTTAGTATTGATTTACAAGATTTACGTTACATTTGTAAATTTCTTTTTTTTTTTTTTAAACCGATAACACACCAATTTATTACTTATATTTTAATTTACTTTTTTATCTTTTATTTACAAGTTTTATATTTCATTTATGTAATCTATGTTTTCTTTTATACTAAATGTTCATTTACCAGTTTATGTTACATTTGTAATTTTTTATTTTGTCTTCTAATAATACACCAATTTACTATTCCTATATTAACGGAAGTCTTATGTTCCATTTATAGTATTTATGTTTTATTAACCCTTATCCATTGATTTATTTATATTAAATTTATAAGTCTTATATTTTATTTACATAATTTATGTTTAATTATAGTATTAATGTCGTCACTAAAATCATAGTTTTTTTTTCATAGGTTTTGAAACATGAGATAGAACATGATCATATATGTCAACAAAGGATAGAGAGCTTTCTTATTAAAGATTGACTATTCAACACATAATATTGCACTAGTTAGAGCTTTGGGATTAATTTGTCTAAAAATTTAAAAATTAGATTTTCAACTTGGTGTAATAAATGAATTTGTTGTTTCATATATTGATCTTTCTGTGAAGATGAATCATTGGAATTTTTCTACTGATGAAGACTAATGACAAAAAATGACTTCCCTTCATACTTTTCTTCTCAGGGATAGACATATATAATCAGAGTACAGGTTTGGACGAGAAATTTTAGAGTACGTTAGAAGTATTACATTCAATTGATACATGTATACTGTGCAATTTAGTTAAATATAATCACTAATTACATGATAATTTTTCAAAATAAATGTCTATATATATATATATATATATATGAGTGTAATATCTCTAATGTACACTAAATTCTTTCAGCATTGACGCAACACAATTTATAATATCGTGCACATTTTATTAGTAGAAGTAAATGACCATATCCGGCGTGTAAAAGCAAATGGGTGTTGATTGGTCGTTATATATATTTTAATAAAAAATAATGATATAACAACAAATTCTTGTATAAATTTATTTTGTGCAAACTAATTTGACATGATAAAATTAGTTGAATTAAATATCTCTTAGCGCACATGATTTATTTCTATTATTTTATATTTTTATTCAACTAATAAATTAATGTAACGTCAGTTTGGACAAGAGTTTGTGACTGTATTAACATTCTTTAATAAATTATGTTAAAACACAACTGTTTTCTTCTTTCAAAGCTTATGTTAATATGTTTATAAAGAATAAGCTGTCGCAACGTGAGTGTGGTGGGATTCGAGGGAGGTCTTAAGTAGGGAAGAAATAGTGGTGCTACCTCTAAGTGAGTTGACTTGACGCTTTCTTTTTCTCTTGTTTATTTTTCTATTGGCAGCTTAACAGGTGCTTCTCTATATAATGACTTTCTTGTTCTTTTATCAACACAAATGGCAGCAGCTTGTAGATTTTAATTTGGAGATCACAGAAGCAATTAATCTTTTGGAAAAATGATTCCTGGAGGGGCCACATCATGTTTCCCAAACCTGTCACAAGCTAGCTTAAAAGCATATCCGGTGCCCGAAGACAATATTGTTTCATCTTCTTTGCAAACAAGTTCATCATCAGGGCCAGCTTCAAATCCCACAAATTCTTCTCTTCTCTACAGCGTTTTCTTTCTTAAAGAAAAGATTCATCAGCTTCAATCTGTAGTCACAGTTCTTGTCTCTCAAGGTCAGCCCACCGAGTCAACGTCCATAGCCATGGCTAGCATGGGCTCTTTAGTTCAAGAAATTATTATAACTGCTTCTTCGTTAATGGTTACTTGTCAGCAAATGAGTACTCTTCCTGCAGCGTCCATTTCAGGTAACAATAACAACAATAACATCACCGCCAATGAAATATTTCAGCAGCAGCAACATGTTGGTCCCAATAATCAAGAAAGATCATCAGAGCAGCAAGGATATTATTTTACTGAAGCATTTGACACCTGCTATGGTGACAACAACGACTATGTTACCACACACGATCATAATAGAGGCATGCATAATAATGTTATTAGTAGCAACCATAATATTAATATTACGGTTGTTGAAAATAGAGAATCATTTTCAGAGATCAGTGGTGATATTATCGAGGTGGATGCGGCGGATTTGTTAGCTAAGTACACACATTATTGTCAAGTTTGTGGCAAAGGGTTCAAAAGAGACGCAAATTTGAGAATGCACATGAGAGCTCATGGTGATGAGTACAAGACTACTGCTGCCTTGACCAATCCTTCGAAGAAAAATGGAAGCTCAATGGGAATTAACAATGAGTCTACAATCAAAACTGTAAGGAAATATTCGTGTCCACAAGAAGGGTGTAGGTGGAACAAGAAGCACGCAAAGTTTCAGCCATTGAAGTCGATGATTTGTGTGAAGAATCATTACAAGAGGAGCCACTGCCCCAAGATGTATGTGTGCAAGCGTTGCAACAGGAAGCAGTTCTCGGTGCTTTCTGATTTGCGGACGCATGAGAAGCATTGTGGGGATTCGAAGTGGCAGTGTTCATGCGGCACTACGTTTTCAAGGAAAGATAAGCTTATGGGGCATGTTGCTTTGTTTGTTGGGCACACGCCGGCCGTCAATGTTAATTCAACAAACACGTACGGCCAAAAAGGGGCAGCAACTGGCACCAATATTGCAATTAGATGATAGGTAAGAATTAATTACTTATACATTTAGCTAAATTATCAAGATTCACATGCTAATTTAGTTTCGACATTATTGATTATGCTCTTAATTAGGGAATGCTGCAATGGAGTACTGCTGCTGTTTCTGAGAATAATATGGTAGGTACTTGTAAATAGTGTATATATGATAAGCAACAAATATATAACTTAGAGGAAATTAGTCTCTTTATTTTGAATATTTAGATCATATGATGAAATGATGAACATGTAGGATTGGTTTTATCTGTAACATCTTAATTTTGCTCTTATGTCTAAATTTATGAAACATGTACACAGTACTTAACATACGGTATGTATCAACTAAGTTCAGTTTCGATATTCGATAAAGAAAAGCATGAAAAAAAAAAGTTATAGTTTCTGTTTTCGGCATTACCTTGAATAAGTTTTTTCCTCAACTTAGGGTATGTTTGGGATTGGTTTGCTTCCCAAATAATTTATTTTGGGATAGCTTTTGAAATAATTAAGTTGACTTTATAAATACTTTGATTGCATGTTTGGCAAATTTAGATCATGAAATCATTACTTCTAAATAACTTTTTTATATGTGTTTAGTAAATTTATCCTAAAAATATGTAGTGTCTAATGTAAAATGACCAAAATATACACATTTTGTTAAGAAACTGACATTTTTATTTACAACCTAATTATTTAAACTATTTACAAATTAATTACAAACTAACATTTCTAAAATAATTTTTAAAAACTGACATTTTTACTAACAAGCACGTAGATCAGCTGGTAAGGGGTTGTTCTATCTTAACTAAGGTCCTTGGTTCGAGACTTAGGAATACAGCTGTTTTAAATACTTGTTAGGAGAGTTTTGCGACTCTAGCAGTCCTACTTGGCTTGAATCTATATTAGTCGAAGCCTAATATGGTCCTGCACAACTCGAATCTAGATTAGTTGAGACCCAATATAATTTTTGAATATCCAATGATTTAATATATTAAATAACTACTCTTATTAACAAATAAAGCATATATGTAATAAATAAAAGTTAATTTTTATTAAATAAATATTATGATTTAACAATTAAAAACTATTTTCCGTTGCCAACGTGCTGGTGTCAACATCGTTGATAGCACCAGCGATGAGAATTCATTCACTATAGGTATCATCGGATTGCAAATTTTGAAATCTACTCCACCGTGGAACTTTAGTTGGCATCAGAGGCTTTGTGGGGAGGCACGTACGCCCCGCTTAAGCGTACGTGGAAACGATGTGGCAGCCACTCAAAGTGTGGTAGTACACGGTGCAATCCCACCTGATTTTTAGTCAACATTTGCCGATCTATCATATGGTAGTAGCAGCTCACCTTCATTTGTCTGTGTTTGATGGCAGTGTTATTGTGGCCGTTTTATTTGCAGAGCGCGTGAAGCACAATCACTTCTTCTTTGTCAACAATGGCATAACTATTGCATGGAGAAGACAATTTGGCGTGCAATAGTGTTAGTGCTGTCGTACGAGAAATGACGGCACCAGAGACATTGCCTGCACTGTCAATGGCTTTGCTATCTTGTTGTTTTTAAAAATATTAAGAGCATGTTTAGGATTGGTCAAGATTGCCAAATAATCACTTATTTGACAATCTAGTAATCAAAAGATGTTTGATAAATACTTTTTAAAATAGATTATTTAAAAATCTAATTATCAAATGATCTATTTTCATACTAGATATTAAAAGTTGTTGAGAAAACCTGAATTTTTTAAGAATAAGATATTATAATCTACAATATTAATTTTATCATTTTCTTAGTACAATATTTTCAAAAATACCAATGCAATAAAGTAATATAATTTATTAATATTTATAAAATTGATATTTTTAGAGCAACACCACCAATACTAGTTAGACTCCAAAATTTCTTTCCCATGCAATGGCCATGCCATCATCGATAGAAAATGAACGATGGTGTCTCACACGCTCCCCAAATTAAATAAGGGCCACCATAACGCCGCCATCGAATGGAAACAAAAAAGGTGAGCCATCGCAGCTATCTGATAGATAGGCAAATGCTAACCAAGAATCAGGTGGGATTGCAACATGCACTGCCGTTGTTGAACGGATGCCACACCATTTCCACGAACGCTAGGGGCAGCATGAGCTTCCGGACAAAGCCTTTGATGGCAACAAAAGTTTCAACGGCTGAGTAGATCGTAAAATTTTCCACTTTAATGATACCCATAGTGGATGAAAGTGAACTATTCTCTTCGCCGTCACCGGTGCTAGCAAAGTTGTTAGTGCCGATGATGGAAAATAGTTTTTAATTATTAAGTAATAATGCTTAGTTTAAAAAAAATATCTTTATTTATTACATATGTGGTTTATTTGTTAATAAAATATGAATTGTTTTAATTTCTGTAATTATTTAATAATTAATATGAAATTTGAATGAAAATACTAATTTCTTAATAAAATACGGATATTTTAGTCATTGTACATAGACACCTATATTTAGTTACAATTTAGCAAACATATATAATAAATTTGTTGAGAAGTAATTATTTCATATTCTAAATTTACCAAATATGCAACCAAATTACTTATAAAGTTGATTACTTTAAAATCTATCCTAGATTAGAGTATTTGAGAAGCAAACACAATCCAAAGAGTAATGAAATAGCCACAAACTTTTGTACAAACTTATTTTGTACAAACTGATGTAGCATGATAAAATTGGTTGAATTAAATATCTCTTGATCCACATGATTTATTTCTATTATTTTATATTTTCATTCAACCAATGAATTAATGCCACATTAGTTTGTACAAGATAAATTTATACAAAAGTTTATGACTGTATCATTACTTTAATCCGAAACATATCCTAAATTTCTAAATATTTAATAAATTATATTATTTCAGTGCATGGGTAATTTTTAAAATACTTTATTAAGATGAGGATAAAATTTGCATTGCAGATTATAACATCTAATTCTTAAAAAAATTGATTTTCGAACGCTAATCCCAACAACTTTTAATGTTTAGTGCAAAAGCAAATTATTTGATAATCAAATTTTTAAATAATCTATTTTTTTTTAATATTTACCAAACACCATTTGAGTGGTAGATTATCAAATACTAATTACTTGATAATATAAAAACAATCCCGAATACACTCTTAGTGATAGAGTACGCATATATTTTAGGTTGTCTCTTCAACCCTACTTAAAAGGGATGGTTAAGTTAGTTTGCTTTTTTTTTTTTTTTTTTTTTTTTTTTTTGTGAAAGAATGAGATCAATATATATGTTCAATTTCAAGAAGATAGTAAAAGAGGTAGAGTGCATTGTAACTGTTGAAAAAATTCTTGAGTATATAGTTTTTTGTGCCTTTTTGCATGTAGCGATTCAATAGAACTTACGTGTTGGTAAGAAGCAGTCTGAGTGGCAATCAATCAAATTAGCTGTTAGGGCAACGCTTTTTTTATGATTGTAACATTATTACTAAGATCGTGTTGATCGAGGTAGGTATATATGAAAGATGCTTCAAAGTGAATTGGCCATGAGGCGATAACGACATAAAAATGATACCAGGGTTCCAGTGACATCGATTTTTCGGTTGTATAATCATTTGGTAGAGGCATTCCTAGGTAAAGACAACCAAAAATTGAAGAGATATGTAGATGACCCAAGAAGAATCTCAACGTTGTAGTTATAAAAGGTATAATTTATATATTTTGCTGCGGAAAAATTACAGATTTCCTCTTCAAATATAAATTAGATATATCTAGACCTAAACTTAATAAAATGGATTGTGACAATATACTTAATTCCGTTGCACTAACAATTTAATTTATTTTATAATGAAAAGTCAGTATTACTCCTAATCAATTTAAGTTGTTTTACAGTTCATAAACACAGTTCATCTATTAAAATGAAATATTATGTATGTGTTAATTGTTATGCCATTCTTGTCTTTAATAAGTTGAATTTATTACCTAATTTATTATTTTTTTTTTTATTTTCTTGAATTAAAAACTAAAAGATGTAAATAAATGGGGTAATATGGTATTTGAAGGTTTTGTGATGAGCTTATTTTATGTGTTGTTAATGAGATAACGTATTGTCTTATGTAAGAAATAAAATTAATATATAATCTATAATGTGATGAAAATGCAATAAAATGAAACTATCTTGTTATGGAATAAAACTTCAAAAGAAAATTCAATATGCAAATATCTCATGTTTATGCCAAAATTTAAGTTAAAAAAAAAAAAAATAGATCATGAACTTGGCTTATAAAGGACAATATTGTCATATCACATAGAAAAAGGTATTTCATTTTGATGGACGTTTACTGTTTTTAAAATAACCTGAATTGATCAGGGCCAATATGAAATATTTTATTATAAAATAGCTTGCTAACAAAATTGTTAGCTAAAGTGTAACATTTTTAAATTTGAAGAGGATAAGTATCACAGTATATTTTAGTTTGAATGCAAATGTTTCTAACTTATATTTGAGAAAGGATCTGTAATTTTTTTTCCTTTTACTGTACAAGGCCGCAATCATCCCAAGGCTGAGCCGGCGAGTAATAGTCACAACATGCATAGTAATACTTCTTACCCATACCTTCTTCTCCTCATTTGAAGGATAAATACTTGCGTCATTAACTTTCATTTTGAACTTCTCAAAGCCATCTTTTGAATAATACACAATAAATGATATTTGTTCACTTGTTATATGTTCCCACCTGTGCATCATCGTGGATTTGGATTGAAGTATTATTTCCTGGGCTAATGCATTGCGCTACTATTCGGGATAATTATTTTCATCGCATGAAATACAACCTAATCTGCCCGTGTCTTTTTCGTTGCTTGGAATCAACGTATTTTCTGTAGACTGTAGTTGATGAAATTAGCAGTAGAAGAAGAATGAAGATGCTTGCAATCAAGATCTCCATTGCTAATAGCTAAAACGTGATTCTTTGGTGCTCTAGATCTTTAATTAATTTATGTATATGGATATACCTGGCAACTTTATACATGCTTTTCTTCTGTCATTTTTTTTCCCTTAAGATATGAATTTCGTGCGTCAATTTTTTTAGGAGTGAATGAATAAATATGGTTTGTTAATATAAACGCATCAGTTATTCAATTCTGTTAATTAAATATCTTAAACCTCTTTGAGATGAGGCATTCATGACTTGCTTTAACGTTGCTTGAGCAATGCAATTCGTTATTAGATATTTATATGGGTAAGAGGTCCAATCGAGTTGCTGGTTCGAATTAAACAAGATTACCAATAATTCTCATGGAAATAAGGATTTTTCAACAATACATTGTCATCTTTAATTTATTAGTGTAACGACGAAGTACTGAAAGTACGTATTAATTTGGGACTTCTATATACCAAATAAAATAAATCCATTAATTATATATTTGGGAATCGTAATGACGTGGCTATATGTCTTATATATGGACCAAAAGTGATATGTAGACAATATATATACATATGTGTATGTATATTAGAGTTTTTTAGACATAGATGTCTGCATTTTTTAAATCATGTGGATGAACTTAAAAACCAAAAAAAAAAAAAAGGAGAGACTCTACGATACTAAAAGGCAAAACAATACTTTCGAGTCTATGTTTCTATACTAATATTTTAATTTTCTTATTTTTTAGCTCTGTTCGAATTTTAAAATCATATGAATGTCCGCACCTAAAAAACTATATATATATATCATACATACACATGTGGATTTCCCCATGAAAATTTAATGTGGATGGAGCTAAAATGCAAAGAATATACAAATTCAAGCACACTGTGTTTTATCTTGCAGTGTGCATGAATTTTTCGCACGGACTTCCACATCCATATATATGTGTGTGTACACACACACATAAAGAAAATTGTTTATTGAGCTCATAATATTGGCAGCTCCTTTTCAATTTGTCAACCAATTTTAGAAGATAACTAGATAACTTTCAACTTGGTGAAGTTAATGAAAATAATTGTTGTCATTGCATGGATATAAATCGTTGGAAATTATCAACCCATGCGTAAAGATTGATGGTAGAATTGAAAATGACTTCCTTCTTCTACATATATATATCCCTCCCTAGTAAGAGGCACACATGATCTGAATCCAGATATGGACACAACACAATCTATAATGTAAGTATTTTATTATAGAAGTACTGAACGACTATATATATCCAGCATGTAAAGGCAAATGGGCATTGACTGGTGGTATATTACATTTTTATTAGTCACGTTAATTAATTAACTAAACACACCATTTAATTTATATCACACTTAATTAATTTCTTTAATATTCTTAATTAATTTCTTCAAGAAAGAAGCTGGTGTCGCAATGTGAGAGTGGTGGGATTTGAGGGAGGTGTTAAGTGGGGATGAAATGATGCTACCTCTCTAAGTTGACTTGAAGCTTTCTCTTTCTCTCGTTCATTTTTTTATTAGCAGCCCCAAGTGCTTCTCTCTATAATCTATGTGATTACTACCTTTTTCTTTTATTAAAAAAAAAAGAAAAAGAAAAGGCAGTAGCTATAGCTACCAGATTTTATCTTGAAGATCTCATATAGAGGCAAAATCTTTTCGAAAATGATTTTTTCAGGTGCAGGAGCCGCATCTTGTTTCCCAAACATGTCACAAGCTGTAGTTTCATCATCAGGGCCAGCTTCAAATCCCTCAAATGTGTCTTCTCTTCTCTACAGTGTTTCCTTCCTTAAACAAAAGGTTCATCAGCTTCAACCCGTAATCTCCATTCTTGTCTCTCAAGATCATCATCAGCCCACTGAGTCAACATCCACAGCCATGGCTAACATGAGATCTTTAATTCAAGAAATTATTCTTACCGCTTCTTCATTGATGGTCACTTGTCAGGAAATGAGTCCTCCTCCAGCTTCCACTTCAGGTAACAACAACATCACCACTAATGAAATATCACAGCTTGATCCCAACAATAATCAAGAAGGATCATCAGGGCAGCAAGGGTGTTACAATTTTAGTGAAGCATTCGATACATGGTATGGTGAGCACAATGACTTTGTGACTACTGATGATGATAATAACAGAGGCATGCATTCTAATAACGTTAGTAACTATATTAACAATGCTAATATTACGGTTGCTGAAAATAAAGAATCATTTTCAGAGATCAGTGGTGATATTATCGAGGTGGATGCGGCGGATTTGTTAGCTAAGTACACACATTATTGTCAAGTTTGTGGCAAAGGGTTCAAGAGAGACGCAAATTTGAGAATGCACATGAGAGCTCATGGTGATGAGTACAAGACTACTGCTGCCTTGACCAATCCTTTGAAGAAAAATGGAAGCTCAACGGGAAATAAAAATGAGTCTGCAATCAAAATTGCAAGGAAATATTCTTGTCCACAAGAAGGGTGTAGGTGGAACAAGAAGCACGCAAAGTTTCAGCCATTGAAGTCGATGATTTGTGTGAAGAATCATTACAAGAGGAGCCACTGCCCCAAGATGTATGTGTGCAAGTGTTGCAACAGGAAGCAGTTCTCGGTGCTTTCTGATTTGCGGACGCATGAGAAGCATTGTGGGGATTCGAAGTGGCAGTGTTCATGCGGCACTACATTTTCAAGGAAAGATAAGCTTATGGGGCATGTTGCTTTATTTTTGGGGCACACACCGGCTGTCAATGTTACTTCAAAAAACACGGCCAAAAAGGAGCATCAACTGGCACCAATGTAATTAGATGATAGGTAAGAATTAACTACTTATACATTTAGCTAAATTATCAAGATTCACATGCTAATTTAGCTTTTTAAAATCTTTGCTTATGTTCTTAACTAGGTTGATGACTTGATGCAATGGCATGGTGCTGTACCTACCTATACCGAGCGAAATTAATGCGCTTTGTTCTTCTAATGGGCACATATGACCCTTGAAAGATAGAATTAGAGGCGGCTGTCTTTCTTTATTTTGCTGTTTCTGACACACACACACACACACACACACACACACACACACACACACTTGTAAATAGTGTTTACATATATATATGATAAGCAACAGTATATACAACTAGGGAGGAAATTAGTGTCTTAATTATGAACGTTTAGATCACATGAAATGATGTATGGATATCTTGGATTGGTTTTATCTTTGTCATCTTAATTTGCTATGTTATCTAAATTCATGAAGCATATACATGATACTTCACAGTATGTTAATTATGAAATCACATTTTTTTTAACAACTAACAGTCCAGTTTTATTTGTTTCGGCATCAAGTTGAATTTGCTAAGTTCTTCCTAGATATAGTGAAGCACGTATACATTTAATTTTTAGCAGAGTTTTTTATTTTGGCAATCTAAGTACAGTCGTTCTGGCATGTTACTTGAGTTATTGTTTAGGTAAACTTTCTTATCTATATTAGTTTAGCGTCTCAAATTCCATTCACCCAAAGACAAATCACAACAGAGATATATTTACTAAGACTAGCTCCATCAACAAAGGAAGTGTACGCTAAGAAATTAGAGCTCCTACATATGGAGCTTGCAAGGTTCTTTACTGTATCAAAATCTTCTATACATGAACACCTAATAAAACTATAGTCTCTCGAATTAGGGGGGGGGGGGGGGGCAAAAACAAAAAAGAAAAAAACAATCGTAATCATCATAGGCCGATCTAGATCGATTTTGGAGGAAAAAAAAATCTATAAAAAAAGAGCTTGGAGTGATTTTTCAACGAAAAGGAAGAGTAAGCAACTACAAGATACTCCTATAAGTCAAAGAGGAGAGGAAATGGGTTTAAGAATGTTTTTACATTTTAATGTGATTAATGTGATTTAGCATAGGGAAGTATATAAAAATAAATATCTCTACTTTTTTTTTTTTTTTCAATAAAAGACCATTAAAGGAATATAACCCTCTTAATAAGGAATTTGACAAAACTTGTTAGCAGACTAAGACTTTATACCTTAAATGTTTCCACTTTGTCGAACGATGTTCTGAGCATTTTAAACTATAGCTCAAGTTTTAAAAAAATGATCATTCAATTAGTTGGGCCGAAAGTAAGAGATAAAAAATACTCAATGATGAAATGATTTAAAAGTGTAATTAAGTTTGATATAATGTAGTTTACAGGTTCAAATTTGGATAGCCAATTAAATAAAATTAAATTAAAAATCACTCAATCAAATCCTCCTTAGACAAGATTATGGCTTCAACCCCCAAGAAAAAGGCTATTTATTGGCAACAGCAAGAGTAACACATGGCACGGGCATTCTTGGAGTTAGGTGTTTGAAATTGAAGAATGGAAGAAGAAATGCGCGATTGCTACCAAGCGTGAAAGATTGACTGTGACCCTGCGTGCATAGGGTTCTCTTCTCCCCTTAGTAATAAAGGAAAAATAATAATTTGCCTTTTCAGGCTGATTCATGACTAAACTTTGTGGTTGCTTGTTCCCAAAGGAGATGCGCTCCTTTCCATCGTTTGTCCAAATGCTCTTTCCTTTGACAAGTGTATGTTGTTTAATCCATTTACTCATGAATTCGGATCCATGTCTGCACATATTTATCTGATTACATTCATTCGGCACAAAAACAAAGGGAATATTAAGGAAACACTTAGCTATCACGCTGATTTCTATCTAATAGACATATACAAATTCACAAATTTTGACAAGATTTATCACCATATCTTTCTTATACCTATGGACACATTGATGCTTTCAGCAGTATATCTACTCCCTCTCTAATCGATTTCAGCATGCACATAATCAACAAACACAAAATTCTTTTGTAGTTCACGCAAAGCATAAGCCAAGGCAGCGCTTACTAGTGCAAGCCCAGCCAAAACAATCCGTGATTGCAAATCTGAAGGAATCCCAGCTGTTGCACAGAATGCAATGGTCGCACCAATGAGAAACTTGTGCCACGTCTGGAACGCTGAATAAGCTTCTCTACATGATGAACACTTGAGGGTGTGTTGCTCAAATCTATCGAGCATCTGAAACAAAACCCAACAACAGAAAAACTAAAACGTAAGTAAGAAATCAAACCCATAAGGTGTAATGACATATTAATCGAGCTTATTATAAATGCGACATTGTCCCACTTAACATTGTCCCACTTAACACAAATTATGAATCCATATACTTTAAAAATCTAATTCAATCCCAATATTCATTTTTTATTTCTTGAAATAATGGAGAATGGGTTTTCGTACCTGACGTTTCGACAAGACTGTTGACGGTAAAGGTTGTTGGCTGCTGAAGCCAAACCATTCAGGTTGGCTGTTGCCGTGTCGCCTCAGCCAATTTCTAAATGCCAACACGAACCGATCTGCCCGTGTGGGTGTAAACGTAATTTTTGTGTACTCCTTGTTAACGTCTTCAGAACCCTCCATTGACTTTGAAAGAAAGATTTTCTCTTGACCTTGGAGGACAATCATGTCTCCATCATAGACCTTATTTGAAGTCCAATGCTCATGCCATCTAGGAACCACCTGGTAAAATCAGAAGCCATTTTATAGATAATTCACCAATTTACAAAGTAAAAATATTAAATTTCTAGTTTTCTAAGGTAGAGATAGGACATAACTCAGTTATAAAACAAATTTCATGTGGAGAAAAATCATCAACAATACATGTCAACAAAGTCTTATCAAATCTGACAGCAACCCCTTAGATTTGGAATCTTGGCATCAACATGAAGAATATGAATAACATTAGTTAAAAAGTTTACAAGACACTGATGCCAATTTTTAAGAAAAGGCCCTGAAAGAGGGAGAAAACTTTTAAGCATACATCTCAACTAAGTTTTCCTCTTCAAATCAAGGAGTTTTCTCTTCACATTTCAGCCAGACATCAAAAACTTCACCTTTCCGAACGGGACAGTATGGTATCAAAGATAAGAACAATCAACTACCTGAATTAGAAGCTAAAAACATGTGTGTGCACACTAGCACAAGCGTGTTAACAAGATAAACTTTCCATATGCTTGTACATGTCAATCACTAACAGCATTTGAGTGTTCTCTTTAGACTAAATTTTCCACGCAAGTGTCGCATTATACAAATTTCATCAGAGACACAACTGAGATGTTCTTACCTGCCACCAGGCAGGTCCTGGCATGGTGAACTGGAAGAAGTTTCGTGCACTACAAACAATTGAGCGGGTTTTCCCTGGTGCCATTGGTACGTTGAAGGAACAAATCCATATTATCCATTTTTGATCACCAACTACAGGAAGTTTTGTATCTATCTCTATCCTGGAAGAAAAGCAATACATGGATAGTTAAGTTTCACAAGCAATACTGTACTGATAAACAAGTATAGTACTCAATCAATTAAAACTATCACCTAACTTGTCAAGAGTTGTATAAAATTTTAAACACAATTAAGACATGAAATGATGTTTCATCAGCTTCCCTGAACTACAGCTGATGTCAAAAAAACTCAGTTCTACGTTTGTGCATAAAACCTCCAGTTAACCAAATGTCAACCTCGAACTTTGAAATACAAGCCTCCATTGATTGGCTTAACAAAATGAACTTGAGTCTTGGTAGGAGGAAATATTTGATGGTTAAGGTCCACATTTTATCACACAATGTTTTCATCAGGGATACTAAACGTTTTTGAAGTAAGTTTGGGAAACTATTCAAATCTCCAGTTCTTGAAAAAATCTACAATTGTAAGTATCACTGAGAGAGCATAAGCAGGAAAGGAGATAGTCTATCTAAGATGTATTAATTTTGCCAGTCCATACAGTGGAGAACTTACTTGTTCATGTAATAACAAGGAGCAACAAATTTAGCACTTATCCTTGGGTTTCCATCATTGGCTCCAGCAAATCCCCAATGCCCACTAGACTCCAACTTAAATGGTAAGGGCTTGGCCCTGTCCCTTCTGCCGGTAACCTGCAAATGATGTCTCTCAATAAGGAACACGGAGATTTGTTACTACAGAGAGAGCAATTAGTGTCACATTCCTATAGCAATCTAATGCGGAGATAGGGGTATAGAATTCACTACTTTACTCCTTGTTCAAAGACATATCCATGAATAAGAACAACATGACCTGTATATAAGTATTAGGATGTTAAGAGATTCCAACTGACTGAGAAGGAAAGCACAACATGGCCAAGCAAACAAAAAGCTGTGCCACTATTTGTTTAATCATTCCACTAAGAAAACAATATACCTGCAGGCATTTCCTGACACTACCGAGCACCAAAGAACTTGACAAGAGACGATAACTCTGTTTCTAGTTTAGTTAATGAGACATATCAACCAAGAGCTGACTACCATATTTAATTCATATCAAAACTATCTTAAACCAACCAGCTGTTGCTCAAATGACATTTCCATCTTGCACCCAGTGACACTACCATTCAAATTCAGTATGTACCTTGTGATGTGCAAAATCAATATGGGAAGGATCTGAGACATTTTCCATGAGAGTGTCATAGCCATAAAATAGATCCCGCTGAATTGTGACCGATGAGAACTCAGGTTTGTCAAAGTCATCAGGCAACCTAAACATTACCACACAGGTATAAGGAACCGGTAAACTTGGTAATTCAGTCAATGCATAATCTAAAAACAGAAGAGAGAAATAGAGTCAATTACATTGGTGGCTTGGTGGCATTGGCTCTTTCCTGACCATACTCATCTGGCCAAACAAATAGCAGACCTTGAGACACCATTGTAGGAAACCTCATAGCACATGCTCTGGGAGACTGAATTGCACGAGCTTCAGGACCTTCAGATGCTGCTTGGGGAATGCGAGTGCAAGATCCACACCCGTCAAAAGACCATCCGTGGTATGAACACTGCAAATGCCCATTTTCATCGATGCGCCCTTCCTATAAAATTGTAAGGAACACATCAATCATATGATCTAAGAAACATAATTCCCAACTTGGATACCAAGATTAAACATCAATGGTCAAACAAACAGCTCTCAAAATTCTGAATTTCAGATTCTATATTGAAAACGACAAAAAATTGGTCATGCATATGACTAATGTGAGGCTCTCCTTGGATAAACTGATCAAGAACAGAACAAGATAAGAATTTGTACATTAAATTTCACATCCTTCACTCTAAATCCTAGAAAAACCTCCATTTAAATTTCATTTCTTGAAAAGGAAATAACATGCAACAACAGATACTACTTCTTGCATTACCTCTATAATATCGAAAACTAAATAACAAATTAGCGAGCAAATTACAATTTTATCTTCTATGTTTCAGCTCGATCACAAAATTACAGAGAGCAAAAGGAACAATAGAATTGAGAAGATTACCGATAATGGGGCGAGTCTATGAGGGCATTTATCGTCAAATGCAACCCATTTATTAGAATTGTTATCAAACCAAAGAACTAAGTCTCTCCCAAGAAGCTGAAACGGTGTAGGCAAATTCGGGTCCAAATCTTCAACTAAAGAAACTGGGTACCAATGATCCCTCCAAGAAAACTTAGAATCGGAACTCTCTTCACCAAACTCATCATCAACTAATGATCCATGATCTTTTTTCTCATCTTTTCTCACAGTTTCTTCATCTGATGCTGCAGGGTCTGAAGGAGGAGCTGCCACTCGAAGTGGAGACAAATTCTTGCTTCTTTTTTGCAAGCTTTTTACCGTGATTTGTCGCTTTGGGGTTCCTGTGGCCAAAAATGGAAGGGTTTTTCCTGGTGATGTGGTGATATTGGCAGTAGTAGAAAGAAGTAGCGCCATGTCCTTCGCTTTGAGTTTAATGAAAATTTTTGAATGCTTTTTTTAATTCTATTTTAGTGAAAATAAATTGAGCTTTCGAGAGAGAGAGAGAGAAAAAGAAGAGGACTTTGCGTGCAAGTTTGCAATTTGCCCCTCCAATTCTCTCAGCTGTCTGTATTCACGCTTCCAGAATTCAGAAAGCGGAAAAAGAAGAAAAAGTGAAAAACCGGTTAGTTCGATTTTTCTCATTGTCCGATTTGCGATCAAGTACTTTGTGTTTCAGTTTCTATGATTGGTCTGACCAATTAAAGGTTCTAACAGAATAGAAAGTCAAGGGGTTGGTGGTCATTTAGCGTCACATTTTCTGGATTAGAATTCCCGTAATGCCCTTCGGCAATGGCGTGTTTCGTGTTGATTGGCTTGGCAATCTGAAACAAAATAAGTCGCTTTGTTTAAATACCAAAGTCCAAACTGGTGAGGCGCTCTAACAGCCACAATTTTTAACGTAATTAACGGTAATTTAAATATATTAAATAAAAAATCACGTGTCCTGGCTTCATGACGTTTTCAAATTTTTGTTTTCACACCTGGACGAAGCGATGAGTCGCGTACAACCAAAGGCAGTGCCGTGTCCACAGCACAAAGTTTAGGTGCATACAGTGGGCTCCAGCCCAACTAGTCGGGTTGAAAAAGAGGAGGACCCAAAAACCCGATCAATTAACCATTTCACTTTAGGTTGCATACAGAATGCTTGGTTCGAATTTGAGACATAATGATTAACTAGTGAACTCATTCAGTTACTTTCACAGTAAATATCGCTTAAATGTCAGCACCCTGCAGTGAAGGGACTTGGTTCCCTTAAGACCAGTATCTCTCTCATATCTGATTCTCCCAAATCAATTCAAATTCTTTTATTTACCTATAAAATTAAAGTACAAGTAATCAACCAAAATACTTGGACACAATCTTCCATAAACAAAATACACAAAATAGCATCCACTAATAAGAATAATTTACTACAAATTAAAATCAAAGCTTCCTTGCTGTGTCTTTCCTTCTTTCATTCTTTCTTAAAAGTTTCCAATCTCCACAGTTGATGAATCCAATGATGTAATTGCAGATTTCTCAAGCTCCACATTAAAATAATTTTATAAATAAGAACTAACAAGACTTGTCAGTTGCAATAAATATGGTACTGGCTAACAAGTCTCAGAATATGAAGAGTAACAAGAAACTAAGGGCCTGTTCGGCACCATTTTGAGGAGTGTGTTTTCGTTTTTATTTTGAGAATACAGCTGCAATACTTGTTCGGTAAATTGAATTCAAAAAATAAATTATGAAACAAATAATCTGAATTTTCATTTGTAGTTACAAAAGTGAGAACGTGTTTAACACGTTCTCAAAGAATCCCAAAACAAACTTTAAAATAAATTATAAAACTAAACCCAAGCTTATCTCATCATTTGATTCACAGCTCTCTCTGTCTCTCATGGATACATAGCTTCTTCAACCACAATTCATTGTGACATCCCTCTCACCCCGTCGCAGTAACCCAAGCTTATCTCACCACAACCATTTTGTTGCCGACTCTAATCATACCGCCGCCGCCGCCACCATCGGGCGATCATGATCCGACCAAATCACAGCCGTCCATGTTAGTGTTTTCTAGTACAAGATAAAAAAGCGATGATGGCAAAAAATCTAGAAGCAACGATCAACGTCACCACGGCGTCCGACAGCTTCTCCGTCTCCTCACCGCCAATCGCGGAACTTTCGTTTCCCGTCAAAAGCATTGGCGAGAACGAGAGCGTAAGGCAATGCCACGGGGTCTTATACGACGCCGCGTTGGTGGTCCCCACGGTGCTGTTCGTGCTTTACCTGGTGGTTCACGCGAAGAAGAATTTGACGAAACTGTGTAACGGGAGATCGTATATTATGATTTCCTATTATGCCCTTCTTTGGGTCGCTTGTGTTCTCAATCTCGCTTGGTGTTCTCTTCAAGTCCTTTATTTATTTATTTCTTCTTGCAACAGATCTTTTTCTTCTGTTTTATCAATTTTTTTTCCGTTGAGCAGAAAATTAAAATGAAGAATTTAAGTTTCTTTTATAATATTTGGAATTTTTGGTTAATATTGAACTTTATTCTTGCTATTTATTATTACATTGTGTTGAAAAAATAATTTATGTTACTGGTTATTATGATATTATTTGGAATTTCTTTGAATTGGGGCCGAAAATGACAATTTGCAGTTAACTTAATAATGCAACTAAAGGTTAAATTTTCCAGCGACATTATGAAGGACAAGGTTAATATCTTGAAAGTGATGTTTGATAAATTTTCCAGGATTTGATAGTGTGGGTGTATGAATAATTAAATTAAGTGGGCGGCGGACCGGCTTCAAAAAAAAAAAAAAAATGAAATTGGATCGGATTTATTAAATGATAAAGCTTTTCTTGGTCGACAATTTTTTAGGTGTGCGATGCTTAATTGATTATTGTGTTTGGTTGTTCATTTCCTTGGCAAAGGTTTCGGGAAGGAAGTTGCTTGGAACCTCATCATTATTTACAAGTGTAATGTATTTAGAAATCGCTTTAATCGCTCGCCTGTGAAAGTTATGCTAGTGGGTTGGAGACTTTAGCACGCATACATTCATAATCTCGTGGATAATTGTTGGTGTTGATATGCTTCTTAAGGTAATATTGATGTCTGCCTGAATGAGACTTGTACACCGCTGTGCATTTGTCCTTTTGTTAATCACATGGTTAACCTTCAGAAATGGGGTGGCTCTCTCCTCCCTAAAGCTCCTTTTAAGTTGTGACTAGTTTCCCACATATACATCTTGGACCTAGCACACCTAATTGCATTATGCTAATTCGATACCATTAGAGATCAAAGACCTTGGTGCATGTTGTTCTAGATGCACATCATATCATTTTTGTGGTGTTGTTGCTACTTAAAACTTGATTGTGATTATGCTTGATTAATCAGTGCAGATATTTGAATGGTCTGATATGTGGTTACTTATGTCCTTATTAAATTTTCAGCTCCAGCTCCAGCTTCTGTTGCTGTTGTTTGTTGTCCATGCTGCTTTTTAACTTGGCAATGATACACGCCAATTGTTTTCTATCCCGATCTCCTACTGCTCCGAACTACGCAACATCATCGGCGCCTTATCTTCAGCACAAAAATCATCAAGCAACAAGTTAGTACGGTTTGATTTGATCACAGTAATGTAAGTCAAGGAGGAATATCAGATAACTTGCTTGAATTGATCACAATTGTTTGCATATGCATTTTTTTTATGATAGAAAACTGAATTGCATTCAATATGTACATCTGTCCTGGTTAGTAATAGAAATTATTAAGAAGATGATTCATGTTCGCAGGGAGCACATTCAACCTTCAAGATATACTAAGGAGTTCAAGCTGAGGAAGAAGAATGACAAACTCAAGGCTGAAGCTAAAGTAAGAGGCGAAGTCATTGGTATAAAGAGTCAGCCACTTGGCTTTATGGTGGGAGGTGCAACATTGGAAACTAAATGTAAAATTTGTATCATGTAATTTTTTATAATTATTTTGTTTAAATCATGTGTTGTAATAAATATTTTAATTATAGTGTAAAAATAATGACAATGTAAAATTTTTTTTTAATTAATGTTAATTCTAAAAATTTATCATCATGTAATTTTTTATAATAATTTTATTTAAATTATTATGTTGTATTTGTATATGTATTAGCTAAATAATTATTTTCTAACCATAGTAATTATTTTTTCATTTGTAACTGCTTGATCGGCTACTCTTAATTCAAATACAAGTGTGCAACCCAAGAGGGGGGAAGAATTGGTATTTTAAAACTTATCTTAATCAAACCACACAACAATCTAATCTAATGACTTAATAAATTCAAAAACAATAAATAAATTCAATGAAATCACAATAATAAATAAAAATGTATTTGAAGCTCTATGAAGATTGTATAATCGTGTATAAATTAATTAGTGTTGTGATCAACCATTGATTTGATCGAATGAGCTTATTTATAGTTGGGTAAGTATACACGTTTTGCGGAAAGCGGATCGTCTTAGATTAACGGTTAACCGTTTGCTAAATTTCAAATAAGCGGTTGGACCGTTAGTCACTAACCTTTCGCCGTTAATTTCAGAGGCGCAAAATAAATTTGGGCTTAACCGTTCTTACTAAGCGGTTCAAGATTAGCAACCGAAATAATCGGTTCACCGTTTCAGTAAGCGATTTGCTTTAAAGTAAGCGGTTTGCGTTCAGATTAACGGTTTCTGTTAATTTCCAGACGCAAAATATATTTTGGCTTAACCGTTCTTCTAAGCGGTTCGGCGTATGAAATAATCGGTTCACGTTTTCGTAAGCAGTTTGCCGTTGTCGATAAGCAGTTTCGTTAATTTCAGAGACGCCTTAAACAAATTTGGCTTAACCGTTCTAACTAAACATTCGGAAAGCGGAAATAATCGGTTCACTGCTTTTAAATAAGCAGTTTCTGGTTAATTTCCAGAAACATCATTTTAACAAACCTTTGTAGAGCATACTTGCTGGACATAATCGGTTAGCCGTTTTATATTAACGGTTAGCCGATTGCTACAGTGAATTGTTTTTTAAAAACGTCTTACCAAACGCATATTCTCTATTTTTATCATTTTCAATTTTATCTACCGAACGCATATTACTGTTTTCAGTTTTAAAATGCAGGATATAAAAAATGATAATCAACGTATTTAAATTGAAATCTGAAACACCATTTTCATTTTTATTTTTATTCTCAAAAAATACAAATCCAGAAACAATACCAAACGGGCCCTAAAGTAAATGTTTTCTAAAATCAATAATTATAAAGCCAAGCCTTAAGTAGCATTTAATGGTTGCATAATCAAATAGGACTTACAAGTCCATGCACTTGAGCAAAATTCTATCTAATGCGAACAAAGACACAGACTATAACTGATTCTGAAGCACAGGTGGAAAGAGCAAAACAGCTGGGTGGAAGAAGAAGAAGAAGATAACCCATCCAAATAAAGATAATAAGGTTTAATTTCTCAAGTATTTCAACCAAAATGATAACATCAGTGAGTGCTTGCTCAAATTTCCGCTGGCAAATAAGTTTATAGGGAAAGTTAATGGTCAAGTGAGCACTTAGAAGCACATTTGTGGATCAAAATCCACGGTGTGCAAAGGCAGCCCGGTTTTATTGCATAGAATTTAACTGTTCAAATCAAACCGAACAGAGATACAACAATATTCTAAAGAAATCCCAAAAAAATAAAAAAGGCAACTGATTTTGCAGCAAAGAAATACATTCTTATCTTCAATAGAAAGGAAATTCTCTTTCCCACTAGGCTAGCAGTAGCAGGAACCAAAAAGAAATCTTATGCATCGAGTTAATTTCACATTTTATATTGTCCATGCCAAGAGTAATTCTTGATGTACCACTGCTCGTCCAGCTGAAGTAAATTAATTAGATTTATCAGTCCAACCTCCAGAGGTGTATCCATCAGCTAAAGAGCGACCATATTTCTACAAGATCCTCAATTCAGAACGTGCACAAAGAACACAAGGCTTACTTACAACGCAGAACTGGTACTTGACATGGGAAATCATTTCTTCGGATAAGTTTGATGGTCGGGTCCAATGTCACGCGAACCAGTGTTGATGTAAGGCCCTCGAAAAGTTGCCTGAGGTGGCAGCGGCTTTGATGAATCAATCACAGGCTTACTCTTTGATGACCTGGGTGGATGCAAACCAACCAACCAGACTATATTAACTTCAGCTGTCAAAAAAAACTACCAAAACATTGCTCTACCAAGAAAGCAATATATACACTTACGCCATGTAAAACGGAAACGCCAAGCCTGCAGCAGCAAAAACCACTAACCCGGTTGCAACAAGGGCATTGCGAGATCGAGCCATCGAAAAAAAAGCCACAGCAGTTTAAACGAGCATGATCTAAACAAACATAACAAAATTAAAATCTCCATATGTTGATTAAAACATCTGTCTATTGCAGAATTCAAATCGAGAAATCTCAGGGAAATAATCGTAGTTGATCGTATGACTACTTAATTATGAGTTATTATTTGCTTGAGAAATGATAAAGTTAATAAAATTAAGAAACCCTAATTTTAAACGGCGTTGGGAGCGCTTACCCGGAATCGACAAGCGCAGCGCAAAGCAGAGCAACTGAGCTATTTTTTTTTTTTTTTTTTCTAATCAGACTTTTGAGCGTGCAGCGAGTTACCGATTTACCATCACCCCATGGAAATAGATGGCATTTACCAGATTTTGTCTTTGGGGGAAAAATTTGTCGATGCGCTTAGTAAACTGAAATCGAAATCAGTAAGAATTAAAATAAGATGTTTATTTTCTCATTAATATATTTAATTATTTATTTTATCTCACAATCAGAATGTTACAATTTTTGTTAAGGGTGGTGATATTTTCACCCCACAAATCCCGTAAATCCATCCCACTTTTAAAAAATAATTATAAAAAGTTCTCATTATTTTTAAAATTTCAAATAAAGAAGAATTCAGATGAATTAATCAATTACATCTATCTTAATTTATTTTATTGTGACTTAGATTTTTTTATTATATTTGACTAATAAGATTGTTTTAACCTAAATTTGAATTGATTATTTTATCATTAAATGGTAGAAATACCAAAAATTTAATTTAACTTCAAAAATTTTTAATTTTATACAAATTTATTGTTTCTAAATAGTCAATTCTACTTTATTAGTATGATTATTAATTTTTAATTAAACTAACATAATGTCTTTATGAGAAAATACTCATTAAATTATTTACCTGTCAAATTTATGTCATTTACATGTAAAATATTAAAAATTATTAGATTTCATTTAAGAAATTAGATTTTATTTCATTTAAGAAATCAGATTTTAAGTCACAAAATAAAATACCTAAAGTATTAAATACAAGAACGCCTATTTTTTGGGGCAAATGGGTCATTTTATGTCATAAAGCAAAATAATTAAATAGAACTTATATTAAAGCTACTTTAATAGTAAAAAAAAAAAGTAAGAAAAAACATGGGAATGATTTATTTGATTAATTATAATTTTTTTGTTGATTTGTATTTATTACAAAACATGTTTATTTATTGTAAATATTTTTTGAAATGGGGTGGATTTACACAAATAATGGGGAGGAAATATCTCTACCGATTTTTTAAAGTTGCTTAATTATATGATAATAATATTAATTAAAATAATAAAATTAATAAATTTTATTAATAATAATAATAAATTTTAATAATGATAATATTAATAACAATAATTAAAATATTATCAATGATTTCGATCCTTAAATCTGTGAAGTAAATACTGTTAATGATTTCGATTCCTTAATTTATGAAGTAGACACTGCTTATGTACTTTGTATTAGATTTGGATGTAGACCAAACTAAAAAATTATTAATGTTATTATCTTATTGATTAAGGCTACTTCAATTTAAAATTTTAGCACAAATTTAAAAATTTGAACCATTTATTTTACACAAGTTAATAGTAGATATTGAAAAGTAAATAATATATTGAATCGTAGAATCTTAAATTTTAAGATTTCTTTAATAAAACAACTTAACCAGAGTATGCTTATTTATTTTTTTATAACATAATTTTATAAAAATAGTGCATTAAGGTCCTTTTATTTATTTTTTAATTATACTTTTTTATACTAATTAAAAACTCTACCTCAAATAACTGAAAATATATTTATAAAAGTTACAACAATAAAAAATCTATCTCAAAAATCTAAATGAGAAAATTTATACTAAATGGACCTTTACTATCATATAACATAACTTGAGTACCATTAAGTAAACAATACACCTTATATCGAACCCTATTAAATAATTGTAAAACCAACAAGGCTCCCTTTGCTATAATTTTTTTAAATAGATTTTTTTTAACTAGAGTTTTTGTTAGTAGAATTTTATAAGTAGAATTTTTACTAAATAAATAATTATTTAATTATCAATGAGAGTTTTTATTAAAAATTATAAAAATTATTTTAATAGAAACTTTTAAAAGTTATTTTATTAAAAGAATGAAATAAATTTATCAATATCTAAAAAATATTTTAGATATTTTAACATTTTAAAAAGTTTTTTATCTCAAATTGTCAAAAAGTCTAAAATTTAAAATTTTGTTAATAAAGGTAAATTAATTTATTTAATTTTTAAAAATTTTATTAAAAAATAAATAAAAATAATAAATTTGAAAAAAAAATTTAAATTAAATAAGTAGCTATAGTTATATGAGCATAAATCTTATCAAAAGTATGTTAGGAAATTGAGCTTTTTCACAAGATCACTCTAAATAATTTGACAAGCAATAAATTAACAGAAAAATTAAATAAAAAATAATATCAATCTCACAATACAAGATTTACATAAAAAAACTCTAAATACAGAGAAAAACTACGACTGTTGTCAAAAAGACAACTAAAGAAAAATATTCACTATGTGAAAAATTATTACAACTACACTCCTATAAATAATTTTCTCTTACCCAAATCTCATATACATCCAATTTCCCACTAAACTCTAGAGAACTTATGGAGAACCTCCTCTTTTATAACTAAAAATGGCTATAAAATCATTTTTTTCCTTAAATTTCTTCATTCAAAGATTTGAATGTCAATTTTCTTAGTTCAAGAAAGAGACAACACCTCTTTCTTCAACAATGGCTGGCACCGCCATCTAGAAGGGTAGTGTCAGCTTGCCACTTTTCACATTCTCTCACTTTGAGATTTGATTAAGAACCAATCAATCTCCACATCATCCTTTTTACTTTCTTTACATATAATCATAATTCTCAACATAGAGAATTATCATGCTTTACCCTAAAGTGTATACTATTTATAATTAATTATCAATTTTAAGAATTTTACATCAGCACATGTCGAAATATCCTGTTGAAATTTATGGTGCAACTTTTATGTTGGCCTTTGTGGAAAGCCATCAGCCATCGACATAAATTCCACCACACACCATGCATGTCTTTTGTGCATATTTTGTGGATCCGCTAGTAGTAACACATCTCTTTTCATGGTACCAACGGTATACCATAAGGATGTCATCATCATCCATTTTACAAGAGACCATCATCTCCCACGATGATGAGAGACTTACCACTAGCAATGCTATCAGCATCTGATCTGGAGCCACTTGCCGATCCTACTCTATTTTTCCTTTGACAATTTCTTTTTACATGTCCCGATTGTCTACATCCCCAGCAGACTCCCTTTTTCTTAGAATTATTTTTCTTTCAATTCTCCACAATTGCCAAAGTCAAGATATCTGTAGTTTCAGTACTTTCACCGCTCGGCCTTCTTTTTTCTCAGAGTAAAATACTAGTAACTTCTTCAAGATCTACTATCTCCTTCCCATACAGCAAAGTAGATAACAGGTGTTTGTAGGAAGTTAGAAGTGACCACAACAACTAAGCTCCTTGTCCTCATCTTCAATTTTAACTCCAATGGCTTCTAGTTCTGACACAATATCATTAAGAACACTAAGGTAATTGGAAGTTTTTGCACCTTCAGCCATTCACAGTATGTGAAATCGCTCCTTCGGGTACAATCGATTTGAGATGCTTTTTATCTGATATAACTTTTCTAACTTCTCCTAAAGTTCTTTTGCTGTAAGAATATTACATATATTTGTAAGAACATTCTTTCTAGACACAGTTGCATGACACTTACAGCTCTGTCATCCAAATCTTTCCAATCTTCATCGCTTATATTAGCTTTTCCAGAGCCACTGCTGGAAGCAGGGGATGGCTTCCCCTTCAATGCCTTGTGTAACCCAGATTGAATCCACACATTCTTGACTTAAATTTGCCACAAGCCAAAGTTAATTCTCTCATCGAATTTTTCTATTTCAAATTTCACCGGACTTGAAAATTTCAATCTTGACATATTTACTTTGCAGATCAGCTTTTACTCTTCACCATGGACTGTTTGGATTAGCTCCTACTACTTCACGTGAACAGTGTCGTATACGTGAACAGTGCCCCGACACCAAAACTTCAATCAATGGCCCTGAGACTACTGTTAGGAAATTGAGCTTTCTTCCAAGATCACTCCAAGTAATTTGTCAAGTAACAAATTAACAAAAAAATTAAATGAAGAATATGATAAGATTTACGTGGAAAACTCTAAATACGGAGAAAAACCACGGCTGTTGTAAAAACGATAACAAAAAAAAAAATTCACTATATGGAAAATTTATTGGAACTACACTCTCAAAAATAATTTTCTCTCATCCAAATCCCAAATATCCCCAATTTCTCGCTAAACTCTAGAGAACTCCACAAATCATTCATCTCTCTTTCTCTCATAAGAAATTAGATTTTTAGATGTTTGAAACTTATTGAGAACTTCCCCTTTTATAGCTAAAAATGGCTATAAAATAATATTTTTTTCTTAAATTTCTTTATTCAAAGATTTAAATGTACTTTCTTTGAATGTTAATTTTATCGGTCCAAGAAGGAAACTACCTCCTTCTTCAACAACGGCTAGCACCGCCATCTAGAAGGGTGGTACCAGCTTGCCACATTTCACAAAGTACAGTAAAATTTTATGAACATCTAATAGTGGATAGATTATAACCACACATTAATTAGACTCCCTCAGACCAATTAATATCTCACCCTAAAAAAATTTTAAATTATTTTTTAATTACATTATCTAGATCCTAAAGTTTCAAATTTATTAAAAAAATAAATTTTATTTTGAATTTCTAATGTACACCCACCAATTAATATTTCTTATTTTAAAAATATTAAGGATTTGTTTGAAATTAAAATTAAACATTTATAACTAAAAAATTATAGAACTAAATTATTTAATAAATATTACTTATTATAACTTAAAAATTATATTAATATAATTTTTTATTTATATAATAAAAATTGATCATATTTTTAATAATTTAATTAAAATTTTATATTTATTACGTGTTATTAATTTTTATTTTATAATTATAATTTTTTTTTTTACAACATTAAAAATTTCTGACGCCTCAACGGCTCAACCCCAACGGATCTAAATCATTTTCTGAAAACCAGAAACGAACGGAATAGAGTCACGCAAAAAGAGCTAGCCGCCTTCTCCTCGATTTTTCTTTATTCTAGAGTGTAGTCTTTTCCAAAATCCAAACCTAAAGTCCGCCACCACCACCATGTCATCAACTCCAAGAAAACGCAAGCAAGTGGCAACATCCCCGGTCTCCTCACCTACCTCCCAAAACGGCCGGGTTTTTACCGACTCCGACGAGATCCGCCTCCTCAAAATCTTTAAGAAACTTGCCGAACAAAACCCTTCGTCATCATCGTCATCAACTCCAAATTCAACCATCACCCTTGATTCCTCATCATTCAACCGCATCAACTCGTCCCTCGGCTCCAAATTCACCCACGCTCAGATTACTGACAAGATCCGCAGGTTACGGGTCAAGTACCACAAGCAAGCTCGCTCCAAGTCCCTCATCAAAACCCCACATGACCAAGCGCTTTTCAAGATTGCCCAATTAATATGGGGCAAGAAAAAAACCAACAGAAAGAAAGAAGCCAAGAAAGTTCAAAATTCCGCATCTGCTGATGATGAAGATGAAGGGGAAGAACAAAAGAATGAACAAAATGAAGAGCGTAAGCGTGAAGGAGCTGAGTTGGATGAGTACCCAGTACTAGCGGGTGAGCTTTCCAAATATCTTCCCATGAATTTGGTGTGGAGAGAGGCGTTGAAGTCGTTGGGGAATGACAAGTTGAAGGAAATGAATCACAAGTGGATGGTGATTGGTATTGAAGAGGCTAAGATTGTGAGCAAGAAGGCCGATCTTGTCAAGGAGCAGACTCAGGTGATCATGAAAGCTCTTGGTGATGCTACTGCTAATGGAAATGAATACGCTGGCTTCCTTTGATTCTCATTTTGGGTGTATTCTGTAGACTTGTTTTTCTACTGACATTGTTAGTTCTGTATTTCTGTAGCCGCAGTAATTAAGCTGCTGACCTGTTAATTGTTTCTCTTTATCCATTGGTTTAATTTGAGATGCAAAATGAGAAACAATCAAGTCTCAAAAATACTAATAGTCTTCTGGAGCAAAAATGAATCAAATTTCATCTTAGTTCATAGGCTCATCAAGCATAAAACCATCTGATCATCACATGAACTCGATGGACGTATACAAGTCAAGCCTACCAACTCTTATATACCAAGGTTTAAGAATCCTAGTTGAATTCAAATTTCACAGTAAGATGAATAATTGAATTTCACGTTCCAACAAAAACAAACACGGCAGAATTTAATCCTGTGACCTCAACTGTTAATTTAACCGAATACATAAAGCACAAGTGAGAAGACAACCAAAAGCTCAATCACTCAGAATTCACCAGTGCCTTTTCATCCACAAGCAGTACACAACGAGTATCAACATCACATAGCTAAACAGGCAGCAACAAGGACATCAAAGATGTCAACAACACATCCATTCACCAAACAAAGCCTAACATGGAACTCTGCATGGCATAGAGATACAATGCAGTACCAAACATCCTAAGACATTTAAACCTTTTAGGTAGAACACTAAACTTCCTATTCCTTACATTCTTTGACATAAAGGGCGATGTGAAATCACTTGGCAAGTATGTTTTGCTGAGCTTGATTCTCCTGCTGCTGCTGATAGTTCAGAGGCCTGCGGAAGAGCATAATGTGTGGTTCAGGACGATGAATGGCATAGTGAACCCATCCACGGCTCTGCTGAACTCCAATTGCACGCCATTCAGTCTACAAAATATAAATAACACATGTTAAGAACTGCTGAGAAAAATATAATAGCCACAAAAAAGTCAATTACATTACTAAATTAGAAAGACAAGAAGCACACACTAAAAAAAAAAGGGAAATCAAAGCAATAGTTCAAATTACAGAAATTCAATATATAGAATTCAATTGACAAACCGTTTGGGTCACCAAGAAATCCACATTACCATTCTATTGAATGTAAAAACATGTTTGCTAAAAGGGGAATAAACGACAGAGGAGGTAAGAATAAATTAAAAGATCGCTGCCACTTTCCACCATTTATCAATTAAGAAGAAAATCAAAAGAAAACATTATATCTGAGAACTTAACTGCTATATCCTTATTCTTAACTGTTACTAAATCATATGTTGACTAATATCTTGGGTTTTATAAATCCATAATACTCAATAAACATTTAGCAAACCCCAAGTTACATGTAGTGTAACTTACACCACTCACATGAACAGTGCGCAGGCCCCCACACCACACACTATTCATGTGAGTGGTTGTAAGTTACATCACATGTAACTTAGGGGGATCCTAAACATTTTCCCCATAACATTAACTTGAACTTTTGGGTTGATCACACTATCAAGGTAAAATGAAGTGGGGACAACAGGTGCTGGAACATTGGCTCAATTTCATTGGGTCAGGCCAGTGTGGCCAAATGCTGGTTTGCCCATTCCAAGCCAGGAATTTGGGCCATGTGTCTCTGGCAAACGCACGAGTCTTATGGTTCATAAAGTGGAAGGGGCCTGCACACTGTTCATGTGAGTGGTTGTAAGTTACATCACATGTAACTTAGGGGGATCCTAAACATTTTCCCCATAACATTAACTTGAACTTTTGGGTTGATCACACTATCAAGGTAAAATGAAGCGGGGACAACAGGTGCTGGAACATTGGCTCAATTTCATTGGGTCAGGCCAGTGTGGCCAAATGCTGGTTTGCCCGTTCCAAGCCAGGAATTTGGGCCATGTGTCTCTGGCAAACGCACGAGTCTTATGGTTCATAAAGTGGAAGGCCCCGCATGAGGCAGGCTTCCCACAACAGCGACAGCCTCTCATTCCTGGCAGTGGAAGGATAAGTTTAAGGTTCCATAACAAACAGGTCACCTATGATGGTTTGATCTCTTAAGGATCAAGAGTTTGCTTCAACTCATTAGCTCTCTAGTCTTTGCCTTTGGGTTTGGCCATCTAATTATGGCAACCAAAGCAGTAGTGATCATTCTCTTTGTGATCACTAAAGAGCTAAGATCACTTCTTGATCTTACAAGCTAAGATCACCCTCATGATCTTACAAGCTAAGATCACCCTCATGATCTTAAGAGCTAAGATAACCGTATTGATCTTGTGAGACAATAACCTCATTTTTGCCATCAAACCATCATGGGTGACCTCTTGGGCATTAAACCCTAAACTTATTTCCAACAATATAAAATAAGGAAAAATGAACTATTTTATCACCCTTCATTCAACTTAGTTCTTTTATCCCTTTCCCACCAAATTTGTGCAAGTACAAGATGTTGCGTATTTAGACTTCAACCTTTACCATTTCTTTTCAACAAAAGAAGTGTAATGATACCACTTGATCCTTGCTACCTATGCTCCTATTTACCACCACCAACCAAAGGTCACGAAAGCACGAAATAAATGGAATATGTAATCATGCTAATAAATACACTTTTATAACATCCTCTTACCGGACATTTTCCACTCAGTATTTCACGTGATCAGTAAACCAAAATTCAAAAGCAAAATCTTCAAAGTCTAATATCAATCAACAACAGCCATTTAAACAAACAACTTGCAGAACGCCACATCAGAAAGAAAATTACTATATCTAATATCCGTTCGATAATTCTTTTTTTTTTTGCTCATTTTATGGCTAATTTCACTACTACTGTGAATTGAAAAACAAAAACAAAAACAAAACACTCCACAAACACAAAAAAAAAAAAAAAAAAAGTTCCAACAACCCTAAATACAGAAACATACTTCAGAAAGGAGACGATTCTTGGGAAGCAATTTTGCCACATCAGGAGGAAGAACCACGTGTCTGCACGATCACAAAAAATAAACCCCCCAAAGAAATATAATTAATATTACCCTAAAATCGATAAATAATGAAATAAACCAAAATAGTACCTGTACTCGTAAGTGTCATCGAAGTATTTCTCCGAGTACTGGATCTGACCCATTTTTCACTCGATTTTATGAAGATTCGATCTGTGTAAGTTCAAAATAATTTCAGTTAACACTATGACATCAAAATTGAAAACGAGGCGTTTTCGTTAGAAGTGATAAAGAAAAATTTGACAGAGAGGAATGATTTACCTTTTTAGTGACTGCAGAGAGCAAGCGAGTGCCAAGCGAAATAAGAATCGAGTGAGTGGGCGAGAGCGTTACCAAGTTATAACCCGACAAAACGAACGAGAGAGCGGCGTAATAAGGAATCTTTATGGAGGGTGAAATGGTAAATGCATTTCTTCTTTAAGTCGTGCTTTATTTATTTGGAAAATCAACCAAATTAAAATTTTGAATTTTGAATTTCAAATTTTGAGTACATCCCGCTTTTGGAAACGACGATTTGGTCTCATCAATCTCCAACGGCATTTTGTTTTTAGATAAAAAAATTATTGGTCTCGCAATAATCACTAATTCAAAATGTCTCTATGGCATTTTCATTATTAAAATTTTCCCTTTTAAAATTCATGTTATCCTTTAATTAATTAGTAAATTATATATATTATGCGGCTTTAAAAAATTATGATTGTGGCAGGCAACAGCGTATGTATGCTATATATATATTGTTCATATTTTATAAAAATGAAATACAAATTACAAAATGAGAGCATTTCTCACAGAAGAAACTGCATTTTTCTATTCAACTTACAGTTTCCAAGATGGACCAAATACAAAGGTTTTCAAAATTGGGAAAATTCCCCTCATTAAACTGAAACGCCCCCAAAATTTTGTATATGCTAAGTTGTTCGCTATCTTTCTTCTTCATTCTTTTTAGTAAGCCAGCCCCAGATGTCACAAATATAAATTAACCCAAAAGGGGAAGGAAAAAAAAAAAGCATGACAGCTGATTTCTTCTAATCTCTGTACAAGGAACCGACAAAGAAAACCTGTACATTTTCTTGCAAAAGGGATATGCAAAAACCAAACTGATTTACATTTAGCCATCCACTGATTTACCGACAATCCGGCATTTTGGGACCGGCTTCTGCAGCATTGATGTTCCTTGGAAGATCATCAGGGGATAGTCATTCCTGTACTTGTTTTGCTGCAACATAGATATCATGCGGACGTTAGTGCTAAGCCTAGTATTGCCAAGAAAACACAAGCAAAAGTGTACGCACCTCTTCCTCAGTCATCATGCTGAAACCAAATTTATTGGTCCAAATTGCTTGCGCTTCACTGGCTGATGGAAGTACCAGTGTCTTCACGTTTAAGAAGCCGAGTAGCTTCTCAATACAACAGAAAAGGCTCTGGAAGTAACCCTACAGCAATACCACATTTAATCTATTCAATCTGGACATCAACTTTACAATAAAACAGACTAGGGTTTAAATCATTCACTTAAAGAGATAGGGAGATTTAAAAAGCCGGGAAAAAAAAATATATATGTATGCAGAAATGATAGTCAGTCCACCATTACAATACCTGGCCTTGGCAATCATTACTAGTTGCAACTAAAGGAAGCTCTGCCAGTTCTTGCCCAAAAATCCTAAAAATTCCAGCAGACACGACCACTTGGCTGTATAATAATAACATACGATCATCAGAAAAATAAAATAAAATACATACTAAAATGACAAAAGAAACCCTTTGGTAGGTATTCTCACTTTACAGTCAATATGGCACAATACATCCCATGATAATCTTGGCCCCTATGACTCCTCCTGCAAAATCAGTAAAATAACATGAGCATTCCCAGAAGCATATTAAATAATAACTGTAATTAATGGTAATGATAAAATGCAAGCTAGGTGGTAAACAAAACTAAAAGAACCTATTACTCACCCATAAACCATTGCTGGAATGAGGTCTAGTTTAGATGCACTTTCAATTATCGGATCAAAACGATCCTAGAGCATGGAAAATAAAGAGATATCCATTAGCATTTGGATGATGATATATCCTCTCAAATTTTTTAAAATAATAATTATAATTGAAATGAAACTATTTCATGGAAGCTAGCTGCACTTGAGAAAAGGGACTTGAAGCAAAGGTGTGACAACAATCAAATTCACACCATATTCAGCTGCAACAAAATGCCCTCACATGATAAAATTAGTAAGAACCAACCTCATATCTTAAGCAGGAATTATGTAATCATAAGAAACAAAAATACCCACATGGAAAATAGAAACTGCTTTTGAAAGTAACGCTCTAGTGCCATCAGAAGGATCCACTTTCTTCCCTCTCAAAACCCTCCATCTGACATCAAAATTGACTGCATTATCTGAACCACTATCTTCATGCTTCCTCTTTATAACATCCAAAGAAGTTTCAGGAAGCTTTTCTTCACCCCGATCAACCAACTTCTGCAAAGCCAAATTAATTCTTTTGCAATCTGCACAACAGAGCCATTTTCCTTTTGGCAACTCCTGTTGAATAAAGACAGTCAATGCTTTACACAGTAATGTAGAACTTACAACCAAAAAGAAATTTTATCATAAACAAGAAGTTGTGGCACCTGAAGATCCTCCATTCCATGATCTTTTAGACAGCCAACATGATACTCCCTCTCACACTGGATAATATTGCAAAGGAACAGAGTTAATAGAAAGAACTCTTGAGAAAACCAAACATCTAAGTGAATTGATTGAACCAACAAAAGTACCTGATCGCAAAGTATAACAGTGCGACGACCAAACCTTGACTTGCAAAAATCACGTCCTCTGCATTGATAAACATATATTTATATATCACAACACTGATGTTCAAGGAGGGATGAAAAGGAAAGCTAGCAATGATCACAGAAAACGAACTCTGGATGGCAGGGTGGAGTGGGAAAATATGAACTGAAAAACAGAGGCCAAGGACAAGAAGAGAAAAGGAATGCTTAAATGGATATTTCATTCGGCAAGACCAGAATAGAGCAGACCTGCATAAGACACATCCACCTAATTCTGTATCAGGGGTTTGGACAATCCGAATGCATCGACTAACCATCTGTGCAAATGGATCAACCCCTTCAATCCTTCCAGCTGCTCTGGCATTGGCATTATACTCCACAAATTTTTCTTTTTGGAATGTATTCATGCAGTATCTACAGTGCCAAGTACCACTGGGGATCCCCGGTAAAGAAACACAGTCTGCAATTGATCAACATAAGGATGTGTATCGGGGCACCAATTGATGCAGATTACAGGAAAACAATTAACTAGAATTTTCCAAACACCGTGGACGTTAATCAAACATAGCAGTCAAATCCAAAAACAGCCTCAAGAAAAATCAAGGGACGTTAATCAAACATAGCAGTCAAATCCAAAAACAGCCTCAAGAAAAATCAAGGGAACTCAAATATCCTACCTATGCCATTTTTCATATCCAAATAGTCAGTGAGGGAAATATGTTTAGGAGGCATTTGGAACCGAAACAATTAAAATGTTCATAAATATAATCATAACATGCATGCCACTATCAATAAATACATGAGTAGAAGACAGATATTTCATATAAGTGGACAGAATATTGTACAAACTCCATGTATTGTGATTGAAGATAAGAAGCAAAACAAACTCAGACAATGAACAACCTATGTTTCTAATTAATAATTTCATATTTTCATTAAGGAGCAAAACAAACTAACAAATTCACACATCCAATCATTCAATACAAGATTTGTGTCAGTATGCACGTAGGCCAAACTGGCCACACTTCACTTGACTAATGACAGCAGAAGGCTGAGAAGACTGAAAGATCAGATTCAGTTGAAAAGCCTAAGAAAATAAGACATTTTCCTCAAGCACATACACACAGGTAAGGAAATTATACCTCTTACATATGGATTTCCCTCATGCATTCCACTGAATATTTCCCTGACTTCCAAAACTACAAAATTTTGTTTACTGCCAACGGAGCAGCTCCAGAATATCTTCTAAAGCAACCCAATTTTCTTTACTAGTCCTTATTTCAGTTCTAATATAATCTAACATCTTAAAGTAAAAAAATAAAGTCAATAGAGAAGGCCCCCAAAAAAAAAAAGTGTTTCCTTCACTATTATCTAAACCTTTTACAGCAAAGGCGCAATTAAGAGCTTAAGTTCATAACATCAGGAAAGACTCCAAATAATCAAATACATAACACTAACACAAAATACGCCAAGAGAAGTTCAAGTTTACCTATATGAAAAGCCCTGGGACATGAATCACAACAAAGTAGATCCCCTCCATCCATACAAATGCCGCAAAGGTCATCATTCTCTTTAGAAGAAAATGGTCGTTCTAAGGACAATTTTATTGATAATTCATGGAGTGATACACCATTGGATGTGTAGATATGTTGAAAGCTGCCAAATACACATAGCGGCAAAGTGAGAAAGAGACCAAGTCAAACAATAATAAAGGACAACTAAATGTGCACACAGACCATGAAATTCCAAATCTCTTGTCTAAACATCAAGAGAACATGCCTAACATGTCTTGCCACTTAAATCATGCCAAGTGAAATAAAAAGGTAATTTTTAAATTTTATCAGTCTTGCAACTCATCAAACCAAGATGTTATCCAGGGACCACCATGAAAATCCACATAATTGACTCCAAACACCAAAACATTCAAGATAGATACTCACGGTTTACGACGACTTGCCCAACCAGCATGAGCTTCAAACTGTGAGGGGCTGACCTGCTCATTAAATGGAAAAGAAAATCAGACATCCAACTGTAATCTCAGGAAAAAAATATTTCTCCGGAAAAACAAAAATACCTCAGAGTTGCAGCAGGTGCACAATATTCCAAATCCCTTTTTGTAGCCTACCAGAAATTTCTACCAACAACATAGCGCAAGTCAGGAAAAAGAAGTTAAAATAAGAAATCTAGAACAGATAAATTTTCCCAACATGGAGTAAATGCAACAACCTCGCCACGAACAAAATATCCCACTTCAGCTCCATCTTCCAAACCACCTTCCTCAAAGACCAACTTATGCATCCGCAGATCCCTTTCAGAAAGCATCATAAGGAACACAACTTTAAAGTGATGATAATGATAGGTGACATTTCCCATCCATATACACCAGAATAAACAATGAACTTACAGACAACATTCATACAAACACAAAGGCAGCACTTACTTTCTTGTTATTTTCCCATGACTTTTTACTGAGCTACTTTTCATCTTACTGTGAGATGATGTTTGAGCTGAATTTGGTTCTGGAGATCTGAAACACAAAAAGTAAACATATTACTCCAAAGAAAACACATACATAACAGGAAGAAATTTAACCCATTTCAAACTCACAGAACCTAAGATTATCTTAGTTTAGATTTATGAACAAACAATGTATGAACATAAATATAAATATGCATGCATTTGCAACCATAGATGAACAGATATGGACCATTGATAAAAATACAAATCCTAGTATATACACTTTGCAATGAATTAGCACAGCCTATAGCTGCCAAAATTGGAGGTATAATCTGCCAAACTCTCAAGTCCTACAAATGAGTGCAAACGCTGTAAGTATAATCTACAAATGAGTGCAAACACTGTAAGTATAATAGCACGAAAAGGAAAAAAGAAAAAAAGGCATACCTATTACTAGTATCAGTCAATTCGCCAGAGGGAGCTGGTGACTCCTCCAACTCAACAGAGGGAGGTTGAGGCTCCATCTCAGAAGAGTGAGATGGAGGCTCCTTTGTCTCAGCAGAGTCAGCTTGAGAATCCTTCCACTCTACACATGACTTGCATAAAATCATTAACTCCTCGACACCAGCATTAGAAAAGGAACCTGCAATTGGTAAAATGCCCATAACTCTCGATTGTCAGAATTCAGAAAAATGTTCACTCAAAGGGACAACAATATACATCAAAAGAGATGTGAAGCAACCTCTGCAGTTCAAACAAAAGTTAGCTTTCTTCATGGATGAAGAACCGAGGACCATCCTGACAGCCTTCTCCAATGTCTCCAATGGTGAGTCTTTGCATGCATTCATAATGTCACGAAGTGTCTTCCCATTTTCCAAGTAAATATATTCTGGAGGACGTTTATTTGAGCTACCGGCATGCAGCTCAAACACAGCAGGTGTAACAACCTAGATACCAATAGTAAACACCCAAATCAATGTCTCACAGAAACATACTTAACAAGACTAAAACACAAATATGACCTAGTAAACCTAAAAATTCCAACTAGTACAAAAACTTACTTGATTTCCCTTACAATCGTCACAAAAACAAGAGATCCCAGAGCCCTTAATCACTCCTTGAAGACCCCTAACACCAGGACCTTTTACCTAAAGGGTACAGATAATCACAACCAAAATCAAAATAGATTATTATCTCTATATCATCTAATACACATTAGGTTAACATGGGAAACAATCTTTCATACCTTTGAGCCACGAATGTACATCACAGACATTCCTTCGAGTATACCTGACTCAAGAAAATTCTTTAACTTCGAATAGAACTTTCTCATGACCTTCCTCGGCTTCATCACTGTTTCTTGCTTCACTGGACCACCCACACAGTCATTAGCAACTTCAGTTGCATCACTCCTTTTCCCACCATCTTTTGACAAGGAACCCTTTGCCAACTCTACTTTTTGTTGTAACAACGATCTTGTAAACCTCCTCAAAGGCCTCTCAACAACCACATTCGCCGTCTTCCCTTCGTCATTGCCATCAACTACAACAGATTTAGCCACATTAGACTCTCCGTTACACAAAGTACTTGAATGTTTCCCCACCATGGAGCTCTCAAGCACACCATTCTCCACTATTTCCCTTTCAATGTCATTCTTTTTCTCCTCATCCATCTCCATTTGCACCCTTACAGGTTCATACTCCTTCCCTAGACCCACTTCTTCACATTTAACTTCTTCTACATCCATAGCAACTCTATCGGATTCATCCTTCTTCTCCTCTTCCACAACAGCCACCACTTCTTCAAATTCATTCTTTACATCCCCTATTAGATCATTTTCAGCCTTTTCTCCGTCAACTTTATAGTGTTCACTTTCCTCTACATTCGTCAAAACTTTATTGCACTCATTCCCCCTCTCCTCTTCCACACCAACTACCAGTTCTCTACATTCATTATTTTCCCTTTCTGTTTGATCACTTCCACCCATCCCATCCAATTCTCCATACTTATCTTCTTCTGCATTCATCAAAACCTCATCACATTCATTCTTCTTCTTCTCCTCTTCCACACCAATAACCACTTTCCCAAATTCATCATTTCCGTCTTCTCTTCGCTCACTGACAACCTTAACCTCTTCCACATTCATCAAAGCCCCCTTTTCACCAACACCCATATTTTCAGAATCATTCTTAGTTTCTTTCTCACGAATGGGTCGTTCCCTCTCATTATTTACATCAACAACATCACTTTTCACCTCTTCTTCACGCTTATCCTCCGTCTCTTTAACAACAACAGTCTGTCCTTCTCTCTTCCTCTTCTTCCTCGACTCATACGTCTTCAATTTCTTAACCTCTGGTGGACCCAGAACACAACCCGAATCTACATTACTCTGGACCTTCCTGGCCCGAGTCCGACCCAATGACCCACAGATCTCCGATTGAACCTTCAAAGCAAACTCAAACTCACGTTTCAATCCCACCCGGATCTTCGATAACACCACGAACTTCTCCTCCGAATCCGTTCCGTTCGCCATGCCTTCAAAACCTAGACTTTATTGTCTCTCTCCCCTTGATTAATTTCAATTTGTACCCAAAAAAACAGAAACAAATTAGGAAAAGGTTTCAGGGTTGTTTATGTTGGCATTCATTGTTTCATCTTTAACGGAGGCAACCAAAAAGAGGAAAAATTAGGGTTTAATTAAGATTTGATTAAAAGAAAAAGAGAGAATAGGGACAGCGCCGAGGGTACAATAAGTCGGTTTCTTTGGTTAGAAGGTGAACAGAACAGAGGCTTGAGAGAGAGCGAGAGAGCGAGAGAGCGAGAGAGAGATAAGCAAACCTCTATGTTTCCTGGATGGACGAAATTACCCTGATTGGTTGACAACTTGCATTTTTTATTCTCTCTTTTAAAAGAAACAAAGGGTTTTAAACGTTTTGTATTTGCAGTGGTGGGTGATCTAATTTTGTCTTATTTCATTTGTTTCTTCAAAGTTTTAGTTTATTCGTATGTATGCCTGGTCGTTCTAATGTTTTTGCTCGTTTAGTTGTTACTCGAAAGGTGGCTTAAAAAAGGAAACTGAGGTTGGGACGAATTATGTGCATGGCAGGAGAATGTTCGTGATATTTATTGCAATAAGGACTTACAAGTAAATAAAAAAGAGCTCAGTATTCTCGACTAGTACTTATGTGTGAACAAAAAAAATAAATTTCAGAAATCAAAGTTGTTGCCGTGACTGAGCTATATATGGTTAGTAATAAACCGATTAAGAGAAATGTGTATCTAAGTTAGCACTTTCAAATTATAAGCATTTTATTAATGAATTATGTGTATGCAAAGAAATGTTTATGATAATATTTACAATAAGAATTTCTGCATGCATAATAAGTCTGGTAAATTAAGATTGTGGTCATGACTGAGTTATATATATGATTAATAGTAAGTTGATTTAAAAAAAACGTGTCTTTGAGTTGGCCCTTCCAAACTATAATGCACTTCGATAATTACTTTATAACCCCTTTTAACTATATAGTTTAAAAGTAATTGTACACATGATATGAGTTATACATGGTTATCAATAGGTAGTTATGTGAAAACTTGTCATAATTAATTTGTTTTAACATGACTTTTTGATAAAAAAATTATGTTTAATTATGATATATCTCCAAATGGCAGATATGTTATTTATGCGACTATACTATCAACTAATCATAAATTAGTTGTCAATATCTGATTGGTTGTACCATAACTTAGAGATAAAAATTATGTATAATTATAATATATTTTTTAAAATTAAAATTATGTTGTCTTTGTAATTGCAGTGTCAACTAAATTAGTTATCAATATTCGGTTGTTCTTAACATGGTTTTATGATATAACTTATGTTTAATTATAACTTAATTTTTAGTAACTCTCTATTACTATGCAAGTTAATTTTCTTAAATAATATAATAATTAGAGTAGTGCTAGATATCTTAATATCTAATTCCCAATTTAAATCGTAAACAATATAACATTTTATTAGTTGGATGATGGTTAAATAATTTTATAAATTATACCAATATATAAGTGACACATTACATTGAAGTTCAAATCGAAACTCAAGTGTTAAAATCCATAATATTATTATAGTAACTAAAAGTAGTTTTAAAGTAGAGCTTATACCAATAGAGTTTTTGGTACAACTTATTAAATAGAACTTATAGCAGTAGAGCTTATATGAATAGAGCTTATACCAATAGAGTTTTTGGACAAAAAGTCATTGGGTGTTTGGTTGTCAATTAAAAAAGTACTTTTTCACCATTAAACTGTTTGGTTGTATAAAACTAAAAGTGATTTTATGTAATTAAATTACCAAAAAAGATATATGTTCATAATTATTTAACATGTAACAAAATGCATCTAAGTTATCAATTAATAAGAAAAAATTAATTCAATCACTTCTTTAATTTTCAAAATAAAAAATTGCATCATTGATATATTCTCCTAAATAAATAATACTATCCAAATTAAATTGTATCATTGATATATACTCTCTCAAGTGTTAGGTATGTGTAGGGATTGCAAAATTAAAGTGCTGGTTATTTAAAAAAAAAAAGAGAGAGATAAAGTGAAGTGGCAGCGGTAATATGTTTATATAGCGGCAATAATTTTCGTTGGGTAGGTTTTGTACAAAGGGTATTATGTAATTAGTGAAATATGTCAAGGATATTTTTGATATTATACATTTTTTGAAAAAACTCTCTAACCTCTACTCCCAAAAGCTCAAATTTTGAGCTTTTGCTAGTAGAGGTAAATTAGCTTATTTAAATTAAAAAAACTCTACTAAAAAAATAACCAAACACTATAAAAAATTTTAAAAAGTGCTTATAAGATAAAATAAGCACTTATGCCTCTTAAATAAGCCATACCAAACAGGCTCTAATAACTCAATCTTTTTTTTTTTTTTGATATACTATCTATTGAATTTATCTTACTTTTGTCACTTTTTTTCATTGCCGTATTTGTTTAATTGTAGAATCATAGTTGACTTTAGTAATTATACAAAATTTCCAAAATTACCGGGTGCATCTGCAAAATGGAAGAAGTCGTATCGGATTGCAACTAAAACCATTAATTAGGGACAGTTTCGTCATATGGAAATACAAATAAGGTTGCCGGTAGCCCTATTATGTATAAAAATAAAATTTTTATATCCGTTCCCTGTGTTTTTCTTTTTTTAATTTTTTTCCCATTTTTTTTCCTCCTTAATGTTTTTGAAACAAAGCGATTTTTCGCGGCTCAGCCAATGAGCGGTGACAGCCAATTGACAGACGCTACATATTGGCGCGATTGCTTTGGATTATGCGTGAATGTTACCAAACCCAGCCGATTTCTGGCGCGTTCACACACGTCATACGCACAATACGGTCTTTGAGAATTCGAAGGCAATGCCTTGTGTAAATTTGAATAATTTATTCACAAATTAAGATGCATTATGAAGCCTATGCCCCAAGAAAAACAAATTGCATTATGAAAATTAAAAATAAATGGAATGAAATAAATACGCTAAATTTTGTTAGAAAAAAGACACTTAAATTTCTAATATTGATATTCAATATAGAAATATATTTACATCTATTTGGATGTAACTCAATCGGCCATAAATAAATTTTACATACACAATCACTCGAATTCAAATAAATATAAATGGGAGGATAAGTATTTAGTGATTGATACTTCTCATTCTCAAGAGCTGATTAGGTACGCGATTGCGCATGTGGCAACATCTCAATTAGGGAGTTGTGGGCCCCATAACACAACTCCATGATTGATATGCTGACACGTGAGCAGTCGCGTACCTGATCAAGTTCTCTCATTCCTATCAAAACTTCAAAAAAATAAATCCTTAATATTTTATCATATTGACTCATAAAACTCCTTATTTTCAGTGCTTTCATATTTTAGTATATTTGACAATAAAGATGAAAAATTATGGGTTCGGGTCTACGTTCGCCATTCTCGGTTTCAGATAGGATGTGAATGCAGTTTTTGCATTCATATTCGACTTGAGTTCAAGCTGGAAAGATCCAAGTTCCAGAATTTCAGATTTTTTAATCGGATCAATGAATCAAGTTAAAAAAATCTAAAAAAATAAAAATACAAATGCATATCCAAGTTCTAAAATAATTAAAAACAAATACAAGTTCTAAATTTCAATGTTTCTAATCAATTAAAAAAATACATAAATATAAATCCATTTCATCTATTATTTTTAATTGTAATAACTCTACAAATTTTGAAGATACAATTTTGAATTTATTAACAACAACAATAAAAAATATTTTAAAGCATAAATCATATGAGCATAACAAAGCAAAATAAGGTTGAAACTCATGATTCACGTATTCAGTATTCATGAACTTCAGAGACCGACATCTAGTGAAACAACGAAGGGGAAGATGAGTTGGATACTTTTGATTATATCGAAGATAGTTACTGGTTGTGAGGGTGGCTAATGATGATGAACACAGCATCACAGCTGCGATTGCCTTTGCCTTATTTGTGTTATTTTCTCTGCGAGCCATTGATGATGATGAAGGTGGCGTTTTCAATCATATCACAAATTGACAAATGACGAATGATGATGATGATGAATAGAGCTATGAAGGTGGCGAATCAAGGTCATTTCATTTGATGAAGAGATTAGCTGAAGAGAAAGGAAATATTTGGCTTTTTTTCTTGGCGGCCACGGCTTTGATATGTGATGTGAAACTAGGGCACTTGCTTTTTTTTTTATGTTTCTATTTATATTAAAAATAATTAAAAGACTAATATGAAAATAAGATATTTGAGTCTAAGTTTCAGGTCTATGAGTTTACTCGAACCCAAACCCAAATGTGAAGCTGACACATCCAGATCAACAAAATTACATTCGGATACTGGATTTATTTTATTATATTTCAGCTTAAATCCGAGCCAGATTGTCCAAGTTCATCTGTGTTCAGTTAACTTACCATCCCTATTTGACAACATCAAATGAAATTATCATATTTAATTTATTCTACTAGAGAAATAATAAAAGATATAGATGTATGACGTTACTGGCCACATTTCTAATTATAAGAAAATTTCCTCATTCGTGAAGGGTTTATGTATAGACAAGACAAGCCAAATTTGTACATTGAGCAAACTTACGGAGTGAACTAACAATTGCATAACGATGTGAAACCGTAGGTAATAGCTGGCTTTTTTTTGCCGGTAATGGCCGGAATTATTATTGAATTTGTTTTGTGCAATACGAAAGTACACACGCGCTATCGTGTGGAGCGTGAGGGTAGTATGTGTTGGCTCTTGTGTATTCACGGATTGGTGGTGAGGTAATTAATTATGAATTAGGAAATTAAATTTCGGGTGAATAAACGGCGATTTTGATTGGTCACATCTGTATTTACGTGGTGGCGGGAGCGAATTTTTTGGTGCCAACTGGCTAATACATTATTCCGTAGCCGTTGGGAGAATTTAAATTTGAATTTTGGTAAGTGCGATTAAATTTTCTAAGCATTGTGCTAATATTAGTTTATTGTTATTATTATTATTATTATTACTTCGTGTACAAAGTAAATGGGTTCTAATAATATGAAATGACATAAAAACATATTGGGCAAGTGTTTAAAAAAAAAAAAATCCAACTGAACCTATTAGGTAATTTTGATACTGGAAGACCTAGCGTTTATGTTGGATTGAAATTAAAGGAAAAGAGGAATATAAATGGAATGATTTGGTTATACATGATATATATATATTGTTAAGGTAGAGCTCGATAAATACGTGCTGCCGTTTGCAAAAGAAATATGTACACTTTTTTTTTTAACTTATTATTTTATATTGGAGATGATTAATTTTGTATGGAAGGAAATTTTATTGTTTATGTTCTCATTTTTTTTTTGTTTTTCTACATTCATTCTCTATGAACAAAAAAGAAAAAACTACCCATTTACTGTTTTAAGCTCAACATGAATATTATAATTGCATCAATTTAGCTATCACAACCAATAAAGCTAAAATTTAGCTCTAGTGAGGAAGAGCGGCCTCCCTAAAAGGTCAGGTTTTGGGGTCAAATTTCAATGAGCACATGATTGTTTAAACGTGATCACATTTATATGATTTATTGTAATTAAAAGAGGCGAAGCTTCAAAACCCAAATTGATCAGCAATTTTAAAAAAGTAACTAAAACTAAATACAACTTTGAGAGGCGTGTAGTATCTTAATGACCATTTCACTAAAATTAAGGTCAAGGGCATCCTGTTTAATTATTAATGGCTTAATTATTCATGTCATAACAAAGTTCATGTTACCAAAATTTTACCAAATTTCCCATGTGTAAACGGGAAAAGAAAAATCATGAATATCAAAATTAATTGTTCTCAACTAGCTTAAAGATTAAGGGTAAATTTTGGATTACCCCTCGTAAATTGACAATTTCAATTTACTTTTTCTTTTTTTTTTTTATAAACCTCAAGTTGCCTTCATTTTTTATCAAAAGAAAAGATAAGGAAAAAATAGGGATGCGTTGATGAGCTTTTTTTCCTCTTAATAAAAATATGGGTAAATTGAAGTTTTAAAAAATAATAAAGTATTTTGGAGATAGTTAATTCATGTTTAATAATATGAAATTAGAACCAAACAAAATTTCTAAGACTAGTCTACAAATAAGTACTCTCTCCATAAATGTAAAATATTCATGTTGTCATGTTGCATTGAAATATTTTCTTATAAAATGAGAAGAAAAACAGTTATAGATAATATAATCTCTCTAGGGAAGACATCTTTATTTTAACAAAGTAAGAATACCACTAATAGATAACAAAAACATAAATTTCAATACTCTAACATACAAAAAAAATAAAATCTCTAATATATTGAAATCTTCATTTTTTTTTTATATTTTAATATGCATCCTCACTTTATTTCATCCTTACTCTGACGAAATAAGGATGACTTCACTAGAGAAAGACTAAGGATGGCAAAAAAAAAAAAAAAGTAAGATCTAATTCAATTTTGCAAAGATCCTGAAGATCTAGATCTGGAAAATCCACATCCGCATTATTAAAAAATGTGGATCTGGATGCCAAAAATTAAGATCCATGTGGATCCAGATCTGAAATGCAGATGCGAGTGTATCAAAAAGTTGGATATCCAGATTCGCTTTTTATGTGAAATAAAAATTAAAACTATCAAAAAATATATAAGTTTTTAATTAGAAATAGAAAAATCCTAACACTCATGGTTTCTAACCTAATCTAAACGCCCTAAATCCCACGACGTCAAATCCAAGTCCCTAACCCCAAATCCTTACATCGGCCTATAATCACGTCTCCTCCACCTCCATCTTATCATTTAGTTCTGCCACTAGGAACTGTTGAGTATTAAAAAGTGCATATTTATAAAGGAGAAAATCGTCATTTTATATTTTAAGTCCACTAATATCTTTACTTTTATGTATTTATTTTTCTTGTGATTTAATTATGTGTGTTGTATTATAATTAAGTATTTTATGTATTTTAGGGGCATCATCATCGTTTCACAATGAACGAGTGATCAGACAGCAAAACGGACATCACTTTTGAACTCAAGACGGTCGAAAACCTTAGTAGGAGCATAAAAGAAAAAATGGCACTGTTTACATGTATGATACTGTTCACGACACTATTCACATATACGATCCGATGACGTGGCATTGACCGATGATGTGGCATCGAACGATGACGTGGCAGCATTTGATTTGATAAATGATGTAGCATTGACTGCTTATGTGGTGTTGACCGATGATGTGGCATTGACCGATGATGTGTCACGATCTTATTGGACTAAAATTCTTATGTACTGTTGATCGATGACGTGACAGCATTTCAGTGGACTAAAAATCTTGTGTACGGTACATGAACATACATGGGATTATTTACTATTCAAACCGCGTTACTATTCAAGCCGCCACTATTCAAACCGCATTACTGTGCAAATCGCCTCACTGTGCAAACCGTGGTCAAACCGTGTATTGTTCAACATCTTGTTGTTGATGATGTGTGATGTCCGATCAGGTGGCTATTCTCAATGTATCTATAAAAAGAAGGTTCTCCCCCCCTAATTTGAGACCCCTGAATCCATTTTTTAGCTTAGTTTTTTGTAATTCCTTCTCCATCTTGTATTTTCTATATATTTTAATAAATTTTCATTTTACCCCTAGTTAAAAAATGAGTAGCTAATTTTCTTTCAAGCTTGGGTTGAATGTGAAGTCTCAACATGTTCCATGGGCTTAATTTGGTAAATTTATTTTTTCTTTCCCTCTAATATTCGTGGATGTTTTGACTTGTCATCGATAAATAGTAATAATCTTGTCTAGATACCGCCCTGGTTAAACCGGCACCTTAATACAATGTTATTATTATTTGACACGATAAGCCCTTAGTACCATATTTATTTGAGCGTGATTCATGCGGTGTGGAAACCCCCCTCATGATTTAATTAGTATTAATAAGAAATATTTAACACATGAAGCATGTTGATGCAGATCCAGATACCGAAGTGCTTTATTTCAATAGATCTCGTTTCAATTTATTCCTGCCATTTTAATTTAAATTCTAGCATAGTTTAAATTACCTTCAGCACAAATCCAACTACCCACTTACAAAATTAATTCTACACATAATTAAAATCTACCTACTCGTGGGATCGATACTCATCACCATTAATCTATTTTATAATAGATTCAGTGCGCTTGCGAGTTCAATAAAATTTGCACAACAGGAACCACCCCGCCATTTGGCTTTTTCTAAACGGTGGTTGATAATAAAGTGATAAAGAAAGATGCCTAGTAACTCCCCTACTTTGATTCTTGAAAATGGCTTTATTTTTTTCTTTGGTTCTTCAGATCATGTCGTCGACTAAAGTAATTTTTTTGCAAGCCTCTGTTTGATTATGTTAAGAAAAACAGAAAGAAGGTGGAGGTAAAATTAGTTTATACATTATAACACACGATTAATTGTATACGTTTTAAGCAATTTGGTTATAAAATTTCTGTGCATGTGTTATTTGACAAGTTTGATGCGATCATTAATCGTGTTATTAATGTTATTGTTCTTCACAGAAGAAGTAATAGTGCAACCATCATAACAAAAATATTAATTGTTTGTTACTAGAATGTGAAGAGATGTTTGTTTTTTTATTTACTATTTTAGTGGGATTTTGGATGACCCAAAAAAATAAAAATAGTGAGAAGGGATAGATATTGAAAGGAGAGAAGCTACCTTTTGGAGGTGTTCTGGAAAAGAAAGGGGGAGGTTAGTTGCGAGGGATGTGTATTTTACGGTAAAAGGAGAGACAATGAATCAAAATGAGACTAAGAACCGCCACAACTTGAGTTTGGCATATCCTGCAAATCAGAGCACACATGAACGTTAAAGGTGGAGCCGGTGGTGGCCGGCGACCACACTCCAACAATCAAGTAAGATCTAAATAATAATGGATTGCCTCAAGGTCGAAAATGGACCTTGAAGCTGATAAAAAATGGTGAAAATACTTTGTGTATTGTGTATCCTTTGAGGAAGAAGATAAGAGCAATATTTTTTGTTGAATCAAAGTTGGTTACCATTGGAGTGTGTGTCTTGAGTATTTTAGGGGTGTGTAAATAAAGACTACTAAGAGAGTAATTAATGTGTTTTAGTGCACTTTAATGATAGTTTGCATTACATTCATTTTAGTTATAGGTCAATGGAAACTTGAATTTTATGGAAAAGATACTGTTGCAATGGACTTATAAAGAGGACAAACAAGCATGGCTATAGAAGAATTGAAGCAAGTCTGGAACAGTGAAGATGTTGTAGCAATCCTCGAGCACTGATGGAGAAAAATCTGGGTAAAATATTTAGAATATTACGATCTGCAGTTTCCTAATCTGAAGATGCACGCCCTAAAGTTTCCAATTACTTGAATTTGCGATTATAAAATGAGGTATACATGCAAAGAAAAAGAGGAAGCCGTCAATTAAGATTACAACAGAAAAGAAACAAAGAAGAAATAGAATTCCCAAGCAGAATGCACAACTGCACTAATAGAAGAAACTTATAGAGTCAATTGGAATTCACTCTTTCTCATTTTTTTTCTTGTTTACTTGTTATTAATTGATCATGAAGATGTAAATCTTGATGGCTAGAGCTTGGTTGTTTAATTTCCTTTCACAAATTATCAACTAAATTTATTTATGGTTGAGTGTTAAATTATCTTGATGGTTAATTGATTGAATATAAGTGTGGCTGCATGTTTGCTATAGCATTTTGCTTTAATAACATTTATTTACATTTATTATTTTGGTTGACCACCCATTTAATGATAAAAATTAAGAAAGAGCCACAAAAAGACTTATTTTAGTGGAACCTATTAGAGCAATATTTAATCTTAAATTGAGTTTCCTAGATTGAGTTTAACTTGAGTTCAAAAGGGTCGTGCTTAATCTAAAATTAGTGATGAACTAGATGTGGAGATTCGCCTTATAAGGTAAAGAGAACATAAATGTGTAATGCTATATCTTATGTTGACATAGCAACTGGTCACTGTTAGGTTGCATAAGGATGTAAGACATCCAACATGCTACTGCTGAGGATAAAGATGGTTTCTGCCCAGTGCTATAGTAGATGATGCAGCAATTGAGTTTGACATAAATAAAACAGTTAATATCATCAAGAGAGTTTAATCACTCAACTACTCCATTCTAATTGAATTTACTTTTGTGTCTAACGTGCAAATTTTATTCATTACATTTTTAATTATTAATTTTATTTTACTTAGTCATTTAGTTGTATTAGTTGTATTGATTTAATTGAGAACGTAGATTACACTGTGAAATTGCTGTAGCAAGTCTAATAGCATTAATCCCTGTGGAGACAATCTTAGATACTCATCTTTATATTACTTGTTATGTACACTTATACATTGACACTACTAGCAATTAAGTTAAAATAACAGCAGCCACCTTCTTACCCCTTGCTTTCTACATATGGCCTTTCCTCTAGCCAGTGGTCCTGCTAGTTTTTAGACCACTACAGGGGACAACTGAGGTGGTAGCTTTTTTTATTCCCCCTTTTTGGCTTCCTTTCCCTCATTAGTTCCTTGTATTCAGAAAAAGTAAGATATTTTTAATTTGGTAAATGAAGGCACGCACTGTTCACGTGTGACCTTAACCACCAAGGAAATAGATTCTGACTTTGCCACTCAATTGCATATCTTTTTACCAAAGTTGTCCTCCCTAGGGGGAGGCTTATCTCCTAGCTTAGCTTAATGTCACGGGTTTAAGTTAGCGCGCAGCGACTCGTGCGGCACTTAGACGACTTGAGGTGTTGTAAGTCGCTAAGTAAGCCTAAATTACTTCTCCAACTAGCAAGACAACACCACTTGCTGAAACACTATGGGAAGCAACAAGAAAATGGCCAAATGAGTGTTTTATTATACACACTTGAAATACTACAAGAGTGCTTTACAAGGGAGCTTTACGAGAGAGCTAGAGAGCTAGAGTGCTTGGTGTGTGTGTGTGTGTGTGTGTGGTGGGTTTGTTGGTGGGGAAAATGAGGGGGCTCACCCCTTTATATAGGGGTGTGCTTGCCTAAGTCTAGAGAATTCCATTACATGTGGCAATTGTTCATGGACCCTTGTGGGGAAACCTAGAAAGTTCTAGTGGGTGCACAATTATCACATGGACTTAAATGCCTAATTCTAGAATACTCTAGCATTTAGGGTAATTACACCAAATTATGAGCTTGGGCCTTGGTGGGGAGATTACTTAGCGCACTGCAGATGCTTAGTTATGTTGATGGCTCGGTTTCTGAGTGCATCCCGCTTCTAAGCGCACCCCCGATCGAGTTAGACTTTTGCTGAGCGGGCCCGTTGGCGCTAAATTTTCCCCCGATCATGGGAGATTCACGCGGGGCGTGACATTAAGCTTCCCTACCATCTTGATCTAACTGTCTAGTTTCATTGATTTGACTCTATTAATGCCACGCGTCGGCAATCCATTGGCCTACGTTTGCACTCATAACCCCCCCCCCCAAACATTTACTTAATTATTTTTGTTAGAAGACTTAATTAATTATTTGGAATTGTGCAATTGTTTTTTTAAACTTGTTAAATTTTTTGATCTAGATATTCGAATGATTCGTCTGTAATTCGCACAGATACTATCTGCATCTAAATCCATATATATATATATATATATATATATATATATATATATATATGGATCCTCCTAAGTTACAACTGTGGTATTGTACCACGATTGTTGTCACTTCACAATAACGTTTCCTTCCTCAATCCAACGGCTGAAATTAATTATTAGTTAATTGATCCAATAATTGACAATTGTTGCAGCCGGTCCTGTCATCTTCAATCGCGAGCTTCACTTCCTCTTTCTTGAGCCCTGGAAGGTCTGCCTTGAATACGTAAGCTTCTGAGGTTTCCTTCCAGTTCATGCGAGTGTTAACAATAGTTGAGGTTTCCTGAGAGAATTGAGAGGAAAGTAAAGGTGAAGAAAAATCCTTGGACGGGTCCCAAACATCAAAAGAGAAGGGATCCCAAATGCTGTTGAGTTAGTTACCAAACAAACTTGCAAAAATCATTGTTTTTTTTTCATGATAAATGTTTACAGAATGTGAGATTTGATACTAGATTGATTGCTGTGTATTGCGTATTGCTCTTGTTTTTTATTGTATGCAAGTGTTGGGTATTTATGACAAGCACGGAAAGGTTTTCTGGAACAAAAGAGAATTCAAAAGCGCCATCCAATTCATTCCCGCGACAGCCCCGATTCATAAACAAATCATCGGAATTTTTTTCCTCCATAAAATTGCAATCGTCTTCTCTTGTGTTCGGCGTATCTTGATTATTTGTCAAATTAAATCATCTACAACCCGCTGGTTTCTTTGCATGTCGCTACTGAAATCACAACCCAAGTTCTAACTTAGGTGAATCCTCCAAATAGTTTCCCCCAAGCAAATGCGATCCTCTTCTTTCAATGTCGGTGTCTCCAGATTATTTCTAACCACCATTTGTTCAACCCTTTATTTCTCTTTTCTCGTAAATAAATCGTACATGTTCTTACCGGCTTCTACAGTTGTCACTGCATACTTTCCTTTTTCATTGACTAATATCAACCATTAGATGAAATCCGTTCACATCCAATGATAATTTTAAATGAAGACAAAAAAGTGTTGCACGTTGCAACTGTTGTAATGTAGTTGGATCCTATATATATATATTGTGGATCTAGATGTGGATGCGGATGTAAAAATATCAATCCCGATTCGGATGTACCTACATGATCCTGATCCTAATTTTTGCCATTCCTAAGAAGGACAATAATGGCAGGTTAAATGCTTTAAGATCTTGCATGTTTAATTCTCATTAGAGGATACATCTTAAATATATATAAAAATAAAAATCAGATGTACCACACAATAAAAAGAATATAGATGTAATTTAATATAGAAAAATAAATCATTAGAATTCAACTACAATAAATTCATTTCAATTGGCTTTATTTGGTTCCTAATTAGCAAACTGAGAGACCATTAGCTAAACTAAAAGAAAATCAAAAGTAGCCCATTTTGTCCTAAAATGCATTTCCTTTTTTTTAAAAAAAAAAAAACACACATAATTTAAAAGAAGTTCAAAAAAAAAATCATTCACTGTGCTTTTCTAATTTTTCTTTTTTTTTTACTTTGAAGGAACAACCATTGTAAAATTCTACTTTACATATGACAATTCATCAATCTCCATTTTTCAAGGGCATTACCTGCAACATTTTGAAACTTGATCGCTAACAGGTACTAGATGACCCATTGTCCTGTGTATTCTAGGCCAAAGGTACGCCGTTCAATTACCCATAAATTAATTGACATATCATTTGTTTCATTTACGGAAACGACAAGTGTAAATAACATGCACGAGCGTATACTATGTATGCTTAGTCTTTTGAATTTTTACTGTTAATGACAAGTCGTGTGTTTGATGCCGATTACTTAACGTGTTTTGGTTTGCTAGGTCAACAACACGCCATCTTTTATGTTGAATTCTAGCAATTTTAATAAGGATAAGTGTTGTAAAATTAATTCAATTGCTATTAGTATCAATATGTAAGTGTATAGAATAAGTAATATAATGATGAGTATTCAAGATCGTCTCCATAGGGATTGATGTTATCAAATTTGCTACAACAATCTTAATAGTACAAATTTTGTTCTAAATTAAAATAAAACAATAAATTAAACTATTATACTAATTAAAATAAAAGCGCAATAAACAAAAGGCAACAAAATAAATTATCACGTCAAACTCCACGATAAAACCAATAGGAATATAGAGTAATTAAGTGAATCAACTCTCTTAATAGTCTTGACGATTTTATAATTTTTGGCTCTGTTTCTGCAGCATTTGCTATGGCACTGGGTAGAATCATTATGTATCCTTAACTGTCGCATGATGGATATCTTATATCTATATGTAACCTAACAGTGATCAGTTGTTATGCAAACATAAAATATATCATTACACGCTTAGGTTATATTTACCCTACAAGGTGAATCCTTATGTCTAGTTTATCACTAATTTTATATTAAGCGTGGCCCTTTTGGGATCAAGTTAAACTTATCCAGCAACCCAATCTAAAAACCAAGTATTGCTCTGATATGTTCTATTAAGATAGGTCATTTTGTGGCTCTTCTTTAGCTAGTATCATTAAATGGGTGATCAGCTGAAATAATGAATAAAAATAAATACTATCAAAACAAAATACTACAGCAAACATGTAGCAACTCATATTTTCAGTCAATAAACCATTAAGATTGTTTTTTACTCAACATAAATAAATGTTGTTCATGATTTGGAAAAGAAAAATAAAGAACAAAGTTTCAGCCATCAAACACATCCCCATAGATAAATATAAAACAAGAGAATAATAAGAACGATTGTGCTCCCAATTAATTTCTACAAATTTCCTCTTGTGCAGCCTTTAATCTCTCTCTTAAATTCTATTTTTCTTTTGTTTCTTTGTGGTTTTTCTTCTTGGGTGATAGTTCCCTCTTTTCCTTATGATGTAGGCTCCTTTTATAGTTGAAAATTATGGTAAACAGAAGCCTAGGTCACGTATTTTCTAGATTAGAAAACTGTGGATCGCAATATTCTACAGAATTTTCTCTGTTGTTGTTCCACGATTGCTACAGCACAGCAACGGATGCTGCAGCAACGATTGCTACAATAATGATTACAGCATCTATATTGTTCCAGTTTTGTTTCAATTCTTTTGTAGCCATGTACTTTCCTTATTTTTGTAAGCCTATTGCATCAGGATTCCTTCCTTGAAATTTGAACTTCCAGTCACCTACAATTATACATATGATTTAAACACATAAATTTATTCTAAATCCAACAAAATGCACTAATAATAAAATAAAATGGATGTTCAAACAAAATATCCTCAAAATATAATAAAAACACATTATTTACTCTCTAAATAATTTGGATTTAAGTTTAAAAGTGCCATGATAACTTTTATACTATAGAGTTATCAGTAATAGATCGTTTTTTTTTTGTAATTAAATAGGGTAATGAAATATTTCAATTATTCATATATATTTTACATGCTTGTTTTCTGCAATGCTGAAAACAAGTTATTTCTACATTCGGGTAAAATTAAGGAGAAAAACTTTAGTATGAAAATAATGCTGAAGTATGTGTATACATGTCTGTGTGTGTATGTGTGTAATACTTTGAGCTTTAAATGGAAAATAATCCTAGCCTCTTATTACGCTCATTCCAAATTTGGCCCAACAATGTAAAAATTGTACGTGTTATGTGTAATACATTTTATTTTAAATATTCATTTTTTATAATATATCAATACAAGTTGACAGCCAGAAAGACTTGATTTCAAAGGGGAGACAGAGACCACGGCGTTTAAGTAAAGTGACGAACTAACTCCCCACTGTGTTGTACGCCAAAATATTTACACCTCATTTAGTTTACGTTGTCACCCATGATATATATAAAAAAAATTGTTAGATTATCTAATTTATCCATATATTGTTAATAAAATTATAAATATACCCGCATTACCCATTCCTCTATTTAAATTTTTATCAATAACCAATTTTCAAAAAAGATATACATACCTAAAAAAATTATTAAAAAATTATAATTTTAAAAATAAAATTGGTTATTAATAACCAATTTTATTTAAACTTTAAACTGACATATTTAACAATTTTCCACATGTCAATCATTTATTATGGTATTAATAACCAATTTTAAACTTGTACATTTGTAACCAATTTTCTATGTTATTTATTATGGTATTAATAATCAATTTTATTAAAAAAATTATAATTTATTTACAATTTTTTTAGGTATGTAGATGTCTTTTTAAAAAAAATTAGTTATTGATAAAAATTTAAATAGAGGAATGGGGTAATGAGTGTATATTTATAATTTTATTAACAATATATGGATAAATTGGATAATCTAACAATTTTTTATATGCTAGAAGGGTATAACGGTAAAACTATAATAAATTAGAGTGTAAATGTCTTTTTTGAAATCTTAGGGGAGTTTTTTATCCCTTTACCTAAACGTTGGAGGTCTATTTGTCCTTTTCCTTTTACAAAACTAAAATTAGCAAATCAAAAGATCATTAGCCAAACTAAAAAAAAATTCAAAGGTACCCCATTTTGTCCAAATATGCATTTCTCTTTTTTCTTTATTATTTTTTCAAGCAACTTATACTTTATAAAAGATATTTGAAAAGGAAGACCATTCATTGTGCTTTTTTATTTTTTTTATTTTTTACTTTGTATGAATGGCCGCCGTCAAATTTTACTTTAGACATAATAATTCATCTATTTTTATTTTTCATTGGCATTACATGCAATATTTTAAAATTTGATGGCCAGCAAGTACCAGATGTCGTGACGTTTTAGTATTCTAGGCGAATGGCATGCCAGCAGTCTACACGTACAGTAACTGATAGGTCATCTATGTAATTTATAGGAACGACAAGCATTAATAGTATGCACCGGCACATACTATATATACTTTATCGTTTGAATTTTGATGTTAAATGATTTATCATTTCTCTTACTAGTAAGACTTCATGTTATTTGCGTGTTCATAGTGCCTACAATATGTTATCTTTTACATTGATTTCCACGTAATTTTAATGAGAATAAGCGATTCTTTGTTTTTTCTAATAATTAAAGAAGGCAATGAAATATTGAAATTATTCATATAATTTTACATGTTTGTTTTCCCCAACGCTTAAAATAAGTTATTTCTATATTCGGGTACAGTTAAGGGGAAAAAAAAAACTTTAGCTTGAAGATAACACTTATGTGTGTATATGTATGGATGTACACAAAAACACACACACACATACTCTTTGGGCATTATATAGGAATGATCTCTTGACCTCTCGTTAGACTCGCTTTAATTTTTGCCCAACAATGTAAAAATTGTACATATTATATGTAATTACATTATATTTTAGATATTCATTTTTTTCATAATATACTAATGCACGTGGAAAGAGAGACCGTTTGCAAAACTAAAATTAACAAATTGAAAGACCATTAGATAAACCACAAGAAAATCAAAGTAGCCCATTTTTTCTTGAGATGCATTTCTCTTTTTTTCCTTTTTATTTTGTTAAAAAAACTTGTACTTTAAAAGAATTTGTTTTTTAAAAAAGCACCATTTGTTGTGCATTGAACGAACGACCACTATATAATTTTATTAGACATGACAATTCATCTATTTTTATTTTTCAAGAACATTACATGCAATATTTTAAAATTTAATGGCTAGTAGGTGCTAGATGACTTGCCATTTTCAGTATTCCTAACAGACAACATGGCATACGTTTACACATGCAAGAACCGATTGTCATGCGCATCAATTAGGGAAGCAATAGGCGTAAATAATATGCGCTCATGCATACTATGTAAGCTCCATCATTTGCTTTTTGACAGTAAACAACAAGTCATTTCTTGGACCCTTATTTGGACGACGTATCTTGTTTGGTTGGCGAGGCCAATAATACGTCATCTTTTATGTTGAATTCTACATGATTTTAATGCGAGTAACAGATCATTTGTTTTTCTAATAATTAAATAGGGTAATGAAAAATTTCGATTATTCATATAATTTTACATGTTTGTTTTCTCCAATGCTGAAAGTAACTTATTTCTATATTCAAGTAAAATTAAGAAAACAAAAACTTTAGCTTGAAAATAACGCAGCCATGGTAGTGACTAGTGAGAATCGTGCCAGCCATGCAATTCGTACTGCATGGCGATACGCTAGCGTTGGAGAAACGGCTAGAGTCAATGCTACCCCGGTCAACCGGAGAGAAAGGCTAGCCAACCCATTGTATCGAGTCTCATTTTCCACAAATACACCCTCACTCTTTGTCGGTAACAAACAAGCATGCATCTCTGATGTACCCAGAGTCCCCTCCCACAACTATTTGAAAGAGTACTTTTTTCATAACATATTAATATACGGGAACAGAAAGACCATTTACAGAACTAAAATTAGCAAATCAAAATACCATTTGCTAAACCAGAAGAAAATCAGAGGTAGGCTATTTTGTCTCAAAATGCAATTCTCTTTTTGCTTTTTTTATTTTTTCAAAAAACTTGTACTTTAAAAAAAATTAAAAAATATCATTCACTATGCTTTTCTATCTCTTTTACTTTGAATGAACGACCACTATGAAGTTTTACTTTAGATATGACAGTTAGTCTATTTTTATTCTTTAACGACATTACATACAATAATTTAAAATTTCACGGCTAGTAGGTACTAGATGACTCATCGCTTCTTGTATTGCAGTGAACGACACGTCGTGTGTTTACACCTAAGAGAACCGACACGTCTACTGCATCATTCACGGAAATGACAAGCATAAATCGCACGCGCTAGCGCATACTATGTACGCTTCGTCGTTTGAATTTTGACCTTTAACGATAGGTCATTTTCTGTTGGTATCCGGACTTCATGTCATTTGTGTGTTTGTAATGCCTTCGACATGTCATCTTTTAAGTTGAACTCCACGTGATTTTAATAAGAATAAAAGATCATTTGTTTTTCTAATATTTAAACAGGGTAATGAAATATTTAAATTATTCAATAATTTTACATGCTTGTGTTTATCCAGTGCTGAAAATAGGTTATTTCTACATTCGGGTACAATCAAGGAAAAAAAACTTTAGCTTGAAAATAATGCTCAAGTGTGTGTGTGCGCGCGCGCATGTATGCTTTATTTAGGAAAATGATCTCATGGTCTCTCATTAGGCTCATTCCAAATTTTGTCCAACAATATAAAAATTGTACGTGTTATATGTAATACATTTTATTTGAAATATTCATTTTTTCATAATATATTAATACACGTGGACAAAAAGACTACTTATAGAAATAAGATTAGTAATAAACTGGAAGATCATTAGCTAAACTAGAAGAAAATCAAATGTAGCCTATTTTGTCCTGAAATGCATTTCTCTTTTCTTTTTTTTATTTTTTCAAAAACCTTGTACTTCAAAAGGAAATTAAAAAAAAAAAGCATCATTCACTGTGCTTTTTTAAATTTTTTTAACTTTAAACAAATGACCACTGTAAAATTTTACTTTATGCATGACAAATTATCTTCTTTTTTTTTTTTTTTCAATAGCATTACACTCAATATTTTAAATCAGCTAAGCTCTTTTTGAAACCTAAAAAGTATTTAGGGCTTTAACAATCCTTTTAACTATATTTGCCTGTTAGATAAAGGTTGGAATTAAACTAATTCAAAGGAAAAAACAATTAGTCCAATCCATAGTCTTGTCTGAGTGTTAGAACTAATAAATTAACTCAAACTTTATTCTAAAATTTATGAGATTATTATTCTCCATTTTCACATGGGTTTATATAGAACTAAATATCTTATAATCTAGATTTGCTACTAATATAAAATATTTATTCAATAATTTATTTTTAACTTGTTTTAAGTTTACTATTAAATTTTAAAATTTTAATTCAATAATTTACTTTATCTAGTTTGTAATAGTAAACATAAAACTTATTCAATTATTCATTTACAATATTATTGAATATTAAAATTAAATTTAACAATTAGTAATACGGCTTAAAAAATAATATATTATTGAAATAGTTATTTTAGCTTCATTAAAAATATTTATTATAATTTTATCCAATATTATACCAAATAAAAGATCGTACTATGTAATCCAATCTAATTCTAAGAGTTAATATAGTCTTACATGTCTTTCAAACATAGTCTTAAAGAATACAAAGAATATTCTTGATCACGAACAAAACCACAACCCAGTAACCCAGTAACCCATTTATGAAAACGTTAAAAAAGAAAAAAATCATTAATCACCTCTCATGCAGAGGCGGCTTGTGCCCTAGGCAACTTAGGCGGTTGCCTAGGGCCCCCGCCATGATGAAAGCCCCAAATTTGGGATATTAATTTTTTAATTTATTTAAATTTAATTGATAATAATTAATTACTTTAAATAAAGTAAACCATATTAAATTAAAACTGTTGCTTCTGCAGAAAAAAGTTTTTTAAAATTAAAACTGATAAAAAATTATTTTATATCAACCATGTCACAAGAAAAATTAAATGAATTAGGTATATTATCTATTAAGACAGATATATTAGCATAATTAGAATACAAAAATTTGATTAATAAATTTGCATCTCAGAAAGATAGAAAATTTAATTTTAAATAGTTTTGTTTTCCTATAATTCATTCATATATTTTTTTTTCTTTAATTTTTTGTGGGCTTCAATTTAACTTATTTCGTAAAATTAAAATTTGGTTGAGCAGTACTTATTACCAAGCGAAATCTTTCGTTCCTTTTGGTTCACTGCCTTAAATGATATGAAAAAAAATTTCATTTTACCACAGAGAAATTTGTTTCCTTTTCAACAACACAATACCAATCATCAAGTGTATATTGCAACCACTATTATAATGTTAAGGAAATCATACCAAAAAATCAATATTATCCCATGAAAATTGAATACAAATTAACTTGATGCTGCTGATGCTGTTTTCTAGATCTCTCAGATCATGTAGCAACAAGCCAACAATAAGTGTAGTAAATGATTAAAATTGATAAAATTACAAAAATGCAAAAGGCAAAGTCAAATTTACATCGCTTCTAATATATTCATGACCAGTAAAACAAAAATATTAAAAAAGAATTCACTGACCCCCTTATTAAATTGACATATTTCAATTTACCTCTCAAAAGTATAAAAACTTTAATTTATCCCTTAAATACCGTTATTTTTAACCGATGACTAATAATGACCAATTAAAATATGAGAATGTCCTAATTCAATAACTAACAGTTTTGTAGAGTTAATAACAATAATTTTATTTTACCCCTTAAGGTCTGATATATTTTACGTTAGATGACAAAAAAAAATTTATCAACAAAAACCCCCCAATACTAAAAAACCTTTAAAAAGTTAAATTAATTTTTACTTATATTTTAATTTATAAAACAATTATAATAATAAAAAATTTTGTTTACAACATCACCACAATGAAAATTTTTTTTTTACCCTTATCTCGAATTTAAATATTTTATGAATATAAATCATTAATCAATTAGTTGGCTTTTACCACCAAATAACCATTTTACCCTTCAAAGTATTTAAAAAACAAATTAACCCATGAAAGTTATTTAAATTCCATTACTAATATAATTGAATGGACTAAGAATTAAAAATTATATAAAATTTAGCAAAATTCAAAAACCAAAGCCTTAACCCAAAATCATAATCCCAAATTTTTTTCCGTTTCTTTTTTATTAATATTACTTGTTATAAATTTTAATCTTACTTTTCTTAATAATAATTCTTTTTTATTGAAGACCATTTTTCTTCCCAAACATGAAGCTAAGGGTAAAATAATAAAATAATTTATAATTTATAAATATGTAAATATATTCAATATTTATCATTTTTCTTCAAATAATATCTATCATTTTTTACTCATTAATCTTAGGAATCTTGAACAATAACCCCTTTTTAATTTATGATTAAAATGTCAAAAATGCACCGCTATAATCTTTTAAAATAAAATTTGAAATGAGTTATTGGAAAAAAAAAAAAATTTACTCCTGATTTGGGCTTTGAAATCTAATAAATTACCATCCATGCCATCCACAACAGTTTATCCTTAATTAAAATTAAAAATTGCACTGCATTTTTCTTTTCAATTTTTTTTCCAAATTTGTTTTTCTTTTATTCTTCAGCATCTTTTCCTTTTTTCTCTTCTTTATCTTCTTTTCCCTTTTCATCTTATTTCTTCGTCTCCTATTCTTTTTTTTTTTTTTTTTTAATCATTTCGTCTTTGTTTCTTTATCTTATTCTTTGTTCTTTTGCTTCTTTCTTCTTCTTCTCTGCACCAAGTCAACGATATCATAACCAAAATTAAAGATTATAACATAATCAAAAAATCAAAATCTTAGAAATTATAAAAAAAGTGGAATTTTTTTTCCCCTCTTCTTCTTACTTCTTCATCTTCTTTGTTCCCTTCCCTGTTCAACTTCCTCTTCATTTCTTCTTTTTTTTTCTCCCCTCTCTTTCACACACTTAACAACTCCACAACCACTTTCAAATCTAATTTCTACAATCCCACTTTGAATCCACTATTTAAAAATGAAACTTAGTTTCTACAAATCAAAGTATAATAATCACAATCTTCATTTCCTTCTTAGAAAAAGACTTGGTCTTCATCGCAATACTCTAATCGAAACCCTAATAAGCAAAACCCACTCAAATTAGCAACACATATAATTCAAACTATGCCCATTGTCTGACAAAACCTATGGCCGCATGTGGCCCTGCCAAGCAAGGCCATGGCCACGCGCGGCCATGCCAAGCAAACCCATGGCTGTCAAGTCCATGGCCGGGCACAACCATTCCAAACAAGCGGCCATGCCAACCACACGATGATCCAAGCAATTGGTGTTGATGGTTTTAATGATTAGTTTGGTTTTAGGGTTTATTGGTAAATTTGGGAAGAAGTTAGGGTTTGTTTAAGGGAGAAGATGGGCCAAGATTTGGAATAGCAGTATTGGCACACCGTTGTCCGGTTCCAAATCTTCGTTGTGAGTTGCTGCTGTGGCTCTATAATGCCTGAAGAAGATGAAGCATGGAGCGGACAAATTAGTAAATGTTAAAAAAAAAAATAGAAAAAATGAACTTAAGAAGGTGAAAATTTTTCAGAAAATAAAAAATTTAAAACAAAGTAAAAGCGAATTTTGTTTTTCTTATTTAAAAAAAGAGGTTAATTCTTAATGCTTCTACACTCAAAAAATTAACTAATTAAAAAATAAAAATTATCAATTTGGGTGCAAAGAAAATTTTATTGAAATCTTTGAGTGTTTGTTGAAATTTGTTGAAATATTTGGATTTTGTAAAAATAAGCTTATACTTTTTAACTTCTTATAAGGCAGTCGATTGTTAAGATAATACACCAATATAATATTATCCTTTTGGAAAATGATATTAATAAATTATGACATATGATATTAATAAAAAAAATTGACAAAAATTTTGGATTAGGATTAGGGGTTAAGGGTTCAATTTTTGAATTTTGCTAAATGTTATATATTTTCTAATTCTTAATCCATTTAATTATATTAGCAATGGAATTTATATAAATTTTGTGGGTTAATTTGTCTTTTAAAAATCTTAAAAGGTAAAATGGTAATTTAGATAGTTTATATTCATAAAATATTTAAATTCAAGATAATAAGGGTAAAAGTTAATTTCTTTTATTTACATTATGGTGATATTGTAAACAAAATTTGTTATTATTATAGTAGGACTTGCTTGTGTGGTTGCGTAGTAAATTGGGCTAGTTCTTGAAAAATTTCTTTGAAACCCAATAATCTTTTAAAATTTCTTAGAAACCATAATAAAATACACAATATTCTATTTTTTTCTTTAACATAATTTTTTTTATGATCTCAATAAAATTTGTAATAGGCATGTAAGTCCCTAAAAATAATTCATATAAGCATAAAGTTTTAAAAAAAAATTCATATTAGTCTCAATGCATAATCTTTATTGAAAACTTATATTAGTTTAACATGAAAGAAAACAAGTCACTAGCTTCGCCGCTAATCCGCTGCTGCTTACTTCATACATCATGAGGCTGCAGCTTGAATTAATAAAGAAAATTAACAAACGACAAATACAATCTTTCTTGAATGAATACACTTGAAAATATTGCAAATACAGCAAATGGCAACTTCTGATAAATTCTTCGTGACTACTGGTAAAAGAACATACACCATTACAAATCCAAATCAAAAGGCATAAATACCGATCGATTATTTCATAAATCATAAGCTAGAATTAATAATACAACAAAAAACAGATCAATAATCAGAAGTTCTTACAAAGATAGATGGGTATAGATGATCTGAATGATTCTAGTACATTAATCATGACTTGAGAATATTTATTATCGGAAATAGAAACTCCACTGATGAATTATTTCATACATAATAAGGCTTTGATGAACCAATAGATCACAAAACCAGAAGCAAGGACATGTATATAGAATCTCTCTAGCTAGCTCAGGCCACATATATATGATACACATATAGTTCAACAGTTATTATCATCGCTCATTGCTGCCTGGAGAGATTCACAGAAAGTGAAAGTTAATTATGCCAAAGGATTGAAGTTGCCCTGTGAGAGAAACCGGGTTTGATCTTCTTCTTCTAGAATTAAGGGATAATTAATTAACCCTTCATTGCATCACAAAATATTCCCATTTCTCCCCTTGTAACAGATCCATAACCTCATAGATTATTCAGCCACCGCCACCACCGCCACGACACCGGCTCGATCGCCGACTCGCTGAGCGAGGGACGTCATCAGTGCCATGGTGGGGGTGGCAAAAGAACTAAGCAAAAGGAATAGAACTGGTCCTCATCATTTTTCTTCTGAAGGGGCTTCGATGAGATGGAGAAGAGAGAGAGCTTTATATGCAATTAATTAGTTTAGAGTTGGGAGAGGCATGCAGCGGAGGTGACGGTTAATTCAATATATGATGAATTAATGGGGGTTGGTTTGTGCTTCTTCCAAGGGTTTGCAAAAGATATATGGAATCTTCCATGGTATATGCGGCGACCACCTCCATTGCTCTACATTCGGTGATCATGACCGCACAGGACTTTAGTAGTAGTACTTCACTTTTTCTTATATTCTTCTTTTTTCTTTTTTTTTTTGTCTTTTGCCTCCTTTACTAATAATTATATGTTTCTCGACCCTGATTTTGAAATCTACACGCGGCACCCCATTACGCCAGTAAATTATATAAAAACATCTACTCATGATATACAATTGTTCAATAATAATGCGAATGTCTGTATGTTTTAAATTTTAATATATTTAAAATATTTGGATATAGTAGTATATACAATCAAAAGATTTAGAGATTATATGATTAATCAAAAGATTTAGAGATTATATGGTTTTATACAATTTCATAGTAGTTAGTTGGTTTAATAGTTAAATTTATCAAATTTTGAGTTTAATTTGGAGCATTATTTAATTTATAGTCCCATAAATTTTTTTTAAGAAATAATGGTAAATGGAAATTATCTCTGAATCAGGGTTTCAGTTAATAGAGTTTATGTAAGTATTAATTTTGTGATTCCAATAACCAAAAAGAAAAATCATCACAACCATCATTGCTTGGTATAGTTTGGAAGAAAAAATTCTAAATTTTATGATTAAAGTGTGAGACCGTGAGGTGATGGTGGTGAGATGCACGTGGTACCTGGTGGTGAATATTTTTTATGAGCTGTGAATGTCTTTCACTTTATGGTCTCCATTAATTAATTAATTAACCAAAGCAGTAATGTCTTTCACTGTTTGATTTAGAAAATAAATAGAGATGACTCTTTTCGTAGAAGTTTCGAACCCATCCCTATGGCGTAATGCATTAAAAGAAATTAAAAAAACATTGAATGGCCATGGCCCATGTGAATGTCACCAAAGAAATAATTAACCAAAAGTAGTACTGGTATATGACATGAAGATCATATTCATACCTAAATTTAATCCATGGATATTAAGCAATCACAAGTCACTAATCTTCATTAATCAAAGATAAATCCCAAGAAAAATAAAAAAATCTTCTTATGTTTTGGTATGGTCAAGCTAGCTAGCTACTTAAGCACATGCAGAGCCTATGACATTAGAGAAGCTGTCTCTAAGGTATTTAAAGAAATTGGGGTTGCTTTTGGAATACTTTGGAGAGAAGTAAGAATATATATATAAAGTTAGGACTATAAGAGGTGACGTGGCATCACCATTCTTCATCTTTTTATATTGTCTATTATCTAAAATATTAGTAGATATTCTTTGTATATGTCTCTTCCTCTTTCCATTTAAATTCAATAACATATAACCTTTAATAATAATTAATTATAAGTCTTTTGAAATATTCATTTATTTTATCATGTTAACAATTAAACTTTAGTGGTTTAAAATACATCAATCAATTAACATAGAAAGATAAGTTCTTTCATCTTCCCTCAACAACGCCACTAGGACCTAATTTCTACAAGAGGTGATGTGGCATCACCATTCTTCATCTTTTTATATTCTCTTTTATCTAAAATATTTAAAATATTAATGGATATTCTTTGTATATGTCTCTTCCTCTTTCCGTTTAAATCCAACAGTATATAACCATGAATAATAATTAATTATAAGTCTTTAGAAACATTCATTTATTTTATCATGCTAGCCATTAAACTTTGGCGGCTTAAAATATATCAATTAATTAATATAGTAAGATAGGTTCTTTCATCTTCCCTCAACAATGCCACTAATGCCTAATTTTAATATTATAATTCATTATTTAATTATATAACATTTTCTTTAGTACCTTTTGGCTTCTTTAAACTCTCTAACCACTAAATATTTAAGATTTGTTATGTTTGATTTTTTTTATTATTTAACCAACATCCTCTTTAGAATAATTCTTGTATTTTATTGTTTGATGTATTTGAATTTTTGGTATTGTGTGCTTTATGGAGTACTCTTTTCTTCATGAGTTGAACAATAGTAAAGATAATTAAATGATAAGAGTTAGGTTTTGTAGGATGTAGGAGTCTACTAATACTAAGGAGAATGAAGAATCTTTCTATTTAAATCCAACAATATGTAACAATTAATAATAATTAATTATAAGTCTTGAAACATTCATTTATTTTATTATGCAAGCAATTAAACTTTAGTGGCTTAAAATACATTAACTAATTAATATAGGAAGAGAGGTTCTTTCATCTTCCATCAACAATGCCACTAGGCTCTAATTTTAATGCCATAAACAAATATTTAATTATGCAACCTTTTCTTTAGTGCCTTTTGGCTTCTTCAAACTCTCTAAACACTAAATATTTAAGATTTATTATGTTTGGGGATTTTTTTTTATTTAACCAATATCCTCGTTCGAAAAATTCTTGTATTTTTATTGTTTGATTTATATGAAATTTTAGTATTCTGTGCTTCATGGAGTACTCTTTTCTTTATGAGTTGAACAATGATAAAGATAGTTGGATGATAAGGGTTAGGCTTTGTAGGATGTGAGAGTCTACTAATACTAAGAAGAATGGAGAATTGATTAGTGCGGACATAATTTTTATTGATGAAAATGTTATATAAAAAATTCATTCTCTCATTGTTTTCTCTAATTTTTTTTTCAATTGTTTTACACTTAATGTAGCATGTGTTTTTTTTTTTTTTTGTAAGAAAATCTAATGCATGCAACAATCAGGAAAAATTTAGTGACAAGGTTTAAGCACATGTTGAGTGAGGGTTCTTTATACAGTGTCAAAAATTTGAAAGTTATTTCAACTACAAGTAAGTATAGACCACTTTTAAATGAGTATAAAATTATTTTATTGGTTATAACTTCTCTTAAAAAATTAGAAGAAGAAACTGTTAAGATTCTGATCAATAGATTCTAATTCGTATCCCCGAATTTGATTGATTTACGTGTGAACGATAATACAATCCTCTCATGTATTTTTTTTAATTATTAATGTTTGTTAATCTTTAAGTATATATCATAAATTATTGATCCTTATGTTTTAACATGTTTATATTATTTTTTTCATAATATTACAGATATTGTCGGAAGTTTATGTGGTGTGGGTGATATTGAGATTGTTGGAGTTGGTTAGAAAAAAAGAGTTATAAAAGTTCTAATGGATTAGTAAGTTGAATATAATTAAGAAAACTATGACTATATATTTTTTAGTTATTGTTTCTCTTTACATTATTAACTTTTGTTAATTTTTATGAATAGCTCGATAACAACAAAGATTACTTTCTGGGGAAAGTTAGGGGAGATGTTTGATCCAAACTTTTATATATATAAAGCTGAGACTACAAGAGCTGATGTGACATCATCATTCCTATTCTTTTTATATTCTCTATTATCTAAAATATCTAAAATATTGGTAAATATTTTTTGTACATATCTCTTCATCTTTCTATTTAAATTCAATAATATGTAACCATTAATAATAATTAATTATAAGTCTTTTGAAACATTCATTTATTTTATTATGCGATCAATTAAACTTTAAAGGCTTAAAATACATCAACTAATTAACATATAAAGAGAGGTTCTTTCATCTTTCCTCAACAATGCCACTAGGGATTAATTTTAATGCCATAAATAAAATTGGGATTAAAAGAGGTGATGTGGCATCACCATTCCTCTTCTTTTTATATTCTCTAGTATCTAAAATATAAAAAATATTTGTGGATATTCTTTGTATATATTTTTTCCTCTTTCTATTTAAATCCAACAATATGTAACCATTAATAATAATTAATTATAAGTCTTTTGAAACATTTATTTATTTTATTATGCTAGCAATTAAACTTTAGTAGCTTATAATACATCAACTAATTAATATAGAAAGAGAGGTTCTTTCATCTTCACTCAACAATACCACTAAGGCCTAATTTTAATATCATAATCACATATTTAATTATGCAACCTTTTGTTTAGTGCCTTTTGGGTTCTTCAAACTCTCTAAATACTAAATATTTTAGATTTTTTATGTTTGATTTTTTTTATTATTTAACCAATATTCTCTTTAGAAAAATTCTTGTATTTTTATTGTTTAATTTATTTGAATTTTTGGTTAATTAATTGATGTATTTTAAGATACTAAAGTTTAATTGCTATGAGGGGAGATCATTACAATTTCTCATGAAATTTAGATTTCATCAAATTTTTAATTTTTAATTTGAAATTTGTTAAAGTCGCGCGAAGCGCGGTTCTATTTCCTAGTTATTAAATACGACTAAGGCTCGTTTAGTTTTAGCTTTCTTGGTAGCCGAAAATTGATTATTTCAGACAAATGTTTGCTGGAAAATAAGTTCTAAAACCATAATTAATAAATAACTTTTTTTTTTCTAATAGAGAGGGGTATTATTTACAACACTTTTTTACTTTTTCTTGATAGTTAAGTTATTCATTCGACAACAATGGTCTTGTAAAACTCGCAACACCATATAACCAAGCAGAACCTTAACCTTAAAGTCCTACATTGCATGGAAAGAAAATTTGATTGAGGAAAGAATACTGGCGAAGGCCATACTATACATACAAGCTCCGCACAAATTTGAATTTATATCTGTATGTGTATTGAAAAGTGTCAAAAAAAAAAATTAATGGGAACTACCAAATAATGGTGACGCCTTATGTGATGCCAAATGAGAATGAGTTTCATTGCACTCGTTTCCCATCGAGGAAAAAGAAAAGGCACCATGAATTTTAAAGGTGATCAAGGAATGACTTGCAGGCAGGGCAAGAAACCATTCAGAATTAAAAACCAGAACTTTCTTTGGCAATATTTAAATCTGAAAATCTCTTTCATTTGCATGATGCATTGATTACTTCTTCTCCTCTTTCCACCTAGTGACCATGTAGTAGGGAGATACTTCGGATAATCACTTTAAAGTTTAAACTATGGATTTGATCTTACTTTACAGGATGACCCATCTTTGGTCTTATTATTTAATCTCCAGCTTTGCCGTCAATTTTGTTATCTTTAAAAAGCTAATTGAATTGTGATCAGATAGGCGGATGGCATCAGATGGGCACTTTTGTCTACATGGAAGCAAATTCTCTTATTTGATTTCGGTCCAAAGTGAAGGATATAGGTTATTAACATAGCCTATCCTGGCCTTAGCACTAGGGAATTAATTTTGGTTTCATGTAATGCAATTAATTAAAACTTTCTAGTTTGCAAATTTCCAGTAACGAAGCTCACAACATTGAATTGATAGATGGAACGAGAATCTCTTAGATTTCTTGAGTTTCATGCAAGAAACGTTAAAGGAAAAAAGTGATCCATTTACAACCGTAAAGACAAAAGTGCACTGCGAAAACATTCTCTTATATTAACTGATCGCAATCGAAGCCAAAATCTCGTACTAGCTTCTCATCAACGAAACTAACATACATGGCGTCTAATCCCACAGCAACACAGCCTCCGGCAGCCCCGGCAAAACGCACGGGGCTGGTCCGTTGCATCGCCATCGTCTTGCTAGCCCTAATTGTCCTAGCCGGTATAGTCGTGCTCATCATTTGGCTCGTAGTAAAGCCTAAGCGTCCTGTCTACACCATTGAAGATGGTTCGGTCCATGACTTCAATGTAAGCAACAACCACCTAAATTCCACGTTTAGTTTTGTCATTAGGGCGCATAACCCTAACGGCAGAGCCTCCATGTACTACGACTCCATTGAAGTCTCCGTTGCCTACGATGACCAAAACGTAGCGTTTAGCACACTTGAGCCGTTCCACCAGCCTACAAGAAATGTGACGCGACTAGATGCAAAACTTTTGGCACAAAATGTGGCCATATCAAGCTCGATTGCTAAAGATTTAAAGCTGGAAAAGACATCCGGGGAACTTGAATTAGCGGTTCGTGTCAAGGCAAAGATTCGGTTTAGGGTCGGAGCCTGGAAATCGGATCATAGGACACTCAGAGTTGTGTGTGACCCGGTGATGCTGCACTTTTCTTCGTCCAAGAGTTTCCAACGGACTTACTGCGATATTGATCTTTGAGTTGTTGGTTTTAATATCTTAATGTACTGATTTTTTCTCCTCCTCCCCGCCTCCCTTCTCTTATTTGTGGTCATTGGTTTATTGTGTTTGACTATGATTTTTTGTTTTATTTTATAATTATGTTGGGTGAAAATTGTTGCAGCATTGTTGCTTTTATAATTTAGATTTTGGGTTTGTTTTGTTCATTAAAGACGTACAAGGAAAAAAGAAATTTTAGAACACTTTTTATTATTCTTGTGTTTCGTTTAACTCTCCTTCCGCACATGTAATTTAATTTTCTTCACATTGGAGAGGAAAAATCTTTTATCGTAAATATATCCTAATTAAAAATTTTAAAATATTTAGGAGAAAAAGCAAGCTAATTATACCTGGATCTTTGCATTTTCGCGCTGTGGGTCACCATAAATAAAATTTAAAAACTATCAGATCCTCCTATAAGAAACTGAGAACTGAAACTAAGGAATGTCACATTTTGGTCACTTTGTTTTGTGATTTGTGGTAGCATTTTTGTCGCAATTTCGTCGGCTAATTTCACAATATTCCATGCCACATTCTATTGCAACCTCCATTCTTGCTTATAAAATTATCGTCATTTTATTATCTTTTTACCTTTACCTTTCGTTTTCTTTGAACATATTAAACCATCTCAACTACCGAATTTGAGTTTGAAGGAAAAAAAAAACAACTACCGAATTTGAAATTTTGATAAGAGGGAGAAAAGCAAATTAGTTAAATGGGCGGAAGAGGTGTGCAATTACGGATTCTGAAGGCATTCGCTATTGTGTTGATCTGGGTGGGGGGCGCTTAGCCAGTGTGCTGGGCTTAGAGGTTAAGGCTTTAGTGATTATTGCATTTTCAAGCAATGGGCCCAGAGGTAGAGCAGTACTGAACATTAGGCCTAGAGGAGATGTTTAGTTAAGCCCGGAATGCATTGGCTTTGTAACAAGCGCTCCATTAAGGTTAATAGTTTAGCCGGACGGCTATTTACATGCATACAAGCATTTGTCTGCGGCTGCTTAATTCGGCTGGCAAACCTCAACTTTTAGCCTCTCATCAGTTTCTTTAATAAGCACGCGCATGTGAGAAAGAAAATGATTGTGTTAAATTAGGAAAATATAGCTTATCCTCCCACATTAGTATATTAATTTCCAATTTAGAATAACGTCCAAGCCAGTGAAGAAAAAGGAATTTAGATTCTCTTCTAATCTAATTTTTCTAATTCTTTTAATATGACTATGACACATGGCAACATAACATTATAGGGCTTAGATTCATTTATTATGTTTTTCCCCTTAATAATAACGCAAATAGTATTTTTTAAATAAAAATCTAACCGCGAAAAAGAATCCCAATTTATATAAACTATGATCTTCTTCTATATCTTTAAAGCTAGCAAATTCTACCCATTATCAACATTTGTAATATAAATCAAACATAAAATTTTATTATAGTTTCAGTATATTTTTCAAGTTTTCTTTCAGATTTGTAAATTTCAAATTAAAAAATATTTTGGATTGCTCAACTTTATTTGTCATCACTGCAAAACTAGTAAATCTTTTATGACCACAGAAGATAATGCTCGATTTATATATATTGAATGTGTTTCTATTCAATGTTTGTCTTTAGAGAGAAAATTGGTAGAAAAGAAGAAGCTTTCCTTTAAATTTCATTGATCTAAAGCCATTAAATAAATTACAGTAAAATCTAAAATCATTCTATCATAAAACACTTTTTTATTTTTTTTATTTTTTCTGTCCAGAAAATATATCAAACATCCAAGAAGTAAAAATTTCTGTGATGATAAAAATGGTTAAACTTAAATGTGGAAAGTAACTTATAATTATGGAAGCAAAAAATTATTTGTTTTATAACCTAATAAAGAGAAAAGTAAAATGAATAGATATCAAGTTATCAACCATTCAATGTCATAGTTGAGATGTGTAATAATCTTATTAAAAGTTTAGGAAAAATTAGATTAAGAGAGGATTCAAATCCAAAAGGTAAACAAGCCACTAATTTCATGCGGTCATTTCTTTCTCTCTCTCTCTCTCTCTATATATATATAGCTTAAAATAAAACTAAAGGAAACCACACAAAGTTATTGTGACGGATCGATGTCATTCATATACCTTAAAGATGATTTGTTGTTGCACCTAAAATTGGAGGCTATTTCAGAGGCTGCGTAATGTGTAAGCAGCTTACCCTCGTGCTTATGTAAAAAGGAAAACGTCTGTACATTACTTATGAATTTACTTAAGAGTTGGTAAGCTCCAAAAGCAAATTTCAGAGCGAAGCTTTGTGCGAGGTTTAGCCAAAAGAAATTCATTTCTATATGTAATAAATTTCGCTTAAAACTCATTGATGAACTGTGCAGCCGAGATTACGACCGGCTTTGAATATGATGCCCCTTTGAATTGGTCAGTAATTCTTCTGCCAATTGAATGACAACAAAGTTTTCCTACCACACATCACAGTCAGATTGAATAACCTCGAAGCGTCTAGTGCACAATTTGGCTATCAAATTAATTTCATCCGTATGAATCACATTTCGATGACTCGGCATAACTCATCAACTTACAATAATCTAGCAGCAAAACGGGACCTCGTGTAATTTCTGTCTAGTCTCGATCGACTTTACAATCATAAGATGCCAAGGCAGCAAAGCAAACCGATGAACAGTAGGTCAGATTAAAACATCAACGCAAGACAAGGAAATAAAGTAATCCAGCTGTTCATTAGCCTGCCAAAAGAGATGAAAACGTTTCTTCACCCACATGTTTACTGCATTATTTTTTGGGTCCTATAACAAAGCATGTGTCGATCCCCGAAAATTTGCAAAGATGTTTAATAAAGTAAGAAGCTGTCGCCCTTATAAGCCGCCGATTTAATTATGCTAAGCAATATCTTGTCTACATGTGCATTAACTTTTGCTAAAATGAGAAAATTTTGGCTAATCAGAATGAGGGTGATGTGAAGGAGAAAAGACTAATAATTCATGGACAAGAGAAGAAGCTGAATGACTAGAAACCTAACACAGATTTAACACTTCCTTTCTATCCCTATCCTTAAGCCGTTGTCTCTATGTTTGTGGACACATACAAGTATTTCTTTTTAGTTTAGGGCCATCAATCAACGATGTAGCTCGCAAATTGCTTCATTACCATCAGTGATATAATAAACCTTCATACTTTCTCCCGAGTGGGTTGAAGTCAGCATCCTTAGTAATGACTAATGAGACTTAGAAAAGAATAATTTAATGCTACACTAAACAAAGTTGCAATTAATACAAGCTTTGTAAGTATCATAAGCGATATGATAATATGGGCCGCCCTCACGAAGTCACCAATATTGGGAAAAAATCTTGGGTGCTTCATAACCATTGTTCCTTATTTATTAACTCTTTATCATGTGTATACTTTAACTACTTATGATAATATATATATACTTGACAAATAGTGAATGAATAACCAATAATACTTTAAAACTAAAGACTTTCCCCAACATAAAATTAGCATACAAAAATACAAAATTGATAAAATCATTCTTAAATTAGTCATAAAACTTCATCAATATCAGTATATATATGCTCCAAAACGTGAAGACGATTAAATAATAGGATTTTCTACAAATGTTTGTGTATGTAGTATGTGTGTGTGTGTATATTTCAAGACACAAAGATTATATATAATTATGGTTACTAGCATGTATCAATTATAGATTAAATTTAAGTGGGTTATTATAATAAATATTTCTCAAATGTCATGTGAGTCTGGGGTTTGTGTACTTTGATGATGATATATCTTGGGTCCCTCCCATGCATGCACAGAGCTGGCACGTAGGTAACTAGGTTTACATGTGCCATTAACAAAAGACAACTAACGCCATGTTGTGGGACTTTACTTATCATCTTTCTCAATTCTCATGAGGTCTCTCATCCATAAACCGACGTCGTTGCCGGGCCCCTGCTCCATGCTCATCAATTAATAATAATAATAGCACACAAGTAACTATGTGATATATCTCGCCGATTCGCCGTGCACCTGTCCTCAATTCTGTCTCCTTTCTATTTGTTCGTTTCTGAATTTCACTTCACAATACCTATGTTACGTTTCATTAATTGACGATACTTTCACTTTTCTTTTCTTTTTTTTTTTCCTCAAATCTAAAACAATCTCCAAAAAATAAAATTTATTGCAAGTGACACTTTTGTTTCCCGTACATTATATTGTTTTCTTTTTTTATGATTTGAGTCCTCTATAAATTTTTAGTACTTTATTATTAGAAAAATTCTGAAATACATCCGAAATATAATTAATTAATGCATGTATGACATGTGTAGTTCAATTAAATATTCAGATAAGAAAATTCAAAGAATAAATTTTTTTTGTGACATAAACTTCATTGTAAAAGAAATCATGCGGATACTTACTTATTAGCATGAACCTAATCAGTAAACTTTTCTCAACAAAACAACCCCCTCTCCCCCCACCCCCAAAAAAAAAAATCCTTCCTTATAATTAATTACAGTAAATAAATTAGGAGTACACATAACATGCATGAATTAATTAGGTGTAGTATTCTAATGTAATCTAGAATCTTTCTTATTTTGATCATCAACATTCTTCCTTAAAATTAATAAGAATCAATTAGGGGTACACATAAATTCATGAATTAATTAGATGTAATATTCTGATATACTCCAGAGTCTCGCCTATTTGTTCATCTTTATAGTAAATTCTGTTAAGTGGTCACATCTCAATCGATCATTGAAAAAATATGTTTTATTTTAATTTAGTATTTGATAATAAAGTTGTCTATATTAGAAATTTACAAGAGATCCAAGTTGTAGAATTTCTTTCCCATGACAGACAAAAGTGTTGTTGTTATCGGAACAAAAGAAACTTATTAATAAAAGAGTAGAAAAGTCATCATCTGAGAGCTATAATAAGCCTTTATCATCTTTAAAACTTCATATTTATTTCTATTGGGTCAAAAATTTCGTCGGCTTAAACAATTAGAATTAGGGGTGGGCATTTTACCCGACCCGACCCGACCCGACCCGAAAAAATTTGGGTTCGGGTCGGGTCGGTCGATTAACCGATCGGGTTCTGAAATTGCAAACCGATCGGGTTGTGTTGGTCGGGTCAACCCGATCCGACCGAATACCGATCGGGTCACCCAAAAAAAAAAATTTTTTCTCATGCAAACCTAATTTTAAAACTTGTTTCGAAACAATAAGTTATAATTTTCATGGAATATATATCTTATATGATTATATATCTTGGTGGTTATTATGTAATTAGTTATTATTTGATTGTTGTAATTATGTATTTATAAATATTAGTAATAAAATCAAGAAAATTGGTGTATTTATGATTTGTTATGAATAAATTTTATTTATTGTTAATAAATAACAAATATTTTTAGTTATTAATAATTGAAATAATGTTAATTGATAATTGTTAACAACAATTAACAATTGATTTTATGAATAAATTAAGATATTAGGTAGATTAAATATTGAAATTAAGTATTATGTTACATATATTTTATAATTATAATGTGTTGTGTGATTATGTGCATTATAATTATATGTTTTATAATTATAATCCTATTATAGAGTTTTAACTTTATTCATTTGATTTCATAACATTTCTTTTCTTTTTTGGTTGAAAATTAGTAAAAGGACTACAATTAAGAAAAATATCTTAAAACCACTAAAAACTTTAAAAATAGGAAAAAGAGCAAAATAAGATTAAAATTTGGCCGTTGACCCGAGGCCTTGACCCGGTTATTGACCCGACCGGACCCGAATTAGTTGAGTTGGTCGAATTCGAATCGATTGGGATGGTCGATTGGTCACGACGCACCCGAGCGGGTTGACCCGAACCGACCAACCCGACGGCCGCCATCCCTAATTAGAATTGGAACTTTGTTTTGGAAATTTAAAAAATGACTTTGCGTGGTGTTAAATGATGGAACGACACCTTCTACAATGGAACGCACAAATGTTCACCATCAAATCAATTAAATTAGGGTTTGGTCGGGGTTTGAGCTAACATTTTTGGCTTATAATATTACTTATAATTCAGCATTAATTATTTCAACCCTAATGATGAGAGCCATGCACCGTCATCGTTGGCAGGAAAGATTAGTCAACGCATTTTATTGGAAACTGTAATTGGATAAGGTAATGAATTATCTTTCTACGTTTTAATGTGCCGTTCAAGATTTTATTTGATGAAAATATTAAATTAAAGCTTTTCTTCCCAGTACTCTTATATGCTAAGATATAGCCAAGGGGGTTCATTCGTCTAAATATAGTTATTATTGTGTTATTGTTTGGTCTTAAAACAAAAATTTTGAATTTTGATACTTTGAGAGATCTAGACTATACATTATGATAATGCTCTAATTTTATAGACTCCATGATGATAAGCTACAACAAAGCAACATGGTAGATGGGATTCAAGAGATTATTGTAATGTTATAATAAAGAATATGTGGAATATAATAATGCATTCTTTATCCATTCTCTTTATTGAAATTAACAAAGCCACTTAGACATGCATGGCAAAGAATCTCTGAGTTTTAAATAATGAAGATCTTATAAAATACGTATTTTGTAAGGTTTCTAAAAGATATGCTTTTATTTGATATTTCTTTTGCCCGAAGGCTTTTTCTCTACACCATTTTAATCATGTGAAAACAACTTTAGTAAACTTCAAAACATATAAATATTTATTTACATAATTACTTGCATCCTTTAGCTATTTACTAACAAATGATTAAGAAAGAATAAAAGTAAAAGTTCGAGGGGGCTGAAATTTTATATTCAAAGTTGCTTTTGGGTTCCCTTCAAACTCAAGTACACTTAATCTATATATACAACATGAAGCAAAGTTAGGTTTTTGGGAAAATCGATCACTTAACTCGTTTTAAGGCATCTTTTATCCATCAATAGGGAAGCAATGATTATAATGACCAAGTAACTTTTCATACAATCTTATTAATATATATTTGGAATCACTTTTTGGTTGCACCAACTTTCAGACTGAACATAATCTAGTCATAAATTTCATTAGCTAATTTGTACCAATCTAAAATATTGTTCTAATAATGGCTTGGAACCACAAAAGGTACTTTTGGACAGTTAATTTTCTCATGAGAAGCTAATTATATTAATTAGGGATATTATTATTTTACTATCAAAGTTTTATTGACATTTAGTACTAAGGTTTGCAGAAAAGTATATTTTACTACCAAAATTTTGTGCGGTTATCATTTCACTATAATTCTGTTAACAAAACGTTAATATTTAACAGAAATTATATTAAAAGTCGATTTTACCCCCAAGAGTTTGGTAGTAAAATGATAATTTCCCTAAAAACTCGGTAGTAAAGTGATAATTCTCTTAAAAATTTGGTAGTAAAATGATAATTTATCTATCAAATCAACAAATTGGAAATGTCTTTGATACCCTACGACATCAAGAATTTTTAACGTTCTAAAGGAACAGATGAATCGATAACGACGCAAATATTTGGCGAAGAAACGACTTTTCTAAGAAACCATCAGATTAGTGAAATATCATAAGTTTGCAGAAGAACTCGATAATATCCCTATTAATTAAAATACTTCACAAGAAGCCAGCCTCTAACAATCTTACTTCAAGTTCTCTTTTGAACGTTCTTCATAACAATTAGTTAACACTTTTAAGGTGTAAATTGTTCCAAGTCAATGCTTCACGAACCCAATAAAATTGTGGATTGATACACAAACTTCTAACTAGTTCGTATTTCATTCATATTTTAGGCTCAAATTTCAATTGACTAATATGAAGATACGAGTATTTAACTAATTTTTTAAAAATAATTCAAAAATAACACACAGCCATACACTTTTTTTTTTAATTAGAAAGTAAACCTTTCATTGCATCACAACACAACAAATACATTTTGGACTTCTGCTGGCATTGTTCCCAGCCAAATAGCACAAATGGTTTTTCCTAAGCCAAATTTTGCCAATGAATGGGCATGAACATTACAAATTCTGGGGGTAAAATGAACTGCAAACGTTTGAAAATCCTTCCGCTGCTTGCGAATCTCGGAAATTACCCAAAAAATATATGATCTGCTGCCCTTTGTGTTGTTTACCAGCTCCACCACTTCTAAGCAATCCGACTCTATGATCACCAAGCCTATAGCTGCTTCTCTTGTTGCTTGCATTCCCCAATTAATGGCCTCAGCCTCTGCAAAGCTAACAGTTCCTTTAAATTGAGACTGATGACATCCAGCAGCCACTATCTTGCCATTTGAATCTCTCACTACAGCTCCCAACCCTACTAATTGGTCCTTACTATTAACAGCTGCATCAACATTAACCTTACAATAGTTTCTAGGATCGGGGGACCAGCTTTGCACATTCTTCTTTCCTGACTTTTCAATGTGGGAAGAGTATAGTAGCCTTACTCTTTGGTAAGCAGCCAATGTTGATTCCGCTTTTGCTGCTGAAACCTCAGGATCGATGCCTTTCCCTTAAAAAATGAACTTGTTCCTTGAGGACCACACTGCCCAACAATAGGCTACCCACAACCATACACTTAAGCTGGCTAATCAACTAAATTAAGAGAAATTTCAATAATATTTGTAAAATAATTAAAAGAATTTAAAGCCAAACATTGACCACGAATAGTATAATGCAATAGATCTTGCCAAACTACATGAAATATAAATGGATTTATGTTCTTTTTTTTAAGTTAAACTAACGATGTGGGTCAATTTACACCTTCTATCGTTAATTAATATCAGTAATTTTTATTTTTATTTTTATTTTCAAATATTTTGATTTTTTTTAATGAAGATATTCTCCTTTAAATAAGATGAAAATATTAATAACAATTAAAAAAAACATAAATTTTAATTAATAATACTTTTACTTGGATATTCTAGAAAACAACTCAAACATGATACAAGTATCTTTTTATACTTTTGTATTGACCGTGAGTTTTACAGTCCACTCATTTTTGACATTAACGTTCTGCTCATGGTGAGAACCCAAGTGTCGAACGTTAGAAATCTCACGAGGAGCGACTCACGCGCGCTTGCCACCTACTTACCCACTCAATCAAACGCTGTCGTTTTATTGAAAAGAGCTTGCTCCCCACTTCCCGTTAAATTGAAGATTTGGAAGCTTTCCGTAGGCAGCCCGAAAGACAGGGACATCCGCTACGCGTCACATCCTCATTGCTTCCCCCACCCACGAAAATAATTTTTTAGACGTTAGTGTTACGGCAAGATTTTATAAGCAAGTGACAGTGAGAGCCCCCCCTGGTGACGTGTACCACCCGAACATTTATTAGAAACCGCCTGTGTTTCCTCCCTCCCATTCTCTCTCTCTCTCTCTGTTCGTTTCTTCACAATTCCTCTGTTTCTCTCACTTTTACTTCAAAACGACAGCTTTTCGGTACGTTTTACGCCTCATTTTTCGACATTTGTAACGGAGCATTTTGTGAAAATTTTAAGTGATATATACGAGACGCGGATCTCGATTCGCTTGTGCTTTTGTGAACTGATTTTTAGTTTTTATAGTTTATTTAGTTTCTGTTTGGATGCTGAGAAAGGCTGAGAAAATAACGGAATATCATGAAATCCTGATTCTGTTAACTTGCTTCGTTTTGAAAGTTCAAAATTTCTGGTTTATTAGGGATTTTAGTTTGTGTTAGCTCACTTGTGATTGAGGTTTGAGATTTGAACTTTTAATTATATTTCTTGCTCCGCATTTCCTCGGCAACCAAATATTAGAATAGATGTTAACCGGAAATTTAATTGATTTTTGTGTGTTAGGTAGGTGGCTTTGTAGACTTTGACTCTGTAATGTGTTGTATATAGTGTGGTTTAGAATTGAGGAAATAACAATTTTTCAGTTGGTGCAGTAAAAACTTGGAGGAAGCACTTCTCCAGTATGCTTTGTTAATGTTGGGCCAAACTGATGATTGTATCTCATCGTATTCATGTGCTCTGAAGGCAGTGATGATCACCATGATGGTGATGATGATGATGAACGACTCTGATGGTTATCCATTTTTTGTGATGATCTGATCTTGAGAGGAATCCTCTGCTTGTATTTATTGTAAATACGTGCGCCTTTTTATGCATTTGTAGCAGATGGGTTGAAAATTTTAAATTGATTTGTTCATTTAGTTTTTGGAGTCATGGCTATAGCCGGTCTACACAATGTTTCTGCGCTTGATTCCTCTTTCCTTAGGGAGTCTCAGTCTCAAGAACCGAGAAGAAGAGGAGGTGATGAGAGGGTAAGCACCCGGGCATCCTCACTCTTGCAAATGTGGCGAGAGCTTGAGGATGAGCATGTGGTGAGTCATTCCCATGAGAGGGTAGGTGAAAGATTGCGGGAACAAGGGAGTGACGGGGCAGTTTCTGACATCTCAAGGGCTGATGCGTCTGAAAGCCATGGTAGTGAACATGGTGGTGGATCAGATGATGCAAGTGTGAGTGAAAATGAGTGTGGAATGTGGTCCCCAAATCGATTTGGGTTGCAAAATGGGCATGATGATCCTGCCAACTTTAATTATGACCGTTCTTCAGACTTGGGAGAAGTTGAAAGGGAAAGGGTAAGGCAAATTTTTCGGGAATGGATGAGCAATGGTGCGAGGGAATGTGCATCTAGTATTTCCCGCACGAACCATAGTTCAAGGCCAGAATGGTTGGGTGAAAATGAGCAGGAGAGAGTGAGAATTATTAGAGAGTGGGTTCAAATGAATAGCCAACAAAGAGGTGCTTGTAGTGACAGTAGAGAAGATCAAGCAACTGAAATGGGCGATCAAATTGAACAAGTTCTTGATGGTCTTGTTGTTAACCAGAATAGCCGAAATGACCATACTCGGAGGGGCATTCGTAGATTGTGTGGCAGACAAGCGCTGCTTGATATGCTTAAAAATGCTGAGAGGGAAAGACAGAGAGAGCTTCAAGGTTTGTTGGAGCATCGAGCTGTATCAAATTTTGCGCATCGCAACCGCATTCAGGTGAGATGCTAGTAGACAGTAAATTTTTGCATTTTCTTTTCTTATTGTTGATGATGATATGAATATCATCCTGTATTGTATGACTGATCCTTTAACAATCAACATCTATCCATTGTCTTTTCTGTTTTGTGCTCTTAAACTGTTGGTTCTCAGTTTCTCTTCATGTATAGGTTGATGTTTCCTCACTATAACTGTTAAATAATTATTGATTTATCTATTTATAAATTCCTCATGCAGTCATTACTCAGAGGAAGGTTCTTGAGGAATGACAGAATGGTTGAGGACGAGAGACCCAGGTCCACAGCAGCTAGTGAATTAGGTTTATTGAGGCAAAGACATACGGTGTCTGGGCTGAGGTATACTATTATATTAGATGCCCACTTGAGCTATTCTGTTTTATTTTTAGTCAATTCGTATTATGTTTCTTTTTTATCATTACTAAAAGTGTAAACTTCCACAGCCTCTAAACTTCTTCCCCATCAACCTTAAAAATGTATAAGAGCTAAACTTAAAGCATGGTTCAATTTTTTTTTTAATAAGAGCGATAATAGTGAACACATGCTTAAAATGAAATCATGCTACATGGAATTTTCATTTAATGCATGAAGATGCAAACAGTTCCATCCTAAATGCACTCCACAATTCCACATTCATGCTTTGGTAATAAACCTCAAGAGAAGATATTATGTTCTAGAATTCTATGGTATATATGTAGGATTGAAAGAGGTTTATTAACATATCTGTTTGCTGTTTTTGGAATTAGTGTGAGGTGTGATTGTATTTGTTCTGATAATTCAATACTTATGTTTTCCCCTGTCACATTTTTTTCTTCAGTTTTGTTACGGAAGTGATGAATGTGATTATAAATTTTTTATGTCATGATTTTTTCTTATGATGCTGGATATTTATTGACTTGAATTCTGTTATTGCATCAAAATTCCTTTTTTTTTTGTGGTTTTATTTGTGTATTTTGATGGAACATTGTTGAAACTGTTTTTTCGTGGCAGGGAAGGGTTTTTCTCCAGATTAAGCAGCTGCCATTCTGACACATCGTCTAATGCTGACATTAATGTTAACAGAAATGAACAAAACCAAGTAAATGATTTACAGGAAACTATGGATGAATTTCATGAACAATCTGAACTTAGAAATGGTGAAGATGCTTGCCAGGATATATCAGATGTTAGAACTGATATAGAAGGTGACATTGTTGGAAATGTAAGTTTCCAAGGAACTACCGCTCGACGGGAAGAGTGGCAGGAACAATCTTCTGAGAATGAAGTTAGAGAATGGCAAAGTTCAGCAAATACTGAAATTATTGAGAGGACAAATAGTTCTGGACAATTGCTGGATGGAGACTGGATCGGAAGTACTGCTAATGAGTTATCCCTAGAAGCTTTGCTGGATGAAGCTGCTGAACATTCTCATCCGCTAGAAGCTGGTGAAGGTTCTTATGAACGACCTCAGCAAAGTGGTGAGGAAGGAGCATTCCTTGGGTCAATAGATACTACAGAACATTTAGAAGGCAACTTGATTGAATATGTAAGTGGGCAAGAACCTGCTGCTCATGTAGAACATTCGCAGGAACAAATGTTGGGTAACGAGGAAAGACTCTTGCAAGGACCTGATGTGGAATCTAATGAATGGAGAAGTGAAACCAGAGAATTTATGGATGAAAATCAGCGGGAAAGTACTGCTTATCAATGGTCTGAGGAACATGGTCATCTGCGAGATGGATTTCAAGAGGCTGTACGAAATTGGTTAGATGAACCTTCTGATTCGCAAGCTCTTCCCATTGGAAGGGTTGATACATTTTATCTGCCGGATGATGATAATGTATACAGCACAGAAATCAGGGAACTCCTTAGCAGGTAACCATTTTTATCACTACATGCATTATTCTTTTGGTCCTTTAAATGGATATATTTTTAAGGGGCAGTTTTTCTTTTTCATAGGAGAAGTGTGTCAAATCTTCTTCGAAGCGGTTTCCGCCAAAGTCTTGATCGATTGATACAGTCATATGTGGAAAGGCAAAGTCATGTTCCAGTTGACTGGGAGCTGAATGGAATATCTAGTGGAGCTGCATCCGCAGAACAAGATCTGGAGCAGCAAAATGGGGATCAGAATGAGGATCAGAGGGAAACCATTGAGAGTCCCCCACTTGCCCTGCCTTCACCTTCATTGCCTCCTGTTCAGCCACTCTGGGACCAGGAGTCGCACCATGATAATTGGCAATCACATGACGTGCATCAGCGCTTTGGAATTGTGCGTCTATTTTTCCCTTCACTCTTCTGAATTTATTTCCGGAATTTGCTTATTTGCAAAGTAGAAAATTGATAAATGGGCAATATATAATCATGGTATTGGTTAATGTATATTGCCTTTCTATTATGGAGAGACCCTCAATGTTTAGCTGGTGTTAGCATCTAAAATGGTGAATGGGTATGTGAGAGATTTTTGCTTCATTGTAGCTGGCAATCATTTTAGATGGTCAAAAAATGAAATTGAAGAAACTCGTGAATTAATTTCGGTCAAGTAGTTTCTAAATTTTTGGGGATTATGCTTATGCTGTCTACTTCTAGTTTAAACAATCCTTGTGCTTAATTGGTGCAGGAGTGGGACATCATCAATGATTTGAGGATTGATATGGCTAGGTTGCAGCAGAGGATGAATAATATGCAGAGGATGCTGGAGACCTGTATGGATATGCAACTTGAGTTGCAGCGATCAATCAGACAAGAAGTGTCCGCTGCCCTGAATCGTGCGGCTGGCTCACCAGGTTTGTTTATGGTTCTGTTACTTTTTCTCTTTTGGAACTTAATTCTCAACAATCTAATCCACCTTGGATCTGGGAGTACATCTTTGTTGCTTGTTTTATACACACCCTTGTCTTTCTCAGTAAATAACTGCTAGCCTTTTGTTTTCACCCTCCAACTCCTCCTAGGGAGAATAGAGGCCAGTACACTGTTTGGCCATTGAAATGTAGTTAGTTCTTCAATTTTCTACCTTTCTCGTTTTATGATCCTTTTCCATTTCCACTTTACAAATGTTTTACAACCAAATAACTGATACAAATTGAATGTACCTATACATCCTGATGCTTTTTTCTTGTTCTATTTAGTTGATCTTATAATTTGCCTTTGTGATGCTGCAGGAATATGTGAAGACAGTTTGTCGAAAGATGGATCTAATTGGGATTATGTGAGGAAAGGAGTTTGCTGCATGTGTTGTGATAGCAATATTGATTCTTTGTTGTACAGGTAAGTTTCCGCAAATCTCTTTGGTGTGAGATTTTTACATGCATGATCTCTGACTTCGGCTTTCCCTTTTCTTTTTTTTCTTTTTTAATTGTTATTATCATGTAATATATCCAATTATATGTTTTTGTCAACAGGTGTGGACACATGTGCACATGTTCGAAATGTGCAAATGAGTTGGTCCAAAGTGGAGGAAAATGTCCGATGTGTCAAGCACCCCTAGTTGAGGTGATTCGTGCATATTCAATCCTATAGTAGGACCTGGACCTCTGGTACATTTTTTATTGTTTCCTTTTCTTGACCTCAAGTTGATTTAATACATAGTCAAGGAATCCGAGTGTATAATTTGACGAAGCAAATGGTGTCATTGATTCATTGTTCAAATTTGAATAAAAAAACGAGTGGAAAATCATGTATTTATAAATTTTCTGATGCCTGATATTTGTCTCTGATGATTGTGATACGTATTATTTCTCCGAGTGTATAATTTGACGAAGCAAATGGTGTCATTGATTCATTGTTCAAATTTGAATAAAAAAACGAGTGGAAAATCATGTATTTATAAATTTTCTGATGCCTGATATTTGTCTCTGATGATTGTGATACGTATTATTTCTCGGGCTATGTATTAGTTTTCTGATAAAATGTATAAACGACGACAGTGCAAAAATCAATGATTCTGTGCTGTAAGAAAACAAAAGAAAACATGAATAGAATCATGAAACGCAGTCATCATCGTATGATAAAACCCTATAAGTAGCAGATACATTCACACTACGTGACGCGTCTAGGCTACATGTCTACCCGATTACAGGACCTTTTCAAATTACATGCAGAACAAAAACTCAAAAGGTCATGCAACAATAACAATATAACATTGAAAATTAACTGAAAATAATTAGTTTTGGACCGTTTTGCATCATAGGACGTGTAATTAGTCACAGCTTTAGTCCCCTCAGCGACCGCATGCTTCCCAAGCTCTCCAGGCAAAACCAGCTTCACTGCTCCCTGAATCTCCCTGGAAGACATTGTCGTCCGGTTACTATACTTAGAAAGCGTCGCAGCCTCGCTGGCAATCCTCTCAAACATATATGTCGTTTATTAGGTTGTTGATTACAGTCATTGCCTTGGACGATATCGCCATCCCGGGATGCACTTGCTTTAAAACCCTAAACACATACGTCTTGTACTCCTCTCCGGTACCCTCATTTCTCTTCCCTCTCTTTCTCTTCTTGCTACCCGGCTTCTCATGGGCAGCACTAGCTTCTTGTTGAGCTGTCGTTTGAGCTTCGTTGGGCTTCTCTTTCTCTTTATTTTTTGATTGTTCTGGAGGTTCTTCTTGTTCCGCGGAAGCAGCAACATCATGTTCTGCCTCTGGGGAAGTCTCAATGGATTTCTTTTTTTCTTCTTTCTTTGCTGGTGTTGCTGCTTCTGCTGCCACAGAACTCGAAGGCTCGGCTTCTGGCTCGGTCTCAGGCTCAGGCTCAGGCTCAGGCTCTTCTATCGGAACTTCAACTGTAGTGTGTTTCCCTTCTTCTTTGTCTTCAATGGTAATGGTGTTCGAAGGCAGTGTTTCTTCAGAATCAATAGCCATTTCTTGCTTTCCTTTCTTCCTCTTCTCGCTGAATACAGAAACCTGAACGGTTTCTTCGACAACTTTCTTAGTCAGGACAACTCTTGCGGAATGCCTTGGAGGCATTTTTCCTTTTTTTCCTCTTTGGTTTCGCTCTCGAATGTTTTATTCCCTCTCAGCAGACTCTTTTTAAAAAAGAGGATAATGACAATCGTTGTTACTACTAGTTGTTGGTTTTGTCTTATACCTGTCAATCAAATTGTGTAGATGCTACCAGAGAGAGACACGTGGAGGACATGTGTCCAAAAGATAATCTCTTTTGGGATGGAATGGCAACGTGTGGTAAAAGTTAATGAGGTGAAAATTCCAGTGTGTTTCGCATCTTTGCTAAGATCACGGGCTCATTCGGGCTCCCAGAGTCCCAGTGGCAGTGGATCCGACTTAGCCCGAAATATTTGTCCATTTGTAGGGCTACGCTCTGCAAGCATCCCATGTGCGTGTGTGCGCCAAGCAGTCTTCGCCTTACCATTTGATAAATAATCAGGCTATGTAAATAACACAATGCATTACTTAAACGTTGGTTCCTTTCAAGGCAAGCTTAGTGATTGTCAAGTGCAAGAAGGATGTTAAACACTCCAATTTTCTTCACGCTGCTCAATTTGAATGCATAATACCAACTATATTTCTCTTGCTAACTCAAATCACGAAAGAAGCTTATAAATTACAGATTTAGATTTAATGTCGATCGAATTTTTGGACTGATTTTTGAGAAAGCTGGGATTTGTAATTATTGGATAAGAATATGTATGCACGCATGGTAGATTATTTTAGCACAATTATGATCAGCACGGATCTAAATGAATAAATAATATTTATGGTACGATGAGATAGACGCTAGTGGGGATCACTCATTAAGGTTGCAGGCTTCCCGAGAAAATTTTGAACTTGGGATCCCTATAAAAGCAAGTCTTCTAATAACCGTCCGACCTATCTCTTAACGACAATTAAACTACATACATACTGCTTTTCGGGAAGGCTTGATTTGATTGATGTTACTTGGATTGCCAATGCTTCATTTTTTTCCCCACTTGAATATATACTTGATACAGCATATTCATAACACGAAAGAAAAAGATTGATGTAGATGCAGAAATAAATTAAGCCCCTCTGGTCAGAAATTAAAAGATAGGAGTATTATTATTATTATTATCCAAGAAAATTATGTGTTATTTAGCAATATTACAGATACAATGTTTTCATTTATATATACACATTAAAACTGAAGATAAACAAATTAACTAGAAGTAATAGTACAACAGTTGAGGGATTTCATAAGCTCTTACATCTCTTCTTGACAGCATGAGAATCAACCCTAAACAGCTCTGAGTTTGATCTGAAGAAGGACTCTACCTCCTCACGCCCTGTAGCTTCAAAGAACAAAAACTCATGCATCTTTCTCTTGTGAAAGGACACTTGCACTTTCTTTCTTGGTGTTGTTGGGCAGCTTTGAATTTTTGGTATCTTGTGATCGCTAGAAGTTGGTGTCTTGCAATCTTCATTAGTAAAATCTTCTGATACAGCTTGAATTTCTTCACCAGCTTCTTCTTCTGTTTGATTCTTTGATGATGGTTTAAGTTTTGGTAGGTTAGTTTGCTGAAACTTGAGATCTTTAGACATGGAGATTATGTTAATCATACAATTGCTACTAGATATAGAGAAGGTTGCTAAGGAAGAGGAGGCAAATAAGAGAAAGCTTAAGTGGGTGAGAAATTGACACAATTAATAATAGACTTCCTATTTTTACTGTTTTCTCTTATCTTCCTTTGAAAAATATGTCTACTCTCATTTGCACTTTTGTTTCTTATATATTCTCAATTTCTTTTTGACGGTGCCATTTTCCTAAAAAATGACAGCATCAATATCTCACTACAGTCAAAGTCCAAGTTGACCAACTATATTTAGGAATCTCATAAAATACTATGAATTTGCTTTTAGACTGTTTATATATGACATCAACTCTCAATCTGTCATTAATAATTACAACTTTAAAAAACACTTTATTTTTCTTGTGGGTTATACCTTAACTAAAATAGGTTTATATCACGCAAGTGGACTGTGGACATATCAAACTTTGTATATGAAAATTCCAAAGTTTTACTTACACCCATCCCCAAATTTTTCATTGCTGAATTTTTGTTCACGATACATAATATATATGATATCACAAAACTCAGATGGTCAATTAAAAAAAAAAAGGGAAATGTAGCAGAAAATTTAACATTTTCAACAGAGACTAAATTTATACCACATAATGGTTGTACTGTTCAACTGTTGTCATTCTCATAAGCAAATCAAGTAACTATTAATCTATTATATGTGTGAAAATTGAAATGCATGCGACGGCAGAGTTCTGAAGCTCAAACATCCAAGGCAGTTAGCAACTATAGTACATGAACTATATGTGAAGGCATGTGATGGCCAGTACTGATGGCAGTGCAGTGAATCACCGGTGGCCTCAGTTCAAATACAATTTGCCTTCCCAGTTATAACCTGAGCAACTGAGGTCTGAGCATATCTATATCTTGGATTCAGTAGGTGGTAGTAGTAGTGGTCCTTATCTTGATTCACAATTTCTAAATTCTCTTCCTTCATCAGCTGTCACTTCATACATATATTTATAGATATCTTTCTTGTCTTCATGCACACTCCATGCATAGGATACCATTTTGAACGTAGAATATTATTGCCCTCTTGATACCGACATCTATACAACTATTCCTGGCCCCATCGTGTACATGCTTGGCTATTTCTTCTCCACATGTTGCAATTGCACCGATCTGATTCACTAACAACATTTTGGTACTTTTGTAATTTTGGCTAAACAAAAGGTTAATTTAGTCAATAGGGGTTTGTTTGATTGGCGTCTTAATTAAGCAATTCATAGAATCATTTAAGATGATTAACTAAACCAATCAAATATTCGATATATATTGAGCGGGTTGTTGGATTAATCCGTTGAAGCCGTCGGCTAAAATGAATGCAACCGTAGAAGCGTGTACGCAACTATAGTTGTACTGATAGATTAAATTTATTGAGATGTTATAATTTTTAAATCATAATTATTGAAAATAAATATTTAATTATAAAATAAAGGTCGATAGTATTTAGTGAATATAATTTTTAAACAATAATTTTGATCAAAATAAAAAAATATTATAAATTTTTCGTTATAAAAGTGTTTAGGATCAAATTAACTTAAGTTATAAGGCATAATAATTAATATTTATTAAATGTTTTAGTATTATGAATTTTAAACTACAATTACCTAAACTCAATATCGAACATGGCAAAATTTTTAGGGTGATTTGGATAATTAAAATTTGATTATGAATTTTTAATTGATTTTGTAATTTCATTTATCGCACAGACTGTTGTAGCGAGCTGTTCAACTTGTATGTGAAATGCTAAAATAACATTTTATATTTCAAATGTTAAATATATACCAAATCTTTCCCATTTTGACTCGAACGGCTGATTACCAATTAAGCTCATATGATTCATTAATTTTGAAAAAAGTGTATATAAATAGTGCTTTGACAATCAGTGGACAAGTGTGACGTGCATGGTGGTAGAACTAGACTCATAGAAGTAGAATTAGATAGCCAAGTGGTGATAATAATTCGGTGTAGATTCAAATCATTATAATTACAAGGTGGAAGTCGCTATACTAATTGTTGATGCGCGAAATTGTCTACTCGGCAACAACGAAATTTTCTCCTCGCTTGATTAACCAACTTCACTCCCTCGCCGCCTTCACTACCTTTTCTCGCTATCTCGAGCAGAACGTCTGCTCCTTCTTCTCAAATATCCCGCGTACACGCATCAGTCTGAATGGTTTTCCACAGAACCCTCCGACGCCAAGTCACCATGTGAGTGTTTGGGAAAACCTTTTTCCACGAATCTCGTGGTTTTTACTTAATAAAGTAATCCCGAGAAAAGATTAGGAATCTCCTTAGATCTTAGTTGTCTTTTTGTCCAACCCTTTACCTTCTTCGATCGCTACCATTTATAGGCTTCCGTGGATCGCCCACCCTTCGCTTCCCACTTCCGCTTAACGCGTGGGTGTGAGCAGTTGATGGCCGACGTGGCGGTTTGAGAGGCTCATGCCTGGAGTTTCGGAAGGTGTGGGCGGTAAATGGGCCTCGTGGCTTGGATCTCGCCGAGTGATGCGCGTTCTGACGGTCGGCGCGGAGTGAGCTGGTTACTTCTGCTCGCGCGATGACCCCTTCCAGGACAGAGTAGGAGATGTTTGCTCGCGGTGGCATCCTGGTGGAGATTCTTTTGATGAGGCGAGCCGAAATCTTGCTCCAGCGTGTCGAGAGTGGACTTCCGGCTCATAGACAACGCTCGCGGTCCTCAATCAGAGAGCAGGAAACTCGTAGGCTGGTCGTTATTCATCCACAACACCAGTCCCCCAGTTTCTGGTATTTATAATGAAATGGGCTAAATGCTAGAAACTTGATAATTTTGATCTCCTCCCCACGTAGCCTAACTTCTTGTCGAAATGACGCCACCCCATTAAAGTGACGCCACCCATTGGGCTCTTAGTGATAGACATCTCTTTGAAGAGCCGCCATAATGAAATCTGAGGTGGCGCTGATCTATCCATCCGCTTTGAATTTCAACCGACACGGACCCCTGTAAACGCGTGCTGCATTTACGATTGGTATAAATGAGAGAGCGTCTCGCCGGTTCGGGAACTGCGATTGACCTAAACAAAATTTGTCTCCCTTTGTTGGAATTTCTCCGTTGTCTCTAACTCTTTCGTCGAATACGCGTGACCCCGGTGTGCCATTCTACATCATTTTCCTTTTTTGACTTTGATTTCATTGTTGTCCTCTCTTCGCTTTTTCTTCTTGAATGTCGCCGTGAGTAGAGTGTTGGAGATGTCGAAGGAAGGAAAATAATTGAGATTGATGATGAGTCGGATTTTCCACGGGATTATTTGTGTCTCCTTTTGTTCCTCCCTTAGAGTTAGAGTTGACCTCCCGTTAGGGGTACACTGGGGCATCTTCCGAGGTGACGCCCTCAACTCGTGGCGATAATGAGGGTCTTCGTGCTCGGAGGATATCCGTGAGGAGTAGGGAGTCTGAGGCATCCTCGCTTTGAAGTGGGAGACCCGGAAAGAGAGAAAGAATAGTAGAACCCAGAGAGCTATCCTATAGATTATATGGTTAGCTCGACCACAGTAGAAGACCTCGAGGAGCTTCGGGTTAGGTACGGTATTCCCAAGGACATACCCTTCTGGATTCGTGAAAAAGGATACCAACCTCCTGTGGGTACGTTACTCTATTACTAGAGAGTTTCAAGTTTGGGATGAGACTTCCGTTGCAGCCATATTTTATTCGGGATTAGGCTTGGCTTCGGTCACAACCCCAATGAGGGTGGGTCTATCTTGTGGAGCAAATGTGGTCAGAGCGAGCCCACAGTCGACGAAGTTAAGTATTTATACCAGCTGAAGAGTAGTCCCAAAGATGCGGGCTGGTATTACTTCATGTCGAGCTCGAAGACCAGGAAACCTTTAAAAGACCTTCCGACAGGTGGTGGTGGGAAATGGAAAGACAGATTCTTCTTTGCTGGGGGCCCTTGGGGTCAGGTGACAGAGGTTGATGGGAGGAGGGTTTATGTCCCTTCTCGCTTCGTAGTCCCAGGTTGCTTGCTCTGTTTTTGGATATTTTGTATCTCCAGCTCCCCTTCATCAGGTCTTCCTCCTCTCTTTTGTACTTGTCGTTTGTAACATGACTCTTGGTTGTCTGCAGGTTCTTGGGGGGTGAGCTACGACCTCGAGCAAGATCAGACGGGTTCAAACGGCTTTGGCGAGATCCCGTCAGACGAGATCTACCGGGGTGAAGTCATGGAGGAGGATGTGGTTTGACTGAAAGCGTCGTCGTCCGCCCGCCATGGAGGCCAGAGTAAAGAGGGGCCTCCTGCAAAGCGAGTTAATGTAGTTGAGAAGGCTGCTCCCTTGAAAATATTACCTCCTTCTCGTCCTTCGGCTGGTGAGGCCAGTGGCACTACTAGTAGAGCTGGGCCCTCCTCATCTAGAGGATCACCTAAACAGAAAGCACCGGATGATCGACCCGAATTGACGCCTTATATGAACGAGCTTGCCAAGGCGGTGACGAAAAAAGACTTGGAAGTATTCGAAGCAAACACTCTTGGCGAACTCGTTGCGGGTATGCAATTTGGTGCTTACCATTTGGGTTGTCTGGCTACTTACTACAAGGCCAGGGTCGGTCGATATGACCGCAAGATGAAAGATGATATTCAATCGGCCAGAAGCGTCACGATGGTGAGAAAGCGAATTTAAATGATGAGAATTCGTGGTGGAGCAATATTCTTTTCACGGCGAAAGTCACCCTTGAAGATGAGGTGCGAAGACGATTTTGAGACTCACGAACACTTACGAGGCTCACCGAGTCGCCCGACCGCCACCGCATCGCCCACCGCCGAAAAGTGGGAGAAGGCGCGAGGATCGATGAGCAAGTGCGCGCATTCTTATCGATGCATCATGGTCACATTCGGAAGCAACACCGGTGCGAAAATGGATCGGCTGGTTGACCAAAGATATGAGTGAGCAGGCGAAAGAGGGCGAAGAGTCCGCAGAGGCGAATCGGATGCTCACGAAAGCGGATTCGCCCGGCGTGATGCTTCCGAACAGGGTCCCAATTTGGATGCTCCGTGGATGTTCCCGAGGATGCTCTGCCGAGTGACTTCCCTCCTCGTCGATCCTATCAAGTGATCGAGGCCCATACTCCCGGCAATCGGGAGACTCTCCCGCCACCCACCGCCAACCCGAAGCTCTCACTTATTGAACCTTCATCTTCTTAGATGTACTATAGGCTTTCTTTAATATGCTTATGTCATTATCGGTCCTCCTTTAATAAGAATTTTCTGGTTTTTATACTGTTTTTGTTCATCTCAGACAAGTATTTTGCCTTTGAAATATTTTTGGTGCTTCCGATAATCTGCTTGACTTCGAATGATTTAGCAAAGCGGGTAGGCTTAGTTTCGCCTTATTCTCTTGAGTGAGATCAGCAACCTTAAGTCGTCCGACGGCTCGGACTATGCATAGATCCTGGCAAGCTTCGCTTCGTGTCTCGCCATAGAGCGGGCTCCGAGACATTGAGCCTTGTAGTTGCTTTAGGATATATTAAAATTTTGGAGTCTGCTCGCCTTCATGTGGTCGAGCAGAGACCGGCAAGTTTGGCTTCGCCATCGAGCGCTTTGAGACATCGCGCCTTGTACTTGCCAGGAATATCTTGGGAGACTTTGGAGTCCGCCGCCGTGTGGTCGGCGGATCCCGGCACGCTGGCTCGCGTGTCTCGCCACTGTGCTTTGAGACACTGAGCTTTACGCATGCCTTAGAAATATCTTGGGAGACTTTGGAGTCTGCTCGCCTTCGTGTGGTCGAGCAGATCCTGGCACGCTTGGCTTCGTGTCTCGCCATCGACCAAGCTTTGATACACTGAGCCTTTGCATGCCTTAGAATATTTTAGGATACTTTGGAGTCTGCTCGCCTTCGTGTGGTCGAGCAGATCCTGGCACGCTTGGCTTCGTGTCTCGCAATCGACCAGGCTTTGAGACACTGAGCCTTTGCATGCCTTAGAATATTTTAGGATACTTCGGAGTCTGCTCGCCTTCGTGTGGTCGAGCAGATCCTGGCACGCTTGGCTTCGTGTCTCACCATCGACCAGGCTTTGAGACACTGAGCCTTTGCATGCCTTAGAATATTTTAGGATACTTCGGAGTCTGCTCGCCTTCGTGTGGTCGAGCAGATCCTGGCACACTTGGCTTCGTGTCTCGCCATCGACCAGGCTTTGAGACACTGAGCCTTTGCATGCCTTAGAATATCTTAGGATACTTCGGAGTCCGCCGTGCGGGTCGAGATCCTGGCACACTTGGCTTCTCGCCATCGACCGTGAGACACCGAGCCTTTGCATGCCTTAGAATATCTTAGGATATTTGAGTCCGCCGCGTGGTCGAGCGGATCCGCACACCGTGTCTCGCCATCGACCAGGCTTTGAGACACTGAGCCTTTGCATGCCTTAGAATATCTTAGGATACTTCGGAGTCTGCTCGCCTTCGTGTGGTCGAGCAGATCCTGGCACGCTTGGCTTCGTGTCTCGCCATCGACCAGGCTTTGAGACACTGAGCCTTTGCATGCCTTAGAATATCTTAGGATACTTCGGAGTCTGCTCGCCTTCGTGTGGTCGAGCAGATCCTGGCACGCTTGGCTTCGTGTCTCGCCATCGACCAGGCTTTGAGACACTGAGCCTTTGCATGCCTTAGAATATTTTTGCACAAGTATTATTCATGAAATTCCTCATAATTCTCATTAACGGTGCAGCTCGTCATACATGTTATTGATGAAAATAAGCAGAAACAATAGCTGATAAAAACATGAATAGACGTGACGCGCCGTCTGCTTTTCGGAAGTATTTTTGAGATGGACTGCATTCCATGGTCGCTTTACTTCGGACCCATCTGCACGAATGAGTTTATATGCTCCTGGTCCAACCACCTGCTTCACCCTATACGGACCTTCCCAGTTCGAGCACCTCGGTTGAATCTTTGGTTCACCTTTCTAAGCACCCAACACCGATTCGAATTGCCTGATGTGCACCTTCCGTTGTAATATCGCCACCGGTAAGTGGCAGACCTCCTCGAGGCAATGTCTCTCTTCTCGCCCAGCAAATCTAGATTCAGGCACATCTGGTCCTCATTTTCCTCCTCATCAAAATGCTGCGTTCGATGGGTGGGTACACCGATCTCCGCGGGTGCAACTGCCTCATGTCCAAAAGCTAATGCAAATGGAGTTTCTCCTGTCGCAGCGTGGTTCTCAGACGCCCATAACACTCGGCACCATCCACCCATGCACCCTTCTTCTCGCCCAGCCTGGTCTTCAAAAGCCTCTTAATAACCTTGTTCATCGCCTCGACCTGCCCATTGGACTGGGGATGAGCAGGAGAGCAGAACTTTAGTTCAATTCCTAGGTTCTGGCAGAAGTCTCTGAAGTTGTGGTTATCAAACTGTCTGCCGTTGTCTGTTACTAAGGCGTACGGAATTTAGCACCAGATTCCTCCATATAAAATCTGTCGTCTTCTTTTCTGTGATGCTGCTTAGGGCTTCCACTTCGATCCACTTCGTGAAGTAGTCTACAGCCACCACAGCATGTGTGGCCGCTCCTCTCCCTTTTGGTAAGGGCCCGATTAGATCAATTCCCCATTGAGCGAACGGCCACGGTGAGGTCATGCTGGTGAGCTTTTCAGGTGCCTGCACGGGGATGCTTGCAAAATTTTGGCAGCTTCTGCAACTTCTGGTCTTCTCTTGTGCATCCCGATGCATCGTCGGCCAGAAATACCCTTGCCTAAGAGCCTTATGTGCTAGTGACCTTGCCCCTGAGTGATTTCCACAAACTCCCTCGTGCACCTCCCTTAACACATAATCTGCATCGTCCACCGCACCGCAAAAGCGGTAGTGTACCGTCGATACAACGTCCCATCAATCATTGTATATCTCGACGCCTGTGCACTCGATCTTTCGCTCCCCTTATCTCGGTAGCATCCCGTCTCTTATGTACGAGGTTATTGGATCCATCCATGAGGCCTTCTGCTCGATTCTCATCACCTCGAAGTTCTGCTCGATACTAGGAGTGGGTTTGGTTTCCAATGGATCGATTTCGGCTTGGGTCTCATTACTACCATTCGGGCGGATGTCCTCGAAAGTTCTCGCTCGAACTTGGATTACTTCTACCGATTCAAACATCTTGATCATCACTTTTTTTCTAAGTATTGCCCCATCTTGTTGTCTTTGGGCCGAACGTCTCACCGATATGGTTGGCCACCAACCGAGTCATCCAGATTTTCACCTTATCCGCTTTCACCGCCTTTAGCCAACTCCAACCCTGCTATCAAAGCCTCATATTCTGCTTGGTTGTTGGTAGCCTTGAACTCCAATCTAACTGCATAAGAGATCTCCTCCCCCTCCGGACTTTCCAACACAATTCCTGCACCAGACCCTTGTTCTCCCGAGGACCCATCAACCGAGACCAACCAGATTTGCTTCCTTTGTCTCCGGCAGCAACAATTGGTTTGTCGCACACTATTTCTGGTTCAAAGAAAATCGCCACAGTCTCGCCACCGCTGGGCCTTTATCACGCGGCTTGTAATTGATCTCGAACTCACTCAGTTCTACCGCCCACTTTACGAGCCGACCAGAGGCATCCGGCTTGTGTAGTGTCTGCCTCAACGGCTGGTCTGTTATCACAGAAATTGTGAACGCTTGAAAATAGGGCCTCAACTTACGAGCTGCCACTACTGTACGGCCCATTTCTCCATCGGGGGGTACCTTGTCTCTGCATCGACCAAGGCTTTGCTCGTATAATATATTGGATGCTGGACTCATTCCTCCTCTTTCACTAGAACCGAGCTGGTAGCATGGTCTGAAATTGCTAAGTATAGAGAAAGCTCGTCCCCTTCTCGTGGTGGCCACAACGGGCTGCAATCGTCACCAAAGCTTCTTCACACTCAGGGGTCCATTCTGCCCTTCCTCATCACTTGGAAGAATACGTGACACCTATCTGTGGCTTTCGATATGAACCGGGTGAGTGCGGCAAGCTTCCCTGTGAGACTCTGTATCTCCTTCAAATTACGAGGCGACCTCATCCCCACTATTGCCTGAATCTTCTCGGGATTCGCCTCGATCCCCCGATGGCTCACCATAAATCCCAGGAATTTCCCTGACTCCACTCCGAAAGCGCACTTCTCCGGGTTGAGCTTCATCTTATATCTTCTCAAAAGCTCAAATGTTTCCTGCAAGTGCTTTACGTGCTCGGCTGGACTCTTTGACTTGGTGATCATGTCGTCCACATATACTTCCATGGTTCGCCCGATCAGTGGCTGAAAAACCTTGTTCACCAATCTCTGGTATGTTGCCCCAGCATTTTTTAAGCCAAACGGCATTACCCTGTAACAGAACAAGCCCTGATTAGTAATAAACGCCGTGTGCTCCTCATCTTGCTCGCTCATCGGAATTTGATTGTATCCCGAGAAGGCATCCATGAAGCTGAGCAAGCCATGGCCTGCTGTGGAATCGACGAGCTGGTCAATTTTAGGCAGTGGAAAACTGTCCTTAGGGCATGCCTTGTTGAGGTCTGTAAAGTCGACGCACATTCTTCACTTCCCATTGGCCTTCTTCAAGAGGACAACATTTGATATCCATTCGGGGTAGTTCACCTCGCGAATGAATCCTGCTTTCAAAAGCTTCTCCACCTCTCCATTTATGGCTTCCTACCTCTCCTGATTGAAACATCGCCTCCTCTGCCTTACTGGCCGAGCACCCTTCTTTATGGCCAACTTGTGGCAAGCCACCTCCGGGTCGATTCCAGGCATATCCTCATGCGTCCAGGCGAAAACATCCGCATGGGATTGCAGAAAGTCTACCAGCTCCTGCTTCACTTTTTTCTCCAATCTCGTCCCCACCTTTACTGTCTTTCCTGGGTTGCCTCGTATCAAGTCTACTGTCTCTAATTCTTCAACTGACTCATGTCTCCACCTCGGTTTCTCGCCGTATCTAACAGTGATTTGCATCGCCGCTTGTCAGAGAATAGCAGCTCCGAGCAACTCTCTGGTCTCCTCGTACTACCCCAACTATTCCATTTACTCGATACTTGAGGGCCAGGTAATGCGTAGATAGTACTGCCTTGCTCGATCTCAGAAAGGGGCGGCCTAGAATCACATGATAGGGACTCTCCTCATCAACCACAACAAAATCTAGCACCATGGTTTTTTCTGACGGGCCCGAGCCAATTGTAATAGGCAGCTCGACCACACCAATGGGGTTTAATCTCCCTCCCCCAAACCCTTTCAGGGAAGTGTTGGTGTGCTCTATCTTCAGATCTGCTATCCCCATTTCCTCCAATGTGGATTTAAAAAGAACATCAACTGAACTCCCAGTGTCGACCAGGATTCTATCAAACCTCTTACTAGTAATGGTGGCTTTGATAACCAGCGCATCCTCGTGAGGATATAACACCCCCTCTTCATCTTCATCCGTCCACATTATCGGTACTTGCCTGGTTCTAGCCCGCTTTGCTACCGGAGTATTAAAAAACACCTCCTTGCTGGTCATCGCATATCTGGCATAATTCTTCCTGGATCTGTTCGAATCCCCAGCTAAAGTTGGCCCTCCAGCAATGACTCTCACCACAGGCTGTTCACTCCCCATTCTTCTGTCCCTCTGGTCGATCCCCCGCGACGACTCAGTGATTGGGAGTGCTCCATCTATAAACTCGTCCAGATATCGGTTCCTCACTAGGTCCTCCACTTGGTTCCGCAAGTCTCGACACTGCGCGGTAGTGTGGCCATGAGTCTCGTGGAATTCACAAAATCGTCCCCTGTCTCTCCTGCTGGGCAGCTTGGTTATAGGAGTGGGGTATAAGAGTCACGATTTACGATCGCTCGATACACTTCGGCCCAATGGCCAGCCAGCGATACGCCCATAACTTTGGCTGGTCGACCAAGTGTAATCGCTTTTCTGGGGCATTATTTCAACCAGGCGGAGGCGGGCGAGCATCGTGCTCGCCATCCTTTCGCCAATCACGTCTTTGGCTCACCGGTGGATGACGGTATGGCCGCCAGACGTCCCGCCTCCGTCCCTTCTCCAAGAATCACGAGGTGGATGGTGAGCGGTTGCCGCTCACTGGGTTTGAGGTGGCCTCTGGTTGGTTTGATATAGGGAGGAGCGGCTGCTCGTGTTTCCCCTCGGTGCCTGCTGCTCCCTACGTTTAATTGGCCCACCTCCTCCTGAGGCTTTCTTATCCTTCCTCCTTAATCCTTCCATCTGCTCGCTTCTAATCTTTGCAGCCTTTTCCTCCTCAATCTCCATGTCCCTCTTTGCCTGCTCATAGTCACTGCGTCAGATTGTGGGGCTTCTCAGGTTATACCACAAACGCCCTATTCTGACTCCGCTTTTCAGTCCCTTGAGAGCTTGAGGATGATTGAAAGCTCCAAGGTCGAGCACCGCCCGATGGTACCTCTTAATAAACTCCCGCAAGGTCTCCTCCTCCCCCTGCTTTATGCTCATCAGCTCCATCATGTCATCTTCTGGTGCCATCGCCCCCCGAAAATGCTCAGCAAACTCCTGGCACATCTGGTCGAATGCTTTTATGGTCCCCCGAGCGAGCTGTCGATACCACTCCCGTGCTCGCCCCTCCAACGTCAATGGGAACACTCGACATCTCTGGGCGTGTGAAAGCCCCTGTACTCCGGTTATGTCATTGAACCGCTCGATGTGCACTAGCGGGTCAGTTCGACCAGCATATCTGAGGTCGGGGAGGCGGAAATCCCTGAACGATCGCTCATAATTTCGCAGAGGGTGACTCATTATCCAAAGATTATCCTCCACCGGGCAACTTGTTACACCCTCATGATACATGACTTGCGCTAATCTCCGAACCTCCTCCTCCAGCTGCATAGCTCGACCAGGATCATGGGCTGCTACTTGGTCTCGCTCTCGCTCGACATCGTGCAGATGTTGTTGGAGTTCTCTTTCCTCCTCATTCTCCACCCGGCCATTGTTACCAACACCTTGCCTATCGGGGAATTGGTCCCCCCTTGCCTGGCTTCCTCTCCAGTAACTGGGATCATTGCCCCCCTGACTCAGGCTTCCTGTGACCCCCTCCCTTGTTTGCGTAACTCGCTCGTCACCATTACTTCTGTCCAAACGGCCCTGCATCCCCACACCGCTTCTTCTACGCTCCTCCTGAGCTTCCCTTTGTCCACTCCTTAATTCGCACAGGAGGGTTGTCAAGGTTTCCATCTGCCTTTCCATTCGTTCCATTCGCTCCATCTGCTCGCATTCGCTCGCCTCATTGGCTATTTCCCTCGTGTGGCGTATCTGCTCAACCCCTGTGTCTCCTCCCCGAGCGCTACTTCCGCCATGTCCATGAGTTTCTCAACCTTCTTTTCTTCTTCTACTTTGCATGCGGAAGCTTTTCGTCCAGCTCCCCACAGACGGCGCCAAAATGTTGATGCGCGAAATTGTCTACTCGGCAACAACGAAATTTTCTCCTCGCTTGATTAACCAACTTCACTCCCTGCTCGCCTCTTCACTAGTCTTTTCTGCTATCTCGAGCAGAAACGTCCGTTCCCTTCTTCTCAAATATCCTGCGTACACAAGTACAAGTCAGAGTACTGGGTGGTTTTCCACAGAAACCCTCCGACGCCAAGTCACATGTGAGTGTTTGGGAAAAACCTTTTTCCACGAATCTCGTGGTTTTTTACTTAATAAAGTAGAATGCTGAGAAAAGATTAGGAATCTCCCTTAGATCTTAGTTGTGTTTTTTGTCCAACCCTTTTACCTTCTTCGATCGCGCCATTTATAGGCTTCCCGTGATCTTGCTTCCACCCTTCGCGTTTCCCACTTCCCGCTTAACGCGCGTCATGGGTGTGTGAGCAGTTGATGGCCGACGTGGCGGTTTGAGAGGCTCATGCCTGGAGTTTCGGAAGGTGTGGGCGGTAAATGGGCCTCGTGGCTTGGATCTCGCCGAGTGATGCGCGCTCGCTACGGCGGTGAGTGAGTCGGTTACTGCCACACGACCCCTTCCGATGAGTAGGAGATATTTGCTCGCGATGGCATCCTGGTGGAGATTCTTTTGATGAGGCGAGCCGAAATCTTGCTCCAGCGTGTCGAGCAGGGACTTCCTGGCTCATAGACAACGCTTCGGGTCCTCAATCAGAGAGAGCAGAAACTCCCGTGACCTGGCCCGTCGTTATTCATCCACAACACTAATTTTCTTTTGCTTAATTTATTATGTTCATTCATATTTCAATCCTTGATTTTGGGAAAAAAAAAATGTGATTACACAAATGAAATAGAACAAGTAAATAACGCTATAATAATGAAAAAGAGGATCTACTACTAGATCTCTTGCTAAGGTTAAAAAAATATTGATATACTGAAATTCTGAGTGCCTAGGGTTCCTCACCTTGCTAATTAGATGTCATTTTTCCCATTTCCGTGCCTACATAGAGTGAGAAAAAGAAATTATTTTTTATGGAATTAAAAGGGGAGTCAACGACTTCATCGAATCCCACAATGGGATTTTTTTTTTTGAATTACACAATGGGATATAAACTCAGTGTGGTGAAAATTTTCAGTAATGTGCTTACGTTTTATTTTTAGAAAATCAAATGGGTCGGGAGATAATGATTTATTTTGTTGGAACAAGGTCCCGTCAAATGGCATAAATTGAATATCTTATTATAGATTTTGAATCAAATCGCGACTGTTCAAATTAACTGATGAACTGATTAAGTTTGATCTTTTACATTTTTTTCCCATTTTCTTTTTCTCAATTAGAACGCCCTAATTACCCTTAAAATTGTCTCTACTTGGAGTTTTTTTACTTTTTTTTTTTAAACAATCAGTGATTATATTGATCGGTTCAGATTGATATTCTTTTTATATGAAAGGTACATATATTAAATATAAGGGAACTGCTTAAGATAAAATCTCTCATAAATTCAGTTGTAGATCCTATATCTTGTGAGATGTTGTACCTTACATCATATGTAAGGTAGCAAAATCCTAAATATAATATATATTGTCAACATAACTAGCCTAACTTTTATTTAACTAAGTCTCGCTACTTTCTTGACCACAATTGCAATCTTTTTCAACAACAATTCAGCCATCAAATCGATACAATTTAATGTACAGATATCCCACATGCTAGCCTACTTTAATTTATAATGCAAAATCGATTTTAAACAAGGAAAATAAATATTTGTATCCTAAAATATAGCTATAGTTATAAATTTGAACCAAAATAAAGAGAGAAATCAAAAGGCTCGAAATGGCATGACATTTTCATAAAGCTCACGAATTTGGCCATTACAGTTACGATCACATCTATGCTATGCACGTTTCATGAACCAAAAAACAATTAACATATTGATGAGCTGTTGGTGCTTTCTATATATAAAAGACCGTTCATGTGTACACATAACATTTACACCTAGCATTGTCCCAACTCCCAAACATTAACGCAGCATTATTGAACCCTTAAGTCAGCCCCAAATTCCAAAAGTAACAGCTTACATTGCACATAATTTTGCTTGTTTAAAGGGACAATATGCCCTATTCTTTTAGGGCACATTGCATCCCACGTGGTGGCCTGTGTAGACTGAGCTGGATATACATAATTTACAAGGCTTAAAGGGTTTAATTATAAATTAAATTATTAATTAATTTAGGTAACGAAGGGGGCTCTTTGAGGAATGCCTTTTCTTCTCCTTGAATTAGAATGAGTTGGAGGAGGCGTGCTTCTGTACATGTCTTGTTGTCTTCCTTCACGCAATTCTTCTTTTTCCTTAGTTGGCAATCTTCTTTGCATTCCTTCCCTTTCTTGCGGTATTTCTTCCTCATTCTTGTTGCTTAAAACAAAACTTGCTTCCCCATTTTTCTTAATTCCTTCAAGCTAAATTAAAAATATATATATATTAAATTGAATTAAAGCTAGCTTTCAAGACAATTAAGGATATGTTAGAATTTGGAAGAATTTTTTTTTTCTTGACAATAACAAAAAATACTTATGGATAAAGCAATTTCAACATTCATATAGTCAATCTTCAGTACCGAAGATAATGTACGTGTGCTGAAGTATACACGGCGTTAACATTATGGCACTGAACATTACTACTAGCAATATTCAAGAGCCATCTTTCGTGCTACATTCATGTGATGAATTTTAATTAGCATTAGCAATCTGGCGCCCAAATAGGTACTAATAACTATGTTCAAATGAATTTTCTGCCTTGAAGTTGAAATGTAGATGGTTAACGATTTATCGCCAAAATTGCTACTAATAATCATATACAAGTAAATATCAGATGTAGACATCCATTTGTTGAATTCTAAACAGCGTAAGTAATTTTGGCGCGCAAATCGTTGCTGACAATCATTTACAAATAAGTCTTTCCTGCGCATTTCCACGCATTGATTGTAAATGGCATTAGCAATTTGGTGCCTAAACTACAATCCATATACAAAAATGCACTTTATAAATTAAGGATGTCTGCAATGAATAATTTTAACTAAGACTTGCAACACATTTAAGATAAACACCTAACTTTATCAATAAGTACTTCTTCAAAGAGCACTTTCAAATGTTTTACATATTTGTTAATCTAATTTGGTTTATGTCAACCGAAAGTCACAAACCAAATTAATATATGTTTCATCATTTAAGAATTTTATATATTAAAAAGAATTCTAAAATGGCAAGTCTTAATCACAATATATTGTCACCGACAATAACAATGTGATGGAATATTAATTGATATTAGAAAATGAAGGAATGATAATAATAAAAATTTGAGCAAGAAGGAAGAAGGATGAGAGAAAGAGACAAGCTGGCGGCTAACCTTACATCCCAAAGAACAGAAACGAAATGGGTCTAAAAGACTCCTCCCACAGATTTCACAAAGATGTGAAACCCCTTTACCGGCCGGACCCTTTGGCTGCGGCCTCTCATTCAAGAACAGAACTCTTGCACTGTTTATTACATACGTCTGCACTTCACTTATGTCCAATACCTTTTGTATCTCTGCAACCCTAACCACATCGTGATACGACGACCGTCTGATCTGTAAACGTAATGTAAAATAATCATAAAAACACAATTGAATTGAATGATCATGTGTATATGTGTACGCACATATATATAGATATATATACCCACTTGAATAACGGGGTGATCTTTGTGTCTAGAAGATCGGCAGTAGAAGCAAAAGGCACCGCTCATGCAATCAAGACAGAACATATTGCACTCGTTTCGAGGTGAATCATTATGCATAGGGCAAATGGTGAAGAATGATGTTGACAATAATGATTCTAGCCATGGTGGTACCAACATTGTGCTACTGCTTATCTGTTTGGACACCAAGAAAATAAAAACAAGAATTAGACCAAAGGTTAGGAGTTTACGATGAGTCAACAAGTAATAAAATGAACAAAAATGAGGGAATGCTAATGTAGAAAGCTGAGCTTGCATTACCATAAACAAAGTAAAGGTAGTAATAATGAATTAATAAAATGCGAAATGGGTTTTGAATTTTAGAGAAAATGTTGCTGCGAAAACATAAGATTCATCAGCAAAACAATGAAGACGACACAAAGAATATGTGCTGAAATATCAAGAGGGGCGTGAGATGTAACGGCTGAGATGAGGTATTGGTTAGGTTAAAGTGGCTTTTGGGCCGTCGGATCGGGGAAAGGGGGCCAAAGAATAAAGAGAGAGAGTGTGTGTTTGGAGCTTACGCAATGCTTTAGTTTTGGGTTCTTTATTTGCGTCTCTCGGTAAGAAGGGCACAAAGTCGGCAAATTAATTAGGTTACGTTTTGAGATTAGTTTAAGTCTTTTACAATAAGTTAAAATATCGTTCTATGCAAGTTAAAATATCATTCTATACAAGGAGAGTCTCATAAAACAACAAGGAGAAATACAAATAAATTAAAATTATATTTAAATACCCACGTGTGACAATTACTCCACATGCAAAGTGCTAGAGTGGAACTTTTATTACATGAGTTAATTGCCATTGCATGCGGGATTTTGATTTTTTTTTTTTATTGATGCATAAATTAACCAATAATTTTTTTTAGAGTACAACTATTGGCACCCCTCTAATGTCCTGATAAAACCCCTTTTCTAAAAGAACCCCATTACTAATGGAAATAATTCATTATTTGTCCAAAATTACTCCTAAATCAATTCCAATAAATTGCTTCTTTCACTTTGTGAACAAATTCATTTATTTGAATTAATACTTCATCAAAAAAATAAAAAGAACATTATATGAAAACTAAAATTTCCAAATAGACGCTCCAAATAATTATAAAGTCATCCTTTCAACGATAATTAATTTTATCAAGACTTTTAGGAGATTTTATGTTCGTGCCAACTTTAAGATATGTTGGTGACTCAACTTTAATCTCATTGCTTTTCTCAATGAAAAGGTTGATCGAATTTTGCGTATATTGAAATGATTACCATATATTTCATGTGAGCTTTTACAAATTGCAATTCTTTGTTGTAATGTTTTCTTAATGCAGCATCAATTTTTTCCTTTTTTTCAAGAGACATCTTTCATGAAAAAAGAAGCTGAAAAAAGATTGAATTAGGGATAACCTTGGAAGAGCATAGATATTCTCATAAATAATGAATTTTTCTAATTAATCAATGGGGTATTTTTAGAAGAGGGGTTTCATTAGAGCTTTAAAGGGGTGCCAATAGTCCCACTCTTTTTTTTAATTGAATTGCTAAAGTAAATTTGAAAGGTTAGTCATGCTCAAATTCCTAATTCATTTTATTGAACAATTACATTTTATCTTTTACGGTTAAAAGTGTTTAAAACATTTAATATGCTTAATTGTGATAAATTAGGTAAAGATTATTTATATGATACATTTTTTCTGTTTCATAAGGCTTACCATGTATGATTGCATTTATTTATTTTTTTTAACATTGAAAGAAATAAACAAGTAACTAGATAAAAAGAAAGATTACGAAAAATAGTTCTGCTAGATTAAACATAGCAAATTGAAAAACGAATTAAACACCACGAATTAACCTAATCTAAAAACAACAGTAGGACATGCCGATCGACATGGACTTCTAATGTAGCATAATCTTTTTTTTTTTTTTGGGGTGTTTGAGGGACGTTTTGACCAATTGCTTTGTTGCGTTTCCTTAACAATATAAATTAATAGCATTTAGCATCTTGAAAAGACATATTTAACAGTATAACTTCAAAATAATGTAGCAAATTTACCAAATAAATTATATCTTTGAAAAAGAAAACGTCAATACATCCAAGTAGATAGTGGCCAAACATAGTAAAAATTTTGTCTACTTTTTCTATGGGTGCAACTCATAATAAATTGTTTTCATGGCTAAGTAGGACAAGTTCTGTAAGAAATAACATCGCATTTCTTTTGATTGCATGTTAACTATGAACTACAAAAAAAAAAAAAAAAAAAAACCATCGCATTTCTTTTGATCATTAAATATTATATATACACGCATAAATTTGTCGCAATGTAAACATAGGTAGCGTTTGTTTTTTGGTCTGAAATCTAAATGGGTCTGAAATTTTCTAAAGGCTGAATAGGTCTGAATACGAAAAATCTAAATGATATGTTTTTTTTTCTTTTTTTAATTTCTGAATATAAATGGCATCTTATTTGTTTTTATCATAAAAAACATCTTAAACTTGGTTATTTGACATTTATATCCTTGTAAATTAAAACTAAAAAAGAAGATTAGATTTTATAGTTTAGGAAATAAGTTATTTTACAGAGTTATTTTTAGAATATAATATTTACTTGTCATTCAGATATTTTCCCATTCAGATAAAAGTCATAAAAGTTTACTTTTTCTATTCAGATGCAAATGTCTAAAAATCAGACATAAGTTCTAAAAAATAAACAAGTAAATTTTTAAAAAAGTCTGAAATTAATAAATTTCAGACTTTAAACATTTAACAAACAACCTCATAGTGTACATCACATGCATATTATCGGTAGCGGCCAACCTTAAAAGTGCATATTTGAAATAGTCCAATAACAAAATACATTATACTTTTAAAACAAGAAGCTTCAATGCATCTGAGTAGATATTGGCCAAACTTAGGAAATTTGGTCTGATCTTTTTTATTTTCAACTCTTAATAGATTGTTTTATTAATAGAGATTCTCTTCATTAAATCATATATTTTTTTGTATCTTTGTAACTATAGTAAACATAGATTATTCTCTTTCAATTTTCATTACTTGATACAATAGATGTTCTTTGTTACGCAGCGATTGTACTTTTGTAAATAGCAAAGTTAATACAACGGTGAGGTTGTTTCTTATTAACTAACATGAGTCTAATTTCATAGTTTTCATTTCAATGCAGGGCACAATCTATAAACAATCCTAATTTATAAACAATAGCATCACATTCTTTAATCGTCAAGTTTAGGAGTGTTTAGAATCTAATCAGGTCTGCTTAATCCACCTAATCCATCAAAATTTGATCCGTAAATTGATGGATTAGATTGGATTGAAAATTTGATAATTCTCAATCGGTGGATTGAATATAAATTTACTTTTGTAAATCTGCAAAAAGCCGCGAATCCCAAAAAATTAAAAAGCATTTATTTACTTAAAAATAAAACTTGTAAAGATGACATTAGTACATGCAAGTAAATAGACAAGTTAAAATATAGTTACATTAACATTATATTATATCTTATCCGATAATATATAAAATAAAAACAATTAAATGAACACACATAGCTTCATAAACAATTAATTTTCATGTACTGGTCTAAACAAATGAGATTTTTTTTCTTTTTGGTATGTTATATTTTAAAACTTCAAATATATTTTCTAGCTTTATTTAAAAAATTAATTAATTTAAATTTGATTTAATTTTAAATTTGATCAGTAATAAATTATTTTTATATTAATTTTTTTATTTAGTTTGTTTGTGGATTAGACAGAATTAAAAATTTTTAGTTTGCAAACCAATCCACAAAATAGTGGATTGGATATGGATTGGGTCAAATTTGTATCTACAGACGTCTGAATTGAATATGAATTAAATTTCACCAATCTGTGAATTGAATTGGATTGAAAATTTATAATATGCAAAATCGTAGATCGGATATGAATTGATGTCCAATTTGTAAAATTCGATCCACGAACACCCCTATTGTCAACTATCAATAAGTATAAAACAAAAATTGTAATGAGTAAAAACCAGATACAATTTAAGTCCTCTGTTAAGAACTGTCAAATTCATGATCCTTACATAATTTTTACATTAGAAACCAAGTTTCAACAATGTTGAAGACAGAGAAAGTCATTCAGTGCCGAAAGAAAATAATACTATCATTCATTCAAAGATTTCTAAAAGCAACAACAACTGCAATATTTTAATGGTTGAAAGTTAGTTGAAATTATCTCTTTTTTCCTTGGGTATTGGGTTCTCATTTAGCTTAAGGAGCAACTTACAATTTGGACATGAATTTAGAATATTTCGCAAAACTAATCTCTTAACGACTAATTTGTTTGAAATTTTCGATCACACCTTTTGAAAATTCACTTGCTATCTAATTTATGAATGTTACATCACATATATCTAAATGAGTGTCACATGTGACAAAATGTTATTTGTTAAGTTCTATTTATAAAGATTGGTTGATAAATTATCGAATGAGCTTTAATCAACTATATATTAATGGTTGTAGTTGTTCGAAAATAATAAATTTATTGTGGACTTTTCGATTTCCCACCACTTAAAGAAAGTTCAAATGTTATGAAACGGTCGAACGTTACCTGCATTGGACAAATGTCATTTCTTTGTTGAATGACATTATGAAAATTTGCTGAATTGTAAAGAAAATTTACTCTTTTCTTTCCTTATGTCGTTTGCTTGTACCGTTTAGCTTCTTTTGCTTTTCTAATTTACTCTTTCTTTATTATTTTTATGTATATATATAATCAACGTTAAAAAACAAATAAACATTTTTAATGATATGGTACGAATTGTATCGTTACCCTCTCTTAGCATAAGATCCTAAAGCTACTTTGCCACATTTTATTGCACTACCTTTTTGGCCCATCATGTGCCGCAATCTATGGCTCAGGCCCATGGGTCGGGCCCAGCAATTGGTTTGTTGATATAACACAGAAACAAATGCGCGAGGTGTACAGTCGATAAAATAAAGAGTTACAGAAGAAATTATTTGATAAAATACGTTTAATCACACGCATAATTCTGCAAATTTGAATATGCAATATTTTCAACTGATTTGTTTATTCAAGTTAATCATCTGCATTCAAATATTTTTATTGAAATATTCGAGTTTGGTAAAAAAATAAACCAGAGATCTCATTTTGAAGCATGATATAGCACGATTTTATTTAATCACAACTGTTGCTAAGTGTATTGTGTGCCCCCCGGCAAGTAGGTCCAGAGCCTTTATTAACAGATAATATATAGTGACGGCAAATTGCAGACAAAAATTGGATAAATCATGCATGCACGCTTCATTGCTTCGCTGTTGTGGTATCACAACAATTATTGGTCCAATCGCATACGCAATCTGTTTGTCGAGCAAAAAAATTTATTAAACGTTTATTCTTCACTTTATCATTTGGTTCAAGTGTTATGTCTAATAGACGTATTAGATGTACAAACCATAATGTGATCTGTAAGTTGTATATGATAGAGGTATTCGAACTTGAGGGATTGGAGCTTTGATTCGATTTTAATAGGAATATAGAATCAACCAACGAAATTGTGCAGTATTAAACCGACTCGCTTCGGCGATTAATGAGAGAAGTGGTTCGGCCGAATAGCATTCTGAGGGTTTAATTTATATTTTAACCTTTTGGTATGGCTTCGAGTTATGGGAGAAAGACTGACTTTACTCGAATATTTGAGATGGTTTAAAATCTGAGCGGTGTCATATCAAAATTGATGTAAATGGGTCTCAATAGTTGTAAATATCTCATATAATATGAGTTGTAATCTGAGCATTAGTCTCATGTAATTAAAAAAAAAAAAAAAGGAATATGGAATCAACAATTTTCATCAACAAAATAAAATGCAATAATATATCTTAACCAAATTTCTAATGCAGCAAGTACGTAAATTTGCCAGCATTAATTAAGTCAGTGAGTCTTCAACCTAATTTTCTTCTAATATGTTCAGTAAAATCTACCTATAGTCATATTATAGCTATTATCCTACAAAAATTAATGTCTTTACTTATTAGTTATCATTGGCAAAAGTGATAATAAAGTTAAAATACACATTGCACTATTAATAAATTGAGGGAACATGTCAAATCTAATATATAGATATTGATAAAAGAGATAGGCATGGTTTAAAAAAAAAAAAAAATCAGTTAACATAGTGTTATACAAAGTTATCTTAAAATTTAGAATGTTTGCATTCTATTTAATATTTTTCTTGCAATATAATTCCTTAAATATTGTATGTTGTATACATTATTGTCCCAAACAACTTTTAAAAAAAATTATTTTGTTCCATCTTGAAATTCTAATGTAACATATCATATATTTTTTGAAATATATACATAATTATTATTAAGTGGAGATAAGTTCTTTTAAGACTGAGTTTTTTTTAAAAAAAAGTATAACTTATTATAATATAAAATTTATTCTTACTTGTAACTATCCCAAAAAAAATATAATTTTTTATAATTATGTAGAGATTATTCCCTAATGGAATATCATTATGGAGAAACTTTACTGTAGCTCAAAATCCAAATAAAATTTTTTAGTATACCCGGGGTCGTGACCATATATTAAGTGTGACCTGCTCCAATTATAAAAGTCTTAATTGAATGAGCATGTGCTGGCAAAATCTTGCAAATGAAGGCACCCAATCGAAAATGATGGGACATAAATGTTCGCGCGCCCACATCACATGTGATTGGTGTTTTCACTTTTTAAGCTCCTGATTATTGAAGAATCTTGCTATGCTTTCATAATTTTTTTGTATAGCTATTGAAGTTGTTTGGTTGGAAAGAAAGTGTTGGGAAACTTATTACTTAAATATTCTTTCAATTTTTTGTTTTTTTGTTTTGGGGTCAGGCCCCGGGGGGAAGTTAGCGTATACGTCTCGTTATTTAAGTAGCATGCACGCTACTTGGTTGTCATTGTTTGACTACTGCACTAATTGTTCATCGTCAAGAAGTTCTACACGTTATTTTGAAGAGAATGATACATTAACCCGACTCTTGTTGAAAATCTGAAGCTTAGGGTTATATTATTTCAAATTTTCTCTTTGTCACTTTTTCATAATTTATGATGTATTATGTGGAGCATATTAAAATAGAGATTGATGACAGAAAGACTCCAGAGTACTATAACTATATTGAAGTTTCTAATAGAGACTGTGAAAGACTAATTGTTGCATCAAACAGCTGGTGATTGCATTTATGATATTTTGAAATGGAGGCACAAGTGACAACTTTCTCAATAAAAGTTTTGATACGTGACTTGATTAATTGCTTGATATTGTAGGTATACATAGAATATATATATATATATATATATATATATATATGCTAATTGTGGTTTTACCACTTGGTTGGCATTTTCTAATTTAAAGATAAGAATTCACTGTTTTTCTTGCCAATGCTCGGAGACAAACCTTACAGGTTCAAAATTTGATTGCGTTGCATTATTGGACTTTTGTTCATGGGCATCACTGCTTTCGAATAATGGTATCTTTTTCTGGGACCTTCTTTATTAGGAGAAATAATGATCAAAAGTGTATGCACATTAAACCTAATCACTTCACTGAAGACAAAAATTACAATTATGATCTCTTTTACCTTTAACCTTTTTTAGGTTTGAATCACACTGGTTTCACGTGTTCACTTGATGTTTCTCCTCCATTAGGGTTTTTTTTTTTAATTATGGCCATTGAAAGAAAAAAAAATTATATATTAAAATTGTTTTACCAAAAATGAGAAAAAAAAAAGAGTAACTTACCGTAGAGGGAAATTAATATTGAGATTGAGAATGATGTTGTATCAATTTTACTTACTAAGTATTAAGCCGTCTACTTAGGTGTGATGATCAATATTTTTCAATTGTGCAGTCAAAGAAAAGCTATAAAGAAAGATAAACCTAATCTCACGTTTACTTATAAAATCTTTTACTGTAAATATGCACATGAAATAAGATTTTTAAAATCTTAATACTATTTCTTTGAAATTTAACAACTCTCAAAATTTACAGATTGGTAATTAAATCAAGATTATATATTAAGGTGAGTAAAACCCAATATTCGAATCCAAAATCCAAAAGAATAAAAAAATCAGTCAAATAAATATACTTAAAAAGCATTGGGTCATGCCCTCTTAGGAGCAAATATATATTTTATTTTCTTAGAATTTTTTTACGTATTAATTAGTTTGATAGAGAGATTTGATGAGAAGAGAGATCAAAGGATGTCTCAGATAACTGTTACCAATTACCCATTTCCTCTCTAAAACAGTAATGAAAAAATAATCCAAAATCTCCACTATTCAAGGGATCTTCCATGAGAAATTCAACAGCAGCAAGATTTGATTGGTTCCCAAAATATCCCCCATAACCCTCACAGCCTCAGAAAACTAAAACACAAACACATGATCTCATTCAACATAAAAAATAAAAATAAAAATAAACACTGTTGTGTGCAAGACTTTCAGAAGAGGGTAACACTTTGGACTTGTTGCGTGTTACTGTTAGGTCCTTCTCTTCACTGCAAAAACAAAACTATGTTACTGTTATGTCCTTCTCTTTACTGCAAAAACAAAACTATGTATCTTCATGTAAGCAATTCATACAACCGCAGCCCAACTCTGTTTTATCATTTTTTTTCTCTGAAAACATAAAACAAATTGCAGAATCAGACGCCTTGTAAAACAGCCTGTAGCAATAGCTCTTCATGTTTTGTTTTCTCTTTTTAACCTATTCTTTTACTATATATATATACAGATAAAAAATCATTTGGTATATTGATATTATCATATTTTTAATTCATATAAAGTAAGGAAAAGACAATACTGTATAAAAATACAAATCTTCTTGTTTTGATTCTTTATACAAATCTAGTATGCTTTTACCTTAAATTAGCTGTAGAAGTTTCCACTTTTTTGTTATATCTGTTACGGACAGAAACAAAGGCTACTTTTTAAATCAACCCTCCAATGATATTTATATATATATAACGCTATTGGTGTCTTGTATTTTCATTTTCACTTGTTGAAATGGAGAAGCTTTGTGTCTTTGTGGCAACTCTACTGTTCCTTGTTTCTCTTCTTTTTAATGGAGGAGCAGCAGCTAGAGCTCTGAATGAAAACCAGGACGCCTCAGAAGAGTGGGGGTATGTTGAAGTTAGGCCAAGTAAGTTTTTAGAATTGCTCTTTTGATTTTTGTTTATTTTACTTCAAATCTTTTTTTTTCTTGGTTCTTTTAATTTTCAAGATTGCTTAAATATATGCAGAAGCACACATGTTTTGGTGGCTATATAAAAGTCCATACAGAAATGAAAATTCCTCAAAGCCATGGCCTATCATTCTTTGGTTGCAAGGCGGCCCTGTGAGTACTAATCAACAATCTCACATGTTAAACCACATAATGTTCCCCCATTGTTAAAAAAAAAAAAAAAAAAAACAGAAATTATGAATTGCTATTGAATATTAATGTATTCAATTGTGATGAAACAGGGTGCTTCAGGAGTTGGGATTGGGAATTTTGAAGAGGTTGGGCCATTAGACACTTACTTGAGGCCAAGGAATTCAACATGGTTGAAGAAAGCTGACCTATTATTTGTTGTATGGTTAAAACTAAAGCTTAATTTGAGCATAAAGAGTATTGAATTTTGTAAAAAATTTACTGGTTTTTAGATCTTTTAATGTATGCATTTGTTCTTAATGTCTGATGCAGGACAATCCGGTGGGAACAGGATACAGCTATGTTGAGGATAATAGCTCGTTTGTGAAAAATGATGTTGAGGCAGCAAATGATTTAACTACATTGCTAATGGAGTTATTTAACAAGAATGAAATTTTGCAAAAGAGTCCTCTGTTTATTGTGGCTGAGTCTTATGGAGGCAAATTTGCTGCAACTCTCGGACTGGCAGCTGTAAAAGCCATTGAAGCTGGAAAGTTAAAGCTCAAACTTGGAGGTAATTTAATTTATTCTCAAATTACAAAAGCAAAAATAAATACGCAAGTAGATTATCAATATATTTGTTCCTCACTTTTATGCAGGAGTTGCCTTGGGAGATAGTTGGATCTCACCAGAGGATTTTGTGGTAAATATTGAAATGTTTTATATCGAAATAACTAAAATTATAATATCAAGAGCGTGCATTTGGATTATTAATTATTAAGTGAAATATACACACATATATTCAGTTTTCGTGGGGGCCTCTACTTAAGGATGTGTCAAGGCTTGACACCAATGGCTTCGCAAAATCAAATCAAATAGCTCAAAAGATTAAGCAGCAGCTTGAAGCCGGTGAATTTGTTGGTGCCACTGACTCATGGGCGCAACTTGAGAGTGTGATTAGTCAAAACAGCAACTCTGTGGTAATTGCATTAATTGTTTCACACATTTTTTTTTTTTTTTTGGTTCAAGTAAATGTTGGATTATTTTGTTTTACATGTTGAATCAATTGTGCAGGATTTTTACAATTTTCTACTGGATTCGGGCATGGACCCGGTATCTTTAACAGCATCAACATTAGCAGTAGGAGCTTCAATGAGAAAATACTCAAGATATCTCAGTGCCCGTAAATCTTCTACTCCTGATGGTGATGGTGATGTTGATAGCTTGATGAATGGTGTTATCAAAAAGAAGCTCAAGATTATCCCAGAAAACATTACGTGCGTCTTATTAAATTTCTCCCAAAATAAATAAATATATATAATTCATTGAATGATTTATAAATTTTAATCCATGATTTGCAAGTACAAATTTTGTGTTCTTCAGATGGGGAGGACAATCAGATTCCGTTTTCACAGAGCTTTCTGGTGACTTTATGAGACCAAGGATTAGTGAGGTACGAGAGATTCAGCCTCTTGCTACAGAAGCTGTTATCATTAATGAATGCTTTTTTTCATTTGATTTCTCGCCCACCAACAGAGATGTTGAAATTTCAACCAGCACTTCTTTGTTGATTTTCATTAAACAACAGGATTCCAAATATCTTTTTCAGGTTTTTTTTGGGCCAATCACGACGCATGCTTCCTTGAATTCTTTTAAGTTGCTTCCAAAGCAAGTGATTATCTTTTTTACCTTTTCAACAGGATGATTATGGTGTGAGATTGAATATTCTCATCTCTGTTTCCTCTTATAGGTTGATGAGCTACTTGCAAAGGGAGTGAATGTGACTGTGTATAATGGGCAAGTAAGATTCAATCTTTTCAACCTTTTCCCACATTAAATTGATTGTGAATAGGCAATATAAAATTGGTTGGACTCCATTTGGACCACCCACTTCATCCACTCTCTCTCTCTCTCTCTCTCTTTATATATATATGTATTGAAAATTTTGTGTGTGGAGTCTACAAGGTCAATTCTTTGAATTCAGAGTTGTTAAAATATAACATTTTATTATATAGTATTATAGTCAATATATTTCTCCAAAATTTACATTTTTTTTAAATCTCTTTTATACAACGCAAACATTTTTTTAAAAAAAGAACTACACGTATATATTCTCTCATTGCTTTTTATTTTATATTCATTTTTTTCTGAAAAAGCCTTGCTTGGGTGATGGATTGTGTAGCTTGATGTTATTTGTTCAACAAAGGGAACTGAAGCATGGATTGAGAAGCTAAAGTAAGCTACTCTTAGTTGGATATATTTTTGTAAATTGCTGTTTGAACATTTTATATGGGATTTTAATTTGTAAATTTTTTTTTTTTAAAAAAATTTATCAGGTGGGACGGGCTTCAGAAATTTCTGAGCACCGAGAGGACTCCATTATTCTGCGGGGATGACAAAATTACAAAAGGGTTCAAAAAGTCATACAAAAATTTGCATTTTTATTGGGTTCTTGGAGCTGGCCACTTTGTAAGTCATCAAAACTCAGAACAACACTTTACAAGAAAATTAATTTAAAAATTTAGTTGTCATTTCATGATTCCAACTGCCAATAACACCACTCTCATCCTTAAGGTCATCATAGCACCATCATTATAGTCAAAATTGTCTGCATCCTTGGTCAATACAATTTTTGCAATCAAAAGTTTTCTGTATCTTTTTTTTTATTATTAAGAAAAAATAAATAAATGTAAAGAAGATTAAGAGCTACTGTTAACAAATTCCTTTCAAACTTTTAAATAGAAAACGAAGTTCACATTAATGAAAATTTATAATACCCATTACTCATTTTTTTAAGTAAAAAAATTAATTAACTATTTTTCACATTACTCTTTTTTTTAGTAAAAAAAATTAATTAACTATTTTTGTTAATGATTCAACTTTGCAAAATTTCTATAAGTAGACATTTCAATTGCTAAAAATCGGCTTGAAACAAATAAAGTGGTACGAAGAATTATGTTAGGTACAAGGTTTATTAAGTCCCTGTGGGTCTATAATCTAATAATATAAGCATGTGAGGACAAAATGTATGCACAAATATTACAATTTTTTTTTTCTTGCACATAAAAAATTATCATACAGCATGCAACAAGAGACCAAATATAGTTATAACTACAATAGTAAAGTGGCTTAAAAGCATGAATTAGCAACAAGTAATAATAATAAAAATTAATGGTGTGTTTACTTCATGGGAATGAGAATGGGAATGGAGGAATGGGAATGGAGGAATGGGAATGGAAACCTATGTTTACTTGGCAAAATGTAATTTGGGAATGGGAATAAAATATGTGGGTCTCACATAATTTGGGAATAAGGAATAGAATTAATTCGTAGAGTTGGAATGAAAATATGGGAATGGGAATGGGAATGAAACATAAATTTACTTTTCTATCCTTCTAATTTTTTCATATTTACTAAATTACCCTTGTTCAAATCACAAACAATTTTATTATTTTAAATGTCATTAATAATAATAATAATAATTATTATTATTATTAAATTTTATTAACTTTATTATTTTAGTTATTATTAATTATTATTTTTATTTTTATTAATATTATCATTATTAACAATAAAAATAATGATAAAATAATAATTAATAACAATAATTAATTTATCATTATTAAAAATAATAATAACAATAATTAATAATAACTAAAATAATAAATTTAATAATTATAGTAATAATGTAATTTCATTATCTAGATACATGTATAAATATTATTATAAAAATGATATTAAATAATAATAATAATAATAATAATAATAATAATAATAATAATAATAATAAGTGTTAATAATGATAATATTAATAAAAATAATATTAAAAGTAATTAATAATAACTAAAATAATAAAGTTAATAAAATATAATAATAATAAATGTTAATAATGATAATATTAATAAAAATAATATTAATAATAATTAATAATAACTAAAATAATAAATTTAATAAAATTTAATAATAATAATGTTAATAATGCTAATAAAATTAATATTAATAAAAATTAATTATTATTTTTATTTTTATTAATATTATCATTATTAACATTTATAATTATTATGATTAATTTTATTTTTTAATTAATATCATTTTTATAATAATATTTATACATATGTAGTTCATGAAAATCACATTATTTAATCATGGATATTTTAAGAAATCGATTCTCATTACCATTCCTCATTTCCATTTATTTTACCAAGAACACATCAAGATTCCAAAGACATTCCCATTCCCATTTATTTTTACCAAGTAAACATTAGAATCTCATTCCCATTCCTCATTCACATTCCAGCCCATTCTCATTCCCAGCTCATTCCCATTCCTTAGAAGTAAACGCACCATAAGTGGCTTAAAAGCTTGTCAAATCTAGTAACCCGTGCAAGCTTTCTTTGGCGAAGCAAAAGGTGTTTGCTGGTTTATTAATTTTTTTTTTTCCCTCCAAGCCAAAGGTTTTGCTTAAGTTGTAAAACTATAACCTTCGTAAAATCAAAGTCTTAAACCTAATTCAAAACTCAATAAAAAGAATTGGTGAAATCCGATATTTCTCTTACATACTCGATTAAAGATGAAAAAGAAAATATTTTTCACATCATTTTACTACACTAAAATCTGATGGTCAACAACGAATAATCAAAGGCGTAACAAAAATTGTAACTCTTTCAAGAGAGTGAAAGCCAATGAAATATACAATGGCTGAATTGTAAATATGCTCCCATATAATAATAAGAATTTGATTTAGTATGTACAGTCGCATGTCTTATAATACGCGATTGTATGTGTGGTGGGCTGGTGGCCCCCACTGAGAGGAGTTTTGTTGTGGGTTGTGGTCTCAAATGAGAACTTACCATGTGTGCAGTCGCACGCCATTAAAGCGCGCGCACTGCGTGCATTAGATTAGCCCCTCTAATAATATGCATATAGAATTTATAAATAAACGAGTAATAATAATTAAATTATTTTGATAGCTTTTATTTTTGTTTTTGTTTTTGATGTGAAATTATTGTGATACTTGTTCGGGGAAAAGGGTTAACGTAGACAGTGGGTTGAAGCATTTAATGTTGAAAGTACTTATCAAAACTGACTGACTTTTCTGACTTGGAAAATCTTACTGTGTTCTCACATGAAATTCTGATTTTGTTATTATAATTATTTTGCTTGTTTCTGTGAAATATACTGTGCATTGCATGGAAATGGAATATAATGTAAATTTAATTGTTTGATTAAGCAGGTGCCAGTAGACCAGCCCTGTATTGCATTAAACATGTTGGCTGCAATGACAGACTCACCAGCTTCTGCTTCTGCTAGAAAAGCTAGGATGTGGTAAGCAAAACATGGAAGAACAGCAAGACACAGAGATTAATTACAGAGTCTGAGTTTACTCGAAAAGTAGTGGTTTGATGATTAATCCTTAATAATAACTCGAGGAGGGACAGAAGAAGAAATACAGCAATAAAGATAGAGACAGCTGACATAGCATTGCCAATGGGGGAGTTCGGAACCTCGCAACGAGTGATTTTACACAAACTCAATAATGTGTTACATTTCATTGAATTTGTAAAGGGAAAGTCCTTGAAGAATGGAATTTATTTTCATCCCCAATACCAAAAATCAGAACCTGAAAGACAAATGATTATTGATACTTGATAGTTTTGGAATTTTATCGGATCCCTGTTATGTATTTATTTAGTTATTTTTTAATAGATCCTCTCAAAGTTTAAAGCTCGTGCCTGAACCTTCAACCTTAGTTTTAACCCAAAATTTGGATCGTTCGATAAGGAATGAATACAGGTTTGAATAAAAAAACAACGACGTTTCGAGTCTCATTTACGTAGGAAACAAAATCATTCAAATTCCACTAAATTTCAAATTTTCTCTTATCTGGTAAAACATCTTGAGGTTGTATAAGAGGTGCTTTGCATTCGAATTCTCACACTCGAACACATCTCCGCCCACACTAAATCACCATCCACATCCTGATTGGTCAAACCTGACAACTTCAATTACTTTATTGTATACTAAATGCAGGGCATTTGTTAGCACTTCAACAGTACACTAGCAGAAGACTGAAAAATTACTAATTCCATTTGTAATAAAGGAAGCAAGGGCGGAAAACTGAAACTGTTCCATTTGAAAATCAACCAGATATGCTGTGATAAAAAATTACATGTGATATTTCCCTTTTGGGGAAGATGATGAATTACATAAACTGATGCATCAGGAGATATACAGCCTTGGAAGTGTGGTACTCTACATACTCAAGTGAGATCGATATACATCACTCGGTGAAAAGGACAGAAGAATGGTAGCATGAGATACTGAAACTTTACGTGGTTTTGCAGACTATGCACCGGCTGACTCGATCTTTTCTAATATTTCCAACCTGGTTTTTCTCTTCCACCCTTTCATTGCAGCAACAAGGTTGATAAGCCCTAGAATTTGACTTTTAGTGTATTCCTGCAAGCCAAAGTCGTATCATGACGGAATGAATACACTAAAAAGGTATACAAAAGTTTGACGTAGCGCAAAATTTCTTACAGGGTGAGCAGCAGCCCAGTGAACATATTCAGTTTCCGGAAGGTAGTAAGCCTGTTAAACGTAGAAAAAAGGAGAGAGAGAAAGCATAGGTTAATTATTAATTGAGGCAATTTGTCTATGTATTTCCAAATGAAGAGCATGTCCAACAGAGCAAGCTGCAACCTCCACTTCAATTTATCACCTCAATATTTTAACTGCATTAATTTATGGACCAATTAGTAATATCACCATTCACCTTGATGAAAGTTTCAACTGTTTGTAACTTCGGCTTGACATTTACAGGGACAAAATGTTGTAGGCCATTGATTAAAACCTGATAACAACAAAAGCAGCAGTCAGCTTTCTTAGTTTAGCCAAAAATACAATGGAAACATTTATATACGCAAATTCCCCATCACAGTTTAACAAGCACCTGAAGATCTAAGGACATTAAAGCTCGTCCTTCATCGGTACATCTCTTCACTCGTGATAGACCTTCTATAAGAGTCTCAGCAACAATTTCAACTCCATATTCTAGAAGAAGGTCTTGAAACTTTATGAACCAGAAGACAATTTCCAATAATTAGTCATTCTAAATTAGTACAGAGTCAAGCAATCAGTTTTCACCCACACCACAAGTAGTTGTCCAGAAGCATAGATCAACCATTCATCGAAAAATGAATGTAAAATAAACATTTTTCCAACACCCAGCATTCACATAAAACAAGCCTCTAGGTTTGAATTTTGAGTTCTTTTTCATATTTTACAGGAAATGACTTGATAAAATCTAGTATCAAGAAAGAAATACCTCCTTGTGAATTCCTCCATGAGCAAGCCTCGTTTTATAGTGCTTAAATTCTCCCAACAACAGGTCAACATATCTATTATAAACCAACTGATGTCAGTGAGTAGAAATTGGACAGGAATAAAAACAAAAATCTAAAAAGATAAAATGTAAGGAAAGAAAATTTTGTTAAAAATAGTAGATTACAAAAGTTTTGCAATGCATGATTAAACAGAGCAGCAGCTCCTTCACAATAACTGAAAAGGGCAGTCTAAAAGAATGTTGGAACAGCTACATTGATAGTAATGGTTCAAAATTTCCACCAGCTGAGATAGAAGAGCAGGACAATGTTTACAGCGAACCTCCTTTCGGACAAGAATTATATGAATATTTCTGTAGTTACTAACTTATTTTCAATTGTTATATACACTTTTGCTAGGAACACAGAAATCGTTATAAAACAACAGCTGCAATCCACCATTTGTTAAAAGCTAATGGATAAGGTTGGAAATAGGATTACAACAGCAGCCATTAATTCATTTGGTCTGCAAAGAGAATTAACAATAAAGAAAAATAGCAAATAGCAGCAGGAACAAAATAGAGGGATTTGATTTTTATGGCAACCACAGGAGGAGCATGACTGACCTGGATACAAGTTTTGGTCACAAGAAGAAGTTGCATGAATTAATTATTTTGCAGAAAAAAGTAAAGAACTAGGGCATGGAACCCAGAGTTACTAGATGCAGATGATGAGACAGGCTACATATTCTTCACGAATGTTAGCTACACAGCCAACCTCAAAGGGATGGAAATATGTCCTATCAAAATTTTCAGGTAGCAGCAAACAGTGCAAACAATCGTAACTCCCCAACAGGAAGACTAAGTGTCACCCATACCAGAACCCTCACGCTCCTCCAGGAATCTTGAAGAACTCATAATCCAAATAAATCAATACATGCACTAAATATTGGTGCAAACAAAAGCATATCAGGTGCATTTATTAATCTCTTTGCCAAGAATTGCTGCTCATAGTTACAAGATTTTTAAGGACATTGAGTATTTACAAAGTTAGAATCTCAAAAAAAGTAGCAGATAGAAGATAAATCAAGGAAACAAACCCATTATGCTCTAGTCCGAGCTCCTTTAGCTCCCATTTAGCATTAGAAATTCGATCGACATAGCTGTCAAAAACGGGTTCATCCATTAAAGATGAAAAGAAGAGACAGGAGAACACTGATAGATCAAAATAACAGAACACACAAGTTGAAAGAGGAAAAGACTAGCTCCAAAGGTCTAAAGTGTCTATAACATGTATAGAATACATGGTTCCAGTGCCAGACCCACAACTATAAAATTCAAATAGTTTAGATGGTGGAACTCCTAATGGAGAAAAAAACAAATACAATATTATGCTTTATGATCTTACCCATTAATATGGAGCAATAGTCTTGCAGTTGTCTTATGTATGTGCTCTATAAGATCTGGCACTGAATCCACCTGAGAAAAGCCACATAACTGTTAGATCATACAATGTGGGAAAACCCTTTTTCCCCCTTTTTTGGGCAGATGGAATTTATTAGATATGTAGAAAAACAATTCTCTAAACAAACCTTCTAAGAAAGTCAAAAAAGTAAGTTCATTAGTCAAAATAAATAGAAAGTTAACCGATATGCTGAACGAACAGCGCAATGGGGCAGATTTTTCAATAATACAGACATATAATGTAGTGACTTGGAACATTAGGATGATAAGACAAATTCTATATTTGAGGGTAGCTTAAGCCTTTAGTTTCAAGCGACGAAAATTTAGCGTTCTTTGCTTTCCTCGAAACATATGCAACATGGAAAATAATTGATTTTCACATTACAAAGAAATGCACAAAGGCTGGCTCTTGTATGTCCACTAGCTTGAGAATTTCATTTTAGAGGCAAAATATGACATATATTTGTGCAGTATATCTACTAAATAGTCTTCTAGTTAGAGTGGGCCAATACCTCAACAGTATTGTAAATGGATTTAGCAAAAATCTTATAAGATCGTCAATCATTAGTAAGTGACTAGGCCCATGTTTAGTTTCAGATTTGAAATGTTCATGACTGGTAATAAACATTCCAAAACATAACAATGGAAAAAGTACCAGATTGATGTAGAAATCTTCAATTGCAGTATTTTGCAGAAGCATTGATTGGAGACGAGTTCTAGATCTATGCAATATCCGAGCAACAAGAGATACAGTATCAGCGGCTGCACATCTTTCCTGCAACATAATGGTCCGGTTATTTATATGCCGGTGGATCACGCATTGCTTCATTTCTATATTTGAACAAGAAGATTTACTGAATGTAAGCTACAGTATAAAGTAATAAAGGAACTAACACGCATTTCTTAGAATATAAAAAAATCAGCGCAGAAGAAATTGTTAAACCAGTTAATTATTCTATATCCAACAACAGTAATAACTTACTATTTTTTCTGGTGATTTATTGATGATTTCAATTCCTTGAAACATTTGAAAGGAAGAATGAAAAAGTCCGTAAAAGTAACCCTAAGTAAGAATATCTGAAAAAGTCCGTAAAAGTAACCCTAAGTAAGAATATCTTTCTCATACATTTTTAGGACAGCCAAGTCTATAAAAATGCTGAGACGGGTTTCTTAGTACTCACCCATTAGCGGCAGGTTATGCAAAATCAATTTGCTGGATAATCATGAATATGAAGCCTAGGGAAATGCTCAGAAGATTAATATCCTCTAAACCAAGGTCACAAATTTTCCAGACACGAGGCTTTCTTCTCATTGAAATGCTCAGTTGTTTAACAAAGAATCAGATTGTTCACAATGCTAATTCCATGGCCCATCAAGTGTCATTGTTCAAAATGCTAATTCCATGGTCCATCATGTGTCAATACACAATGATCTTGAGAAACTTTTCATCCACAACTTCATTAAATGTTGAGGGCCCAAAATGTTGCATTGAAATGCAGTTGCTTCCTTAAAGGGCAGGAAACCAAACAAAGTGACAAGAAGTGCAATTGACTACTTTGCATTATGAGAACTTCTACCCTCTATGTCGATGCCCCTCCCAGGGAGAGTAATTTCAGTGGTCTAGAAGTTTAGAGAATACACCAACTTTGGCAGAACATGCAATTTGTAAAAAGGCAAGTACATCAAGAAACCAAGAACATTACACAAACAACCCATATTTATTCAATGTCAAGATATATGTGAGGACGTTCGTCCTCAAAATACTCTTAACATACAACATTTGTATATCCACAGCTTAATAGCCAAGTAACAATTTATGGTACATTGTGAAGTTAGCTACTTAGTAAATGCCAATGGATTCTCTTCTCTGACTCACCTACTTGAATGTGCTCAAACAAATAAATCATCACCACATTTCTAAGGTCAGTGGCATTCCAGATATATTCAACCGAGCATGTGATCTGACCACAAAAATTCACAATCAGTGTTCATATATCTGAAGCCACGATGTTCAAATTCACCTTTTCTCATTTCTAAATTCCATAGTCAATACTGGGAACCAGAACTTGGGCCATCAGTTAATTGTCTTCCTGGGAACTATTGATAAGTTCAGACTACTATCATCTCCAAATTTTGAATCATTGGGAATTTGATCATCCAGTATTACCCTTAACAAAAAGCAATTGATACAATAAATCACTAACGGATAACTACAGGAAGTACTGCCCTAAGACTAGGATCTTGATCAATCATATAATCGACAGCATCTTCTGATGACTGTCTCATGCACAGCTGTGTAATTGTACATTTTAATTCAATACAGCTTTTTTCCGAGGAACTAATTCAATGTAACTTAGGAAGAAATAGACCTAGAAAAAACATTAATACAGAAGGAACAACAGAAGTTGGTAATGGGATACCGTGTAACTTGAAGGGTGAAATAACACTAACCTTCTTAAAACAGAACAATGAACAATAATGATAGGCATAAGGGCTTAAAGAATTGTAAAATCAAAACCAGAATTATGGATAGTTAGAGGAGATACAACCGAACAAATTAAGATATATAAAAAAATGGGTCTAAGGGCATTAAAAAGAAATAATAGCACATATTAAGCGCATTTTGGAAATAAAATTTACAAGACAAGCATCTGCAAATGCCTTAGTAAAATATGAACAATACCTTGAGACCAAAAGATGCGCCTGGAAGACTCCGAGGACTAGTAGGTGTCACATCCATGTTTGCCACAGATGAAGGTGAAGAAGATGAAAATGATGTCAACTGGGGTTTTATCCACTCATCACAATCTTGTGTTATCTTGTTTAAGGCTATCTTCAGCTGATCTGAGTATCATATGAAGATAAAAGTTCTTAATTAAGTGTTGACTCCAATTTGAAGTGGTTCAGTCTAGGTAGAATGATTTTAGACCAAATCTATAAGTTTTAAAAATAGTAAAAAGTAAAAGAGTACGTGTTGGTATAAACAGAAGAACCAGATAAAGAAATTTAAGAAAAGGACCTTACAGTTAAGAGGATTGGTTGAGCCTTTTCCATTTTGCTGACAGAATGTTTCAAATACATAATGGAAGAAAACCTCAAACAACTGGCATATCCCCTGAAACAATATTCTGAATCAGGAAACCACCATTCAGGTTGCATTAACAGCTAGAGACATGAAACATGGTACAAGGATGGTAACATATAATGAAAACATACCTTAAAAAACTCAACATTCACTATGTCTAGTTTCTGCATCAGCCTTGCATATTTATCCATTGACCTAATATGCAAAACCATACAGACAGCTGAATAAAACATACTCTAGATTCAATTGTTCAAGCAAAGAGTTCTATAAATATTCTTCCAAATTAATTTAGAGCATCTGACCTGAGAAGGCAAAGAGATGATCCTGTTTGAGATGTAATCTCGTCATCATTCCAATGTGATGAGTGATTTCTCCGAAGATTGGGTTTTGAAATTCGACTTGGAAGTTGACTATCCTCGTCAATAAAGTCTGCAAGAAGATCTTCATTTTCCTCTTCTGGAACAGAATTGGTACCGTTCATATGACTTTTGTCACTACTTTTTTGAGTGCCTTTATCTCCACGAAAGTAGTCATCATACTCGCCATCAATTGCTCCGTTAAGTTGTGGTGAATTCAGACCTTTGGAGATATATATTAGTTTTTGTGAAAATGGGTTCCCAGACTTCAGCCAATGAGAAAATCCACTATTCCTGGAAGTGGCACCAGTTGGGTTTGCTGATTTATTGGAATGAATTACTCTAGCACTAGAAGAGTCAGATGAAACAATTAGTGGTGCTCCATCACCAACAAGCCCAGCAAAACTCACTACTTGTACGGTATCCGCTGGTAATTTCATCCAAGTCTCCTTCTCCAGAACCATTTTAAGTGCCTGTGAAGAAATGAAAAATTACTTAGACCACACTGAAGGCATAACATGATGAAAAATTATATTCCACAAAAAGTTTGCAACCAATAAATTCAGTTGCTAATTGAAAAATGGGAAACAAAACAACATGCCATCATGACTTTTCAATCAAATTGATGTGCATGTCCTGGCACTAAAGTCCCAATTCTCTCTTCAACTTCATGATGCAGACAATTCGAAACAAAAATCACATCACTAGTAAACCCACTGACAAGCACACCACAAGAAGAATTTGCAAGAGGATTTTCAAACAAAAAAATACCTCTGATTATGTTCTTTAGATCTCAATATTTTGACAAGTAAATCATGAAATTGAAGGCATAAAAGTAATATCTAAACAGTAACTCTGAAAAGGACAGAATATGTTATTTCCACAAGATGCAGTCATTGCGTCCATCATACAAGCTACAGATATTTTATGTGAACAACATAGAAAACGAAATAGCAAAATGAGAATATAATTATTCTGATAAACATATAGCCAGTAAGAGATAGGAAATCTCAACTTACATATATATTTTGTCTATGAAATGCTACAAAATAATTTTCACAAACAGTCTTCAACTTTTCCCTGAACTCAACTGCCTCAATTCCACAAAAGGCTTCCCCGGCCAAGATGAAGACATTTAAATCTTCATAATTTCTCAAGAATTGGTGAATGCTTGTCGAACAAACAGCAGCTGAAAAAATCAAAACTGTTACACGACTAGTTGTAAGTTGCCAAAGATTCTTGCATCCTCTCCGGAGAGTTTGTGAGACGAATGTTGTCGCATCTTTACGGAGGTAATACCACGGGGATCCACTACTGGATGCTGCACTGCCATCATCCCTAATCACCTCCACTTGATCATGAGATTCTACATTAGCCAAACTAGATTGAACTGGGTCAGCCAAAGAGCTGGTGGTCGCTGACTCTGGCATAGAAGATGAACCAGATTTCTTGTCTACAGAACCAGAGTTGGAGCCATTAACACCTATGCTATTGCAAGAATTTCCTGTGTCTGAATTAATTTGATGAATCTCTCCAGAACTCATTGATATGTCACTTTCCTTCTGCTTCGAATTTGGAGACTGCAGAAATGTATCAATGTTTCATTGTGCATATTTTGCATGTATAAGAAACTGGAAGAAAACAATTATATTTAAATTCTGCAGGAAGAAGTCAATGTTTTATTTATGCTGTGTATATGAAGTAATTAAAGGAAAGCAATCAAGGGAAACACTTGGGCATATGTAACAGCACTATGTCTTTCTGGGAATTTATTAAAGAAAAGGGAGCAGCTTTATAACAGCTTCATCCTACATATGGCTCTACATAATCCACAACCAACAGGCTTCAATTTAGAAAATAATAGGCAGAGACCCATTCGGTAAGCCTAACAAAAGAATATGCCAACAAGCATGTCCAAAAGACATGATTTACCAAAATGAGGAGAAATATATTAATTTGCTGGTAGCAGAATTATGACATATAGACATCTCTTTTGTACGCAGTTGACAACATTGTTATAAAAGAAGAGTTTGATCCCAAATTATCCCCAAATTGTTAGAAGATTAGAGAAATGTCAATTTTAACAACTGGTAATAATCTTTGGAGCTAAACTAATGGTTCATTATTTATTTCTGACAAAAATAAAAGATGGACATGAAAATAAAAATCTTCAATAAAAGATATCTTCTTTTACAGAATAACTTAATATTTGAAAAAAGACAACATTGCAATTACAGGAAATAATAGATGTAATTTTTGAGATAAAGGAATGTAATTAAATTTTATTAGTCTCATGTAAGTGAGTTTAGCACAAAGATGGCAAACAGAAGCTAAATGAGACCTGATGTAGAAAGTAAATCTGCCAATCACATTCAGTAGGCAAGCACAATAGTATATGAACTGGCAAAAAAAAAAAAGACTAAAGCACAGGAGAAAAGGTAAAGTATTTTACTTAACCAACAAAGGGAACTAATAGGAGGTGTATCTACTAGTGGAGACAATATAAAATTGTACTGCATAAGAGGAGCAGATGTAAGAAAAAACCAAAAAGAGGACCAAACAAACAGAAAAGAAGAGCATTAGCAAAAGAAATTACCTTATTCTCCAACTGAAAGTTCAGAATTTCATGATATGAACACATCAACTTAAATAAAACAGCTAATGTCTTCAATAAACACTGTCTAAACTTAGATTCAGGTATCCGCTCACACAGATCACTGTAGGTAAGTCTGAAAATGATAAAAATAAATAAGGAAGCAAATCAAAATTAGTTAATTACATAAGCAGCAAAAGGCTGTTAAACATACCTGCTATTTTGCATCTGTACTTCATGATCCTGTAAAAGTTAATGTGTCATCTTACTAACGATGTCCTCTAATATAAAAAAGAAAGACAATGAATTTAAACAAAGAAAATGATAGAAAAATAATGGGAACAAGAAAATGACTATCAACAGCATTAAACTCATGTCTCATGCATGAATACGTCTAGATTCACATATACTCCTAGCCAAAAATACTCATACAATCATTTGCATACTTAACATATGAAATCCACTTCAACTGAATGACATGTAAATCCATCACAACTAAATCCAGGAGTGGACCATGTGGACCCCCATAAGCTCACACGAGGACAATGCATTGGTAATTGGGTAAGGGAAATAGTAGAAGCATCAATTCTGGATAAAGGTGCACAGTATGCTTTCTTTTTCAGGTTAACCGGGAATCAAGATACTATAACAGGTAACCAGATTGTGTCAGAACTGGTAGGATCATTTGGCTCAGCAAGAAAAAATATGAATATGTATACTAGCGCAACTTTTATTATTCTTAGCATATGCCTTATATCCATACCTCTAGCACAATACTCTTCAAAACGGAGTGGGTCTCTGAAATAACTTCCTGCATAAAGAAGCTTTGTATCTTCTCAGCAAGACCTGAGACATCTCCGATTAATGCATAAGCATCAACCACCTGAAAAGCATTTAAGTAAACCATCACCTAACCTACAAATAAAAAAAGACTTACAAACAACATTCATAAATCCAGAGCATGAAATCTACATAGTGATGGACCAGCAAAAGATGCAGCTGTTACAATTGCTATAAGTATTGACTTAAGAGTAGGACACATGGTTGATGTCTTACACAAAGATATAAGCTACCACTGCCACAGGAAATTAGAACTGGTACCCTTCAATTTATGTTAGCGATTTCGGACAAAGAGAGTTCATACATTAGATAAAAGATATCAACTAATGATGGAGATTATAGCATGTTGAGATGCAAAGTAGAAATTGATGACTTCATGCATTCACTACTGAGAGAAGGAAAAATGAACTATCATATCAATGGCTGATATACTGACATTAATGTATGCCTCCTCTTTGAACTCCTGGCAAACTCCTAAAAGAAGTGAATCCAGCTTCTGAAGAGTTCTTCCCAGCCAAACCTGGATTCATAAATGGTATATCATAAATGGCAATCGACATAAGCAACTGTAGGCATAAATCATAAATTGTAAAAGGAAGAGCCTATCATCTCAAGGTGAAAACAATGCAGCATCGCAAAAGTTTCTAACTTTAGGAGTGAATTTTATAACCTTTTATGAAGACTGAAAAATACAACTGAATCTGAAATAAATTATCAAAAATACTTCATAAAGACTTTTAATACTCACCTCAACACCACGACTCATCTCTTGTATTGCTGAGAGCTGAGAGTAACTATCTAATAGCTGCAAATACTCAGATAGAACTTGAAATGCCTGTATAATGTAATCATTTAGCCTATATGGACATAAAACAAGAAAACGTACTGAAGGTTTACCAGATACATAAACCCACCTTGCAGTAATTTCCTTCCTCAACAAGGGATTCTAGTGCCAATTGCATATCACGAGCATGACAAAGCTCAGTCAATATTGGAAGGATGTCCTGCAAGCAAGGAAAATAAATGGTGATTACTGAACTCAAAAGGCATATGCAACTATAAAACACAGAAAAGAATATATCAGAATAAAGGCAAAGATGGGATCAGAAGATGACACGAGGAGAGAGAAAAAATTAAACGTTAAACTGCGATGGCACGAAGGAGTTACTTCGATAGAAGCCACGAAAAGAACAATGACATAATAGGTCATAAAATAGAAATGGACAAAATTTCTTGGGACTATTTTATTACTCTGAGAGTGGACAGAAGTGTGAGGATCCACAAACCCAACTCCATTTTGTAGAGATTACAGCTTAGTCGAGTTCAATTAGTTCCAGGAAGAGTATGGAACTCTAAGTATCAATATGATCTCAGTACTTCCTCAAGAAAAGTCGACAGAACAAGAATGACGTTGTTTAACCCATGTGACTACAATTTGTTGTTAAAATCCCACAATTATTATGAAGTGAAAAACAAACTATGAAAACTATAGTCACTTGCTATGGAGTCAACAGAAAGATATATACCAGAAGAGCTTGCTTCTTCTTGGAATTGGTATTTACAATGAGGTCCCTGGATACCTCATTGATTGATGAGGTTATATGTCGTCGTCCATTCTGCAAAATGCAACAAAAACAGTAAATAAAACCACAATTGAGCTAGGAAATCAATAGTAGCAGTAGTTGCAAAAGAATAGTAAAAATAACCAAATAAAAGTACTTTTGTAGGTAAAAATGTTTTATGTAGAAAGAAATAATATCTGCGCAAATGAATTAGCATTCACGGAAACCACTGAAAGAAGATGAATGAGGTCATGCTTAGCCCTGATGAAGTTCCTCTAATAAAGCAAAACTCAACACTTACCATACAGATGACATTTGCAACCTTCAAGTCCTTTTCCAATTCCCTGACTAAATTCATCCCCTTCACTGCCCAAGAGCAAGTATTAGTATCTACTTCAAAAATAAGAAACATGCATTTCAAATATCTTTCTAATGCCAATTAAAATCACGGTTAGACCAAAAATCCACATCCGCTCCTCCCCCCACCCTCCCGCAACCAAAATAAATAAATAAATAAATAAAAGATATGAACTCCTGCAATTGCACCGGCGAGTCTTTGTTACTAAAACCTTAACAAATAAAATAATAGTTTAAAAGTTAAACCATACCACACAAACAACAGAAGACTAATTATTGCCATAAAGATTCTAATAATGTATGTGTGAATATAAACAAGAACACCCCCCCCCCCCCCAACCCCAACAAAAAAAAGAAAAAGAGAAGTTGGGGAAATCTGATGAAAAGAACTTACCCATTACTTCATGATGCTCCATAACTTGACGGGATAGGAGCTCAGATACTCTATCCAGCTGTGCTAATCTAAGAGCAGCCTGCAAACAAGCAATTCATATTGCCGTTATAATAAATTAAAATAATAATAATAGTCATAAATGAGTGTCCGCTGTCTAGTGACATTATGCAACAAACTTCTGTATACAGAAGGTTATTAGTCACCACCAATAAAATGATAATAATAAACCACAAAGAACACATTAACAGTCATTCATATAATGGGAAAAACAAAAATCAAGTCATGAAATCAATAGGAACAAACTGAGACACAGAAATTTATAATGTAGTAAAATCACGAATGCAACTGATAGAAGCATAGGCTAACCAGCAGAAATCTTAACCCCACTAACAACAGTAATCAGAACTAAGGAATCATATTACACAAATGAGTCCCAAAAACATAAAGAAAAGACAGGCAAAGGTATGATTATGCATGCAGGGCTTATGATGTTGAACAGTATTTAATAGGATGAAGCAATTGGCCAATTCCTTTTCATGAATCACAATTGTATTTCAGATGACCCAAGTTCTCTTGGCAGTCTTAAACCTGTTGGAGTCAGCTAGAAGAATCATTTTCCAGTATTCGATATAGTATAGGACCTTTATGGTAGACTGAAACTTTATTATAACCATGGGACTCGCACACGATGTAGAAGGTTGACCCCTTCTTGGGTATCTAGACTCTCAATCTGTCAAGAAAAAAGGCCAAAAGGCTAGAGGAAGCAGATCCAAGTCACTGGAAACACCACTCAGCATTTAATAAAAATGATTTTGGGCTTATCTTTTATGGTTTAGGTGAAAAAGGGTGGTATAGTTGGTCAAGGAAAAATGAGATCATCTTAAAGATGGTCAATCACTTACAAAATTACTAGAACTCCCATGCATGTGGCATTTGAATGAAAGATGACCAGGAGAGGACTTAAAGAAAATTGCCTTGGTCAAGTGCAAATGATAACCTCCAGTTTTTTATGAGCAACAAAGCATGATTATTAAGATTTATTGAATATATATCATCCCTGGAGCTGGTGCATTGATTAGAATGTTTCCCTGACACAGACGTTTAAAATCAGGCATTACTGGTTTTGCCAACTGAAAGCAGTCCAATATAATGAAACCTAGTCTGCTACTCACTTGTCAAAAGCAGTGGTAGGTGCACTATGAACAGCTTATGACCCACTGGCTGGAATTTGCCAAAGCAAAGGCCAATAAAGAGCCAAACAGCATCATCAGAGAATCAAGAGAAGTACCGAAGCTTTATAGCTCCTCAAAGCAGAGACAAGCCAAAACCAGTTGAAGGAAGGCTTCACAGCCTTACCTTATTATTAAAGACATGGAAAGTAACTTCAATTACACTATAAAAAATAACTAAAAATTAGGTCAGAAACTCGACTCCCCAAAAAATGCAAGGATGATTACTGGCAGGCATCCCAACCCTTCACTATTAAGGAAGGGCAGATGCACCCAAGCCATTCTCTGTTCTTCACTAAAAGAAAATAAATATTAACAAAGAATTTGAAGCAATACCTGTTTCTCAAAATATTCCAGATCATTCTCTTCAGGAGGGATATGCTCTAATATATGACTTACTGGATCAAAATCCTGCATAGAGAGATTTAATCATGCAACATAATTGAAACTTAATACACATATAATAAGGAGTTTAAAATCTATATACAATTTTACAGAATCACTGAGAAGATAAATTAATGATAATTGTCTTATCTTTAGTGATAAATCTGCCAAAGAAACTAATTATATGGTGGGTCTGGATGATGTTAATGTTGCAAAACTACTCAATATACTAAAAATATCTAACTTGATGCTCTACTTACACAGAAATGAAAAATCAAACCAGAAAATATATATTCATGTATATGTGTCTACATATATATATTTTTACAAGTCACCATCATTCATTTTGATGCAGAAATCACAAACGTAATTGAAAAGATTAAACAAAATATATTTATTATAATTTCAATATTTGCAGCAGATGCCAACAATAGCATATCATCTATGTTTATCACCAACTTTTGCAACAAATCAAAATCTGTATTGGCTCTCAAGACTTGAAATTTTCATTGAAAATTGTTTCAACTTATCAGAAAATGAATGATAAACAAATTCATTCGATGAGAATACTCCATTGTCATAAAAGGATGACAGAGCAAGGTTGGCCATTGTTGCCCACCTCATATCAAACATTAGCTCTGCCCTGTTCAGAAGGAAGTTCCTAGATTAGCACAGCAGTAAGGTCAGAATAAACATCCTACTTTTCCAGCAGTGGATGTATGTCATTTAAGAGAGAAAGCAGAGTGGTTGAAAAGTTGCAATATTAGTTATATGCTCTTTGTCTCACAGATGAGGGGAGAAAAAGAAAAAAAAACAATAAAGATCCTGTGTGCTTCTCAGCCCGTTGACAAAATGAAATCAACAAAGCAGCTCATGAGGCCACATTTGGGTATCTAAACTTAAAAATTCCCCATCAAGCATGCAAATTTATTGATATCAAAAGCAAATTTAGATAAACTAAATTAAGTGCTGATGAAAACTCAGGCCCGTCAGTATTGACTTTTGAAGAAAAAAATTTACATTCCCCAAAATGTTAAAGTAAAACATTTCAGGATTGAATGCGGACTTTAACGGTTCAAAAAATCTTACAAATGGAATACATTTAAATTATATGAAAAATTAGTAGTCAGACTTTTACAAGGTAAAGTGTTCCTATAGAAAAGCTATTCTGGAGACCAGAACACTAAATAAATCACATATATGGCATGTCAAAACTCACAACTTCTGAAGTATCATACAAGAAAGCAGAAAAAAGAAAATAAACCAAAGATACATTAATTAGTCGAACCTCTTCATAGAAGTCTTCCTCTAGATCTTCCACCACTTCAGCCTGAGGTCTACTGCCATATATAGAGCTCAGTTCTTCAGAACTTGATGAAAGACTGTATCTTTGATGTGGAGGCAATCCTGCAAGAGCACGAGCAACAACTGCTGCTGCTGCAGCTCGAGCTGGAACCTGCAAAAGAAAGCAAAGAACAGATAACTCAAATCTAACAACAAAAGACTCAGTTTAAGGTCTTCAATAAATAGAGAGAGATAATCAATGAAAAGCACACTGTACACTAGACTGCCAACTTTCTATCAACATAAAGTTCATAGTATTGGCTGTTTGTTCATAGTGACCTGATTGCACATTTTCCTCCCATACATCAAGGAGACTAAGACCCTTCATGAATTCAAAACAGAGAGAAACAAAAATTATGACATTTATAAAGATGAAAAGTCAGTTTTACATGGTTCACCAATTCACTAACTACAATCTATAAGGCATGAAGCATTTTGACAGTCTTTTTCTTGTTTCAGGAAATAATAAATCAGGAAGTATTGATCATCAATCATGGTTTTCAGATGATCCCAACAAGCCCAACAACAATGTTTCGTTAGATAATTTGAAATCCAGCAAATCTGAAAAATCAGCCAGAAAATAAAGTATTACATCAATAATTTGTTCATGAGATAATCAAGTAGGTATATGCTCTGTGGATGATGTTGATGAGACACGTGGACTGCACTCATCATAAGAGCTAGGCAGGAATCAAGCAAGAATAGGAATATTGGCAGGATGATTATTTCTTTCTCCTTCACATCCCACCTATTAACAATACCAGAAAACTCTGACAGCAGCGTTGTCATTGGTTGCCCTTCTCTTTTTCTTTCTAGGATTTCCTCAATTACTTTTCCCAGCATTTCAATGATAAGGAAACCAGAAAAATCACTTTTATCTCAACTATCATAGGCTTAACCTACTAATGACGGCCATCCAGATAAATAAACACAAATAGATATAGATTGCTAAAGCATTCTAACCTTATCCACATAGCTTCCCTAGCTATTCTCCCCAGCCCAAAATGCAGCAACCAAAAACTAAGAGAGCTACTTTTAACTGCTCCTAGGAGAAAAATAGCAGCAGCAAAAGTGCCTCTAAGATAAATGTCACAGTACAAGACTTCAAGCATAATCCACCACGCCAATCATAACAAAGCCATACAAAATGTCTCATTAAAAAACTTCTAAAGTTCATAAAAAAGCGATGACATACATAGTAACAACCAGCATTTCCATAGACTCCAAGAAGATTAAACTATATTGCTGACTACAAAATTCACCAGTTTCCTCTTAAATCACAGCGCTAAAGGTCATTTCCAGTAAATTTCACTAATTACATATCTAATTATCTGCTCATAATACTAATATACAGGCATTTAATCAAAACGTAAACCACTACACTTAATTACCTCCGGGCGATCAGAGGTGGAAGGCAAAAGTCCAAGCGATCGAGCGGAGCGAACGGAGCTGAGCAGCTTCTCGCCAACTTTGGACAAATCCATTCCGCCTCCTTGGAACAGCAAAAAAGGGACCAAGAACAAGACGTTAGGGCTCTGGTAACCGGCGCCGCCCTCCTCGGTCAAATCTCCATTCAATAAAAACGGATTTCCAAAAACTGTGCCGAATGGAAATGGATTCGGATGCATCTCAGCTCAGATCACGCCGTGTGGAGGAAGTGCTTAGAGCCATTTGATTTGAATGTGGCGGAGATCTGAGATTTGAGGATTTTGTAAATGAGATATGCGAATGAATGTTAAGTGTTTGCTAGGAGAATGGAGGAGCTGGTGACTGCTAAGGCTTTGTTTGGCAAAGACTAATAAATTCCGAATTAACCAATAATGCAAATTGCTTGACTTTTAGAGTTCTTTCTTAACTGATCACACAGACTCTCACAGACAGAGCATGGCCTAAAGCCTGACTTTTGAGCTTGTAATATTTAACTGGATTTAAAAACACCTAATAAATAATAATAATTACAATAAAGATTTTGGGGCTATTTGAACTCATAATTTTACTAATTAAACATGTTTTCTCAATAAACCCATCATTAAAACTCAAATATTAGATTTTTACTATATACACCCTATAAAATTTCAAAAATAACCTCAACTAAAATGTCATCTTTTTTTTTTTTTTTTTTTGCACCCATTATTAACTTCTATATTTTTACTTGATCAATCTCTGTAGCCTCTCCAAAACAAGTAATTTCTTTATCAACATTCTAACTTCCTATAGAGTTCAATTCATTTTTTATTAATTGACAAGAGATTAAAGCCTGAATAAGGGCCATTTTCTTAAAATCAAGGACAAATTGAACTTTTTTGTTTTTCTTCTGCCCTTGTGGTTTTGTTTCATATATAATAATAATATTATTGGATTTAACGAAAGAATTTTAATATAAAATAACGTCTTCATAGTGTAGGGTAAGAACATGACATACAAGAAATCTAACAATTGTGCCTGTAATTGTTCTTTTCTTTGTTTCTTGATTACCAGAATTTGAAATTCATGTAAAAAAGAAGAGAAGAAAAAAGGGAAAAAAAAGCAACATCAAGTTTTTTATCAAGCAAAACCTACAGAGAGAATTATAGTTCTTTATTTTAGGAAGTCTTCTACAAACTATTTTACATTTTTTTTCATTAATGAATCGATATGCATGAGAGAAAGAGTAGATATGGTTTATCAACAAATGGGTATAATTAAATTATAGTTTTTATTTGTTTAAATTCTATTGTTCGTTTATGTAATTTTGTTTAAGGATAAATCAGTAATTAAAATTTTTGTTGAATGATGGGTTCAAAGAGTAAATTAATGGGTTCAAATAGCCTCACCCCAAAAGAATGAAATAATGTAAATGGCATTTTTTATAATTTGTGAAATGACAATTTCAGGCCCCTCTATGAGACAAAATTTATTCAAAGTATGTTTACAAATACGACATTATTGGATAATCACGTTTCTTAGTTTTTGAGAATTTTGACACGATTTATTAACTGATGGAATAATCACTAAAGCTAAGTTTGATATCACAAGATATGTCAAACTTAAATCATCATCCTTTTATGTGTGTGTATATATATATATATATATATATATATATATATATATATGTCGTGTTAGTGATAAATTTATAACAAAACTCTTAAAAATGACTTGTATAAATTTTTTGGATTTTCAAGCATTCCACGAGACCAAAGTATCAAATTACAAATGATGGTCAATAATTATTAAAAAATATGTTTGATCTTAGATATGAAGTACAATACTTCTATAAGTAATTCTTTCAACGTATTAAATACCAAAATTTTCATATTAAACAAAGTATCTCATTAATTTGGCATAACCATGATATCCTATCAAGTAAAACTACAACATACCATGTGGAGGCTGAAATAGTAGGTGGAATTATTTCAATGTGGTTATTGTATCATTAGTGATTAAAAGACTGAAATGTATAATTTGTTAAGGGTAATTTTGCTCTTTCATATCATTATTTATACCAAACACTAGTGGCACAGTACTTAGAATTTACTTCGAAAGGGGTAAAACCCCGCTTTATATTTTTAGATATGGTAGAAATTTAAAATCTTTATGTTGGGCATAAACATTTCCATAAATTGGCTTAATATATTTTTTTAAAGTACACAATTTACAACACTACTGCATCTGCACAACCTGATCCGCCGACCTACTACGACCTGATCACCACGACCTGAATTACAGAGAATATATTTTTTTTTAAAACTTTTAAAAACCTATGAGACTTTTTTTATAGTAAGGGTAGGGTTATTTGTCCTCTAATATATACTTTGGATGCTATAATTTTAATAAAATTTTATATTATTAAAATAATCCCAATATAAATTACCATTAAGATCATTAATATAATTTATGAAAATTTTAATACTCTTAAAACTCATCTATCACATATTAAATCTCAAAATTTTTCCTCTTTATCATCCCATTTTATCCGTTGTAAAAGTAAAGTACTTATTAGTTCTACATGATATGAGAAATCATCAAGCGAGCTACACACTCTTTATGTGAATGTGATAAAAAAATGAAAAAATAAATGAAGAAATGAAGTTTTGTAAGGGAATAACAAATTTGAATAAGGTTAACAAATTGTACCATTTACGTAGAAAGACATCAAATATAAAGAAAAGTTGAGTCAGTCGATTATAAATATTCTTGGAATCTTATGACTTAGAGAATGATGAAATATTTTGCGGATATAAAATATTCAGCAATTAATAATAAGTCTTAATAAGTGAATATTTTAATATTTGAAAGAGTGTGAAAATAAAAATAATTTTTAAAATTTATTGAATAAATTTACGAAATCATAAAGAATTCAAAAAAATTATAGAGTGCAAACATCACCACCGTCATATTTTTTATTTGATAAAAATTACAAAACGGGACAAAAAAATATAGTAGATTTTTAAGTAATTTCCACAATCATCTAGAATAAATTAATTACACTGTAAATATACTTTCTCTTAATATTATTCTTATTATTAAGCAATTTAATTAATTATTTTCAAAATTATTATTGATTTTATCAATAATAATAATTATATTATATTTAGCATTTAATCATAGCTAGGGATAATGATTTGTAATTAAATTCAAATTTATTCTTTTATGTAATTTTTTCCTAACAATATACCTATAACTAAAAAAAATGAGTCTTTATCAGGATATTAAAAGAGCGTGATGAAAAGCATTAGCTAAATTTTCTGTCGAGTTTACTTCATGTGACGGGGTCGATGGGCTATCAACAAGGCCCATAAATCTGGTGGTCAGTGGTCACCATTGCTTTAGAAGGTGTACCCACATCAGGTGAGCCCACGGTAGTTGAGCTGATGCCATAATTTGTTACTAGAAAAAATTTTAAATTATTGAGTCAAGGACCCTATACACGTGGCAACGATGGACCATGGGGGCCACTCACTTTTGAAAACAGATTCATACGATCATGCTTCGTAACTTTCTTTTAAAATGGGGCATGGTGTATGATATTGTTTAGGAAAATGTTAAGTTACAATTATTGTAACTTATATCTAATGGAAATTATATAAATTGTGTCTCAAGCTTACATGTAATTTACAAAAAATATAACTTAGGCTCTTTTGTTTGTTTACTTAAAACAATTATTATTATTGTTATTATTATTGTCATCATCATTTAGCTCGCTTTTTTTAATTGTTATGGGAAATTTATAAAATACCTTCTACTAAAAATTTTCCTATCAACATTACCTCTCATAAAAATACCCTCCCATAACTCCTTCCTCTCTCGCTTCCTCTCTCGCCGCTTTCTCTCACCGACCTCCCAACGTGTTTCGTTTCGGCATTTTCGTTCATCACCAAAATCAAAAGTCGAAATTAAAAGTTAGGTCAAAAACCCTAGATTTCTATTTTTTATTATTCTTCTATGATGAGGTTTTTGTGTTGTGTCGATGATGGTGAGTGAAGATTGAAGGATTTATGATGTTGAGTGTTTGAGTGAAATTGTTGGTGTGATGCATGAGTGAGAAAGTTACCGTGGGTGTGGTGGAGGATGCTTGAAAGTTGTTTCCATGCACGATCTGCGATTAGGTGCAAAGGCGTTGTCAAGACGAGTGACAGTGGCGCCGTCGACAGTCACATGCGGACTTGTTCCCGAGCGCAGATCACCTTGTGAAAAGAGGAGAAAGAAAGTTGCTTTTGGTTTGTAAACAAGGGTAATTTGGGGAGAAAACCTTGTGTTTGGCTAATGTTGATAGGAAAAAGTTTAGAGGGTTAATTGTGAAAATAACAAAAGTTTTTAGATTACTTTTGTAAATTTTCCAATTGTTATTATCAACCAGTTTCATGCTTTTGACCACTGAATTTTAAATTTTAAGGGAAATGTGTTAAAATATTAAATTTTGCATTATGAATCTATTATATTTATAAAAAAAAACATAAATTTTATTTTAGAGTCCAATATCAATATATTTATGTTCTGAATATATAAACGACACGACTTATGTATTCTATAAAAATATACTAATATTATTTATTTGATGAATTTAGAATCAACAAGTCATATATAAATGGGTAAATATGTATTTTTTTATTTTTATCTCTTCTAACTTAATGCAAACTAACAAACTACTAATTGTCTAGGTGATAAACACTTATTCACATTTTTCTTAAAATATTTTCTAAAAGTGTCCCTTCACACAAAATATGAATTAATTGATTGATAATTGAGGAGTTAATATTATTATAATATGATTATTGACCTTATATTTATGAAAAGGATTCAGTTATTTTAAAATAATTTTAAGGTAGAACAGCTTTCAAAATTATTGAATGCACATTATTATATTTTTTTTCAAATTCAACTATAGACATCCAACAATTCTGAAAATTACTCTACGTTGAAACTGCTCTAACGCAGCAGCATTATAAAAAATCATTAAACCAAACCAATGCCTCAATTCGAATTTTTTAAAATGGTTTATTTTTATAAAAAGCCACCCTAAATGAAGACTGAAGAGACCACAAAACACAGGTGCACATAACGACACGTTGTAAATCTCAAACCGAGTAATGAAAAGTTAGGAGAATGGGAAACTCCCAAACAGAAGGAAGAAGGAAACGAAAGATGCTGAAGAAGAAACAGAACACCTGTACAAGTGGCAACCATCAAACGTAATCACTCTTTGTTTTGTTGTCCCGCAAATTAATAACTTTAAACGGCCTTTAAACTCAATTTAATTTTTTAAAAAAGGCAAATTCATAAATTAACCGATCTTCCCTTCCCTTCTTTCTCAATCATTCTATTATTATTTATTATATTTCATTTTTCGCTCCGAACCGCACCAACCTGACGAAAGTCACCGTACAAATGGCTCCGTTTCCGGCGGAAAACGGCGTCGAAGGCGACGACGAGAGAGAAGAAGAAGAAGAAGACGAAGATGAAGAAGAAGAAGAAGAAGAGGAGGAGGAGGAAGAGCCGAGGCTCAAGTATCAAAGAATGGGAGGCAGCTTACCTTCTCTTTTGGCAAACGACGCCGCTTCGTGCGTTGCTGTAGCTGAACGGATGATCGCTCTCGGTACTCACGCCGGCACAGTTCATATTCTTGATTTTTTGGGGAATCAGGTAAGTCGAAGGAATTTGTCTCGTTTGCTGGATCGGAATTTTGATTGGATTTATTTATTTTTTGTATTTTAGTGTTTTGTTTAAACTTGACTGTTGAGGAGAATGCGTTGATTTGAGCTGAGTGATATGATGCTGTTCGCTATGAGCTTAAATTCGACTTGTGTGTTAAATTGAAGGTGCTTTTGGAAGAGCTGTTGTATAAAGCTGTTTCAAGTGAAACTGATTTTTGCGTAATCAATAGAAAGAGTTGTTTGTAGAAGCACCTATGGAATGCTTTTCTGGAAAGCAAATCAAGTGCCTTTTTGACTCATAATATGATTTCTGCTGGAAGAGCACTTGACTAGTGTTTCTCCAAATGGTTTGATCCAAAGGATGAATTTATCATCTGTTTATCCAAGAAATTTAAGATGGTCCTGATAGCTCTTTAGAAGCTCTTTTAATGGCATCAAAACTCTGTAGCACAAACTATACACTAGACATTTTACTCAGAAAGGGTCTGTTTCTAGTGTAATTTTTGAATCACTAATAATTTTGTACTCTCAATGGGTGAAGTTCAGTCTGTTTGGTCTTCCATTTTCTAGTTCATGTGCCAGTCATGAGCCATATTGGTTGTTCTTACTGGCATTAATGTATTGCTGGAATTTTTAGGCATTTGAGTGGTCCTCATGGGCAGAGGTGAATTTTGGTTGAGTCATGCAAAGGAGTGGATGAAATTGCTTGGAAGTGAATGCTGGTTGCTGATTTATGGGCACTCTCATTTTTAGTTTTAAACTTACTGAATCACAAGAAATGTTGTTTTAGCTCCTGATACTCTTGTTATAAGCAGATGTTAATTTCTTCCCTTGTGCTCCTTTTTTCCCACATACTAGTTGTTTTTAGCTACATCAATGTTGATGGTTGGCTTTGGTGACTGATTGATATGGGCAGAGTCACCTTGCTTTTGTTTTGATTATACGAAATTAAATTTTTTTCTATACAGGTTAAGGAGTTTCCTGCTCATACTGCTGCTGTCAACGACCTTAGCTTTGATGTAGATGGCGAGTACGTAGGAAGTTGTTCGGATGATGGTTCTGTTGTGATAAATAGCCTTTTCACTGATGAAAAAATGAAGTTTGATTATCATCGCCCAATGAAGGCCATTTCACTGGACCCAGATTATACCAGGAAAATGTCTAGAAGATTTGTTGCTGGAGGTTTAGCAGGTCATTTATATTTAAATTCAAAAAAGTGGCTAGGCTACCGAGACCAGGTTTGTACTACTTTGAAGACCAGTAGCTTATGTAAATTACCAATAAACCTTTAGGTTTCTCAACTGCAAAATGCTCTATTCCTAGGTTTTGCACTCTGGTGAAGGTCCAATTCATGTGGTGAAGTGGAGGACCAGTCTTATTGCTTGGGCCAATGATGCGGGTGTAAAAGTTTATGATGCTGCCAATGATCAGCGTATAACATTTATTGAAAGGCCACGAGGAAGCCCACATCCTGAGCTGTTGCTTCCTCATTTAGTTTGGCAGGTTAGTCAAAGGTCAATAGAATTTGTGCTCACTTATCAAGCAGGTGCCAGTGCACTTCTTGGTGGATTTCTGCGACTTCCTGGTAGCTAGAAAAACTATTTTGTGAACTTATATTCTTTTAAATCAAATTGGATTTTGCATGTGCGTTAAGCAGGTTCACTGCAATTCTAAACAGCTCCAGCAAATTGTTTCTCTAACTTTTATTTTCCCTGAAAGAATTGATGCCATTGCTTCCTGTGTTTCCGTCACATTCAGGATGACACTCTCTTGGTCATTGGTTGGGGCACGTATGTCAAAATTGCATCAATTAAAACAAATCAGAGTAATGGTGCAAATGGGACATATAGGCATGTTGGCATGAACCAGGTGGACATAGTGGCATCTTTTCAGACAAGCTATTATATTTCAGGAATAGCTCCATTTGGTGATTGTTTGGTTGTTCTGGCTTATATTCCTGGAGAGGAAGATGGAGAAAAGGAATTTAGTAGCACTCTTCCATCACGACAGGTATTTTCTCATCACATTTTGGAAATATATGGTTCTCATGTAGCATGACCCCTTTAAATTTTCAATTCAATTTCTCTTTGAGATGCAAATTTTTTGAATTTTTAATGATTGATGTTTGTCGTTACTTGTGGTTTTAATGGTTATTTTTGGACTCTTTGAACTATCACCAACCTTTGAAGAAATAGTAATTTTAGGCGATGACTTAAATGCTTTCATGTTTGAAAGAAATTCCTACTGCTTACGAAGATACCTCTAATATTGTTCTTTTTAAATTTCAGCCCCCTTTTTCCCCGGAAATATATAGTACTGTTCTTTTATTTTTATTAGTATTTTTTGGGATGTCAGTCCGGGGCTACCTTTTTGTTATGGGATTCTTTATTTGCATGGACTGAGAAATTATTAACTATTGCTTTTTACATGCCAAGTTGTTATGGTCCTTGGTGTTTATTTTGTATTGTCTTCAAATTGATCTGCCTTGTTTTTATTTATTTTTATTTTAAAGATGTTAGCATGCTCAAAATTTCAAATCTGAGTTTTGTGAATCTGTTATAAGCAGGGGAATGCTCAGAGACCTGAAGTACGTATAGTTACATGGAATAATGATGAACTTACAACAGATGCCCTACCAGTACTTGGCTTTGAGCATTACAAGGCAAAGGACTATTCCCTTGCTCATGCTCCTTTTTCAGGTTAACATATTCATTATTGAGATTTATATTGTGTGTATATCAGAAAATTGAAATTCAATTAGTTGTAATACTTTTTCACATGCATTAGGTAGCAGCTATGCTGGTGGGCAGTGGGCTGCTGGTGATGAACCATTGTATTATATAGTATCCCTGAAGGATGTAGTCATTGCAAAACCCAGGTCAGTAATGAGGTTTCAGCCACTCATAGGTTCATATGGAAATGTGTTTTAATTTTTGATTTGTTCAGAGTATGCATGATACTTGGCATCAGTATAATTTAGGTGCTCCTGATCTGGGGAAAATGTTAATTAGCCCATTGTCTATTGCCTTAGAAAATGAAGTCTAGTAATTTCGAGAAATACTGATTCGCACAAACACAGAAACAAGCCTTAAATCTAATTCTCCTTACAGAAAAATACAAGTATATAGCACAGGACCATATGATATTGGCAAGCTTAGAAACAACAATAACCTAAGAGTTCCAGAGTGAGAGTCAGCTTGATAGAGGGAGCATAGATAAGTGAATGTTCCCAGACACCAGCAAGAATTGTGAAATATTATTAAAGAGAAATAATTTTGGATATAAAGTCAAACAGATTACTCAGAAGAATACGCTATCTAGAGTCATAAGCCAGCAGCAAAAGAGCACTGCAATTCGTTTCCCTTCCTTAAACAGGTCAAATAGAATCCAAATATTCCAGGACTTAGATAAAGCTAAAGTAAAACATTTCTCTATACAATTTTTCCTTCGCGGTCACCAGGGGCAAAACGAGGCCCATGGGGCATCCTCAGTAAGGTGGCAAAAAAGCCCGCTTGGCCCTCACACTTGAGAGCCTTGACAAGGGCTCGAGAAAAAAAGCTCGGGCTAGGCCCAGGCCCACTTTTTGTTTAAAAATAAATTTATAAATTAGAATAATATAATTAAAATTGAAAAAATAACATAAAAAGAAAAAAAGAAAACTTAAATTCTTAATTTATAAATCAATGATGATTCAGAAAAGCTAAAATTATAATACTAGACCCTCTCTTATGCGTTAATTAATTAAGAGAGTACTTGAATTAGAGAATTAAGTATTAAAAAAATTAAATTTCTAAGCCTCATGTTCAATTCTAGAATTACGGAGAATTGAAGCAAAAACTTACAAATTAATTGCAGTCTTAGAAATAAGAAAAATAATATCATGATGAAACAATAGAGGATTGAAATTGTTTTCTGAAGTGGAATAATGTTGATCCCGCTGATAGCAACTTTTAATGGCTCTCTCTCTCTCTCTACTGTTATCATGTACAAAACTTTTTGTTGTGTGTGTGTGTATTTTTGTTTTTGGAGGGGGGGGGGGGGACTCTTTGAATTGATTGAACCTCATGGATGTATGGTTGTTAGGGATGCTGAAGATCATATTGCTTGGCTTCTTGAACATGGGTGGCATGAAAAAGCATTAGCAGCAGTTGAAGCAGGCCAAGGACGGAGTGAACTCCTTGATGAGGTAATTTAACTAATTTATTTGGATTATCTTTGTTACCATATATCTTAATAAGAAAGAAAAATTCTTATCAGGAATGATAATGAAAGTAAGCTTTTTTAGTCACCTTGCACTCACCTCACACTACCCCCAATTCGACGTATCTCCTGGTCTTGAACCCGTGACCTATTGCCTCCACCGCAAGAGGCCATACAAACTGGACAATTCTTGGGATGAACACGGATCCTAACTACACATAAATCTGTATTATATAAATGCTTTATGTTATTTTTTCACTTAGACATATTATAGATTAGCTTACAAACCTTAGATGGTCAACTTGGTCATTTCATAAATCTATCGATCTATCCATCCATCTATATTGAAAGGAAAATCTTTATTATCTTTAATGCCTTAATTATTCTATTTATGTCATAAATGCTGTCAATTTTGTGGGTGGTCAGGATATAGCACTAGGTCATGAACACTGAAGATATATGTGCGTGAAGATTTATAGAGAACTTTTTGGGGATTGTCTGCCTCATTTTATCCACTACTGACCTAGGGTAGAATTTCTGAAAAGAAAAAACAGGCTATGTTCACAATCAGATGCAGACTGGGTGTGCATATGCATTTTCTTTTTATTTGGGGTTGGCATGGGGTCAATTCATGTATGTCCAATTACATGGCAATGAAATTATCGTCATAGATCTGGTACTGGGAATATTATTTTTCTTGTAGTTTTCTAAATATGCATAGGTGGGATGCTTGCTGCAGTTACTTGTGATTTCTTGTAGTTTTCTAAATATGGTTGAGCAACTTATTCTGTTTGATTGCATTGTTGCCCTAATGATTTTCTTTGCTAAGTTGTTATACTTTTTGCTATATGCATAGGTGGGATCTAGATATCTTGATCATTTGATTGTTGAAAGGAAATATGCTGAAGCTGCATCTCTGTGTCCCAAATTATTAAGAGGATCGGCATCAGCATGGGAGAGGTAGTAGCATTTTTTTTTTCTTTTTTCAGAAATCTTCTATAGATTCCATGCTAATACTTTGAGCGGACTGCTTTGCAGATGGGTTTTCCATTTTGCTCATCTTCGTCAGCTTCCTGTATTGGTTCCATACATGCCAACAGAAAATCCAAGATTGAGGGATACTGCTTATGAGGTTGCATAAAAATTCCATGAAGATATGTGCAATCCGTTTACTGTAGTTTGTACTTCTCATGTGCCAGATCATTCTGTTTCCTATGCACAGGTTGCACTGGTAGCACTGGCAACAAATCCATCTTTCCATAAGTATCTTTTGTCAACTGTTAAATCCTGGCCTCCTGTGATTTACTCTGCATTGCCTGTTATATCTGCCGTAGAACCTCAGCTAAATTCTTCATCCATGACCGATGCACTCAAGGAGGTTAGTTTAAACCCTGTTTATACATTGACTTACACGTTGTGATGTGAACCCCTCCAATGGCAACTGTTTCTAAACACACTGGCCCTTTTTTTCAATCAGGCACTAGCGGAGTTGTATGTTATTGATGGGCAATATGAGAAAGCTTTTTCACTTTATGCTGATGTAAGTTTCCTGATGCACATCGGCCTGCAAGCAAATTTATGTTCAAATGCAGTCATCACTGGGATTATTACCTTGGATTTATATTTGTTTAAGCATATAATGTGTTTCGTCTGTTTTGCACTTTGACAATTTTTGCTTCTATCTTTGTTAATTTTTCTGCTTTTATATTTTCAGCTTATGAAGCCGTATATATTTGACTTCATCGAAAAACACAACTTACATGATGCCATTCGTGAAAAGGTATGGTGATGCAAAATTAAGCCAAAACGACTCATTCAAATTCTTGGCTCCTATGAGTTCTGTTGTTTTTAGTTACTGTTGCTGCAAACAGAGGAGGTTCCGACATCTGTTTCAAAAAAAATTTTGAATGCTAATTTTATGTCAATGTGTGATGAGATCAACCTTTGAAATGAAAAGTCCATGATTTGTTCTATTTGAGTTTCTCTCGACTTGTTTTATTGCACTATCACCTGCCTCATTTGCTTTGTTTGCTTGTACAGGTTGTGCAACTGATGCTCTTAGATTGCAAGCGTGCAGTCTCTTTGTTGATCCAGAACAAGGACTTGATTACTCCATCTGAAGTTGTGACACAGCTCCTCGATGCAAGGGACAAGTGTGATTCGAGATATTTTTTGCATTTATACCTGCATGCATTATTTGAAGCAAATCCGCATGCTGGAAAAGATTTTCATGATATGCAGGTACTGAAGTGCTAAATTAACCTTTTTGTTATGTATCTGTCATTATTATTGGCATATTGTGTTTCACTCTTAGTGTATTTGATATATATTCCGGAAAGATTTTCACAATATACTTCCTTAAAAATATTTTTTATTTTTTATTTTTTCCTTGGGTGGTTGGTGGAATGCTCCAACTATTATTTAGACATTGACTAATTTGTACCATTTCTAGATAGGGGCAACATTGAAGTAAGTTGTATTTACAATATACAAATGCACTTGCAAATATATCAATGGGTTTATGGAATCCATTATGAGGTAATGGGAATACTTTTGGGGAATTTTCAATAATAATTGATTCTGTTTAATGAAAAGATCTACTTTGGAAGGGATACTGGGACTCGGTGGGTTCTAATTTGTTCTCTTCATACTATGAAGGTTTTGCATGGCATTTCTTTATAAATTTTTTCGACTTGTTTATAAATTGTATGAAGAGGATAAATTTTCCATAAAACGTAGCCTCTGTATAATAAAGAGTTTATTTCTACTGCGTATAGAATGTGAAAATTATCACAGGCTTATCATGTGTGTTTGTGCTTTGTGTCTACTATCCTATCATTCCATTATCGTTTTGACAGGTAGAGCTTTATGCTGACCATGATCTGAAGATACTACTTCCTTTTCTTCGTAGTAGTCAGCATTACACACTTGAGAAGGTTTGAAATGCTCAATGAATATTCAAATTATGATTTGATATGTATATACATATGTTTCAATAAATTAACCTATTGAAATTATACCTTAGGCATATGAAATTTGTGTGAAGAGAGATCTTTTACGGGAGCAGGTGTTCATTCTTGGAAGAATGGGGAATACAAAACAAGCCCTAGCTGTCATCATTAATAAACTGGGGGACATAGAAGAGGTATTTTAAATCATTTGCTGATTGAGGTACTTTGTGTTTTAGCTTGGATGGCTTGCGGCATTGATAATTTTTTTCTGGTTTGCAGGCTGTAGAATTTGTTAACATGCAGCATGATGACGAACTTTGGGAAGAGTTGATTAAGCAATGCCTTAACAAACCTGAAATGGTATACATCACATATTTTACCAGACAATTTTGCAAATATTTACAATATGATGCATAGTTTTCCTAAGCTTGCTTCCATCAACGGGCAGGTTGGTGTGTTGTTGGAGCACACTGTTGGTAATCTCGATCCTCTATATATTGTAAATATGGTGCCCAATGGCTTAGAGATTCCTCGGTTAGTATGACTGAAATTTTTTTTTTTCTGTTTCTCTTATATATTTCCTCTTTTATGCTCTGTGAAGCCGTAGTTTCGTAGATTGAGTGATGCATATTGTTATAATTTGGCTTGGGGTTGGAAATAATGCAACCCGAAAATTTGGTATTGCTCTGCTTCATTTTTATAATTTTTGTGTTTGGTATGTTTCAGTCTTAGAGATCGCCTGGTGAAAATTATTACTGATTACAGGACTGAAACATCTCTTAGACATGGGTGCAATGACATTCTGAAGGTAATCAAAGTTTTAGTATTTCATCCTAACTAAACAATGTGCAATGATATCTCATTTTAGTGTATTGCGAAACACAGGCTGATATTGTAAATCTCTTGGTTAAATACTACAAAGAAGCAAGGCGAGCAGTTTGCTTGACTAATGAAGAAGATGATGCTCGAGCGAAAAGAGTTGGCAGTAGGGCTTCTCAGGCAACTGAAAAAGTGCCGAGCGTTAGAACCATGGAGGTTAAGTCAAAAACTAGGGGTGGTGCAAGATGTTGCATGTGTTTCGATCCTTTCTCAATACAAAATGTATCAGTTATTGTGTTTTTTTGCTGTCATGCTTATCACATGGATTGTCTTAAGGATTCGATGCAAACTGTTAATGGTAAGAAAGGGGCTGGAGCCACTCACCGAGAACCAATTTCAGAATATGAATATGATAATGGTGTTGAATATGAAAATGACGACGACAACGAAGCCCAATCAGGTGCCCCTCGTATGCGTTGTATCTTATGTACCACTGCTGCTAGTTGAGTTAGTGATGTGTGCCTGTGCTTGCATTAATTTGGGTGGTTGGGTGAGTGCCCTTTTTGTTTTCCCTCTAATTTATTATTGTTTTTCGTCTGAGTATATGTCCTGTGTGCGGCGATAAATCAATTTTCCCCCCCTCTTTGTGCATCTATCGTCAATTCTTGTATCATAATTCATATCAATATAATGAAAAGCATTGATATTATTTTTCGTGGCCACTTACTGAACGTGCATTTGTTGTGCTAACGGTGCTAGTCTCTGCTGTGCCTGGACATAGTTTGGGTTTGGTTGAGCTGAATCATGTAAATATAGTAGAGCTTTTTGTGGGGTAAGTCAGCATCTCATCATATGCTGTTTAAATTTGAATGCATTGTGGTGCGCATGAAGAAAGGTGCACCCACGCGTGGACCATCAATCTTTCACTTTCCATCTAGTGCCTTTGCTAGTTGCTTCCAAGATAATGTGAATCTGGGTATGGTAACGTGCGCATGCTGTGGATGAAGTAGATAGCCATAGGCAAAACTTTCTGAAAGCGTTTTTTTTTTTTTTATTACATGAGAGTATTGTTCATTCTACAACTTATATTATATGAGATCATAATTAATATTTATAAACTACATTATTATTGGGATCAATTTACATAAATGTTTATGAAACTCTGTCTAGATTTTAACTTTCACTAATATTCGAAAAATGTCTATTCTTTCGTAGTTAAGTAAAGAAAAAATTACTTTTACTCAATTTTACAATATAATTAATGAAGAAAAAATATCTTCACATTGCGTTTGTGGAAGTTTGAACTCCTGTCCTCCAGCTTTAACCGTCGGCCCGCTCTGAAAGCATTTTAAGTAGCTTAAAATGCCCCATAAAAAAAAAAAAGTAGCTTAAAATGCACACACAGCTGTCAAAACACAGAACATGTGTTTTGGGTCATTGCTTCGCTAATTTGGGCGAGACTTGTGGAAACTAGAAAGTCGACGCTGGAATAATTTTCTTGTTGTAACTGTACTGGTCGGCTCAGCGTTCATTTGCCAGAATAATTTTCTTTTTGAAAAGTGAGTTGCCCATCCACCAAATAGCTGCAGAGAATCACATAATGGAAGTATCCATCTTTGTTATCTAGATAATAAGAATAATTTTTTTTTTTTTTGGCTAGTGATCAGAAAAGATAATTAGTGAGTGGAGTGCTTGGAGTCATCTCTTAGTTCTAAGTCAATCTTGTCTCTTGATTTGGAAAGTATCATAAAAAATTGCATAAATTACCATGGTGGTTCCTGATTTATTTATTTCTTTTGCAAGTATTGATATTTCTTAGTGGTCCATCGCTTTCACGCCCATATTTTCTACAAGTTTAAATTTGTTTAAACAGTGAGGATTACACAGCTAAAATTAGTGACACCTCATTGAGTCCCTCCTTTAGATATCTGAAATGTATGTCGTTGGTTCGATTATTGATGCAACAGTTTCTATTTCAAATATTATTAGAGACATACTTACATACAGCAGCGGCAAGGCTTCACTTGACAACTCATTAATGCATTCATTTGTCCATGGATCCATCCTAATTAATTTTCCAGTAATCTTATATTTAGTCTAAGTTGGTAAAACCAGCTATACTGTATGTCAGTAGTTCACTATAATAATAATGATTAACGAATCTAATAAAATCTTTCCGAAAATAAATGACACTAAGAATCCATTTAATAAAAGGATGTACCCGCAGCGAACTCCCAAGCACCAATTAATTGAAGCTCACTAATATTCTTTTATCAAGTCCCACTGCCATGCACTCTTCAACTGCTTCATTTCAATGGCTCCTATACATTTTCACAGTAATTTCCTCACTCCAAGTTTTTGCCACAAGGTTTAACATTCCAAGGCTTAGTCCAACCCGAGGAACAATTTTACAGAACCCTGAAATTCTTTCAGCAACAATTTCGGAAGATTTCCAAACATTTTACTACAACCAGACGCTTGATCACTTCAACTACAGGCCCGAAAGCTACTCAACTTTCCAACAAAGATACGTTATCAATTTCAAGTACTGGGGTGGCGGTGCAGGTGCTGATGCTAACGCGCCAATCTTTGTATATCTCGGTGCTGAAGAGCCCTTAGACGGTGATATTTCTGTCATCGGTTTCTTAACTGATAACGCCGCTCGATTCAATGCTCTCCTAGTATATATCGAGGTATCATAATACAGATAGTTTTAATTTGATATGCTCGAATTAATGAATTAATTGTTTCTTATAGTGAATCACTTATTTATCTCCAGCATAGATACTATGGCGAATCAATTCCATTCGGGTCAAGAGAAGAAGCATTGAAAAATGCAAGCACTCTTGGATATTTCAATTCTGCGCAAGCTATAACAGACTATGCAGAAATTCTCTTGTATATAAAGGAAAAATATAATGCTAGACATTCTCCGGTGATCGTCATCGGGGGATCATATGGAGGAAGTAAGTTGGCTAGCCATGCATCACTCTGTGATTCTTGTGACAAAAAATATGAGATGAACGTTATTAACGGTTTTTGATTGATTAGTTTTTTTGAACCTTTTTTTTTCCCCAGTGCTCGCTACATGGTTTCGTCTAAAATATCCGCATGTCGCCCTTGGAGCCTTGGCCTCCTCAGCTCCAATTCTGTACTTTGATGACATCACGCCACAAAATGGATATTATTCTATTGTCACCAGGGACTTTAGAGTAATATATATTTGAAAAGTTTGATGTGCTATTATGTTACCTCATAATCGAATTGCAGATGTTGAAAAAGATGCATGGTGGTTTGTGCAGGAAGCAAGTGAAACATGCTACGAAACCATAATGAAGTCATGGGCAGAGATAGAAAAGGTTGCTTCTAAGCCTGATGGTCTCTCAATCCTCAGCAAGATATTCAGAACTTGCAAGTAATATACCAAAGTTCTTAATGACTTTTTATGTATATCCTTTTGGTTTCTCATAATCATTAATATACATGTAGGGCAAACTTTCTCTTGTAGTATATTTAATTGTCCTTTGCATTGTTTTTGAAAATTAATTTGTCAAATATCTCTCTTCTCTGATTGGTTTTCCGATACTGATGAATTTCGGAAAAAAAAAAAAATGAAACCTTCTGGTGGGGAAAATAATCGAACCCCCCTGTAATCTCAGTAAATTAATTTTTTCCCATCATGTTTTCAAATTTATCAATACCTCCTGCCGTTAAACAGATTTCATTGTCCTTCAATTTTTTTTTTTTTAAAATTTTTAATATTGTTTTACTCCTGATTTGCTAAACCTACTATTGAGCAACAAAGATTTATAGAAGCATATGAGTAAAAGACACTAAAAACTTAGAAGTAACAATAATAATTTATTTTAATATTGTTCGAAGATTTCGATGGGTTTTGAAACTCACGAAGGAAAATGATTAAATTTGACAATAAGATAGGGGTCGATAATTTTCCTTATTCCAGTTTGAAGCAAGATAATATCATTGAGTTTCTGTATATCTCGGTTTAGCAGCTGATTAAACACCAATGCCGGCACCTGATAATTTTCATATACTTTATTTTGTTTACTCTCCTGTTCTGTTGGATTACTAGGCCATTGAAAGACTCATACGAGCTGGAAGACTACTTGGAGTCACTATATGCGGATGCAGCTCAATATAATCAGCCACCAAAGTATCCAGTTAACATGCTCTGTGGTGGCATTGATGGGGCAGATTTAGGCACTGATAATGATATTCTTAGCAAAATATTTGCTGGGGTTGTGGCTTCAAAAGGAAATAGGTCATGCTATGTTAATGCACCAATCAATGAATCTGAAACCACTGTGGGATTTGGGTGGCAGGTAATTTACATTCCAGAACATCACAATATTCTTACATTCTTTTAATTTAGAAGAAAATTCAACCTCCAAAATAATGATTATTATGGTTCATTTTTGTCATTATTAAATTATAGTTATAACAAGCATTAGTGATAACTTCGAGAACAAGAACAGGCATGCTTGAGGGTTAAACAATATTTAAGTATGATCACTCACCCTTTGGATCGATGAAGAAAATGAAGTCGTTATCTATCCATTTGCATGTATGATAGAAACTTAACAATGTGCCAAATTTTGATCGTAACGTATGACAATATTATAATGAGTGGTGTTTTTTTTTTTTTTTTAATTTTAATTAGAGATGTAGCGAGATGGTGATGCCCATAGGCATTGACAATACTACAATGTTCCCACCTGATCCTTTTGATCTAAGCAACTACATCGACGACTGCAAGAAATTGTACGGCGTTTCTCCTCGGCCTCACTGGGTTACTACTTTTTATGGAGGCTATGTAAGGGTCTTATGAAAACTATTTTTAAAGCAATTACTGTATTAATTTACTTGTAAATTAAGTATATATTTCTGATTTGGGGACATTTACAAGGCATTTCCAATAATAAATGCAGGATATTAAATTGATTCTCCAAAGATTTGCTAGCAACATTATTTTCTCCAATGGGCTTAGAGATCCTTATAGCAGTGGCGGGTAATTAACGTATAAGTTATTTTATTTTAAACAGGTGTTATATGCTTATATGTTTGTACGTATGTGTTTTTTTCTTTTTTAATTTGTTAGCGGCATTCTCACTTTTAAAGTAAGGATGCTCTCACTAAATGAGAATTATCTTGGGTAAAAGCTTTATTTAGTCCCTATATTTTAAGTTTATATTCCATTAGTTCTTGTATTTTTAAAAAGATCTCAAAACATTCTTATCATTAAATTATTGACGTCCATGCCATTATTTTTTGTTCCATTTGGCGTGTTTTTACAATATTACTCCCTTAAAATAATGTTTCTTTTTATTTAGACATTCATAAAAAGCAAAAAATAAAAAATAAATTATCAATTTAGCCTGAAAATATAATAAAAACAAAAGAATATATATTAATTTTTGTGAAAGCTCCAAAAAAATTTAGTATTGTGAAAGAAATGAAATTACCTTTTTTGGGCAATAATAAAAAATTAAAATATTAGCTCCTCAACAGAGTATTCTACAAAAATTAATATATATTCTTTTTGTTTCTATTTTATTTTTAGATTAAAGTGGTACTTTAATTTTTTCTTTTTATTAATGTCCAAAAAAAATTATTGTAAGAGTATAATATTATGAAAGCAAGCCAAAATAAATAAAAAATAATAGTAGAGTGTCAATAATTTAACTGCAGCGATGTTTTGAGGTACTTTTAGAAAATATAAGGACTAAACTATTAGTAACCTCAAAATATAAGGACTAAACAAACTTACCGTAATTAATTAATTATATATGTATATATATAAATTATGGCTAATAATAAAGCATGTTATATATATTGTAGGGTATTGGAGGACATATCAGAAAGCGTGGTTGCCATTCACACGGTCAATGGTAGGTGTCGTATATTTGAAATAATATTTACATATATATTCAAAATTATGTACATAAATATATATTGATTTGTTACTGATACAAAATCATTATATAATTTGCAGGTTCTCACTGCCTGGACATTCTTAGAGCAAACCAAAACAGTGATCCAGATTGGTTGGTCATGCAGCGCAAGGCTGAAGTAGAGATCATTGAAGGATGGGTATCTAAGTACTATGATGATCTCAAAGCAGTCCAATAACAGAAACTGTACTCAAAAGTCAAAACAAAAGGAAATAATATCTAAATGATTTAAGTTCATTGTTAATTTGAAAATTTATGCAAAGATCAACATATATGTCTTAAGAGTTAAGAGAAGAATAATTTGAACCATGGAAGTAACGAAATATACATCTTTTAGGCAATTCTTTACATCATACGGACCAATTGAACAATTCAATATTAGTTCAAACCCAAAGGACCAAAGTGTAATATACTTACCCTTATCTAGCGCAATCGATCTTCACATTATTATATAGATCTTTTAATAAAATGTTTGCATTACTACGTCCAATATTGGTCTATAGATTCCTTGAAAAATACATCGGAAGCTAAAATCTAGAAGGCCAGCCGGCCACCGATGAATGACTAATGAGGACTGTGGGGCATCAATGTATAGACTCATTAATTTGCTTCTGTAATTTAGCTTGTAATTCTAGACATTTCTGTAACTTCTTCGCTTCTCATATTTCTCTCTTTTGAATTGGAATTCTTGGATCAAATTATATAAAAGTATAAAGAAAAGTCAAATATTGTGATTTCTTCTACGAAGTGTACAGTTACTAACTTCCAAAGTACCGGTCTTTATGAATGTGATTTGTTCATACGACTTAGAAAAAGCTTGACTTAGGGGAAAAAAAATGCGTGACTTAGAAAAATTGTTTTTTAGTTTAACACGACTTCTCATTAAAAAGACACAAACAACAACGCGTAGTGTACTAGTGAAGAATAAAAATGTAAAATATGTTGATTTAAAATAAGGATTTAAATCCAGTGTTAAATTAATTTGTGCACAACCCTTTGTAATCTTGTATCGCGCGTATATGTATAATAAGTTTACGCTTAAAATTTAATTAGTTTTATACTCTAACTCAATAACTACTAATTGTATGTTTTTAAAACATTAATAAAAAGTTTAGCTCAACATTAAATTTAAATCCCTAGAACAAACTTTGGTCTGTTGCATCCATATGCTTAACTCATAAATTTGGCCAGATATTTGTAACAGGTCAATTAAGAAGATAAGGAGTGAAAGGAACCACTTGTTGCTGCTTCTGCTCTCTTTTCTCTATCTCAAAATAATAACATACAAATTAATCTCATATTTAGTCTAAGTTGGTAAAATCAGCTATACTGCATGTTAGTAGTTCACAATGGCAATAATGATTAACGAATCTAATAATAACTTTTCAAAATAAATGACATTTAGAGATTGTTTATTAAATGTATGAAGTCTGAAATTTTATTAATCTCAGACGTTTTCTAAAATATGCTTGTTTGTTTTTTGAAATTTATATATGATTTTCATACATTTACATCTGAATAAAAAAATAATTTTTTGTGACTTTTATTTAAATGAAAAAAGGTCTGAATGACAAGCAAATACTATATTATAAAAATATCTCTATAAAACAACTTATTTTTTAAATTATAAAACCTAATCCTCTTTTTTATTTTAATTTATAAAGATATAAATGCCAAATAATTAAGTTTTAATTTTCTTATTGTAAAAATAAACAAGATGTCACTTATATTCATATATTTGAAAAAAAAAAAACAAATATGTCATTTAGATTTTTGTAATCAGATCTTAAAAAAATTTAGACCCATTTAAACTTGAGACAAAAAAAATAAACACTACCCAAGAATCCGTTTTATAAAAGGATGTACTAGCAGCAAACTTCCAAGCACCAATTAATTGAAGCTCACTAATATTCTTTTATCAAGTTCCAATGCCATGCACTCTTTAATTGCTTCATTTCAATGGCTCCTCTACATTTTCACGGTAATTTCCTCACTCCACGTTTCTGCCACAAGGTTTAACATTCCAAGGCTTAGTCCAACCAGAGGAACAATTTTACAAAACCCTGAAATTCTTTCAGCAACAGTTTCGGAAGATTTCCAAACATTTTACTACAACCAGACACTTGATCACTTCAACTACAGGCCTGAAAGCTACTCAACTTTCCAGCAAAGATACGTTATCAATTCCAAGTACTGGGGTGGCGGTGCAGGTGCTGATGCTAACGCACCAATTTTTGTATATCTGGGTGCTGAAGCGCCCTTAGACGGTGATATTTCTGTCATTGGTTTCTTGACTGATAACGCCGCTCGATTCAATGCTCTCCTAGTATATATCGAGGTATCATAATACAGATTGTTTTAATTTGATATACTCGAATTAAGGAATTAATTGTTTCTTATAGTGAATCAATTTATTTATCTCCAGCATAGATACTATGGGAAATCAATTCCATTCGGGTCAAGAGAAGAAGCATTGAAAAATGCAAGCACTCTTGGCTATTTCAACTCTGCACAAGCTATAACAGACTATGCAGAAATTCTCCTGTATATAAAGGAAAAATATAATGCTAGGCATTCTCCGGTGATCGTCATCGGGGGATCATATGGAGGAAGTAAGTTGGTTAGCCATGCAACATGTTGTGATTCTTGTGACGAAAAATATGAGATGAACGTTATTAACGGTTTTCGATTGATTAGTTTTTTTGAACTTTTTTCCCCCCCAGTGCTCGCTACATGGTTTCGTCTAAAATATCCGCATGTTGCCCTTGGAGCCTTGGCCTCCTCAGCACCAATTCTGTACTTTGATGACATCACGCCACAAAATGGATATTATTCTATTGTCACCAGGGACTTTAGAGTAATATATATTTGAAAAGTTTGATGTGCTATTCTGTTTCCTCATAATCAAATTGATAGATGTTGAAAAAGATGTATGGTGGTTTGTGCAGGAAGCAAGTGAAACATGCTACGAAATCATAATGAAGTCATGGGCAGAGATAGAAAAGGTTGCTTCCAAGCCTGATGGTCTCTCAATCCTCAGCAAGAAATTCAGAACTTGCAAGTAATATACCAAAGTTCTTAATGTCGTTTTATGTTTATCCTTTTGGTTTCTTATAATCATTAATATACATGTAGGGCAAAGTTTCTCTTATAGTATATTTATGTGTCCTTTGCATTGAATTTGTCAAATACCTCCCTTGGTTTTCTGATACTGATGAATTTCGGAAAAGAAAAAAAAAATGAAAAACTTTTCTGGTGGGAAAAATAATAAAAACCCCCCGTCATCTCAGTAAATTAATCATTTCTTCCATCATGTTTTCAAATTTATCAAAACCTGCTGCTGTTAAACAGATTTCGTTGTCCTTCAATTTTTTTTTTTTTAATTTTTATTACTGTTTTACTCCTGACTTGCTAATCCTACTATTGAGCAGCAAAAATTTATAGAAGCATATGAGTAAAAGACACTAAAATGTTGAAGGTAACAATAGTAATTTATTTTAATATTGTTCGAAGATTTTGATGGGTTTTGAAACTCATGACGGAAAAAATGTTTAATTTTGACAAAAAATAGGGGTTGATAATTTTCCTTGTTCCAGTTTGAACCAATAATATCATTGAGTTTCTGTAAGCAACATATATCTCAGTTTGGCAGCTAATTAAACACCAATGTCGGCACCTGATAATTTTCATGTACTTAATTTTGTTTACTCTCTTGTTCTGTTGGATTACTAGGCCATTGAAAGACTCATATGAGCTGGAAGACTACTTGGAGTCACTGTATGCGGATGCAGCTCAATATAATCAGCCACCAAATTATCCAGTTAACATGCTCTGTGGTGGCATTGATGGGGCAGCTTTAGGCACTGATAATGATATTCTTAGCAAAATATTTGCTGGGGTTGTTGCTACAAAGGGAAATAAGTCATGCTATGTTAATCCACCAATCAATGAATCTGAAACCACTGTGGGATTTAGATGGCAGGTAATTTACATTCCAAAACATCACAATATTCTAACATTCTTTTAATTTAGGAGAAAATTGCCAGTGATACATTGACAAATGACAACGCAACCTCCAAAATAATGATGATTATGGTTCATTTTTTTCACTATTAAATTATGGTTATAACAAGCATTAGTGATAGCTTCAAGAACAAGAACAGGTATACTTGAAGGTCAAAACAAGATTTAAGTATGATCACACACCCTTTGGATCGATGAAGAAAATGAAGTCATTATATATCCATTTGCATGTATGACAGAAACTTAACCATGTACCAAATTTTGATCGTAACATATGATAACATTATAATGAGTGGTGTGTTTTTTCAATTTTAATTAGAGATGTAGCGAGATGGTGATGCCCATAGGCATTGACAATACTACTATGTTCCCACCTGATCCTTTTGACCTAAGCAACTACATCGACAACTGCAAGAAATTGTATGGCGTTTCTCCTCGGCCTCATTGGGTTACTACTTATTATGGAGGCTATGTGGGTCTTATGAACCGTTTTTAAAGCAATTATTGTAAATTAACTTGTAAATTAAGTGTATATTTCTGATTTGGAGATATTTACAAGGCATTTCCAATAATAATTGCAGGATATTAAATTGATTCTCCAAAGATTTGCTAGCAACATTATTTTCTCCAATGGGCTCAAAGATCCTTACAGTAGTGGCGGGTAATTAACGTATAAGTTATTTTATTTTAAACAGGTGTTATATGCTTATATGTTTGTACGTATGTGTTTTTTTTTTAATTTGTTTGTGGCATTCTCACTTTTAAAGTGAGAATGCCCTCACTAAAGGATAATTATCTTGGGTAAAAGCTTATTTAGTCCATATATTTTGAGTTTAGTACTAATTTAGTTCTTGTATTTTTAAAAATATCTCGAAACATCTCTGTCGTTAAACTATGTACATCCTTGCCATTACTTTTTGTTCATTTTGACTTGTTTTTATAATATTACCCTCTTACACTAATGTTTCTTTTTATTTAGACATTAATAAAAAAAAATTAAATTATGAATTTAGCCCAAAAATAAAATAAAAACAAAATAATATATGTTAATTTTTGTGAAAGCTCCAAAAAAAGTTAAATTACTGAATTTTTTGGGCATTAATAAAAGGGTGTTCTACAAAAATTAATATATATTCTTTTTGTTTCTATTTTATTTTTAGATTAAATTGGTAATTTAATTTTTTCTTTTTATTAATGTCCCCCCAAAAAAAAACACTATTATAAGAGTATAATATTATAAAAGTAAGCCAAAGAAATAAAAAGTAATGGCAGGGATGTTAATAATTTAACAGCAATGATGTTTTGAGGTATTTTTAAAAAATAAAAGGACTAAATAGTTAGTAACCTCAAAATATAGGGATTAAACAAGCTTATCATAATTATATAGTGTATATATAAATTATGGCTAATAATAAAGCATGTTATATATTATTGTAGGGTATTGGAGGACATATCAGAAAGCGTAGTTGTCATTCACACTGTCAATGGTAGGTGACACATATTTGAAATAACATTTACATGTACATTCAGAATGATGCACGTAAATATCGATTTGTTACTGATACAAAGTTATTATATAATTTGCAGGTTCTCACTGCCTGGATATTCTTACAGCAAACCAAGACAGTGATCCAGATTGGTTGGTCATGCAGCGCAAGGCTGAAGTAGAGATCATTGAAGGATGGATATCTAAGTACTATGCTGATCTTAAAGCAATCCAATAACAGAAACTGTACTCAAAACGAAAGGAAAGACTAAAAGGAAATAATATATAAATGATTTAAGTTCATTGTTAATTTGAAAATTTATGCAAAGATCAACATATATGTCTTAAGAGAAGAATAATTTGAACTATGGAAGTAACGGGATATACATATTTTGGGCAATTCTTTACATCATACGGACCAATTGAACAATTAAATATTAGTTCAAACCCAAAGGACCAAAGTATAATATACGTACCCTTATCTAGTTCAATCGATCTTCACATTATTATATAGATATTTTAATAAAAGGTTTGCATTACTACGTCCAATATTGGTCTATAGATTCCTTGAAAAATACACCAGAAGGTAAAATCTAGAAGGCCAGCCGGCCACCGAGGAATGACTAATGAGGATTGTGGGGCATCAATGTATAAACTCATTAATTTGCTTCTGTAATTTAGCTTGTAATCGCTTCTCATATTTCTCTCTTTTTGAATTGGTATTCTGGGGTCAAGTTATATAAAAGCAGAAAGAAAAGTCATATATTGTGATTTCTTCTACGAAGTGTACAGTTACTAACTTCCAAAGTACCGGTCTTTATGAGTGTGATTTGTTCATATGACACTTTCAATTCAATCGAAAAAAAAAAAAGGCTTGACTTAGAAAAAAAAAATTTCGTTTAACACGACTTCTTATTAAGAAAACACAAATAACAACGGTATAATGTACTGGTGATACTAAAAATGTAAAAGAAGTTGATTTAGAGTTTATCTGATATATGCACAACTCTTCATAATTTTTTGTCACTTGGATATGTATAATAATATACTGTTAAAATTTAGTTAATTTTATATTCTTATTAAATAATTACTAATTGTATCTTTTTAAAACATGAAAAATTATTATTACACCATCTCTCTTTTGTCTTACATTCATCTAACCACCACAAAATTCTAATATATTGTTTGTACCACCTTTCTTTTTAAATTTGTATCAATTAGTCATTTTTGCACTAATACCGTTAAATAATTTAAATGAAATGATAATTTTACCTCTAAATAAATTAAAAGATCATTTTTATTTTATAAAAACTTTGAAAATAAAAAATTATAATAATAAAAATACTCCTACATGTAATAAAAAATAAATCCCAAAATTATAATTTTTATTTTTTAATAAAAAATTATAATTATAAAATAATTACAAAATTTTGGGATTTAATAAAAATCTCCTAAATTATTAAAATTTTGGGATTTATTTTTTAATAAATAAATTCAGTTATTTTTATTAAAATATCTCAAAATTATAATTTTTAATAAAAATAATTATTAAAATTTTGCACAATCAAAATTTAATAAAAATCATATGAGCATCTCTATTTAGGATTTATTTTTTATTAGATTTAGTGGTATTTTTATAATTATAATTTTTTTATTTTTCAAATCTTTTATAAAATAAAATGATCTTTTAATTTATTTAGGGTAGAATTATCATTTTGTTTAAATTATTTAATGTTGTTGGTGAAAAAATGACAAATTGATACAAATTTAAAAATAAAGGTGGTGCAAAGAACATATTAGAATTTTGTGGTGGTTGGATGAGCATAAGGCAAAAGAAATATGATGCAGTGATAATTTCCCTTAAAACATTAATAAAAGGTTCAGCTCAACATTGAATTTAAATGCCTATAACACTTCAAAAAAAAAAAAAAAAAATTCCCTATAACAAACTTCGGCTTGTTGCATCCATATGCTTAACTCATAAGTTTGGCCAGATATTTGTAACAAGTCAATTAAGAAGATAAGGAGCGAAAGGAACCACTTGTTGCTATCTTTTCTCTATCTCAAAATAATAGCATACAAATTAATTGCTTTCTCTAAGTCAAGAAAAGCATAAGGGAATCCCATATTAGGTATATAGAAGCGCTGCAGTATGCAGAATAATTAGTAGCGTAAAGCAAAGAAAATCATGGCACATACATACTGCTTTTAGAAACAATAGGGCCTATAATGGATTGGTATATGCATTGAAGCTTGAAAATTTCAAATGAATAAGCTGGCAGAAAGCTACTTCCGTGTGAAAACTGGACATTTGGACAAGTATATAGATGTCGTTGGATCGTTGGAGCCTATTTTACTTTTTTTTTTTTTTTTTGGTTGTTTGAGAAAGACTTTTTATTTTATTTTTTTCAGTTTAATTACATTTTTTATTGGAGTCATATGCAGTATGCATTTTAAGTCTTTATTCATTGATTATGTAAGGTAATCATACTTTTTTGATAATTTTTTTCAATTATTTTATACTTGTCTAATAATCTTTGTATCAAATAAACTTTATACCTCCAATAAGAGTTTTCTTTTTCATGTATACATTAATATTTAATAATATAAAATAAACTACGAGTCCATGTTATATAAAAGGATGTTCCCTACATCATCTTAGAAAGTGAAGCACGCGAATTGGGTCCAAAATTTAAAATATTAATTCTCTGTTGAGAGTTCATTGCCATGCATTCTTCAACTTTGTCATTTCAATTATGGCTTCTATCTTTCTTCACAATTATGTCCTCATTCTATGTTACGGCAAGAAGCTTTGACATTCCAAGACTCAGTCCAATCAGGGAAACAATTCTGCAAAACTTCGAAATTCTGTCATCAGCGACAATTTCGGAAGACTTCCAAACATTTTACTACAATCAGACACTTGATCACTTTAACTACAGGCCTGAAAGCTACTCAACTTTTCAACAAAGATACATCATCAATTTCAAGTACTGGGGTGGCGGTGCTGCTCAATCTAATGCTCCAATCTTCGCATATCTTGGAGCTGAATCTCCCTTGGATACTGCTACATCTGGCATCGGTTTCTTAACCGATAACGCCCCACAATTCAATGCTCTCCTTGTATATATTGAGGTATGAAAAAAAAAAAAATGTATATATATAGTTTTAAATTGATATTCTCGAATTCATGAATTGTTTCTTATATAATACAGTTAATTTATTCATCTCCAGCATAGATACTATGGGAAATCAATTCCATTTGGATCAAGAGAAGAAGCTTTGAAAAATGCAAGCACTCTTGGCTATTTCAACTCTGCTCAAGCAATAGCAGACTATGCAGAGATCCTCTTGTATATAAAGCAAAAATATAATGCTACACATTCTCCGGTGATCGTCATCGGAGGATCATATGGAGGAAGTAAGTTGACGTCTAAAAGCAAAAATATAATGCTACGCATACATATGCATTTGATTTATTTAATGTTCTTTGAGAAATATGACGTCAAAAATGATTAATTGTTGATTTTTTTTTTTCTGGTTATGGCATATGTGGCCAGTGCTTGCTGCTTGGTTTAGGATAAAATATCCCCATGTTGCCCTTGGAGCCTTGGCCTCTTCAGCGCCAATCCTGTATTTTGATGACATCACACCACAGAATGGATATTATTCTGTTGTCACCAAGGATTTTAGAGTAATAAATCAAATTTTTATTCCATATATTCTTCCTTTTTAAGTATTTAATTAATCATTAAGCGGCGTTTGCAGGAAGCAAGTGAGACTTGCTACGAAACTATACTCAAGTCATGGTCAGAAATTGATGAAGTTGCTTCTCAGCCTGACGGTCTCGCCATCCTCAGCAATAAATTCAGAACTTGCAGGTAATTAAGATATTATCTTCTTTTGGTTTTTCAGCATCCCGATCAACATAGATTAACAAAGTTTCATATGTGATTTCTTTGTATTAGGCCTTTGGGAGATTCTTATGAGCTCAAGGGCTACTTGACATTAATGTATGCTTATGCAGCTCAATATAATGACCCTCCAGATTATCCAGTAAGCATGGTCTGCGGCGGCATTGATGGGGCAGCTTTTGGAAATGATATTATAAGCAAAATATTTGCTGGTGTTGTTGCTTACAACGGAAATATGTCATGCTATGTTAATCCAGCCACTAATGAAACTGAAACCACCGTAGGATGGAGATGGCAGGTAATTTAATTTCATTAATTCTCATTACATGTCACCTTCAATACTAATTCTCACCCATGTACTATTTGTTGATTTATTATTATTATTATTGTTATTTTTGTATAATTGGATGGGCATAACAAATGGCAATGATACATTGACAAGATAACCCGCCACTGCGTGACAAAGTTAAATTTCTGTTATTAATTATTAAATTGTGAGAATGACAAGAATTGACATTAACAAGAACGAAACACCATAGAGTCAGTCAAACAATATTTTGTGCCACGAGGACTCATGATACATGCCTTTGAATTTTCAAAATGGAGAATGGCACTTTCATTTGCTTATATTTACTTGAATTTTTGATAAATTTTTAATATCTCGTTTAGTTAGCCCCTGTTGTGAATAGCTAGACAATGTCAAAAAGTAAATGTATAATTTCATGCACAAGTTGATTATTTGTGATGAAACGTATAGGTCTAGCTTCCGTGATAATTATGGAGCCTCTTTACTGAATTTAGGTCTTGGGTTTTCACTTTAATGGGTAGACTAAAAAAAATAGTTATTTGAGATCACCTTTTTACTGTTGTATTTTTTTTTTCTTTTTTCTTATAAGAAACTTAAGCATATGCTAATTAATTGTTGATCATAATTACTGAGAATATTGACCAGTGTGTATTTAAATATCAGAGATGCAGCGAGATGGTGATACCCATTGGCACTGACAATACTACAATGTTCCAACCTACTCCTTACAATCTGAGCAGCTTCATTGACGGGTGCGAGAGCTTGTATGGCGTCTCCCCTCGGCCTCATTGGGTCACTACTTACTATGGAGGCTATGTAAGTTATTATTTGACAAAAAAAGAAAAAAAATAGTGCATGTGATCAAATCCAAAATAAGAGAGTCTTGATTGTGATCATTTCACCAGAACATGGGGTGTCTTTTTATTTTGAACAGTTCAAGGCAATTTGGAGACTAATTAATGACTTCTTGTTTTCAAATTATTTATCTTCTAAATTTGGAACGTGTATGTGATAGGTAACAATATGCTATAATCCTATTTCAAAAATTATTGCAGGATATAAAACTGATTCTTCAAAGATTTGCTAGCAACATTATTTTCTCCAATGGACTCAGAGATCCTTACAGCAGTGGCGGGTAACCAACTTTAATCAAACAATAATTAGTTAATAAAGAAATTAAATTTCTTCCTGTAATTATATATAAAAATTAGCTGTGAATTAATACTAGCGCTCTTGATACTATCTATATTTTTTACTTTTTAGAGTTTTAGAGTATTGAAGAACATATCAGATAGTGTTGTTGCCATTTCTACCATCAATGGTAAGTGATTTACAACTCAATCAACATTCATATTTGTGCAGGAAAATGGTAATTAAGTTTTTAAAAATTATTTTCAAATTTAGACAGTTTAAGTAGAATAGACTAAAGGCTACAAAAATTAATAATGTTTCACTAGTTACTGAAAGAAAATTAATATTAATTATTTTGCAGGCTCTCATTGCTTGGATATTCTTCTAGCCAACCAAAGCAGTGATCCCGACTGGTTGGTCACGCAACGTAAGACTGAAATAGAGATCATTGAAGGATGGATAGCTAAGTACTATGTCGATCTCAAAGCAATCAAATAATTGAAACTGCTGTCAAAGGAAATAATTTATGAGGCCCGCGGTCTCTATCATTTGAGAAATTAATAATCATCTGTTACCATATACGTTTCATACACCATTGAAAATATATCGATATGATCAATTAATTTCCCGTACAGTTTTTCCGGTGTCCAATTAATTAAATTTGACGTGTTTGTTTGTTAATTGGGACAAATGGACAGCCACAACAATAGGCCGATTATTAGTTGCCAACTACTCCATTGGCCTACATCGAAGATCCATTTAAATTTAGGATGAAGACGTTCGAACCCATCTAAATACTCTTCCAAACCACTTTTTTGAAGAATACTTTTTTGAGTGGTGCTGTTGGTAGGCCTCTAATTTCTATTAAAACCCTTACCTATAGTGTCCTATTAGACCCTACTTACGTATTTATAAGTTTACCATTATATAAAATTACATAAGAGAACAAGTTGATTCTTTTTAAAGTTTAAACCCCTTCATCGTTTCAAACTCCTTTATTTGACAATTGAAAATCAGCAAGTTTATAGGCTCCCCAATTATTATAGAACCTCTTTATGATTCCAAAACTTTCTTATTTACCTGAAAATAGAATATCAAAAATAAACAATTGGGAAAAAAATGAAAGAAATTCTTTCATTTTGCTGGCTACCAGTCGGCGTTGATTTGGGAGAAATAGATAGTGGCAGCAAAAAATGCTTAAAATCCAGCAACATTCTTACTTTAATTTCTTCATTTCATTTTATTGTTATGGCGAGTAGCGAAGGTTTGCTTTCATTTCCACGCTTACTATATAAAAGGGGGAAAAAACGGAAAATCAAGAGTATACCAAGTTGCAAATTTCAATTTGTTCATCGGGAGTTGACGAGGGACTGAGGGAGCAAGCTCAAATTGCAAGAGAAAAAATGAGACATGAAGAGAGAGAAGAGCTGAAAACTTTTTTTAGTTTTATTCATTAAGAAATTAAGGTCATTTCGAGGTTAAAATGGGTGTCATAAGAATTTTATAATTTTTAAATAATTTAATGGGGTAGAAAATAAACAACTTTTTCAAGAGGTATTTGGAGATGTGTCAATAGTCCAACTATATTTTTTAAAATTAAAATACCTTTTTAAAAAAAAAAAAAACTCAATAAAATGATATTATGATAGTTGTAAATGCTGGATGGTATAAAAGCAAAAGGACATTACGCAATAGTAATACTAAAGACTAGCGTCCAAAAATGTCAATGCTCACTTGGTAAATAACGCTGTCAACAAGAATGAAGAATATATACATGATATCGAATCAATGGCATGATATTTAGAATCTGCTGGCAGGCCAATATAAATATCTTTAAATCGAATCAGCTAAAGCTCCAATATTGCTCAAAATGGCACTTCAATTCTTATTTCAGTTTCTTTCAGTGTTACTTTTGTTCACAGCAACATGTATATCTGCAACATATCCCAGCAGCTCCATAAGATTTGATACTATGAGGAGACGCATGACAAGCAAGTCCAGCTCGCACCTCCCTCCACAGTTTGTTGCATATTATTACACACAGACCTTGGATCATTTTAATTACAAGCCTGAGAGTTATGCTACCTTTCAGCAAAAATACATCATGAACTTCAAGTACTGGGGAGGAGCAAATATTAGCTCGCCCATAATTGTCTACATCGGCGAGGAGGTTCCGCTGACCTTCGGCGTCCACGGCAAGGGGTTCATTGTTGATCTTGCTTCGCGTTTTAAAGCCATGCTGTTGTATATTGAGGTAAGTAAATGAAGTTTTCATAGCTTATTAGCTTGGATTTTGGTTCGTAAAGGGTCATGATGAGGAAACTGCAAACATGGGGAGGCTAGAGTTAACTATCTGTAATTTAAATGAACCAACAGAAAAAAGTTTAAAATAAATAGGTTAAATTTCAGTTAGAGTGCATTTGATACACTATATTGTATTACATCAGTTGTATTGTATTAGATTGTATTATATTATATTGTATTAAGCGGTAATGTAATACGATTGTATTATATAAAATAACATTTTTATTTTAATATTTATATTAAATTAATTTGATTTTTTAATTTTATTTAATATTATTTATTTATTATTTTAATTAAAGATATGAAAAAAGCTAATATGAACGGTGGCGTATTACACAAATCCAACCCGCATAAGGTTTGTTTAATGCAGAACTATTCATATTATGGTGTATTTTAACGTGAATAAGAAGATTTATCAAATATAGGATTGCATTGCATTAGCTAGTCCCATATAATTAGTGTGACAAACACACCCTTAGGATTGTCAAATGAGATGGGCTGCTCTTTCTAGAAGAGCAAGAATTCCACATCCCTATTTGACATTTGTTAAGGCTGGCACCAACCATATTGAAAAATGGGGCCGTCCATAATTGAAAAAAATTTTATAAAATAATAGCCAATATTTGGCTATAAAAGAGAGTTCCCCAATTCGTTTCATTCATCCAATTTTAGAGTTCTCTAATTCATTTGAGAAAAGAGTTGAGAGTTGAGAGTGTTATAATTTTAAACTATTGTATTAGTGATTTGAGAGATTAGGTGTATTGGAGTTGTGGGTAGTGAACCAAAATATTACAATACTTGTAATCTTCATATTATTAGTAAAATATTTTTTTTTGTCTTCGCCCATGGACATAGACTATAAGCCAAACCACGTAATTTCTGGTACCTTGTGTGATTTTGTGTTTTATTATTTCTCAATTTTACTTTAGTTGCGTGTTTGTTTCACCCATTAATTACCCAACAGTGGTATCAAAGTAATTGGTTGTATTTTTTGGAGTCAGGTATTGTTCATGTATACAATACTATTCATATATACGATATTGTTCACAAGAAACGGTAGGAGCAATTCAAGAATTTTGTGGTGCAAAGCAAAGGATAGTGGTGTGAGTAGAGCAACTGTGTGATTTTGTACATGTTTAGGAAAATTCTGTCATAAAGACGATAAGAATCTAAGGAGTCTGGATTTTAAGTGGGATCGTTGTGACCCCTTCAGTTTTTCCTGAGAATTTTCTTGGTGTGCATTTTCACACATACTCATAACTATTCAAGGTGGTACACTAACTTATGTGTGATATTTATCAATAAAATGGCGACAACGTATGAAATTAAGAAGTTCAACAAGAATAATTTTTTATTGTGGAAAATGAAGACACGGGCAATTTTGAGGAAAAATAATTGCTTAGCAGCAATTGGAGAAGACACATGAAGATAACTGATGATGACAAGTGGAATGAGATAGATGGCAATGCAATTACTGATCTACATTTGGCACTTACAGATGAGGTGTTATCCAGTGTGGAAGAAAAAAGGAAAAGCTAGTGGAAACAAATAGGTCTACAATATCAAACGTGATGGCAATGACCAAGTGGAGCAGTATCGTGCAAGATTGGTGGTGAAGGGATATAGTCAGAAAGACGGCATTGACTTCAACGAAATATTTTCTTCGGTGGTTCGAATCACAATAGTTAAAGTAGTCTTGGCAATGTATGCTATATTTGACCTATATTTAGAGCAGTTAGATGTGAAAACTGCATTTCTTCATGGACAACTTGAAAAATAAATTTATATGCTCCAACCAGAAGGTTTTGCTGAAACAAACAAGGAGAACTTGGTTTACAGGTTGAACAAATCTCTATACGATCTCAGACAGGCGCCGAGATGTTGGTATAAGAGATTTGATTCCTTCATCATGAGCCTTGGATACAATAGACTTAGTTCAGACCATTTTGTGTATAACGAGAGGTTTGAAGATAATGATTTTATCATTTTGCTATTGTATGTAGATGACATGTTAGTAACAGGCCCCAACAAAGATTGAGTCTAAGAATTGAAGGCACAATTGGCTAATGAGTTTGAAATGAAGGACTTGCGATTAGCAAACAAGATTCTAGGAATACAAATTCACCAAGGCAGAAATAACAGGAAAATTTGGTTTTTTCAGAAGAACTACTTGAAGAAAATTTAGCGATGCTTCAACATGCGCGATTATAAGCCAATTTCTACCCCACTTCCTGTTAATTTCAAATTATCCTCAAGTATGTGTCCTAATAATAAAACAGAGAGGAAGGAGATGTCTCGAGTACCTTATGCATCAGTAGTGGGAAGTTTGATGTTCGTTATGATATGTATTAGACCAGACATTGCACAAGCAGTGAGAGCAGTCAGTTGATGCATGACAAATCCTAGTGGAGAGCATTGGATAGTTGTAAATAGGATTTTGAGATATATAAGAGGAATATCAGATGTTGCATTATGTTATAGAGGATCAGAGTTTACTGTTAGGAGTTATGTGGATTCGGATTTTACAGGAGATCTTGATAAAAGGAAATCTTGATAAAATGAAATCTACTATTGGCTATGTGTTTATACTTACAGGAGCAGCTGTAAGTTAGGTTTCGAAATTACAGACCATTGTGGCTCTATCTACAACAGAAGCAGAGTACATGGCAGTTACACAAGCTTGTAAGGAAGCTATTTGGATACAAAAATTATTGGAGGAGTTCGGGCACAAACAACAAAAAATTCCTATATTTTGTGACAGTTAGAGTGCCTTGCATAATATTGCAAGAAATCCAGCCTTTCATTCCAGGACAAAGTACCTAGGGGTACAGTATCACTTCGTTCGAGAAGTCGTGAAAGATGGAAGTGTGGATTTACAGAAAATTCATACCAAGGAGAACCTAGCAGATGTTTTGACCAAGCCGATTAATGCTGACAAGTTTATCTGGAGTAGATCCTCTTGTGGTCTAGCAGAAACATAAGCAACATGATAATGCTAGTCTGGAGATTGATTGGTCCCCAATCTAGTCTCCAATCGGGAGAATGTCAAATGAGGTGGGCTGCTCTTTCTAGAAGAGCAAGAATTCCATATCCCTTTTTGACATTTACTAAGGCCGGCACCAACCGTATTGAAAAAATGGTGCCGTCCATTATTGAAAAAAAATTATAAAATAATAGCCAATATTTGGCTATAAAAGGGAGCTCCCCATTTCATTTCATTCATCCAATTTTAGAGCTCTCTAATTCATTTGAGAAAAGAGTTGAGAGTTGAGAGTGTTAGAGTTCTAAACTCTTGTATTGGTGATTTGAGAGATTAGGTAAATTGGGGTTGTGGGTAGTGAGTCAAAGTATTATAATACTTGTAATCCTTATATAATTAGTAAAAAATTTTCTTTTTATTTTCGTCTATGGACATAGGCTATAAACTGAACTACGTAATTTTTTGTATCCTTGTATGATTTTGTGTCTCATTATTTCTTAATTCCACTTTAGTTGCGTATCTGTTTCACCCATTAATTACCCAACAAGGATCCTAGTTTTCTCTTAACTTTTTTCTGGCCTAGAGGTCGCATTCCCCAGGTCACAACAGACGTAAGCTCCTGAATAGTGGCGATGTTACATAGTTGATTGAAACGTATAATAAAATTCGGAAATGTAAGAGAAAACTAATGTTCTGTAACATTAGAGCCGAAGTATATTAGACATGGCTTAATTTAATAATTAATATAAACTATACATCAGAGTCATCAAAATGTGTCTCCGCTTGGTCAATGCGAATAACATATCAAATCTGTGTACTTTTCTGGATTTTGAAGCCTTGAAAAAAACCCAAAATAAAAATAGCTTTGTCATGGAGATTTGAATTGGTGGCAAATGGATAATAATTAAATAACTCAGTACCGTATGCAGCATCGTTACTATGGAGACTCAATGCCCTTTGGATCATTTGATGAAGCATTCCGAGATGCAAATACTCTTGGATTTCTAAGCTCAACACAAGCTTTAGCAGATTGTGCACAGTTGATCACAGATGTTAAAAGGAACCTGTCAGCTGAAAATTGTCCCGTTATTGCTATAGGAGGATCTTATGGTGGAAGTAAGTAACACACAATACAAAGATACTGCCAGTATGATTAAATTGTTTAAAATTTTCATATTGGTTATATTATTATTATTACTATTATTATTTGGGCATAAATTCCAGTGCTTGCATCATGGTTACGGCTGAAATACCCTCATATTGCTACCGGAGCCTTGGCATCATCGGCACCAATCCTTTACTTTGATGACCTCACACCACAAAACGGATACCATGTTGTTGTCACCAACGATTTCAGAGTAAGAAATTAAAACAAGTTAACCAAATTTTGTAACAAAACCAACAAGTCAATTCTGTAATTTTTAGATTTCGGAATGCATCTCATAATAAGAATCGAATTTCGGTTTTCAACCGGTCACAAATATTTTGTATCTTTTAAGAGTTGTTTTGATTTATTTATTTTTATTAAACTTATACTTGTTTGGTTGATGCAGGATGTTAGTGAGAGTTGTTACAACACAATAAAACAGTCCTGGTCCGAAATTGACAGAGTTGCAGGCCAAACAAATGGTCTTACAACCCTTAGCAATATTTTTCATACCTGCAGGTAATGAATGAAACAAGAGCCAATCTCATTCTCATAATTTTTTAAGCACATGACCATAAATAAAACTTGTTAATTATTTTGGCTTGCCTGTTTGTTCAAGTCCTTTGAATTCATCAAAAGAGCTCAAGGACCATTTAGGAATGATGTATGTGATTTCTGCTCAGAGTGATAATCCACCGTATAATCCGGTCAGTAAGGTCTGCGATGCCATTGATGGAGCACCGCAAGGAACTGATATTCTTGGCAAAGTTGCAGCAGGCCTCAACGCAAGTTTACTCAGGGGAGGTGCTGAAGCACAATGTAATTATATAATCGATTTTACACCAAAAAATACGAGTGGATGGACATGGCAGGTATTCCGGAAATGAATCTTATTACAATTATTATTGTTATTATTTTACTCGTAGTACATATTCCAAGCATGCACTTACTTATTCTTGCATGTTTCAGGCATGCACTGAGATGGTAATGCCAATTGGACATGGTGAGAATGATACAATGTTCCAAGCATCGCCTTTTGATTTGAACAATTACACCAAGTCCTGCCAAGCTCTTTTCGGTGTAACCCCAAAACCCCATTGGATCACAACAGAATTTGGTGGCCATGTATACATGCATCTCTTACATTTCCTATACAATACTGAAAAATCCTTGGAGATCAATCAATAGACACAACATTTCTATTAACAAGCTAATTATATTTTAATGTTTTTGCATGATCTCCAGGATATCAAATCCGTCCTTGGGAATTTTTCAAGCAACATAATTTTTTCCAACGGACTGCGGGACCCGTATAGTGTTGGAGGGTAAGAGCCCAAAAATTTCAGCTCTATTGTTCATATTCAGCTTATCGGTACAACACATGCATCAACCTGATTTATTTTAATTTATTAAAATTGCAGGGTTCTAGAGGATATATCTGACAGTGTGGTAGCTGTATATACAAAAGATGGTATCATTATTTCTTAATTAAGCCTTTTTTTTAATAATGTTGTTTCTTAAGGTTGACTAATTAAGAATCGTGATGATATTTAGGAGCACATGGCTTGGATCTACTTGATGCAATTCCAAGTGATCCTGAATGGTTGCTTGCTCAGAGACAAAAAGAGATCAAAATCATTGAACTTTGGATTGCAGAACACAATGCGAGACTTATCAAAACAGGCAACAGAATTGGCTTCTGAGAAACAAATTAAAATGATTGTAGACAAACGGATTAGTGTATACCCAAATAAATTATGTGTCAATAATTGTATATTATGTTGCGTAGGTTAGATTAATTTCATGGAATTGTTTCGAATAACAAATTACAAACTTCATTATGTTAATGAGATAATCTCACGTCGGCCTGAGAATAGTTCTTGGGCTAAGTAAATAAACCTGAGGTGTAGTTCCTAATCAACTCTTAAGCTTGCTATTGAGTATGAATTTATAACGGCTGGGTGGTAAGGAGCTAATTTCAAGTTCTGTCTTAGAAAGGATTAGGTGGAGATTATTTACCTATTATCAGGTTTATTTTGTTCTTACAAGCTAAATTAATCAGTTTATTTCGTGGATCAGGACCAAGTCAACGCCATTTATTAAGGCATAGTCTTAAAACTTGATTAACATTTCATTTTGTGCCAAATCTACCCTTAACATAGTACCTTTAAATTGTAAGGATCTTTGCTAATTTATTTCCTATCGAGCGCATAAACTCTATTTCGTGAATCCATATGGATTCATGATTAAAATCTAAATT